>OY747111.1:17428669-19828669 GCA_963556455.1 Epiblema foenella
ATTTTTTGCCGTGAGACGGCGGCTTATAAATCGATTGTACTAATATATGTATGTAACTATTATTTATTTAATTTAGTATTTTAGTAGCAACCTTAACATAGTAGTGCTACTGTGGTCAATGGGCCATTCTACTTTTTCATGTACATAATTTTTACACACTTTTTTTTGAAATGCAGATTTTGGAATACTTGGCCCTCACTTCATATTTTTGTAATGTTATTTAGAAAGAGGTTTAATTGCAGTATCACTTCCGATAGTTTCGGTAATGAACAAACCACAGCTAATATCCATAAATCGAGTAACTCAGTGGTTCTTGTGTGTCACGTCACCATTTGTATGAAAAAATGGTTTTTACCACAGTGTTACCCACCTTTTACAGCAATAAGTTAATATTTAAGTATTTTACCTATAAATTCCTTTTATTAGCTTCAGGTACTATTTCGAAATCCTATTTATATACACTAATTCAATACTTATCATAGATTTGTTTTTGTAATAGAAAACTGGTCATGAAAAAATAGAATGACCCCAATAATATTTTGCAGTCACATTTTGTTATCTTGATGTGAATAGAGATAGAAAAAATATGAAGGCAAATATTATTCGTGAAATCTAACCTTTGTATTTAATCTAGGGTGCTATAATCTACGTAGACTTATGATTTAAGGGGCTCCTAGCTTGCAATGACCTTCGATCTGTAATTCAAAAAAAAAATCAAATCAAAAAAGGTTTATTAATCCAAAATAGATAAATACATTGATCGATGTTCCATCAAAGACCAAACTAGGCTGAGCCTGTATCTTGGCCTTGTAATCTTAAGTTAATTTTAGGTACATACAAATACAGCGTGAACATAAATAAACCTAGTTACAACATTGAAAAAAAAAGAATTCTCCGTCCACTCGTGGTTTTTATGGTTTATCGTGTTAAGAACAACCAGATTTACCGAAATATTTACTTCAAAACTCACTGTCTTTGATATATGTGGCATCAAACTTTGGCAAATCAAACCCAAAACCCAGTTTATTGGTCGTAGCTTTTGTGAAGATGAGTTAGAAATAAAAATCTCTCTTGTGTTGTTAGAGACGTCAATAAGGAACAGTTACGTGTACATTTCATATATGTAAGTGCATAAACAACATACTGGTATCGAAAATAGCGCTTTTATGGACCATGTTTCAATAAATCATAAAGAAATAAGTTTTTTCAAAGTTTTGACTCTTACAAATGTAGATAAAGGATTGAAGAACAAAGGATAAGTTCGCCTTTGTGCTCTAATCTTATGTGACATGTGTATTGTTTTAACCTGTTATTGTGTACAATAAAGTGCTTACATACTTACCAATAACCGTTTGTGCCATAAATATATCTATAGTTTTGAGGGAGCAGTATCAAATCAAATCAAATCAAAACATTTATTCTGCAAATAGGCCTCAAGGGCACTTTTACAAGTCAAAATCTATCTAGGTACATCAAATAAAAATAATACAATAATCAAAGTATCATTAATTAAATGTAGTGTTACATGTCAAAAATAAGACTAAAAAACTAATAACAATCGAGGTTTGTTAGAGATCTATAAGGTCTCTAAGCGTCAAGGTAAAAGGTAATAAAGTAGGTACACTAATCATAATAAAATATTTTGAGCTGTATCTATAGGCGTCAACATGAAAATAATAAAATCTAATAAATAAATATCCTCAGAGATGTATAAGGTATCTAAGCGTCAGTCTAAAAATAAAATCTAATGAGAACAGAGCGAAGTCTCACATCATGTCAATTCCACTGAACATTAATACGAAGTTGATGTCCTTGCAAACATGAGGGTGGATCAACTATTCTTTGTTGCTCGTTACCATGGTTACGTATCCTGAGTCACTCTTTAAAACTATGATTTTATAGAGCTTAAATCTACCAAACATGAGTTTTAGCGATGAGCATCAATCCATTAGGACATGAGCCATCTCTTGACCATGCTTGAAGTCCATATCATAAACATTTTTGTAAGAAACTCGGTTATTGTTGTCTCCTCACTGACGGGACAAAATAACAACAAGAAAAAGTTGATTGACCCATGAACAGACCGGACCCCACAAACAGCACCCGTTCACGAGTATGACGCGTATCAACTCAAAATTCGACAATAATCGATGAATAGCTCTTGGAGCCCCTTAATGCTATCAAGTGTTTCAAGAGATCAGGATTGTGTTTCTCTATCGCCGCAATTGCCCTGTGTAACAGTAGGTTTTTCATTAGGCGTTGGACATCGTGAAGCAGTCGCGTCGCGGGCGGCACGGCCGCGAAGACGCGCCGCCGGAACACCACGACGAGGTTCGCGAATAAAACGCCTTATCTGACCGTTTACGTAACGCAACACATGCCGACATGATCTTGTGGGTTAGGGACAGCGCTGAATGTACCAAAATAACGTAATTTTAAATGATAATCGTAAATGAGTATAACCTTGTCATCCAAAGTAATGAAAGTCAGAAGAACAGAGACGGGTCATTGTCAGTTGTAATAGTAATTTTATTGTAAGTTCTTAGGCTAAACTAAACTATTGTAAACCATGTTTGTACCATCAAATACTACCCCGGTGACCACAGGCGTCACTGAAAATCAGCGTCACGATGTAAAACCACGGTTTGCTTCGCGACATCAAGCTGAGTGACGACCTTTTTAGCATCTATAGCTCTATATAATATCTTTTTGTTTGTATTTCTTTAAATTGCTAAATAAACTTATTTTCTTTCTTTCTTTCTAAAAACAAAAGTTGTCCACCCGGTGGTCAATAGTTAACGGCTTATGTACAAGTAAGTTTTGTTTTTATTACATGTATTTACAGTTACGGAAACACCGTTTATGCGGATTACTAGACCAATCCAAAATTAAGCTTTGTGACCCTTAACTTTTGATATGTCCACCGAAAAGACGCGAACCTAAATCTGACAATGACCCAGACTCTTTTTGACGAGCAATAGGGTCCGTGCTTTAAATATCCCTTAGACAAATGGCAACTATTACATCTATGTCAAATGTTAACTCGTCTACCGGTCCCGGGGATCCCCGGGCTCATTACAAAAGAATACTTTTGTTTATATTTTTCGACGGGAGACCACTTTTGATGCTTTTGACGTGTTAATAAATGGAGACAAACGGAAAATAAAACAGTTTTTAACTTGAAAATGGTCGATTAGGATTTGGTGTTTGAAACGATATTTCTTCATGAAAAAATTCTAAAAAATACATTTAAATTGAAATGACATTAGGTCGCAATAGTCCTGTTCTAGATCATAACATTGAGAAAATGTGAAGATATGTGTCAATTCGTACAGAAAATTGCCTAAATAGATGAGCGTTTATCAACTGATAATTCCACTGAGATTTCGGTAGCTTTTCAAATAGGTTTTGTGAAGTGCAGTGGCGGGGACGTCCACCGCGCGATCGGGACAACACTGACACATATAGTCCCTATTCGTCCCGGTACCGCCGCACACCGGGTAGAGTCCGACCCAAGTCGGGCCTAGCTGGGTTTCTTGCTGGACTCTTCTCAGTTAGGCTAGGTTTAGTGAACCAGCGACAAAACTCCCAGTAGCTCGATTCCACTCACACCTCAGATTCGGTTGAAACCGCTCAACCAATCTCACTGGAGCGCAAACTCTTAACCCCTTATTCATAAACGTCTATCCAACCTATATTAGTTAACTGGCCGCTAAAGTTCGTTTGTCCTTATTTGTCACTATGACATTTACGTTTGTGAGAAAGAGACAAAGAACATTTTGGTTGGCAGAGGTTTGTTAAGTTTTATGAATAAGGGAGGGTTAGAGTATTCCAGTGTTCCAAACCACACGCGTGGTCGTGCGGAGGTTTTCCCCAGGCTACTCTCCAACCGCGCACTTCGCTTTATTGGGCCCGGCCTATAAAGCCACAGTCGGAGGGGCTACCGCGAACCACAAACGAAGTTTTCCCTCTCTGTCTCACTTATGTGCAAACTTGCAAGTGCGACAGAGAGGGAAAACTTTTCCCTCTCTGTCTCACTTATGTGCAAACTTGCAAGTGCGACAGAGAGGGAAAACTTCGTTTGCTGTTCGCGGTAGCGCCCCAGATTAAAAAAAAAAATGCAGTGCAAGTTCATGTTGGGATGTGTTTGCGTTCCGTTGCCGGTGGAATAAGGAGCTGTCGCGTCTTGTGCTCGTTGCCGGCTTGTTTGTGCGGTGTTCGCTTTCATTCTGTCACCTCACTTTTCTTTTCATGTATGAGTTTTGCGTTTGTGTGATATTGCGGGCGCCAGTTTGTGCGATAGTGACGATTATTATGACATTTTTTCTGATGAAGTACACTTTCATTGTTTATTTCATATGGCTCGGGCTAAGTTTTATAAAGTTCCGTTAGACTTTGTCTTTAATTAAAAGAAAGCGTGCTCGTGAAAAGGTTTCTTACGGGTCGGCAACGCGCGAGTAACGTGTTGTTGCAAGCGTCTATGGGCGACGGTAACCACTTGGGTGGGCTGTCAGCTTGTTTGCCACCGACTTGGTATAAAAAAAATGTAATGTCAAAATATGTACCAATTTAATAAAGTTTGATCTAACATTTAGTCTAATGGATTTTTATAAAACCCAAATGTCAATTTCAGTGTGCCGCGGCATTCGCATTGTAATTGCGAACGTAATTACATAAAATTAATATCAATTATTGTGTGTCGTTCGTCCGAAATAAATCCGTGCTGTCCGTTAACCTAAATTGAAAGAGATGACGCATCAACAGAACGTCAGTTAGCTTGGCTGGTTAAATATAATATAATCGGGGACAGTGCATTTGCCCTATGGGTGTTGAGTAGATACGCAGTATTTACCAGTGCTAGTTACGCGGTATTGCACTATCCGCGACGATATCCCATTGCTTATCTTGTCTTTTAAATGGCAAATGAAAAAGATGCAACACGAATTAACGTACACGACAAAGTACCTATATGTCTAAAATCGCACAAATACAAAACTCTAGTATGAATTATAATATTTTGGGTTAACTGAAATAATGAAATGTGAATTAGGAAAATTTGGACCATAATACGCATGACCGCACTATGTGTATCGACTAAATTGCACTCATTTCTTCTGTAACTTCACCTCTACTAATAAAAATGTACTTAATAACAGAATCAAAGCGAACAACTAACTGTCTCATTGCACATCCTCGCATCTCTCTCGTTCCAAGCACCGTGGGTCGCACCGTCTCTCTCTTGTGTCTCATCAACCGTCTCACCAAAATCTCATCACAGGATTTATCAAACCATGATCACTAAATCACTACCGCTAGGCTGACTATATGTACTTAATTATCATGCTTTTTATGTATGTTCTTTATTTATATTTTTATGTTAATGTTATTTTTTTACTTTTAATAATCTGACTGTGTGAAAGTTTACTAACGCGTACTAAATACAGTCTATAACTTGTTCAATTTATGATGGGATGGGAGGTATGGTCGTAAGGAAAGCGTACAATTTTTCAAAATAAATTGGAGCATATATCAAAAACTAGAACCTCTACTACTCTCTCTTACTACTTATAATAAGTGCGGTCAACAATGTCTGAAATGACCTATGTCATCTCTTAAAAAAATTCCACCTATTTACCAAACAACCAGAGGGGCCACTCCGAAATCCGAACTCCGGTGCCGTCCCTCTCACTCATATAGTGAATAACACGAGAGTGAAAGGGACGGCATGATACGGAGTTCGGAGTAGCTTCTCTGGATTATTATCACTGTCGAGTCTCATAAAAACTTTTCTCAACATTAGAGGGTAAAGCGGGATTCAAACTTATTAGCCGTGAAACTTTGATGCGATCTGACGCCTGACACATTGTGAGCCGGCACGTCAGAGCGCTTTAGATGGATGTGAACTTAACCATACATGTATCACAGTGATATCGTTCTACCGCGAATTTACGTCAGACAAATATGAGTACGACTTAATTCTTCCACTTTCACACAGTCAACGCACACATATATTTACATGACACCTGTTTTGTACACGCTTCCACCTTTAATTTGCGTTTTAACGTTTATTTTGTTTGGTATAGGGTGCAAACCCGGCGAGCGAGCCCCGCATGAACCTAAAGTCGAAGCTGTTCAATGCGTTAGGCATCAACACCGCGCAGCAGTAGTTAGTTAGTTAGTTAGACTAAGTTAGTGTAAGTCACGCTTGGACGCGGGCGGCGCTTGGCTCGGTGTAAGTAACTATCAATATAATGTACGGTCGGCCTGACATGGTCCCCGTGTAACCTTGAATGATTGAGTCAATCATAATACGACCTTACTGTTTTAGACACAAGGCTGTGTTTTGATGGGCTGTCAGGTCGATTGAAACTGGAAAATCTGGAAATTGCTTGTGATTTCTGGCGCCGATTAGTTATGGATTGAGTTTATATATTATTTCAATTGTATTAATCTACTGTGTGAATGATAAACTCAATACAAACAACTGTTGGTGTCGAAAGTTGACTGTTCAGTAGCAAAACAAGAATTTAATGTTTTGAAAACGAGTGTGACGAAAATTTCATATCATACACTGTTGTAGGCTTATTTTGTTATTAGTTCCAAATTTGACTTACACCGAAGCTGTAAACTTACTGGCTCATTTTCAATATGGCGTCAGCCCGCGTTATGTTGTCGCTTCACGTTTAATTTGTCGCGCACCGGCCCAGCATGCACCGGCCGTCGCCTCGATACAAAACGAACTGTGCTAGCACGTTAATTAGCTTAGATTTATTTATGTTAGCATGCTTAAGTATAATTTTATGAGAAAAATCGAGAAAATATAAAAAAATGTAACAAGAGAGATTTTATCGATGGTGAACCGTCCGGAGTATTGCAAATTTATTATTTAAATTTAGTTTAACGGTGCGGATTTTAACAAATTTTATAATTGACTTTAATAGTCGCGGTTTTACTAAACTTACCCAAATTTTTATTTTATAGTGAGTTTCGTAAACCGCATTTTACCAACGTAATTAAGTTGAAATTGCATTTATTTAATTGTGGTGTGGAAAAAATCAATATTATAATTAACAACGATTTTATTTTTATTCACTCGTATTCAATTTTAATTTGCTGATATTTAATCCAGTGCTCTTTAAGGAAGAACGCATGATCGTGTTATTTTGTGAAGGTTTATAATTTATTTCTATTATTTTCGATGCAGAATCAAAATGGATAGCTATTTAAATTATCAGTTTTAATCAATAATGCATACATAATGTCATTCCAATGTTAGTGTGTATCGGTCTAAGCTTTATGTGAGAGTAAGTGATATAGTATAATATTTTTATATACATTAAACGTTTCTATTTGTATGTGGGTGCTTGTGAATGCAATTTTTTACTCTATGTACATGTACACTAGATTTATTTTACAAGAGACAGAGACATCGGTATCGCGCAGGTTTTAAGTAAACAATTCTAAATACCAAGAATCTCTAGTAATTGGCGCTGTCACAATAATAAAATGTTGTTTTTTTTTTATGTGTCTCGATATCACATCGATCTTAATTTTGGTAATTTTTAAACTGTTAATAAATATTTATGTAACATTTTGTTTTGTTATTTTTTATCTTTCGTTATAATGTAAATTGCAAAAGGTGAGTCTACAGTGTTATGCAATTTATAGCCCACGAACAAAGAAACTTCACAAAGAAATATTGAACACAATCTGTAGAAACATTTTTTATTTTTACTCACAACAAAGACGGCTTTCGCTGTTAGACTTAGAAGCATGTAGGCATCTCATTCAAATCATTTCCTTCACTAGATAGATGTCCCATTACATTCACTTTCACACAGTACACCAGGCCTTTAAGCCTACATTGTAGTACTAGCTACTTACTCTACATTATATCGACGTCACGTAGTTTTGATCATTGGTGTTGTTTTCTAATTGGAATTCCTTCACTTAAAAATTGTTTCTGTCTTTGTCGAAATTTTAAACCTAAAAGTACGGCGACTTTAGGCTTCAAGCTAAGCGAACAAGAGTGGCCTCCAGCGATGGATTTGGTTAGTCTTTCTGGTGGTGTATCTACTGGCAGGCCCTATGTAGTGGCCTTGTGTGTGTGTGTGTGTGTGTGTGTGTGTGTGTGTGCGTGTGCGTGTGCGTGTGCGTGTGCGTGTGCGTGTGCGTGCGCGTGCGCGTGCGCGTGCGCGTGCGCGTGCGCGTGCGCGTGCGTGTGTGTGTGTATGTGTATGTGTGTGTAGTTATTCAGGATAAAGTTAAATAATCGGTGTATCACTTAAAGTCATATTTTGTAGTGTTCAAGTTATCCAAACAAAATCATTTTTGATAATATTCATAATCATATTTATTAAATAGACTACAAAATGCATATTTTTAACCTGCATCCTGTCCTTAAACTTCATTATAAAAAACGAATTTTATTTTTCTTTCAATTATTTTAAAGACTGAGACACCTACAAAAGAAATATGCATGAGATGAGAAGCCACTAAGCCCCCACTACATACACCTACAAAAATATTTGCATAAATCTTAATGCGTCATGTAGATACCAGCATTGCCAGCATATAGGTAAATAAAGCATAAATATCCCACTGAGGGTGAGTTGCACCAAACCGTCTGTAATCGTAAGTGGTGTTCGTTAAAATCTGATTGTATTGAAAGTTTGACAAGTTTCTATGGGGTGACAGCTGCCGGCGCCATGTTTGACGATGACCGACCTGTGATCGTATGTTGGTGCCACCGACCCTAAGTGATACCTTGATTATTTAACATTATCCTGAATAACTCGAAAACAAAAGAATATCGAGGACTGATATTAAGCATAGTTTTCATAGGGCCTGCCAGTAGATACACCACCAGAAAGAATGACCAAATCCATTGTTGGGGGCCACTCTTGTTCGCTTAGCCTGGTAGATCCTTTATAAGATCGGCGATAATGGTGAATAGCCGAATGAATGCAATTCCAATCGTATCTTTCTCTCACCCTTGCGAAAAAAATGTTCAGTGCATCCGAGTTAGCCTCTTTTATAACTATTACAAATTTAAAATCAATAGCATTAAGTATTTCCTGTGACAGATGGAGAGTCGCTCCATAAGGGTTCCCTGATTACCTTTTTGGTACGGAACCCTATTAAGAGAAGCCGTAAGAAAGCGATACGTAATTTCTGCATTATTTCCTCAAATAAGAACTTAATCTCAAAATTCAACCCGAAATTGTAATAGACCATAACCTAAAATACGAATTTTTAGTTGAAACAAAATGGAGTGTAAATTGCATAACACCGGCGCGGCAGGAGCGGGCAGTGAGTCGGAGCGCGAGTTTCTCTAAATTGCGGGACTCGCTCCGCCGCGGGTCTGCGCGGCTGCTCAACAGGCTCGCCGGCCGCCACTCGGCCTGCCTGCCGGATGTAGACTTCACTGATCCTGAAAGGTAAAGACTTGGCAGGATTCCTCTTCTCGCTTCGGCTAAACTCGGCTCTGGCTCGGCTCCAGAGGGGCTACCGCGAACCACAAACGAAGTTTTCTCTCTCTGTCTTACTTATATATATGCAAACTTGCAAGTGCGACAGACAGGGAAAACTTCGTTTACTGTTCGCGGTAGCGCCCCTGATACCCTTTCGCGTTAGGAACGAAAGCAAGTGCTATGCGGATGGCACGTGCTAGCGTGGTGCCCGTGGTTAGAAAACATCGGTTTTGTTACACAGAAAACTCTGTCCGTAAGTACTATGAATTATTCTGTGGTAGAGGTCATGTTCCCGTTGCTTAGGGTTTATCCAAAAATCGCGCGAGGTTCCGAAGGGGGGGAGGGGGTCATGTAAACCGTGAAAACCTCACGACTGATCACGTTTGGGGAGATGGGGGGGGGAGGTACAACGTAGCCTCACGTGTATTTTTTCCTGTACCTACAAAATCGAGAAATAATATCTGGATCATACTTAGTTGAAAAAACAAAAGTCGTCCTTCCTGTGGTCAATAGTTAACGGCTTATGTGCATGTTAGCTATGTTTTTATTACAGGGATTTATAGAAACGGAGACACTGTTTATGGGGGTTACTGGTCCAATCCAAAATTAAGCTTTGTAGCCCTTAACTTTTGGTATGTCCACAGGAAAGACGTGAACCTAAAGCCGCTTATGACCCATTTACTCATGTAGGAAATTATAAATTATCATTTCGCACGTAAAAAACAGCGAGTCTATTTACGTGTTTTGAAATTTTGGAGGCTTCCTGGGGAGTCTAAAACTGGACCTTGCGTGATTTTTGGATAAGCCCCTACATGTACTCTGTCCGGGTGCCCTCGATGAGGGGTCATGCACCTTTGTTACAGGAGTCCGTTCTCTCACTATGGAGTCACGTCTGCACACTGGAGGTACAGTTGGGTTTGTGACATTAGCAGATCGGTTTGTATGGGGACACTCCGTTCTAAATGGCACATGTTCACGCCCGCTCCGCATCCAACGTGCATTCAGGCATCCTCGCACCTTTAGGAACTGAGGGGCTACCGCGAACCACAAACGAAGTTTTCCCTCTCTGTCTCACTTATATACAAACTTGCAAGTGCGACAAAGAGGGAAAACTTCGTTTGCTGTTCGTGGTAGCGCCCCTGAACCCTGGAAAATAACAGGGCCTTACAAGGATATTGTCGCCGACCCCCACATTTTGCCTACGGAAAGATACAGCAATTGAATTCAGTTTTCAAGGCAGTTGTTACGACAAATTTGTAGATGTATACGAGCATTACCAGTTATGACCCTTGCCTACCCTCTTGCAACGCAAAAATATACAGTAAGTTTTTCTGTTCCTTTTTATTTGTTTTCAAACCTACTTCGAAGGGACAACCGCGTCCGTAGCAAATTGACTGAGCTCATTCACGCTTAGCGATGTGATGAGCGAATATTTTCAGCTACTTCAAACAAATAAATAAAATAGTATAAGTAAGTATACGTACCTAAATTCCAAGCAAACACTACAATTTTAGTTGTTGTTGGTGTTTGTGTGGTATAAAAACTGTTGGTTCTCCATATAAATAAATAAATACCTAAAAAGTAATACTTTCCACAGCATGAAGCGCGCAAGCTCCCTGTCCGCGCTCAGTAACTCGCCAGGGCCAACACAAGACCAGCGGTAGCAAGCGAGCAAGCTTCGACGCATCGTCAGCTACACCACACTCACGTTCGTGAGGATCTTGGCACTACAGACGTGACCTTAGTCCCGGCTGATAAAAAAATAACTGTCAAAGTTAAGCGGGAATTTGCGTTTTGATACTGCAAATGGAATTTTATCTATAACTGCCAGAAATATAAATGATGTCAGAAAATTTTAATAAAGTAAATAAAAATTTGTAATTTAGAATTCTTTTATAACCAAGCAGATTCAAAAAGCAAATTCCTATTCAATTTATATTGAAGCATTGAGCATTTATATGCTAAGATAGAATAATAGTTAGTTGTCTAATTGAATATTCACGCTTGTTGCAATAGATGCATTGCGCTTTTGAAAACGATTTTGAACCATAAAAAATATTGGCAGCAAGTGCTAAAGTTGCACTCCAATAATATTTCCCTGATCAAGTTTTGTTTACTTTTATCTTGTTGTACTACATAGTTTAAGGTTCAAAATCGTTTGACAAATCTGTGGCGTGTTAAGCTTTAATACAATGCAATACAACTCGAGTGTAATGCAAACACGAGAAGATAAGTAGGTAGAGTTTAATAAATGTGCCCGTTTCGTTCACATCCAAAGGGTGGTTAGCGGCAGTTGCCAAGATTTTGACTCAGAAAATGAACCTTACTGTTAATGTAATAGAATTGAAGTTACTTATTACTTATACTACCTATATAGAACCTAACTGCTTCAGGTGCTTTGGATTTGAATGATCTTTGTAATTTATTTATTTATTTCACAAGAACCAAAATACACCAATTACACTCGTGTAATAATGTATCGCAATGAGAATATTCTTGTAAAAATTCACGTTAGTTGAAATTTCAGCACGACAGGTTTTATGGCCATGTTTTACGGCCGAAAATTCAAATACTAGGCAGCGAACCATTTTATGACAGCCAACAGTTATGACAAAGCAAACGTTAAAAGATAGGTACCTAACTTTGCCTACCTAGAAAACATGGAGAGTTTCTGTGAAAAAGCGGTTTTTTAAATCCAAACGTGTACGAGAAAAATATCCAACCATTTCTTAGAGTATAAATATTTCTAAAGAGATCCTAGACGCGGGCCACCAAGAGTGACGGAAAAGGTTTTATGCAGATAAATTGACAATTGGTTTAAAATGGCTGCTGGTTTACCATAAATTACTTCCTTAACTTGAGCGGGTAATCGCTTGTGTGACGTAGTTGGGCACAACTGTCATATGAAATGAGTTGTGTTCGACAAAAAAAAGCGAAACTGTGACACAAATGATATGTAACTCTCTGTCGCTCTTATAGAAAAATGTATATGACTGTCTCGCTCGGTTGTGGTATTATTATTTGCGTGTCGCGTCTGGTAAGTCTGTGAACCATTTAGTGAAAAATCACAGTTTTTGGGGTAGGCAAAGTTAGGCATAAAGGAAATATTGCGGTATTTTTCGGTAGGAGTAAAATGATTCAACACTCGTGAGCTCTTGGAATAAGCAAATGAAAGAGAAGAGATTATATACCTATATGCCTGAAGAATTAAGAGCTCACGAACTGTTCTTTAGATTACCAGAGCCTGAACTCCGAACCCAAACTTCGTGTCGTGCCGTTCCTTTCACTCTGATGTGACACTATATGACTGAAAGGGACAGCATGATACGAAGTTCGGATTTCGAAGTTATCACGATTTCTGTCGCACTTCGGGGGCGCTACCGCGAACAGCAAACGAACGAAGTTCGAATATCTCCCTTTCTGTGGAACGTATTAGCAAGTGCGACAGAGAAGGAGATATTCGAACTTCGTTCTTTTTCAGTTTGCGGTAGCCCCTCAGAGTATAATGGTTCGTCTGGCGTGAACGTAAAAAAGACTTGCTTACGTCATCAACTATTTTTTTATTCACGCGTCGCGTAAAGCTCTATTATAGTATAGTAATTTATTTCACCCACTTAAACTATATTGGTACCATTCAGTAGAGTATATAAACTTAGCGTTAGTAAACACGTTGCTTGAGTTAAAAATTATAAAATCAAAAACTACTATTCTGAGGCCATAGTTAGAATATCATGTAATATATCTACTTGGCTAATATTCGTTAAATTTAATAAATTATCAATAGGTAGTATAGGTACGCAATTAGTATCACGGGCGCTAACGCGAACAGCAAACGAAGTTTTCGCTCTCTGTCGCACTTGCACGTTCGGACGTAAGTGCGACAGAGAGGGAAAACTTCGTTTGTGGTTCGCGGTAGCCCCTCAGAGAATATTGGTCAAAGTACTTGCTGCAGAATTATTCCATACAAAAAGCGGCAACGTTTTCCACCCTAAACCGATTTGTATGATTATTGGAAATGTTGTAGATATAATTAAATACTAGCCCCCGTATTCATAAAACTTAACAAACCTCTGTTAACTAAAAAGTTCTTTGTCCCATTCTCACAAACGTCAATGTCAAAGTGACAGATAAGGACAAACGAACTTTAGCGGCTAGTTAACTAATATAGGTTTGACAGATGTTTATGAATAAGGGGGTAGGTTTATACGTTTTGATTTTTTGGAAAAATTGCATACGTGTGAAAATATGAATCCTTTAAGGTTCGTTTTTTGACTTGAAAACTTCCTCCTGGTGTATTGCTAAATTTTCATAAACGAGAAAAAAATACCAAAAAAGCAAAACCAATAAACCTAGTTAAGGATTTAAGGAATCGATTAAGGTCAATATTGTCGTATTTGATAATGATGAAGGTGGAAAATGTTGCCGCCCGAAGCACTAATTCTGCGAGAAATCTGGCGCCAAACGGCCGACGGACGTCTCTGTCGCACGATGCGGGGATAGGTGAAACAGAAAGAATATTCCTAAGGGGCTACCGCGAACTGATAATGATGAATATTTCCCTCTCTGCCGCACGAATTAGCAAGTGCGACAGAGAGGGAGATATTCGAACTTCGTTCATTTTCGGTTCGCGCCCCCTTCTTAATGCCTAAGGGCCTACTCCGAACTTCGAAATCCGAACATCGTATCGTGCTGTCCCTTTCGCTCTCGTGTTAAACACTATATGAGTGAAAAGGGACGGTACGATGCGAAGTTCGGAGTAGGGCCTCACGCATTTCGGAATATTCTACCTATTTCACCCGTTTCTCTCTGAGGGGCTACCGCGAACCACAAACGAAGTTTTCCCTCTCTGTCTCACTTATATGCAAACTTGCAAGTGCGACAGAGAGGGAAAACATCGTTTGCTGTTCGCGGTAGCGCCCCTGTTCTTGCCCCGGGTAGAGTCAGTCCGACCCAGGTCGGGCCTAGCTGAGTTTCTTGCTGGACTCTTCTCAGCTAGGCTAGGTTTAGTGAACCAGCGACAAAACTCCCAGTAGCTCGATTCCACTCACACCTCAGATTCGGTTGAAACCGCTCAACCAATCTCACTGGAGCGCAAACTCTTAGAGTATTCCAGTGTTCCAAACCACACGCGTGGTCGTGCCGGAGGTTTTCCCCAGGCTACTCTCCAACCGCGCACTCCTATCGCTTTATTGGGCCCGGCCTATAAAGCCACAGTCAGGTTCAAAAACAAAAAAAAAATAGTCTTAACGGTTTAACTCAGCCACACAAGTCAACGGCAGGCGTATAGTAGATTATAGCACGACCCAAGTAATAAGGCGTGTGGATTAAGCAATAATAGTCTCTCAGTCAACTACTTAAGAGCTTTGACGCGCGCCATATTAATTGTGTTCTCCTGTAAAATAATTACATTGCAATAAAATATGTTTCTGGTAGGGTTAGTGAGAATACCATCGGACAATCGAGTTCACTAATATATGTACACTTTTGCACTCTATTGACGCCGTATTAGCTTAGTTGTGACACTTGTGACCCTGCCTACAAAGTTGGAGGTCCCGGATTCGAATCCCGATCAGGGCATTTATTTGTGTGATGAACACGAATAGTTCTTGAGTTTTGGATCTTTTCTATGTAAGGTGTCTTGGGGTAATTACCCGACATTCATAGCCTTCAAAATTGCGAGACTTAAGTGGCAGTGGGCAGGGCACATTGCTCGCAGGACTGACGGTCGATGGGGCCAGAAACTGCTTGAGTGGCGTCCACGCACCGGAAGACGAGCTGTCGGTAGGCCTCCGACGAGATGGAGTGATGACCTGGTGAAGGTCGCGGGAATCCGGTGGAAACGAACGGCACAGGACCGGTCTAAATGGCGAGCCTTGGGGGAGGCCTATGTTCAGCAGTGGACGTCTTTCAGCTGAAATGATGATGATGATGATGATGACTCGACAATCGGAATTACCCTAAGACACTATATTTAAGTATATAAGTATGGATACCTTACCCATACCCTTTGCTTAATTTGGGACTAAGTTGATATGTGTAAGATTATTCACAAACATTTATTTATTCCTTTATAATAAGGTCCAAAATGTGTACATGCCTATTAGTAGACCCATCAGCTTAATTGACCATTCGTGAACCTAATTTCAATGAGATAACGTCTATAAAAATCGTCTTATACCAATGGCCAATTAACTATCAAGCTGATAGTACAATACCCCATTTCGTAAAACTACTAATTTGGCACCGACTTAAGATTAATATGGCGGCGGCAGCTGTCATCCCATATAAACTTGTCAGACTGTCAAATTTTACCAAATTATGATTACAGATGGTTTGGTGCAACCCTATAGTCTCCAGTTTTTCTTTTAAATGATTAGCCACCAACAACTATTGTCTGTCTACACCCACGAGTAAAAATAACGGGTACACTTTGTATTGAATTTTCATAGAAAGTGTACCCGTTATTTTGCTGTGAGTATATGATAACAGCGAATTATTTAAAACATATATTTTTAAAACCTTAGTTGCTATTATCAAATAAGGTTTCACTTTGTAAGAATAATTTTATAGATTTTTATGATAAATCAGGTAGTTCGTACGGAAATCGGACTAAATTCTGTCAAACGAATGCAAGCAATGAACGACCAAGAGCTGTGACTATAAGGTAGATTCTTGCTTGCGTTCATTTGATACAATTTTGCCTTACAGTTACCGACGTAATATAACTTAATTTAATAGGTTTATTTCGTACTTATATAATAATACCGTAAACTGGGGTTAGTAGTAGTTAAGGGTTACTTTCAAATTGAGGGGCGACTTTAAAAAATCAGTTTTTATGCCGTTTCACTTTTTTTTAGTTAACTTTGAGTCAAGTTATACCTTCGTTAATTTGCTAACTATTTACTAAATGAATCAAACCAGAAATACTTGGTGATTTATATATAAGAGTTTTATATATATCAAAGTAGCCCCGTTTTTTACCTCAGTTTACGGTACCTAATACCTAATCAATATTGCTTTAAGTACCTATTAATGTTTGTAAAACCACGCAAGATAGCGTTGCAACCTATTATGTTTCTATTATTTTGTTCTTGTGTGGTTAGGGTAAAACACCCGTTGTTTGACACCAAAATAACATTTGTTTACATGTAGTTTTTACAGGTTTTCCAGTTTCACCCCATTTGACATTAATAAACTAGAACGAGCTAATAAATAGATTGGTGCCGACAAAACGTAGCTTTACCCTAGTGCTGCTTTTGTGACAACTATTCAATGGATCTCGATTTGTTTAACGAAATTTTATTTTAAATAAACTGTTGTACGAATGAGGTATTTTATTTATAGTTAATAGTAGATTGTGTCTCAAGGGAGCAAAATGATATATTTACGGCGAGGGCGGTATTGAATTCTGAGTGAAGCGAAAGATTCTACAATAGAATCCTGAGCGTAGCGAGCGTAATATATGTCTCGTACACGGGAGTGTGGTTTACGGGAATCAAAGCATCTCCTTACGAAAATTATGCTTATACAAGGGAAAAAAATATGCGTCGCCGACATAAAGTCGGGGATTCCCATAGTGTAAGCGAATGGGCAAATTCCATTGAGCCAGTCCGACACAGGTCGGATCTAGCTGAGTTTCTTGCTGGACTCTTCTCAGCCAGGCTAGGTTTAGTGAACCAGCGACAAAACTCCCAATAGTTCGATTCCACTCACACCTCAGATTCGGTTGAAATCGCTCAACCAATCTCACTGGAGCGCAAACTCTTAGAGTATTCCAGTGTTCCAAATCCAAACCACACGCGTGATCGTGTCGGGGTTTTTCCCCCTGTATTTTCCCCAGGCTACTCTCCAACCGCGCACTCCTATCGCTTTATTGGGCCCGGGCTATAAAGCCACAGGTTAAAAAAATCCATTGTTCAATAATAGGTAGAATACTTGTATTCATCGGCTTATGAATACGAGTTTAGTATGATGACTCAACAATTGGAACACGAAATGTTCCGAAAGGCGTGGATAATGGAGTGTGTGATGAACAGCGGCCGGTTACGACGCCTGCGCGGCTCATCATGCGCGTGCGCAGGTTCCGGCGTAGGGTTGTCGACGGAACACTTTTTTTTTAAATGATTGCTGTTATTACAAAACACATCGACGAACGTCGCGCAGGCAGCCGCTACTTACTTAAATTAACTGCAATAAGGTGTTAATTTATTAATTGCAGATATTTTTACAGCTGATAGTACTCGGTCCCTGGAGTATATTTAAGTATGAAACATTATAGCTTTTACGATGTTTTTTTGGAGAAAAATGCCTTAGTACATTGTAATGAACGTCTTTCGCTTTTCCTATATTACTTATTTGATAGAAAAGAATCTGTGAACATCACAACATCTGTGATGTTGATGTCAAATATAACCTGCAAAAATTGCTGGCCGGATGAGTTTGGTGAAACAGTGCCTTTACCATTAGTTTACATGACCGTACTCGCTAGCGACTGCGTAAAAATTAGTATGGACAAAAGTACAGCGCCTCTGGCGGTTACGCAATAGAACTAAGAATCGGCATAGTAAATCGTTTACGCAGTCGCTAGCGAGTACGGTCATGCAAACTCATGGTAAAGGCACCGGCGGCTGGCGAAGGCTCGCGCGGCACAGCGTTGTCGGACCCAACATACACAACTGTGTCCCATTACACATTAAAAACTCAAAAAGTGACGCTGTTTTCCAATAAACTTAAAGCGCTGCTCATTGACTTGGCATGTTACAGTGACAAAGAATTTTTAAAAAGCAACAACCCGTTGACCCTAACACAACAAGTATAACAAATAATGTGAACCCCTAAATAGAAAATTGAACATAGCTACATAGCTAGGCACATTAATGGCCGTATTTTATTGTAATTATAATGTAAAAATAACATGTAAATGATCTGTACATTTATGAATAAATGATCTGAATCTGAATCCGATTGTTTATTAAACAATCAAAATATTTATTGGTAAAAAGTTGTACAAACCTTATCCACAACGCAGGCTTCGTCAATTTCACGGACAACAAGCATCAGCAACAGGCCTCGTCAAACAATGCATGCATTGCACAGACTATAAATCCACAACAGGTTTCGTCAGCCTTATACTAAATTAAATTTAATTAAATCACACCTTTTGCGAAAAGGTTTAGTACATTTCTTTATCCATTCATTTATAATAAAATATGTAAAGAACGAACATGGCTGAAAAAGGTGCGGACATGGCTGAAATCCCTTTGTTATGAGGATATAGAGTACATGTTGAGAGTGACTAAATAAATCAATACCTACACACACAGACACACACACTCATGTACACGCCCACGCATACACACTAAACACATACTTACTCTCAATTCGTAGATTCTATGCTTGTTTCCATTTTTATATCTAGTATATGTTAGTAATAATAATTATATTGTATTGTCATCTTTTCTGACTTCTCGCGCACATATTGTTAATCCATTTTTGAATTGGCTACCTACGGGACAGGCTTAGCCTAGTGTAGGGGGCCAGTCGAACCGCATAACGAAAAATTCACTCTGTACATTACTTATAAATGATGATATGTTCAACTATATCTGTAAACTTTTATGTACGAATAAACTTCTTATGTCTTATGTCTTACCTCACTCTGATACTCACCCGGAGCAAACGTGCCAAAGATACTAGCGGCATTGTTATTGTTGTGTGTTTTGTGGGTCCGCAAGACGACTACCAGAGCAGAGGCAGACCAAAAAGAAGATGGCGGGACTATTTGGACGCGTTCTGCTTGGATTGGCGACATGCAAGAAATGTCGCGATCGCGATAACACTGACACATATAGTTCCTATTCGTCCCACCGCCGCACACCGGGTAGTATAGAGTCAGTCCGACCCCGGTCGAGCCTAGCTAAGTTTTTGCTGGACTCTTCTCGGCTAGGCTAGATTTAGTGAACCAGCGACAAAACTCCCAGTAGCTCGATTGCACTCATACCTCAGATTCGGTTGAAACCGCTCAACCAATCTCACTGGAGCGCAAACTCTTAGAATATTCCAGTGTTCCAAATCCAAACCACACGCGTGGTCGAGTCGGAGGTTTTGCCCAGGCTACTCTCCAACCGGGTACTCCTATGGCTTTATTGGGCCCGGTCGTTACCCCGTTTTCACTCCTTTATTGAAGAAATTTTAAAAAACGCCGAAATATGCCATTAATGTATTTAAACAGAGAGTCTATAATACAAAGTTTCAAATATCTCAACTTCAATAAATACGTGTCTTCATACAAACTTTCATCCCTTGTTTTACCCCCTTAGGGTATGAATTTCGAAAAATCCTTTCTTACAAGCTTACGTTATAAGTGTAATCGAGTGTGCAAAAATCAACTCTCTAGCATTAGTAGTTTCGGCTGTGGATTAATGAGTCTGTCAGTCTGCATTCGTATCGTGCCGTCCCTTTCGCTCTCGCGTACACTATATGAGTGAAAGGGACGGCACGATACGAAGTTAGGATTTCGAAGTTCGTGGTAGGCCCTCAGGACTTCTTCTTTATGTATATAGAAGATATCATCGCCCGAATTAAATGCATCATATGTCGAATCCACATCGAAAGGGACCTTATGGCGGCAGGCGCTTACGTTACACCTATTCACTATTGTATTGGAACAGCGGCAATAAAGGCGTAAGTGCCGGCCGCCATAAGGTCCCTTTCGATGTGGATTATCACATATAGGCTTGGGTGGTTTGGGTGATTAAGGAAGGCAGACAGTTAAGGGTCCTTATCAGTTAAAAACGGTCATCTATTTACGCCATTTTCTGTTTGAATTGACACGTATCTTGATATTTTCTCAATGTTACTATCTAAAACAGGACTATTGCGACCGTATGTCATAAACTTTAAATGTATTTTTTGGACTTTTCATTAAGAAATATCGTTTCAAACATCACCCCAAATCGACCATTTTCAAGCTAAAAACTTGTTTATTCCGCTTAAATTCTACTACACACAATAAAATCAAAAAATGGCTATGTTACTATCTAAAACTTTGATAAAATTATCGTAGCCTTTAATAACTTTATTGGTATTATCAATACTTTTGTCATAATTTGAAATCAAAACATTTTAAAACTTATAAGGCCTCTTAACAATGAAATGAAATACTGATATTAACAGTATTCATTATTTATGATATTGGTACTTGATTAATTTTGTAGAAAACATTAACGCAAATTACAAATTTTAATTGAAAGGAAAAGTTTAGACTCCGAGCAGGAATCATTTTTTTAAAATCCCCTTTAATTTAATATTGGTACAGTCGAGTTCATTAATGTATTCACACTTTTGTACTCTATTGCTCTGTAATAAGATCCAGAAATGAGTAGGCATATATTAGTGAATCTGACTGAACCTACTTGGTTTAGATAATCGTAGCGTTTATGTTTTTTTCATTTGGGGAAACTCAACGGATGCCAACAGAGTGCTGCTCATGCAGAAACGTGCTGTGCGTGCGATGATCGGGGCAAAGCAGAGAACTTCGTGCAGAGACCATTTTTTGAGACAAGGCATTTTAACGCACTACTCACTCTACGTCTTCGAAATTATTATGTTCGTAAGAAACAACCTTTCTGACTTTAACACAGTAAATGCAATTGGCAAGACACTCCGCCATACTGGGCGTTTGAGAACAGTTCCCCGTCGCATGGCACTTGCAGGTAAGAACCCACGTGTCATTGGGCCCACCTATTACGAGCGACTGCCCGCTGATCTTAGACTTGAA
Organism: Epiblema foenella; assembly: GCA_963556455.1. Lineage (NCBI taxonomy): Eukaryota > Metazoa > Arthropoda > Insecta > Lepidoptera > Tortricidae > Epiblema > Epiblema foenella. Next base: position 17,449,922 of record OY747111.1, read on the forward strand.
CCATCTGACGAAGCATTTCGACGCCGCCTGAAACGCCTCTTATTGGAAAATCCATTATACTCGGTTAAAGAGTATATGGATCTTAGCTTACTGACATGTAAATAATTATAACTCAATTTGAATTCAACTGATTTGTATTTTGTGATGGACATTATTATTATTTATCTGACTGACGATTCCGAATGGAAGATGCATTTATTTTTCTGTTTACTTTTTATCGTGTTTTGTATTACTCTAGTTGACATTATGTTATTTTTATTTTTCCTGTTATGACGATCATGATAACAATTCTTGTAATTTTGACATGTGTGCAAATTTATAATGTAATTCCTTATCATGAAATAAATTATCTAATCTAATCTAATCTATGATTTTATTTTACTTACCTCATATGTACGAGTACATCCATTTCTTTCCAGAGGGCCTACCGCGATCCGTAAACGAAGTTTTCTCTCTGTCGTACTTGAATGTTCGTACGTTAGTGCGACAGAGAGGGAAAACTTCGTTTGTAGTTCGCGGTATCCTCAGATCACAGGTGATATTTGTCTCATAAATATGTAAGTAATTAATATAAATTACTAATTTGGTTAATACAGTAACCATAACTTCAGTAGCGTAGCAGCCCTGCGTGTATATCAGAGCAGGATAGCGTTTGAGTTATCTCGACATTATGATGTCAGTGCTGATTTCGGCGCTCAATGAAATGATAAGTATGAAACTAAACAATAAAATTAAATTATATTTTATGTAGGTAATAAACATAGCTGCTTGACAAGTTTCATAGATATTTGTTATACAAGGCTGCAAAGTTGTATTTTAACCGCGAGTGTGGAATTGAAACACGAGCTAGCGAATGGATTCTAGGGTTTAACTACGAGCTAACAAATGGAGGCTATGGTTGAATCCTGAGCGAAGCGAGTGGTTCAAAATTAGAATCCTGACCGTAGCGAGTGTTGCAACACACAAGACGTAAAATAACTTAGCAGCCGTGTATAACACACCTCACTAGAGCGAAGAATTTTTTTTTCAGTACAGTTGCATCCTAAATACAGTTGGATGCCCGGGGTCCACTATCTAATCCCAAGATTGGGCGTAGGTACTATTTTTTTTAACACAGCAGCACAATATAAAATTATTGTTGCTGGACTGTCTGGACTGGCCTTTACATGTTATTATGTTTAAAAAAGTTAGAATTTGCACGTTCGGTTTTCAAATATTCTTTGCACTCTTGTGGATAAAATGCAGTTTTGCTATCTGTTATTTGTGTGTTGTGTGTTAAGAGAAGTCTCTGTTTTTAAGGAAGAAGAAGAAATAGAAGGGCTTTCCGAGCTAGTGAGGTGAAAAATATTTTATTATGAAAGTTACAGTTTAAAAGCATTGTGTCTGGAACCTCCTAGTACCTACCTAATTAGCAAGCTTAAAGAACGCAATGGATTTCCATTTCATTCTGCCTATGCCTAAAATGCCTATAGGTACAGTCGCCATCAAATATATCTGTACTCTTCAGGATGCTCAAAAATATCTGAACATGCACTTTAACGCCTTGACAATAGAGTCGTGTTCAGATATTTTTGAGCACCTCGTTCGCTCCGATATATCTGATGGCGACTGTACCTAAGTAATAAATGAAATACAATATTCGGTTTGATTTAGTTTAATTTTTCTATGGAGAATAGTTATCAACTTTCTTCTAACAATCAACCATTTTGTTCGAATTCTACTTACGTAAACAGAAAATACAGTGTACAATTTAGCTAGCACGACAGGGGTGCTACCGCGAATGGCATTCGAATTTTTCCCTCTCTGTCGCACTTGCAAGTTTGCACATAAGTGAGACAGAGAGAGAAAACTTCGTTTGTGGTTCGCGGTAGCCCCTCAGGTTTATACTAGTTAGTACCTACCCATATTTTGACGACGATAAAGCGTGAGCGTGACCGTAAAATATCTGGTGCTGCCCACGCAGAAGGCGATATTTAAACTCGATTCATATGGCTCTTAATCCATTTCATATGCCTGAACACATTGGTGTATCTACTTATACCAAAATCCCCACAAGATGGTCCCATGCTAGTAACGCCTGCCAGATAATACTTATTCCTATAATATATAACAGCGGGTCCGCCCGAGTCCCCTAGACACGTGTTGACGTTCTTGTCTTCAGAATGTGAGCAAAAGGACGAAGCAGTTATGGGAGGTAGCAACTTACGTCTACATATACTTTTAGACATCAGCTGCGTCTCGGTAGCCTGCAGGATTTTTGACTTTTCGCCTTTTTCGTTGACGATACCCCACCCTGCGATCACGAGCGTGTGATTTGTGAACTTGGGTGTATCCACGTCGAACGGTACCAACGGAATTGGTTGGATACTCGCTGAAAAAGAAAAAAAAAAGTGCGTCAGACTGTTGGCGGTATTAAGTGGTCAGAGTCATGCAAACCGTTAAATGTTTAAGAAGTACGGGATCCTGATGGTTCCATATCTATACATCTTGGAAGTCTGCAAATTTGTAACGAACAATCCAGAATTTAATAAGAGATGTAGTGTGGAAAGCGCGCAGTTACGCATATGGCGTCAGTAGCGCCCAAAAGCTGATTACAATGCAATAAAAAAACTGTTATCACATGGCAATAAAAATGTGAATTTTATATATAACTCTCTGCCTATTTCATGGACACAATATACCGTGAACGGTTAATTGTGATTGTGACACACGCAAAACTTATGTAACATCTTCTGTACTCGCACAACTTGGCAATAAATCTATCTCTCCTTACCTTAAACATTTAAAAAATCAGCTAAGTGCGTGTCTGGCCACGTGCAATATAGGGTTCCGCGTAGGAGATATAGGTTTGCAAACTTATATTTCCTACGTTTTACACAACTAATAATATTACCTAAGTAATCAATGGTAATTGTAAGAAAGTTTGCTTTTCTATGTTCCGATTTTAGGCCGCGTTCGCGCACAGAGCCTGTACTCCGAACTTCTTATCGTGCCGACCCGTTCACTCTCGTGTTGTTCATATGAGTGAGAGGGACGGCACGACACGAAGTTCGGAGTAGCCCCTCAAGAAAGGCGTGCGGTTCCGTACGCAACGTATTAGCGCACGTCATTCATAATGTTGACTGTATAGAAGTCCTTTGCGGGCAAGCACAAAGTCGCCGGCGCGGAAAGTTCTTCATTAACAAATGTTTAAAAAGTGTCCGGCAGAAGCCCTGAGTCCGCTTTGGATCCTAATCAAACCCCCTAGATTTGGCGACTTTTACGAAAGCGACAGCTATCTGACTAATTTCACCTTTCGACCCTGAGGAACTGGACCTTGTTGAGACTATAAAGCCTGTGCCTTTACCATGAGTTTGCATGACCGCGTACTCGCTAGCGACTGCTTAAACGATTTAGTATGCCGATTCTTAGTTCTATTGCGTAACCGCCAGAGGCGCTGTACTTTTGCCCATACAAATTTTTACGCAGTCGCTAGCGAGTACGGTCATGTAAACTAATGGTAAAGGCACAGTTTCACCAAACTCATCCGGCCAGCAGTTTTAGACTTAAGCCTTATATTAATAGTATGTAATTGTTATAGTATTTTATTTTTGCAGGTTATATTTGACATCAACATCACAGATGTTGTGATGTTCATAGATTCTTTTCTATCAAATCACTACATAGTATAAAACAAAGTCGCTTTCTCTGTCCCTATATCTCTATGTATGCTTCAATCTTTAAAACTACACAACGGATTTTGATGCGGTTTTTAATAGATAGAGTGATTAAAGGGGAAGGTTTAAATGTATAATAACATCCAATTAATTAAATAGCGCACCCGTGCGAAGCCGGGACGGGTCGCTAGTAAGTAATATAGGAAAAGCGAAAGACGTTCATTACAATGTACTAAGGCATTTTTCGCCAAAAAAAACATCGTAAAAGCTATAATGTTTCATAGGTACTTAAATATACTCCAGGGACCGAGTACTATCAGCTGTAAAAATATCTGCAATTAATAAATGAACACCTTATTGCAGTTAATTTAAATATTACATAGTAAAATAACATAATATTTCAAACATAAAAACTAAAATGATATTAAAAAAGGTGTCCAAGATCGGAGCCCCCTGGAAGGGTTCCCATAAGGCTGGTAGGGTTCCCCCTTTGAATGGCTATGATGAACCGCTGGCACACGCGTGGTCGTGCCGGAGGTTTTCCCCTGGATTTTCCCCAGGCTACTCTCCAACCGCGCACTCCTATCGCTTTATTGGGCCCGGCCTATAAAGCCACAGTCAGGTTCAAAAAAAAAAAAAAAACCGCTGGCTAAGGAAGTTTGAAATTAGCAGCATATGCCCAAGTAACACAGTCATCTTCTTCTAATCTAATCTAATAGTACATTACTAGGCGGTAAAACAAATAATGTCTCAGATCGCAGGTATTTGACGCGCGAGCCGAAGGCAAGGGCGATAATTATGCGATCTGAGGCTTTCTTAATTACCGCCCGAGGTAAGTGCAAAATTTTATGTCACCCCCTAGCCAGGAAGTGGGATTTTCCGCGCGCGGAGCATGCGGTAATTGCCACTTTATGGCCAGGTGTGACATAAATATATAAAAGAAGAAGTCCTAATATACCATCAACGCACAGCCGAAACTACTGGAACTAGAGACTTCAAATTTGGTCCAGAGCTTACTTTTATGACGTATGCAAGGGATAAGACGGGATTTTTGGAAATTCCACCCCTAAGGGGATCAAATAGGGGTGCAAAGTTTGTATGGGAGAATTTTTTTTTGATCTGAAGACTAAAAAAATTCGTAAAAAGGTTACGAACTTAAATCCAAAGAAAGTATTTCACAGTTTTGCAAAATTCTAACCCTAAGAGGGTAAAATAGGGGTGCAAAGTTTGTATGGGGAGCAAATCTTTGATGACGAGACTCAGGTCGACCTCAATTGAATTTAAGTTGACGACTGACTCAGTGCTAGAAACATACGATTTATTAGCGGACGAATTAATTGATGATAAGAGGTGTAAACATTTACGAATATTTATTACTCAAACCTTATTCAGCACGCTGTTACTTGGGTGACTTACGTGTAAAATGAATCCTTTTTTCCAGCCTTATCAGGGCTATGTCGCTGTTAGCGTTATTGCCGGAGTTGTAGTGGGGATGCACAATGAACTTGTCAGGGTACACGAGCCTGTTGAAAACGCATTTGCCTTCCGCGCAGTCCTTCGGGTACCTATCCCTGTCATACTCGCCTAGATGTATTTCAAGACTGGAACAAACAAATTCAACAATTTATGTATAGGTACAAACATTTTCCTTTCAACAAAATTCGCGATTTAGGTACTTAGTATATCAGACCAGCTGGTACGGCCAGTGTTTTATGTGGCGTTTGTAGTAAGGAATTATTTTTCCGAAATAGCTGGGCAGGTTACCTGTTACCTATCTACACCTTAATACTTTATGCGTAGCTATGTACCTACTATATTTACGAACCGATACCGGTATTTTTAAAAAACCTTGAATTAGCCCAATATTTTGGATAATTTTTTGCTCTTTACGTAGGGCTGAATCATGTATTTAGGTAACAATGTCGTATACCGGTGACCGTAATAATACCGGTATTTTTCTATGGAGGAAATACCGGTATCCGATCCCTGACTATATTACACCTTTTCTGATACAGAAATATGAGTTCCCACCACGTCTCTCTTGCCGTTGCCTGTTCACCGCACTCAGGATTATGAATCGTATCTCTTCCTTACCCAAGAAGGATGTTAGTGTAGGTATCGTAACTAGTGGTTTTTATGACCTTTTGGAGATTGTAATTGCATATTCAAGGGGCGGAGTGCTGTAACGATCCCGGTAGGTACCTAATGCCGTTTGCAAAGTGCTTGCTCGGCCTAATGAGGGCTATCGCGTATGAATTCGCCGCTAGAGGCGCTAGTGTAGCGTGAGGTCTCCAAAATGTATGTCACTCATTGTAGTTGCGTATCTAATTGGAACAATATGGTGACTATTTTGCATTACCTACCTGGGCTTGTGATTATGGCAAATATGAGTTACGGGTCAATAACTGTCAGTGCTTTGAGACAGTTTTGTCTTTCGGAAATTTATGTCCTTTTTTCCGAACAAAACGGGACTGCGCTACAATGCGGGGTGTTCGATATTTTTACGGTACGGTTTTAAGGTATTTATGATTTAAATGTAAACTTCGTTCTCATGCCCATAATAACCAATAACAATTTTTGACAGCTTGACCTTACTCGACAGTGGCGCCAACTGGTGAGTACAAAAACTATAGCCCTCATTGCGCCTGTTCCCTCAGCTAAATAAATAATTAAATAGTTAATTGTAAATGGCCGCTGCCCTCTAGAAGATCGCATTTCTCAACCGATTCTCGTGAAATTTTGTGAGCTGCTAATTAGGTATATAGGTTTTTCTTCTAGATTCAGTTTGCGTGGTCCACAGCTCACAGAGCCATAGTATTTAATACTTACATACAGAAGAGCATACTTATGGTACTGTTTCATGTTCCGGTGGATGCAGTGTGCGGCGGTCAGGACGTGGCGGTCACTGATCAGAGAACCCCCACATTCAATGGTATTTGTAGATCTGCTCCACATTCCTGTGGTAACCAGAACAGTTCTCAGATGAACCATCCACGGATACACTCCCGCCTCTGCATCCTCACCTCCTGAGGGAATTAATCAAAAACTTACAAACAGCAAAACAGACTTTTTTTTAACCTGACTGTGGCTTTATAGGTCGGGAAAGCCGTCCAATAAAGCGATAGGAGTGCGCGGTTGGGAGTAGCCTGGTGAAAATCCAGGGGAAAACCTCCGACACGACGACGCAACGCATGTGGTTGGGAACACTTGAATAATCTTAAAGTTTGCGCTCCAGTGAGATTGGTTGAGCGGTTTCAACCGAATCTGAGGTGTGAGTGGAATCGAGCTACGGGGAGTTTTGTCGCTGGTCCACTAAACCTAGCCTAGCTGAGAAGAGTCCAGCAAGAAACTCAGCTAGGCCCGACCTGGGTCGGACTGACTCTGACCGGTGTGCGGCGGTACCGGGATGAATAGGGACTATATGTGTCAGTGTTGTCGCGATCGCGCGGTGGACGTCCCCGCCGGCGGGAATGCCTAAGCAACACAGATGTGAATAAATGAAAATAAACAAAATATAACTAACCCCAATCCAAAAGGAATCGCTTCTTTTTATGGTTTATTTATTTATGGCACCTTTTATGGTAAAGTTTTATGGTTGCATAAATTGCCCTAACCCACTTGGCTTCATTCTTTATCTCTTTGTGATTTTTCCGAGTCTGCTATCCTGGACTCAGACTTAGGTAATTGAAACGTTATCACTAAGGAAAGCTGGAAGAGACGGACCTTGACGAAGTTTTTCCAGGAGAAATTCTAAGGCAAAGGTCGGGCCAAGAGAAACCGGTGTTAAGAAAGTATCCTTGTCTGTTGAACGGACCATAGAACTAAGTGCAGTAGAATTAGAGCAATTTATTGTTGTTTGTGTGTATAGGCCGCCATTAAGTAATTTTGACCTCTTTGAAAATATAATGGAATCCGTGTTGTTTAAAATATCGCTCTCTAGCAAAAAATTACTTATATGCGGAGACTTCAATGTCAATATTTTGGAAAATTCAACAATAAGTACTAGATTGTTGAATCTTTTCAAATCATGTAACCTCAACCACATATTTTCGGAGCCTACTAGAGTAACTGCTACTAGCGCCACCTGTATAGATAACATTTTTACGGATATTATTCCTATTACCCAAAGTGTAATCAGCAAATTAGAGTCAGATCACTTAGGCCAATTAATGACATTTGAGACATTAAGAAGGAGTACTTTAAGAAAACAAATAACTTTTGTACCAGTAACCACGCACCGTGTCGAACGAATGAAGCAAAGTTTAGTCCAGGCGCTACCCTTTTTATCTTCCGATATGAGTCCTAACGACATGTACAACTAATTTTTTCACACATTCATGAAACATTATAAAGCAATTTTCACTCCTAAATCGGTCGTGGTTGGTGGTGTATCAGTTTTTAGTGAATGGGCTACTGTGGACTTACATAAACGTAGACAAGCACTGTATGCTTTATATGAGGAACGGCGGTTTAATGCGAGTGATGAATTTAAAGAACATGTTAAACAATATTCGAAAAAATTTAAAATAGATTGTCGAATAGCTAAGCGTACTTATTTAAGCCAGAAAATAAAAAATAGCTCCGATATTATCAAAACAACATGGAAAGTCATTAATGTGGAAACTGGCAGATCAAAGCACATAATGAATGATCCTAAATTAAAAATAAATGGCAAAATTATAGATTCAAGTTTAGAAGTAGCAACAGTATTCGAAAATTTTTTTAGTGAGATACCAGTATCCACAACACAGTATTTAAATTCATCACCTTCGTCTGCCGTTGTGTTATTAAAAGACAACGCACCAGAATGTAGTAGAGATTTTCATTTTGTACATGTTAATGCCGCAGACGTAGTAAAGGCATTTAAAACAATTAATGTCAAAAAAACTAGTGACCTCTGGGGAGTCTCTGTCCATTCTGTCAAATTTCTAATAGAAGTCATAGCGCCTGATTTAGTGGTTGTATTTAATAACAGTGTTGATTGTGGTGAGTTTCCTGATCTAATGAAACACAGTAAAATAACTCCTTTATTCAAGTCTGGTAGCACTTTTGACCCCACTAATTTTAGACCAATATCTGTGCTACCTACATTTAGCAAAATTTTTGAAAAACTAGTTTTGTCCCAATGAATAAAACATTTTAATGCTAACAATTTAATGCATCATAAGCAGTTTGGTTTTACGCGGGGTCGCTCGACAACTGACGCTGCTGTCGAGCTAACAAAACATATATTCGATGCCTGGGAGGAGTCACATGATGCCTTAGGTATCTTCTGTGATTTGTCCAAGGCCTTCGACTGCGTATGTCATGAAACTTTGATCAGGAAACTACACTACTATGGAGTTCGAGGATCGGCACTGAATTTGCTAAACTCTTACTTACATGATAGAATACAAAGGGTCGACGTGAATGGACAGCGATCGCCGGGTTCATTGGTCTCTATGGGTGTACCGCAGGGATCAATATTGGGACCTTTCCTATTCCTTATCTACATAAATGACTTGCCATACCTCGTAAAGACCCACCATGATATAGTATTGTTTGCTGACGATACCTCACTCATATTCAAAGTCACACGGCAACAACAAGCTTGTAATTATGTATCTAATGCCATTTCTAAAATAGTTAATTGGTTTAATGTCAACAATTTATTGTTAAATGAGAAAAAGACTAAATGTATTAAGTTCGTCACGAGTAACGTAAATCACACGCAAACTAGTGTCACTGTGAAAGATGAGGAATTGGAACTAGTTGATAGTGCTGTTTTTCTTGGTTTGACATTAGATTCAAAACTCCAATGGGGTCCCCATATTGCTAATCTCTCGAATAGACTGAGTTCTGCAGCATTTGCAGTGAGCAAGATCCGTCAATTAACAGACGTGAAGACAGCTCGATTAGTATATTTTAGTTACTTTCATAGTATTATGTCGTATGGTATTTTACTCTGGGGCAGTGCTGCAGAGATAAATACTGTCTTTATTCTGCAGAAGAGGGCTATTCGAGCAATATATATAAGATGAAACATAGAGACTCACTTAGAGATAAGTTCAAGGACATTAATATAATGACAATGCATTGTCAATACATCTATGACAATATTGTGTATGTACACAAAAATATTGTAAATTTTAGACAGAACTGTGACATACATAATATTAATACTAGAAACAAATATAAGCTTGCGGTACCCTCCACTCGGCTCCAAAAAATAAGAAAATCATTCATGTGTAATTGTGTAAAGTTTTATAATAAACTACCTACAAACGTGACTAATTTATCTATTAATAAATTCAAGACTTATGTAAAGCATAAACTCATATCGAAAGCATATTATAGCACAAAAGACTACATGAATGATAAAACACCGTGGGTATAATTGTGGTTGAAATACTAATTATATTTTAATAATTATGACATTACATCTTAATGACTATTTTCATAACTATGACATTAGATGTTGACGTTAAATTTTCCTCTTGACATTCAGATTTTATTCTAGAAACTGTCTAGATTATACAATTTTTTATGTTTTTATTTTAAATATTGACGATCTTTTTGTGAATTTATTATACTCTCTTTTGACATACATTATAAGAATAAGAATAAGAATAAGAATAACTTTATTTGCATTAAACATTACCATTGGATACAAGCTGTAGTACTTAATTCATGTCTTTTTTAAAAATTTCATATGCATCAATAAATTGCTCTGAATAATTAGATTCAATTTATGTAATATATAACTGACGATTCAAAAGTGCTTGTTGCTAGGCCTATTTGAATAAAGAATATTTTGAGTTTGAGTTTTGAGTTTGAGTACTTATATGTGATAATTCACATTGAAAGGGAATGGCGGGCGCGGCACTTGAGGGCCTACTCCGAACTTCGAAATCCGAACTTCGTATCGTGCCGTCCCTTTCACTCATACACGAGAGCGAAAGGGACAGCATACGCCTTCATTGCCGCTGTTCGAATACAATAGTAAAAGTCGGTGCAACGGAAGCGCCTGCCGCCTCAAGGACCCTTTTAATGTGAATTATCAAATATTTGGCTCGAATGCCAGCACCTCTATACTGAAAATAAAAACCGTATAATTACCGTAAATGTATTTCTTGGGGAGGATGTCCGAAGCGTTTGGCTGCATGGTGCTTTCATTGCTCATGGTTTCTGTAAAATATCGAATGAAATTATATAAATACTGCTTGCTTATAGTCTTACTAGTTTTTGTCCCCGACTTCGTCCGACTTCTACTGACTAGTCCTTCCCTTGGTAGATAAATTCTGCAGGTTAGGTTATAAACTGCTTAACTTTTGGTGACTCGTCACTTAAAATTAACTCAATCGTTTTTACGTGTGAAAGATACAACTTTACAAAGTTTCTTATACATTTGTTTCGCATTTATACGTACGAATTATGTTTGACGATTTCTGACACTATGTAACAAAACACTAATAAAGAACAACTTTTTTATAGGTACTTGTAGTTAACTAAGAAAACACGATTACAAAAGTTTTATTTATTTATTTATTAACCAACTTACATTTACAGATAAACCAAACATGCAAGTTATATAGGTTACAAAAACTTATTACTAACACAGTGCTTAGTAGCGTGCGCCGCGTAGTGTGTAGTGTTTTTTTAAGCAGCCTCTCAAAATATCTGTCAGAAATTCTCCCTTTATCATAGGCATTTTTCTAATAAAGAAACACTTCGCGGTCAATCGCTTTAAAAGGCCTTATAAGTTTTAAAATGTTTTGATTTCTAATTATGACAAAAGTATTGATAATACCAATAAAGTTATTAAAGGCTACGATAATTTTTATCAAAGTTTTAGATAGTAACATAGCCATTTTTTGATTTTATTGTGTGTAGTAGAATTTAAGCGGAATAAAGAAGTTTTTAGCTTGAAAATGGTCGATTTGGGGTGAAGTTTGAAACGATATTTCTTAATGAAAAGTCCAAAAAATACATTTAAAGTTTATGACATACGGTCGCAATAGTCCTGTTTTAGATAGTAACATTGAGAAAATATCAAGATACGTGTCAATTCAAACAGAAAATGGCGTAAATAGATGACCGTTTTTAACTGATAAGGACCCTTAACTGTCTGAGCAATCACACTCGGTCACCAAATCTTTCAACCAGTTCTCATCTCACTTCTCTCTTACAAAGCGCTGGGGAGGCGTACGTAGAGTGACATCTACCAAGATTAGAACCTAAGATTTAAAATCCATCCCATGTAGCTCCTAATTCCAAGAAATTCGAAACAAAGCCTGATAAAACCGCGGACAGCTGAAGACCGAATTTAGGTGGACGCTATACGATTATAGGACAAAACCTCTTCGTATACCTAACCTAGTGGGCTAGCATAACTTGCTGCCAAGTCGTATCTCGCGCGACTCAGCGGTTCCTGTCTCACTCGAACTGTGCTAATTAGAAAGAGGAGGGTGGATTTTTCTCTACTCGCGTCGCGTCGCAGCGGCAGTTGTGCTAGCCCCACTAACCTACACTACCTGTACCTCCCAGTGATTTGATTGTTTATAAATAATCAGCTAGGTAATCACTGTTTTCATGTTAAATTGAATTACTATTACTTAGTTTGGCTTAGTTTGGAACAAGGTTGATTTGTGTAAGATTGTCCAAAAAAATTTTTTTTTATTTATTTTATTTATTTTTTTACTGTATACTTTTGACTTTTGGATAAACTGACCAAAAAAGATTTCTAACTTCCCATTAACGTATAAATTTGATATTTGGTGATAATGCATATTGCATAATAAGCATTAAAACACAAGTGTGGTTTTATGAAACGACCAAGAGGCGAGTTTATTGAAAAATCTGGTCTTTACCAATGGTTTTTGAACACATTAAACAGGCTTTACTATAGGGTGTAGATAAAATAATACCTATCTCTTACCATTATCTACCCTCTTCATTTCTACGTCACCATGAGCGTATGTTAAAACCGTCAGAAGACATAATACACTTTTCACCTCCATTGGTGTGAAGTTCTGTGATTGTGTATAAAATATTAATAAAACAATAAGTGATACTGACGACACATTTTAACAAACTGGCGTTTGATCTCTGTTCAGTTCTTTTATATATCATTTACGACTTAATCTTGAAATTGAACTGATAGTTCATTGTTTATATTAAATCGTATCAAATATAATGACTGTTCTTTTCGCTCGGATTTCACTTATTAGATAAGGCACGTTATCAGCAGTCTCAGAATTCTTTCTATAGGGGAGAGTCGGTAGGATTCGTACACTTTTTACTTTGTACGTTGTAAAAAAATAACCAGTTACTGTATCAGAACAATGTAAATAATAGTAAAGTTTTGTTTTTATATGGAATGACATTACCAAGCAATGGCGGGTTTTCTAAAATATGGAAATTGTACGAAAGCACCCCACACGTAGGGTGGATACACTACTACTTTAATTGCAGGATTAACAACGTCTTTCCTGTACTAACCTCATTTTGTACTCATATTTGCAGTATAGTCTTGTAATAGGGGCGAATAAGTTCCCTAAACTGAGGTGCGGAGCATTCGTATAGCATAATTCTACATATCAAAAAAATACAAAATTAATATAATTAAAAATAACGGATTAGTCAATATGAAAACAAAAATGCAAGTAATATTCCTCAACGTTACTCATGAATTATAATTAATTCATTGTACAAATATTACTAGAAATAAATCCTGTCCATGTGTGGGTAGAACAATTACTTTGATGTGGTAAAAACAGATTTCATTGATTTACCAAGAAGCCCGCACCCGCATGGTCTTCTCGAGTAGCTTCTACATATTGAACGAATATAAAAATTCATATACTCGTACAGTTTCAGAACGCATTTTATATTCTTCAAAAAGCTGGCGAGATTGAACTTTTTAAATGTTATTTGTATTACGTTTTCTTGGATATAAAACATAACTTAAACTAAAAACTGTACTAAACATGAGTGAATCAAGTGACGAAGCCGATGTTTTAACTCCTCAAGAGTTGAGAGCTGCCGTCAAAGAGGCTGAACTGTGTTTTATGCCCGAAAAGTCTCGACAGAAGTATTTAAAGGCACACGAAATATTCAATAAATGACGATCGGATAAAGGAACAACCAGCATCTCGGAAAAAGTATAAGTACTCGTATACTTAAGTAAGTAAGGTTATCCCATCCCATAACAAACAACCGACAACCATGTGGAGCAATTATTCGATGCTCAAAGCGACGATGAAGACGAAACACAATATACATATTGAAACGTACCCAAAACTAGTTGCATTTCTAAAACGGTTGTCATTGGTCTTTTTCTTAACGTCATGTAAAGTGAATGTTATGGGAAAGAGTAATTGTAGTTAATGTTTGTTATTTCACATGTATTTGTTGTTTGATTTTTTTACATAAAAATGATTTGATTTATTTTATGTGGCGTTTTATTCCATTGAGTTATATGTTCTCGCCGCTGAGGTGAAAAGTTGTATGTACACGAGAGCATGTCGCATATTTGCATGTCGTGTCTTTGAGTCCCTCGCTATGCTCAAGATTCTAGCTTTGAATCATTCGCTACGCTCGTGATTCAATTATAATCTTTCGCTTGCTCGGGACTCAACATCAACACTCGCAGCAAAAATCTACTTTGCTCTCTTGTTGAACAAATAACTATTAGCCTATAGCCAAGCAGATGCTAGTTTTCGATAATAATTTTATATTTTGGATTTAAGGTGTTTTCGGGTAACTTCGAATGTCGGCTAATTCCGAAAATAACAAATTCCAGTCTAACTAAGCGATTTTATTGCATCTCATCATCATCACTATCAAAAAGAAATGTTAAATATTTTTGTTGAAGTTTGGTAGTGCAACAAAATCACTTAGTTAGACAGGAATCTGTTATTTTCGGAATTACCCGAAGACACCATACTTAGGTAAAATAAAACTTTGTAGTATTTAGTAGATTGTTAACCAAGGGTTGAAAGCGACCTATCTCACCCGAGATAATAGTTCAAGGGAGAAATGGGTGCTTTCATCCGAGTTAAACACTACTTTTCAATTCGACTATGAGGAAAATAAATGAGAAATAAACGTGGATTCAGTAAACACATGCGCTGCAGCAATCAGCAGCCGGCGCAGCCGCGCCCCGCGCGTGCTGGCCGCGCGCGCCCGCGGCCTAAAGAACTTTAAAAAAATACTTTCCACCCTAGGGTTGGAAAAGCGACTTTCAACCCGCCTATCTACTTATCAAAATTGAACTTTCCGAACAGGGGAGATGAAAAATAATTTACTTTTTTTTTTCTCCCGCACTTTTCTGGAGATTCCTCCAGCTCTAATATGTGCGCATGGTCGCCTGGGCGCCCCTGCGGGGCGTAATAATTTATTGCTCAAACTTCGTTATAGGTAGTTGAAGACATACCTATTTGACTTTAGAAATATTTTTGTTGCATACGACAAATATGTTGATACAAATGTGAAGTAATAACACGAGTCGCCATAACTTTCTCACCCAATGACAAAGCTATCAACAACGCGGTGATAAAAAGAGACAAAAACTACAAATGGCGCCGGCGCAGCTGCCACAACATGCGCACGCGACAGGTCAAGGAGAATTATTAGTGAAATATGTTTATTTTACCTTTTTTAATGGCAATTAAATTTTGATAATAGGTACTACTAATACCTATATTTGTTACTGTCACGCAAAAACGGCCGAACAAAGTCTATGCCGACTTTATAGCCTGGATTAACATGCTGTAGGATACTTTTTATAACGAAAATTATCGCTAGAAGGAATTAATTAAGGAAAGTTTACGAAGAAAAAGTAAAACTGCTTTATAAATATAGTTTCGCTATCAAAGGTCGCTTTTATACTTTACCGTAGACGTTCACGTCCACGCACGATTTATCGTCACGATAAAACAGTGCGTTTACCATGAGTTTACATGACCGTACTCGCTAGCGACTGCGTAAAAATTGGTATGGACAAAGTACAGCGCCTCTGGCAGTTACGCAATAGAACTAAGAATCGGCATAGCAAGAGAGGTAGGGCACAGCAAAATGCTCTAATTTATGCAGTCCAACTGGGGAAGTACCTCCGCCTTGCAGAAGACCATAGCCATAATAACATTATTTACTATAGAAGTATTTAGTGTTGTGTTCCTGGAGGTGAGCAAGGTTGCCAGAGCTCCCGACGATGCACTGTGTTGAGAGCGAGGGACCTAAATGTGTTCCTTCTGCTGTCAACACAGTGCATCCTCAAATCTTATAAAGGGTCGGCAACGCGCACGTGACTCCTTTGGAGTTGCGGGCGTCTATAGGCTGCGGTGGCCGCTTACCATCAGGTGGACCGTACGCTTGTTTGCCACCGGCATTGTATATAAAAAAAACTAAATCGTTTACGCAGTTGCTAGTGAGTACGGTAATGCAAACTCATGGGAAAGGCACAGGAGATCAAAAATGTGCTTCGCTCTTTGTTCGAAAAAACACAGAACTATTTCCAGTAAAACCTGATGCTTTTAAACCTAGAAAGTAATATAGAAATAAATTAGCAATTGCCAAAATCTAATTTAGCCGTGTTTAAGAAAGGACCGCAGTATCAATGCACTCTAATCTTTTACAAATAAAGGCAAAATTAAAAATTTTGAAAATACCCCCGACGGATGTTTCCTCAATTGAAAAATAATTAAATAATGCATTTGAAAATCCCCCGACTCGATAGGAAATAATTACATGTAGATAAAAACATTTTTTTTTCTAAACGGTTAACTGGTTGCGAGGTATATTTACAAGCCCAGAAAAATCCGTCGGGGGCTGCCATTGCCTGCCCTGAAATGAAGTAATAGTTTATGCAGTTAGTTTATACCGTTCTGTTAAGTTATCTCGAATTTCATTATTATTACTATTTTAATGCAATTGGGAATTCACATGGCATTTCATTATTATTACTATTTTAATGCAATTGGGAATTGACATGGCAATGGCAGCCCCCGCCGGATTTTTCTGGGCTTGTAAATATACCTCGTAACCAGTTAACCGTTTAGAAAAAAAAATGTTTTTATCTACATGTAATTATTTCCTATCGAGTCGGGGGATTTTCAAATGCATTATTTAATTATTTTTCAATTGAGGAAACATCCGTCGGGGGTATTTTCAAAATTTTTAATTTTGCCTTTATTTTAATCTTTTTAAAGAGCAGTCTAAGTATACCTATACGTTTGACCCTCGAACACTTCGGTTGTGCAATGAGCTCCCTACCGATGTTTTCCTAAGGAGCTACAAAAATAAGTAAGTGCCAAGTGGCCACTTTCTATCCCCGAATGTGTCACAAGTAAACCTGAGGGCCGAAGGCCCGAAGCTAAGAAGGGAAATACACGAGGTCAGAAGCTGTTCTGCGAAAGGCCGAAGGCCCGTAGCTTCTCCTTGGAGCACGTTTGCTGTACAAGCCCGAGTACCGAAGGCCCGAGGGGCGAGCCCTAGTCGACAATTTCGAGCCCCAAGTGTCTTACAAATGAACCTGAGGGCCGAGGCACGAGGTCAGAAGCCATTCCGCGTAGATCCGAAAGCCCGAAGCTTCACTTCGG
Source organism: Epiblema foenella (assembly GCA_963556455.1). Classification (NCBI taxonomy): domain Eukaryota; kingdom Metazoa; phylum Arthropoda; class Insecta; order Lepidoptera; family Tortricidae; genus Epiblema; species Epiblema foenella. The sequence continues at coordinate 17,467,158 of OY747111.1, forward strand.
AGCACGCTCGCTCGCCCTCGATGCGAGCCCGAGGGCCGAAGGCCCGAAAGACGATCCCAAATCGGCAATTTCTAGCTTCGAATGTCTTACAAGCGAACCTCAGGGCCGAAAGCCCGAAGGTGAGGGACGAAGTATATGAGCTCAGAAACTGTTCAGCGAAAGGCCGAAAGCCCGAAGCTTCTCCTTGGAGCGTGCTCGCCAAGTCGACACTTTCCAGCCCCGAGTGTCTTACAAGTAAACCTGAGGGATAAAGGCCGGGTAATGAGGGGCGAGGCACACGAGGTCAGAAGGCGTTCCGCGTGGGGCCGAAGACCCGACGACCGAGCCCACGTGGACGCACATTCTCTGTCATTTATCTTTTCCCTTCTTCTGCTCACAGCTGCCACGGATTTGTACCTACACTTCTTCCAATTAGTCCCAAAGTGTAAATAAATAAATACCCAGGGTTCATTTTCGCAACGGCTCCTGAAATCGGATGACGCAATTTGAAGTACGAATATACCTTATTACGTTGACACAATTAAGGTAAACCTCCCAGTAATCAACATCTTAGTGGCCAATAGATTACAGTAATTAATCACCAAACACCACAGTATTGGGCCAGTGTCGAGTACAGGGACGTTTACCTTGCCAACATATTTAGAACCAAGGAAGTTTATATGTTATTTCAGCAAGCATAATATTTATAGTAGTCACTAGGACGGGTCATAAAGTAATAGCACGTGTAGAAGGAAACGCGAGCACAGCGAGCGCGAAATTTTTCTAACATTATGATGCAGTGCGGAAAATACTTCATACTTTTCGGTTTCCGATTATAAAGCCATATCATATCTAGATGAAAAGGCGAGCGCAGCGAGCGCGAAATTTTTCAAACATTATGATGCAGTGTGGAAAATACTTCATACTTTTCGGTCTCCAGTTATAAAGTCAAATCACAAGTAGATGAAAACGCGAGCGCAGCGAGCGCGATATTTTTCGGACATTTAATAAAATTGCGGAAAATATTTCATACGAGTCGCCATAAATCTTTTCACGAGCCTTAGTAACCTAGTTAACATCGGTAGTATCCAAAACATTACAACATCGCAAAGCACACGATGTAAGTATCTGGTTACTTTTTAGGGTTCCGTACCCGAAGGGTCCAAATGGAGAACACAGAAGAGACACACAGAAGCTACGCAGCAAACAGTATTAAAATAGTAGACGTACGTTAATCCACCTATATGCCTTCGCAAAATTCCCTATGCTGTAATGTTGTTGTGCCTCATCATCAGGCCTTCTCAAGTTTCTGTACAAAGGCGTCTCAATAGATAGGTAGTATCAAAAGAGTCTAATGACATATTATTACTAACTAAATACCTTTAAAACATGCCTTGCCTTAAAATACTGTTCTGATCCATCATCAGATCCTCAGCAGATCATGTATAGAAGCTACTCACCAAACACAATCTAAAGAGCCCAAACACGAATAAGTTACTACATGCCATCGCAAAGTTCTCTATGGCATGGTTTTACTCCATCATCAGACCCTCAGAAGGTTATGAACTACGTCTGTTCATGCAACATAAACAAATGGGACCAAAAACAAACAAAAATATTATCGACCTCTACACAGTACCCTACTATGCTTTTCTGCTCCATCATCAGACCCTGAGAGTTAAGGTACATGTACTCCACACCACATTCTATGGAAATCATAAATGCTGGCCCAGCAGTTCCGGAGAAAATGCACTCACACGTACTTTAGCAAGTGAAAAATGTTTACTGCAGCGCCCCCTGGCGAGTTATCATCGTAACTCTTAGCTAGGTTTCTGCCCGTCTAAACTACAAATCTATTGCAGAAAACCGTTTCTAAATCGGTCAAGCCGTTTCGAAGATATTGATGTGCACACACAAACAAACAAACAAACAAACAAACAACCTCTCACCCTAAACGCATATACCTTCTCCGTTCCGTCGTGGGTAAAAAATAGAAAATATTTGTTGACAATCTTACACAAATCGACTTAGTCCCAAACTTAGCAAAGCTTGTACTGTGGGTACTAAGCGACGATACTTATATAGATAAATATATATTTAAATACATAGAAAACGTCCAAGACTCAGGAACAAATATTCGTGTTCACCACACAAATAAATGCCCTGACCGGAATTCGAACCTGGGACCTCAAGCTTCGCCACAATGGCCCGGATGAGATCAGATCGTAACCTAATAGTTATTTGTTATACAAGGGTGCAAAGTTGTATTTTAACCGCGAGTGTGGAATTGAAACACGAGCTAGCGAATGGATTCTAGGGTTAAACTACGAGCTAGCGAACGGAGTCTATGATTGAACCGCGAACGCAGTGAGTGGTTCGAAAAAGAATCCTGAGCGAAGCGAGTTGTTTAAAAATAGAATCCTGAGCGTAGCGAGTGTTGCAATACACCAGACTTAAAATAACTTTGCAGCCGTGTATAACACACCAATAACACACCTCACTAGAGCGAGGATTTTTTTTTCAGTACAGTTGCATCCTAAATACAGTTGGATGCCCGGGGTCCACCACCTAATCCCGAGATTTGGCGTAGGTACTAGTTTTTTAACACAACAACACAATATAAATTTATTGTTGCTAGACTGCCTGGACTGGCCTTTACATGTTATTATGTTTAAAAAAGTTACAAATAGCGCGTTCGGATTTCAAATATTCTTTGCACTCTTGGGGATAAAATGCAGTTTTGCTATCCGTTTTTAAAGAATAAAAAAGGTCTTGCCGAGCTAGTATGGTGAAAATTAATAAACCTGCTAATAGAAAATTGCTACTACTCGGTGGACGCACACTTTGATGTCAAAAATTTATAATAATTGTATTCGTAAACTGAAAAAAACGTAGGTAGAACATAAAAAATAATTTAAATACTATATAACTGAAGTAATTAGCTGATTTACCTAACTTGTTTGACATACCATAATTGTAACTATTGTGTGCCCTTACAGGGTGTCATGACATGAATTAATGAATGACTTAAGCGGCAATTACACTTCGTCGTTTGACTGACGTGACACTTCGACCGCAAAAGTGTAAAGAGCACGTTAGTCGCTCGCATTCGGCGATCGACAGCTGCCAACGCTTGACAACAGACTAATGTAAAGACGACGTTTGTTGGCCTAAATAGTTTAAAATGAATTCGACCGCATTAGGTGAACGACGCAGTGTAATGGAGGCTTTATAATTATAAATGTAACAGCTTATTATGTATGCTTGACATTACAATGAATAAATAAATAAATAAGTGTATGAAATTGTATGCACACGCTTTTATTCTACCGTGGGCGTTAACGGCCTACCAAAATCACACATTTTAAGTGTCATGCGTTGTTTTGTTGGAGTACATATGACCAGGGGCGCTACCGCGAACAGCAAACGATGTTTTCCCTCTCTGTCTTACTTATTTGCACATAAGTTGCTTGCAAGTGCGACAGAGAGGGAAAATTTCGAATGCCGTTCGCGGTAGCACTTCGGGCCCTGTACTCCGAACTTCGTATCGTGCCGTCCCTTTCACTCTCGTGTTATTCACTATATGAGTGAGAGGGACGACACGATACGTAGTTCGGATTTCGAAAGTGCTCCACTAGCATGATAAAACTTGAAGGTTCGATCTTTTATCTCACCAGCCTCAATTAAAACATCAGCGCGCTGATCTTCCTTTTCACCTTCGTACGGAACATTTATTTGTCAACTAGCATTTGCCCGCGACTTTGTCCCATAACTCGGTCCTTAAGGCGATTTCTGGAATAAAAAGTAGCGAATGTCCTTCCCCGGTTTCAAACTATCTCTATACCATATTTCATCTAAATCGGTTCAACGGTTTAAGCGTGAAGAGGTAACAAACAAACCGACAGAGAGAGACTGACAGACACACTTTCGCATTTATAATATTAAGTATGGAAGTATGGATTACCCGATGGTGACTGTCACTCCCTTATCGGCCTAAGGGTCGGTTGCACCAACATATACGATCACAGGCCGGTCATCGTCAAATATGGCGCCGAATGCTGTCACCCCATAGAAACTTGTCAATCTTTCCATATAATCAGATTTTAACGAACACCGCTTACGATTACAGACGGTTTGGTGCAACCCACCCTAGGTAAGCCACTTTGACGTTAGTGCCGCCTCTAATACGGACGCTGCTTATTTAAGCAACTTCATTCTACTTTTTAATGACCAGTTTTCTATTACAAATAATCTATGATATGTATTGAATTATTTAGTGTACAAAAATAAGATTTCGAAATAGTACCTGAACTGAACCTAATAAAAGGAAAATATAGGTAAAAATACTTAAATATTAACTTATTAAAAGGTGGGTAACAGTGGTAAAAACCATTATTTCATACAAATGGTGAGGCATCCAAGGACCATTGAGTTGCTCAATTTATGAATATTAGCTGTGGTTCGTTAATTACCAAAACTGGAAGTGATACTGCAATTAAACCTCTTTCTAAATAACAATACAAAAAAAATATGAAGTGAAGGCCAAGTATTCCAAATTCTGCATTTAAAAAAAAAGTGTCTGAAAATTATGGACATGAAAAAGTAGAATGGCCCTAAATCATCTTTTCATAGATGAACAAGTCCTTATTCCAAGGTTTTAAAAACAGGCCTGACTCGGTTGTACATAATACCCCGTGTATCTTTTTTCCTTAGTCTGAGATTATTAGCTATGTATTTACAGGAAATAAAATACCCGGGCACAGCTATCTGACCCTGGTTATCTAGACGACCATGGTCACCGGGTCACCGCGTGATGTGGCTCACGTTGCGGGTTTTTTTTAATAACACGTTTGTGAGAGACAAGCTTTTGACCCGGTGGATCGTAAAGACGAATGCAGGTTCCTTACCATCGACAAACGCATCAACGGTAGCTGCAAACTTATTAACACGCGTTAGAACACTGCACCTATATTTTAGAAGATTATTTTGTTCGGAAACATCAACATGTATTACATAAAAGCTAAAGATCGTCATACCCCCCACTAAAAAGAAATGAAAATAAAATAGCCCTCCCAACTACCAACTTGCAAAGGAGTAAACATTGAAACAATTAACCATGTGAACTGTGTAAAAATCGCTGTAATCACCCCTGAACACGTTTTTAGCCCGTAGGCTAAAAACGTTTTCAGGGGGGGGGGGGGAGATAAATCCCAACTATCCCCCCCCCCTCTGGATACGTGCCTGTACCGCAGTATATTGTTGTATCATGGTCAGTTTCACCAAACATTCCATTCCAAGGCACTCCATACATGTAACCGGTGGATAAAAACAAAGCACAGAGTCGTGTAGGGTGTCGATGGATAGGTCTTTTAAAATGATATGGATGGATACTTTTTCCATTTAAGTCAACCGTTGGTGAGATATTAGCTTGTCAATGTCTTAAAAACTCTTCCATTGGCCGATCCCCTACATACCAGGGATCAGATACCGGTATTTTCTCCATAGAAAAATACAGATATTATTACGGTCACCGGTTCATTATTTTGTTTTTAATGGGACAATCCAATAATACGACGTTGTTACCTAAATACATGATTCAGCCCTACGTAAAGAGCAAAAAATAATCCAAATTATTGGGCTAATTCAGGGTTTTTTAAAAATACCGGTATCGGTCCCTGCTACACTCACTCAACAAGCTCGACTCTGTGCTGTGCAGCTCTCCTGCGATGTGTTTGCGGATGGCTGGACCGTGGTTGAACTTGAAAGAGGATGCTTGAAGCTGTGTGAGATCATGTATTAATTTATAATGTTACATCTTGCTTTCGTGACATGGTTTCGACATTGTGTTTTATGTTCTTAACTTTATATTTAAAAATGTAATGACTTAGGGTGTTCCCTGTAATGTTACATGTTTTTTTGCTCAATAAATAAATAATAAAAAGTGTCACCCTCCCAAAAAAATGAGAATAAAATTTAGGTGTTGTGAATTATTAAATACTTTAGTTTTACTTTACGGACGCGGCATTCAGTGTTAGCGAAAAAACATAATTTATTAGCTAGTAAACTGTCTCATTAACCATAGGGTGGCCAGAATGTTTTCTCAACTTCCTAATAACAGTCGCCATAAAGTTATCAGTGCGGGCCGCGTGGGAACAGGGGTGGGGTCCCCAGGGCTCCGCTAACCGGGCTCGGGTGCGGCGTAGGGCTGCGAGTTCACAGATTAATCAATGTAATTAGTTGTTTCAGTCGACGGTACTTTTTTGTCATATTTAGTGTTATTTCTTGACATTTAGAATAAAGGAAAAATTGAAAAATTTAGGCACCGAGCAGGATTCGAACCTGCGACCTCTCGGCACTCGCGGCCAGTCGCTCTAGCCAACTGAGCTATAGGTGCAATCGCCACCCAGTCCCAAATTCTGGTAGATGTCGCTGTACGCCTCCCTTAAGGCGTTTGTATAAAATATAGTTCTTGACATTTGTTTGACCATGAAATTAAGTCGACGTGTGTTCGCATTCAACTCATGCCTTACTCTTATTTCTGGATGCTAAGCACCATATCCGCAAGACTTGACGAAGCCCTCTTATACATCGGTATACCTACAACTTGGCTGGCCAGCTACAATGTATATGTGCAATCGATATTTTCAGATGTAAATAAATATTCATGTGGGATTGGTACTTTTTGATAGCTGTGCAAGGTGCTGGCTGCTAGATGATGAATAAGGAACTTTCGAATGTGGTTTGAAATGGCGAATGAGTAGACGTATGATTCAGTTTGTAAGACGACTACAACGAGGCCATAACGAGGCAACATATTATATTAAAGTTGTAAATAAACAAATATTTGATTATATAGAAGATTATTATTTCCACGTGGACTCTCCGGTCCTACATTCATATTCTTAGGTGTTAAGAGGATGGATCGCATCCGGAACACCATGCTGCGCTCCAAAACACGCCTAACTGACGTAGGAGAATAAACTGCTAGGCTCAAGTGGGACTGGGCCGGTCACGTCTGTCGCATGCACCCGGACAGGTGGGCTAATATAGCTACCAAGTGGATGCCACAAGAGCGACGCAGACGAGGCCTACCTAAACGGAGATGGCGGGATGACTTAGACGCCTCTCGCCAACTGGCAGGAGGAGGCGCTGATGCGGCAGTCATGGCATTCATGGGGAGTGGCCTTTGCCCAGCAGTGGGACACCCATATAGGCTAAAGGGGCTACCGAGAACCGAAAACGAACGAAGTTCGAATATCTCCCTCTCTGTGGAACGAATTAGCAAGTGCGAGAGAGAGGGAGATATTCGAACTTCGTTCGCTTTCGCGGTAGCCCCTCAGATCCTTTCAAAGTTTATCATTTTTTTGAACTTCGCAAATTTTGAAAGGCTTTAGCAGAAACTATTTGGTCTACAGAGACAAATCTAGTCTCATATGTAGCAAATTTAGTCTACTTTAAAAAGGTCCTGAAAAGGACTAGTTGCTGATAGTAATCAGCAACTAGTCATTTAGGGTCATAATGGGTTTATTGATTTTTGACAAAGTTGCGTTCGACGCTCGATGTCACAAACTTGGATTATTCATAGAGCCAACATCATAAACAACTCTGCAAAATGTCAGAACTACCGGATTTGACGCATACCCTAATGTATAAAGTTACTGGATTATAAGTATCGCTCAGATTTTTATTAGCCCAACCGGGGAAGTACCTACCTCCACTTCTCACAGAAAATCGCAACCATAACAACATCACTACCTACTTGCTCTTAAATATTTATTGATTTACATGCGGTAATAATAGTTAAATAACAATAACTTAAATAATATTACAACTAATTTAAATCTAAAACAGACCCTCGGGGCATTGTACCGAGCTGGCGGCATTTCCTCGCTGTATCGCAATGCTGATACGTTGTGCGAGGAAGTCCAGCTACGTCAACCAAACGCTTCGCGATTTCAGTAAGTAACTTGCCCTTTAGGTTGTTGTTTAGCTTTAGGTTGAGTTATACTATTCACAGAAATACCCTGGTATTTCTGTGAATACCAGGAGGGTGAGGATTTCTGTCAATACTAGTATAACTGTGAGGTTTAATTTCACGACTTTTAGAATTCGCCTCCCTAATGTATTTACTTCCTTAAAGCAACTTATCTACTTACAGGAAAGACCGGCAATTAATTTATCGGTTTTTTTAATTTATTGAGCAATGGTTTTACCAATTTTAGTAGTGTTTAATCGCTTTGGTCAACTTTGACTTCTGAATCATGGCCTTCAAGAATGTTTGCTATGACTATGAGTTAAGTATTTGGTAGGTACCTATTAGGTAATCAAAGCAAATAAAATATATATCTTTCAGAGAAATCGCATGGAACGATTTAATTGAAAGCGACTTTACATAATTTATCTATGAAAATAATCATGTAGCTACAGTCAACATTGAATATACATACTATAATAATAAGGTTTGTGGGTGTGTAAATACAGAATATATGCACGCGGAATCAATAATAATAAGATGTCACTATATGAATAGTAAACCATCTAATTATGACAAAAAATAGTAAATTAAAAAAAATATGCTCAAAATCTTAAAAGCAAAATACGAAATGAAAGTTTCGCAAAATCACGTTATTTTTTTATTGACTAAAGGTAAACTAAAAACCATCATCAGGATTCTTGTTTTAATAAACAAAAAATTGGACTACAACAGGCCGAATATTCAGCGTTTTTACCGCGGTTTTTTTTTCGTCATTGTTATTTCATTCAATATTGTCAAAGGAGACGACGGTCAGAGTAAACTTAACCATTAACCTTAGAGCATTATCGGGTCTGATTCTTATTTGATCAATGTTTTCGACGGTTTATCCTAACTTTGTGTAGATAATCGTGAGTCGACAATTACTTTACAAACGACCGTTTCAAACGCCCGGAGAATCACCCAACAATTGTACCTAAACGCAATATTTCAAGACCAAAACAGCAAATTACTCGTTTTCCATTATTATTATTTGTCGTATGGCAATTTTGTTGCACCGTTTTTCCATACAATACTACCATTGTATGGAAAACAGTATAATTATGACGTCACCTACTATACTATGTTCAATTAGTAGGTATAGGACGATTTGTCTTTTGTGTTGTTCTAATTGAACTTGTTCCATATACACATTTGTTCCTCTCTAAAAGCTGGTTCGAATGGTATCATGAAAAAAAACCCGGTCAAGTGCGAGTCCGACTCGCGCACCGAGGGTTCCGTACACAAATGTGTAACGCGGGCTACTAAATCACGTAACTTTTGTATTACGGTTAGGTCAGGATTCAATGTGTGTACCGTTAGGCAGATTTTTATTTCAAATTTTAATTGTCAGCTCATAGATTTATACTTCAAAATTGACAGTAAAATGTATCTTTTTTTTTATACAACGCCGGTGGCAAACAAGCTTACGGTCCACCTGATGGTAAGCGGCCACCGCAGCCTATAGACGCCCGCAACTCCAAAGGAGTCACGTACGCGTTGCCGACCCTTTATAAAATTTGAGGATGCACTGTGTTGACAACAGAAGGGACAAATTTAAGTCCCTCGCTTTCAACACAGTGCATCCTCGGGAGCTCTGGCGTCTACCGTTAGTCCATAAAGTAACACCTGCCGGTCTCGACCCAATTAATTCAAGAAAGTCTCAACAACATGGTGTAGAAATTGAACGCCATCTATCGGCAAATTTTGTTACAAATTTGAGCGACTGAATAACTTAGTAGGTATGTATGGTGGTTTTTCAAGAATATTTTTATCACGTGAACCGATTTCAATTCTTTTTCTTTCTTTATATGAAGGTACTTCCAGTATAATCGCGTACCTAGGAATTTATAAAACAAAAATATATGCAAAGGAGATTAAATTATACAAACTTAGTATTGAAATGTTTTTTGATGATAAAAAAAGAAAAATGAGATAGAGTTATAGTTATATTTTTCCTGTAAAACATTGATATTAATGTTATGTAATAGTTCCATATTTCTTCTTGGTAAACTTCGGAGGTAAGGGGAGGGGGAGAGCAGCTGTATATATGTTCTATGCATCTAGGTTACCCTTCTTTATAACTGCTACTAATTTCAAATCGATAGCATAAGTAGTTTTAGCGATGTTACAGAGAGACACACACGCAGACAAAGTGAAACCATAAGGCTTCCTTTTTTACCATGTTGGTACGGAACCCTATATGCTTTTTTTTTCTTTTTTTTTGAACCTGACTGTGGCTTTATAGGCCGGGCCCAATAAAGCGATAGGAGTGCGCGGTTGGAGAGTAGCCTGGGGACAATCCAGGGGAAAACCTCCGGCATGACCACGCGTGTGGTTTGGAACACTGGAATACTCTAAGAGTTTGCGCTCCGGTGAGATTGGTTGAGCGGTTTCAACCGAATCTGAGGTGTGAGTGGAATCGAGCTACTGGGAGTTTTGTCGCTGGTTCACTAAAACTAGCCTAGCTGAGAAGAGTCCAGCAAGAAACTCAGCTAGGCCCGACCTGGGTCGGACTGACTCTACCCGGTGTGCGGCGGTACCGGGACGAATAGGGACTAATCCCTATATGCATATTCTCTATTGTGTATCAGCGATTTCCGAAGCGGGCATTGCGCCTTCAACCGCCCCGCTTGTGCACAACCCGACTAAGGGTGGGTTGCACCAAACCGCCTGTAATCGTAAGCGGTGTTCGTTAAAATCTGACTGTATGGAGTTTGACAAGTTTCTATGGGATGACAGCAGAAAAGCGGAATCCGAATCAGCCGTCCTTTTCATTAACATACATCGGATTCAAAGACTAAAAGAGACGAGTTCAAGATTTACATTTGAGTTTCATATTCCAATATCGGATTCAATTTCAGGAATATCTCAAAGGAGAACAATTTAATTTGGGGAAAATGAAATGATAAAATATGGGCGGTTTATAATTATGATGAGTTGATGATCCCTTTTAAATATTTGTGGCTGCGAAATTCCCAAAAGAGTAAAGATATCCCGTTAGTTACTAATCAGGTAATGTAATAAGAGAACTTTGTAATTTGTGATAATCGACATCGAAAGGGACCTTATGGCGGTAGGCGCTTACGTTACACCTATTCACTATTGTATTGGAATAGCGGCAATAAAGGCGTAAGTGCCGGCCGCTATAAGGTTCCTTTCAATATGGATTATCACATTTATTTTCCATTTCATCATCATGGGACTAAGGGTGGGTTGCACCAAACCGTCTGTAATCGTAAGCGGCGTTCGTTAAAATCTATGTATGGAAAGTTTGACAAGTTTCTATGGGATGACAGCTGCCGGCGCCATATTTGACGATGACCGGCCTGTAATCGTATGTTGGTGCAGCCGAACCTTAACCCATCGATATAAACAAGCACTATTGATCCAAGGATGCTCGAGCGGTCGATCAGAGATGCCGCCTGGTTACACGCGCATTTAGTCTTCGTGCCTCGTTGACGACGTCCGCAATTCCGCATCCGACTCGCAAGTAGGACACGACCTATGCCCTTACCATGAGTTTACATGAACGTACTCGCTAGCGACTGCGTAAAAAAATATATGGGCAAAAGTACAGCGCCTCTGGCGGTTACACAATAGAACTAAGAATCGGCATACTAAATCATTTACGCAGTCGCTAGCGAGTACGGTCATGCAAACTCATGGTAATGGCACTGAGGAGTTAATAAAACGAGCAGTGTCTTGATGAATGCTGAATTAAATTTTCTCCCTGATTAATTACTTACGTACGTAAAAGCCTATGATATAATTAAACTTTAATATGTTAACAGGTTATCACTGCTGAGGTGCAAAATTGTATGTGTCACACGCGAGCAAAGTTATTTACATCTCGTACTATTGATTACACAGGCGGTTACACAATAGAACTAAAAATCGGCATACTAAATCATTTACGCAGTCGCTAGCGAGTACGGTCATGCAAACGCATGGTAACGGCACTGGAGAATCTAGGCTTAATTTATTTATCGTATGGCAATTATTTCGAACCGTGAGATCTTCGAGAAGACACTACGGTTGCCAGTTTTTGTTGCACTTTTAGCACCGCCCAAGGGTCACGTGTAGGGTGTGTGGGTCACCGGTGGGTACTCCCTACGGACGTGATGCAACTTCTACCCAACTTTGTCAAGTGAGTGGGCAACTTGACTGTTAGAAGTTCTCAAGCCACCCGGAGGCCTCTCACGGTCAGCTTAACGATTGCTATAGATAGCAGCAGGGATCAACGGCATAATTTGCCTTCCAAAGCACGGGAGCGCTCAGATAATAACCACTCAAAGGGATCACCCATCCAAGAACTGACCTGGCGACGTTGCTTAACCTCGCATACCGCACATACGCGAGCGCCGCTGGGCAACGAGCGCTCCGCTTAGGCTTAATGCTGGATCCACAATGGGCTATGATAGCACAAAGTACAGCTATGTTTTTTTTTATTTTTTTATTTACTAATAAAAAGAATACAGTTTAAAAATTACAATGGAGCAGCGACTAAAGCCGTACAGGTTTAACTGCCGCTGCAATTCGCTCGTGAAGTTGTTATACCTATTTACATTGTTCTATTGTCGTATAAACAGTCCATCCTTAAAGATATGTGGTGGAATGAGACGAAAATATGGCTTTCTCCCTTTCATAACTGATCTTAATAAAAGCAAAAAAATGCTGTACTATCTAAACTGTAGTAAAGGCATCGTATTGTAATTTTATTGATGTTATTGATAAATACTTTTATAATAATTTGAGTTAAAAATAATTTTCAGCTCACCACGTACAGTCAGCCAAACTATTAGCTGATGATTATTGATTAGACGGGCGAAAATTGTCCCATCTGGACTGGCCTTTACATGTTATTATGTTTTTTTTTAGTAGGTACTTAACTAACAAGACGTTTGGATTTCAAATATTATTTGCACTCTTATGGATAAAAAATGTTTATCCACAAGAGTGCAAATAATATTTGAAAACCAAGATTTTTATTAAAAATCAGTTATGATATCTGTTTTTAAAGAATAAAATTTTATGCACTTCTACCAGATATAAATGTACATATATATATATTAATATTTTTTCTCTGTATCTACTGTTAAAGTCACTTTTTGCCGCGAATGTTTAAAACACACTTTTGTAATGTTAAAACATTTTTGGTTCCCAAGATACAGGCACGGCCTAGTTTGGGATCCACTGACTATCTTTCCGTGTAAAATGTGTTCAAGTTAAATAAATTATTATTATTATTATTATTATTATAATTGTAATTTTCACTTAATAAAATAAAGTTAAAGTTAAAGTTAAAAAAGGGCTTTCCGAGCTATTGGGGTGAAAAATATTTTAAAATTTGTAATTGTTATGTTGTTTGTGATTTTAGTGTTTTTTGTCTTTCGTGGCTTCTCGTGGTCCCAAAGGAAGACCAGCGCTAGCCAATGGCTAGCACTATGCTGATTTGGGGCCATTTCGTGGCTATTTTCTGTATTTTGGTGTTAATGTTAATTTGTACTGTGTCTGTGCCACGAATAAATGTTTTTTCTTTTCTTTTTTTCTTTCTTTCTTTCTTTCTTTCTTTCTTAATATTTAAGGCCTCTTAACCCGTAGGTATAACGTATTGATACAGTTGCCTACTTAATATTTTACGATGACAATCGAACCAGTTTTTAGAAAGGATAAAATGTGTAATGGGACTAACGGAGTCAAAACTTCGCCGCATTTATTTTCAGGATAAGGGGAGGAGGGTGTTGATAGCTCTATAGATAAAAGCAAGTCCCAAAAATAAGTACTATAGCGTTTAATCTTTTTTTTTAGAACCTGACTGTGGCTTTATAAGCCGGGCCCAATAAAGCGATAGGAGGTGCGGTTGGAGAGTAGCCTGGCGAAAATCCAGGGGAAACCTCCGACACAACCACGCGTGTGGTTTGGAACACTGGAATACTCTAAGAGTTTGCGCTCCAGTGAGATTGGTTGAGCGGTTTCAACTGAATCTGAGGTGTGAGTGGAGCTACTGGGAGTTTTGTCGCTGGTTCACAAACCTAGCCTAGCTGAGAATAGTCCAGAAAGAAACTCAGCTAGGCCCGACCTGGGTCGGTTTAATCATTATTATCCTCAGCTAGTGGTACCCTCAGACCAGGGGCCGATACCGGTATTTTTGAAAAACCCTGAATTAGCCCAATATTTTGGATTATTTTTTGCTCTTTACGTTGGGCTGAATCATGTATTTAGGTGACAACGTCATATTATTAGATTGTCCCATTAAAAACGAAATAATGAACCGGTAACCGTAATAATACCGGTATTTTTCTATGGAGAAAATACCGGTATCCGATCCCTGCCTCAGACAGCGTGCTACTGTAGCACAAAGTTTTGGTCACGTTTTACTACCGAAAATGCCTGTAACGTCACATAAAACATGACGGTATAACTTATCGTGCTAGCCGGGGCAGGTTTGTAAGTATTATTCCGAAGTAAATGCGTTAATCGAACTTACTGTCTTCTTACACCCCTTAAGGGTCATACTTAGTTGAAAAAACAAAAGTCGTCCCTCCTGTGGTCAATAGTTACCGGCTTATGTGCATGTTAGCTATGTTTTTATCACAGGGATTTATAGAAACGGAGACACTGTTTATGCGGGTTACTGGTCCAATCCAAAATTAAGCTTTGTAGCCCTTAACTTTTGGTATGTCCGCGAACCTAAATCCGCGTATGACCCTTAAACGGTCCTGCAATGGCCTCCCCACACACTTGGGAGGCCGTTGCAGGACCGTGTCCTTTTTGGCGGCTTTTGGTCGCAACCCATAACAATAGGCTGATTATTACCATCTTGGCTTAACATTGAACGTTAGGTGAATCCGTATTGTGATTCTTATAAACAGTCAAACTTTTAAACACCAACTGAGAAAGCTTTTGTTGAATAACCCTCTGTACTCGGTAAATGAGTACATGGCATTTTTTTTAAATTGTGTGATCCATCATTGTTCGACATCTATTTAAATTTGTGAAATGACATGTGACTACTATTCATTTATTTGTATTTATTTATTTATTTTATATAATTTATTTACTAGGCACAGTAACAACATACAAATCAAAAAGTTTACAACAAAATAAATTACATCGTTATCTTGTTAAATTTGTACATCGATGACAACCGCGCACGACATTTAAATGTATTCTTGATTTTACCGGTAAAAAAAATATACACATTATTGTATTGACAATATTGTATTATATTCCATTCCATTTGCATGCTACAATTTTGTGTTGACGATCCTTATTTGGAGAATATGTTCAATTCA
Source organism: Epiblema foenella (assembly GCA_963556455.1). Lineage (NCBI taxonomy): Eukaryota > Metazoa > Arthropoda > Insecta > Lepidoptera > Tortricidae > Epiblema > Epiblema foenella. The sequence continues at coordinate 17,482,446 of OY747111.1, forward strand.
TCATCTCATTATTATTATTATTATTTAATCTTAATCTTAATTGACGATCATGATGTGAATTCTTATACTTTTGACATGAATTTATATTATAATTTACATCTATGAAATAAATGAATCTGAATCTGAATCGGAACCAAATCCCTCGTCATGGAAGTCTCCCAAAAGTTCGACAGCGCTGGCCCCGCCCATCGCCCCGCCCCTGCGCTTGCGTCGGCAATCCGCATTCAGTCACTGAAGGGTCGCACGCGCTTTCAGGACTTGAAGCCATCGGTTTATTAAGACGTGTTACATAGTAAATTTTATAGCTATGCAGGATTGAAGTGAAATGTCAAAGTAAGTGAGCATAGCAAGTAAAGTTGAAAATAACTTTGAGAAAGATTAATAAAGAGTGGACAAAAGATCAGGGCGTGAAAATAGTGACATACATACAACTTCTTTATAGAAAATATAAAATATATGACATGAGAATAATATTAACAAACTGCACTTGCGGGCAAAGAATACGGGTCGGTAAAATACCTTCATATTTCCTAAAATAGTGCAAACTTGTACAGTTTTTTCATTTTGTCATGATCTTCATTTAATTTTACATCTAGCCTGCAAAAATAATAGTTAAAAAAATTTACGTTTACTGGTTTAAATCGGACTCCAAAAAAAACCCATGACAGAAACAATGTTAACGGAACGAGCTATCGCAAAAATCATCAGTTCTGGGGATTGATATTTCTGATAAGTATGATCCCGGGAATTACTAATACTGGGTGTTACGAAGAATAATAATATATCATGTAAATAAAACTAGTGTAAATTATTTAGAAAAATATATTGCGGTTATTTAATTTAGGGTGAGCTGATTTTTTTTACCTCGAGTGTACTTAACAAAACTTTATTAACATAACTGTAAATTAAATATCTACCGATTTATGTAATATCACCATGTGATGGCATATTGAATTTGTCGCGCAGTTTAAAAAAAATACATTGAAACATCGACTTGGAAATATGGAATACATACGATCTAACTTCTTAACGATGGAAGAAGAGGACAAATACCAGCAGAACTATGAGCAGCCGCATTTCGATGCTGGCTACCAGGACACATGGACCCAGCAGGTACAGTTGAAATTCTTTTTGTTGACCTAATTTCCATAAAAAACGTTATTGAATAGAATAGAATAAAACCAAATTTATTGCACACCAAAATAACAACACATTACAATTTAAAACTTAATACTAAACTAACTTAAAAATACCTACATACATCAGGTGAACTAAGTATAAAGAGCAGGAGTGCTGCTATAGTGGCCGCAATTGGACACCACTCAGCATAATGCTGTGACATTTTACAATGCCGCAGCGCTGGTCTTCCGTGGAGCCCATGGCTGAAAGATAGCTCAGAACAGCAGAAAGTGAAGGACATGGGAAACATAATAGAAATACATTTTTTTTAACAAGAACTAGTGGAATCAAACTGTTGTATTCATACTGTATTGGATCATTAACCTTTTTGTTTGAACGTTAAGGGGCTCCACGCGCTATACATAGATTTTTGACGAGTTTCGAGTTGATACTGCGCCGTCAAAACTACAGATATATTTATGGCACAAACGGTTATCGGTCCTTCAATCCTTTATATACATTGGCAACAGCCAAAGTTTGAAAATACTTAATACTTATTTTTATGATTTATTCAAACATGGTCCAAAAAAGCTCCATTTTCGATACTAGTATGTTGTTTAATGCACTTATACATATGAAATATACATGTAGGTAACTGTTCCTTATTGACGCCTGTAACAACGCAAGAGAGATTTTTATTTTTAACTCATCTTCACAAAAGTTACGGCAAAACTGGATTTTTGGCCTAATATTGCCGAAGTTTGATGCCATATATCTCGAATACAGTTTTGAAGTAAATATGGTAAATCTCGTTGTTCTTAATACAATAAACTATAAAATAAACGAGAAAACGGAGAGTTACAGATCGAAGGTCATTAGGAGCTAGGAACCCCTTAAAATAGGTTTTTGAAAAAAATATTTACATGCAACACGATCAACTCAAATGATTTCAAGTATAACAATAATAATAAAGAGAATAATAATGTTTATTGCAAACCATGGTATTTACAGCGATGTTAAAATATAATAAATAGAATCACATAGACCCTGGTAGGGTATAGCAATGTTACTTAAGAGCTAAGTAGTTTGTCTAATCTAGAGAACATTTGAAAAATATTAATAACATAAATACGCTATTTGACGACCGCTTTAGCCTAGTTGGTAGTGACCCTGCCTTCAAAGCTGGAGGTCCCGGGTTCGAATCCCGGTCAGGGCATGTATTTGTGTGATGAACACGAATATTTGTTCTTGAATCTTGGATGTTTTCTATGTATTTAAGTGTCTATTTATCTATATAAGTATGTATATCGTCACTTGGTACCAATAGTACAAGCTTTGCTTAGTTTGGGACTAGGTTGATTTGTGTAAGATTGTTCAAAGATATTTATTATTTATTATTATTTATTTATACAAATGTGAATCTACATGATGATGATAACTTGACATTTAACATGTAGTATAGTAGGTAATCATCTTATAGAAACTCTGTGTTAGCGTAGTAGGCTTTTTTCCTTCTCCTAGCCTTTTCCCGGTGTTTTAATGTTCCCGTGTACCGCTTTGACACCTAGTTAAGATTTGGCGTACCTATATTTTACCGACCGACATATTTTCGCTTTACCCCAGCCGAAAGGAATTCGACATCCTCGTTCGCCAATGTAATGTAGGGCTAAATACAATTAATATCTCCATTTGTGGTTAACAGTTGTATTCGGAATCAAACATGACAACCGACAGGCTAAACTTGCCGGCCAAGTAGGTAAAACATAAAATAGGTTCGCGTACGCCACAGTAACAAATTAGTATCTATGTGTTAATTTTAGGAATATCCCTACGTGCCGATGGTGTGCGACCGCGACCAGTGGGAGTGGGGCGGGTGGGGAGAGTGGGGACAGCAGGTTACAGTCAAAGAGGAGGCTGAGGAGCACGCTGGGGTGGGTGCGGGTAAGTAAGTAGCCTCGTTAGTTCGAAGTGTCCAAATAAAATTTCGGTTTCAACCAAAGTATCCGATTTCGCTTTCAACCAAATCTGAAGCTAATGCATAAATTATTATGTTATCAGCATTCTCCTGGCGTTCACTTTGACCTTTAATCCCGAATTTGGCGTAGGAACTAGTTTTACGCAAGCGACTGGCATCAGACCTTCTAACTCAGAGGGAAAACTAGAACCGGTTGGGATTACGTGTCCTTAAGAGGTTTTCCCCCTTTTTTTATTTCAAATATTATTTTAATATACGGGCGGTTATTGCAGTGATACCGCATACATTAACTTGATTGATAAAATGTCTACTTTTTTTATACCACGTTGGTGGCAAACAATCTGACAGCCCACCCGCCTTTACCATGAGTTTACATGACCGTACTCGCTAGCGACTGCGTAAAAAAATATATGTGATAATCCACATCGAAAGAGACCTTATGGCGGCAGGCGCTTACGTTGCACCTATTCACTATTGTATTGGAACAGCGGCAATAAAGGCGTAAGTGCCGGCAGCCAGTCCACAATTAGGCGAAGTAAACTGACAAATAAGATGTTGCCAGCAGTAGAAAAAATAAACAGTTAAAAAAATATTTATCGTATGGCAATTATTTCGAACCGTGAGATCTTCGAGAAGACAGTAAGGTTGCCAGTTATTGTTGCACTACTTGCACTTTTAGTACCACCCAGGGTTCAATCAGATAATAACCACTCAAAGCGGTCACTCATCCAAGACTGAGCTGGCCTGACGTTGCTTAATCTCGCATACCGCGGGCGCCGCTGGTCCACAAGCGCTCCAACAAAAATAAACAGTGACGGTATACTTATATCGATAGAAACATATCGATAAGCATGACGTACTATCCAACTTATTCCAATGTTGTAATCTATGAGATATGCATAAAGGCTCGTTAAGTGGGACAAAATTAAATAGGAATAAATCATAAGATTTACAAAACATTTTAATTTGACAAATTCAGAGCATATTAGATTGAGAGAAACACTACTATTGATTTTTGTAGTTCTCGGTAAGCACTTAGGACTACCCGATAAATTGCGCCGAAAGATCGGGTAAGTCTAGTAAGGCCTTAAATAATATCTATACGAACAGGGGCGCTACCGCGACAGCAAACGAAGTTTTCGCTCTCTGTCGCACTTGCACGTTCGGACGTAAGTGCGACACAGAGAGAAAACTTCGATTGCTGTCGCGGTAGCGCCCCAGCACTGAGGGGCTACCGCGAAGCGAAAACGAACGAAGTTCGAATATCTCCCTCTCTGTCGCACTATTTAGCAGGCCCGACAGAGAGGGAAATATTCGAATTTCGTTCGTTTTCGATCGCGGTAGCCCCTCTGGCCATACTGTGGCAACATTTGTGCGTTTTGACTTGTCAAACAACTTCGCCTAATGGTGGACATTATTTATTTATTTATTTAATCTTTATTGCACAAAAGAAAAACTTATAGTACAAAAGGCGAACTTAATGCCAAAAGCATTCTCTACCAGTCAACCTTAAGGCAAAGCAGAAAGATTGTGGGCGGTGCAACTTAAAGGAAAAATCTTAAGTATGTAAAATAATAGGGGGAGGTTATGTGATACGATATGATATTATACAACACATATAATATAAAGCTATACATAAATAAATACAACTACATACATACACATACATACGAATATAGATGAAACGTACGAGTCAGATACATTAAGAGACATTATGTAGGTACCTACTAGAATAATTTGTGATCTGGGTCATTGTCAGTTGTAAAAACAAAAGTTGTCCACCCGGTGGTCAATAGTTAACGCTTATATACATGTAAGTTATGTTTTTATTACATGGATTTATAGTTACGGAAACACCGTTTATGCGGGTTACTAGATCAATCCAAAATTAAGCTTTTTGGTCCTTAACTTTTGATATGTCCACCGAAAAGACGCGATCCTAAATCTGACAATGACCCATCTGTTACCTGTCTATTGGCGTGAGATAAAGTTTACACAGTACAGTATCTACATACCCCCACCTGCACAGGACGACCGTAAACGTAGCGTAAACAGAACAGGCGCCGGCGCTGTTTACGGTTACTACACCAATCAACGAGGATTCCGAACGTGGCAGTTATTCACCCGCTTATAGAGTGTGACTGTTAAACGTAGAAATTAGAATATAGCGGCGAATTTTTAAAATCTACTGTGTAATAGAATTGACAAAACAATTATGATACTTGGGCGACAAACTACATTTTTCGTACTTAGTACAAGTTGTCCAAAACAAACTATGCGACTGTAGTGACCATACGTATGTACTTGAGATAACACCAAAGGTAAACACTAAAACAGCAACACGCACTCATATACAGACACGCGACTTACATTCTAACACACACAAACACATCCTATATATATCCAACTTAGTATATAACAGCAAACGATAAACAAACACAAAACAAGACACACAACACAACAACTACACTTTTTACTTTTTTATTATGTTTACTAAAACTAAATTGGTTAATATATTTGTGAAACTTGCGTTAAGATTAGATGGCGAATTTATATTAGTAATCCAATAATGATAGCCAAGTTTCAGGATTATTACTGGAAGATTTAATATGAAATTTATATTTATTTGCGAAATATTTTAATTAAAAATTACATAAATTGAAACGTAATTTAAAAGTCAGAATGGCAATTTTGTTGCCAGGTTTTGTTGCACCGTTTAGCACCACCCAGGGGTCGCGGTGGGTACTGCCTACGGAAGTACAAGTACCCTATTACCCTGAGACTAACCAAATTTAGACCACGAATATTTAAATATCATGAACCAAGTAGGTAGAAAGTAGGTAGGTAGGTAGGTAGGTTTTATTTATGTATCTATTGTTATTATCTGAATATTTTTACTTGTTTGTCTGCCTCTTGCACCCACTTTTGCGAGTTTCTGTTTGGCCCAAGGATTGACTGGTAAAGAAGGCCTTGCGGCATTAATTCCGCCATTTGTACTCATTGGTTATGTGCAATAAATTTTAAATAAATATAAATAAGCGGCGCTAGCAATGTACTACAATCTACAGTGACACTTGACTTTACCTTCAGTGTAACGAGCACCGTGTTTTATTCATTGCTAATACTGACACCTTGGGTAGTTTTTACATAAAAGTGTTTTTTTTAATAAAATAAAATCGTTGTAAATAATTAAGGCTAAAAGTGAATTTAATACTAATAAATTCACAATTGTTACTATGTGTTCTGTTACCATATAAGTAAGTTTAAATAAATAATGTGAAAAATAGTACTATAAACAAAAAAAAAAGATGCCGTAAACTGTTATAGGTGCTTCAATCTGATAAAGTATATATGTAACGTAAAATTTGTAATTAACTGTTGTATTTTACTGTTAATTACCCTGTATTTAACTGTGTTATTGTGAAATAAAGATCATTTGAAAACAAACAAACATAAAAGTATGGTCCTCATGGACTGGGGTACAAAGTTTGCAATATAGTTGGCGACCCTGTGTATCTAAGCTGGCGTAGACGCAGGTCGGCGATATGCGACACGTGGCGTAAACAAGGGGATCAACTTGATCGTTGTTTTATGTTTTATTCCAAACGGAAAATGAAATAGATATACGATAGGTGGGTGGATCAACTAAGGTACCTGCGGGTAATAAAGCCTATCGGCTAATAAGGCCTAAGTAACCAAAATCGTATTAAATACGTAAATCGTTTTAAAAAACCTGTCACTGCATGTCTCTTTATGGCAATTTATGCCATTTTTCACGTTGGTTGTATACTAATTGAAATTAATGACTGATTAAAATATAAATATGTTGATTAAATATGCTATTTTTCATTTTATTTACATTCTCCCTTAGCTAGGCCTTAATACCCGAAAGTACCTTATTCTCTGTTGCTCGTTACCATGGTTACGTCTCCTGAGTCACTGTTTAAAACGGTAATTTTATAGGGTACAAATTAACCAAATATAAGTTTTAGCGATGAGCATAATCCATTTGAACATGGGTCATCACTTGAGCATGCTTGAAGTCTATATTATAATCATTTTATAATAAACTCGGTTACTTTTGTCTCCTCGCTGACGGGACAGAATAACAACAAGAAAAAGTTGATTGACCCGTTGATTGACAAGTCAACCAATTTGATTTCTGGGCCACTTCCTACCTTGTCTCAGTGAAAATCAATCTTCCTGAGACCCACCATACAAATAAAAATACAATCAAATTCGAACCTAAGAGTTCCGATTACAAATTTGAATTTTCTTTTATGTCAAATCAATCAAACCAAAACAAATGCAACTCTATCACTTCAAAATTTAACTTATTTTCCGTTGACCATATTTTGTCCTTTATATGGGACGCGGGGTCTTAGGAGGGTATGAAGCCGCTAGAGATCTCATATTAATGTCACTGTGACAAGGTACGAATTGGCCCAGAGGGCCTACTCCGAACTTCGAAATCCGAACTTCATATCGTGCCGTCCCTTTCACTCTCGTGTTATACATCATATGAGTGAAAGGGATGGCACTATACGAAGTTCGGATTTCGAAGTATGAGGGATCTTCGTGTGAGGGACGAAATATTCGACATTTACAAATTAAAGCCCGACCGGAAATATATGAAATCAATTATTCTGCGCCTTTACCATGAGTTTACATGACCGTACTCGCTAGCGACTGCGTAAAAATTTGTATGGGCAGAAGTACAGCGCCTCTGGCGGTTACGTAATAGAACTAAGAATAGGCATACTAAATCGTTTACGCAGTCGCTAGCGAGTACGGTCATGCAAACTCATGGTAAAGGCACTGATATGTATGGCAACAGACTAAATGACATTTTGACTTGTTTACCTGTCAGCTCTAATGTTCCTTTTGGAATGTTTAGCAGCGAAATACTTAGTTTCATTTCCCGAGACGATTTTTAGGCAGTTTATTACATGTATACATTATTAATAACTAGCGACCCGCCCCGGCTTCGCACGGGTGCACTATTTAATGGATGTTATTATACATATAAACCTTCCTCTGCAATCACTCTATCTATTAAAAAAAGCGCATCAAAATCCGTTGCGTAGTTTTAAAGATTTAAGCATAGGTACATAGGGATATAGGGACAGAGAAAGCGACTTTGTTTTATACTATGTAGTGATGTTCCGCCCTTGACCATCGTTTTGGTCAGTTTTTGTCATATATCACTTAATTTTCAACACTATTATTATTGAAATAAACCGCAACCGTCACTGACAAGTCTGACAAGTTTGACGACCGCTTTAGCCTAGCAACATCCAAGACTCAGAAACAAATATTCATGCTCATCATACAAATATTTGCCCTGACCGGGATTCGAACCCAGGACCGTCAGCTTCACAAGCAGGTGCACTACCCACTAGGCTAAACCGGTCGTCAAAAACATATAGCAACAAGTACAATAATAATCAATAATAATCAATAGCTATTCGGCTTTGGAATTCTTTATCTCCTGATTTGAGGCGTGCTGAATCTCTTGCTGTCTTCAAAAAACAGCTTAAAGATCACTATTTGTCTCTCTCATGACACACTTAAGACTTAGCTCCTTTAGACTATGTGGCTGACCATATATTTGTATATGTGATAATCCACATCGAAAGGGACCTTATGGCGGCAGGCGCTTACGTTACACCTATTCACTATTGTATTGGAACAGCGGCAATAAAGGCGTAAGTGCCGGCCGCCATAAGGTCCCTTTCAATATGGATTATCACATATGTTTATGTACGTATATTTTTATACTATATTTATGTATGTTTATTTATCCTTAATTAAATGTTATTGTTGTAATTATTAGTAGGCTTCATATGTATTAACTCTGCACCACCTGCTATGAATCGTTCTGTTTAGATTTCCGCTACCCTAAGGTTGTCTGGAAGAAATCGCTCTTTAGCGATAAGACCGCCTGTTGTTTGCCTCTTCTCATTGTTTTTTGTACTGTACTGTATCCTTTGATTAAGGTGTGCAATAAAGAGTATTTGTATTGTATTGTATTGTATTGTAATAATATTAGCATGTTTTGAGGATAAAATGTCATAAAGAATGTGATGAATTGGGGCTGAGAGATGAAATTTAGTCAAAATGTGTCATTAATATTAAGCCTGTAGTATGCTATACATTTCCAGAAGTCCGTTCCCCTCACCGCAAGGAGCGCACGGCGTTCACGAAAGCGCAAGTGAAGAGCCTCGAGGCGGAGTTCTCGCGAGCCAACTACCTCACGCGCCTGCGCAGATACGAGATCGCCGTCGCGCTGCACCTCACCGAGCGACAGGTTACATCAACATTAAGTACTAGCTTCAGTGTTGCCAGAACTACTGGTTTTCCAATAGATCTACTGGTTTTGGGGTATGTCTACTGGTCTACTGGTTTTGCAAGAGAATCTACTGGATTTTACGAGTTGCATTCTGGTTTTAAAACTTTTTCTTACGTACATGCATTGGCGCATGGATAATGATGTATACCAGTGTTCCAAACCACACGCGTGGTCGTGCCGGAGGTTTTCTCCTGGATTTTCCCCAGGCAACTCTCCAACCGCGCACTCCTATCGCTTTATTGGGCCCGGCCTATAAAGCCACAGTCAGGTTAAAAAAAAAATGATGTATATTTATGAAGCAAGCGGGCTTAAATGACATCGACAAACGTCATTTATCAAAAATTAAGTTATGTTCCCATTATCCGATATTTATCGGTGTGGTGTCAGAACCGACGACAAATGTATGGGAATGTGACCGATATCGTATCGGATAGTGTGAAGTGTGAACACAAGTGGTTTAAGTTTACAATTTTGTCGGATCCGTCGCCGGTATTGTATCGAATAGTGAGAGCTGGCCCTTACGAAGTTTTTTAGTTTCAATTCTATTCAAGTATCTGTAGGCTCTTTGTTTATTTGTTTACTTACTTAGACGTGCCTGAAGTTAGAAATCTTTGAAAAGAGTGGTGAAAATTTTTGAGGTAACGCGTAAATTCTTGTGATTCCAAACATCGAACCAGGTTGGTTATATTGTAGCCTTACTGAGTAAGCTTACAATATCAGGTAAAAAGAAAAAAAAAAGGAAAACTTGTGATTTGACAATATCAGGAAGTAAAAAGAAAGGAAACTTGTGATTTGGTAAGTTCTGGGGCATAAAATTTTTCTACTGGTTTTTTCCCCCAATCTACTGGTTTTTAGCCTCATGTCTCCTGCTTTTGCCCGCGACACTGACTAGCTTTTGCCCGCGACTTCGTCCGCGTAAACTTCCTGAAATCGGATGAAATCAAATTGCAGTTCCGGCAAACTGCAATTTGATTTCATCCGATTTCAGTCCTGAAAAGATCCGAGAACAGTTGCGAGGATCCACCACGTACAATTCATTATTTCCTCACGCATTGGGAACCGGTCCGATTTGATCCGCGGTCCGACTTGATCCCCACAAGATAAGCCAGAGGCGTGAATTATCCGAAATCGGACCAAAAGATCCGCACTGGCAACACACGATGATGAAGTATCCTATATGTTGAGCCGGGCTATGAACTCGTTGTATACCAAGTTTTATCATAATCCGTTCAGCTATTTTTGCGTGATTGAGTAACAAACATCTAAACTTTCGCATTTATAACATTAGTAGGATATGTATCTTACAAACTTGAGAAGATATGAAATGTTAGCCTCGCGTTGCACCGACGTTACCACTGCGGAAGTATACAAACTAGTAATTTTGCGTTCAGTGCCTTTACCATGAGTTTGTATGACCGCACTCGCTAGCGACTACGTAAACGATTCAGTATGCCGATTCTTAGTTCCATTGCCTAACCGCCAGAGGCGCTGTACTTTTGCCCATACAAATTTTTACGCAGTCGCTAGCGAGTACGGTCATGTAAACTTGTGGTAAAGGCACTGGTCCGTATAAGATCTAGACGTGTGACATAGTAACATGTAGGTAAAAAACTAGTCATCCTGCGTTTTAGACTATCTGAGACCAACCTTTTACTCTAGTCGAAATCAGCATCATAGTTGACGTCCGCTTTAGCCTAGTTGGTAGTGACCCTGCCTACGAAGCTGGAGGTCCCGGGTTCGATTCCCGGTCAGGACATTTATTTGTGTGATGAGCACGAATATTTGTTCCTAAGTCTTGGATGTTTTCTATGTATTTAAGTATATATTTCTCTATATAAGTATGTATATCGTCGCCTAGTACCCATACTACAATTTTTGCTTAGTTTAGGACTAGGTGGTGGTGGTAAGATTGTCCACAAAACATTTATTTATATTTATTTAATTTAATTAACTGACCATTGGTATACCTTATCTCATTACAATAAGGTTCAAGAATGATCACTTAACTGTGTTGGTGATAGTACCTCAAATCGCGAATAATGTGACAAATTGAGTATTTGACACATGTTAAAAATTATACCATAGTGTGGTACATAGAAAACTACCAAATTATCGCAATAAATATTAAATTAAGTACACAAATTAATCAAAATCATAAAACTATATGGTATTTGGATGATACGCAAAAATGTTGTTTTTTTTTATAATAGTCCAAATGTAACTTGAAAGTTACCAATAGAATTCTCATGTTTCAATAAAAAAGAAATTCTATGGCAAATCTGTGTCCTTAAACGCAATATTTCACTAGGTACTAAAATGGCAAATTACTCGTTTTACCTTGCAACGGCATTACGAGGCCATTGCACTGTGACGTCACATTTCACTGCCTCATACTTTACCTCTCGTTTTCGTCTTATGTGTTGCTTTAATTATAGTTGGTCCCATACAAACATTCGATCGTCTCTAAAAACTGGGGCCCTACCGCGAACAGCAAACGAAGTTTTCCCTCTCTGTCGCACTTGCAAGTTTGCACATAAGTGAGACAGAGAGGGAAAGCTTCGTTTGTGATTCGCGGTAGCCCCTCTGGTTCGAATGGCACCATAAACAGTTTTTAGTCAAATAGCCAATTTCTTTTCTTTTCTTCGTTCGGCGTTCTTATCTGTTACAAGACAAGGAAGACTAGAGTCCGACCACGCTAACTCTGCAAGGAATAATTTGGCAACACTGTGCATTATACGTCATATTTGTATAACTTACAAACCCATATACAAATACATTAAGAATACAGTGCAAAACATATAAAAGTTGATTTTCAAAATCTGTGATGTGACTTAACGTGTACTTAACAAATAAAGACGTGGCTTAAAGGTGTCAGCAACCAAGCCATAAAATCCCAAAAAAAAAAGTCATATTTGTATGAAAATGTGACGTTTGAGGTAGTGTTGCCAAATTATTTCAATGCAGAGTAAGCGTTCCATCTCGGGCCGCGACCTCGCGTCCGCCCGATTGCTCGCTGACATGTGCTACGGCGTAGCACACGTAGCACCGCTACGTCTCGTAGCACCAGCATTACAATTATTCTTTTATTCGACAGGTGAAAGTGTGGTTTCAAAACAGAAGGATGAAGTGGAAGCGAACCAAAGGTGCGGCGAAGTACACCAAGAAGAAAGACTAATGCAGAAGCTACCATCACACCTATTTTCAGTTAAATACTGTTTATATTCGTGTCTTTATCTGACACGTGTATAGTGAGAAAGAGACAACACAATGTAGCTAATAGAGGTCAATTGTCTCTTAGGGCATTCACTGCTGGCGACGCATACAGAGGGGCTACCGCGAACCGAAACCGAACGAGGTTCGAATATCTCCCTCTCTGTCGCACAAATAAGCAAGAGTGACATAGAGGGAGATATTCGAACTTCGTTCATTTTCGGTTCGCGGTAGCCCCTCAGGGTGTAACAAAACTAGTGAGGATCCGTTTAAGGACATATTCGGTATCGTGTTCTGATTAGGAAAAAGTAGAAGAAAAATTTGTTTTTCGCGAAAAAAATTTTTTTTTTCTATGGGGCAGGTCGTCCAAGTCAGCCAACTGTCCATACAAAGGCCAAAAATTTATTGCGTCAAAAAAATTTCTTTTACTTCTTCCTAATCAGAACACAATACCGAATATCAGAGATGGGCAATATTTATTCGGATGACGAATAACGATTGAGAGTAACAGAAACATTCGCGAATGACGAATACATTTATCGAATGATTATTCTTATTCGAAATTAGGCAAATAGATTATTCGCGAATTAAATATTCCACGAATGATTTATTCGCGAATAAAATATTCCACGAATAATTTATTCGCGAATAATATTATCGAATAATTAGCTAATAAAATAACTACCTTCGTGCCTCTTTAAATGTATTTATTTTTTTAATTATATCCCAATCATTTCAAAACTGTCTTTATATACATATATTTGGGCCGGGTTTTATAAAGATCCGTTAGATCAAATTTCAGTATCTCAGTACATTTTTTGACATAACAAACCGACATAAGGTCTAGCGGATCTTTATAAAACCGAGCCTTGGTATATCAGAAAAGTTCGAAAGAGTTAACTGACATATCGGCGGTGGGACCAACCATATGAATACAGAATATGCCCTGAAACGGATCTTGACTAGTTTTGTTACACCCTGTATATGCGTTCACGTCCATACAATGTTGTTCATAGTGGGCATGGCCTGGCAGCGAATGTATTAAATTTTATGAATAAGGATAACTAGTAGGTTAGGTGTTAGTTTGTTTTTATCTTATTTTTTCACTTGTATATTTCTTTTTTGTTTTGTCACGAATCAATGCTTTTCTTTCTTATAATGCATGCACCTATGGAGTAAGTACCTCTAGGTATAGTTGGACCGCTGGACTGAGACGGAGCAAAGCGAGTGTAGCGGGTGGCAGGGAATCACCCATAATGTCCTTTGATAGCTCCCCATCCCGCGACAGGCATTGACTCCGTGAAATGGCAGGCCTATAGCTATCTACAGGTAGCAATGCTATCATTGCTACCTTAGAACATTTAAGACTGGAGACGCCATTTGAAAAATCTACTTCATGGACTATACGTCAGTCTCGAAATCTTTCTGGGAGTGCTACCGCTAACCACAAACGAAGTTTTCCCTCTCTGTCGCACTTATGTGCAAACTTGCAAATGCGACAGAGAGGGAAAATTTCGATTGCCTTTCGCGGTAGGAGCAGGGACCGATACCGGTATTTTTAAAAAACCCTGAATAAGCCCAATATTTTGGATTATTTTTTGCTCTTTACGTAGGGCTGAATCATGTATTTAGGTAACAACGTCGTATTATTAGATTGTCCCATTAAAAACGAAATAATGAACCGGTGACCGTAATAATACTGGTGTTTTTCTATGAAGAAAATACCGGTATCCGATCCCTGCACAGGCATTGACTCCGTGAAATGGCAGGCCTATAGCTATCTGCAGCTAGCATATCATTGCTACCTTAGAACATTTAAGACTGGAGACGCCACTTGAAAAATCTACTTCATGGACTATACGTCAGTCTCGAAATCTTTCCGGGGGTGCTACCTCGAACCACAAACGAAGTTTTCCCTCTCTGTCGCACTTATGTGCAAACTTGCAAATGCGACAGAGAGGGAAAATTTCGATTGCATTTCGCGGTAGGAGCCCCGGCGTGTGAAGAGCTCCGTCAAAATGCCTTTATATGCTGTTTTCGCGAGCAAAAAACGTTCTCATTTATCAAATTTATACATAGACGAATTATCATTTCACATGCATATATATTTATTATTTAGGTAATTAAAATTTTCTGACTAATTAAAGTTTTGATGAAAATCGTAAATCGAGAATCGATTACACAGTCGACTTAAAAACATTCGTACGAATAGTAGTACTCGTACTTGAACATTCACGCTTGGCCGCTATTTTGACATTTAACGTCACCATATTTCAGGGCGGAAGGGTTACTATCTATGAGAATTTGTATGAAATGTGATCCTTAGCGACATTGGTCAGTTTAGCCATCAGAAATAGCCTAGTGCACACGCAAAAGGTCGAATATTATTGCTCAAATTTAGTGTTTTGAGTGTGCGTGCTTGATTGTTTTAGTGTAGGTACGTAGTAATGGGAGAATGTTTTGCATGTGTGCGTAGTTTCTATATATGCGTGTGACATCACCCCATGAATTTGGCTAAATATTTTGTTCGAAAAGTTCGCTGAATGCGTCTCCTGTCTTAAATGCTTTAAGTTTGCTACATAGTTTAAGGAAATAGGTACCTACATACCAAATGTCCTACATACTCACTTACATTATAATATTAAGCGCCTACTTCTGTTGTTTCTCCAATAAATAAATAAATAAACATATTTAGGGCGGGTTGCACCAACGTACGATTGATTACCATTGCTGGGCACCGTTAATCAAATAGTTAACTTAGTTAATCGATAATCCGTAAAAAAAAAGGCGGCGCGGCGGCGCGGTGTTCCTTTGATAAAATGGGTACTTAGTTAACGGATTAACGAAACTTCGGAAGTTATTGAGTCCGTTAACAATTTAACAAGTTAACTTAAAGTTAATCCGATACACGGATGGTTAACTTCGTTAATTAACGATTTAATGCCCAGCTCTGTTGATTACAGACCGATCAACGCTAAACACGGCGCCAGCAGCTGTCATCCCTTGGAAATTTGTCACTTTCCATACAGCGAACATCGTTTAAGATTACAATACAGATAGTTTGGTGGAACACACCCTTAGATCTTTTTATATGGGTACCTATATACTTAACCCGCCAGCGGGGCTAGCACAACTGCCGCTGCGACGCGACGCGAGTAGAGAAAAATCTACCCTCCTCTTTCTAATTAGCACAGTTCGAGTGAGACAGGAATCGCTGAGTCGCGCGAGATACGACTTGGCTAAGTTGTGCTAGCCTACCTGATGGTACGTGGTCACCGCAGCTTATGGATGCAACTCCAGTGTCACATGCGCGTTGCCGTTCCTTTAAAAAATACACTCCTTGAAAAACTCCAATGAAAAAAAACAAGAAATTCATGAGATAAGGATATTATTTATTAGACAAATTCATACCTCCGGCGCAGAGCCGAAACAAATTGAACAGAATGTAACCTACCACGCTATCTTTGGAAGAGCGTCCGTGGCGGCCTGTGAGCAACGGATGTCCGGAACTTCCAAATACTTATACTAGAATAATGACGCGATTACACTAGTCCGGTCGTATAAAGCCGTTATTACACTAGTCCGGTCGTATAAAGCCGTTATTACACTAGTCCGGTCGTATAAAGCCGTGATTACACTTGGCATCTTAACAATCAGAGCAGGGCTCGGAACCGGTTTTTACTATTTTGGAAATATTTCCTAAAGTACTTCTCATATCTCCATTTTTATTTTAAGATTTGCTTTTGGTAGCCTTCATCTACGGAATAAATGATTTAAAGTACGAAAAAATATCGTAAAGAAATTTTTAACTGGTTAATTGTATGAAGACGAAACCGGTTTCCGAGCCCAGGGTCGCTACCGCGAACAGCAAACTAAGTTTTCGCTCTCTGTCGCACTTACGTCCGAACGTGCAAGTGCGACAGAGAGCAAAAACCTCGTTTGCTGTTCGCAGTAGCGCCCCTGTCTCGGAGTCATCGTTTTCGCATGCCAATATTCACTTTCGCTTTGACAAGTCACCTAGACTCGCGAAACATTGGTATGCGAAAAACAAATGACACGTTTTATTAAAATTACCCTCATATGTAAAGCTTTTAGGTCGATTTTTCAATCGCCAGATAAAATTATCCATCAGTTAAACTTAAAATGATCGCTGTCACTTTCTAATGTCATACGAAAGAAAAGGACAGCTAACATTTACCTGACATATACTTTTATCTGGGGATTAATTAACTTAGCAATTAACTTTTGGGTGGATCAACTATTCTTTGTTGCTCATTACCATGGATACGTCTCCTGAGTCACTCTTTGAAACAATTTTATAGGGTTTAAATCTACCAAATATGAGTTTTAGCGAGCATAAATCCATTTGGATATGATTCGTTTCTTGAGCATGCTTGAAGCCCAATATTATAAAAAAAAAATCTAAGAGACTCGGTTATTATCGTCTCCTCGCTGACGAGATAGAATAACAACAAGTAAAAGTTGATTGACCCTTTTAATACATGTGATAAATTGATAATCCACATCGAAAGAGACCTTATGGCGGCAGGCGCTTACGTTACACCTATTCACTATTGTATTGGAACAGCGGCAATAAAGGCGTAAGTGCCGGCCGCCATAACTGGCCATAAGGTCCCTTTCAATATGGATTATCACAATCGTTATGTTACTAGTATGTAAGCACCTATAACGAGCGAGTCAGAGGGGCTACCGCAAACCGAAAACGAACGAAGTTCGAATATCTCCCTCTTTGTCGCACTTGCTAATTAGTGCGGCAGAGAGGGAGATATTCGAACTTCGTTCGTTTTCAGTTCGCGGTAGCCCCTCAGAACGTCTTGGGGGTCTAAATCGTCATTGGTTTGAATTCCAATGAACAAAAACATTATATATAGTAAGTACCTATATTGATATTGGCTCTCTTCTGTATGGTCTAAATAATAAACAACCGCACAACCGGACTCGTGTAATTGCGCCATAACATGGAATGCGTCTGTAGAGGCGTTGCTTTCAAATTTAGAAGAAACAAAGATGCTGGCGAATAATATCTAAGCAAAAACTCAAGCCCCACTTGTATGTAGTTGTAGCGTGTTCGAATAAACACATATTTAGATTTTGTAATACCAACAAAACAAATGCCTATTCGAAACAGTCCACTATCATACGCAAGGGGGTTTTTTCGTCACTTTTCACCTAGGTATACTCGTATGGTGTCTACGGGTAACTCCGAATGTCGAGTAATTCCGAAAATAACAGATTTCTGTTTAACTAAATGTTTTATTGCACTATCCAAACATCAACAGAAAATTTAACATTTCTTCTTGATGGTGATGATGATGAGATACAATAAAATAGCTTAGACTAGTTTTTCATGTTCGGAATTACCCGACATTCAAAATTACCCGAAGACACATTACATATCACATTTTTATCCGATATCATTTAGAAATAATGTAAAAGAATATCGTTATGTAAATTTTCTTCTTTGAGCCCTTGGGTTACCCTGTGCTAATATTTTTGTTACCTACACCACCTTGTTTTTCTTAATTTTTTGCACCCATTTTGAAATTTTGTGAGATCACGGCGGACTGCGAAATCCTGTATACCGATTTATAAATTGTGATAATCCATATTGAAAGGGACCTTAAGGCGGCCGGCACTTACGCCTTTATTGCCGCTATTCCAATACAATAGTGAATAGGTGTAACGTAAGCGCCTGCCGCCATAAGGTCCCTTTCGATGTGGATTATCACAATTGGTGCAATCTAATAGGTATGCCCTTTAATCTTCCCGACGCCAACGGCGTATCCGCACCGTAGGTTCAAACGGCGTGCACTGCGATATCAACTTTCATGCAGTTCTATAGGGTTCAACTTCGCGTTTGGCTCCATCATGGCGTGAGTGACGGCGATTATTTGACAAAGCGTTGAAAAGTTTAAGAAAGCCTATATCCTCCTGGGGTTCAAAGTACTAATACTAGAACAAATTCACTTCAATGGAATATGTATCTTTCAAAATTGGAATAGAGATGCATTTGTTTTGTTTTAGTCAATTCCTAAACAAAATAAACTCTACTCTATTTCCTGTTACAGGAGATTAAAATTTCAGTGCCATTTTTTCTTGTATGGTGAGCTGCTAGAGGATATAGGTGATTAGGTATACCTACCAATTTTTATAGTAATTCATTATTCAATATACACTCGGGGCTATCATTTGTAGAATTTATTTAACTAGAAATAATAAGACGCGCGCTGACGCCCGCCGGGCGCCGTTTGGTGTAAATCCTACATTATTTTGTAACATCCTCGTATATCATGGATAGAACTCATTGCTGTATATCTCTTTCGCACTTACATGACAGGAAGGAAGCCATCATAAAACCGATGTTTTAGTTTGATTCAAATAAAATATTAATGTTAAAGTAAAATAAAGCGCGGGAGTTATTGACAGACCTTTATTTCATTAACAGGACAAAATGTCACCTTTTATATGTTAATTAATGATACGGACAGTCAAGGGCATAAATAATGGACTGTATTTCAATGGAATAAGGCGATAAATGTATGACAGTACCACGGTTGGGCCCATGTTGCATATCAGGCAGAAGATGTATAGTAAACAGAAACACTTTGGACCTTGTTATCCCTTTATTCTTACGCTATAATAAGACAATAAGGGATGGCAATTACCGTCCCACAAAAGTACGGAAAATCTCACTTCCTGGCCAGGGGGGGGGGACGTAAAAAATATTATTCTTACGCTATAATAAAACAATATATTTTTTACATCCCCCCTTGCCAGGAAGTGAGATTTTCCGCAAGTTTGTGGGCGGTAACTGCCACTTTATGGCCAGGTGTGACATAAAAATATTTCTACGTTACCAATAAACAAAAGTTAGGAAAATACTTGGAAATAACCAAATTTCAAACTATTTATGCTGCTTTAAATATTTTTAAATACATAACGATGACGGTCATCAGTCATATATATCCCTACAAGCTTCTTAGCAACCAAGCGTTTTTGAAGTTTAAAAAAAACTGACGTTTTGATCTGTAACATATCGATTGTTTGACAGATGTCATTAACGGGTTAGTGAATAAGGTGACAGGTATGAAGGTGAAATAATTAGGTCAAAGTGTACAAGAATATCATCATGAGCATTTATTGAACGCCGACCCCGGCAGACGCTTCCATACAACACTAATCGATAACATTGGACCTTTACCTACGTCAATGGACCAAAAATAAAATATGTACCACTAATTCTCAACAATATATATAAGTATTTTTAACATACAATTTTATTCTCAACACGAGCTTTTTTTATATAAAAATTGTCGGTATTATCCATTTTGTTGTGGTTATGTACAGTGCGGCGTAATGTACAGATATATATGATACAGGAGGCACGCGTCACCACAGCAGGTATGCCCTGCATCTTATAAGGCCGGGTCTATAAACAAGCGGAGCGATTAGCGGCGCCGAAACAAACATATTGATGATGCCAACGAGTGTTTTAGTCGTAGATCGCACCTCTTGTTTATAGACACCGCCGAATGTAACCGATTTGTTAATTAATTGTAAGCTAATATAAAATTAAGTTATGTATCGAAGCGGACCAATGAATTGTCACCCTTAAAAATATGCGATAAAAATAAAACATTATTTTAAAATATAGTTTCCATCATACACTGTACTGAAACCATAAATATGTGGACCATAACTTTTTTTTTTGGTATTTTTAGTGCTATACTACACTATGAATACATGTGAATTAGTTTGCGTAAAACAGGATTTATTACAATGGGAAAATAGGGTCAGGGGGCAAGTGCGGCCGAGTGACAAGGACAAGCCTATCATATCCGCGCATGGCGGGAATAAGTTGATAAGTCGAAGTGAAAAATGGAAGAAATTTGAACCATATTTCAATGTAATCTAAGTTCAAAATTCGGCAAAAAACACATCTAGAGTTGTCAACTTCTTCCCGCCATACACGGATATATCTAGAAATCTACAGATTTCAACATCTTCTATCCATGACTATTAGTTTGTTGCATGGATATAAGATAATGTTTGAGGGTGGATCAACTATTTTTTGTTGCTCGTTACCATGGTTACGTCTCCTGAGTCACTCTTCAAAACTGTGATTTTATATGGTTTAAATCTATCAAACATGAGTTTTAGCGATGAGTTTAAATTCATTTGGACATGGATCATCTCCTGAGCATGCTTGAAGTCCATATTATAAATATTTTCCTAAGAAACATGGTTGCTGTTGTCTCCTCGCTGACGGGACAGAATAACAACAAGAAAAAGTTGATTGACCCTTGAATAATATCTGTAATTTTCAGATATTTTTTTAGTAGACGCGCTTTCCCCGATGGTCCACTTGCCCCGTCTGACTATATGCTTGAGTGATATTCAAACTATAGTTACGCTACACTAGACAGTCCATAGTCACGCAAATGATACGAGGCCGCGGGATACAAATAAATTATAAATGCAATACCAGCCGACTAGACAATTTAAGTCTTCAGTGTTGGCTTCAAACATATATTAGGGTAAACAACCCTATTGTCCACGACATATCCCTTACGGCAACGTTTTATTGCCAACCAACAAACTTACAAAACTTCTCGATTTAGCGTATCAATCATTGGGCTGTTTACCCTATAATTGCAGTCATATAAATCGATAATAAATATAAATGTCATTTCTATACCTAGTCCACCAACCGGTCAGGTTTGATATACTTAGAAGTCTAAACACGATTTTGGAATAATCAGAAAAATCAATATTGCGTATAAAAATATAGCAAATACTTCAGAAAGTTTAACATAGTAATTGGACGCTGTTATGCAATTATGTGTCACCTACTATAGGTTTTCCTATTAGGTTGTCACATTATTGGATAACAACGTCCAATTAGCTTTAGTTAGAGCTGGGTATTCATTAGCGCAGTGTAAACGTAACTGAACGGATACCGTAACTAGTTCACATGTGTTATGTAAATGAGAGTGCCATTCACAGCTCGTAAACCACGTATACGCACTAGTAACCGTTCGTTTACAGTTACAGCTCGCTAGTGAGTACCCGGCTTAGGACATAACATTTAGCCCTCAGGGCGTCATATTTCATTTCAATCAATAAGGAATTTAGGCTCGGTTGCACCAACATACGATCACAGGCCGGTCATCGTCAAATATGGCGCCGGCAGCTGTCATCCCATAGAAACTTGTCAAGCTTTCCATACAATCAGATTTTAACGAACACCGTTTACGATTACAGACGGTTTGGTGCAACCCACCCTTAATCCTCAACCCCTCCTCCTCATGCCAGATATGATAATACATTTATCCTGTATGGTATGGTATATAGATAGAAAAAAAACAAGCATTTTCATTTACAAGTACACCTGTAACTTTCAGAATTCGTTTTGAGTTTATCTTAATCAGAATTGTGATTGTTGATTTTCCATAATCATTATTATATATACATAAAACCCGGTCAGAAATATATGACCGTCCGCCATGTTGCGAATTTCATTGGAACTTATTTCTTATATTGTCAATATTTTTAATAATAGAATGTCACTTGTCAGTGTCACAGTTGCGGTTTATGGCACTGCTCCCACCGCCAGCGAGTAACGAGTAATCTCATAGTAATTCTACCCGCTTGAGCGAGAAAACGAGTAGAATTACTATGAGAGTACTCGCTGTTCGCCGGCGGTGGGACCACTGCCTATTTCATTAATAGTGTTGAAAATGAGATAAATAACAAAAAAAATCCAAAACGATTGCTAGTCAAGAGCGGAACGTTATTAATAATGTATAAATAATAAATAAATAATAATAATAAATAAATATTAGAGGACAATCTTACACAAATCGAACTAGCCCCACAGTAAGCTCAAGAAGGCTTGTGTTATGGGTACTAGACGACGATATATTTAATAGATATAAATACTTAAATACATAGAAAACATCCAAGACTTAGAAACAAATTTTCATGCTCATCACACAAATATTTGCCCTGACCGGGATACGAACCCAGGACCGTCAGCTTCACAGGCAGGTGCACTACCCACTAGGCTAAACCGGTCGTCACACGTCCGGTATGTATATAATAAAATAATGAAAAAACGCTTGGGAAATGAACTATATCGCTGCAAAACATTTCATAATTAATATCAGAGCTGACAGGTAAACAAGTCAAAATGTCATTTAGTCTGTTGCCATATAAATGAGAATAATAGCTCTCTCTTGACAATGCTCATATATTTCTGGTCGACCTTTACATTTATATACAGTCACGCCGATATCCTATTAGGGTAAGCAGACCAAATAATGCCAAATACTATGGTTATGATTATGACCTTCATTATTAGGACGAGCATATAATCTATACAAACATGACACTGTTCTCATTATTCTTATAAAATTGTGCTAGTTTTGCAACAAGCAAAAGGTACATTTTAAAACAAAAATCCCTAATAAACACCCAGCAAAATCAGGAGAAAACCAGCATCGGTCGGACACAAGGTTCGCATCATTTGCGCAAATAAAAACAAAGCCTAATAATCAAGATTAATATGATATATTTAACACGATATTATCGAGTCCACTTAACTATATATACACAGTAGAATTATAAGGCTTCACGGTGTCTCACTCGCCTCGACCACTGTCGTCCAAGGCTCTCACTAAAACGTCACTCACTACGGGTCACCGCTCACTTTACCGCCACTACGCGTTACCGCACTGGTTGCCACTCGCACTGCCGGTTACAGGTGGGTTGCCGCGGGCGGGGTTTCGCTACATGAGCAGAAAGATCAGGCTTCGTTATGGGCGCGCTTCATTCGCTGTCACAACACTAGAGGGCACGTTTATATTCATGGATTGCGGTATCACTGTTAGAGATTTCGGTATTTTTGGCATTAGCATCGGACTAGACGCTATTATAGGTAAATTCGACACGGGTTCACTAGTGATGGACACGGCCGGGCCAAGCTGAGGCAGTTTCAGCTGTGTTGAGGTAACCAGTAGTGAAGGGGACGTCACTACAGGTGCTGGGAACGTTTGTGAGGTCACTGTGGCTGTTTTAGGCGTGATCGGGGCTATGGTGATGTTCTTCAAGCCAACGTTCTTTAGTATAGTTGCTGCGTTTGACCCATGTGTTATATCGATCTTGTCCGTGTTGTCTGTGATGTTTTGGACGACCGTCCCTCCGTTTCCAAGCATAGCGGATGTCTGAACTTCAGTGACAACTGTTTCTGTCTCAGTTCTCTTAGGTTTCTCTTCATGTCCGAGTTGTTGGAGTTTTTCTCGTCTCATGACGCACATCTTGTTGTAGTCTTGGATGGTGATGTGGTACTGTTTGCCAGAAGACATGACTTTAACAAGGCTAGGGAGGCGACGTCCATCGACCGCTACTTGGATTGGTTCTCGCGCCACTCGAGCTAAGTTCTCCTGTGGAAGAGAATTATATTTTATTATTATTATTATTTTATACAACGCCGGTGGCAAACAAGCTTATGGTCCACCTGATGGTGAGCGGCCACGCGTTGCCGACCCTTTATAAAATTTGAGGACGCACTGTGTTGACAACAGAAGGGACAAATTTAAGTCCCTCGCTCTCAACACAGTGCATCTTCGGGAGCTCTGGCAACCTTGCTCACAACACTACATATTTGTATAGTAGATAATGTTCTTATGGCTGTGGTCTTCTGCAAGGCGGAGGTACTTCCCCAGTTGGGCTGCTCCAAATTCGAGCAAGATGACATTTTGCTGTGCCCTACCTCTCTTGCACTAGAATAATGCAAACATCCTAAGATTTAGTATTAAAATAACATTGTGTTTATTTTATTGTGTACTAGCGTTTGCCCGCGACTTCGTCTGCGTAGAACTCGTTCGTTGCGATAGAATTTTATTCCTATTTTTTTTTATATCAGACGCTCACCTTGTCATCGTTCTTCCATACAAACTTCCACCCCCTTGAGGGATGATTTCTGTGATAAAAAGTATCCTATGTCCTTCCCGGGGAAACTATCAAACTACGTATCTTCATACCAAATGTCATCTAAATCGATTCAGCGGCTTAAGCATGAAGAAGTAACAGACAGACAGAGAGACACGACACACATTCGCATTTATAATATTAGTATGGATTTGCATATATATCTATATACTTATGGCAAATAAATTTGAATTGCTATAGATACAAAACGGTTTAGAGGATTATGTTGTTTTAGAAAATGGTAAGAGCCTGATATTGATTACATTGCAATAATTAAGTCTATGTAATATTGACCTTTAGGGTCGGTTGGCCCAACATACGATCACAGGCCGGTCATCGTCAAATATGGTGCCGGCAGCTCTCACCCCATAGAAACTCGTCTAATTTCCCATACAATCAGATTTTAACGAACGATTAAATGGTGGGAAGAATTGGTGTAGGAACTAGTTTTAAGCGACTGCCATCTGAACTTCCAACTCAGAGGTAACACTAGACCTTTCAGGGATCAGACCGGTTTCCTACCGATGTTTGCCTGTCAGTGTTTAATAGAAAATGCCAGAATATCGCAGGTTCGAATCCTGATGTTTTTTAAATTTTTCCCTTTTTTTTAAATTTATCAACTGCATTAGCAGAAATGAAAAATGAAGGGTTTCGAACCCACGATCTCCGGAATGAAAGTCGCGTGCCTTACAGTGGCTCAAATATAAATACAGTAGAATCCGCTTATAACGACTACGCTCATAACATTTGACCGCTTTTAACCACTGCGAAATCACCACACATTAGATTTCAGACCATATATTTTCAAAGTAAATCAGTCCGTTTTGTGCGACGTAATATCAACGGTCCCTTGACTGTCGCTTAAGAGGCCTTATAAGTTTTAAAATGTTTTGATTTCAAATTATGACAAAAGTATTGATAATACTAATAAAGTGATTAAAGGATACGATGATATTATTAAAGTTTTAGATAGTAACATAGCCATTTTTTGATTTTATTGTGTTTAGTAGAATTTAAGCGGATAAAACAAGTTTTTAGCTTGAAAATGGTCGATTTGGAGTGATGTTTGAAACAATATTACTTAATGAAAAATCCAAAAAATATGTTTAAAGTTTATGACATAAGGTCGCAATCGTCCTGTTCTAGATAGTAACATTGAGAAAATATTAAGATACGTGTCAATCCAAACAGAAAATGGCGTAAATAGATGAGCGTTTTGAACTGATAAGGACCCTTAATCCGGATTCTACTGTAACTCCAAAATATGATAAAAAATCTCACCGGTGTGATAGGCATAAGCGTAGGCCGCCACGGCTTACTGGTCGTCCTCTGCTTTTTCGGCGTGTCCGGTTTATCTTTCTTCTCCTTCGGAGGAGCCGGCGCCACCGGAACCGGAACCGGAACCGGCAACGTCACCGGTAGCGTTACCGGAACTGGTGAAGCCGCCACTTCCGTCGGATCCGAGGCTGATACTCCTTTCACCAGTTGCTGAATGTTGTGGAGCACATTTTGGATCGCTTTCCTCCCTTGAGCGTTGGGAGTGTTAATAGCGATTAATTCTGGCGGTAATGGTTTGTTTTTCTTCTCCTTGGTCTTAGGTTTAGGGACAGCTGGAGGCGGAGGCATGAATTTTTTAGGATCCTTGTCTTCTGCGCTCTGATTGGTCTTTAGAAGACTCTTACCATTCACTGAAGGTTTTTTACGGAATTCTATCAAACTTATGGATGGTTCGCTTTTTCTTGGAGTATCATTGACTACGTTGTCGTAAGCACGGAGACGGCTTTGGACAGAATCACTGTAATTAGCCGCGTTTGGAGATGCATTGTGTGACAGCACTAAGTCGCCGCTTCTGAAATATTTCTCTAAAAGAATCAAATGTCTTAGGAAGCTCGATTGATTCCCGTACGGTCTTTGGAGCTCGTTCCACAGCTTTTTAGTTTCAACATCGTATTGTATAGTAGTGCTGCACTTCTCCCAACCTTCGGGGGTTACGCCTTTTACGTTGTTGAACTCTATATTGCACTGTAGATTCATCTCTTCTTCGCCTGGGAACAACTCCCTGACAGAAATAGACGGGTTTGTCTCAAGCCTCCGAACTGGATTAGAGTATTTCACATTAGACTTCTGTTTAGGATCTTTCTCTACAGTCAACTTCTTTGACAATTCACTAAGATTCTTCTTCACCTGTGTAAAGCTTTCTGATTGCTGCCATTTGTTTTTCAAAGTGTTTATATCTGCTGGTTTCTTATTCGATACACTTTCTATAGTGCATTCCTCGTTTAGGGTTAAATTCTTCATGTTGACATCTTTAACCTTCTCTGGATCAAATATTTCCGTGTCATCCTTGTGTTTGTCTTTCTGCACAATCATCTGTCCCAACTTGTGTAGTCTTCTAGCGTTTTTATCGTTAATCCTCTGTTGTAATCCCGGTTTCTGTATACCGGACAGATGGTGCACTTTTAGGATGTTCCGTTGCTTCTGTGTCAAATTTGCTTGGTTATGCATGAACTGTGCCGGGTTATTCTGTTTCTGTAGTAATATCTGGAGCTCGGTTTGCTTGTCAAGGACTGGTTCCATGTCAAAGCCATCGGGTTCTGAGCCATCGCTTGGCATCTGTTCCGTTGGCTTCGCGCTTGGAACGAGGATTTTGTTTGAGGATATGAGGCTTTCAATGTCCTCTTCGTCTTGTTGGGTCTTGGTTTGTGTTTTCTCGGGGCTTTCCGTTCGTTCCGGGGATTCACTGTCCTGGTCGGGGTCGGAGGACTTGCGTTTGTTCTTGGAGCGCGGTTTCTTTCGCCGCCCGCTCTCGTCCAGCTGTTGAATGCTCTCTTCGCCTTCATTTTCAGATTCTGGAGGTACTTCGATGTTGTGCACTTGAAGTAGTCTGGAAAGAAAAGAGAAAAGATGTTTTATTAGCTGTAAGCATTGTAAGGCTTGATTTCCTACTACGCTGACGTCGATCGCTGGCACGAATAAATACAATGTCCTATGGGACCCCGCACAGCGACGCTGACTTCCGCGCCAAATTTTTCATATTAACCCTTCTCCTAAGTCCTCGACCGATGAAAAAAGAAACAATAGCATTCTTTTGTTATGCGCCCGGAGATCTCCGGAATGGGTAGACAACGGCTTCGCGATCAACGTCAGGGTAGCAAGTAATGAAGAATAATCGGCTGGTGTGGTGATTATCACGCGAGCGCGGTTAACACGAATTTTGGAGCGTTTGCATAACACATATACGAAAATAAACATAATATCAACTAATACAATACCATTTCAGTTTAAAAATTTAAATAGTGAAAAATACACGTGAGGGTCGCCTCGGACAAGGGGGAGTGAGAGTACCGTGATTAGATATGGTGTGTGGTGTGGTGCGGTACCTGCGGCGGTAGGCGTGCGCGTGCGCGTCGTTGTGTCCGGGGCGCAGCAGCAGCGTGGTGTAGTAGCGGCACAGCTTGCACAGCACCGGCTTGTCCTGCAGCCGCACCGGCAGCCCCGCCGCCGCCAGCAGCGGGTTCAGCTCCAGGTGGCCCTGGGGATACGTTATTATTGTTATTGAAAGACTATTATCCCACGGCCGGGAAAAGACCAACCTTCGTTTAGAGTAATACACGAAATGAATTATATGGGTTCGATTCCCGGTTCAACCATAAAATTATTTAAATATCTGTGAATGCAGTTTAAATTGTTTTTTAAATTCAAATAATGTCTTCTTTCAGTAAAATGTTCCATCTATAATATTCAAGTTACTTTCCCTCCATGTGGCATAGCCGTGGGACGCCCTGTATAAAGGGTCGGTAACGTGTACGTGACTCCTTTGGAGTTGTGGGCGTCTATAGGCTGCGGTGGCGCTTACCATCAGGTGGACCGTACGCTTGTTAGTCACCTGTGACCGGGTAGTCGCTCCGCGGCTGCGGCTTCAGGACAGTTACCTGCTGGAGCACGTGCACGTTGTGGTGCTTGGTGAGGCGGCGGCGGCACAGCGCGCACGCCATGAGCGGCGCCAGCAGCGCGTGGTGCGCCGCGCACAGCCCCAGCGTGTGCAGCCCCGGGTAGTCGCTCCGCGGCTGCGGCTTCAGGACAGTTACCTGCTGGAGCACGTGCACGTTGTGGTGCTTGGTGAGGCGGCGGCGGCACAGCGCGCACGCCATGAGCGGCGCCAGCAGCGCGTGGTGCGCCGCGCACAGCCCCAGCGTGTGCAGCCCCGGGTAGTCGCTCCGCGGCTGCGGCTTCAGGACAGTTACCTGCTGGAGCACGTGCACGTTGTGGTGCTTGGTGAGGCGGCGGCGGCACAGCGCGCACGCCATGAGCGGCGCCAGCAGCGCGTGGTGCGCCGCGCACAGCCCCAGCGTGTGCAGCCCCGGGTAGTCGCTCCGCGGCTGCGGCTTCAGGACAGTTACCTGCTGGAGCACGTGCACGTTGTGGTGCTTGGTGAGGCGGCGGCGGCACAGCGCGCACGCCATGAGCGGCGCCAGCAGCGCGTGGTGCGCCGCGCACAGCCCCAGCGTGTGCAGCCCCGGGTAGTCGCTCCGCGGCTGCGGCTTCAGGACAGTTACCTGCTGGAGCACGTGCACGTTGTGGTGCTTGGTGAGGCGGCGGCGGCACAGCGCGCACGCCATGAGCGGCGCCAGCAGCGCGTGGTGCGCCGCGCACAGCCCCAGCGTGTGCAGCCCCGGGTAGTCGCTCCGCGGCTGCGGCTTCAGGACAGTTACCTGCTGGAGCACGTGCACGTTGTGGTGCTTGGTGAGGCGGCGGCGGCACAGCGCGCACGCCATGAGCGGCGCCAGCAGCGCGTGGTGCGCCGCGCACAGCCCCAGCGTGTGCAGCCCCGGGTAGTCGCTCCGCGGCTGCGGCTTCAGGACAGTTACCTGCTGGAGCACGTGCACGTTGTGGTGCTTGGTGAGGCGGCGGCGGCACAGCGCGCACGCCATGAGCGGCGCCAGCAGCGCGTGGTGCGCCGCGCACAGCCCCAGCGTGTGCAGCCCCGGGTAGTCGCTCCGCGGCTGCGGCTTCAGGACAGTTACCTGCTGGAGCACGTGCACGTTGTGGTGCTTGGTGAGGCGGCGGCGGCACAGCGCGCACGCCATGAGCGGCGCCAGCAGCGCGTGGTGCGCCGCGCACAGCCCCAGCGTGTGCAGCCCCGGGTAGTCGCTCCGCGGCTGCGGCTTCAGGACAGTTACCTGCTGGAGCACGTGCACGTTGTGGTGCTTGGTGAGGCGGCGGCGGCACAGCGCGCACGCCATGAGCGGCGCCAGCAGCGCGTGGTGCGCCGCGCACAGCCCCAGCGTGTGCAGCCCCGGGTAGTCGCTCCGCGGCTGCGGCTTCAGGACAGTTACCTGCTGGAGCACGTGCACGTTGTGGTGCTTGGTGAGGCGGCGGCGGCACAGCGCGCACGCCATGAGCGGCGCCAGCAGCGCGTGGTGCGCCGCGCACAGCCCCAGCGTGTGCAGCCCCGGGTAGTCGCTCTGCAGCTTCAGCTGACAACACAATATATCTACATATAGTCCCTATTCGTCCCGGTACCGCCGCACACCGGGTAGAGTCAGTCCGACCCAGGTCGGGCCTAGCCGAGTTTCTTGCTGGACTCTTCTCAGCTAGGCTAGGTTTAATGAACTAGCGATAAAACTCCCAGTAGCTCGATTCCACTCACACCTCAGATTCGGTTGAAACCGCTCAACCAATCTCACTGGGGCGCAAACTCTTAGAGTATTCCAGTGTTCCAAACCACACGCGTGGTCGTGCCGGAGGTTTTCCCCTGGATTGTCCCCAGGCTACTCTCCAACCGCGCACTCCTATCGCTTTATTGGGCCCGGCCTCTAAAGCCACAATCAGGTTCAAAAGAAAAAAACAATATTACTGTCTATTTCACGATATACTCTTCCACTGCGCAAGACGACCAGATCTTACGTAGCGCACCTCTTAGGAGAAACTTACAATCAATTCGAAGATATACTTTTTCAGCGCGCAAGACCATCAGATCTTATGTATGTTGTCCTCTCCCGACGAAAAAAATAAACAATAGGATTCTTTTGTAATCCCGGGATCCCAGGGACCGGTAGACGTAGGGTTAGGGGGTAATGATGTCCAAATTATGGGTATTTAAGTTCAAGTATTGACCAATTTTTTATAATAATAATAATTGACTTTAATGGTTCACGTCTATAAATTTATCGAAAGTCTAAAGCCTGATACTTGGTGCAAAGTTGTTCCCTGCGACAACATATTCTGCCTGACGACCGACGGCACGTAGTTTTGTTTGAACCCGACTGTGGCTTTAAAGGCCGAGACTAATAAAGCGGTAAAAGTGCGTGGTTGGAGAGTGGTCTGGGCAAAATCCAGGGTAAACCTCCGACACGACTACGTGGGCGGTTTAAACACTGGAATACTCTAAGAGTTTGCGCTCCAGTGAGATTGGTTGAGCAAACAAATCTGAGGTGAGTGGAATCGAGCTACTGGAAGTTTTTTCGCTAGTCCACTAAACAGAGCCTAGCTGAGAAGAGTCCAGCAAGAATCTCCGCTAGGCCCGACCTGCGTCGGACTGACTCCTTCCCTCTATACGGCGAGACCAGGACAGATAGGGACTATAAGTCCGATAACATGCAACTGTATCCGTATTAAGATGGTATAGTGCTTAAAGTATATCATGACGTGTAAAATGTTGAATTTTATAAGCAGTCATCTCTCGGTGAAAAAAATAACAATAGCATTCTTTTGTTGTGATCTCGGGGGATCCTAGGGACCGGTAGACGACGGATAAGGTATCTGAATCTGATATGTATCTGTGGTGTCGGTGTCGTGTGTGTGCGAGTAGGACGCCGCGCCGCGACGGTGGCGGTATGTATCTGTGGTGCGGATGTCGTGTGTGTGCGAGTAGGACGCCGCGATGGTGGCGGTATGTATCTGTGGTGTCGGTGTCGTGTGTGTGCGCCAGTGCTGGTGGTGTGGAGTAGGCACTGACCAGCTTGGCGACGGGCTGGCGCATCTTGATGAGCCACTTGCGGCGGATGGAGCGCGCGGCGGCGGCGCCGCAGCCGGCCGCGTGGCAGCGCGCGCCCGCCGCCGCGTCCGAGTCCGACGACAGCGGCGACGGCGGCTTCTCCGGCTGGCTCCTGGAACAACACTCACCAGTATTGTCCGCCACTTTATGAACTTTTTTTCATTAAAATAAGTCGAAAATTGGCGAGTCTTTTGTCGTATTGGTCATTCTGTTTTAATGTAAGCTTATAATAATAAATAATAATAATAAATAATAATAATAAATAATAATAATAAATAAATATTAGAGAACGATCTTACACAAATCGAACTAGCCCCACAGTAAGCTCAAGAAGGCTTGTGTTATAGGTACTAGACGACGATATATTTAATAGATATAAATACTTAAATGCATAGAAAACATCCAAGACTCAGAAACAAATATTCATGCTCATCACACAAATATTTGCCCTGACCGGGATTCGAACCCAGGACCGTCAGCTTATGAAAAGGTAATTTTGATTCAGAGGCAGATTGAGCCCGCCGGAGTGCCAGGCGGACAAGCTGAATGAGGTCCCTAATTATGCTAGGGCCCAAGATGTTTACCGATAATTAAATAACCAAATTTTAGGCGGGACTAAAACATTCTCATCTGCAAGCTGAAACTCGAGCATTTCCTACGAGTAGCAAGATCCTATGGGAACTAGAAATAGTAGTAGATTGCTTTTTTTAATTTATTTTCAAAAAGGTACATAATGTTTCCAATTTCAATTTTACTCGCCAAACTGACAAGACAGTTTGTTGGCGAGACCGCGCTCATTTTAACAGATCTATTATCTGTACTACCTAAGTCACATAATTAAGAACTAAATCTGTTAACAGTTAAGGTAATCTTTGTAAAAATGTCTTTTTTAGCTTGCTTTTCACTACATTTAAACTACATTTTTTCTCTTTTCTTAACCAGTTAAATTCGTTATAACCATAAACTGATTTGTTTTTCTGCCATAGTAATTGTTAACATAATTTTGCACATTTTTTCCTAGCTTGCTTTTACTTAACTAGGGCTATAAAACAATGAATGTCTCAGATCGCAAGTATTTCCTGTCTTAACCTAAGGCAAAGGCGATAAATATGTGAATGAACACTACATAGTATAAAACAAAGTCGCTTTCTCTGTCCCTATGTCCCTATATCCCTATTTATGCTTAAATCTTTAAAACTACGCAACGGATTTTGATGCGGTTTTTTTAATAGATAGTGACTCAAGGAACCTTGGCCAAGATGGGACTAGCAGACGACACAGAATGTAGGATGTGTGGCGAGGATGACGAGACAATGGAACACTTACTGTGTGAATGTCACGCCCTTGCCAGACAAAGAATGAATGACTTTGGCAATGGTTACCCTGAACCAAAGGAATTTAGAGTACTCCCGCTGAACTCCATCATTCGGTTTGTGGAAATGCTGGAGAGCAGCTTGGAGTAGGCATAAAGGAGGGGGCAATTGCACAAAAGATCCCACTGGGTCGAAGTGCTTCCGCTAGGGCCCTCATCTAAATAAGATAAGATAAGATAAAATAAGACTCAAGGGGAAGGTTTATATGTATAATACATGCATCAGCATTGCATCCGTGAGAAGCCGGGGTGGGTCCCTAGTATGATATAAAGTAAATGACTCACGTTGGCGCAGGTTGTCCGGGCTTGGGCGCGCGCTTGCGGTAGGAGGGGCAGTTGGCGCGGCGGTCCACGTGGCGGTAGCACGCGTCGCACAGGCAGCTGTCTATGGTCAGCCGCTCCTCGTCTGCGACAACACAACATTAAAAAAAACTAACAAACAGATATGTGTTGCCAGATAAGTTCTCAACTCAGTAATGCTGTTGACACGACAGTACCAACACCAACATCGCTGGGGTTCTGTGGATCCAATAAAATGTGCGGGATAGCATAATATGCCATATTATGGCATACTGCGCGACTCGTGTTAGGTATTTACCCTTCGAACGCCAATGACACAAGTCACGACTGTCACGAGCTCAGTCCGAGTCTTCCCCCGTTATTCATAAAACTTAACAAACCTCTGCTAACTAAAATGTCTGCTGTCACTGTCTCACAAGCACATGCGTCAGTGACAGATAAGGACAAACGAACTTTAGCGGCTAGTTAACTAATATAGGTTTGATAGACGTTTATGAATAAGGGGTTTCGTGTCTTTAGTCTGAGCAAACTAAGAGACGTTCGTAAACAAATCTGTATAAGAACGACAGAAAGAGACATATTATGTTGTGTGGAAAGTTTGACAAGTTTCTATGGGACGACAGCTGCCGACGTCATATTTTACGATAGTCTGCAATCGGAGCTTGGTACAATCTACCCTTACTGTTTATCTGCAACATGAACCTCTCAACAATTGTTGGTCCACCCCTATCTATAGGAATTCCCCAAGGCAAGATGCCTTTGCACAGTGTAGTAATGTGTAACCTGCTTAGAATTGTTTGTGGTTTTTCTTGTAGAAGTGTTTTTTGACGTTGGGTTAAATAAAGATGTCACTTGCAAATAATTTGTCGTATTAATTAATTACGAAGCAAATCTACATATATAACAATCTGGCGACGAGGATGGGATCAGCTACTAAAGTGTAGTCAACTGTTAGATTAGTTTCATTTTAGTATTATTTACTTTAGCTAAGCGGGGAAGAGTGTAGTAATGTGTAACCTGCTTAGAATTGTTTGTGGTTTTTCTTGTAGAAGTGTTTTTTGACGTTAGGTTAAATAAAGATGTCACTTGCAAATAATTTGTCGTATTAATTAATTACGAAGCAAATCTACATATATAACAATCTGGCGACGAGGATGGGATCAGCTACTAAAGTGTAGTCAACTGTTAGATTAGTTTCATTTTAGTATTATTTACTTTAGCTAAGCGGGGAAGAGTGTAGTAATGTGTAACCTGCTTAGAATTGATTGTGGTTTTTCTTGTAGAAGTGTTTTTTGACGTTAGGTTAAATAAAGATGTCACTTGCAAATAATTTGTCGTATTAATTAATTACGAAGCAAATCTACATATATAACAATCTGACGACGAGGATGGGATCAGCTACTAAAGTGTAGTCAACTGTTAGATTAGTTTCATTTTAGTATTATTTACTTTAGCTAAGCGGGGAAGAGTGTAGTAATGTGTAACCTGCTTAGAATTGTTTGTGGTTTTTCTTGTAGAAGTGTTTTTTGACGTTAGGTTAAATAAAGATGTCACTTGCAAATAATTTGTCGTATTAATTAATTACGAAGCAAATCTACATATATAACAATCTGACGACGAGGATGGGATCAGCTACTAAAGTGTAGTCAACTGTTAGATTAGTTTCATTTTAGTATTATTTACTTTAGCTAAGCGGGGAAGAGTGTAGTAATGTGTAACCTGCTTAGAATTGATTGTGGTTTTTCTTGTAGAAGTGTTTTTTGACGTTAGGTTAAATAAAGATGTCACTTGCAAATAATTTGTCGTATTAATTAATTACGAAGCAAATCTACATATATAACAATCTGACGACGAGGATGGGATCAGCTACTAAAGTGTAGTCAACTGTTAGATTAGTTTCATTTTAGTATTATTTACTTTAGCTAAGCGGGGAAGAGTGTAGTAATGTGTAACCTGCTTAGAATTGATTGTGGTTTTTCTTGTAGAAGTGTTTTTTGACGTTAGGTTAAATAAAGATGTCACTTGCAAATAATTTGTCGTATTAATTAATTACGAAGCAAATCTACATATATAACAATCTGGCGACGAGGATGGGATCAGCTACTAAAGTGTAGTCAACTGTTAGATTAGTTTCATTTTAGTATTATTTACTTTAGCTAAGCGGGGAAGAGTGTAGTAATGTGTAACCTGCTTAGAATTGATTGTGGTTTTTCTTGTAGAAGTGTTTTTTGACGTTAGGTTAAATAAAGATGTCACTTGCAAATAATTTGTCGTATTAATTAATTACGAAGCAAATCTACATATATAACAATCTGACGACGAGGATGGGATCAGCTACTAAAGTGTAGTCAACTGTTAGATTAGTTTCATTTTAGTATTATTTACTTTAGCTAAGCGGGGAAGAGTGTAGTAATGTGTAACCTGCTTAGAATTGATTGTGGTTTTTCTTGTAGAAGTGTTTTTTGACGTTAGGTTAAATAAAGATGTCACTTGCAAATAATTTGTCGTATTAATTAATTACGAAGCAAATCTACATATATAACAATCTGACGACGAGGATGGGATCAGCTACTAAAGTGTAGTCAACTGTTAGATTAGTTTCATTTTAGTATTATTTACTTTAGCTAAGCGGGGAAGAGTGTAGTAATGTGTAACCTGCTTAGAATTGTTTGTGGTTTTTCTTGTAGAAGTGTTTTTTGACGTTAGGTTAAATAAAGATGTCACTTGCAAATAATTTGTCGTATTAATTAATTACGAAGCAAATCTACATATATAACAAAACTGGCGACGAGGATGGGATCAGCTACTAAAGTGTAGTCAACTGTTAGATTAGTTTCATTTTAGTATTATTTACTTTAGCTAAGCGGGGAAGAGTGTAGTAATGTGTAACCTGCTTAGAATTGTTTGTGGTTTTTCTTGTAGAAGTGTTTTTTGACGTTAGGTTAAATAAAGATGTCACTTGCAAATAATTTGTCGTATTAATTAATTACGAAGCAAATCTACATATATAACAATCTGACGACGAGGATGGGATCAGCTACTAAAGTGTAGTCAACTGTTAGATTAGTTTCATTTTAGTATTATTTACTTTAGCTAAGCGGGGAAGAGTGTAGTAATGTGTAACCTGCTTAGAATTGTTTGTGGTTTTTCTTATAGAAGTGTTTTTTGACGTTGGGTTAAATAAAGATGTCACTTGCAAATAATTTGTCGTATTAATTAATTACGAAGCAAATCTACATATATAACACACAGGTTCTTAAATCCAAGGTATTCGTGTGAGTTCGCAAGGCAAAATATTGGTCCATATCTTTATTTACTCACTATCTAGCACCTTCTTCTGTCTCTCCGTACTCTTCATCTGTGCGATGTGGCAAGGCGTGTCAAAGAGCCCGAACTTGCCGCCGCAGTAGAAGCACTGGTCCTGACACAGCCGCCCCGGGTGGATGCTGAAGGAGGAAGCCTTCTCCGGGATTACCAGGTTGAGGGTCTCTTTGGGTTCCGGCTCCGGGGCAGCTTCGGTTTCCACTGCATATTGTTAGTAATGAATGAGAATTGCATCGCCCAGTGGATTAATGTCACATTAAGATTAATTCTATGATCAAAAAAAATTGGTTGCCTGTAAAGTCGGTATACGGGCGAAAGTTTTACGTGACAACGACTTTTTATGTCTGTCTCTCTCGCTCTTAGGCGGGCTAACCATGCCTCTCACTCGCTCTCATTGTGAGCGCATAACGTGAGCGGAGCGTAACGCAGTTTCTTGAAGTGTCACCCGGCAAACCAATTTATAAGACGTTGTCACGTCAAAAACACAGGATTCAATTTTGATCATGACTGATTTGCATCAAAAAAGTATGCTCATTTTTGTCATTGATCAATTGATAAAAACACATTTTGACTTAGTCCTATATTTATTACTATTGATGTCATTATTACGTGTCAGGATTTTACAGAATAAATAGAAAATAAAACCAGCCAAGTGCGTGGCGGACCTCGCACATTTAGGGTTCCGAACTGACCGCAAAATTAAGCTGGTTTTAAAAGAAAAAATAAGGAAAATTCAAATTAAAAATCTTAATATTAAAGTATTTGTTGGTAAAATAGACGTAATAATAAACATTATCACCAAGTTTCAAGTTCATAGGTCAATGGGAAAATAAAAAAAACTGTGGAACAAATATTTGTGACAGACAACGGACGAACGGACGCCTGAGTGACAGCTGAGGGTTTCGTTTGGACCCTTCGGGTACGGAACCCTAAAATTGGTTAAATTAACTATTAATGATTAAAGTCATGCCTATCCTTGCCTTTTGTTATTCGATGTTTTGTATAAATTCGTCATGCAATAGTTAAGATACGTTTTCCAGGTTAATAAATACTGTTTAACCATGATAATTTCGTAGGAAAATATTAGTCAGTTAAAATATAATTGAATTAATAACCAGAAGTCACGTGCTGTCTCTATGTTAAATACGAACATTTTTATATACATATTGAAAAAAAAAAACATATTTTCTTAAATTTAACTAACTTCTGGTTATTTTAATAGAAAACAGTTGACTAGAGGCAAACATTCGATAAATGTTACGAAAAACAAGACGCTTTTACCTACATTCATTAGAATCTCATCTCTTCAGAGATCGCGTATTGAGTGTACTGTCTCTTGCAATTAGCGCATTTAGGCAAATAAGTGAGAGCAAATTTGCCTAAATGCTGCCGCAGCCTTATCACAATAGTATTGAATTATGTTTTGTTTTTTACTTTAAAAAAAGTGCACTTTTTATCATTGACCGACTGACACGAAGTTCTAGCTTTGACCAAAATGCTTTCATGTTTGGCGGGTGGATCTTAAAACTGGAAAGTGGAAAAGAATTTAAAACTGCGTTATATAATTTTTTAGCATCTAAGGCCTATTATTCCATTCAAGAATATTTAAACGACATTGTTTCTTAGTTTATAAGTAAATTATGCATGCGATACACATGACATTCCTTAAATATTTGCATGTCCTTGTGACCAAACATGTAGTTCCTTATATTTTAGATTATGGCCTATTTGTTGTACCATGTTTTAGCAAATAAACGACTGATTACTGGATTCAGATGTCCACCCTTCTGTTCTCCTCTACAGATAGCATTTTTCAACCGATTCTCGTGAATTTTTTTTGGATATTTTTTTTAAAATGCCGGAGAAATGGGGATTGTCTACAGCTCACGGAGCCAAACCCACACGCGTGGTCGTGTCGGAGGTTTTCCCCTGGCTTTTCCCCAGGCTACTCTCCAACCGCGCACTCCTATCGCTTTATTGGGCCCGGCCTATAAAGCCACAGTCAGGTTAAAAAAAAATACGGAGCCCCTAGTTTGCAGAGATGGTTGCCTCTAGTGTGTGGTAGGGGTGAGTGTAAGAGCCACACACCGTGGTTGTTAAGGCGGTTACTGTAAGACTTTCTGTGCCCACCCTCAGATCCGGCGCTCGCGAAGGCCTGTGGACAAAAAATAAAATATCTGTGGACAACCTTAACACAAATCAACGTAGTCCCAAACTAAGCAAAGCTTGTACTATGGGTACTGGGCGACAATATAGGTACTTTATACATAGAAAACATGCAAGACTCAGGGAAAATTATTTGTGCTCATCACACAAATAAATGCTCTGACCAGGATTCGAACCCAGCATCGCCAGCTTTGTAGGCAGGGGCATTGCCAAATAGCCAAGGCTCGGTTTTATAAAGATTCGTTAGACCTTATGTCGGTTTGTTATGTCAAAAAATGTACTGAGTTACTGAAATTTGATCTGACATTTGGTCAAACGGATCTTTATAAAACCCGGCCTCAGTGGTCATCTCAAACTAACAAAATAATTAGTGTACCTACTTTTGCTGTCTATCCGTTTGTAGTGCTACATAGTAGCTCATGTATGTCTAGTATCAAGCTGTCGACACAACGGACCATTAAATCAATAAAGAGTCGGCAACGCGCTTGTGATTCTTATGAAATCGCAAGCATTTGTAGGCTACAATCTGCTCACCATCAGGTAGGCCGTAAGATTTTTTGCCACTGCAGTTGTTTAGAAAAAACTTTACATTACAATTACCTAAAAAATGCATGTAATTGACGCATAAGGGCGATGCCCTTAGAACTATTTAAGTTTCCATTTTGTGACTTAATTAGTCTAAATAACGTACGTACTATGCTTAGTTTGACACAAAATGGAAATCTTTAATAGTTGAGTAAAATAGTGCTGCTTTTGTATTAAGCAGTACCGCTGCTAACGCAAACTACAAATTTAGAAATAAATGAAAAATTTAAAAATACGACTCCCTTAAGGCATTTGTATAAATGAAGGAACGGTAGAAGAATATGGGGCCGAGTGGAAGTTGTACCTGTAGCTCAGTTGGCTAGAGCGACTGCCCGCGAGTGAGAGATCGCAGGTTGAAATCCTCGCTCGGTGCCTAAATATTTCAATTTTTCCTTTATTTCTAAATTCGTAAAATAGTGCTATTTATTTCCACAATCACACACACAAAATTCTCGAATAAAATATTGGAAATTTTACAGTATTTATAAAAAAAATCCCGGAAGTAAAATACAAATAAGAGTGGGTTGCATGAAACCGTCTATAGTCGTAAGCAGTATTCGTTAAAATTAATTTGTATGGATAGTTTGACAAGTTTCTATAGTATGCCAGCTACCGCCGCCATTTTTGACGTAGATCACCCTGTAATCGCAAGATTTGCAAGTTGGTGCAAACCGATCTAAATGCATCCTACATTAGGCACCGAAATACTGTGGAGTAGTCTTTGTGGACAATAAACTTGCGGACTGGTACAAAAGTGAACTCTCAGCTCGCATTTATTTATTTATTTATCTCAAAAATATAACTTACAGTAGGCATATGATCTTACCTCGCCAAACTGTATATGCAGTTTGTTGGCGAGTGTTGCGCTCTCTCACTTACAGGTTCGGAACTTACACCTACTTCTTTCCTATAAACTAAATCATGCAATGCTAATGACAGACTAACAAATGCATGACACCATGCCTACGCGATATATCAAGCTACTTATGACATAAGTATTCTACAGTTACTGAAATCGAAGTTGGTGGGTGCTACGGCGTAGAGCCGACGTAGAGGGCCCGGCGTAGACCAGAAGGGCTATTACCGTTGGGTGACCTAGTTCTCTCGCTCTCTCACTCGATTCACTTGATTACAGCATCAGTGCTGTAATGCCAGTGTAACTAGAGCGCACTGTGCACAGACACTGTGAGAAAAAGCGCGACACACTAAAACGTATATTAGTCGCGGCGCGCGCGTCTTGTGATGTGATAACCATGCTAATCAGAAATAAGTAGATCTGCTTTAGTTTACACAAGACTGAGAGAATCGAGATTAAGGGTCGGTTGCACCAACATACGATCACAAGCCGGTCATCGTCAAATATGGCGCCGGCAGCTGTCGCCCTATAGAAAATTGTCAAACTTTCCATACAATCAGATTTTAACGAACACCGTATGAGTCATCATAGAATACTTTTTTTTTTATAAATATTAGGGGACAATCTTACACAAATCGAACTAGCCCCACTGTACAAGCAGGCTTGTGTTATGGGTACTAGACGACGATATATTTAATAGATATAAATACATAGAAAACATCCAAGACTCAGAAACAAATATTCATGCTCATCACACAAATATTTGCCCTGACCGGGATTCGAACCCAGGACCGTCAGCTTCACAGGCAGGTGCACTACCCACTAGGCTAAACCGGTCATCTAACTAACTTGGGAAGAGCATGTGTGAGATGTTGTGGGTTAGAGCTCGGACGAATCTTCAAGGCTCGTGCTGAACTACGACTGCCGTCAAGCCTAACGTGCATACGCCTGACGGCTCGAGTCTCTAAGGCTCAGCCGAGCTGTGACTCACAACACTAGGTATGAAAGAGCTAAAAAGATGTAAGTTGAAATGCTCACCTCTCGACGTTCAATCGTGTAATAGGCATCGTCTTCGTTAGCCGCCTCCCCCAGCTCGGGCGCAGGCTTCCCCGAACGATGCTTACTCTTCTGGAAGGTCATCTTCAACGAACTTCTATACTTCTTCTTGTCTCTCTCCCCTCCCCTATTCAGCTTTATAACAGTCTTCAACGTTCCAGTATAATCCCCGGAACCTTTAGATTTCTTATTGACATTCATGTTGGCTATACGCTGCTTCTCTTTAAGCTTTTCTATCTTCGCCTCCTTTGCGGCCTTGTGAGTGAGCAAACCGAGGGTCCTAAGCACGTTTTCTTTGCGTTTCTGGCTCTCGGGTGTTTCGTGGAGCATTGTGCTTGGACCAGGTTGGCTTTCGGTAGAGTTGCGCGCAGATTTATTGGCCTTACCGGGACTTTTGCCCGGTTTGGCGAGATCAGCGGATTCGGATAGCTTGCTTTCTGTTGGCGTTGGTTTGTTTTCTACTGTTGATGTGGCTTCTATTGGAGGTTCTGTTTTGGCTTCAGATTTCTCTTTAACTTCAGCCTTTGTTTCTTGAGATTTCTCCAACTTTTCCTCAACTTGCCCCACTACATCTTCTATTATTGGTTCAGACTGTGGAGACTCTGTTACGGTCACAGGCTCAATTGGAGTGATTTCTACTGGTTTTTCGGGTACAGTGCTAACAACTTTCGGGACTTCAGTGGCCAGAGATATGTCTTCAGGAATGACCTTGATGTTTCCTAAAGGAGGCGCGAGTGCTTCAGTCTCCATTGGCTTCACTTCAAGGGACTTGACGGCAACGGGTCCTGGCACCACAGGTGGCACTATGGGTGCTGGCAGCACGGGTGGCACTATGGGTGCCGGCAGCACGGCTGGCACTATTGGTGCTACCACCACGGGTAGCACTATTGTTGCTGGCACTATGGGTGTTGGCGGCACAGGTGTTTGCACAGGTGCTGGCGCCATAGGAATCTGTGGCGGCGGCGACTTTATTTGCGGAGGTGGTGACTTTATTTGCGGTGGCGGCGACTTGATTTGCGGTGGCGGTGACTTGATTTGTGGTGGCGGCGACTTTATTTTCTCTATAGTAGCCATTTTCTCGTCCGGATCCACAGCAGTCTCGGACGTTTTTCGAGAGAGCGATTCTCGCGATCTACGAATGCTCGAGTCAAGCACACGGGGCGTTATCGATATCTGACTGGTATCCAATACCACGCCCTTAATACTAGCGGTGGGGTTGTTAGGGTGTAAGGTCGCAAACTGGTGTAAATCCACTTGTGTGGCCGGCGCCGATTTGTCACCAGTCTTCTTGATTTCAGTCAAAGTCACATCCTTGCCCAGTGATTTCTCGAAAATGCTGATAGCATCAGATTCCTTCGAATGATTGGAGCTTGTAGATTCTTTTCTAGAACTAAAACTATTTCTTTTAATTAGTGTTACAGAGTTAGGCAAATCAATGTCAATGGATTTTCTAACGTGATCCCTTTTGACTATAGAAATTGCAGAGTTGTTTTCAAAACAGCTGAGCACATTCTCCTTTTCTATAGGTCTTTCAGGAGACCTCACAGACTGCACATCTTTCAGTGGCTTGATGTCTGCGCCTGATTTATTAATTAAAACCACGTCATTAGTAACCATAACACTTTTGCTGTCAGTAGATCTAATTTCAGACTCCTGTCTCTGTCTTTTTTTATCGAATTCTTCGAAAACTTTCAGTCTGTCCATAAGTTTGTCTATACTTGCCACAGAGCTGGACTTGTAAGTGATTTCTGGCTTGTTAGTGTCTGCTGCTTTCTCGAGAGAGTCCTCTTCATAATGGAGTCTTATGTTCTCGCTGTCATCAGTTTTAGACGGCGTGCTGTCAGTAGTAACGGAAGCGGAGTCCTTGTCTTTGACCGGAGTCTCCGGAGTGATGATGCTGTTATTGTCCTGGAGGGGCTTCGAGAGCCCGTAAAATTTAGAAACTGATTTGGTCTGCACGTCTTCCTCGGTCTCGTGGTCGCGATCTATGTTTTGGTCAAGATTGTTTATGAGATCGTCGATTTCCTTAGAGAGGGTTTCGAGGGTCTCGTGTTTGTCTGAGTCTTCGGCCTGGCCAGCGGAAGCCCGGCGCGAGGCCGACTGGAAGCCCACCTGTCGCCTAGCAGCTGCAGCTGCTACTTTTCGGCCCCGTCGAGCCTTCCTTATATTCTTCGCCACCTCCTTCGTATTAAAATTCTTGGACATACTATTGAGTATACTGCTCCTCGCGTCCATAAGCGTGTCTTTTTCAGTCTTCCCTTTCTTGTCTTCCGAATTTAAATTGCCTATTAGCCTATTACTATTATTGTTGTCGGAGTCTAATGAAGTACTTCTTTTTAAGCTCAAGTTCCTCTTGTTATTTTCATTAGTGTTACAGCTAGGATCCGTATTCAGAGTTTCTGTTGATTTACGATCAACGAGAGAAGGCACTTTTTCCGTTATAGAGATCTGTATATTATTTTCAAAATCTAAATCTAGTTCAGTCTTAGGCTTTTCTAACTTTTTATTGAGCTCCTTGCCATCAGCATCCATGAGTGTCTCGCTCAGACTGACATCGGACTCGGTGATGTCTGAGCACTTGGAGATCTCGCTGCCATCCCGGGAGCAAGAGCGGCCTCGCTTTAGTTTCTTGCAGTCCTCGGAGGCATCTGTGATATCACTAGTCTTTGAATCAGAAAGTAGCCTGCGTCGCTTCTTCTGTTCCTTCATAACAACCTCGTTTAGCAGTTTGCTTTTGACATTCCTAGGCTTTCCTCTCCTGAGGTTCTTGTTTTCAACTAGGGATGGGCTATTGCTTCGCTCTGAGCGCATGGAGTATGGGCTGGTGCGGGATCCCAGGCTGGTGGGAGAATCTGCTAGTACTGACTTCAGCATGACTTTATCTGATGTGAGTCTCTGCTTCCTGCCAGCTGTCTTAGGACTTGAGGACCTAGAGTTGGGAGAAGTGTCGTCCACAGGCTCCTTTTTGATCTCAGAAGCCGGTATCAATGGTACTACCTCCTTGTCTTGAGAATTCTCAGGTTCAGTTTTGACCGCAGCCTTCCTGCCTCTAGTTACGGTCTGCTTTATAACATTCTTGAGTTTTCCCTTAGCTGTGTTAATATTTTTCTTGCTCCTCAAAGCTTTTCGGATGCCCAGTGGCCGTT
Source organism: Epiblema foenella (assembly GCA_963556455.1). Lineage (NCBI taxonomy): Eukaryota > Metazoa > Arthropoda > Insecta > Lepidoptera > Tortricidae > Epiblema > Epiblema foenella. The sequence continues at coordinate 17,526,916 of OY747111.1, forward strand.
TCTTGACTACAGCCTTAGGTTTTAAATTTTTCTTAGCGTCTTTGGATGTCTTGGGTTCATCTTGGCTGGATTTGTTTTTCTCTTCCTCGCTGATATCAGAGGCCTTCTTCTTGGCCTGTCGGGTCTTGGGTTCTATAGTAGTTTCTTCATCAATGCTCTTGTCCAGCTCATCTTTAGCCTGTTTGGTTTTCATGTTGGAATGTGTGGTGGGAGAGGTTCCCGTACTTCCGACATCAGGTAAAGACTGGCTGTCGGCTCTGGATTTAGACCTGAGAGTTATTGTGGAGGTGGGCCGGAGCTTGTTTGGTGTCTGCTGGCCTGAGTCCTCTCCGTCTGACTCCGGGAAGTTGCAGTCAGCCAGAGACTCGTCAGTGCTCACGTCGCAGTTCCCGTCGTCCTTTGCAGCGCTGATTATACTTCTCACCCTCAAGGAATCCTTCAGCTTTGTGTTAGAACGACATTGAGCCATAATACGCCTCTACAGGGTGCATTTCCAACCTGGAACATAATAGCAAACACAATATAGCACCCTCCAAACACAATGGCTACGTGGTAACAAAAATATAACTGGCACAAGATACGTTTCCCACATAAAAATAAAGTGGCGCTCGTTCCAGACTCTTATAACGGGATATTCTTAATAATTCACTAATATTTCGTTCTTTGTAATATTATAACACAAATAAAGGCCACAGAAACTTTTATTGCAATATAAATCAAGTGAAAAATCGTCGTAAACAAAAGCTGGGGCATCCGAACATCCAACAAGTTCGCTCACTATTTCTCCAAATTAGTTTAATTTCACGGTAAAATAAACGGTTTGTTTCACAAACAATTGTTTAGAAGTACTTAAAATAAGTTAAAATACTTGTTTACATCGCTTGTTGGGGAGAAAATCGCGCCGGAAAGTCATGAAAAAGTCATGTTTTGGTGGCCTTAGGCCGCGAATGACACCTAACGCCACCTACCAGCTGACCGAGTGCGTGTGCGTCGGACGAACGAAAGCCCCAAATCATTTCCCTAGCCGTGGCGCACCTCTGCAATGTCCTCACAAAATACTCACATTTTATCCAACGAAACGTCCAAAAACCACAATAAAAGGTTAATTAGACACACAACGCACCACAATATGCGAAAAAGTTCAATATAAACACGCGTTTAAACTTAGAAAACGATTTTTGAAAAGCCCAAATGTCTGCAGGCGTCCGCCATAATGTTTCCTTCGAAACGAATAATATAGTTCTTATTGCTCTTGTAGCAATTCGCTCTATTCGCTATTCAAAATGGCGGCGATGTGGCGTGCACAGTGCGCATTTGCGCGACTTTTTACCGGAAAAACTGGACAAATCTTGAACAACGCAACAGATTTTGGTGCAAAACTCGCCCCGGAATCACTATCGGTAATTTTTTGATTATATTTTCACTCGCGTCGCGTTGTAATGTGGCTTTGACTGCAACATGTGACAGAACTATGGGCGTACGGTGCCGCACACAAGTCGTCCTCGCTTCCAGCGTATTATTTTCAGAATGACGTTGATTAATGAGCGATGACAAGCGACGCCGCGTGTAGATTTTATTGATATTGTTGCATTTTATTACCGATTTATTTACTTTATACATTATTCCAACCTAATACGTTTTGTTTAATACAATAGATGAATAAAATATGAGAAACGATTTAATTTATGTATTTCTTTGTTTCAGGTTTTAGTATCCAGAAATTATTCAAGTTATAGAGACTCTCCTTTAGTACGCAAGATCACCGAGCAATATGAATTTGAAATAACGAAAAATCCCGCGGAATGGGCTTATGTGGAAAGACTTTTACCATTCGAAACCATTCCAGAAGTTGAACCCAAGGCTAAGTACCCATCTGGTTGGGTGCCTCCGAAAGAAGAAGCACTAGAATTACCTTACTTTATCACAAGGAATAAAAATCATTTATTGCCAATATATTTAAACCTGACATTTAGAGGTACACGTAAAATAACTATTATAAGAAAAATTGATGGCGATATTTGGTTAATGAATGACGACATTAAGGAATTGTTGGAAGAGAAACTGAAGAGATATGTCGAGACCAGGGTGCATGAGTTAGGCCGCTTCATAGAAGTCAAAGGTGATTACGTTAATGAACTACGTGATTGGGCGCATTCCAAGGGATTCTAATTACATTATAATTGTCAGTTTTGAATAAATGCCATAATTAGATAGTACTGTGACTTATTTTATTTCCCTAATAGACAACATTCAAATTAAATACAATAATATATAAAACAAATACAAAGACCAGACAACGTATCAGATCGCATTGTCTATTTTATGTTTTTTTTTTCGTAATAAGTAGTTGATTTATAATTCCCAAGAACACGCTACTAAACAACAGGGTGTCTAGACGCTAGTCTATGTTTATGATAAAAGACATTAAAACAAGGGCCAAACACATGATTCTCAATTACTTGCAATCAGCACACCAATTTTTACAAAACAAACTAATTTAAACGCTAAAATAAGTGTCAAGAAATTCCTAACAAAATAAATGTCGCAATAAATAATATACCAAAAGCGCTCGCAGTAGCCGTGTTGCCCAGTGTACGCGGCATGAAGTTAACTTCGTTCAGCCGCCGCCAGGGGCGCGCGCGTCGGCGGAAGGTTTACGTAGCCGTATAACATCCGGGCCCATTGGCAGGGCACGGGCCTCTCTCAACGCGATTTTTACGATCCCACTCCACTCTTTGTTGAAGCAACTTTTCTGTCTCACTTTGCTTACGCTTTAACTCGCTTTTCAGTCGTTCTATGCTTATAATACCGTTATAACAATACTTTTAAGGTTAATATAAGTTTATTTATAGTTAACATTGCGCGTTTAGTCGCAATACTGACGATTAATTAGTATTCGAAAGTTAGTCTCTTTATGGTTGTACGCTAATCAGGGATCGATGTAGGCGTACGAGTTATATAATTTATATATGATATGTATTGCGTTTTATACGTAGGTAGGTTCATTTCAAGGTCAATTATTTCAGGTTAACGATATGTAGCTACTTTGATAGAGGATTGACTTCTAATATATTTATCATTGAATTCAGGCACGTATCCAGACTTTTGGTTCGGGGGGGACAAACATTGAAACAACCATGTGAACTGTGTACCTACTTATTGAAAGAACACGCAAGCGAATAAATAAACAGACGGCTAAAAACGTTTTCCGGGGGGGATAAATCCCATAATACCTCCCCTGGATACGTGCCTGATTGAATTGGAAATTCGTGGCCATTATAAACATTATAAACCTTGAATAAGTGCTTAATTTCAAAGTAAGATCTAAGATTTTGCCAGATAAATAAGTTTTCGTTTAAATTAGGTAGGTATTTAAATAAAGTAAAGGCGTTATTTTAATGATATACTTAATTAATTCAGAGTGGTTAACCGCTCGTCACGAATGCTTTAACTAGGTAGGTATTTACTTAGTTTTACGCAGGTAAGTTAGGCATATTTTCAAGCTAATTTCTATAGATATTTTGAAGCTAGGTAGATAGATTTTCCGTTTTGATTTTAATGAATGCTATGTAGGTAGATTACGTTCATTCATGCAATGTTTTCCAAATAATAGATTTTAATATGAAATCGGTAATGCGTGATTCGGATTCTCACTCGCAGGGTTCCGTATCAAATAGGTACGTAACGCGCAGAATACGACAGGCGGATACGCCCTTGGGTTGGGGTACGTAATAACATTGAAACTACTTTGTATGTACCTAATGTACCTCTACATAAATAATTTTGAATAATGACTAATATTATAGTATTGTAGTAGCTTATAATGATTAATGTTTTGACAATTAATGACATGTATAATATTTAATTAGTAATGTAATAGTAATGCCTAATGTATTTATTAATAACTCATAGCTTGTAAGTAAATATCTGCAAGCTTCTTTAAGTGAAATATGAGTTCTTAAAATTACAATTCCAACTGTACTCACTACATTTTTCAAATAAATGATCTTTTCTTATCTTATCTTACATTTTAGGGGTTTTTATAAACTTTAGGGGACGTCCACCAATTACGCGAGGTGTTTATGGTGGAGCAATCCAGCCAACTCTCACCTCAACTTACGTTTCGATAAATATCACGTTTTTCTCAATAACATAAGTGCAATAGAACTGGCTTACTTATTTATTTCACGAATTTTATTTGTCTAATCATATTTTAGCATTTTATTGTTCGATTTTCTTACAGTGATTCTAAACTATGTTCTTAGTAGTCTTAAATATTCGCCTCACCTTCAGTTATTCAAAAACAACAAGTAGGTAATAAATGCGCATATTATCAATAAGTAGTTATAAAGGAATTACACTAAAACTACACAATTAGAAAAGGGAATAAGCATAAGCATTGCTATACAGCGAGGAAATGCTGCCAGCATCTTTGGCACTATGCCGCGGGGGGACCTCTTATTTTAGATTATTTATTTTTAAGTTTTTATTTTAAGTTTAGTTTGTAGGCCTTTTATTATATCGTATATTATATTATGTTATGATTTGTAAATGATAGTAGCTGTTGGTTCTTCGAATAAAAGTTTTAATTAGAAAAATATCACATGAGATATTAAACTCATGTGAGATACGTATTAACGTACGAAAGGGAGCCGTCCAGCCAACACTCACAACATCTCATCAAGGGGAGAGCGAGACGAAAATTCGCCATAATCACATCACGTAAGTAGGTAAATAATTTACGTCTCCTTAGCTGAAGAGTCCTTACAGTTAAAAATGCTCATCTATTTAGGCCATTTTCTGATTGATTTGACACGTATCCTGACATTTTATCAATGTTACTATTCTAGAGGACTATTGCGACTTAATGTCATAACTTTTAAATGTATTTTTTGGGTTTTTCATTAAGAAATATCGTTTCAAACATCACTCCAAATCGATCGTTTTCAAGCTAAAAACTTGTGTTTTTCCTCTTAAATTGTAATACACATAATAAAATCCAAAAAACCTTTGTTAGGGTCGCTAGGCCAGTTACGCGGCCTGCGTCAGTTTGCGGCCTCCTGAAGAACGAAGTTTTTTCAATTAAAGATATTTACATTTTTACATGCCCTAAAGAAATAGTGAGTCGTATGCGTTTTAGTTAGTAGCTAGTGAATGGGAATATATTTAGAAAGCAAGAAAATATTCTTTCAGTTCATCAACCCATCCAAGGGGCCGCAAACTGGCGCATCAAATTAACAGGCCGTAAACCCACCTACCGACCCTACTATCTAGAACTTTTATAAAGAGAATATTTAATATCACTTTATTGTTATTGATAATACTTTTGTGATAATTTGAAATCAAAACATTTTAAAACTTATAAGGCCTTTTAATATCAATGTAATAAGTAAACTCTAAACGTGCAAGTAGAGGGTGTACGTAAAGGAAACGTAAACACGTAAGAAATGTACTTATTGTTTTTTTTTTCAAGGTCATTGTGACAGGAGAGGAAAAGGTACTTAGGTGTCGAAACTCTTGGTCCATGGGGTCCCAGCGCGCACAAGTTATTTACTGAAATCACGAAGTGTCTGGTTGACGTAACTGGTGAGGGAAGAGCTGGCGACTTCCTCGCACAACGTATCAGCATTGCGTTTTGCGATACAGCGAGGAAATGCCGCCAGCATCCTCGGTACAATGCCTCAACGGCCTGGTTTAGATTTAAGTTAGTTTTAATGTTCTTTAAGTTATTGTTATTTAACTATTGTTACCGCTCGTAAATAAGGGTCATACACGGATTTAGGTTCGCGTCTTTTCTGTGGACATACCAAAAGTTAAGGGCTACAAGGCTGAATTTTGGAATGGATCAGTAACCCGCATAAACAGTGTGTCCGTTTCTATTTAAATCCCTGTAATAAAAACATAACTAACTTGCACATAAGCCGTTAACTATTGACCACAGGAGGGATGACTTTTGTTTTTTCAACTAAGTATGACCCATAAGTATATAAAGAATCAAAATTAAGTATATGGTACGATTTCCTTGACTGTACCTGATAACGTCAAGGCGGAACTTGTAAGTTTCTTAGATGCACAATTATTGTAGGAAATTACCAGTTCCTTTTTGACACACCATTACACCCATATAATGTAAATGCGCATTACACATCGAAACAATGAATAAAATCAAGTATTGATATTAGAGCTTCATGAGTTATAATACGCCTTTTAGAGGACCAATCAAATGAATGTACATTTTGTTCCATCACTGATGAGTAGTAATTTATGATAATAATTCACCATGAAAACAGTTACGTACTATATCTTTAATTCTTTCAATCCAGTGAAGTGACTAAATCATTCGTTCGATTCAGATGATATTTCCGTAAGTTGGAGGTTTAAAGATGGAGAAAATGTGATATTGCAGTGATAGGTTGCTAGCCCAGCGCCCACAACACACTAAAACCTGGTTCCCATAGTCGACTCTCAACGACATCCACGGGAAGAAAGGGGGAAGTGCTATCTAACCGGCTAACCCGGCACCACACGGGACGGGGACGGAGTATGGGGGGGGGGGGGGGGGGAATTCAACGTTAATCAGTTAGTAATCGTAAGTTGGTTCAATCCGCTCTAACGAGAGTTTAAATTAGCCAATTAAAAGTTATTACGAAAGAATCACATAAATTTTCATTTGAAGGACATACCGACAAGGAGATTGAGTTAATCCCCATTTTTTAGAGTTCCGTACCAAAAACGTCAAGAGGAACCCTTATGTTGGGAGTTCGTCTATTACAAATTTTGTAATTCAGGAACTAATGCTATCGATTTGAAGTAGTTGTAAAAAGAAGATCAACCAACTTGATCGCTTTTTAAAAATAAATGTTATATTGATTGTCTAAATCTTCTTAATATACAACCCTACTGTTTTAGAGATATCTACTATGTAAGAAAATTGTTCTAACTTTATCTTTGTAACCAAATTTAAGAGCTAGGAGATCTGAACAAATTGTTTCGTAATCCAGATTGGTAGTGTCTCATTTTCCTTTGCTCTTGAGTATAGATTTAAGATTAATTTAAATTTATTTTATTTTTATTCTTAACTAACTCAACACCTTGTATGAAAGAGCGAATTCCTTCTAACACAAGTTTTTACTTAAAAGGAGGATTCGACAACCTTGTTAACGTTATTTGATAAAAGAATAAATAATTTTGAAATTTTTTTTAAAAATAAAATCACATTATCTCAAAAATCTACCACTTATATTTATTTATCGTATTCCAATTATTTCGAATCGTGAGATCTTCGAGATGACAGTACTGTTTGCCAGTTCTTGTTGCACGCATGCGCACGTGTCACGCTCACGAATTTATATTCGTATACTCGAACTACATTTTTCAATAATAAATTTAACTACAGTAGAATCCGCTTATAACGACTCCGCTTATAACATTTGACCGCTTTTAACGACTTCGAAATCACCACACATTAGATCTCATACCAAACATTTTCAAAGTAAATCAGTCCGTTTTGTGCGACGTTCTGTTAGTGCGACGCAATATCACCGGTCCCTTGATTGTCGCTTTATCCGGATTCCACTGTAGTTCACGAGCGAATTACAGCGGCAGTTAAACCTGAGAGGCTACTTCGAACTTCATGTCGTGCCGTCTCTTTCACTCATATAGTGTATGATACGAGAGTAAAAGAGAGTAGACGTACCTAACCTAACCAAACTCACATAAAAATATTATGACTTACAAAGACTTAAACTACCCCGCACTCAGTAACTCATTAACAAAATTTTGTACAAACTAGAAACAATCACAAAATCATTAAAATGATAGTCAAACTATATCAGAGGGTCGGTTACACCAACATACGATCACAAATACTGCGCCGGCAGCTGTCATCCCATAGAAACTTGTCAAACCACACGCGTGTTCGTGTCGGAGGTTTTCCCCTGGATTTTCCCCAGGCTACTCTCCAACCGCGCACTCCTATCGCTTCATTGGGCCCGGCCTATAAAGGCAGGTTAAAAAAAACATTCCCTCAAATTAATTATTAATGCAGCCAGCCTTATGGGCACCGTTCCGTAGGGATCAGACTTGGGGGACCTAACGTAGCCTTACCTAGGTTAGGCTAGATACGTTTTAATTTTATTTTATTTTATTTATTTTTATTAGTTCTATGTTATTAATTACAGTAAAGTGCTTTTAGTTTGTAATGATTACTTTAAATAAAAAATGATGTATTAACTATAATGATGATAATTCCTTGGTCTGTCTCTATCTGCGAGTTCCTTTAATTATTCATTGTTTCAAGCATCTTTATTCAAAACAATTATAGAAAAAACCGGCCAGTACGAGTCGGAGTCGCGTACGAAGGGTTCCGTACCATTATCTATAAAAACGGCAAAAAATCATGTCTGTTGTATGGGATTAATATTTGTTTTATTTTAATTTAATTATTTATTTATTTTTAATGAATATCCAGTGCCACTTTTAGCAATTGTAGGTTTAAAGATGGAGAAAATGTGATAATGCAGTTATAGGTTGCTAGCCCAGCACCCACAACACACTACAATCCGGTTCCCATAGTCGACTCTTACGAAGGGACGGGAAGACAGGGGGTGGTGTTATTCATTTGTTACATTAACATTTGCAAATAAAATACGATTTTAAAGTATTTTTCAGTTGGTCATCTTTTCCTTCTGGTCAACACCGCTTGAATTACAGAGTATTTTTTTATTTAAACCGTGGTATATCCAGTAGGTATAGGTACAATTCAATAGCATAAAGCGAAAAAAATATAAACTAGGTACATCTTTTAGTACACATGTTATAAGTTATTATAACTCTTGGGAAAAACAAACAACAGACAACCTGCGCTTAGTATGTATCTAAGTTAAGTCTATATCTATAATTCACTCACCAATTAGGTAGTCAACTCTTCGGAAAAGCAGTCGCTGACAATCTACGACCTCCATAATCTTAGGTAGGTAGGTTTAAGCCTCAATTTTATTATTATGAAGGACAATCGATTAAACACGGAGGCCGGCGTACCTTCCTAAACGAGCGACGTAGCCTGAATGTCTAACTACCCTATTTCTTAGTCCTAACTAATGAACCACAATAAAGCGTGTTTAAAAAAGAAACGGCATTGGTATTCTGAATGAGCTTACCGGATGGTAGCCTATGAACACTTGTGGTTACGAAAGATCCAAAAACGCGATGTCGTTATTGACTTGAAGATTCGTTCTGTTGACAGTTAGAAAGTCTAGATATTATATGCCGGTTGTAGATAAATAATGATATGCTCCTATAAAGAATAATATACAATGTTGGATATATACAGGAAAGGGTTTATACATATAATATACATATTATATAATATATAGATAGGAGACACAGGAAGAAACGACAATGACATGACATGACATTACATCTTAATGACTATTTTAATAACTATGACATTAAATGTTGACGTTAAATTTTCCTCTTGACATTCAGATTTTATTCTAGAAACTGTCTAAATTATACTATTTTTTGTTTTATTTTACATATTGACGATCTATTTGCGAATTTATTATACTCTCTTTTATGTAGTATGTAACTGACGATTCAAAAGTGATTGTTGCTAGGCCTATTTGAATAAAGAATATTTTGAGTTGAGTTGACAACAGAGAGATCTCTCAGGGACCGAAGTCCAATGAGAGTTGGTTGGGAGTTATATTTATGCAACTGACTTAAGAAACTTCGATAGCGCGATGCAGAACATGTCAAATTTGACAATTGACAGGAGGGACGCCACAAGATCAATAAATCTCATCACATCTTCATGCGCCTCTCCAGTACTGAAGGTTGGCAGTCAGCTTTTTGGTCCGCCTAAAGCAAAGGGGGCAGAAAAAGGACTTAGAAAATTTTTGACCAAAAGTGCAAAATATACAGGAAGCAGAGCTCCCGCCGCCGTCTTCTAACCTATCCGCCATCCAAGTCGGTTTTGCCACTATAAGTACGAATTAATAAAGAAAATTTTCTAAGTCTTTTTTCTGCCCCCATTGCTTTAGTCCAACCAGCTTTTTAAATATCACCTTATCACGCGCCGATCTGAACAGTTGTTCAACGGTGTTATCCCCGCCCACTCCCTGATACGGAGCCAAGACATCCTGCGTCCTCCAGGTTTGCGTTTTCCGGTAACTTTTCCCATCATGATGGTCTGTAGGAGAGAATACCGATCATGCCGCAGAACATGTCCGAGGCAGGCTACCTTATCTGTTTGATGGTACGGATGTTCTAGGTTGTTTCCCATACGATGCAACACATCTAAATTGGTCATTTTATCCGTCCAACTGATGTAAACGGATATCAGGAACAGAACACCATAGTATATAGTACCTACCTGTAGCGTTTGTGTATAATAGATACCAGTGGCTAGGTAACTGTCAGCGGTCAGTCTACGTCTGGTTGTGGAAGCTGGACTCAACCTTACACCCAGTGCGCAAGTACTGGGTGTAAGGTTGAGTCAGTGACCTATATACATACATCATCACCGTATGGAAGGAGGTACTACACTACCTAAAGAGCAAGTAGTGGTGTTATTATGAGAGAGTTATTTGTCACTGGAGCGCAAATTCTTAGAGTAATCCAGTGTTTAATCCGCCAGCGTGGTCGTGTCGGAGGTTTTCCCCTAGATTTTCGCCAGGCTACTCTCCAACCGCGCACTCCTATGGCTTTATTGAGCCCGGCCTATAAAGCCACAGTCACGTTTAAAATAAATAGTAGATTGTTAATCAAGGGTTCCAACCAACCACAAAAGGTAACCAATTTCAGACGAGATATTTTAGAGAGCGCTAATTGTTCAAGGCTAAAATGGGTGGTTTCGCCAGAATTAAACACTCTGATTTTCATTTCGAATACGAGCAAACTAAAAAAAATGCCAAAATGTGCGCAAACAATTTCTGTATCAGCGAAAAAACCATTTTGGCGGGAACTGTAGATTAATATAACAGCATTTGTGTATGAGCCACTTAAATTTAGTCTTTAAAATTAAGCATTGATCGTACTTATGTTTGTACGGGTTGCCTTTGCTAAATCTAACTACGATGCAACGCACTTTTTTCTTTTACCACTTCAGCACGCCATCCAGATTAACAATGACCCACTTTCAGAGTATGATTAATGTAAAGGTGTTATGGCTGAGGTCTTCTGTAAGGTGGAGCAACTGCTACCAGCTCAAGCCTGCTATACGCTCCCTCTTTTCTTTGCCCCCCGTCATAATCATAATCATAATCATAAATCTTTATTACACAAATATACAATTAGGTTCCGGATAAGTACAAACTTTACACTTAACCTATTAGGACTTAGGTCTAGATTGATATTGTGTACATGCGCAAACATTCTTAAGAGAAACACTGGCCCCTACACTAGGCACAACCTGTCCCGTAGGTAGCCAAGCGTAGGTAGTCATAGGTATAACAATAATAATAAGTAGGTTGTTATATTGTCATTGTCCTGATAGTCGTGTCTGTGATCGGTCTAATAGCGAAGAGTCTCAACCAACACCTCAAGAGGCTCTCTAGATGGCTGGGTTAAGGGTCAAATACAGAAGGCGGTACTCCTGGACACGGCGCGGATAGTCAGGAGGTTCCTCTCTCTGTCGCCTTAACCACCGGTAGCTTAGGCCCCGCCTCGCTACTGGCGGCACACTAGGTTAGGATTTTATAATATTTTTGTTTTGTAAGTGCAGTATTTTTGTGTTTTTTATAAAGATATTGTTTAGCGATAAGACCACCTGTTGCTTGCCTCTACTCATTGTGGTTTTGTACTGTACTATGTCCTTTAATTGAGGTGTGCAATAAAGAGTATTTGTATTGTATTGTAAAAACCTAGCCTAAGATGGAAAATAAATAACGAGAATAGTAGGTAGTTACTTAGGTATAGTCAAAGTCATAAATATGTACACGTTAACCTGCGAAATACTTGGGACCAAATGGAGCTGTGCGACTGCCTGGAGGCATCGGGCTTGGACGTAGCGCGCGCGAATATTAACGTATATGTTAACCAAACGACCAAAATGTAATGTATTTACGCTCTTACACCCTTGTATTAAGGCCGCGGTCATTTTTGAAAGAAAGAAAGAAAAAACATTTATTCGTGGCACAGATACAGTACAAATAAACACACCGCACAGATACACAGAATACAGATATAGATACTTATGTAGGTAGCTGAATTAACATAGTGTTGATTTACGGACACCGTTCAACTTTGAAATGATCGTGTATGTAAACGAATTGCAACAAACTTTTTGAAATATAACACACACACTGTCTGAATTAGCATAAATAAAAAAGTATTTATTTTGGAAGGGTTTTTAATATGTCGATAGCAAACAAGTGTACGGCTGCCTCGTGATAATCTGTCACTATGAAGCAAATAGATATTATGTACATTTACAGTATCTTGACACAATACACGGTTGGGTACAATTTCAATTATAGAAAAAAATGCGTCGAGTTAAAGGAAAAGTCACTAAGTAACAAATACCTACTTACAATAAAGCTCGTATATCAGCATCGTTTCAGTACTGAGATACGAGGTTTCGAAGAGTAGTGACAGATTTGATAGTTTTGCTTCTCACCCGACGTTTGGGTCCGTAACTTCTTTTATTTTCTCTCTTTCTTGCTTTCTAGCATCGAGTTAAAATCATCGCATGCCAAAATAATAAAATATTACGAATATAAGCACTTGTAGACATTTGTCCAAAAAGCTATACCCGAATGCCGCATCTCTTTCTTTCTTTCATGCGCAAAAGACATAAACGTGTTTTTATACGGGGCGTGGTTAACAAGACTCAAGGAACGACCTTAAATACAAATACTTATAATTGCGACACGCTCACATGCACTTGGTTGTCATATGACGCTAACGCAAGAGGACATAAATGGGGTAATTCGCATTCGCTCCGAGTAGGGCATGCAATACCGGACTATTCTCAATCCCGGGAATCCCGGGATTAAAATCCGGTATTGGATCTCAATCCCGGAATTTCGGTATTTCGGGATCCCGGGATTTTTCACCTGAGAATACAAGTAAGTGACAATTTATCGTCACATTATAACTCTGTGTTTAATATAAGTAGAAAAATAATGTGGGACAGACTAATAACAAATAATAACGTAATAATTATAAGTATTCAACTCTTTTGTTGTTGCGTTTTTATATATTTTACGAATACATCTGAATTTTATATTTTTCTATTAAAATTTAATGCGAACTTTTCAATACCGGATCCAAATATTTCGGTATTGAATTCTTGTATTGAAATACCGTAAAGATCGGTCCGAAATCAGTTGACCATGAAGGGTTTGGCAGTGATAGCGTCCCGCACAAGTAATCTAACACAGAAATATTTTGTCCTTAGTATTAAAAAATATGTATATATGTTTATACTGTAGGTAGCATTTGAATTTTGTACTATTTTTACTGTTATTTTATATACATAGTATATTGTTTTGAAAAAATGACACCTCGCCGAGTTTCTTACGCCGGTTCTTCTCGAGGCAGAGGTTTATTTTATGAACCGGTGGTAGTTTTTTGACATTCATAAGTGCATGTAACATGCCTAAATTGAAGAATAAATGATTTCATTTCATTTCATTTCAAATCCCGGTATTTCGGGATCCCGGTTTCCATGCACTAGCTCTGAGAGTGACATAAACCGCATAGACGTTATGATCATAACAAAAGAATGCTATTGTTTATTTTTTCGCTGGGAGACGATGGCTTTTAACTAAACTGGACTAGTGAAGTAAATGGGTGATATACATATATCAATCGTTTTTTCTGCTCTCTCTGTCTTTATTTATTTATTTACAAATTCTTTTCATTTTACTGACGTATTTTGCGACTGACTAGTTGAAGCCGCTCAGGCGCAAACTCTTACGATATTTCTGTGTTTAAATCGCCCGCTTGTTCCTGTCGGAGATTTTCCTTGGATTTCCCCCCGACTACTTTTTAGCCGCGCACTCCATAAGGCCACTATCAGATTTACAAAAAAAAGGGTAACTCGAGTATATTTAAAGGGGAAGACTACATCGGAATGTCATTGAGAATAGAAATTAAGATACCTATTTATTTGGAAAGGGGCCGTTCAAGTATTACGTGAGCAGATTTATTACAATTACTTACCCCCCGCCCCCCCTTGTTAGCAAAAGTAAGCAAAGCTCTTACCCCCCCCCCCATACTTACGTAAACATTGGTACCTATAAAAACAAAACATAGGTAAATATAAACATTGGTAGTATTTTTTTTGAGACATAAGCAGCAGTTTTAATTCTAGAAATAAGAAAACAAATTTAGGATAGAAGACTTTAATAATATTAATTTACTTAAACAATTATATATTATTTTGAGAATCCCCGAAAATGCGTTTCGTTTTCAAGTATCAGACAATGTGTGGGTTGCCATTTCTGTAAAAAAATAAATAGCTATTGCTGACGTAATCACCATCTGGACCCCTCACCCCCCATGTCATCAAAAATAAGCAAAGCATAAACCCCCCCGCCCCCTGCCCTGTAGTGCTTACGTAATATTTGAACGATCCCAAAACACATGATTAATTACAAGTCCTCTTACTTGTAATACACAATACAATACAAATAGTCTTTATTGCACACCTCAATAAAAATACGAAGCAGGTCAGAAACATAACATAGCGAGATATAAGCAGAGGTAGACAACAGGCGGTCTTATTAAGAGCGATCTCTTCCAGGCAACCTTTGGGTAGCGGAGAGAACTAAACACACATATTCAGTGGGTGGTGCAAAAATAAAAACTAGCCAACTAAAGTCAAGTGTTATCCTTATATATATTAAAATGTTATAAATTAAAATTATTCACAAGTATCAATGAACTGATTACAAGGTTACGATGTTTTTATGACATTACATAGGTCAGAGCCATTTTCAGGGTTCCGTAGTAATAAGAAACCCTTATAGTTTTACCATACCCGTATGTCAGTTTAGCTCAGTAAACGTTAGTAGATTAGATTAGATTAGATTCTTTATTATAAATTTGCATTTGCAAAATTATAAAAATAATTATCATAATCGTCAAAACAATAAAAATAATATAATGTCAACAAAATAAACAATAATCAAAAAGAAAATCAAATTTAAATATAGGTATCTCCCACTAGGAATCGTCATTTACTTGTTAATTAATGTCAATTTCAAATACGAATAAAAACATAAAATAGGTACACAATTTAGGAAACGTTTTCTATTGGAATATTAGTAATAGTCCCTATTGCCAGTTGTCAACCGGTCCCTAGGATCCCCGGGCTCATTACAAAAAAATGCTACCATTACGGAAAGGGTGACACTTTTTTTTTTACTTGACTGTGGCTTTATAGGCCGGGCCCAATCCAGGGGAAAACCTCCGGCACTACCACGCGTGTGGTTTGGAACACTGGAATACTCTAACCCCCTTATTCATAAACGTCTATCAAACCTATATTAGTTAACTAGCCGCTAAAGTTCGTTTGTCCTTATCTGTCACTTTGACATTGACGTTTGTGAGAATGGGACAAAGAACATTTTAGTTAGCAGAGGTTTGTTAAGTTTTATGAATAAGCGGATAAGAGTTTGCGCTCCAGTGAGATTGATTGAGCGGTTGCAATCGAATCTGAGGAGTTCACTAAACCTACGTGAGACGTGTCGTATTACATTATTTTTTTTATGTTATAGGGGGCAAACGAGCAGACGATCGCCTGATGGTAAGCAATTACCGTCGCCCATAAACACCTGCAACACCAGAGTAGCAAACAGTGGATAAATTCAATAATTAAAATACGTTAAAAAAACTTTTTATTTGGTTCTTTTAGCTGACCAGGCACAACCCCACACAGGGTTTCAGCCGTCGCCCAGCGAAAAAAAAAACAATAGCATTCTTTTGTAATGAACCTTGGGATCCCAGGGACTGAAGACGGGTTAAACTGTGGTCCATGTAATGAGCGCCAGGGATCCATGGGAATCTTACCTCTCAAAGTGCATTAATATTATACCTAAAACCGGCCAAGTGCGTGTCGGACCACGCCAGGGACCGATACCGGTATTTTTAAAAAACCCTGAATTAGCCCAATATTTTGGATTATTTTTTGCTCTTTACGTAGGGCTGAATCATGTATTTTGGTAACAACATCGTATTTATTTTTTAGATTGTCCCTTTAAAAACGAAATAATGAACCGGTGACCGTAATAATATCGGTATTTTTCTATGGAGAAAATACCGGTATCCGATCCCTGGCCCACGCAGAATGAAGGGTTCCGTACCAACACCTACTAGTCCACATTTAAAATCATTATCCAATACATTGAATCTAAAAAAGTCGTATCTTCATAGGGAACTCACGGCACTTACGACCTTTTGTTTGGGCAAGACAGTTTTTAAGCGAAAACTCAAAAACAGTAAAACATATATTTGTTCAAACCAAAAATCGTTGAAAGTATTTACTAATGCACACCACCTCAATTTTTTTCAGAATTTTAAACTTTATAGTTTGGAAATTAGAGGGGGGGAGGGGGGCACTTTCTATGACTTTGACAGCTAATATCTCACCAACGGTTGACTTAAATGGACAAGTTTTTTAGAAACCTCCATATCATTTTTAAAGGCCTATCCATCGATACCCCACACGACTATGTGCGTTGAAATTTTTTTTTATCCACCTGTTACATGTATGGAGTGCCCCCCTAATTTAGTATTTTTTTGTAATTATATAGCGGCTCATAGAATACACCTTCCTACCAAATTTCATAATTGTAGTGCTTATAGTCTCCGAGTAAATCGGCTGTGACATACGGACAGACGGACGGACGGACAGACATGACGAATCTATAAGGGTTCCGTTTTTGCCATTTTGGCTACGGAACCCTAAAAATTGGTATACAGAAGAAGAAAAGTATTTATTTTTAGCATCCCCTACAGACACCCCGTTCCTGTAAGCAATAACAGGTTACGAGAATTTTATTCTTCTTGGGGACGGGCCTTCGGTCTCTTCAATACTTCAAAAGAGGTCCATGACTCGAGAAAGTTGTAAAACCCTTAATACTTCCTACTGGCATTCTATTATTGCATGCAAAACGCCTCGAATTGTGTCCAGTGTTGCCAACGCCGTTGGGACGAAAGTTACATTTCTTTTCTTGAAAAGTTGCATTTTTAATGCAAAAGTTACATTTTATATATTTTTCATAATACTAATTATAACAAACAAAAAGTAACCACCACAGGTTTCGTCAATTTGTGCTGCAAAGAGTCATCCACAACACGTTTCGTCACCTATGCTACATACTCCATTAACAATGACTTGTCCGATAAGTACCCGGCTCAAACGTCCCAAATATACTCGCCGCGTTCCCGCGCTGGATTGCTAAAGAGATACGTTGAACCAGGTACGCACCGGATCTAGGATCGCAACCCCTATCAAAACATTCATAATTACTTATCAAAACGTTCATAATTACTTATAAAAAAATTCGATTCTAAGAAACGAGTCGCCATATACAGCTACAGTTCGGCGAGTTCGGCGACAGAATTACGCCGAGCTGATGGGCGGTGTCTCAAATGTCATACAAAGTTGCAAGAGACGGACAGACAGAGTCGTACTATGTAGGTTATTTTGTCACCTTTTCTGTATGGAAGCCTATAAATTGTGTCGCTTGATCCCGGTTAGATACAATTACCTTTCTTTTTAAATACAGTCTCATTATCCTCAAAAGTTACAAAAAATTCCTCTACAACAGAAGTTACTTACATGTTACGCGAGCCGTGCCTTTACCATGAGTTTATATGACCGTACTCGCTAGCGACTGCGTAAACATTAGTATGGGCAAAAGTACAGCGCCTCTGGCGGTTATGCAATAGAACTAAGAACTAGCATACTAAATCGTTTACGCAGTCGCTAGCGAGTACGGTCATGCAAACTCATGGTAAAGGCACCGGTCAAAAGTTACGAAAAATGTAAGAAATGTCACCATCTGGCAACACTGATTGTGTCACCTCTGAGCGTTAGAAACGGCTATTATATCGCTGCTATAGGTTACGTATGATCGTGCGAATGTATGGAATATCTTTATTACCTAGGGAAATACTGAATGGATGAATCATCAGACACATATCCGCTCAGTGTTTGGTATCCGGCCAGGCGATCTGCAAATGAATACTGGATAGGTACTAAATAAGAGTAGATGACCAAGTAAAGCGAGGACAAATTACGTCACCTCATCAGTTTGCGTTTTTCAATCGATCATTAAAATTGTTTCAAATCCAAAAATGTGATGAAATTAAATGAAATGAAATGAAATCATTTATTCTTCAATTTAGGCATGTTACATGCACTTATGAATGTCAAAAAACTACCACCGGTTCATAAAATAAACCTCTGCCTCGAGAAGAACCGGCGTAAGAAACTCGGCGAGGTGTCATTTTTTCAAAACAATATACAATGTATATAAAATAACAGTAAAAATAGTACACAATTCAAATGCTACAGTATAAACATACATACATATTTTTTAATATTAAGGACAAAATATTTCTGTGTTAGATTACTTGTGCGGGACGCTATCACTGCCAAACATCCCTATCATGATGTTTGAAGTCTATCGGAATTGATATGACAACTAATTTAAGTAAATAAATAAATATTAGAGGACAATCTTACACAAATCGAACTAGCCCCACAGTAAGCTCAAGAAGGCTTGTGTTATGGGTACTAGACGACGATATATTTAATAGATGTAAATACTTAAATACATAGAAAACATCCAAGGCTCGGAAACAAATATTCATGCTCATCACACAAATATTTGCCCTGACCGGGATTCGAACCCAGGACCGTCAGCTTCACAGGCAGGTGCACTACCCACTAGGCTAAACCGGTCGTCAATTTAAGGTACCTACTTTAGGTAAAATTTGATATAGAAGTCCATAGATATTGGCACAATAATACAATGTAGTAGAGGCTGGAAAGTAGTACGCAATAAATGAATGAGTTATTTATTTTATTTTATACATTCTACTGGAACAGAAGATATTGTATACATATGAGCCACAATTTAAACCCTCGAGGTTTTAAGAGTCCTTATCAGTTAAAAAACGCTCATCTATTTACGCCATTTTCCGTTTGAATTGACACGTATCTTGACATTTTCTCAATGTTACTATCTAGAGCAGAACTATTGCGACCTTATGTCATAAACTTTAAATGTATTTTTTGGATTTTTCATTAAGAAATATCGTTTCAAACATCACTCCAAATCGACCATTTTCAAGCTAAAAACTTGTTTTTTCCGTTTAAATTCTACTACACACAATAAAATCAAAAAGTGGCTATGTTACTATCTTTAAAAAAATCACCGTATACTTTAATAACTTTATTGGTATTATCATTACTTTGGTTATAATTTGAAATCAAATCATTTTAAAACTTATAAGGCCTTTTAAATAATAGTTGGCGAGATAGCGCGGCTAATCCGCGTTTATCAGGTACTTTGTTAGTTATTAAACTTGCAATAATAAATAATATGATATCTACAGTATTATTCTGAATTACAGACAACTCTATTAGAAAGAATGAAATATTTATTTGGTATAAATTGACCATACATACTAGAAGATATCGAGGGCTGAGTTGTCAAACCCGATAAATCGAGATAATTGATTTTTGAAATAAGAATTCAACATCCATTACGCAGAGTTCTATTTTCAAAAAACCATTTAGATGACTTATCGGGTTTGACCACTCACCCCTCGATATACACTGGGCGTTATAACTTGAAAGATTTAAACCACGTATTGTTGAAAACAGTACGAGTAAACAATGCTACACAACATGGGTCCAATTATGTGTCTTAATTAAATTACTATTTGTTAGGAGCTCTCGTGGCGCAGCGGCGCCCGCGCACGCGGTAGCGTGCGATATGTGAGGTTAAGCAACGTCGGCCCAGGTCAGTTATTGGATGGGTGACCGCTTTGAGTGGTTATTAACTGAGCGCTTCCGTGCTTTGGAAGGCACGTTAAGCCGTTGATCCCGTCTGATGTCTATGATAGCAGTCGTTAAGCCAAGTTAGAGGCCTTCGGGCGGCTCGAGAACTTCTAACAGTCAAGTTGCCCACTCACTTGACAAGCCTAATTCCAATAAGGTCTAGTTTTCCCTCGGGTTGGAAGGTCAGATGGCAGTCGCTTACGTAAAAACTAGTGCCTACGCCAACTCTTGGGATTAGGTAGCGGACCCCGGGCATCCTTGAAGGATACAACTGTACCGGGATAACGCTAGGATGATGATGAATTAAATTACTATTTCAGTACAAATTAAATCATATTATATAATTTGGATAATATTTTTAAAGTATGTTTTCACATTTTCTATGTTTAATACTGGTACTCGTGAGGTCATGCATGGTTCTTAGGTAGGTTGTTTAAAAAGAACTGAGGCAAATAATATATAAGTGTATAACTGTTAGTATTGCATGGCAACAGGTATGGTGGTCGATTTAAAATGAAGGAAAAATTGAAAAATTTAGGCACCGAGCAGGATTCCAACCTGCGACCTTCCAGCACTCGCCTTCTGGCCTTGGTAGATGTCGCTGTACGCCTCCCTTAAGGCGTTTGTATAAAAAGAATGGTGGTAAATAATCTAGGGTACGTAATTTACTAGGCCGTGTTTATTTTAATGAGGGTAGATATTATTTCACATTCCTCAGCCAGTCCTTCCTCGGCCTTCGGACTAACTCGTTCATCTGTTGCATTTTTGGCCGAGACTAAACATTGTGCTATTTGTGCTTTTCACGACTACTGCGAGAAAATAAATAGTAGATTGTTAATTTTTCCAGCTCTTAAGATTTCCAGCTCTTAAAAATTACCTAAAAAAACATTGATGTCAAAGGCTTATTATAGGGTTGAGGACTATCTAACAGACAGAAATGCATGGCCCAAACCAAATACCTAAATAGCGTAAAGAGTCTAATATTTTCATTGTATCTAGTTGACACAGTTCTTGCAGGAAAGCATATGAAACGATTCGACATGTTTTGTTTTCTTGTGTAACTACACATTGTAAATACCTATTGTTATTTTTTCCTTATTTTCTTTCAATTCTCTTTTGTTTTTTACCACTTACATTTACTTAAGTAGGTTAAGTAGTATCATTGTAATAAGCATATTTTGGAGAAAATGACTGACTGTCGAGTTTCTTTCGGCGTTTCTTCTCGGCAGTGGTCTCATGAGAAACGCTAGTAGTTTTTGACTTGTAAAAGTGCCTTTGTGGCCTACTTGCAGAATAAAGTTCATTTATTTCATTTCATTTATAACCAAGGCTTGAAAGTCTCCCATTTCAGACATGCAGACATATATCTCTATTGGCGCTCGAATGAGTGTAGATAACTTGTAGGTTATTTCCCATACGGCGCAACATAAATTGGTCACTTTTTCCGTCCAACTGATGTAAATGGATATCAGGAACAGAACAGAACACCGAAAAAAAACCGTTCTTGGGAAATTATATTCTACAATAAAATTCCAAGACACATTACTGAGATTACGGATTCTAAATTTAAATCTGTCGTGAAACAGACACTTATTTCAAAAGCATCCCAACCAGCAAAAATCAGGCTTATAAAAGTCTCAAGACAAAATTTTTTTGCTCTTATATTGATCCTATATCATCGTCTAAGCCCGGATTTGGGCACCAATTATAAGAGTAAATATGCTAATATCGTTCCAATATCAGTCTTATTGAATGCTGTTCGTATTTAAAGTAATCTTTCCCAAAACTAATTTAAGCTGACTTAGGCTAATATCGCTTTTACGTAAGTACCCTATAAGCCTACATAGGATTATATAGGTCCAAAGTTAGAATCCTGTAAGTCTAAACTAGCTTATTTTGATATTGTTTAAATTCACACGGTACTTCAATATTCTGGAGTCGTTAGTGTGACATCTAGTGCATCATGTGAAAAAAAAGTAACAAACTTGAAGTAATTATTGATATTGAAATATATTAACGTAGTGTTTGTTATCATCGGGTGTGTTTGTTTTACGGTAAGTAATCGCCTGGGAATAAATTGTTTACTGTAAAGTAGACCCTGTTTCTCGCTTCAAACTTGATGCGCCTTGTCATTCCTGGTATTTCGTGTTTTCTTTTAGTTATTTTATTTCTTTATTTGTATTGGGAGTGTCGCCATTGCTACAGCTGCATTTTCCCAGCGCACTATTAGACTATTGTAAGAGCGTTTACACTAATATTAGCATTCTGAGTACAAATTATACGGCCATGTTGAATTAATTTGGGTTCCGTGCTTACCTACATAAAACCTTCTTCAGAAGTAGTGTTCCAAAACAATCGAGCCGTTTACTCCAAACTTTAAAGTTTCGAGGTTATTTTTAGGGCTAGATTGATGTAATAGGTTTAGAAGAGCTAGTGATTTTAATAAGGTTTAAGTCATAAAAAAGGCTACAGACTTATAGCCTTTTTAAAGACCTAAGCCTTATTTAAATTCTAAAGTTTGGTAAGTGTAGTGTTTGTTACTTTATGCTGATAATGAAATCGTGTACTTGCCACGAATGTCGGGAATAATAAAATGTATGTTCCTACATATTTGTATTAAATTAAAATGGTTTAATTTCATTTGGTATCAAGTCTTCAATTTCATACACCAAGAAAGGCGTTGAGTCTATTTATTAATAGTAAACTACTTGAATCTCAGGCATTTGTTGCCCGAGCCGAAGGGAAGGGTGATAAATATGCGATCTGAGACTTTCTTCATTACCGCCCGTGGCAAGTACAAAATGTTAGGTCTCCCCCTGTCCAGGAAGTGGGATTTATAATCCTTTGTTTATTTAGGCTTGGAGGCTGAAATATTTTTGATCATGAATATTTTGATGAAGACTTTTAGCCAATAAATGTACAGTATTTTAATAATGTTATTAGCTCAAGAGTGTAGGCTCAATAGAACTAAGCTTGAAGGCTAATGAGCTTTATAGGCGAGCTCCAACAAAAACTGCTAAAAGTCTTGAGTCTTTTGGAACAGTAATCGACAGCATCGGCATCCCACTTACTATCCACTTCTGGGCACAGGCCTCCTCTCAAAGAGAGCTTGGGCTATTGTTCCCACACAGTCCCGGTGCGGATTGGAAACTTCACACACACCACGATTATTATCGCTATCGCCAGGCCTTGAAAAATACTCCATTGAATGCCTCGCAGGAATCTGCAGGTTTCCTCACGATGTTTTCCTTCACAAAATCTGAATCTGATCATCACTTGTTCTATCTATACAATGCCAATATTTTTCAGAAAATTAACGATAGATACCGAGGACCTTTTAGAACACGGTCAAAGACGAAGTGAAGATAATGAGGAACACGGTCAAAGACGGAGTGCAGATAATGATGAACACGGTCAACGATGGAGTCAAGATAATGAGGAGCACGGTCAAAGATGGTGTGAAGATAATGATTTGACTACAAAGACACATCAACTAAAGTTCGTTACACATGAACTTTCAAACGTTGTACCATTTAAAAAACGATACGTCAAGTATAATATATTACCGATTTTGGAAGAACATTCTTAAATATGTAATTGATTGTGTCCTTTTTCAATAAAAGCAAGGATTCAATTATATTTTTCATTTATTAAGAGAAACCACAAATAAATGGTATAACGATTTAACTAGTATGATATAATTCCCTTCGGATAATCAATACAAACAACCGACTATTTTATAGTCTTTGCAATGAAAATTTGTAAAGACTCCTGAAGGATGTAATTAGGTTCACTTTTGACAATTTGGTAATTAATGAATTTAAATAAATAAACAAACGTGTGATCTTGTACGGGTTTATTAGGCGACTAAAAGTACAAGTAGCTATTAGAATGAGAAGGTGGGAGTGTTCTATTAGAGCATGCATTAATATTTTACACAACAACTCCATAAAATAATCGGTTGTCCAGTCTCGTACAATCAGTATTAAGTATCAACATATCTTAATAATATTATTACTTATTTAGTATAAATCGCCATTGTGCTTATCTTAATCTGATAAATGATGATTTCTCTCAATATCGATCTCTTGTATATAAGTAGAACCTGCAGAACCCTCACTAATATTAAAATCACAGTCTCACTTTAGCCAACTAAATCTTGCTCTTACAATTGTGTTCCCAAAATATATTTAAGATCAAAGCATTCTATATTGATCTTGTATTTTGTATTGTAAGTGTGTTGATCCAATGTCACTCTAATATTTTACTAGACAAAGTGCTATTGATCTCATTATAGCTTTACTTAAGATCAGAAAAGTACGTACTAACAGTGCTCTTGTGCTATGCTGATATTAGCCTTCTTAAAACAGCGTCTAGTAAATATATTATAAAATCAAATGAGCTTAGAGAATCGGGCTATAAGAACAAGTTTTCTCAAGTGCGCGCGTCTTCGTAAATGTTATTATATTATATATAAGAACAAGAGGCTTACTTATAATAGCATTATGAAATGCTCTTAAATAGATATATAAGACTAGGTAATAAGACTAAGCGTTCTTGAGTCCGTGCTATCTTGTCTAAGACTAATATAAGAGCAAGAGGCTTATAATAGCATTATACAATGCTCTTATATACATATATGAGACCAGGTAATAAGACTAAGCGTTCTTGAATACGTACTATCTTGTCTAAGACTAATATAAGAGGAAGAGTCTTATAATAGCATTATACAATGCTCTTATATACATATATGAGACTAGGTAATAAGACTGAGCGTTCTTGAGTCCGCACTATCTTGTCTAAGACTAATATAAGAGCAAGAGGCTAATAATAGCATTATACAATGATCTTGTATACATATATGAGACTTGGTAATAAGATTGAACGTTCTTGAGTCCGTACTAGCTTGTCTAAGTCTAATATAAGAGCAAGAGGCTAATAATAGCATTATACAATGCTCTTATATACATATATGAGACTAGGTAATAAGACTGAGCGTTCTTGAGTCCGTACTAGCTTGTCTAAGACTAATATAAGAGCAAGAGGCTTATAATAGCATTGTAAAATACTCTTATATACATATATGACACTAGGTAATAAGACTGAGCGTTCTTAAGACCGTATTAGCTTGTCTAAGACTAATATAGGAGCGATGACATTTTCCCAAACAAATATTAGAGCGCTATAAGCCTACCACTCTTATAAAGTGCGCATTCTGGGACTATTTTGCTGGTTGGGATATTATAAGATAAACGATTACATCATGGATAGGGATGTTTGGCAGTGATAGCGTCCCGTACAAGTAATCTAACACAGAAATATTTTGTCCTTAATATTAAAAAATATGTATGTTTATACTGTAGGTAGCATTTGAATTTTGTACTATTTTTACTGTTATTTTATATACATTGTATATTGTTTTGAAAAACTGACACCTCGCCGAGTTTCTTACGCCGGTTCTTCTCGAGGCAGAGGTTTATTTTATGAACCGGTGGTAATTTTTTGACATTCATAAGTGCATGTAACATGCCTAAATTGAAGAATAAATGATTTAATTTAATTTAATTTCATTTCAACACCATATAGTACCTACCTAAAGAGCAAGTAGTGGTGTTATTATGAGAGAGTTATTTGTCACTGGAGCGCGAATTCTTAGAGTAATCCAGTGTTTAACCCGCCAGCGTGGTCGTGTCGGAGGTTTTCCCCAAGATTTTCGCCAGGCCACTCTCCAACCGCGCACTCCTATCGATTTATTGAGCCCGCCATAAAGCCACAGTCAGGTTTTACAAAAATAGTAGATTGTTAACCAAGGGCCGAAGCCACCCATTTCAGACGAGACATTTTAGAGAGCGCCAATAGTTCGAGGCTGAAATGCCTGGTTTCACCCGAGTTAAGCACTATGGTTTTCATTTCAAATACGAGTTAACAATAAAAGCAAAAAAAATGCACAAACATTTTCTGAATCAGCGAAGGAACTATTTTGGCGGGAACTGTTGACTGACGTTAACAGTGTTTGTGTATTATATTTGTAAATTAAGTATTAATCGTACTTATGATATGATTTATTTACGCTGTGTATACTGCTTTTGCCCAACATGACTACGATTCACTGTAGTTAATACTTTTCTTCTCTAGAGCAGAAATGTACAACTTTCAGCACGCCACATAATTTAACAATTATCCACAATTCAGTATAGGAGAAATCATTGCTCGAAATTTGGACACTGATAACTTTTTTCAGAGCCCTTTCATGAAACACGCTTACTCATGATTCTGAATATGGATTTTCTCCCGCCCGCAGTGCACCTACCTTTATTTGATCTTATTTTTTTTTACTGCAGTTTATTAATAAAAATTTGGAGTTTAATGTAATATATTATTAGAATATCCTTGTGTTTTCAACCAAAATATGGTACCTATGTATAAGCAACAACGATTTACATATGCACTAACGACTTCTCCGTGAGTATGAACGTGTGCTTAACGAGTTTTTGTTTTGTTTTAACCTGACTGTGACTTTACACGCCGGGCCCAATAAAGCGATAGGAGTGCGCGGTTGGAGAGTAGCCTCGGGAAAATCCAGGGGAAAACCTCCGACACGACCACGCGTGTGGTTTGGAGCCGAGTATTTCATTGATTTCCTTATAATAGTGAAGAATAAACAAAGTATATTGTACAGAAATGTTACATAGTTATTGAAATCGCGTATCTTCATTAGGTAGTATCCCGGCGGTACTCAACTTCAATAGAAAAATATATCAAACAAATATAAAAATACGTAAGTGGCTTATCAAGTTGGCAATCAGCGTCTAGATTCCCACAATACAAGAAAAAACCTGTCAAGTGCGAGTCCGACTCGTTCACCGAGGGTTCCGTATACAGATGTGTACCGGTCCCGACCGAATCTATTTAGAAAGATCTCAACAACATGGGGTACAAATTGAACGCCATGGGCACCGCAACATCCGGGACGGCTAATCGGGGACGGTATCTTTTTTTACATTTTCCGCCATAAATCAAAAATGATTTGACGTAAAAAGTAAATAAAAATTGTTTCAGAATGTGTAACTCAAGCCCTTTCATAAGACACCCCACTTGACATATTCACAATAGACTTTAAAATGTTGAGGTGGTTCAACATTTATGTAATTTTTCACAAAAAAAACCATGTCCTATGCATCTAGGTTACCCTTCTTTATAACTATTCCAAATTTCAAGTTCTTGAGATAATTAGCGAAAAAACAGACAGAGTTAATGTTACAGACAGACAGACAGACAGACAGACAAAGTGAAACCATAAGGGTTTCTTTTTTACCATTTTGGCGCGGGACCCTAAAAATGTTAAAGATATTTTAATTTCCTGCAATAGAAAATAGAGTACCTACTTTGTTTTCTTTTGAAATGGAACATAAATACAAAGATGTATGAACCTACTTAAATATATAAATACAATATCGAGATGATGTACCATTATTACTTTCTTAATCACGCCCGATGTGCGTTTGTAAACGTCACTTTACGTGTAATAAAATGTGACTATAACCCTCTAACTAACAATTATAGTATTGAAAAGTATTAGTAGTAGTTAGCAGTGGCGAAGCGTCCATATAACTCGATTCCCACCGGCTTGCCTGATTTTCAGCCAGTCCAGTCCTTTTACTTCTTCTCATGGAGAATAAGAAAGGCAAATTATTTCCGGCTTTCCTAAGAATATTGTTGACGCGCCGCTACTGGTAGTTAGTATTGAAATTCAATCCTGTTAATCCCATCCATTACCTGTGCAAACTCTCCCAATTTGCTTCGGTCTTGAAGAATTTGGATCACTTCTTCCCACCTCATCACCAACATGCCCATCTCTTGTTTCTCGAAATGTTGTACCTACCGAAAACGAACGTTCGTTCGTGTGTCTTTCTCTGTCGTACTTGCAAGTTCGAGCGATAAAGAGGGAGATACTTCGTTTTAGATTGGCAGTAGGCCTTCTGGCCTGGTGTGAGATATGCATTACAGTAGGGCCTCGATAACCCGAATTAAAAAAAAAAACAACCCCTCGAGTGCTACCGCAAACTCCGAATGTTGAACGAAGTTTTCCCTCTCTGTTGCATTTACGTCCGAACGTGCAAGTGCGACAGAGAGCGAAAACTTCGTTTGCTGTTCGCGGTAGCGCTGCAGTTCGGATTCACGGAGCGTTAGGATTATAGTATGTTAGAAATAAAACCTTAATATAGATATTGACGACAACGACCGGTTTAGCCTAGTGGGTAGTGCACCTGCCTGTGAAGCTGACGGTCCTGAGTTCGAATCCCGGTCAGGACAAATATTTGTGTGATGAGCATGAATATTTGTTTCTGAGTCTTGGATGTTTTCTATGTATTTAAGTATTTATATCTATTAAATATATCGTCGTCTAGTACCCATAACACAAGCCTTCTTGAGCTTACTGTGGGGCTAGTTCGATTTGTGTAAGATTGTACTCTAATATTTATTTATTTATTTGTAATCTGAAAAAAAATATTTTGGAGACTCCAAAGTTATAAAAACAAAAAATATTAACAAGTAAGTTACACAAGTAATCGTGAATATATATTAAGAACTTATCTAATTTAGCCTGTCGGGTTGACCAAGCCAAAGGTCTTGCCCTCAAATTACGCAGTATCATTTTTTCGGACGACAGGTCATTTTTGTCATGCCAGTCCAAACAAGTGGCCAGTGCCGATATAGCTAGAGGGAGCAATTAAAAAAAAATAAAGTTAGATGTCACAGCGGGGGAGAAAGGGGTCACTCGGCAGCAGAGCTGGGCATTAACTCGATAATCCGTTAATCGTTAATTAACGAAGTTAATAATCCGTGTATCGGATTAACTTTTAAGTTAACTTGCAAAATTCTTAACGGACTCATTAAGCTAAGTTCCGTTAATCCATTAACCTACCTATTTTATCAAAAGTACACCGCGCCGCGAAAAAACTGCACTAAACCGTCTGTAATCGTAAGTTTGACAAGTTTCTATGGGATGACAGCTGCCAGCGCCATATTTAACGATGACCGGCCTGTGATCGTATGTTGGTGCAACCGACGCTTGGTATGAATGTGAATTTAAACCATATTTTGCCTGGTGTGCGTTTCGTGAAATAAATAATTAGATTTAAAATGTATGGAGATTACTCACCATAATTATGATTCTTGAAAAGCTTTTTTTTTTGAACCTGACTGTGGCTTTATAGGCCGGGCCCAATAAAGCGATAGGAGTGCGCGGTTGGACAGTAGCCTGGGGAAAATCCAGGAAAACCATCCCTTTTTGACACTTTAAGTTGTTGCACCAACATACGACACGGCCTGTGATCATATGTTGGTGCAACCGACGCTAAGAGGAACGCACATCCATGCAATCGGCACAAAATTAATATTAATAGGATTAATTTCAGTTGGTTAGAGCTTGTTTCAATCAAACAACAATATAATTCAAATTGATTTATTATTCAAAATTATTTTCCATCTAAATTTAAATTACTAATTTTACACAGTACAGTAGATTTTCTTTCGACTAAAGGTAACAATTATCATAGAAAACTTAATTTCTTTCGAAATGGATTGAAGTAATTAACACTCGTAAAATCTAATTTAAGGTAAAAACAGACCACCTTCACAGGTCCTCCGTTAAACACTCATAAAAAGTTACAAAAAAAGCGTTATTGTTCGACACCATGCTAAATCGGCCATCCTACTTTTATACATATCATGTACATAAATTTCACTTTTTTTAATGCAGTTTTTGGAATCCTTGGCCCTCACTTCATATTTTTGTATTGTTATTTAGAAAGAGGTTTAATTGCAGTATCACTTCCGATAGTTTTGGTAATTAACGAACCACAGCTAATATCCATAAATCGTGTAACTCAGTGGTCCTTGGATGTCTTCCCATTTGTATGGAAAACTGTTTTTACCACTGTGTTACCCTATAAATTCCTAACCTAACCTATAAATTCCTTTTATTAGGTTCAGGTACTATTTCGAAATCCTGTTTTTGTACACTAACTCAATACATATCATAGATCTTTTTGTAATAGAAAACTGGTCATGAAAAAGTAGAATGATCCAATTATGCCAATGCATGCCAATTGCTAAATGTGGCACTGGAATTAAATCTCGTGTGTTCTGCTTACCCGTTTTGGGAACAAAGGCGTGCATTTATGTATGCATGTACTATAACGCTTTTTTTAACCTGACTGCGGATGTATAAGGCCGGGCCCCAATAAAGCGATGATAGTGCGCAGTGCGCAACAATACGGTTCGATACTTGAAACCTATTGTTTATTTCCATTGTTGTGAATTAAGATTGAAACTGTCAAATATTAAACCAGTTCAAGTGCTATGACGTCATCATTCTCCTGGCGTTATCCCAATACAGTTGCATCCTGAAGGATGCCCGGGGTCCGCTATTTGGCATACGTACTAGTTTTTACGGAAGTGATCGCCATCTGACCTTTCAACCCGAGGGGAAACCAGACCTTATTGGGATTAGGCTTGACAAGTGAGTGGGCAACTTGACTGTTAGAAGTACTCAACCCACGTGAAATCGACGATGAAACTGGGGGATCTATTCGACTGGTATTGAATTGGAAACGGTTTTGTATTGTGACAAATGCTTGTTTTCAAGCATGCAGTCTAATGAGCTAGAACAAGCAATTCATTACGTTCAGTCGAATAGACCCACCGCTTTAGTAAGTAGAATTAATATGCACAAACCATCGTCATATGTACAATCATGATATTTTATGTAAATATATAAAGCCGGGTACTCATTAGCGAATTGTAATCGTAACCGATACCGGTGAAAAAAACCCTGAATTAGCCCAATATTTTGGATTATTTTTTGCTCTTTACGTAGGGCTGAATCATGTATTTAGGTAACAACGTCGTATTATTAGATTGTCCCATTAAAAACGAAATAATGAACCGGTGACCGTAATAACACTGGTATTTTTCTATGGAGAAAATACCGGTATCCGATCCCTGAACCGAACAGATACTGTAACGAATTTAAGTGTGTACGTTTACTTAAACGAGAGTGCCGTTCATCGGCTCGTTGAAAGCCGATCGCGAACGTCGTATACACTGGTTACTGTAACCGATCGGTTACAGTTACAGCTCGATAGTGAGTACCCGGCCTAAGCGGTCGATTTTTAAACACTCATTACAAGGTAAAATCTCATTTATCCTAAGGAAGAAATCCCGAAGAATTCAAAACATGTCCACAGCAACCACAATAAGTTAGTTTACCCGTTTTAACACGTTGACCGTCCGAACCCAAATTGTAAACCTTACGGCTTTGTAATAGAGGCTTGCAGTGACCCTTATAAGGGCTACGGACTGTGAATGTGTCAAGATATAAAACTTCAAAGCAGGGACCGATACCGGTATTTTTAAAAAACCCTGAATTAGCCCAATATTTTGGATTATTTTTTGCTCTTTACGTAGGGCTGAATCATGTATTTAGGTAACAACGTCGTATTATTAGATTGTCCCATTAAAAACGAAATAATGAACCGGTAATTGTAATAATACCGGTATTTTTCTATGGAGAAAATACCGGTATCCGATCCCTGCTTCAAAGGCTCGTCGATTTCGTCAGCGCGATGTCGCGTTCTAGTTGTCTCTTATCTTTTTACTGAAATAACTAGGTATATTTATAAAAATAAGTTATCTTTTGTGGTCTGCGGTGTACTATATAGTTTTTAAGAGGAAACATTTGACAGACATTGTTTATCACACTAATGGCCGTTCCCTATATTCTAAAGGTTACATAGATGGGTAGATGCCCATAAGGGCTTGTTTATGTAGTTGTCGCGTGTTCGAATAGACATTAGATACATAAATTTACACTAACGTGAGACATATTTACACTTAATAAGAGAACAACGGTTGAAACTCACTTGGACTCAACCTGATGAAGGACTCCAATTGTAGTCCGAAACATGTCGCAAATAGTGACTTTCCAAGTGAGTTTCAACCGTTGTTCTCTTAGACATTAGATATTTAAAATTTGTCATATAAACAAAACAAATGCCTATTCGAACAGTAGACCACTACTTGCTGGCAGCTTGACTTGAAAAACTGGCCGCCATTTTGAACTTCTTACCTCAAGTTTTTCAATTACAAATACATTTATTCCAATAGTTTGCATAATCACTACATAGTATAAAACAAAGTCGCTTTCTCTGTCCCTATATCCCTATGGATACTTAAATCTTTAAAACTACGCAACGGATTTTGATGCGATTTTTTTTAATAGATAGAGTGATTGAAGAGGAAGTTTTATATGTATAATAATATCCATTAAATAGTGCACCCGTGCGAAGCCGGGGCGGGTCGCTAGTTTAAGATATATCTGTCGAACATATAGTAAAACTAAAGACAGATAAGGAATGGTTGTCATAAACATATTTACATAGCATTTCAATAAATGTGATAATCCACATCGAAAGGGACCTTATGGCGGCAGGCGCTTACGTTGCACCTATTCACTATTGTATTGGAACAGTGGCAATAAAGGCGTAAGTGCCGGCCGCCATAAGGTCGCTTTCAATGTGGATTATCACAAATACAATAATTGAGCTCAAGAGGATATCGCAAAGGAAATTTGTTGATAAAACTCTCATGTTGGTGGAAAACAAAACATATACAATGGACGATTACGATTAATTCGTGTAAATGTTAATGTTTTTTCTTATTTTCTTTCCAATTGAAAACTAAACTGTTACTCCGAAATTCGAAATTTGAACTTCGTATCGTGCCGTCCCTCTCACTCATATAGTGAATAACACGAGAGTGTAAGGGACGGCACGTTACGAAGTTCGGAGTACAGGATCAGCACATGTAATTGAAGCAGCAATTAAAAAGTATGTTAAGAACGCTTTATGTACTAAAATATTTACAGTTTCGCTTTACACGTTCACAAGCGACACTCGTAAATAATTTAAATTTAATGATAGAAATTAATACAAACGTATTTGAGTACTTTTTGTTACATAAAACTAGTTTTGACGTAGCTAGATTCGTTAATCTGTGAGCTCAAAAATAGAACTTCTGTTTTAACTTTGGACGCATAGATTAACGAATCCAGCGACATAATAACTAGTTTGATGTGTTTAAAAACTACTTAAAACCTAACTATAGTACCTAGCGGAATTGAAATATCTATCATAAATTTTAAATAATCACAATTATTTACGAGTGGCGCTAGTAGACCTGTTACATTTTAGTAAAGTGCTTTTAATGGTAGAAATAGATACTTAACTCATAATAAAGGATGTAAATATAAACGGGGCACTCGACACATCAAATCTATGTAATATTATTGAAATAAATGGTTTAATTTTTCACAATCACATTTCGGCTCTAATCGGAGAAAGAATCTTACAAAGTGACAAATAAGTCGTTGCAGTGGTGTTTTAAGTTATTTTATTATAATCTCCGTTCCAATGTATCTTGTTTGTAAAATAGCCAGTTTTACAGAAAAATGCAACACCTCACGCGCATGTGACCCAAGGAGTTGCAAGCGTCCATAGGCTACGGTGACCGCTTACCATCAGGCGGGCAGTACGCTTGTTTGCCGCCGACGTGGTATTAAAAAATATATATTAGCAAAATAATTTCAATGAGTGCCCACAATTATGTACCTAACTAGCTACTTATGTACGAGAACATATCTATGTAGTGCGAATAAAAAAGACATTGTAAAATGGCAGCTAGTGAAATGACCTAAGGTTCGAGAAACGAGTGTAGACAAAGTATTTATAAGGTAGTGTGAGCGAGACAGCGCGAGAGTCATTTAAAAAAATCTTTTTTATTGGCACGGCTTACATAACACAGTGGAAATAGTTTCCGCAGTAATATAATACCTACATATCTACATAAAGACATTTTCTTCCACCAAAATAGGTACCACATAATGCGAAGGCGTTCTTAGGCGTTCGAACCCCATCAGTGTTTATTGGAGCAAATATCAAACTATAAAAAATTCAACGACAGAAATGCCGAACGATTTTAACGCTAAAGAACCGCAAGTAGTAATACAAGTTCGCTGTTAAGGCGTTTTTAGACTAAACCAGGCGTCGCAAGCCAGCGCTGGCCGGGTACTGGCGTCATGCAATAATGTCAATAGGCAGTACCGTAAACTGGGGTGACTTTAAGAAAAAACAAGGCTACTTTGATACATGGGTGGATCAACTATTCTTTGTTGCCCGTTACCATGGTTACGTCTCCTGAGTCACTCTTTAAAACTGTGATTTTATAGGGTTTAAATTTATTAAACTTGAGTTTTAGCGATGAGCAACAATCCATAAGTATATAAAATACTTATATATTCATCACTAAGTATTTCTAGTTTGATTCAGGTTAGTAAATAGTTAGGAAATTAACGAAGGTATAACTCGACTCAATGTTAACTAAATAAAAAAGTAAAACAGGGCATAAAACCTGATCTTTTTTAAGTCGCCCCTCAATTTGAAAGTAACCCCGGTTTACGGTACTTTACTTACCTAGGGCGGTAAAATAAAGAATATCTCAGATAACAGGTATTTGACGACAAATATGCAATCAGAGCCTTTCTTTATTGCTACACGTTGTAAGTAAACTTTTTTGGTGTCTCACCCTGGCGAGGAAGTGGGCTTTTCCGCATGCGTAGCGTGCGGTAATTGCCTCTTTATACCCAAGTTTGACATAAACATATTTCGTGCCAGTCGAGCGTGACTGGATCCATATAAACGGCACAGCGCCAGTTCAGCGTTTCGCAGTGCATTTACCATGAGTTTGCATGACCGTACTCGCTAGCGACTGCGTAAACGATTTAGTATGCCGATTCTTAGTTCTATTGCGTAAACGCCAGAGGCGCTGTACTTTTGCCGATACAAATTTTTACGCAGTCGCTAGCGAGTACGGTCATGAGGGTGAGTCGAAAATCACGACTATTTTGAAAATAACAAAAAAGTTTCAGTATAATTTAGCTTTATTACAGTTTCATTTACTTTATTAAGTGATAAATGATTAAATTAACATAATTGTCACGTACTTTATTGAAGTATTTATATAATCTAGACTTAACATCGATCTTTGGCGGCTATGCGGGGGTTAAAAGTCTAAATCTAGATTTTTTTAATTATTTTTCCTGTAATCTACAGAATACACAGCAATTTTTGAGCCCTGTTATATTACGATACTCCAAAATTCGTGAATTTCGACCCACTCTAACGGTCATATACTCATGGTAAAGGCACAGCTTATTCACGCCTGAAGGCTAAAACCGCCTTTAATCTTAGGGCTAGCACAACTAACCGCGCCCCTCACTTCCTCTTCAGCACCGAGCGAAGCGGTCGGGAGTGTCGCCGCGCACGGCCAGTTGTGGTAGCCCTAGAGTCGTCCTAATCTGACCTCTCTAGGAGCTTCCTGATCTGCCGCCAGTCCTCCATGATGTCGGCATCAGGCAGCATGTAGACGACGTACGGCGGCGACACGGCGACCTGTCGCCGGCGCCGCTTGCGACCCCACTCCGGGCCCGTGGACCAGAGGTCCACGGTGTGGCGTTCCTCCTCTAGACGGCGGATTTTCTCGAGTATCTCTTCTTTTAGGGTCTCGTAGCTCAGCCATTTTTCACTCTGTTGACAAAAGAGAAGTTTTGGTGAATACAGGGCCCGATACCGGTATTTTTAAAAAACCCTGAATTAGCCCAATATTTTGGATTATTTTTTGCTCTTGACGTAGGGCTGAATCATGTATTTAGGTAACAACGTCGTATTATTAGATTGTCCCATTAAAAACGAAATAATGAACTGGTGACCGTAATAATACCGGTATTTTTCTATGGAGAAAATACCGGTATCCGATCCCTGTGAATAAGATGTGATCATGCTTTTCCGCAAAATATTATTATAAAATTGTGCGTCATACTCGTGATCGGGTGTTGTTTGAGGAGTCCAGTCTGTTCATGCTTACTAGGACATAGTGACTACGTTAATACTAGTGTCTTTTTATAGGGGATTGACGAGAGACATCATCCTGTTGTGGATTCGTTTTTATTATCAGTGACTTAGAGACCATATACATCTCCAACAATATTAAATTAATTTTAATTTTGACGCTCAGAGACCATGTACATCTCTGGGATATTATATTAATTTCATTATACTCCTTGTTTAATCATGAGACCTTATAAATCTCTAACTTTACTGATGTTGTAATATTTGTAATAGATAACTTTGCAAGTTTATCTTCACTGTATGACATTAATTTTGTTATAATTGTAAATTCGAAATTATTATTCCTTCTTGAACTGTAAATTAATATTTTGACATGAAAAATGTATTACTTATTGTAGTCCGACTTTCTTAAATTGTAAATCAATATTTTGACATGTAAAAGTGCCCTTGTGGCCTATTTTGCAGAATAAATGTTTTTGACGCAATAAATTTTTGGCCTTTGTATGGACAGTTGGCTGACTTGGACGACCTGCCCCATAAAAAAAATTGCGTCAAAAAAAATTCTACTTTTCCTAATCAGAACATATACCGAATAAGTCCTTAAACGGATCCTCACTAGTTCTGTTACACCCTGTATTATAAATGTTACCTATTTCTATGAAAATCCCTACATTAAGTAGACAAACAGTTCAACGAAGACAATACATAGCTACTCCGCCGTAAGGTTGACTCTCGATGAAGTAACTAATTGAATTTATATACGTCTTATATTTACGTACGATATGAGGTCACAGGTCAACGCGCCTGATAAATACGTGAACAATAAACTATTGCGAAGGCGCCAATGTACGTACATGTAATATAACAACACTGATATAGTATTCACAATTGTGCCAAACTAGCATGCTTGGCAGAAAGCGGACACAGCCTATGGATGATTGAAATTACAGAGTTAGTCTAGCTCAGCTAGGCTAGGTTTAGGGAACCAGCGACAAAACTCCCAGTAGCTCGATTCCACTCACACCTCAGATTCGGTTGAAACCGCTCAACCAATCTCACTGGAGCGCAAACTCTTAAGAGTATTCCAGTGTTCCAAACCACACGCGTGGTCGTGTCGGAGGTTTTCCCCAGGCTATTCTCTGACCGCGCACTCCTATCGCTTTATTGGGCCCGGCCTATAAAGCCACAGTCAGGTTAAAAGAAAAGGTTTCACTAAAAGTAGCTGATACGACTATCAGTAAAACACCGTATGGGTATGTTCACTTCAACTCTGAATACCTAGTGTAGAAGGAAGCAGAAAATGTAAGTTGTGTATCGAATATCCTAATCTAGGTACATAACGTCCAATTTGGGAGCGTGTTTTTAAATTGAAATTTTATTTATTTAAATATGAAACAAACGGCCATACAAAAAATATTGTTACAGATTTTTATCCTAATGTAGACCTATAGTTTCCATTTTTATTAAACATATAACTCAAACAATATAGCACGAAGAAGGTACCTATCTAGGTTAAGCTAAATACGGAATTTAGTGACTACACATAATTAGCGAAATCAAGTTTACGAAAAATACCTACTGTGAAAGGCAAGGTCTGATCTAAATTTTAACAATACTGATATAATTTTTAGTAGCTCAATAGATCCATCTATGATATAATTTGGGTAATGATATCAGTCATTCATTCAATCATAGCGTCTATATGTCACATTATCGAACTGGTCTGACTGAAGCATTGAAGTATATGTATCCGAACTGAACTAGTGAATGAAGGAGAGACACAAGGTGAAGTACTTCATTCGAATCATTCATTCGTGAACTACTCATGTCTAATCAATTAACTTCAACGATGAGAATCACTCAATTTTCGTGAGTTCTATTTATTGGTACCTAACGTAAATAAAATATATTTGCCGTTGTTTCAGAATACTGTATTGTTGGTATAAATATTTGTGGACAATCTTACACAAATCAACCTAGTCCCAAACTAAGCAAAGCTTGTACTATGGGTACTAAGTGACGATAAACATACTTATATAGAAAAATAGATACTAAATACATAGAAAACATCCATGACTCAGGAACAAATATTTGTGTATTAGGTGGATTCCGGGCTCCTAAACTTTGCAAGCGGTATAACACGAAAACGAGTAGGATCAAATTGAAATAAAATTAACTATTATGCCCACATTATCAAATCCGACCATCACCATAACGACACGCATCCGACACGCCTCCATCCAATATTGCTTTCCATGAAAAACACGCTTAAAGACATTTCATCAACACTCACATCCAAAGACAAAACCCCAATATTCTCCAAACTCCATACACTTTTATGACCTTTTTCTTTTAAATGTAGGACAACGCAAAGGGCAATAAATGGAGTCTAACCGGTCGAGCCATTTACCTGAATAGACATTAATCCAAAATATGTCTAAAGGAATCGTTTTAAGGTTCATATCCGTTTGGCGGGCGGAAATGAAAAAATAAAGCCTTATACGCTGTCTGAGTTAAGCCTCCCGAATAATCTGCTTATGAACATGTAGTTTATAAGAACTTGGGATGCATGCGTGATGAATACGTGTAGCGTAACTGTTATTAAGGGGCTCCTAGCTCACAATGACCTTCGATCTTTTTTTTATGGCTTATTGTATTAGGGTGGATCAACTATTCTTTGTTGCTCGTTACCATAGTTACGTCTCCTGAGTCACTCTTCAAAACTGTTATTTTATAGGGTTTAAATCTACCAAACATGAGTTTTAGCGATGAGTATAAATCGATTCCCACATGGGTCCCCTCATGACCGTGTTTGAAGTTAATATTATAAATAATTTTGTAAGAAACTCGGTTACTGTTGCCTCCTCGCTGACGGGACAAAATAACAACAAGAAAAAGTTGATTGAACCATTAAGAAAAACGAGGTTTATCGAAATAGTATACCATATTTATTATAAAACTCACTGTCTTCGAGATATATGGCATCAAACTTTTAGGCCAAAAAAATAGTTTTTTGGACGTAACTTTTGTGAAGATGACGTTAAAATAAAAATCTCTCTTGCGTTGTTCGAGACGTCAACAAGGAACAATTACATCTACATTTCATATATGTAAGTTCATAAACAAAATACAACGAAAATAGAGCTTTTATGGACCATTTTTCATAATCTCTTGCAAATGTAGATAAAGGATAGAAGAACCGATAGCCATTTATGCCATAAATATATCTACAGTTTCGACGCAGCTATATCAACTCAAAACTCGTCAAAAATCGATGAATAGCGCGTGGAGCTCCTTAAGGCGCCGTAGGTTCAACGAAAAATATCATGTCAGGGGGTGAGGTAACTAGCCGCGCGGGGAGCGCCCCGCTCACCGGCACACTCGCGCGCTTACAGTGAGAATACACAGTAAACTCACTAAGCAGTACTGCAACGAAGTGGGAAATAAATTGACTAATGTAGGCTGGCGATTCTGGGAGTTAATGCAAAAATATAGTATTAGTGTCATACCTTTTATGGAATATTAAGTATGCCTCATGACATTCGAATCACATGCATAAATACCCTGTCCCTCTAGGACTGAGAATATCAATCGCATTTGAATATTTTTTAAAACAACTTCAAGTTAGTAAAATAAAAGAAATACATTTACCCGATTACACTCATCGGGATATCAGTTTGAGAGTAAATAAAATATTGACACTATTGTTTCCCTATAAAAAAGAGATTTCCCTATAGAAAAATATACATAAATTATACGCCAAAACCATCCCGAAGAATCAAGCTACATGTTGGTGATTATCAAGCTGTTTTCGAGTGCTTTTTGTTCGCGAAAAAAGTAACTCAAAAGACTAAATAATTACATAATTATAAGTCTTCAAAGTTTTAACTATGAAGTTTAAAATTGTGAAAAAAATTGAGGCGGTGTGCATTAATAAATACTTTCAACCATTTTTGGTTTGGACAAGACAGGTTTTACGATTTTTGAGTTTTCGCTGAAAAACTGTCTTGCCCAAACAAAAGGTCGTAAGTGCTGTGAGTTCCATGAAGATATGACCTTTTTAGATTCAATGTATTGGATAGTGGTTTTAAATGTGGACTAGTAGGTGTTGGTACGGAACCCTTCATTGTGCGTGATCCGACACGCATTTGGCCGGTTTTATTTTATTGCGCTCAAGCGCGCTGGGTGTGATAGTATGGTTTCTTCAAGCAGACTGCCAGACGTTATTTTGACAACGCTCCCCATCATAGGAATCCGTTAGTTAGGAAGGCTGTCGACTACGTTCCCATCCCTCCCCCCTCTGTGATCTGATCTATGATCGCGACATCAGTGACACATATAGTCCCTATTCGTCCCGGTACCGCCGGGTAGAGTCAGTCCGACCCAGGTCGGGCCTAGCTGAGTTTCTTGCTGGACTCTTCTCAGCTAGGCTAGGTTTAGTGAACCAGCGACAAAACTCCCAGTAGCTCGATTCCACTCACACCTCAGATTCGGTTGAAACCGCTCAACCAATCTCACTGGAGCGCAAACTCTTAGAGTATTCCAGTGATCCAAACCACACGCGTGGTCATGCCGGAGGTTTTCCCCTGGATTTTCCCCAGGCTACTCTTCAAAAAAAAAAGTTTCTTTTGGAATATATAGTCAAATTTTGAGTCAATAACAAAATACTGTATGGTGGGGAGTAAATTGAACAGTCCAGCTTAAATTTTATGACGGCGGCAAACAAGCATACCTACGACCTGCCTGATGGTAAGCAGACACCGTAACCTATGGTATTAAACAAATTTATGTTTGGACTATAATTGACTAATAATATTTATCAAACACTTACTCATTTGACGGTTGAAAACTACATATTTCATTACTACCTTCGTAATTTTCTTTGT
Organism: Epiblema foenella; assembly: GCA_963556455.1. Taxonomy (NCBI): domain Eukaryota; kingdom Metazoa; phylum Arthropoda; class Insecta; order Lepidoptera; family Tortricidae; genus Epiblema; species Epiblema foenella. Next base: position 17,567,796 of record OY747111.1, read on the forward strand.
CGTGGTTTGGGTGACTAAAAAAAAAGCCAATCTCGCTCCACCCTGATCAGAGGCTAGGACCGACATTAGGTATTAATAGGTACTACGTACGATAAGCAGTTAATAACTTATATAAAATAAAAATAGATTTATATAACAACCGGTATTTGGAGCCAGGACCGTCAGCTTTGTAGGCAGGCAGAGACACTTCGTTAAACTTGAAGTAAAATGAGTTTCTGTGAGAAAAATCATTTTTGGTACAAGCTTTTATTGCCGACTGTACTTTTTTTTCACAGTCATCATTACTCGTAGAGACGGTTTCAATGAGCCCAAACACGACGAGTTTATCTTGTGCAGTTTAGGAGTTGTTATGGCCACCTTCTGTCTCCATCATCAGATCAGCTCGGTACTACCATAATATTACATTGTTAGTGAATTTACATAAGTTTGCCAAATTTAGGCTCAATCGGGTACCGGCAAGTGGTTGAAAAAAAGAATTGCAAATTTTTTACATACTTACTAACAGTGCAAATTAAACAAATACTTGTAATATATAAATTTATCGATTCATACTAGTCTTACTTTTATACTATAATTGTACTTCTACTAGGCCTGGGTTGGGTGGTTGCTCAGCGCACATCGCGCTTTCTAAAGAGTGAATAGGTATACTACTGTATGTAAGAATTTCTACTGTGGGTACACGTGTTTAGTACTTACCGTATTGCATTCGTTCTTCTAGCATTCGCTCTGCATGTAATTAAACGCTTAAGCCGACTACGTTTTATTTTATTCCTCTTGTTACCCATATTTATGCGAAAATTGTACTTAGTGGCGCGGAGTTGGAGCAGAGTTGAAATGGCACAGGTCCGACCTCGAACGCAGCTCGCTGAGCACTGAGCGGGCGTCCGGGTCAGCCGCGCACGAGCGGCTTCGCGGAAAATAGTATATTTGAATTATTATTTTTCATTGTTTCTTATACAAGAAAAAGTAATCGCTTAATGTCATGAAGTACAACATTACGAATTTATTGATATAATTTTCATGTAAATAGCTAATATGCAAAAATAGTTACAAATTTTTAAAGGTTTGCTTTAGACACAAGTTTGCGATTTTTTTCTATCGAGCGAAAGTTGGTTAATCATGTTTTGAATCGCTTTTGGCACTACAGAAAGGTCTCAAGATTGTTGTGCATATTTTTTTGAAACCATATCATCATTTACAAACGCGTTATGATTTTTCAAAATCTCTGTTGCGTGAACTCACGGCGCCTTAAAAAATACCGGTGTGTAATTAGGTATTGACACATGTTAATTGCTTGCGTTGCTGTGCCCGCGCGGTTCCTTATTAATGTGACTGGTTGGTTCACCCCCCCCCCCCCCCTCTGAACCCTAAAAACATTTTTATGGCCTTACATTTATTTTTTATGTGCTTAAAGAGCCTTACACTCCGTTTCACGAATCCACATCACCTGTTGTGGATTCGTTTATATTATCAGTGACTTAGAGACCATATACATCTCTAACAATATTAAATTAATTTTAATTTTGACGCTCAGAGACCATGTACATCTCTGGGATATTATATTAATTTCATTATACTCCTTGTTTAATCTTGAGACCTTATACATCTCTAACTTTACTGATGTTGTAATATTTGTAATAGATAACTTTGCAAATTTATCTTCACTGTATGACATTAATTTTCTTATAATTGTAAACTCGAAATTATTATTCCTTCTTGAACTGTAAATTAATATTTTGACATGAAAAATGTATTACTTATTATAATCAGACTTTCTTAAATTGTAAATTAATATTTTGACATGTAAAAGTGCCCTTGTGGCTTATTTGCAGAATAAATGTTTGATTTTGATTACAACGTTTAAACTGATTGTAACCGTAATTATCAGAAAAGTATTGACAATTCCAATAACTGAAGGGTACGATACCTTTATAAAAGTTTTAGATAGTAACGTAACCAAAATCAGTTTTAGCTCGAAAATTAGCATCATCATCATTATATCAGCCGAAAGACGTCCACAGCTGGACATAGGCCTCCCCCAGAGACTGCCATAAGAGTGTTTAAAACTACGACCAAGACCACCGGGGGATGGGCGGCAGCATCCCTGGAGTGCGGTGGGAAATACTGCGATCGCCAACCCGCATGCCAAGCGTGGCGATTATGATATTTACCCCCCCTGCAAGAAGGAACATTATCGATTTGGACGTAACTGAAAAAAGAGTTTTTTATTTTTTTTTATTCTAAATAGGTTTGCGCTTGACCACAAATCACCTGATGGTAAGCAATATTGTGGTCTAGGATGGAACGCGCTTACCTAGTAAAAACCGATTCACTCTCGTTTTGAAGACCAAAAGGTTGTAGTTTACGGGAAACAAGGATTCCGGCAAGGAGTTCCACAGCTTGGCGGTTCTCAAATGTATTTGTATTGTATAAAATAGGTACTTGGGTCATTTTATTTTTTCATGACCAGTTTTCTATTACAAAAAAGAATCTATGATATATATTGAATTAGTGTACAAAAATAGGATTTCGAAATAGTACCTAAACCTAATAAAAGGAATTTACAGGTAAAATACTTAAATATTAACATATTGCTGTAAAAGGTGGGTAACACAGTGGTAAAAACCATTTTTTCATACAAATGGTGAGACCACTGAATTACTCGATTTATGGATACTAGCCGTGGTTCGTCAATTGCCAAGAGCATCGGAAGTGATACTCTAATAAACCTTTTTCTAAATAAAAATACAAAAATGTGAAGTCAGGGCCGAGTATTCCAAAATCTGCAGTTAAAAAAAAGTGTCTGAAAATTATTTACATGAAAAAGTAGACTGGCCCAATTACGCATTTCGGTTTAAAGAAACTTTATTGTCTAAAGAAATTACAGAAATTTCACTTACAAGACAACTTTTAAATAGTTAACTTAGGTATCTAAGGCAATCTTACAAGTTACGCAATAAGCAAGCATTTCAATGTGACAATTATTCAACAAACATTTGTATTTTTAAACTTAAGAGGCCAAGAAGAGTAAAATTAAAACTAAGAATAGACCCTATTAGTTCTGATGTAAAGCTAAAATTTAAGTGTTAAGTAACAGGAATAAATGAGGGTATCTTTTCTTATGCCAGTTCAGTTAACTACTCAACTTGTTTACAGGGCTAGTTGAACGAAAACTTTTAATCAGTACTTAATTGTCGGTTACCTTAGTGACTTTTTGTATATAATAATTTTATATATATGTAACATTTTTAAGTAACTAGATGTACTTTAAATTTGACCATTAATTACTTCCCCAAAATTAAGCAGTCTTCGTGGTCAACGTTTCAGCACACCGGGAGGAGCCGGTGACGCATACAAATCGGCCATTTTGACTACCTCCACTTCGGAGTGGAATAAATGTATTAACTATATATATAGAAAAGTATCCAGTCGTCTACCGGTCCCGGGGATCCCCGGTCTCATTACAAAAGAATGCTATTGTTTATTTTTTTCGCTGGGAGACCACGGCATGAGCGGAGTATTCTTTGAAAAACAATAAATGGTAATAATCTAATAGATTGCTCACCCTAAAAAGTAAACGCTTTACCCTGATTTCTTTGTTACCCTGATTTCTTTGTTACCCTGATTTCTTTGTTTGTTTAATTAATTTCGTTTCAGTCTTATCGTTTTATCGTTTATCATTCAGTTAGTACCTAAGAATGTATACTTATCTCCTTTAATTAAATTTTTCCTACTAGTAATGTTCATGTTGATGCATCATTGGCTCGACTTGGCTGAAATAGAGTAGAGTAACTGTGTTATTGTATGCTGAACTTGATTGGATTTAACCATGTAATTAACCCTGCTCTGTGTTGGTCGACTTGACACTAGTGCGGTATGTGCACTTGGTCAATTATGCGCTTACTTATTGATCATGCTGTGTGCACTTGCTTTGGATGTCATGCTGGTCTTTAAACTTCTGTTTTGTGCAAACTTAACTGTAGCATTTATTGTGTGATGTCTGTAAAGTGTACCTTTTTTAAATAAATAAATAAATAGATTGTCTATACTTATTTCAAACGATACAACTTAAAAGGCAGTCCACGTAAATATGAGAATTGTATCGGTAACTTTCAATTTACAATTGGCTACTAAACAAAAAACAACGCTTTTGCGAATCTTTATAGTCCCGTATGTTTTTATGATTTTAATTATTTTGTTTAATTTAATATTTTTTTATGATAATGTTATGTTTTTTATTCATAGAGCCACGATATGTTATACAATTTTAAGAGCGCTTTAATAAAATGTAACAGGTCCACTAGCGCCACTCGTAAATAAGTGTAATTATTTAGATTGAATTCATCAATCTACTCGTATACGTCCAAAGTTAAAACGGCCGTTTTAATTTTGGGCTCATAATGAGACGAATCTAGCAACGTAATAACTAGTTTGATGGATTTTAAAAGTACTTAAATACAAACTACAGTACGTAGCGGCCCCCTTTTTTAGTTATTTATCGTTAAATTTAAATAATTACACTTATTTACGAGTGGCGCTAGTGGACCTGTTACATTTATTAAAGCGCTCTTAACATGAGTTATCATCGTAATTGCTATTGAGTATATAACAAGCGTTAAACACTAACTCCCTTATTCATAAAACTTAACAAACCTCTGCTAACTTATTTGTTCTTTGTCTCTTTCTCACAAATGTAAATGCCAAAGTGACAGAAAAGGACAAACGAACTTTAGCAGCTAGTTAAGTAAAATAGGTTTGACGGACGTTTATGAATAACGGCGTTAACCTCGACATAAAGCTTACTGTGTACAAAGGTCGATCAACTTTACATATTTTTATTCTGCCCCAGTTATTTTGCGACGACAGAGGTAGTTTCTAAGAAAATTTGTTACCTATGTTAAATACTCGCACAATTTCTTAGAAAAATGGCAAGGCACTTCATGTAGATATTCTAAGGCCGCTTTCATGTACAATGTGACACTTAATCCAAGAGATGACCCCGGTCCAAATGGATTGATACTTTTATTTATTTATATTTATTTATTTATTCAACAACAACTTAAGTCTATCATTACAGGCTAATACCTAATGCGACAGACCAGGATATAATGTTCTTTAAACAACACATAAAATACGACAGTATTAAAGTTAAACAATCTAAGAAGAAGACAATATTGACATATTGGCCGTTGTGAAATCATTCAGGTGGCATGTAAATACGTCCAACCTCAACGCAACCAGGTTGATAGTGCGAATGCCTCGCGTTAGCGGCGCCTCCTGCAACAGCTTTGTGCGAGCGACGGGCCTGTCGTTACTCGGCGATCACTGATTAGGGGCCGCACGGTCCGTAAGGCACACACTTACGGACCCGGACGACGTAATCACAGCGTCTATCGAAAGATGGAACGCTGCGCTTACGGTGTCCAACTCTGACACGACGCGTACACTTAGGCATTCCCGCCGGCGGGGACGTCCACCGCGCGATCGCGACAACATTGACACACATAGTCCCTATTCGTCCCGGTACCGCTGCACACCGGGTAGAGTCAGTCCGACCCAGGTCGGGCCTAGCTGAGTTTCTTGCTGGACTCTTCTCAGCTAGGCTAGGTTTAGTGAACCAGCGACAAAACTCCCAGTAGCTCGATTCCACTCACACCTCAGATTCGGTTGAAACCGCTCAACCAATCTCACTGGAGCGCAAACTCTTAGAGTATTCCAGTGTTCCAAACCACACGCGTGGTCGTGCCGGAGGTTTTCCCCTGGATTTTCCCCAGGCTTCTCTCCAACCGCGCACTCCTATCGCTTTATTGGGTCCGGCATGTAAAGCCACAGTCAGGTTAAAAAAAAAAAGCGACCGGGACGGCCAGCAGCGGCTGTTTATTGCTAAAATTCAAGTTTAGTTTAAACCCTATAAAAAAAACTTAATAAAATACGTACTCGGAAAACATCAGACTTCAAATATTTTAAATGTTATTAAATATACTCGTAAAATAGCATGAAATAACACACCATTAATATCAGAACATGCTTTTACGAGTATCGAAGAAAAAAGCTAATAATTTAACAATCTCGCATCCGCCAATGTTATACGAGTATCATTTACCCTGGCTTACCGAAAGGTAACCCTTTTTAATCACAATCAGACTCATAAAGATTTAGACATATTTCGACCTTGTGTCTAAGCAATAAAGTGCTAGAAAGTATATATATTTATGACGCTTAACTGTACAAAAACAGAGTCCCAAGGGGACGAGGCAGGTAAGATTGCAGACAATGTAGCTCGCGTACCGACATTCGCATCCCATTCATGTCGGGAGAGTAATAATATGAGATAATCTTATGAGATAATCTTATGACAATACTCAAACCTAGTGAAAGGTTACTATAGGGCCGATCTTTCACAAATTCGCCAAGATGGTACAATACAAATACTCTTTATTGCATACTTGAATAAAAATGCAAAGCACGTGAGAAACATAACATAGCGACATATAAGTAGGAGGTCATGGTACTCTAATACATACCTAAAATTACGATTTGAAACGGGATATTTACCATGTATATTTGTATTTTTGAGTTCCCAATATTTCGGCACTGTTGCAAGCGTAAGCGCCATTATCAAAGATTAAGTAACTGATGTGCTGCGAGTTTTAGTTGTGGTCTACCCACACACCATAGCGATCTACCCTCTTCCTGGTTCGCTTTTTTCGCACAGTGTCACCGTCACTACCACCGTCCGCCTTGTCACTTGAAACTCGATTACGGTCACAACACACCACACTCACAGTATCAATACGCGAGACCAAAAATAAATGACGCGCGTGTAAATGAACATGTAAGCATGAAATAATATATTACATACCTAAATTATGTAAAACACGGAAAATATTTCGATTATTTTTAATTTCACTCAGTCTAGATTGCCCTGCTGCATCTTAGGTACTGATTATTATAAATGCGAAAGTAACACAGCTAGTCTGTTACCTTTTCACGCTATTTGTCCCTTTAGTTGTCAACACAGTGCATCCTCAAATTTGACGACCGCTTTAGCCTAGTTGGTAGTGACCCTGCCTTCGAAGCTGGAGGTCCCGGGTTCGAATCCCGGTCAGGGCATGTATTTGTGTGATGAACACGAATATTTGTTCTTGAGTCTTGGGTGTTTTCTATGTATTTAAGTATCTATCACTTGGTACCCATAGTACAAGCTTTGCTTAGTTTGGGATTAGGTTGATTTGTGTAAGATTGTCCAAAATTAAATATTTATATATATTTTATAAAGGGTCGGCAACGCGTACGTGATTCCTTTGGAGTTGCGGGCGTCTATAGGCTGCGGTAGCCGCTTACCATCAGGTGGACCGTAAGCTTGTTTGCCACCGGCGTTGTATAAAAAAAAACCGCGAAAAGGGTTTACGAGTGAGACGAAATTTGGCATGGAAATTGTTCGTATCCCGAGGAAGGACGTGGGGTGGATTTGGTCCCGGAAATCATGCCCTAACGGTATAAATGACTTCAACGCGGAGGAAGCCGCGGGAAAAAGTATTTTATAAATAAGACATAGACATACGTAGTTTTTTGACATTCATAAGTGCATGTAACATGCCTAAATTGAAGAATAAATGATTTCATTTCATTTCATTTCATTTCATAGAATTTTTTTATTTAACATCAAATTGATAAGTGTTTACGGGTGGACCAACTATTCTTAGTTGCTCGTTACCATGGTTACGTCTCCTGAGTCACTCTTAAAAACTCCGATTTTATAGGTTTTAAACCTACCAAGCATGAGTTTTAGTGATGAGTATAAACCCATTTGGACATGGGTCATCTCTTGAGCATGCTTGAAGTCCATATTATAAACATTTTTCTAAGAGACTCGGTTACTTTTGTCTCCTCGCTGACGGGACAAAGTAACAACAAGGAAAAGTTGATTGACCCACACAATGCAATAAAACATTACAAGCCTTACAATAAAACTTAAATAGGCACAAATTGATATGTTTACATGTAAAAATAAAGACTTAAAATTATGATGCTAAAAAGGAGCGAACCTCAGCATGTGTTGCAGCAGGCTTACCTACTACAACGCTGGTTTTCAGGCCGACCTCGTACAATACGGATTTGCTTGCTGCTTGTCGGTAAGCAATAAGAGTTTGTATCCAAATGTTAGTGTAGGCAATACGCGTGCATCCGTAAGAACTTCTATTAATCATTTGATTTCTTTTTAAAGTTGGTTTTCCGGATAAACGGTGGCGAACAGGGCTCGGAAACCGGTTTGTCTTCATGCAATTAACCGGTTAAAAATTTCGGTTAATTGCGTTTTACGATATTATTTCGTACTTTAAATCATTTATTTCATAGATGAAGGTTTACAAAAACAAATCTTAAAATAAAAATGGAGATCTGACAAAGTGGTGGGAGAATGCACAAGACATGGACGCGTGGAAAAAAAATAGGGAGGCCTCTTTGAAGAAACTTTGAAGACTCATAATTATGTAATTATTTACTTTTTTGAATCAATTTTTTCGCCATTTGAAGAAATTGTTTTTTTTTTGAGAAAATTCAAACTTGTTGATTTTCTTATTTGGTGTTAACATCGCAACAGGCTGCTCGGTTCTCAGCCATTCGGATAGACGTCTGCAAGTTTCCTTTGCAGATTACCTTCACATACTTATTTATTTTACTTCAATAAGCCCCCATTCGTCGGGTTACAAGCAAAAGTCACTACACTAACAAATAACAACTTAAAATAAAGTTCGTATATCAGCATCGTTTCAGTACTGAGATACGAGGTTTCGAAGAGTAGTGACAGATTTGATACTGAGGTGATAAGCAAAATCACCCTTTTTTTCTCACCCGTCGCATTGTTAACTTTCATCGTATAGCGTTCAGTAGAATAGGGTACTTGACAGATGTAATTAATTATTATAAAACGTATTGTTTAATGTAGGTTACAATTCCTAGCCAAACTAACTGGTTACATTTCAATGAAAATAATTTAATTAATTAATACAGTTTTAATAATAAGTTTACGGTTTTCTTATCTGTGACTCAAATTAATTCTTAAAATTGTCACCCGAATAGTTTAGTTCATCATAATAGCAGTGTGACGTCACACCCGAACTGGATCGCGTTTAAAAAAGTATGGATAAAATTATAAGTAACTAAGCAAAAATCGCGTCTATTTGAGTAAATTATGACGTAAATTTATTATGAAAATGTTGACCTATTATTGAAATAAAATAATGTATTAAATAAATATATCTACGGCAAAAATATGTTTTTTTGATATCCGCAACGTATAATTTAAGAATTTTTAACATATTAAAACTAATTCTACAAAATTGGTAAGTACCTAATTCATTCGATTTATATCTATATATTTTGGAGTTAATAGTAATTAAATACCTACTTATTCATCCAAATAAGTTGAAGAGTTTCTCAGAAAAGTTGATATCATTCTAGGTATATCTATTTTCTAGAAGCACTAAAAATTTAATTGAATAAATTTGTGGCTTTCCAATGACTTGGGAAGTTGTCGCATACTTTATCTTGGTTCCTGTGCTCTATTCAAAAGCGTAGTTTGAAGTAATGAAATAAATGAATGAATGAATTGTGTCAATGTATCTCAATTTAAAAAAAAGAACCATGAGTGATTTTTTAAAAAGAAACACGAGTGATTTAGCTGGCTTTACTAAGAGTAAAAGCTAATAACACTAAGGTCGCCAAAACAGTGTCTGACACGTTTTAATCAAATTAATAGTTCACACATAGAAATAAGGTATTTCGTACATTTTAATGTGAGAGTAAGAATGAAGAAATTTTATAAGTACGAGGGGCGTTCAAAATATTCTCGGTATTGGAATGAAAACAAACAAGTATGAAAAGTTTGATATTTTTTATTTTTCAATATACTCCCCCCCTATGTTAATACACTTAAAAGATCGATCAATTATTTTTTTTAATCCCTCATAAAAATATTTTTTATCCTTGGTATAAAAGTGCTCCTCTACTGCCGCCCTCAACGCCTCATCGTCAAAAAATCGATTTCCACGCAGATCCTTTTTGAGATTGGGGAACAAAAAGAAGTCGCTGGGGGCTAAGTCCGGACTATACGGTGGATGAGTTATAGTTCCGAACCCACATTCAGCAATAGCTGCCTTGGCAATATGAGCAGTATGGACAGGGGCGTTGTCATGCAGAAGCAGAATACCTTTAGACAACTTTCCTCGCCTTTTTTCTTTTATTGCGTTCCTTAATTGATGTAGAATATTCGCGTAGTACTGTCCCGTGATATTTACACCTTTTTCTTTATAATCGATCAACAATACTCCTTCACAATCCCAAAATATTGTTGCCATGACCTTGCCAGCGGAAGGGACGACCTTGAACTTCTTGGGATGAGCTGAACTCTTAATGTGCCACTGCATGGACTCCTGTTTACTCTCTGGGTCATAATGATGAACCCAGGTTTCATCTCCAGTAACTATCTTTTGCAGCACCTCATCAGGATTTTCACCACACAGGTCAATAAAATCGGAACAGCAAGCTGCACGCACATCTTTTTGAATTCGAGTCAGCATTCGCGGAACCCATTTTGCACTGACCTTTGACATATTAAGATGGTCATGGATAATGTCATGTACGGTACCAATAGAAAGATTGGTTACTTGAGCTATTGATTTTATCTTCACTCGACCATCTTCCAATATAAGGTTTTCCACCTGATCAATATTTTCTTGTGAAGTAGCTACTACAGGCCGGCCAGGTCTAGGGTCATCTTCAATACTCTCCCTGCCACGTTTGAATTCGCTTGACCACTTTTGAATTGTAGATAAAGAAGGAGCAGACTCACGGTAAACACAATCCATTTCCTCTTTTATGGTTTTTTGGTTTTTACCCTGTTTCGTCAAGAATTTTATTACGGAACGATGTTCTAATTTCGTTAACATTGTTAATTCACTCATTGTGTTCGTGTTTGTTCAGAAATTGCAGAAAAACAAAAGAACATCTCGGTTTGAATTATACTTTTTTTTAATGTCAAAGAATGAACCTTACCAGCCAGTAACAAAACAAATTCAAAAAGAGGTTATAAGATATCAATACCGAGAATATTTTGAAAGCCCCTCGTACGTTAGTATACATGCTTATACAAGAGTTGGCATTAGGAATTTCGTACGTTAAAAGTTTTGGATTTAGATGTTTTTCCCCAACAATAATACATATATTAGAACACACGAGGAAAACTTATATTGTGAATCAACCAAGAACTAAAAGGCGTTTTCCTGTAAGAACAATGTAAAGTAGGTATAAAACTTATAAAATTTAGATCCTCAACCGTACTTTCTACTCACCACGTGTATGGGTGGGTCATTGTCTGATTTAGGTTCCCGTCTTTTTAGTGGACATATCAAAAGTTAAGGGCCACAAAGCTTAATTTTTGAGTGGTCTAGTAACCCGCATAAACGGTGTTTCCATAACTATAAATCCATACAATAAAAACATAACTTATGTGTACATAAGCCGTTAATTATTGACCACCTGGTGGACAACCTTTGTTTTTACAACTGACAATGACCCAGGTAAGTTTTATGAGTAACGTGAATACTAATTATAATAGAAGTCAATTAAGGTCAATACTTATGTTAACCAAATACTTTTATGGTCAATCTTCTCGTATGATTTATTTTATTTATTTATTTATTGCAAACAAAACATATACAGCATTACAGTCGAAACCAAGGCACTGTATAATTTAGGTTATATATAATATATGATGATTCATACCAATTCATACATAATGTAAGTATAATCTAATTACACATTTCGGGACCGCAATGGTAGCCAACATTACCAATAAGTAATTAAAATAATTATGAACCATATACAATTTATTTTATAATAAATGTATTTCCCTGTCAAAGCCTCTTTGAGATTCACATTAAGATTGGATTGCGCTTGCAATTCATTTTATTAAATATAGTTATATATACCTAAAATGAATAATTGTAACGTATTCGGGGTTAAAATACAACATAATCAATATACTCCAAACATCACGGACAAACCATGCGCAAGTCATACAACAAACCACCGTTTCACGAGACTTATCAACGTAATTGATTACAGTATTGCGCAGCCGCGGCAGTCGGCCACGCAGCGCGCGCGCCGGTCCCAAGATGGCCGCCGCTTTCCGGGAAACGCGACATCGCGCCGCCATCTATAGGCTCGCATGTCAAACTTAAGCTTCATATTAGTATTTGGATTCGAATATGGATCTTAGTGAGTCGATTTAAGGTCCGGTCGACGCAAGGAATCGATGATTTAATCGTTTGGTTTGTTAAAATGAAAAGGTCGATTTCGAGTTAAGCATCTTCTAATAGTTCTAATATTCGTTTTTTGATCCAAATTTGGATCTTAGTGGTTTAAGTTAAAATAATAAGTATTAGAAATATGTAAAACAGCTCCCGTTCGAATAAACCCAATATCATATATTTAAAAATAAACTAAAAACAGGTACTAATACAAAAAGCTTTAAATGTAGGCACAATTTGCGGAAACCTATTTAATTATATGAGTGTGTATAATATACGAGCAAAATAACTGGTACAGTTTGTATTGAATTCCCATGTAGTGTACCCGTTATTTTTGCTAGTGAGTATATTATAGCGGCAATTTAACTAAAACACACCCTGCGCCTCGACACATCCTGAGTGGACTCCTTTTTTGTGACAACATTGTATATCTTTTAGATTTAAGCATTTTGTAATGTTATTTATTGTGTTGTTGTTGCAAAATAAAAATTTATTCTATTCTATTCTATAAACGCATTTATGAATAAGTGGGTTAGTCACAGTCAGTGAGTTGATGAGTATGACTAAGTTTGATTGACGGCACTTAATGAAGGGTCGCTTGCCCGATTGAATGATTAAAGCGAAGTGTCAGTATTAGGGGTAAAAAATACGCTTGTAAAACAGTATTAATTGTAGTCGAGTCGGGAAATGTCATTAATAAACATTTCAATCAGTTTATTAGTTTAACTGATACATTCGTTGTCATGGTTTTATCATTCATTCAAATAAAGATGTTTACAAACGCATGAGACACAATTCCCATAACTAATGTTAGAGTTATAATCGTTATTTTTTTAACGTGACTGTGGCTTTATAGGTCGGGCCCAATAAAGCGATAGGAGTGCGCGGTTGGAGAGTGGAATGGGGAAAATCAAGGGGAAACTTTTAAAACGACCACGCGGGCGGTTTGCGCTCCAGTGAGATTGGTTGAGCGGCTTGAACCAGATCTGAGGTGTGGTATCGAGCTACTGGGAGTTTTGTCGCTGGTTCTAAAACTTTAATGTTAAGCGTTCCGAACGACGCCCGTAAAGATTTAGAAGTACTTATCTAATGTGTAGTTTCTTACGTTAGGACTTAAGTTCACATAATAATACATAAATAAAACATATATCTTGAGAAACGTTGTCGAGACGGACTTGGATTTTTTTTTTATGAATGACTGAACAGCGACTGGCCTTACAGTATCGCCTGATGGAAGGCGATGACGAGGCCTAAGATGTAGCTCGCTGGTTCAGTAATAGACTATTCACTCTTGCCTTGAAGAGGCTTGAATTATAATTAGCCGGAAATACAGAAGACGGGAGCAAGCTCCATTCCCTTGCTGTTCGCATTATATTTGCAAGTTCATGTTTGCAAGGACTAGTAACTTCGTACTAGTGTTCAGTGGAATTGACATGATGAGAGACTTCGCTCGGTTCTCATTTGATTTTATTTTTAGACTGACGCTCAGAGTCCTTATACATCTTTGAGGATATTTATTTATTAGATTTTATTATTTTCATGTTGACGTGTTATAGATATAGCTCAAAATATTTTATTATGATTAGTGTACCTACTTTATTACCTTTTATCTTGACGCTTAGAGACCTTATACATCTCTAACAAATCTCGATTGTTATTAGTTTCTTAGTCTTATTTTTGACATGTAACACTACATTTAATTAATGATACTTTGATTATTGTATTATTTTTATTTGATGTACCTAGATCGATTATGACTTGTAAAAGTGCCCTTGAGGCCTATTTGCAGAATAAATGTTTTGATTTTGATTATTGAAAAGATGAAGCTAACCGCTGCGTGCGAATAAACGGAAGACTAAACAACAAGAATAAAACTGTCATGACATGGTTTGTTGGAAAGCGAAAATCCAGTTCGGTCAAATCATCTATACGAAACGTGTAAATCCTACCTAACGCAACAGGATACTAGGCGCGGCGCGCGGCGTTGCGTGCGTGGAAACCGGCCATTTGCTAATTGACGAATGGCACGGGAAACACGCGTTCGCCGACGGCTTGCCTTTACGCTCGTTTTAGTTTACCGGTATTTGGAAATACTGACACGTATTTAGATCACAAACTTTAAAACAACCGGCCAAGTGCGTGTCGGAGAACGCACAATGCAGTATTTCAATTACGATTTTATTGACTTTCGGAGCGATTATCTCCGAATTTATATACATAATTAAGCAAAATTGCTGAGAAACCTTACTTAATCTTAATCAAAAACTGGTGCCATGCCACGTGTTGACCTACGGTAGAAACATTACTAAAATGTTTTTTTTTTTTGCTTCATATATCAGTAGCGGTGTAAAATATCAGATCCTACCTAAGCCACAATAATGAAATACATAATAACATAATTGTAAGTCCAATGTCCTTCACTAAACTTAGGTGTAAACTAAATTTGAAATAGAGAATTTCTGGCAGCGAGCGTATTTATTTATTTAAACTTTATCGCACAACATCAGAAAGTACAAATGACAGACTTAATGCTGCCTTACGGCATTCTCTACCAGTTAATCAGTGAGCTAAAAAACGAACGACACAGGACCGGTCTAAATGGCGAGCCTTGGGGGAGGCCTATGTTCAGCAGTGGACGTCTTTCGGCTGAAATGATGATGATGATGATGAAAAAACCTCTGTACCAATCACATCGAACATGAGAATAAATTGCACTGAATTTCAGCAAGTAAACTAGGTTGCGTGCAAACTTTGACTACGGCTACATAAGAGCATTAAATAAATCATGGAAATAGCTTCTCTCGTACATGTGCAACGCTATTTCAAAGCAATTCAAGTATTTTCACTCGAACGCCAAGATTTTCCACGTATTTCTGCTTCATATTTCAAAGAGAAGTTGGAAAAGTACTTTTAACGGTAGCTGTTAGTGTGAGTACAGAACTGGGGGAATTTTTCCAAGACGCAGTCGTACCGATTCAATAATAATAGCCATTAATTCTAAGCTTAAATAACAGTATTTCTATTTTGTTTTACATTATATCTCGCAACTGGGTCATACGCGGATTTAGGTTCGCGTCTTTTCTGTGGACGTACCAAAAGTTAAGGCTACAAAGCTTAATTTTGGATTGGACCAGTAACCCGCATGAACAGTGTCTCCGTTTCTATAAATCCCTGTGATAAAAACATAGCTAACATGCACATAAGCCGTTAACTATTGACCACAGGAGGGACGACTTTTGTTTTTTCGACTAAGTATGACCCAACTCTGTTATTGAATGCTGAACTTGATTGGATTTAACCATGTAATTAACCCTGCTCTGTGTTGGTCGACTTGACACTAGTGCTGTATGTGCACTTGGTCAATTATGCGCTTAGTCATTGATCATGCTGTGTGCACTTGCTTTGGATGTCATGCTGGTGTATAATAAATAAATAAGTATTTGCGGACAATTTTACACAAATCTACCTAGTCCCAAACTAAGAAAAGCGACTAGGAGACGGTATACATACTTAAATAAATACTTAAATACATAGAAAACATCCAAGACTCAGGAACAAATATTCGTGGTCATCACACAAATAAATGCCCTGACCGGGATTCGAACCCGGGACCTCCAGCTTCGTAGGCAGGGTCACTACCAACTAGGCTAAGGCGGTCGTCAATAAGCTACTGATTTTGTACAAACTTCCTAACTGTATCATTTTTCGTTTTCTTTTCTTTTTTTTCTTTGAACCTGACTTGGCTTTATAGGCCGGGTCTAATAAAGGACAGGAGTGCGCGGTTGGAGAATAGCCTGGGGAAAATCCAGGGGAAAACCACCGACACGACCACGCGTGTGGTTTGGGACACTGGAATATTCTAATAGTTTGCGCTCCAGTGAGATTGGTTGAGCTCGTTTCAACAGAATCTGAGGTATGAGTGGAATCGAGCTACTGGGAGTTTTGTCGCTGGTTCACTAGCTGAGAAGAGTCCAGCAAGAAACTCAACTAGGCTGAGTCATTTATCGTGTGATGTCTGTAAAGTGTACCTTTTTAGATACATAAATAAACTCAGTGTGCCATAAGGCATATTCCTCCTCCAACTGTCTCCACTTGGTTCTGTCAGATGCGACTCTTATTCAACGTGGTTGGAATCGTAGCCTAATGTTATCTTCTTATTGGAACCTAAGTGATGACTTGGTAGGGTTAAAATAAAATAGGAAGTCACGAACATATTCTAAAAAAGGGTTAGACTTAGCAAGTAAAAGCTAATTTCAGTGCCATGTTCAACGTTGTAAGTTTAAATGTGGAGAAAATGTGACATTGCAGTGATAGGTTGCTGGCCTAGCGACCACAACACATTTCAAACACTTAAGATACCGACGGGAAGAAGGGGGTGCCTTCTATCCTAGCATCACACAGAAACATTTTAATCACCATGAAATAAGTACTTATCTCTTTTAAAACAAATGTGGAACAGAGAAAGATAAATTTATTTATTTATTTAAACTTTATTGCACAAAATACACAAATTGTACAAATGGCGGGCTTAATGCCAAATGGCATTCTCTACCAGCCAACCATTGGGCTAAACAGATATTTTATAAATGGTGCAAAGAAAAGAAAAAAGAAGAAAAAGAGTATGAAAAAGTATATCAAAATATGTAATAAAACATATAAACATAAAATATATATATATATATATATATATATATATTTACAGGTATACAAGATACATACATACAGGATTAGATAAATGTTACATATTGATTTAACCCTCTATACTAGATACGTTTTTTTTTATTCCGCTGTCGACCAAGGATGTTGTGACAAACTCGAAGTGACCGAAGTAAACAAATACATACGCCATTAAGCCCCGTTTACTAAAAATAATGTTATTAAATCAATTAGATACGATAAAGTTTCCGAATAACCCACTTACTGTAATTAATTAATTATTATATTATGTTCCAAGTGCCTATTTCCCCTTTCCAAATAAGTAATTTTAGAGCACAAATATAGTTGAATTCAGAATTGCGGCACGCAACGTTTTCACCGTTAGAATTTCTTCGAGTATTTGTGATATTTAAAACATATTTGTTACACAAGATAAAGACATAAAATGAATACAAATCACTGTCCTAATAAAATATTATGTTATTGATATATAGAAAAACCGCGCTTGCCTAGATTATTTTAATACTGTAGTCAGTTTAATGATGCACAAAGTGTCCTTGATGTATAAGCAATTATAATGTAAGTATATCCCAATTAAAATAATTAAATTAAATTATTTATTACTGAAACAAATTATATTAAAGATATAAATTAAATGAATCAAGTTTCTTAAACCAAATGAATGAAATTATTACGATTATACGAAATGAATTAAGTATACATTTTTCCAAATAACATATATTTTTTTAGTGAAATATAGTTGAAGCTTGGCAAGGTAAATTGAAAAAATGCATGATGATGATTTGTATTATTGTGTCGAATTATTATGGATCAAATAAAGGCTTTTTTATTTCTATTTATTTTATTTTATTTATATAGAAAAACCATTCTTTTTACTATTATTAAAATATTACATTGATAATAAGTATAAACTTACAAAAAAGGGCCAAATTAAGAGGCTCCACGCGCTATTCATGGATTTTTGACGAGCTTTGAGTTGATACTGCTCCGTCAAAACTATAGATATATTTATGGCACAAACGCTTACCTTCAATCCTTTATCAACCTTTGCAAAATTTTGAAAAAAACTGACTACTTATTTTTTTATGATTTATTGAAACACTAGCAGCGCCCTGCGGTGTTACCCGCAGATAAAGGGTAGCCTATGTCCTATTCTGATGTCTAAGCTACAATACTGGAAAATTTCATAGAGATCCGTTCAGTAGTTTTTGAGATTAAGCGAAACGTACATCCATCCGCACAAACTTTCACGTTTATAATATTATTAGGATGGTCCAAAAAGCTCTATTTTCGATACTAGTATGTTGTTTATGTACTTAGGCTGGGTTGCACCAAACCGTCTGTAATCGTAAGCGGTGTTCGTTAAAATCTGATTGTATGGAAAGTGTGACACGTTTCTATGGGATGACAGCTGCCGGTGCCATATTTGACGATGACCGGCCTGTGATCGTATGTTGGTGCAACCGACCCTTATATAAAATGTAAATGTAAATGTAAATGTAACTGTTCCTTATTGACGTCTCGCAAGTGAGATTTTTATATTTAACTGTTTTTTGGCATAATATTGCCAAAGTTAAAATACAAAAAAAAATATTTGAAGTTTAAAGAAGTTTTATTTGGTGTTTGAAGTTTTGATTTTTTTATATTTGATTTATTTTTTATATTTTAAGTTTGATGCCATATATCTCAAAGACAGTGAGTTTTGAAGTAAATATGGTACACTATTTCGGTAAACCTCGCTGTTCTTAATACGATAAGCCATAAAAAAAAACGAGAAAATGGAGAGTTACAGATTGAAGGTCTTTGGGAGCTAGGAGTCCCTTAAAGTTAGGTTTAAAATATTAAAAGCACTATAAAATACGAGAATAAGTAAACTATATTTTATACAAACGCCTTAACACGTACAGCGACATCTACCAGAAGACTCATGCTTCATTAACGGCACTAACGTCTCAAATCATATTGAGAATCGTCAGTTGCGATGCGCCATCCCATACCTAAATTTAGAATAAAGGAAAAATTGAAAAATTTAGGCATTAAATTTATCCTGCTCGGTGCCTAAATTTTACAATTTTTTCTTTATTCCAAATTTGAGAATAAATAAGACAGAGACAAATTAGTGTTCAATAAATTGTGTATTTTAAAAGCGTACGTAAAAAAGTAACTGCAAGTAATATATTAGTCAGTGAGACCAGTGAGGACTTCGGGCGTCTTGAGAACTTCTAACAGTCAAGTTGTTAGATACTTGTTTTTAACTTAGTCACCATGACCATTGTTTATTAAAATATATAGCCACAAATCCTTTTAGCCAAAACGTATCTCGACTTACATGTTTCTAGCGTGGGTTTTTAAGTACATATTTTTTAAATTACACATACATACACATACATTAACTCACGCCTGTTTTCCCAAAAGGGGTAAGCAGAGCACATGAAAATTAATTCCAGTGCCACATTTAGCAATAGGTTTTTTTAAATGACCAAGCCAAAAACTATTTCCAGACACACGGCCGTGATGGCTTCAGTTACACAGGTTATTAGAACGGCATGTTACATAAATTTTGAAAAAAAAAACACGTCGATACCTACATTGTTAACCAACTTTTTAAGAAATTGGGGCTTTAAAGTAAAAAGTCGTTTTGTCGCTCTCCTGTAAAATTTACAAAAACGAACTTACCTGTTTGTTCTTACCCTTTAGCAGCCCACTTGATAAGCCTTAGCCCAAAGTCTAGTTTCACCCTTGGGTTGAAGGGTTAGATGGCATTTGCTTCCGTAAAAACTAATGTCTACGTCAAATCTTGGTGTTAGCGGGCTCAGGGCAACTTTCAGGATGTAACTGTTCTGGGATAACGCTAGGCGAATGACGATTATGATGATCGATAATAAATATTAAAGCATATATATATACAGGAACGTTCCGAAATCAAACATCGACGAAATTGAACATATTCTCTCTCATTACACATCTCTTTCACTCATGCAGAATTTGAGGAAAACCGAAACTCCCACGTGGCCGCAACGATATAAAGATTTAACGAGTTCCTTATATATTGTATCATTAAAACAAATCATAATGATTCACCAGGAATGTATCGTTGAAATCAAATTGTATATATTTTTCGCTTTATTAGAAAGGAATAAGGTGCAAAATTGAAAATATATCTGTGATGCCGGCCGTCCAATCAGCCAAGAAAGTGACCTATCGCTTCTGAACCTTAATGTATATATGATAGAGTCGAGAAGTGGTAGCTAGGGTTACTGTTCAGTGGCTGACTCAACGGGTTTGGGCAAGCATTGTGCAAGCTGCAGGTGACTCAGCCGAAGGGGTACTGAGTACTTGGCTCGGTGATATCACATAGGATTTTGTGGAGTTTGGCGTCAGCAGGTATGTACGTTGGTTAAGGGCGCTATTCGAAATAGTTTATCGATAATGTGAGATATCGCCAATTTTGCAACTATCAATGTCCTCGATATTCCAAAGAACGATACATGCACCCACTCTTAAACCTCTTGACATAAAACCCATACAAAGAATACATTGTATGAAGCTTTATTGCACATAAAAATATTTACAAAAGAAAAAAAACAAAATTATCAAATATAAAGTAGGCCGGGCCCAATAATAGGCGATAGGAGTGCGCGGTTGAAGAGTAGCCTGGGGAAAATTCAGGGGAAAACCTCCGATACGACCACGCGTAACATTTATATAAAAAACGCTCATCTATTTAGCCCATTTTATTTACTATCTAGAACAGGACTATTGCAACCTACTGTCATAAATTTTAACTGTATTTTTTGGATTTTTCATTAAGAAATATCGTTTCAAACATCACTCCAAAACGACCATTTTCTAAAAACGGATTTTTTCGTTTAAATTCTACCACAATAAAATCAAGAAATGGCTGTGTCACTATGTAGAACTTTTATAAAGTCATCGTATCCTTTAATCACTTTATTGGTATTATCAATACTTTTGTCATAATGTGAAATCAAAACATTTAAAATCTTAGAGGGCTTTTAAAAAAAAAATGTATTCACTAAACTTGATATATTTGTCATCGTATCTATGAATATTTGGTAACGTACGGGAAGGGACGGTTGAAACGCTCTTAGACCTTACCAAACACACAAACCACACAGTACCAGTATAAAGTAATATAGTAGACAAATATAAAGTGTAGTTGTAAGTGTATACCCACCAGTTTTCATTACAAAGTTACCCATTTTATTTTCTCTTGAGTGTATATTAAATCGGATTGATTCAATAGCAAAGGTTTATGGTAATGGTAGTTTTGAAGTTTAGGGACAATTTACATATCTCAATTTTTTCTATGACCACGGAAATTCAGTACGTCTCCACTTTTTATGATCGTGGAGACTCTGTACATCTCTCTATTATAGCCATTATAGAACAAGTTTGTTGTTATGTATGGACCAGGAGACTATAAATTTTTCGGCAAATATGTGCCCAGGATTTTTCAGTTGGTTAGTTAGAGTGTGTTGGGTACCCGGGAGACAGACCTTTGCTCGGCGTTTTCGTGTTTTTCCGGAGAAAACGAATTTTCCCGACAATGTGACCCCCCGAAAACCCCCACATAACAAATTTCATAGAAATCGTTAGAGCTGTTTCAGATAAACGAAATATATAAGTAAATATACAAGAATTGCTCCTTTAAAGATATTATTATCATTTAATTATTAGAGAACATTTTCTGCGATCTGAACCATAGCTAGATCGATAATTCGACACCGAAAACTCTCCCATAGCAATTTCATCGAAATCGTTAACGCCGTTTCCGGGGCTACCGAAATAAATATACAAGAATTGCTCGTTTAAAGATATTAATTAATAAATTC
The DNA here is from genome assembly GCA_963556455.1 of Epiblema foenella. NCBI lineage: Eukaryota > Metazoa > Arthropoda > Insecta > Lepidoptera > Tortricidae > Epiblema > Epiblema foenella. The sequence continues at coordinate 17,589,640 of OY747111.1, forward strand.
TGACATGTAAAAGAGCTCTTGAGGTCCACTTACAAAATAAATATTAGATGAAATATTTTTTTATTAATGAAATTTAGCACACATTATATTATATGATATGTCTCTATTTGTAATAATCATACATTTAAATAGTCGAATCTCTTAAATATTACGATAACATAAATAAAGTAAAATAATCTACACAACGAAGTGAATTAAATTCAATTTGAAATATTTATTCATCTAGGAAATTCATCACAGAGTGATATGCTTTTGATGCGCAATTCATTTTGAAACTGTGTGTAAAAATACATTCAGTATCTAGAATTCTAATTGACTCCGGTACTTCAATGTAAATTTTGGCGCCCATCAGACCACCCAGTCTTCTGGAGTCTGTGCTGGGGACGGTCGGCCACGGTTTCCGTCTTGCAGAATAGGTATTACCTATTGCGAACTCTTTGGAGTTCCTTCTTACATATTTATCACATAGCACGATAACAGAAAAGCTTGGGTTTTTTCTTATACGGAGGCTTATCAGCGGCGATAACGCCACGATATCGTATCGAACCTCGCGTGTCGCTTATCTGCTAGAAACAATAATTTGTTTATGGCTGGGATCCCATAGCTGTTTTCGGAATGTTAGACACGCAGTAAATATAATACTTAAAAGAAAGTAATTTACCTGTATTAGTCTCTTTTATGTATTACTAGCGACCCGCCCCGGCTTCGCACGGGTGCACTTTATTAATGGATGTTATTATACATATAAACCTTCCTCTTCAATCTCTATCTATAAAAAAAAACCCGCATCAAAATCCGTTGCGTAGTTTTAAAGATTTAAGCATACATAGGGATTTAGGGACAGAGAAAGCGACTTTGTTTTAAACTATGTAGTGATGGTGATATTTACTTCGTTATTGTCCTGCGTGATTGCGATTTTCCGCTCGCGAAGCGTGCGGTAATTACCACTTTATGGCCTGGTATGACATAAAGGAATTTACCTGTATTAGTCTATGTCACACCAGGTCAAAAAGTGGCAATTAACGCACGCTCCGTGAGCGGAAAAATCACACTTCCCGGTCAGGGGAAGATATAAAATTTTGTACTTACCACGGGCGGTAATAAAGAAAGCCTCAGATCACATATTTATCGCCCTTGCCTTCGGCTCGGGCGTAAATAAAGAACGCCTCAGATCACATATTTATCGCCCTTACCTTCGGCTTGGGCGTCAAATACCTGTGATCTGAGACAATCTTTGTTTTAACGCTCTTGGTAAGTAATGTACTATTAAGTACGACACTGACAATACTGACATATGCTTGTGTTCTATAATATTCTACTTTAACACTAATGTATTAATTAGCGTTTCTATTACATACACACTGTTTAGAAATCGTATTTTTAAAATAGAAACTGTCGCTCCTCTTCAATGTTTTATTAAATCCTTCTTCCCCATGACACGCGTGGTCGTGTCAGAGGTTTTCTCCTGGATTTTCCCTAGGCACCTAAAGAGCCCGAGCTGCTTAGACACCTAATTCTGAGATTAGGCGTAGGAACTAGTTTTATGAAAGCGTCTACCTACTGACCTTCCAAACAGTGAAGGAAGAGGGAGTTTGCCCTGGAGAATGCCCCAAGGACCTGTTTTAGATTTAAGTTAGTTTTAATATTATTTAAGCAATTGTTCTTTAATTATTATTACCGCTAGTAAATAAATAAACAAATGTTATTAATTTAAAAACAATCAATAGAAAATGAATGTCAGTTTGGGACTAAGTAAACCGATTTGTGTAAGGCTGTTTCCAATTATTTATTTACAATTACTAGCGCACCCGGTAGACGTCCTGCCCGGAAAAGCTGCGCCACCTACCGGGTACAATCGTTTTTTCAAACCATCCAGGAATCTATTGAAATATTACACAATGAGGGCTATCGCGTATGAATTCGCCGCTAGAGGCGCTAGTGTAGCGTGGGGTCTCCGAAACGTCAAATGTCACTCTTTGTGGTTGCGCAACCCGGGTTAATATCTAATTGGAACAATATGGTGACTATTTTGCAATACCTGAGCTTGATTATGGCAAATATGAGTTAAGGGTCAATGACTTTCAGGGCTTTGAGACAGTTTTGTCTCTCAGAAACTTATTTCCTCCTTTTTTCCGAACAAAACGGGACCGCGCTACAGTGCGGTATGTTCGATATTTTTACGGTACGGTTTTAAGGCATTGAATATGATTTAAATGTAAACTTCGTTCTCATGCCCATAATAACCAATAACAATTTTTGACAGCTGGACCTTACTCGACAGTGGCGCCAACTGGTGAGCACAAAAACTCATTGTGTTTTTCTACTCTACTATGTCCTTTAATTGAGGTGTGCAATAAAGAGTATTTGTATTGTAGTGTATGATTATTTTTTAAATTACATTTCGGTTCATTCATCTAAAAGTTGTACTATAAAAAATCCAAAGGGGCAGAGATTGTAAAAAGTCGGTTCAGGTTTTAAAATAGGAATTTCATAGTCAATAACTGTCACTTATTGATCTTTCTTTTTTTTTATGTTATAGGGGGCAAACGAGCAGACGGACGCCTGATGGTAAGCAATTACCGTCGCCCATAAACACCTGCAACACCAGAGGAGTCGCAAGTGCGTTGCCGGCCTTTCAGAAGGGAATATGGGCCATTCTACTTTTTCATGTACATAATTTTCAAACACTTTTTTTTTAATGCAGATTTTGGAATGCTTAGGCCTCACTTCATATGTTAGAAAGAGGTTTAATTGCAGTATCACTTCCGATAGATAGGGTAATTAACGAACCACAGCTAATATCCAAAAATCGAGTAACTCAGTGATCGTTGGATGTCTCACCATTTGTATGAAAAAATGGTTTTTACCACTGTGTTACCCACCTTTTAAAGCAATATGTTAATATTTAAGTATTTTTATCTACAAAATCCTTTTATTAGGTTCAGGTACTATTTCGAAATCCTATTTTTGTACACTAATTAGATTCATATCACAGATTTTTTTTGAAATAGAAAACTTGGTCATGAAAAAGTAGAATGACCCATATGCTCTTTTCTTGAAGGTTTGAAGGTCTCTCGTGCGAATATCGCTAATTCAATCTGTGTGCGTTGACGACCACTGCTTATTTGTTTACCTACTTTCTAATCTTAAAAAACAAGGTATAAGGAAAAGTACGATATCTCGTCAATATTTTTAAGAAGTATGTCTGCGATAATGTGGGAGTGTAACCACCGAGGTTACGATTGCCGTCAGCCAAGCACTTATCTAACGCGACGTTGCCAAACTTACATTTTTACTATGTACTTATCTACATTACTGACGACTTCAAAGCTAATAGTTTTACCTTGGAATGTGTGTGCGGTTGTGGTACTTGGCCTTAGATAAGATGCACTAAGGTGAGACACAGGTTAAAAGATGTACAAACAAAATGTCGACATATTAGAATTTTAAATAAATAAATACATAAATATTTGGGGACAATCTTACACAAATCGACCTAGTCCCAAACTAAGCAACGCTTGTACTATGGGTACTAGGCGACGATATACATACTTATACAGATAAACATATACTTAAATACATAGAAAACATCCAAGACTCAGGAACAAATATTCGTATTCATCACACAAATAAATGGCCTGACCGGGATTCGAACCCGGGACCTCTAGCTTCGTAGGCACTACCAACTAGGCTAAAGCGGTCGTCAATTTTGAAGATTAAGTAGACGTAATGAAGAGTCACATTAAGTTATTACAGATTTTTGCAAACGTATTAGAGACTGATGATTATTATAATTAGACCCAGTTATCTTGTCGCACAAAAATTGGTTTTCAGTAGAGCGTGAATGTTTTTTTATCGACCTTCTTGATATCGATGTTTATATAACGCAATTGAATTTTCGCCTTTTAAGTCTATGCTCAATTTGAATGAAAACTATTTGTATTATCATTACCAGCAGCTTTTAAAATACAATTGTTTATTGAAATTGTGCAGGATTTACAGTTGCCGCCTAATGTGGAACTTGTCATCACGAAAGTCCCTATATAACCCGTAGTTACACTGACGATGTACAGATTCACTTGCACTTGTAATATGTATAACGAAATGCTTAATGACATAGACATTTTTGCTCATAGTTTGTCCTCTTTCAAGAAGAAAGTTCTGCAATGTTAGATAATATGAAGTGAGGGAAAACATTGTTTTTAATAATCTCTTTTACTTTAGTTAAACTACTTTGCATGAGTACACAACTTAATAGGTAATTATAACGGCACCTATAACTTATCTAGTCAATAATTGTTACGTAGTAATATATGAAACTTTAGCCCTAATCTGCGTCCATCTTTGTATGAATTCTTTTGTACATGGCTGTTTGTTTTCTAAATAAACTAAAAAAAAAAATTCAGCGTTTTTACGGCGGTTATTCTACGTCATTGTAGTTTCATTAAATATAGTTAAATGAGACGATGATAGGAGTAAACTTTTGTAAAATGCGTAAACCAATATCGGGTGCGAGTCTCATCTGAACAATATTTTCGCCGGTTTATCCTTAGGTTAACGTGAGTCACTTTAGAAGCGAGCATTTCAAACGCTCGGAGAATCGCTCTACGGACAGTTCGCAAGATGGCGGCGACGACGTGGTATGCCGAGGCAAAGATGGCGGGATGACGATAGACGCTTTTTTAAACCACTGGCCCGAAACTGCTCAGAGCCGGGACGAGTGGAAGTCAAGGGGGAGGCATTTGCCCAGCAGGACACCTTACAGACATTAAAAACAGGATTTATATTGAAATCAGCTAAAAACATCACTATTAATCATTATTATTATGTATGTATGTAAATACTTTATTGTACACAAGACAAGTAAAATAAATTATACAGAAAAAAAACAGATCAATCATGTACAAAGGCGAACTTATCCTTGTAAGGGATCTCTTCCAGTTAACCTTTGAGCAATTGAGTGAAGAATAGGAACTAAACTGTAGACAAACCAACACGTGTACAATGATGTATTTATATAAATATTCTAGATATAATCATCCTCCTAGCGTTATCTCAGTACAGTTGCATCCTGTAGGATGCGTGGGAACCTACTCCCAAGATTTGGCGTAGGCACTAGTTTTTACGGAAGCGAATGCCATCTGACCTTCAGCCCGAGGGGAAACCATTAAATTTTATTTTATTTTTATTTTTTATTTGGGGCATCAACAGCAATACAAAAATACCACAATTAAAAAAACTAAAATAAATTAAATTAAATTAATAATTAATTGTATTAATAATATAATTAAATTATTAATACATTTTATTGGAATTAAGCTTGTCAAGTGAGTGGGCAACTTGACTGTTAGAAGTTCTCAAGCCGCCCGAAGGCGACCTCGCGTTTATTTTTTACTGTACAGTCGAGGGCAAAAATATGTTTACACTTTTGCACCTTATTCCATTGTAATAAGGCGAAAAATGTAAACATATTTTTGCCATCGACTGTACCAACAAAACCGTGAAATAATATTTGCTCACGTAGGACATTATAAATCTTCATTTCGCACGTCAAAAACAGCGAGTCTAGTTTTGCATAACGGATATACTAAAATAAACACAAGTTTAACAAACACAACACAATATCATTTACTTTAAAATAAAATTGCCTAGAACCTAATCAGAAAACACCCGTAATTTGTTTTGTGAGCCTTCACTACATAGTATAAAACAAAGTCGCTTTCTCTGTCCCTATATCCCTATGTATGCTTAAATCTTTAAAACTACGCAACGGATTTTGATGCGGTTTTTTTAATAGATAGAGTGATTGAAGAGGAAGCTTTATATGTATAATTAGTATTAGTATCAGCATTGCACCCGTGCGAAGCCGGGGCGGGTCGCTAGTATTAAATAAATGAAATAAACATAGTTAAGTATTTATAAATGTACTTTAGTTAATATGTAAACATTAGTAACTGCATGTGATTATTATTGTTTAATGCAAGGCTTTTTAATTTTTTTATTTTTATTTATTTTATTTTTAAACCACACCAAAGACTACCAATGGTCTAAAACTGGCCCAAAAAACCTCGCGTCGTTTCTGGATAAGCCCTTGGGATGCAATAAGAAATAAAAGGCTTTTTTATTTTTTTATTTTTATTTATTTTATTTTTAAACCTCACCAAAGACTACCAATGGTCTAAAACTGGCCCAAAAAACCTCGCGTCATTTCTGGATAAGCCCTTGGGATGCAATGGAGAATATACCTCATCAACCTATTACCATGTACTTACCTCAGTAACCCGCAATGTAATGCAAAAAAATTGCACGCGAGTCTCGTACGTGTGTAAATGTTCAGTGGAATTGACATGATGAGAGACTTCACTGTTCTCATTTGATTTTATTTTTTAGACTGACGCTCAGAGACCTTATACATCTCTGAGGATATTTATTTATTAGATTTTATTATTTTCATGTTGACGTGTTATAGATATAGCTCAAAATATTCTCTAACAAATCTCGATTTTTATTAGTTTCTTAGTCTTATTTTTGACATGTAACACTACATTTAATTAATGATAGTTTGATTATTGTATTATTTTTATTTGATGTACTTAGATAGATTTTGACTTGTAAAAGTGCCCTTGAGGCCTATTTGCAGAATAAATGTTTTGATTAGATTTTTTGATTTTGAATGCTTTTGGCGTTTCGCCTCTTCTTCATTAACAGAGAATATACCGACGAGTGAGAGGCAAAACTCACTACCGAATCTGTCACTACTCTTCGAAACCTCGTATCTCAGTACTGAAACGATGCTGATATACGAGCTTTATATTAATTAGGTGGGCCATTCTACTTTTTCATGTACATAATTATCAGACACTTTTTTTATAAAAATGCAGATTTTGGAATTCTTGGCCTTCACTTCATATTTTTGTATTGTTCTTTAGAAAGAGGTTTAATTGCAGTATCGCTTCCGATAGTTTTGGTAATTAACGAACCACAGCTAAGATCCATAAATCGAATAACTGATGTCCTTGGATGTCTCACCATTTGTATGAAAAAATAGTTTTTACCACTGTGTTACCCACCTTTTGCAGCAACATGTTAATATTTAAGTAATTTTACCTATAAATTTCTTTTATTTGGTTTCAGGTACTATTTCGAAATCTTATTTTTGTACACTAATTCAATACATATCATAGATTTTTTCTGTAATAGAAAACTGGTCATGAAAAAGTAGAATGACCCAGGTATTTGTCACTTAGAGACTTTTGCCTGTAACCCGACGATAAATGCGGGATGAATAATAATAATATGTCACTATATAAATAGTAAACCGTCAAATTATGACAAATATCAGTAAATGAATAAATATGATACATGAAAGTTTCGAAAAATTATGTTTTTTTTTGACTGAAGGTAAATTAAAAATTATGTTTCAATAAAAAAAAATGTACGACAACAATGTAAGCAATATTTCACGAACAAAACAGCAAACTGGAGAAGTACCTCCGCCTCGCAGAAGACCACAGCCATAATAACATTATCTACTATACAAGTATGTAGTGTTGGGTTCCTGGAGGTGAGCAAGGTTGCCAGAGCTCCCGAGGATGCACTGTGTTGAGAGCGAGGGACCTAAATGTGTTCCTTCTGCTGTCAACACAGTGCATTCTGAAATCTTATAAAGAGTCGGCAACGCGCACGTGACTCCTTTGGATTCTATAGGCTGCGGTGGCCGCTTACCATCAGGTGGACCGTACGCTTGTTTGCCATCGGCGTTGTATTAAAAAAAAAACTCCTCGTTTATCCATACAATGTATATTATGCTGTTCTTTGAAACCCATGTTTGTCTTTTGTGTTGTTCTAATTGTACTTGTTCCATATACACATTTATTCTTCTAAAAACTGGTTCGAATGGCATCATCAAAAAAAAAATGCATATTCTCTATTACGGAAGACGCGATTGGTGTCTCGAGTTACATCCTGGTTCTTTAACAAAAAATAACAACGTTACAAAATACAATTAAGTATACAGCAATATAAAAAACATAGCCTAATGAATACATGTGTACATTTATGTACAAATTACATGTATGTACCGGGTTCGTAGCACCGGGGCAGCTACGAGTGCTACGCGCTACGCGGTCGATGACCTGTGACGTGGCCCAAAAAATACTATCGCCTATATTTTTATAGGATTATAACCGAACAGCTGGCGACCAGTGTTGCCAGATGGTGACATTTCATACATTTTTGGTAACAATATAAGATTTCAAGCTTACATGGTTATTTACATCGTAATTCTACGATTTGAAACGGGATATTTAAATAAATAAATATTAGAGGACAATCTTACACAAATCGAACTAGCCCCACAGTAAGCTCAAGAAGGCTTGTGTTATGGGTACTAGACGACGATATATTTAATGGATATAAATACTTAAATACATAGAAAACATCCAAGACTCAGAAACAAATATTCATGCTCATCTCACAAATATTTGCCCTGACCGGGATTCGAACCCAGGACCGTCAGCTTCACAGGCACGTGCACTACCCACTAGGCTAAACCGGTCGTCGTATATTTGTATACATGGTAAATATTCCGTTTCAAATCGTAATTCTAATTTTTGGTAACTTTTGACCGGCTCGCGTAACATGTAAGTAACTTCTGTTGTAAAGGAAATTTTCGTAACTTTTGAGAATAATGAAACTGTATTTAAAAAGAATGGTCAATTGTATCTAACCGGGACCAAGCGAGACAATTTATAGGCTTCCATACAGAAAAGGTGACAAAATAATGTACTCTGTCTGTCCGTCAACTATGTATGACATTTGAGATACCACCCATCAGCCAGACGTTATTCTGTCGATAAAATAAAAAAGTTAAATTAGCGACGAATTTAGTCCTAAACATTTTTCTGTCGTTATACTTAGCCACTGTTTGGGGATTTGCCTCCTATATTACCTTGGGGAATTGGAGATTAAATATATAACAACACTATCTATAGTTTGAATACGACCATGAATGACAATTGTTTCTTAGACGTGAATGAAACCTTACGAATACAATGAAACAAGTAAACTCAGAGTCTATATTTGAGTTGAGCGAAGCCTTATAGTAAAGGCTTTGCTGTTTGTGAAACTTGTCGTGTCTTCTAGAGTGAGTTACAATAGAAACACTGCCGTGTATAAAAAAAATATATTAGAGGACAATCTTACACAAATCGAACTAGCCCCACAGTAAGCTCAAGAAGGCTTGTGTTATGGTGTTATGGGTACTAGACGACGATATATTTAATAGTTATAAATACTTAAATACACAGAAAACATCCAAGACTCAGAAACAAATATTCATGCTCATCCCACAAATATTTGCCCTGACCGGGATTCGAACCCAGGACCGTCAGCTTCACAGGCAGGTGCACTACTACCCACTAGGCTAAACCGGTCGTCCGACCCAACCAACCGACCGACCGACCGGTCGTCGATATATCGATCTAAAACGACAAAGCAATATTGATAAGTATCAAAAAGGTAATTTGTCAACGTGGTAATGACCTTTCTTTAACCGACTTCAAAAGAAGGAGGAGGTTCTCAATTAGGTTGTGTTTTTTTTCGTGTAAATGTGTGTTACCACAGAACTCCGTCGTTGATGAACCGATTTGGGAAATTCTTTCTTAGTTTGAAAGCATATACTTCAAGCTTGGTTCCGTTGTTAGCAGAATAAGGTTCTGATTTTGGGGTCTATGAGGAATTGAGGGAACTCCACAAATATTCAGGGGAAACATTTTAATATTTTCGGCAACAAATCGAACATTTGCATTCAGAAAGTAGCATTTGGTGAACAGGAACAGATGAGGACCACGGATGGTCATCCAAAACTAGCCGGATAGTGCTAATGTATAAGACGTATGTGTGAGATATTTCGATCAAGATACTGAAGCGACTATAACGATGCCAATTTGAATGGTCCTTATGTGATATTACTATCAACGTTATCTGGTACTTCAAGCCGGAAGGTAGGCAACGGAACTCAGTAATAAAACAGTAGCTTAACCGTGTTTGAGCTTATCGGAATTCACTTACTAAAAACTGTGAAATAAATATTGCCCGTGCCACTGCCATTACGTCAACTTTATGCAATTTCTTTGGATGGCACCGACATCAAAAATCACAACACCTTTCTATATTGTTCAACAAGAAGCGTGCAGCAAGAAAGTCTTTGAGCTAACTATAGATGAAACTATTTTTTTTATCTATACGAGCATTACGGCGAGAGCTCTGTCCACACTTTTTATCTATACGAGTATTACGGCGAGAGCGCTGTCCACACTTTTTATCTATACAAGTATTACCGAGAGAGCGCTGTCCACACTTTTTATCTATACGAGTATTACGGCGAGAGCGCTGTCCACACTTTTTATCTATACGAGTATTACGGCGAGAGCGCTGTCCACACTTTTTATCTATACGAGTATTACGGCAAGAGCGCTGTCCACACTTGTTTGTTCTTCTATTCGTTATACGTACAGATAAAAACAAGAATGTAGATTAATCAACTGAATGGATTGTTAGTACTAGATTGAAAAACTATGGACTTAATTTCGTCTACAATTTTATGCATTCCATTGTGTGACGAGAGTTTTACTTATACTTGTATGACTCTTTTCAGTAACTCAAATAAATAATTTAGATAATATATTTTTAAATAATAATAATAATGTTTATTCATGGATAATGGAACATGATTACAAGTGGTTTAAATCTGCTTCATAATAATTTCTGCATCACCCTCAGCATAATTTATGTTCTTTTTAATTTTTCAACTACCCAAAGTTTGTTTGGAAGATATCGGTCTCTTGCGATAAAAACCGCCTGTTGTGTATCTCTACCTACATATTTTTTTATTGTACATGTAACTTACCTATTCATTTGTGTGAGGTGTGCAATAAAGAGTATTTGTATTGTATTGTAATATAGTCGTTAAAGGATGTACTTATATTTTGCATGCACGTTGGGAATCTACGCATAGTAAACAAATAAATAATCGTCGGGTAAATATGAGTGCGTTTTCACAGCATCGATAAACTAAGAGCGAGATGTGAGGATGTAGGGTCGTTTCGTTTTATCGGAAAGGCGTGAAAGAGTACCTACTTAAATATTGATAAGCGCGTGTCAGTTTCTAAGTTAAGAATAAGAATGTTTTTATTTGCCATTAAGAAAAACACATACAATAGAATGATAAAAACAAAGTACTTAAAGAAAAAATACAATTATGAGAGAGAGGGGAAAAAAATCTTAACTAGAAGGCAATACCAAGAAAAATTCGAGTGTTAGTGTGGCAAATGAGTCCCGGTTTCAGCATGTGCCAGGCTTAGCAGCCCAGCGCTGGTTTTCAAACCGGTCCCTGAGAGAGTGGTCGCTTGTCTACTGTTTACAAGATAAAGCTGTTTTGTCGTGCTCGAGGGATAATTGTACAAATAAATAAATAAATTACGTGCCTGGTCGATGTGTGTGTGCAAAATTGTGTGTGTGGTTCGTATGTTGTTTTTAATGCGGTTTAATTATGTTCCCTCGTATACAGTCAACATTTACGACTGTATACCAGGTAACGTTGTCTTAGTCGTTTAAAAAAAGTGTAGTTCTTTTGTGTTACGTAATTTTGTCATAAATTTATATGGGTACCTAATTTTCGTAACACAAAAGAACCAATCAGAGAGCAGAAGAATGTAGCTGCAATGTAGGTATTTTTTTTAAACAGCTCAGTTGAGCCCGATGTCAGATTTAAGAATTCTTAATTAATATTTCTGTAGGGACTTAAAATCTGTGCCATAATGGCCATTGCAGCTACGACTTAAATCAAAATCACACCATTTATTCCGCAAATAGGCATCAAGGGCACTTTTATAAGTCAAAATCTATCTATATTAAATAAAAATAATACAAAAATCAAAGTATCATTAATTAAATGTAGTGTTACATGTCAAAAATAAGACTAAGAAACTAATAAAAATCGAGATTTGTTACAGATGTATAAGGTCTCTAAGCGTCAAGATAAAAGGTAGGGTACATTAATTATAAATTATAAAATATTGCAGTCTATATAAGCTGGACAGAAAAAAAAGATGTTCTGGATTTGATAGGAGAAAAGAGACTACATTTGAGGACGATCGAGAACAGAAGAGGAAACATGCTGGGGCACCTGATACGACATGACAATTACATAAAAACCATAATTGAAGGAAAGATAGAGGGGAGGAGAGGCAGAGGAAGACCGAGACGTGCGTTTATAATCAAGCAAAAGAGAAGGATCTCAAAGCATTGGCGGAGAACCGAACAGAATGGCGATTACTCCACCGAAAAGGGCTAGGCTAGGCTCTTAAGGTGAAATAAGTAGGTAAAATAATGTTACTAACATATTTAGATGGCTGAGTAACAAATAAAGAGTGTTTCTTTCGCCAACAAACTGTGATGCAGTTTTGCGAAGTTATAGTGTAAACGAATGTAAACTTTTTTTGTAAAAAATAAATTATATATATGTTGATGATTTAATTGGGCCGTTTTAAGTATTTTTAAATCACATAACGGTATATAGAAATAATACGAGTACTTTGGCCTTACGTTCATGTCTCGAGCTGTCATTAAACAAGTCGAACATGACAGGCAAACCCGCGAGCCATCACGAACGCGGTCGGGAATCGATCGCCGCACGGCGCATGCGCGCGCTCGTGACGCACATAGCCGGTATATAATGTACGGGGCTATGTACCCGTTTTGTTTACCGCAACTAAAACTATACAGAATGGGAACATGTTAACTTTGTTTCAGTAATGTATGAGTTGTTGATTGTTTGGTGGTGATTTATCAGAGAATAACCCTTGTTCCCCGTACATACCCAAGTTACTTAGGGTGGGTTGCACCAATCCTCTTCTGTTGTAAAAGTGCCCTTGAGGCCTATTTGCAGAATGTTTTGATTTTGATTTGATTTGATTTGAAATGAAATGAAATCAAAGTTTATTCACAAGAACATATGGTACAGCAGGATGATATAGGTTATACATTGTTGACCCTTAATATATTCGGCCTCGAGGCATGTGAAAATATTTTTTCATGATATTTGATTTGTAATCGTAAGCGGTGTTCGTTAAAATCTGATTATATGGAAAGTTTGACAAGTGTCTATGGGATGACAGCTGCCGGCGCCATTTTTGACGATGACCGGCCTGTGATCGTATGTTGGTGCAACCGACCCTTAGGAATTATTGGGAAAAGTATCACTAAAAATAAAACCGGGTTATGTAGCAGTATTTTTTTTGTCGATGTACATAACTGGGCGGCCATTTTGGTTTTGTAAGGGGAACAGACATTCCTTTCGCATTAATAGTTGTGTACCAGGAATATTTTGTCCCCTACCAGTGCTGGTAATGTAACTTGGTTATGTACGGGCAACAAGATACGCGATATGCAAGATAAGGCCTTATGAGTTAAAAAATGCTCATCTATTTAGGTCATTTTCTGTTTGAATTTACACGTATCTTGACATTTTCTCAGTGTTACTATCTAGAACAGGACTATTGCGATCTAATATCATAAATTTCAAATGCATTATTTGGATTTTACATTAAGAAATATCACTCCAAAACGACAATTTTCAAACTACTAACTGCTTTTTTCCGCTTAAATTCTACTATGCACAATAAAATCAAGAAATGTCTATGTTACTATCTAAAACTTTTATAAACTCATCGTATCCTTTAATCACTTTATTAGTATTATCAATACTTTTATCATAAATTGAAATCAAAACATTTTAAAACTTATAAGGCCTCTTAAGTCCCGTTTTCCAATAATAATATATACATATTTTAAATCCATCCATAAATAGGCAGAATGTACAATCACTACAATAATGCATAGTCAACTACTTCATTCCTAAGCACTAACCAAAGTATTCCTGTGTGTAACGATCATTTCCCATATAAATTAAGACTAATTTAAGTAATTTATGTTATATAATAAAATCAAACATGGGCTAATCAAAGGACGAAAAGGCAACCCTGCACACAATGTGACCACAGACCTACGATAGGTACTTTAATAGTAGTTTTTATGACAAGGGTCTAAAATGAGCAATATTATCACGAGATAGATAATTCGAGGGGTAATATATGGCTTTTAGACCAGAGCTATACACTCTACTTTTCACTTCGATTGCGAGAAAATAAAGGTTAACCACCCAAAATTAACAATAAATTCCATGGCGAACATATGTAATTTGTTTTTCTAAACTGCTTTGACACACAAAACATAGACACCGCGGTTCGCGCGCAACATTTACGCGCTAAAAAAGTTAACTGACCTTATATTGAGCGCTTCAAAGCGTTGCTCGAACAATTTAATTACTTTTTAATTATTGTGAAATAGGGACTACTATAAACTTAATCTTTAGACTCTTTAGAGAAATTAATCCTGTTTCCTGATTGGTCGATTTTAATATCGCTATATTCTGGTTGGTTGATATCCAATACCAAATATATTTCAAAGAGTTAATTTAGTGTTCTGCGGTTGGTGGATTTAATACGTGAAGTATTTTGATTGGTCAAATTCAAATGTTTTTTAAATCATAAATATGTATTCATATTTTTCCTAGGGGTTAAATGTACTACTTTAGCCCCGCTTGACAAGTCTAATAATGACACACTTTTCGAGTATGAGAAGTTAAAAAATATGTATACATCTATGCAATTCTGATTCCCCAACCATACATACGTGTCCACGTGTGCGATATAACACGTGCTACGCAGGATAATTGTCAGTTTGCAGGATTTAATTACGGTGTAAGGAATTTCCATCAAATGCGACATACAATTAAGTTAACGTTAATTAAATTGCCTTTTAGATGTAGGTATTAAAGGATATGTGTACATTATTGTCGAGGCACGAAAGGAAGCAAATGCAGGCTGAGTACTGGTTTTAAACGGACGACCCTGGGAGTTCGTATAATTAATACTAAACCTGCAATTGTTATTCCAGCCGAGGCTAATATAGAGCTTTTCTCAAAAATGGGGATTATGAGACAAAATTGGAACTAAGGTTTGGTAATCAGAATCTTAAAAACGTCAATATATTAAATGCTTTTTTAACAGAATCGCATGTATATTTTAACGTTTGAATTGGCTGTGTACAGTGCTTTCTTTTGGCTGTTTTTTTTTTAAGTTTGGACATTTAATGGAAATTATATGTAACGGGCATATGGAGCATGCCCGCAATATTTTTTATATTTTTATTTGATCTTAAACTGTATTTTATCTCCCAATATGTAGGCGTTAATGTACACGTTTACGACCATTTTAGAGAAAAGTAATTTTCTGACATATTTAAATATTCCTTGATTTTTAAAGAAGTAATCAAATTTATTTAGGGGTGCAATGAAAACTTACATTTTAAGTGCCCAAATGTCACGTAGTCAGCATTTTTGGAGTACCTATATTTATGATTTGCTTCCATCGACTTCTGTTCATCGCCTCCTTCACGATGGAGTAGAACTTGGAGTAAAATGAGTCCCTCAGTTTGTTGATCTGTCCATTTAGTTGAAGACCATGACACAATAATATACTGTGCCAGGTGTGGCAATCCGGTACGTCGAGTGTGTGTGACACGACCTACGTCATCAGCCTTGAATCAGCCTATCGACGGTATGCGGACGTAAACGTGTGTCGTCGAAAGTGACTTTTTTTTTGAACCTGACTGTGGCTTTATAGGCCGGGCCCAATAAAGCGATAGGAGTGCGCGGTTGGAGAGTAGCCTGGGGAAAATCCAGGGGAAAATTTCCGGTACGACCACGCGTGTGGTTTGGAACACTGGAATACTCTAAGAGTTTGCGCTCCAGTGAGATTGGTTGAGCGGTTTCAACCGTATCTGAGGTGCTGAAAGCTGGTTCACTAAACCTAGCCTAGCTGAGAAGAGTCCAGCAAGAAACTCAGCTAGGCCCGGCCTGGGTCGGACTGACTCTACCCGGTGTGTGTCGCCGACAGTGACGTATGTGGTGTCACGATCCGGATTTTCAGACCTTGTTTTCTTAGACCATGGTAGGAGACCGGTATCAAGCTCGTTTGCCATCTGTGTAGCCGACTACTAACAAGTGGCCGAAATATAAGTACGAGGATTTGCTGATGACATATTGACAAGTGGGTACAGTTTGTTTCAAAAGTAGGTGGACACGTTGGGACTTTATCATTTTTTCCCGTTGGAAATGTAGTATGACTGTTTAAACATGACATTAAGGGTGGGTTGCACTAAACCGAGAGTAATCGTAAGCGATGTTCGTTAAAATCTGATTGTATGGTACCTAAGTTTGAGAACTATGAGATGACAGCTGCCGGCGCCATATTTGACGATGACCGGCCTGTGATCGTATGTTGGTGCAACCGATCCTAAAGCGACACGGTACAAAGGTGTTAAGCCCCTTGTAAGAGCGACCGTACTTGCGTACAATCCATCCATTCTCCTACCCTTATCCCAGTACAGTTGCATCCTGATAGATGCCCGGGGTCCGCTACCTAATTCCCAGATTTGGCATAGGCTAAATTTTACGGAAGCGACTGCCATTTGACCTTCTAACCCGAGGGGAAACCAGACCTTATTGGAATTAGGCTTATCAAGTGAGTGGGCAACTTGACTGTTAGAAGTTCTCAAGCTCCCTGATCACCTCTATCATGGTTTAACGACTGCTATCATAGACAGCAGCCGGGATCAACGGCCTAACATGCCTTCCAATGCACGGGAGCGCTCAGTTAATAACTACTCAAAGCGGTCACCGATCCAAGAACTGACCTCGGTCGACGTTGTTATTTTTCATACCACGTCGGTGGCAAACAAGGTGGGTACCTGGTGGTAAGTGGTTACCGTCGCCTACAGACGCTTGCAGCAGCAGAGGCGTTCCCGTAAGAAACATTTTCACGCCTTTTTTGAAGAGTCCCATTCTGTAGCCCATTGGGAATACCTCGGCAGGAAGCTCATTCCACAACCTCGCATACCGCACGCGGTGCGCGGGCGTCGATGGGCCACGAGCGCTTCTACTTGACGACTTTACCCAAGGTACTGCGAGTCACTATATCACACAGGCTCACGTGTTTGATTGTTCACGAACAATGAACCAAAAACGTATGCCCGTCAAAGCAACAATGTTGCAATTGCAACGATAGCATTCCAATATACACGAGTCTGCCCTTTGCATCCGATGCAATCCATACTCGTAGAAACGGGCGACAATATTTACCTAATCACAACAAAACCGAATATACCGTTTCTCTGTCAAACCCAGGGATTGTAAAATCAGTTTTATTTTATACCTGTACAGAAATTGACAAACTATTACCGCTAATAAAGGAATACCTATATTCTTAATAGAGGTATTGTTGTCATCCCGATTTTATCTATTCCTCTATGTATAGACTATTTACGATATTAAATACCTGTATTTCAATACCGCTATTCATTGCACTTGAAATGTAAAATGCCAATTAAACATTACTACTAAAACGCGAGAAATAGGTGTAAATACCTACTTTTTACAATACGCCAGTTTGCAGTAACAAATAATCGAGTATATTGACACTGACAGCTATTACCGGTAATGGTTTTTATGGGTAGTGTCAAATAGAGATATTGTTGTCAATTGGGGAAACCGCTAATATATTTGAGTACCGCTAATCAGTTGTAGCGATATAAATAGCGATCTGCAATTATAACCGGTTATACCTTATTAAAACCGGTAGTAAGAATACCGGTAACGATCCCTGGAAACTTCGCGACTGTTTTAAAATTTCCAATTTTATTTTTTATTAATCGTAGCAATTATTTCAAACCTTGAGATCTTCGAGAAGACAGTACGGTTGCCAGTTTTGTTGCACTTTTAGCACCACCCAGGGGTCACGTGTAGGGTAACGGTGGGTAATCCCTAAGGACGTGGTGCAACTTTTTTTTTATTATTTCTTTTTTTTTTTCATTCTAAATTTGGTGCAACTTTGATCCCCCTTTGTCAAATGAGCTGACTGACTTAGAAGTTGTCCGAGCGTCCGAGGGCCTCCAACTTGGCTTAACGACTGCTGCCATAAACAGCAACCGGGATCAACGGCTTAGCGTGCCTTCCAAAGCACGGGAGCGTTCAGTTAGTAACCACCCAATAAAAGATTGAGAAATGAGACCTGTAGAGGAAGAAGGTTGAGAAATGAGACCTGTAGAGGAAGAAGGTTGAGAAATGAGACCTGTAGAGGAAGAAGGTTGAGAAATGAGACCTGTAGAGGGGAACAGCCCCATATGAAACCATTATTTCACGGATTCGCTTTGCTCGCTTGGTCAATAATATAGGTAAGTACCATTTTTTAGAGTTCCATACCCAAAGGGTAAAACGGGACTCTGTTACTAAGACTTCGCTGTCCGTCCTTCCGTCCGTCCGTCTGTCACCACTATGAACCGTGATAGTTAGACGCTGATTTTCATAGACGATGTATTTATGTTGCCGCTATAACAACAAATAGTAAAAAACATAATAAAATAAATATTTAAGGCGCCCCCCATACAAGAAACGTGATTTTTCGGCATTTTTATAGATAATGGCACGGAACCCTTCGTGCGCGTCCGAGTCGCACTTGGCCGGTATTTTATGGTCATATTTGTGGAGTTGAACTTCGTTTTTTTTAAAGAAAAGTTACAATACAATACAATACAAATACTCTTTATTGCACACCTCAATCAAAGGATACAGTACAGTACAAAAACACAATGAGAAGAGGCAGACAACAGACGGTCTTATCGCGAAAGAGCGATTTCTTCCAGACAACCTTAGTTTAAGCAATAATTTTTCGGCTATAATTAGAGAAGCCATCATATAGGCAAGAATCATATGGGAAAATCAGTAGTCCATTGTTTCCTATCCTGGTAAGTACGGCTTTTCAAAGAACGCGTAATTTGAAGGCACACTCATAATGCTGATTAGTCCTTTTCTTCATTTCTTTGAATTCTAATGTCAGATAATGGTATAGCTACAAGAAGTACTGATTGCACAAAAAGTGAATGAATGAAACGAATGAGTGAATGTAGATAAAAACACAAATACATATTTTTAATACGTATATAAACTGTTAAAAAACTAACGTACACTAGAGGTTTCTTTTTTTTGAGTTGCGGGCGTCTATAGGCTGCTGTGGCCGCTTACCATGGTGGACCATAAGCTTGTTTGCCACCGGCATTGTACAGAAAAAAATATATAATATATATATATCAGTCACGTATAGCTACTTTAGTTAGTCGAAATAAAAAGTTATTAGTTTAGTTTGTATATTGCAATGCTCGAAAGAGCTCATGTTTAGAACTACACCTAACTTTAAGACGTAATTGTTACAACATGAATGCAATAAAGAATCTGAATCTGAAGATACGATTCGACGTAATCCATTTTGAGATATAACAGTCATGTCACAAGCTTCCAACCTAAGTCGAATGGCGCTCCAGATATCGAGTACAGAAAAGGCTCGGAAACGCCGTGTCAGCGCCCAGCGCCGCGTTTGCCGCAGCGAAAACAGGAAAAGTTTTGGCATCGTATTGCAGGTGACAGCATGACAGCTCGTATTATTGTGAGCAAGCATATACAGGGTGTCCACTAAATAATGAACAAGCTTCTAACCACCGACAGAGCACTTGAGGCTGGTCCAGAAAATTGACTTTCAGGTAGTGACCGACCGAAACATGTTATTTTGCCGAAACCGAAACCGAAACCGAAGGTTCGGTTTCATTGTAGTTTCGGCCGAAACCGAAACCGAACCTTTTATAAAAAAAAGGTCCTTAAAAAGTCGAAAAAATGTTAGTAAGTTTTTTTCTAAAATTAATATCTCGCCGACCTATAATTACAGGTTTCTACTTTCAAAGATTTATCACAATGAAATTTCAGCACAGTTACAGAGGTTCTGTTTGAAAATTTAACTACCCTATAAATAAAGTGAAAAAAATACATTATTTGTAACACAAAGTTAGCGATTTTTTAATGGTGGTATAAAATAAGTCGGCCGGCGGAGTCAGGCGAGCGACGCCATATTGCCAGCCGTGCCGAGCGCGCCCGACGTTAGCCGAGCGCGACCCGAAGGTACGATGTTGTAAGTTTCGGCGCGGCCGAAAGGTTCGGCCGTTTTTGGCCGAAACCGAAACTCGGGCCGAAACTTGATTTTTTGGCCGAAACTGGCCGAAACCGAAACCGAAACCGAAATTTCGGTCGGACACTACTTTCAGGTTAAGTAGAGTCCCTTGGTTTTAGAGATAATCGAACTTTTCCATTTTCCTAATAATTGGTACCTTGTTTCAATTTAATGACCGTCGAGCATGTTTTATACCATACTCGCTAGCGACTGAGTAAACGATTTAGTATGCCGATTCTTAGTTCTATTGCGCAACCGTCAGAGGCGCTGTACTTTTACCCATACAATTTTTTACGCAGTCGCTAGCGAGTACGGTCATGTAAACTCATGGTAAAGGCACAGTATTAGATGAACTATGGTTTATAAAGTTGGTCGCTCTAGTTTCCATACCATTATTATACACCACGAGCGATCAAACCTGTTGAAAATTGTAGATCAAAATGTAATGTTATTCATGAAAGCCTCATTTTTAATAATGGCCCTGGCTACCCTCTAGTTCTATTACCTGTCTGTTAACATCACTATTAGAGAATATTTAGCGACAAACAGAACGAGAATATCTTTTTATTTATGGCCTCAACGGTCATTAAAATGTAACAAGATACCAATTATTAAGAAAATGGAAAAGTTCGATTATCTCGAAAACCAAGGGAATTTACTTAACCTGAAAGTCCACTTTCTGGAGCAGCCTCAGGTGCTCTATCGGTGGTTAGAAGCTTGTCCATTATTTACTGGACACCCTGTATACAAGAATATGTTACGTTTGATTTATGCGGGAAGTACGATATCTAAATAATGATAAAAGGTACCATGCAGTTTACAGTATGACAGCTCACTTATATTGTTGTGATCAAGCATATCAATACAAGAGTAATATAGAAGAAGGGTTAGAAGCAAAACTCACTATCAAATCTGCCACTACTCTTCGAAACGTTGTATCTCAGTACTAAAACTATTTGTTACTTAGTGACCTTTGCTTGTAACTCGACGATATGATACGTTTGATTTATGCAGATACTATGATAGTTCAGAGAAAAGGTACCAAGTCAGTCATTGAAACAAATATTAAGGGCACTGTGCGGGGAAACAATTAATAAAAATGCAACGGATACTGGTTTGGCCGGATACCGGATACCGAATATCCGGCTAAAATTTTTGCCACCGGTTATTCGGTCAAAAGCTTTGCGTAAGATAAAATAAATTCGCTGCTCGCGTGCGCGACGATCTTTGCAGGCGGCAACTTGTTACTTACTCACTGTAGGCAGTTTACGATAGAGAAATAGGATAATTTTACAGGCAGTGCGCATTGAATTGCGGTACCTGGGCGAATATTCAGCGTTTATTTTACGTCAGTGTCGTTTCATTAAATATTGTTAAAGGAGACTATGATCTGAGTAAACTTTTTTTAAAAGCGTAAACCAATGTCGGCTTCGAGTCTTATTTGATCAATGTTTTCGCCGATTTATCCTAACTTTGAGTAGATAATCTTGAGTCGACAATGACTTTAGAAACGAGCGTTTCAAAAGTTCGGAGAATCGCCCAGCTACGTAATATTCTGTCACGAGTTATTCACTGTCTGTTGTGTATGACTGTTTAAAGTAATGTGGCAGATTAAACTGAGTTGAACAATTTATTACTATTGAGTTATCTATTCACCCCTATTTTACTCTCATCTATATAATAATGGTATCATAGGTACTGTAGAGGTTGTTACGGTATGAGGCTGGCCGTGTAGGTCCAGAATCATAACGTATACAAATTGAATTTAAACTATGATTCGAGAATGCGTCAAACAATATTGTGTGTATGTTTCAGTTCAGTAAGAAATATACTAGTTTCATATGTGCTTCCAGTGTTATATTTTAGCTACGATCTCCTCCCAGTACCTCTAAACCCGTACCTCTCGAGCAGCATACCCCAGTATTAATATATATACCACAGTACTATCCGGTATCCGACTGATACTACGCCACTATTTGCTATCCGGCCGAATAGTAAAATTATGGCTGGATAGGTCGGATACCGAACAGTGGCCGGATTTCTGCTGCATCTCTAAATAATAATTCTATTTGCCTTTTAACAGACTTCGGAAAAGAAGTCGATCAAACCTAAATATTGTGTAACAGGGTCATTCTACTTTTTCATGCCCAGTTTTCTATTACAAAATAATCTATGATATGTATTAAACTAGTGTACAAAACTAGGACTAGAAATAGTACCTGAACCTAATAAAAGGAATTTATAGGTAAAATACTTCAATATTAACATATTGCTGTAAAAGGTGGTTAACACAGTGGTAGAAACTATTTTTTCATACAAATGTTGAGACATCCAAGGACCACTGAGTTACTCGATTTATGGATGTTAGCTGTGGTTCGTTAATTACCAAAACTATCGGAAGTGATACTGCAATTAATTAAACCCCTTTCTAAATAACAATACAAAAATATGAGGTGAGGGCCAAGTATTCTAAAATCTGTTTTTTTTTTTAAATGTCTGAAAATTTTGTCGATAAAAAGTAGAATGGCCAACATTATTTTGTACAGACTTTTTTCATGCAAGTGCAGGTAAATTATTTTAATTATGACACTGGCAATTGACATATGCTTTTATTCTATTGGATATTCAACCTTAACACTTAGGTAATACAGTTTCTTTTACATACACACTTTCTTAAAATCGTATATTTGCAATAGGAAATAGAAACTATATTAAAATTCAATATAATAAGACATTATCAGCGAGTAACTCAAAATTATCGTACTGCACTTCTTTTATTTTCAAATTACAGTAACATCTTGCTTTGTTCATTTGTTCACACTATGCGGCATCCGTCAACTCGTTCGTCATTCTAAAGTTAAGAGTATAAATATTTCTAAATAGATCCTATTCGCGGGCCACCAAGAGTGAAGGAAACGCTCTTATGCATATAAATTGAGAACTGGTTTAAAATGGCTGCCGGTTTACCATAAATATTATCTAATTATTAATGCGAATAGAACTCCAATTATTTTGTGATCTGCTAGAACTTGATATGCTAACTTCACGGACATAACTTGGGCGGGTAATCGCTTGTCGGATTTTGGCACAACTGTCGTATAAAATAAGTTGTGCTCGACAAAAAAAAGTGAAACTATGACAGGGACAACAATATATGTAACTCTCTGTCGCTTTTATACAAAAATGTATATGACTGTCTCGCTCGGTTGTGGTATTATTATTTGCGTGTCGCGTCTGGTAAATGAGGGCTATCGAGTAGTATAAATTAACAAAAAAAAAATGACATGTAAAATGACATTTTACCAATAAAATTTCTGATTCTGATTCTGAGTTCGCCTCTAGGGCGCTAGTGTAGCGTGAGGTCTCAGAAATGTCAAATGTCACTCTTTGTGGTTGCGCTACGCGGGTTAATATCTAATTGGATCAATATGGTGACTATTTAACAATACCTGAGCTTGATTATGGGAAATGTGAGTTACGGGTCAGTGACTGTCAGTGCTTTGAGACAGTTTTGTCTTTCGGAAACTTATTTCCGAACAAAACGGGACTACGCTACAATGCGGGATGTTCGATATTTTTACGGTACGGTTTTAAGGTATTAAATATGTTTTAAAAGTAAATTTCGTTCTCATGCTTATAATAACCGATAACAATTTTTGACAGCTGTACCTTACTCGACAGTGGCGCCAACTGGTGAGAACAAAAACGATAGCCCTCATTCTTCTAAAGCAAAGGGATGATGAGTCATGTTACAATATATAACATAGTGTGGCTATATGGATAGAAAACTATCAACTTATCACAATAAATAGTAAATTAGACAAATTAATTAAAATCATAAAATGATATGGGACTATAAAAAATCGCAAAAACGTTATTTTTTTTGTTTATTGGACAAATGTAAATTGAAAGTTACCAATAGAATTCTCATGTTTCAATAACAAAAGAAATTGTATGGCAGCTTTGTACATAAATAAATAAATAAATATATGTGGACAATCTTACATACATCACTCTAGTCCCAAACTAAGCAAAGCTTGTACTATGGGTACTAAGTGACGATATACATACTTATATACATAAGTAGATACTTAAAACTCAGGAACAAATATTTGTGTTCATCACACAAATTAATGCCCTGACCGGTATTCGAACTCGGGACCTCCAGCTTCGAAGGCAGGGTCACTACCGACTAGGCTAAAGCGGTCGTCTAAACGCAATATTTCCCGACAACAAGGTCAAATTTCCCTTTTTTCCATACGACGGAAAACTCCTCAATCCGTGTCAATCAATATGGAGAGTTTTCAGTGCTCGGTAGCTATGCTGTACTTTACCTCTCGTTTTCGTCTCTTGTGTTGCTCTAATTGTAGTTGGTCCCATACAAACATTTGATCGTCTCTAAAAACTGGTTCGAATGGCTTAATTTTCTTTTGTCATCTTGCATCATCATTTCATACATCGTCTAACAACAACACCATAGAAGACCATTCAAAAATACCAATACCACATAGGTATTTGAAAGGAATCGCCGTAAGTAATTATAGCATAAATAGTTAGTGAACAGAAACATTCGTTCCATTTTCGTCCGCGAGCTCGTGCGGTGAACAACGTAAATATATTATGTTTTTCCTGTGAGTCACTGGGTTTTTCGCGCGGTAATAGGTATTTCTTGTGGTGGTCGTTGGCTTTAAATGATACGGTGACTACGGTGAGGGTCCCTCTATTATTAGGCTGGTTATAATAGTTTTGGTCGTCTCCAATTGTCAGTATTCGTTCATAGCTCTAGGTCCGCTTATAACCTAATTCAAAGTAATGTGTTACGCGCTAGCATTTACAGAAGCGACTGCTGTCTGATCCAGAGAGAATAATTATGATGATAAAATATCAACTTGTCTATACGAGTCGTAGGTGGTCGGGTGTTGAGGTCGGGCTCTCTAGTAAACCCTACAAAATTCAACCTACCTATACGACTACGTTCCCAACCCTCCCCCCTCTGTGTGGTAACTCAGCGATCACTGGTTAGGGGCCGCACGGTCCGGCGTTCTAGGCACACACTCACAGACCCGGACGACGTAATCACAGCGTCCATCGGAAGATGGAACGTTGCGCTTACGGCGGCGTCCAACTCAGACACGACGCGTACACTTAAGCATTCCCGCCGGCGGGTACGTCCACCGTGCGATGCGACAACACTGACACATATAGTCCGTATTCTTCCCAGTACCGCCGCACATCGGGTAGAGCCAGTCCGACTCAGGTCGGCCCTAGCTGAGTTTCTTGCAGGACTCTTCTCAGCTAGGCTAGGTTTAGTGAACCAGCTACAAAACTCCCAGTAGTTCGATTCCAATCACACCTGATTCGGTTGAAACCGCTCAACCAATCTCACTGGAGCGCAAACCTTAGAGTATTCCAGTCTTCTAAACCACACGCGTGGTCGTGTCGTAGGTTTTCCCCTGGATTTCCCCCAGGCTACTCTCCAACCGCGTATTCCTATCGCTTTATTGGGCCCGGCCTATATAGCCACAGTCAGATCCAAAAAAAAGCCTATACCTATATTAAACCATTCTTCTATAACATACATAACATCAAACACAACTTCTGAGTGAAAACTGATAAATGCACGGGTTCCTAGTTTGGTACTCACCGGATATCTTCATTTTATTACGTAACATTCATTGTCTTTGTGCATAAGAAAAAGAAATAAGGCAAAAAAATATGCCAAATGGTGAAAATCCAATTCAAAAATCTCAACGAAGCTACAACCGTTTGAATGTCGCTGGTTAGAGAGAAAAAGAAAATCAGAAGAATCGAAAGATCAGTGACGTCACTGATCTCGAGCGCCATAGTAAACGACGATCGTTCCAATACAGAGGTGCGTTTTGCGGAAAAGGGATAGAATATGCCTCCTCTTAAAATTTTGAAGACTTATAGTTATGGAATTATTTTATTCTTCGAGAAAATTTGAATTTATTGATTTTGTTACTTGGTGGTGACGATCACAATCTCGTATTGCGTAGAAATATATCTCTTGCGGTTTTAAACAGATTACTCTACTTCCTAACGAATCAAAAGTACCATGATGACATTGATAGGTAGTTAGCCGGTTTATAATACGTAAGTATAATAAGTAAATAATAAACACAGGGCCACTATCTACCAACTAGGCCAAAGTGGCCGTTAACGTTACTGAAATAATTGAATAACTACAATGTTAATCGTAGCGTTTATTTTCGATCGTAGGTTGTGCAAGACAGAGCACACAATAGTACTGAGCGAGATAGTCAGTCGCTTCCATCAAACAAAATAATCAAGACGTGTAACAATGTACTGCTCACAAAACTACAATACAGTCCTTATATGTAATTTATGTGTGGCTTTTTTATTCAAATATCCATCATAATAATGGTCCTTCGAACCGGATCTGAAGCAGTGACCTATGGATCATCAGCGAACTACAATATCTACGTGCATTCAGACTATCCAGAGTGCAATAGGGTATTTTCCAGTGATCGAGATAACATAGTGAACACGGACTAAATTATAGTTTATTATTAACTAGCTGTCCCGGCGAACTTCGTACCGCCCCAGACCCGTTCCGTACAAAATATATGAGAAAATTACTTCTTTTTCGTACATTTCATCCATATTTTAATAGTTATTCTGTATACAAATCTAAAAAATCAAAAATCATAAAAATCGGCTTGGCCGTTCTTGAGTTATAAATGGTGTAACTGACAAGACTTTGCTTTATATATATACTAGCAGCGCCCTGCGGTGTTACCCACGGATAAAAGGTAGCCTATGTCCTCTGATGTCTAAGCTACAATACTGGAATGTTTCATAGAGATCCGTTTAGTAATTTTTGAGATTAAGCGGAACGTACATCCATCCGCACAAACTTTCACGTTTATAATATTATTAGGATTAGGATAGATTAAATCTTTTTGAATTCTCAATTGTTTGTGACATTTATAATAATTAACAACAATTTGTTCGCACTGTATCTAATAATGATTGTACTAAGATAATGTTACTTTATATATTATATATTGTTCAAAATTGTAATGTGACATGTAATATTTAACAATATTATCAATAAAGAGTATGAGTATGAGTATGAGTACGTTAATAAATATTTTATTTTCGGAATACTAAAACACTTTTTTTAATCTGCGTGATACGTGACTACAACCAAAAAATATGTGAAGTGTGACAAGTTTATCTGTGATGTGACGTCATGTAGTTGTATTGGCAAATGTCATTCGTTGATTGTCGCTATCGCTACCAAAGAGTATAATAAGCACCAACGAGTATTTATGACGGATCATCATCATCCTAGCGATATCCCGGTACAGTTGCATCCTGAAGGATGCCCGGGGTCCGCTTCATAATCCCAAGATTTGGCGTAGGCACTAGTTTTTACGAAAGCGACTGCCATCTGACCTTCCAGCTTCCAGGCTAGATCAATTGATTTTTTTTTGTAATAGATAACTGGTCATGAAAAAGTAGAATGAACCAAGGACTTATTATAACATGATTAAACTGAGATCAGAAGACTGATACCATGGAATCCGGATAAAGCGACAGTCAAGGGCCGGTGATATCAGGTCGCACTAACAGAGCGTCGCACAAAACGGACTGATTTACTATGAAAATCATCATCATCATCCATCATCATTTCAGCCGAAAGACGTCCACTGCTGAACATAGGCCTCCCCCAAGGCTCGCCATTTAGACCGGTCCTGTGCCGTTCGTTTCCACCGGATTCCCGCGACCTTCACCAGGTCATCACTCCACCTTGTCGGAGGCCTACCGACAGCTCGTCTTCCGGTGCGTGGACGCCACTCAAGCAGTTTCTGGCCCCATCGACCGTCAGTCCTGCGAGCAATGTGCCCTGCCCACTGCCACTTAAGTCTCGCAATTTTGAAGGCTATGTCGGTGACCCCAGTTCTGCTACGGATAGCTTCATTCCTAATTCTATCACGCAGAGAAACCCCGAGCATAGCTCTTTCCATTGCTCTTTGGGTGACCTTGAGCTTACTATGAAAATGTTTGGTATCAAATCTAATGTGTGGTGATTTCGATTCGTTAAAAGCGGTAGAATGTTATATGCGAAGTCGTTATAAGCGTATTCTACTGTACTTCCATGAACACAATTCTGACATCTCGTCGTAATGACGTTTCGGTGACACAGGCCGGTGACAAAAATACGCGATGAGGGACAGGAAATGACACATTGTATATCGTTCCTGCGTATGTTATTGGCTATGCTTACATCTCTTTCGCACATCTGCGTATGCGTGTATTGCCGGCTCCAATCTTATCCTTACTTCATGATGATACGCACTATACTACCATGGTAGTTAGTAATATATAATAAAATGAATACACTAATGCTTCAGTCATGATAAAAGGCTCGATTAACCTCAATAAAATACAGTATAAAAGTGCGGTTTGGCCCTATTTTTGCAATAGCAATCGTTAAAGCACTTAAAATGCCAACGTAAAACATCCGACGTGAATCATATAGTTTGATAGCTTCATATATCATGCTCCAGCGACGCACTTAATTCACTTTGTAGCACAAATTTTACATTTAATTTGTCGCAAAACCGCTATTCGCTTATGTTGCTTAAATGAACCTCCAGGTCTTTTTGTTAATGTGTCTAAGTGGGTCATACGCGGATTTAGGTTCGCGTCTTTCCTGTGGACATACCAAAAGTTAAGGGCTACAAAGCTTAATTTTGGATTGGACCAGTAACCCGCATAAACAGTGTCTCCGTTTCTATAAATCCCTGTAATAAAAACATAGCTAACATGCACGTAAGCCGTTAACTATTGACCACAGGAGGGACGACTTTTGTTTTTTCAACTAAGTATGACCCAACTACACTACGTGTACCACATTTATAATTTGAATATGCGATTGTTTGTGTTCTAAATAAATTATAAAAAAAAAATGTTGGGCCACCGGATATGCGACTTGATGATCTTTTCATATTTTTAAAAATACACTGCGTTCATCAATTCCTTGTATTGACCGCTAGAAATCACTACCGACCACTCGTTGCATCTCGTACGCTGGGAATACATAAGTATATTGAGTGTAAAGTGTAAGATTTCGAGAATATCGAAATTGCTTTCTATTTCCTTTACTAACGTTCTAATAAACACTATTTCGAACGTTATTTGCCTTTTGGGTCGGGAGCTGTCGAGTATCACAAACTAGCTACCGTTCTGAACTGGTACTAGGGCCCTTTTATTTTTTCATGTAGGTACATAATTTTCAGACACTTTTATCAAATGAAGATTTTGGAATACTTGGCCCATATTTTTGTATTGTTATTTAGAAAGAGGTTTAATTGCAGTATCACTTCCTATAGTTTTGGTAATTAACGAACCACAACCAATATCCATAAATCGAGTAACTCAGTGGTCCTTGGATGTCTCATCATTTGTGTGAAAAAATGGTATTTACCACCTTTTACAGCAATATGTTAATATTTAAGTATTTTTACCTATAAATTCCTTTTATTAGGTTCAGGTACTATTTCGAAATCCTATTTTTGTACACTAATTCAATGCATACCATACATTTTTTTTGTAATAGAAAACTGGTCATGAAAAAGTAGAATGACCCACCTAACACATTATTCTGGGTCTGGACACTATTCCACTAGCGTTTACGCAGAATATTAATTAGATTGAGCATGTGTCAGCATATAGTTTCAACATATTGGTTGGCCCTATAGTTGACTAGCGGAGAATGCCTCATGGCTTTAAGTCCTCTATGTTGTACTTATATGATTTGTGTATTGAATGAAAGAACAGAAAGAAAATATATTCGTGACAAAACAATGCAACCAGTCGTCTACCGGTCCCTGGGATCCCCGGGCTCATTAGAAAACAATGCTATTGTTTATTTTTTTCGTCGGGAGACAACGGCTTAAACAAATTAAAACGTTATAAGCAGGTACAGTCAAGTGCAAAAATATGTCCCATGGATTTTATGTCTATGCATTAAGGTCTCGGTACCTATATATTTATGAGAGGATTCATTCTAACTAACTGTACATAAGACTACTCTCTACTACTAACTAATAATAAAGTTGCCACGAAATGGTCTCGCCGCAGCATAATGCTGAGTCATAAGCCAGCGCTGGTCTTCCGGTGATTAAATAAAATAGATAAATAAAGGTTAGAGGTATTATTAAAGTTTAAATAAAATAAATAAAGGCCAGAAGTATTTTCCTCAGTGGTGACTCAGAATACCGACTCTGGCATGATACATATATGTGTATTATTTAGGTATTCATTTCAGTAATACTGATCTTAATCTCGCTATGTAATGCTATTCCACCACGAAGTTGAAATAAATGAAATAATAATAATAAATCATTTATTTCGGATAACATGGATCCATACACAGACAAATTAAATTAAAATTGAATTATTTTAGTTAATGAAAATAATATAATTATAATATAAATAAGAATAATAATGTGTTAGTTCAATTTTTCTTACCTAAAACTAGTGTTAGTATAGTTTCTAACCTAGCTGGTAAACATGGAGTTGGTCCCAGTGCTTCATAATGGGACAGTCCAGTCTACTCGCCACAATATTTAGGAGAACTTTATTCTGAATGAACTTTATTCTGCAAGTAGGCCGCAAAGGCACTTTTACAAGTCAAAAACTACTAGCGGGCAGATCTCATGAGACCACAGCCGAGAAGAAACGCCGAAAGAAACTCGACAGTCAGTCATGTTACTCATGTTGCTTAAGGCAAGGCCCACTCAAAAATCTGAAGAAAATACTGAAGTCTGAGCTTCCAGTGTGAAGAAGAAATGTAGAATTAAACTACATAAAAATTCTTTTTATACAAACGCCTTAAGGGAGGCGTACAGCGACATCTACCTGAAGACTCATGCTTCATTAAATAATAGTTTACGTTAGCAGCGGTACTGCTTAAATACGAAGGAACGGTTGATGAATTTAGAACTGGGTAGTGATTGCTAGAACTGGGTAGTGATTGCACCTATAGCTCAGTTGGCTAGAACGACTGGCCGCGAGTGCCGGGAGGTCGCAGGTTCGAATCCTGCTCGGTGCCTAAATTTTTCAATTTTTTCTTCATTCTAAATTTACATAAAAAATACTGTGGACTGAAAAAGAAACAAAGAAATGGAATAACCGAACCAAATATAATAAATGCCTTGGTAACTTCGTTATAAATAGACTTTAATGCTGCAGATTTCGTAATCATAAGATAGTTTTTTTACTGTTTCAACAAAATAAGCGGACAGATTATTCATTATTGACCCAGTGTTCCAAAAAATCAATTAAAATGTATTAAATATTTACGAAGACACGCGCAGAGCTTCCGTAGAGAGCGGGATGGTTACTTGCAAACTCACGCGTGTTAGAGGGGGTCATTTGCAATGGAATGGCCTTGCCTTAACCATGGACCGATACCGGTATTTTTAAAAGACCCTGAATTAGCCCAATATTTTGGATTATTTTTTGCTTTTTACGTAGGGCTGAATTATGTATTTAGGTAACGACGTCGTATTATTAGATTGTCCCATTAAAAACGAAATAATGAACCGGTGACCGTAATAATACCGGTATTTTTCTATGGAGAAAATACCGGTATCCGATCCCTGGCATTAACACATCACGATTGTAGCGTGTTTATTGGTAGTTTTTAAGTAAGGGAATGAATAATTTTTATTTCCCGGCAATAGACCCAATACACAAAATATAAAAAAAAAAATTAAATACAGTGTATACCTACAATAATATAGGTACAAAACAAACCATAGAAATAAACATATGTATAATACGAACTATTTGCGATTCGGTTGCCGATGTACAGAAAACCAATGTAATTTTTGCATGTATGTTAGTTACCTAGCTTTTGTTGCTTGAAAATAATGATGATAATGATTTTATTATTATTATTTTGACGACCGGTTTAGCCTAGTGGGTAGTGCACCTGCCTGTGAAGCTGACGGTCCTGGGTTCGAATCTCGGTCAGGGCAAATATTCGTGTGATGAGCATGAATATTTGTTTCTGAGTCTTGGATGTTATCTATGTATTTAAGTATTTATGTCTATTAAATACATCGTCGTCTAGTACCCATAACACAAGCCTTCTTGAGCTTACTGTGGGGCTAGTTCGATTTGTGTAAGATTGTCCTCTAATATTTATTTATATTTATTTATTTATTGCGCTGCGGAAGGGACAGGGTTCATCATTAGTAACCCTTAACATGTTCAACTTAAGTTTTAAGGTGATTAAGGCCACAATCCGGTTATCATATTATAGACGCACGCAAATGTCAGGGCGGGAGCTGTCAACATTCGTTAACGGACCGTTAACTAACGATTAGGTTACCAGCAGTTCTATGCTGTACCTACATCTGTACACTGGTAGCCTTTAGTGATATCTATTTTTGCCATACGAATTGAGACTAAACGCACACGCGTTCGTTTGTGTTGTTTCGAAAAAATGTATACGAAAAAATGGCTTCATAGTAGAAGCAAAGAAATAAGATTAACATGCCATTGTGGTAACTAATTAGCACTACAAATTATAAACAAACAAACAAATAATAAACAAATATTTGTGGACAATCTTACACAAATCAACCTGGTCCCAAACTAAGAAAAGCTTGTACTATGGGTACTAGGTGACGATATACATACGTATATAGATAAATATATACTTAAATACATAGAAACATCCAAGACTCAGGAACAAAGAATTATAAATACTTATTGTTATTTTTTCCTCGTTTTTTTTTAATTTCTTTTGGAGCGCTCATGGCCCAGCGACGCCCGCGTACTGCGTGCGGTATGCGAGGTTAAGCAACGTTAGCCCAGATCAGTTATTGGATGGGTGACCGCTTTGAGTGCTTATTAACTGAGCGCTCCCGTGCTTTGGAAGGCACGTTAAGCC
The DNA here is from genome assembly GCA_963556455.1 of Epiblema foenella. Lineage (NCBI taxonomy): Eukaryota > Metazoa > Arthropoda > Insecta > Lepidoptera > Tortricidae > Epiblema > Epiblema foenella. The sequence continues at coordinate 17,622,772 of OY747111.1, forward strand.
GTTGATCCCGGCTGCTGTCTATGATAGCAGTCGTTAAGCCAAATTCGGCTGCTGTCTATGATAGCAGTCGTTAAGCCAAGTTAGAGGCCTTCGGGCGGCTTGAGAACTTCTAACAGTCAAGTTGCCCACTCACTTGACAAGCCTAATTCCAATGTCTGGTTTTCCCTCGGGTTGGCAGTAGCTTCCGTAAAACTAGTGCCTACGTCAACGCTTGGGATTAGGTATCGGACCCCGGGCATCCTTTAGGATGCAACTGTACCGGGATAACACTAGGATGATGACGATGATGTTTTTTTTATTTCTTTTCTTTTTTTATTTACCAATCAGATTTACTTACGTATGTTAACTAGTATCTTTGAAATAAGCATATTCTTGGACTCTCGAGTTTCTCTCGTCAGTGGTCTCTTGAGAAACGCTAGTAGTTTCTGACTTGTAAAAGTGCCATTGCGGCCTACTTGCAGAATAAAGTTCATTTATTTCATATTTTAACTTTTTCATGTTTGGTATAATTTCATAATCCTAAAATCCTTAAGATAGAATAAATAGATCAATGAAATAATGCTAGTTCCATACTCAACGTAAATAACTACTTTACAAACTAAAACAACAAATTTAATACAGAACGTGAAACTTTGCGCAAGTTTCGCAAAAGCAAATGAATCTAGCGTTGCGGTGAAACTTTGGAAAACGCAGCGCTACGTAAAGTTAGAAGTATATCTTATTCCTTTCGATATATATATTTTTTAATTAATTTACTTTCATACAGTAAGCCTGTAAGGACACACAATAGTCCTTACAGGCTATACTCCTAATTCGACAGTGTGGATTTTACAAACATATTGGCATCAAAAAATATACAACTATACATAGCAGCAATAATATATGTACATATACGATCGCTGTTCCACATTGCTATAACATAAAAGGCCTAGCGTAACCTTTGTGAATTCGTTCAGCGAACAAGAGAAAAGGTCCAATAGGTATGTATATAGGTATGTACCATTAATTTTTTTTAAATAACGCATTAACCTTGTGGCGGTTTTATACGAATTGGCGGGAGTTGGCACACGACCGAGACGAGTGGCGAAAAAGTGGCGAGGATTACTTATGCCCAGCAGTGGGCACAATGGAAGCTATTTAAAAAAGTTGCCAATAAAAACGGAAAGCCTATCAATATATAAAATCTATCAATAATGCTCATATTTTTTATTCTCTTAAGTTATGTAGCCCGGAAAACCCTAAACGACAATAATAAATGTTTTATATAACATTGTGTCAGCGCCACTGATTCACTAATTTATATTAATATAAATCACTACTAGTATAAACCAAAGTCGCTTCCTCTGTCCCTATATCCCTATGTATGCTTAAATCTTTAAAACTACGCAACGGATTTTGATGCGGTTTTTTTTAATAGATAGAGTGATTGAAGAGGAAGGTTTATATGTATAATAACATCCATTAAATAGTGCACCCGTGCGGACCCGGGGCGGGTCGCTAGTATTATATAATTTTAGCTTTATAATTTTTGTATTGACATTCTGTATTTCTTTTTAATTGCAATTTTAGCTTTATCATTTTGTATTGACCTTCTCTATTTATTTGTAACAATCTCAATTGGACCCCACTTTTTTTTGACTTTTTAATAACCATTCATTTATTTATTTTGTTGTATTCATTATTATTTATTTGACATGTACATTGTAAATTCGCATGATAAATATCAATTTACCAATTAGCATGTAAGCCAACTGTCAGTGCTAATATTAATGGTAATAAATAAGTAATGTCAAATTTCACATTTCTAATAGGATATGTCACTGAGTTAAGTCGCGGACGAACAAGGCGCATCTATAAGGGACAAGGGTTCCTTATATACTACGCGAACCTTAAAAAGTAGCTACGCGTAATAATATATTCGGTAGAGATGTGTTGGAGGAGGGAGAACTGAGGGATGTCGACCTTAAAGATGTCCTTCTGTTCTGCAGGAGAACGGGAATATTGGAAGGTTGTTATTGAAATGTTAAATGTAATTTTTATGAATGAATTACTATTATTATTAATTAATTATTATCAATGTTTAATTATTATAACTGAACTAATTTTTTCGTTTTTTTTTACAAATTTTTTTTTTACTGTGATCTTTTTTTGTTGTGTAATCAATATTTAATGTCAATCTAATAAATTACTATATTAAATTGCAATGCCCTCACAGGGTTGTGTTGATACCTATGTATTATGTTTAAGACCTTATTTGTTCACACAAAGCAATGAATAAATGAATATGAATAATATGTAGGAGCAAATGTGGGATGTCGGTGCATAGCCTTCAAAATTGCGAGACTTAAGTGGCAGTGGGCAGGGCACATTGCTCGCAGGACTGACGGTCGATGGGGACAGAAACTGCTTGAGTCGCGTCCAGGCACCGGAAGACGAGCTGTCGGTAGGCCTCCGACAAGGTGGAGTGATGACCTGGTGAAGGTCGCGGGAATCCGGTGGAAACGAACGGCACAGGACCGGTCTAAATGGCGAGCCTTGGGGGAGGCCTATGTTCAGCAGTGGACGTCTTTCGGCTGAAATGATGATGATGATGATGATGTGGGAGCGCCACCGGGACAATAACCTCGAGCTCAAACTGGGGAAATGGGCTGAATGATCCTGAACAAAGATCGACAGCCTGCCTGTTTCCGGCCAGGCGTCCCTACACCACATCTACATCTACCTTAAAAAGTAGCAATAATGAGATTTTACCAAATACCATAAGAGATGGCGTTGAACTCTTTTCTTCCTTTTCATTATCATCATCATCCTCCTAGCGTTATCCCAGGACAGTTGCATCCTGATGGCCGGGGTCCGCTACCTAATACCAATATTTTGGAGTAGGCACTAGTTTTTACGGAAGCGAAGCCAGACCTTACTGGCTTATCAAATAAGTGGGCAACTTGACTGTTAGAAGTTCTAAAGCCGCCCGAAAGATAACCAATCATATTCCCTCTTCTAGTTTCTATAATTTCCAACAGTTTCCTTTTCTCCACCACTCTTCTCAGCCCTTCTTCGTTTCCATTCTTCGCCAACACTACATTTCGACGATGAAGTAATAGAACTTATAATGAAGATAGTTTAGTAGGGTATTCGGAAAATAAAAAAAATCCTTCAGCAGTACATGCTTTTAAGAATCATGATTTTTGGTCAAGTAACTCTTTGAAAATAGAAAGAAATCGGGAGGGGCTACTCCGAATGTCGTATCGTGCCGTACCTTTCACTCATATAGCTTGACACCAGTCTCCTACCATGGTCTAAGAATACAAGGTCTGATAATCCCGATCGAGACACCACATACGTCACTTTCCGGTTATTATTAGAGTCAGTCCGACCCAGGTCGGGCCTATAGCTAAGATTCTTGCTGGACTCTTCTCAGCTAGGCTAGGTTTAGTGAGCCAGCGGTAAAACTCCCAGTAGCTCGATTTCACTCACACCTCAGATTTGGTTGAAACCGTTCAACCAATCTCACTGGAGCGCATGTTGGTTTGTTATGTCAAAAAATGTATTCAGTTACTGAAATTTGATCTGACATTTTGTCTAACGGATCTTTATAAAACCCGGCCTTAGAGTATTCCAGTGTTCAAAACCATCCGCGTGGTCGTGTCGGAGGTTTTTCCCAGGCTACATACACTCCAACCGCGCATTCCTGTCGCTTAATTGGGCTCAGTCTGTAAAGGCACTGTCAGGTTAAAAAAAATATAGTTTATAACACGATAGTGGAAGGGACGGCACGGTGCGAAGTTTGGATTTCCAAGTTCGGAGTACAGGGCGAGACGCGTAGAAGCGAGCGTGAGCGCTGAATACATGAAGTGCGATAGTGATCGGAATCGAAGAAGAATTGGCCTCTCTATATTAAGATAAAATTTCTGCTTAGCCCAATAGTTGACTTGGTAGAGAATGGCATTAAGTCAGCTATTTGTAAGTACTTCTTGAAAAAAATGTAATAAAGTTTAAAATAAATAAGCGGGGCAATCCAGACTGCGTTAAAATAAAACTAATAGTAATATTTTCATCGTTTTTTGTCATAACAGCATAAATAAAATTTTAATCTTAATTCTAACTTTATTGTATTGTGTTGTATTTCATGACGACCCTCACAGGTATTATTTAACTGCTATTTTATTCATTGATTTATATTTTATTTTGTTTTATTTAATGTTATTGACGATCACAATAGAGATTATTGTAAATTGACATGTAATTTACATTGTAATCTTGTATTGTGATTAAATGAATCTGAATCATTATCAAAACGCCTAATTAAAACCACTAATTAAGCTTAGAACACGATCTAAGTGGAGAATATAATGTATAGCTGTTCATACAAAGAAAGAAAGAAAGAAAGAAAGAAACATTTATTCACAGACACAGTAGACACACATAAATGACAAGAAAAAATACACAGAAACCACACAACATGTGTGTCCCCGCGGCAGTGAAACGGACACTGGCTCAGCATTATGCTACACATAACTAGTGTGCATACACTAGTTATGTGTACTTGTGATCTAGTTATGGCGGGCAATTAGAGCGTTGTAACACGAACTGTTTCACGTGTGTGTATCAGATGAGCCGTGTACGTTTATGTTAGGCCTATCGCTTCAGAGGATGCCCAGGCGCATTGCGGCGTAAGCAAGGTGACGTCAAATGGTAGCCGACGAGAAAAGGCCAGCCCCCTAACATTAATATCTGTCATTTTAGCATTAAGTATATCTTCATCTACTTTTGTTCTCTATTTTTTTCATCTTTGTCTTACTTTTTGACTCTCTTTATTTCTTTTCTTTTTCCCTCTTCTTCTTGACCTCGACACGACCCTAAAGGCGGTTGTCCTCAACTTAAATTTTTCAACTCTCTTAATTTCTTTTCCTTTTCCCCCTTCTTCTTGACCTCGACACGACCCTAAAGGCGGTTGTCCCCAACCTAAATATTCAACTCTCTTAATTTCTTTTCCTTTTCCCCCTTCTTCTTGACCTCGACACGACCCTAAAGGCGGTTGTCCCCAACCTAAATATTCAACTCTCTTTATTTCTTTTCCTTTTCTCTCTTCTTCTTGACCTCGACACGACCCTAAAGGCGGTTGTCCCCAACCTAAATATTCAACTCTCTTCATTTCTTTTCCCCCTTCTTCTTCACCTCGACAAGACCCTAAAGGCGGTTGTCCCCAAGCTACATTTTTCAACTCTCTTAATTTCTTTTCCTTTTCCCCCTTCTTCTTGACCTCGACACGACCCTAACGGCGGTTGTCCCCAACCTACATTTTTCAACCTCTTAATTTCTTTTCCTTTTCCCCCTTCTTCTTGACCTCGACACGACCCTAAAGGCGGTTGTCCCCAACCTAAATATTCAACTCTCTTAATTTCTTTTCCTATTCCCCCTTCTTCTTGACCTCGACACGACCCTAAAGGCGGTTGTCCCCAACCTACATTTTTCAACTCTCTTAATTTCTTTTCCTTTTCCCCCTTCTTCTTGACCTCGACACGACCCTAACGGCGGTTGTCCCCAACCTACATTTTTCAACTCTTTTAATTTCTTTTCCTTTTCCCCCTTCTTCTTGACCTCGACACGACCCTAAAGGCGGTTGTCCCCAACCTAAATATTCAACTCTCTTAATTTCTTTTCCTTTTCCCCCTTCTTCTTGACCTCGACACGACCCTAAAGGTGGTTGTCCCCAACCTAAATATTCAACTCTCTTTATTTCTTTTCCTTTTCCCTCTTCTTCTTGACCTCGACACGACCCTAAAGGCGGTTGTCCCCAACCTAAATATTCAACTCTCTTCATTTCTTTTCCCCCTTCTTCTTCACCTCGACAAGACCCTAAAGGCGGTTGTCCCCAAGCTACATTTTTCAACTCTCTTAATTTCTTTTCCTTTTCCCCCTTCTTCTTGACCTCGACACGACCCTAACGGCGGTTGTCCCCAACCTACATTTTTCAACTCTCTTAATTTCTTTTCCTTTTCCCCCTTCTTCTTGACCTCGACACGACCCTAACGGCGGTTGTCCCCAACCTACATTTTTCAACTCTTTTAATTTCTTTTCCTTTTCCCCCTTCTTCTTGACCTCGACACGACCCTAAAGGCGGTTGTCCCCAACCTAAATATTCAACTCTCTTAATTTCTTTTCCTTTTCCCCCTTCTTCTTGACCTCGACACGGCCCTAAAGGCGGTTGTCCCCAACTTAAATATTCAACTCTCTTCATTTCTTTTCTTTTCCTTTTCCCCCTTCTTCTTGACCTCGACACGACCCTAAAGGCGGTTGTCCCCAACCTAAATATTCAACTCTCTTCATTTCTTTTCCTTTTCCTTTTCCCCCTTCTTCTTGACCTCGACACGGCCCTAAAGGCGGTTGTCCCCAACCTAAATATTCAACTCTCTTCATTTCTTTTCCTTTTCCCCCTTCTTCTTGACCTCGACACGACCCAAAGGCGGTTGTCCCCAACGTAAATTTTTCAACTCTCGTCATTTCTTTTCCTTTTCCCTCTTCTTCTTGACCTCGACACGGCCCTAAAGGCGGTTGTCCCCAACCTAAACTAACTGTCCCCGTAGCAGGCCAAACTTTCCTGTATAAAAAGTCCCCTATCACGTCTACGTCTCCCCTTTTCTCAATAATAAGTAGGTACAATAATTTGTTCAGTATGGGCACAGTAAAGTACAGTATTTAAAAAAACAGTATATATATTTTTTATGTTCTAAACAGAGATAACACGGACACCATCAAATTTAAGACCGTTATATGGTATTTTAAAGATTTTATTGATTTTCAACAAATATTTGTGTTCATCACACAAATAAATGCCCTGAACACCAGCAGCTTCGAAGGCAGGGTCACTACCAACTAGCCTAAAGCGGTCGTCAATAAATTATATCTCTGTCGCTCTTATACAAATATGTATATGACCGTCTCCACCGGTAGTGGTATTTCTATTTGCGGGTCGCATCTGGTAAATATGTGTTCAGCCTCTCTTTTATCCATGCATGCATGTTAGATAGTAGCAGATAAATACATATTTATCGAAACGAAAAACATACAATACAAATACAATTCATTGTATACCGATTTTATATATTAATATCACTAAAGTGTATGGGTTTGTAAATATTAAACATAGGTCGTCATCATCTTGTTTTTTTAGCATTAGAAAGAATTACAGGAACGACTTACGAGGTTGTGGCGTCACTCCTGACATCTGTCAAATCTGCATCGCGCTATCGAAGTTTCTTAAGTCAGTTGTATAAATGGGTGATACTTAGTTGAAAAAACAAAAGTCGTCCCTCCTGTGGTCAATAGTTAACGGCTTATGTGCATGTTAGCTATGTGTTCATTACAGGCATTTATAGAAACGGAGACACTGTTTATGCGGGTTACTGGTCCAATCCAAAATTAAGCTGTGTAGCCCTTAACTTTTGGTATGTCCACGGAAAAGACGCGAACCTAAATCCGCGTATGACCCAAATATAACTTCCAACCAACTCTCATAGGACTTCGGTCCTCGAGAGATCTCTCTATTGTCGTTTCTTCCTGTGTCTCGTATCTATTGTATATATGTATATAATTTGTATGTTATGATACCCGTTCCTGTATATATCCAACATTGTATATTATTCTTTATAGGAGCTCATCCTACTTATTTACAAGGTTTTTTTAAGGCACGTTCTGCGGTGTCAAATAATCTCAATGAATATTAAAGACGTTACATCGTGCTTACATTATATATTGCTATTCAAAAATAAGAAAATATATGTTCATTTAAATTTACTTACATATATATTTAAATGATAAGCCATCAATTATTTTTTAAATTAAGTTTCGTTTCATTCATCTAAAAGTGTACAATAAGAATCCAAAATCAGCAGTCGGACTGTAAGAAGTCGGTTCGGATTTTAAAAAAGTAATTTGTCATAGTCAATAAATGTCACTTATCCTGATTTATCTTGCGAATAATGCGAGTACAATGCGTATGTTTACAACCACTGCTCATTTGTTTACCTAATTTCTAATTTTAAAAAAAGCACAATGTCTTAGAGTATTCCAGTGTTTAAACCAGGGATCGGATATTTTTCTATGGAGAAAATACCGATGTTATTACGGTCACCGGTTCATTATTTCGTTTTTAATGGGACAATCTAATAATACGACGTTGTTACCTACATTTATACATGATTCAGCCCTACGTAAAGAGCAAAAAATAATCCAAAATATTGGGCTAATTCAGGGTTTTTTAAGTTTTTAAAAAATACCGGTATCGGTCCCTGGTGTAAACCGCCCGCGTGGTCGTGTCGGAGGTTTCCTCTGTTTTCCACAGGCTCCATACGCGCATTCCTATCGCTTTATTGAGCGCGTCCTATAAATCCACCGTCAGGTTAAAAAAACGATGCTTGATGATGATAAACGAGCTATTACATAAGGATGACATTGCGATCTCATTTGTCAGGAAAAGGGCAGGAATGGCGGACGATATATCCTTATTCGCGGTAACAACAGTGCGTATTTCTTAACAAAATATTTTTTTCCACTTCTCATGCTCAAAGTTTGTCATATTAGACTTGTCAAGCGGGTCTAAAGTAGTGTATGTATGTATGTAAATACTTTATTGTACACATGACAAGTAAAATAAATTATACAGAAAAAAACCAGATCAATCATGTACAAAGGCGAACTTATCCCTGTAAGGGATCTCATCCAGTTAACCTTCGAGCAATTGAGTGAAGAATAGGAACTAAACTGTAGACAAACCAACACGTGTACAAAGATGTATTTATATAAATATTCTAGATATACAACTACACATTAATAAACATATATAACTACTAAAATATAAATATATATATACATATATGTACATATATCTGAATAAAATATAAAAGTATAGTAGTGCATGGGAAAATATGAATAGATATTTGTGATTTACAAAACATTTTAATTGGACCAATTAAAATACTTCACCTCTTAAATGCGCCAATCACAGAAAACTAAACTAACTATTTAAAAAATATTTGGTATTCGTTATTAACCAACCATGTTCTAATATAAATTTTATTCTGAAATATATTTTTTATTATTAGTCTAAGTTTAGTATGTCATGTCAAATGTGCAACTAGTAAAAATAAGTACATACAGAGATAGAGATCTTTTGTAACGGTTTTATTTCATTATAATAGCTAATTAGAGCTGTGAGAATAGATTCAGTTCAGTTTGATACAGTTGCAAATGCTTTGCCAGAAAGAATACGATTATACCTCTATTTGAAGTGAGTTTTATTAAACTGTGAACTTTTTGTTATATTCTGTCTTTTCTATAAAAAAAAATATGGCATGGCCCTAAACCGATATCCTAGGTATGTACCCTTCAGAATTTTGCAATCCTCGGTTTTCCCGATCCTATCGATTCTTAGATCCGATGCTTAACCGAAAACATTCACATATGTTTTTTTTTTTAACCTGACTGTGGCTTTATAGGCCGGGCCCAATAAAGCGATAGGAGTGCGCGGTTGGAGAGTAGCCTGGGGAAAATCCAGGGGGAAACCTCCAACACGACCACGCGGGTGGTTTGAAACACTGGAATACTCTAACCTCCTTATTCATAAAACTTAACAAACCCCTGCTAACTAAAAAGTTATTTGTCCCATTCTCACAAACCTCAATGTCAAAGTGACAGATAAGGACAAACGAACTTTAGCGGCTAGTTAACTAATATAGGTTTGATAGACGTTTATGAATAAAGGGGTAAGGGTAAGACTTTGCGCTCCAGTGAGATTGGTTCAGCGATGTCAACCGAATCTGAGGTGTGAGTGGAATCGAGCTACTGGGAGTTTTGTAGCTGGTTCAATAACCTTACCAAGCTGAGAAGAGTACAGCAAGACAGCTAGGCCGGACCTAGGTCGGACTGACTCTACCCAGTGTGCGGCGGTACCGGGACAAATAGGGACTATATGCGTCAGTATTGTCGCGATCGCGCGGTGGACGTCCCCGCCGGCGGTAATGCCTAAGTGTACGCGTCGTGTCCGAGTTGGACGCCGTAAGCGCAGCGTTCCATCTTCCGATGGACGCTGTGATTATGTCGTCCGGGTCCGTGCGTGTGTGTCTAGGACGCCGGACCGTGTGGCCCCTAATCAGTGATCACCCGAGTTACGACAGAGGGGGGAGGGGTGGGAACATAATCGATAGCCTTCCTAAGTAACAGAATTCCTATGATTTGACTGCGTTGTCAAAATACCGTCTGACGTCTGCTTAAAGAAACTATACATGGTGCTAATCCCCATGTCGCGGTGCAGACTGATCTTCGACTGGTACCATGGGGCAACAGACGCCCTACGGAGAAAACGATTCTGAATGACCTGATTAGCAATTTCCGGGATCCTATCATAAAAATCATCATAATTATAGTATGTATTGAATATGTAGTAGTATATCTAATCCTGTATGTATGTATCTTGTATACCTGTATATATATATTTATTTATATACATTATGTTTATATGTTTTATTAGATATTTTGATATACTTTTTCATACTCTTTTTCTTTTTTTTTTTTCTTTTCTTTGCACCTTTTATAAATTATCTGTTTAGCCCAATGGTTGGCTGGTAGAGAATGCCATTTGGCATTAAGCCCGCCATTTGTACAATTTGTGTATTTTGTGCAATAAAGTTTAAATAAATAAATAAATAAAAATATCAATTTCAAAACTGACGATTTGTGCGACATCTCGCTCCCTTAAAATAGTTCTTTTCATAAGACCTCATGAGGAGTCCGATTGTTATTTTTGCAGATTAGATGGTTAAATTAAATAAGGATCATGACAGGATTAAAAAACTGTACAAGTTCGCACTATTTTAGGAAACATGACGGTGTTTTACCGATCGGTCTTTGTCCGCGACTATATTTATTTGTAAAAGGATATGTTAATTATCACAGTTGCCCACAGGTACGTTGCTACGTAACCGATAAATAGATCCTGACCTTCCGACCAATTAGCCGAAAGTGGGGCACTGGGCCAGGCTCGGCGGTAATCGCGTCCTTTGCGTCGCTGGAAAAACTGACTAGATATTTTCTATTATAAATATACTCTGTTATACATTGGGAATGCATCGGCATAAGAGGGGGTGCAAATATACGAAATTCGAAAGTGTTCGAAAAAGTAGATCTTACGGCACCGTTTATAGACTGCCATACCCATCGTTGCGAGCGTCACGAATGCTTAAAACGATCATTTAAATATAGAAACAAGAAAACACATTATACAAAATTAGTATCACTTCACGCTATAATAGAAAATCCGCAGCGTCTGTCTGTCTATATGTCTGTACGCCACATACTCAAAAACTACCAACCGAACATATTTACAACACAAAGTATGTGTCACAACGCATGAATTATGAGGCCTTATAAGTTTTAAAATGTTTTGATTTCAAATTATAACAAACTAGCAACCCGCCCCGGCTTCGCACGGGTGCACTATTTAATGGATGTTATTATACATATAAACCTTCCTCTTGAGTCACTCTATCTATTTAAAAAAAACGCATCAAAATCCGTTGCGTAGTCTTAAAGATTTAAGCATACATAGGGATATAGGGACAGAGAAAGCGACTTTGCTTTATACTATGTAGTGATGATGCCTATGGACTTGTTCTGGAATCAATTGTTTTCATTTCATTTTATTTCTTCTTGGTTTCTGTTGAATTCGACTGAAATCTATTTTGATCACTTTCACATTCGTGTTTAGCCGAATGCCATTTCTAGCTAAGACTTGAGACGGCAGTTGTCCCGCAGCGATTTGGTATTTATATTGTAGAATTTACAGAGAAAAAGGGACCTTATGTCGACCGGCACTTATGCCTTTAAATAGCTGTTGTTCAAATTCAATAGTGAATGTGTGCGACGTAAGTGCCTTCCACCGTAAGGTCACATATATTATATACAATTTAAATGATACAGTTTAAAAATTAAAAGTGGTACGATATTAATACGCGGTACAATACTGCTATCTCGTACCTTTCCTATATACACTCGCGGACAAAGAATACGGGCCGGTAATAAAGTCATATTTCCTAGAATAGTCCAAACTTATATAGTTTTTTAATCCTGTCATGATCTTTATTTATAATTTTATATTTAACCTGCAAAAATAATAGTAAAAAAATTAACGTTTCCAGTTTTAAATCGGACTCCTAAAAACCCATGAAAAAAAAAACAATGTGAACGGAGCGAGATATCGCTAAAATCGACAGATTTTTTATTGATATTTTTATGATAGGATCCCGGAAATTGCTAATACTGTATTACGAAGAAATAAAAATAATATAACTAGTGTAGTGTAGTGTTCTTGTCTGTTTAAATTGTAAATTATGACATTTATTTAAATGTTATGTTGTTTGTGACTTTAGTGTTTTTTGTCTTTCGTGGCTTCTCGTGGTCCCAAAGGAAGACCAGCGCTAGCCAATGGCTAGCACTATGCTGATTTGGGGCCATTTCGTGGCTATTTTCTGTATTTTGGTGTTATGTTAATTTGTACTGTGTCTGTGCCACGAATAAATGTTTTTCTTTCTTTCTTATTTCTTTAGTGTGAAAGGTATTATGTAAATAAAACTGGTGTAAATTATTTAGAAAAACCTATTGCGGTTATTTAATATAGGATGACCTGAAATCTTTGACGTCGAGTGTATGAAGGGATTGCAAGAATTCAACCGTCAATCATACACCCGCCTCGGCTATGCATCTTGTATGCGCCACGCGAAAGCCAGCGCTCTAAAAGTCATATTCTTCATTTCCCAACGCATAATGGCGGCCGCGCATGCGTACAGCGAGCGGCGCGCGCGCGGAATGTTAACGACTGCGTTCCACTCCGGCTCCCCCATCATTTAGACTTATTAAGGAGTTTCGATTACCGACGATACTAATTTGTACATCTTTATTTATTTCAGACATTAGAGGCACTTAGAATCGGGCATTAGAATGAGATTTTACTAAAGCGTACATTAGAGGCACAGATTTTACTAAAGCGTATTTATTGAATTTAAAAAAAAATCTTTATTTCGGCAATAATAATTAGCTCTAGAATACATTGGCACTAGCACATAAGAGCGCTAAATTTTCCTGTGTTCAAAAACATATTAATACTAGATAAACAATGGTTTGTCCGTATATAATGTCGGTAAGATAGACTCAAAATCCTGCTAACAAAACTAGTCCAATTCTACGCAAAATCGATACAAACTGTAGTCGGAAACAGGAGGGTATTACCAAATATAAGAAACGGGTAAGTATATTAAGTTAGTACATTAACTTGATATACTTTACCTGTTTCTTATAAATAATAAATAAATAAATAAATAATCTTATTATAATCTTACACAAATCGAACTAGCCCCACAGTAAGCTCAAGAAGGCTTGTGTTATGGGTACTAGACGACGATATATTTAATAGATATAAATACTTAAATACATAGAAAACATCCAAGACTCAGAAACAAATATTGATGCTCATCACACAAATATTTGCCCTGACTGGGATTCGAACCCAGGACCGTCAGCTTCACAGGCAGGTGCACTACCCACTAGGCTAAACCGGTCGGTGTTTCTTAAAAGTAAAGAATTATCAAGGGAAATAGAAGAAATCAGATTCCGAAAATACTTTCACCAATATATATATAGGTACGAACTAATTTAATGGAACAGACATAATAATCATCTCTATACCTGACATGTAATATTTCCATAATATTATCTATAAATGAGTATGAGCATATCTTCTGGATGGACATAGCCATGTTTTTCCGAAGGCTAAGCTTGTAATATTCGTTGTACGGGCATGTAGTGATCCACAGATAACGATGAAAATTGATTACGGGCCCCACGGAAGACCAGCGCTGTGGTATATGTATGCCACAGCGTATGCTGAGAGGTGTCCTTTTGTAGCCACCATAACAGCACCAAATAGGTATAAGTTCTTTTTGTCTGTTTTATAGTTCACAATGTGTTACTTTTTTACTTTGTTCTATTTGTTTTAATATGTTCATGTGGTGCTGTATGTTTGGTTTATCAATAAATGTTTTTTCTATTCTATTCTATTCTATTATTACAAATGATTGCGGTAACTGCTGACACAGATAGTTAAATATAAAAGGCAAAGTTCAAAAATGAAATGTAAACTACAGTTTTCAATGTATTTAATAGAAAGTGTACCTATCCGTTAATTTGCTCGTGAGTATATAACGGTATCCGCATTTCCTCACACTAACTAAACTAGTTACTGAAATAGGATCTGTGTAACAAAAACAGATGGGAACTGAGTTTTATAGGCGTGGGAGTGACTGGGCCACCGCTAGGCACGTAGTGCGATAAAGTTTATCGAACCTCACTAGGAAACATGACATGTTAGGGGCTTTATATGAGAAAAAGGCGAGTTGGCGATACAAAAAACCAAACGCACCGTCTATATCTCTATATATATATGTAATAGGTACACATCATTCGATCGGTACGAGTCAGGGACCGATACCGGTATTTTTAAAAAACCCTGAATTAGCCCAATCTTTTGGATTATTTTTTGCTCTTTACGTAGGACTGAATTATGTAGGTAACAACATCGTATTATTAGATTGTCCCATTAAAAACGAAATAATGAACCCGTGACCGTAATAATACCGGTATTTTTCTATGGAGATAATACCGGTATCCGATCCCTGGTACGAGTACGCCGGTAGGGTAATCACGTAACCTTTGTACTACCGTTAGGTAGATATGAATGTCACATTTTAATTGTCAGCTCATACATTTATGCTTCAATATTGACAGTAAAAGCTATCTACCGTTAGTACATAAAGTTACGTGATTCGCCTGCTGGTCTTGGGATTAGCTGTGAAAGCGGACCCCGGGCACCTTACTCCTTAGGGAAACCTTATTCTTACTCCTTAGGGATTCCTTGTTCTTATTTCTGAGGGATTCCTTATTCTTACTCCTCAGGGATTCCTTATTCTTACTCCTTAGGGATTCCTTGTTCTTATTTCTTAGGGATTCCTTATTCTTACTCCTCAGGGATTCCTTATTATTACTCCTTAGGGATTCCTTGTTCTTATTTCTTAGGGATTCCTTATTCTTACTCCTCAGGGATTCCTTATTATTACTCCTTAGGGATTCCTTATTCTTTCTCACAGATCCGTTGCTTTCTCGTGAGCAGGTATATTTTTTCATTTTTGCATTCGTGAAAGTGGCAAAGGGACGATACACATTTAAGTTAAGAGTTGTTTATTTTGTTTTATGAAATGGTTAAAGTATAAGGCACTTGAAAAAAAAAACTTATAAATATATTCTGGCGTTTTATAGAGTTACTCACGTACCGAAGTTTATTTTAAGTACCTTAACACACCGACCGTCTTGTCTTCGGACCTTAAAAATAAGTATAGTTTAAGTAACCTTTTAATACCTAATTAGTAAAAGGCTGTAAAGTATAAAAATTTTTCTTCCTTGTCGAAACCTCATGACGAGTTGTGGCCATAAAAAGGTTACAGTAAAGACATATACCCACTATAAAGGTAAAATTATCAAAGAAAGTGTATTTAGGGTTCCGTAGTAATTATTTATCCGATAATTTTGACAATTAGTAGGTAAGATTTCAAATGTATATTGTTATTGGAAAATAAATGAAATGTTCAACTGTCTGCGAAAAACAGGAACACTAGCAGATAGCTTATGAATGAATGAAAAACATTTATTTCAGATTATAATCCATATACTCCATAGAAAAAATATATGCTCAATGATTAACACGAAATCGTACAGAGCCACGATTTCTCTCTTTCACATATTCAGACCTGTCCCTCTTACCACTTCGGCTCCTCGGATCGCACACACCCCCGGGGTGTTAATTCATACGAGCGCCGCTGCCACCGCAGGACAGTAACAGCATCGTTCTACTAGGTTGTGTAAACACATTACTAGGTAGGTTTCTGTCAACCCCTTCAGTTGACGCGCAAACGAGACGCTATCTAACTAGAAAACAGAGCTCGTACTATGCGCTAGAGCAGGATAACAATATTCAGTGTTTCTATCAGCCAAACTTGTTATGTTCGAAAGAGGACCTTTTCAACGTAAGTACGTAGTATTATTAACTACTACGTATCTTCTTTAGAGAGAGGTATTTTTATACAACGGCAGTTGCAAAGAACTTTACGAGTCAGTCATGCAAAATCGGTACCGGGAAAGGATTCAATTTTCGAGAAATCGAGAAATTTCGATACTCAATAAAAAAATACGAAAAACACACTTTTTTAAGTAAGTAAGCAATACCGCTTTGTGATCATAATCATACAAACTCTTAGAGTATTCCAGTGTACTCAAACTTTTAGAGTATTCCAGTGTTAAAAACACACCTCAGATTCGGTTGAAACCGCTGAACCAATCTCACTGGAGCGCAAACTCTTAGAGTATTCCAGTGTTCCAAACCACACGCTTGGTGGTGTCAGAGGTTTGGATTTTCCCCAGACTACTCTCCAACCGCGTACTGCTATCGCTTTATTGGACCCGGCCTATTAAGTCACAGTCAGGTTGAAAAAAATCATAATCATCACATCGTCACTCTTCATAACTGTTTTTTTCGAATCCTATTTTATTTAGAAAGAAAAAAAGAAAGAGAGAAAGAACGAAAATACGTTTATTTAACATCACAATTCAGCCGATTAAATAAAAAAACATATTAATTTAAAAATAGAAGACGTTAAAAAGGATCCCCACTCAGCATTAAGCCACTTGTTAAATTGCCATTGCTACGTGTAGAATAATTCATTTATTTATTACATTTCATTAAAAAATTAAACTAATAAGTATCCAGGGGTGTCTCACTTCGTGCCTAAATGCGTTCTGCTACCATTCTTTAAAAACATTCCTGATATTGAAACCAACGTGTAAACAATAAAATACAAAGCTTTTATTGTTATACAGGTTATCCACCCGCTAAGGTTTCATAAAGAGTTTAACGCCCGTCGGGAAACTAACCTTACAAGCCGTGTTGTGTAATATAGAAATAAAGAACAATGAGAGTTAACCCGACCTTTTGAAGTATAACTTCAAATGACAATCACAGTTTTTTCAATATTACATGAATAGAGATGGCTAAAAAAATAGATTTAAAAGAGCCTCGTTCCAATACTACCTCAATGGTATGTAAATAGGTACTGTGGTAACTAACGTGGTATATATATTAATGCTGTGGTATGCTGCACGAGAGGTACGTGTTTAGAGGTACTGGGAGGAGATCGTAGCTAAAATATAACACTGGAAGCACACATGAAACTAGTATATTTCTTACTGTTACTGAAATATGCTTACAATAAAATCTTAAATGATTTACAGAACATGTGATCCCGATGGTGTCGTGAAGACCAGTCCCTGGAACACCAATTGTTTCCAGAAGAATGCCAGTTTGACGCATTCTCGAATCATAGTTTAAATTCAATTTGTATACGTTATGATTCTGGACCTACATGGCCAGCCTCATACCGTAACAACCTCTACAGTAGAATTACGATTTGAAACGGGATATTTAACATGTAAAACATACATGGTAAATATCCCGTTTCAAATCGTAATTCTAATGTAAATGACCATGTAAGCTTGAAATCTTATAACCTCTACAGTACCTTATATCAAGCTGACTATCCACTTTTTGCCACAACACTTAAGGCTGTTCTTTTTATTAATTAAGAGTTTAGATTAAGATAGTAGGTAACTAACTCACTTAAGATTACTTTGTATATAATTTTAAGTCATGTAAAATCTTCGCAGGTCCGTAGTGGTAAATAAAAATAGTGGACTGCAGATTTAGGAGCTGGTGTAATCCAAAATAGAAAAATATACAGAAAAGTGAGTGTAACAGTCGCTGGGAATTGCTGAACCACCGTAAGTTATTAACGTAAGACAATTTTGAAATCTAAACATTGAAGAGTATAAGAA
Organism: Epiblema foenella; assembly: GCA_963556455.1. Taxonomy (NCBI): domain Eukaryota; kingdom Metazoa; phylum Arthropoda; class Insecta; order Lepidoptera; family Tortricidae; genus Epiblema; species Epiblema foenella. The sequence continues at coordinate 17,640,757 of OY747111.1, forward strand.
GAAGAATTTGTTTTAATGAATAAATAAATAATAATAAAGGTTGGACTTCTTAGACTTAATCCCTCATCTCTCGAGCCCGGTGATTCCCGACAACATATCTATTCAAAAAAAATTACCGCGGTAGACGATGGCTTAAAGCGGTTCCTGGTAGTTGGGAACATTTAATAGGGGTATGTCGGATTATAATTTGAAGAAACACGGCCTGTTTCTTCACCCGAAATCAGCATATCAGTTGAGCTGGTGTAGATAACTTCTTCAATCTTCATTTGGCGAGAACGAGCAAATTAGAATTATTTCTATTGTTGATTCTTCGGTCAACCACAAATTCTGCTGGTTGATATAATATTATGTGATTTATTTATCTCACAGCCCCCTCACCCCTGAGCTATGCCGAGGTTTTCCCGAGGGACTACAGTATGGGGTTATTCAAGGAAGGAGTGTATAAATTTTTAAAGGGTCAGCAACGCGCATGTGACAGCCCAGGCGTTGCAAGCGTCCATAGGCTACGGTGACCGCTTACCATCAGGCGGGCCGTACGCTTGTTTGCCACCGACGTGGTATTAAAAAAATATATGTATAATATCACCTAAAATTACATATAGTAAATTTTTAATGAACTGAAATAGTGATCGTCAATTATAACATTTTCAAATTACATTAAAAATTATCAATATTTTGCAAGTCTACACAGTGGACGTTAAGAACCCGACAGATTGAAACCACGTATTTTTGACAACAGTACGAGTAAATAACGGTATACATGGGCCCAATTATATGTCTCAATTTAATTATCCTCAAGTTGAGAAACAGAGAGCGAGATTGTCATTTTAGTGATATCAATTTCAAACTGTCAGCAAGTTATCAGTGGAGGTAAATAGTTCGCACTCTCGCGATTGAGAACAGAACAAAACTAAAGTCTACTCTTAGCGATAAGAGAAAGAGGAAAGCTACTTGTGATTAAAGTGTGTAAGATAAAGATATCATAATTACATAAAGCACTACGCTGTATTTTAGTTGAAAGTCATATCCTTTTATCATGACGAAAAATTATTGGTAATGAAACCTTTTTGTAGGATAGATACAAAAACTTACCTACTTAATTAAGTGAAACTGGGTAACAACCATGCAGTTAGTGCGTCTGCGTGTAAAAATAGTAGGTGGCTACGTCACGCCTTTAGGGTGTGTTAGAATTGAGATTTTTCAACTTGTGATTTGTTTTAAATAATTAATATCTCTTAAATTATGGGCTTTGGACCATATGTTATAAAACTTTATATGCTCTAATTAGGCTCTAAAATCGTTGGTTTAAATCTTTCGGTTTGTTAACGCCCACGGTGTATAAATGTCAACAAGTTACAAAATAATGATTCAAGATTAAAATTTCAATACGTTAATATTAATTAATGAGCTATGCTATAAGTTATAAGCCTCCTGGCCGTTATAGCTGACAGGCTGGACAGTCAGCTCCTCACAAGTTGGACAAAAGCACATTCAGGTGTGACCACACGTACTAAGTGTATGTGGTCATACTTTTCAATGTGACTACATAAAGTTTGAATGTGGCTACATTGAAAAAATTAACATAGTACTTTTAAGATATTGTTATTGTTACTAACCCATTATGGAGCATAAGGTCTGAAATAAAAGCATTTTATTTATTATTTATAATCGTTTCTACGATATATATATGAATTATAAAGTTACCTGGTGCAATTTTAACTTCTTCGAAAGTAAAATAGGGCAAATACTCAAATAGGTTACGTATTCATTCTTTTCCAAGTGACTTCAACCATGTTTGGTTCGCCGTAGCCCACTCACGTACCTACCGCTAATTAATTAAGATACTGCATCTCAGACAGGGTTACGAGCTTTTGTGTAAGACAGAGGGTGATAGACAATGTGATTAGGTATAAGTATACGTCGTACGTGACCAGACTTGTTAATATTAAACGTGTTTCAGGCCCCTATTTCCCCAAGTTGACATATGTATGTATTTGAACTATGTAGGCTGACAAATCGACAATTTTCATGTGAAAACTGTTTCACCAACTATGTACAATTGTAACAACCATGTGAACTGTGTAAAAATCGCTGTAATCACTGTATTATAATTTTTAATAACTTAAAGAAGTACTGTCCGTAGTTTAGTTACACACTTATAAGTATTTTATATTAAGTAAGTAAGTATTTTCGGGGGGAGGGGGATCCCAACTATCCCCCCTGCCTGACGTGCCTGATTGTAGGCTAGGCCTTTCAGTGATTTTACTTACTATAAATTACATTAACACATTAAACATTATAGACAAACGCTAGCATAATATTTAGATTTAAGTAGGTCTAAAAGAATCAGTCTGTATTACGTTTCCAAAGTGACTTCCAGTATTTTGGCATTGACTACCTGGTAGAAGTGTGTACGAACGAACACAATTCTAGTACAAACAAACGTACTTGTTGATTTATTTGTCTATTTCAATGTACATATTGTACATAGAACGTACATACGTGCGGTCAAACTCACAAGGGGCATACATCTTTGTACCTTGTCGTTTTAACCCGTCGTCTACCGGTCCCTGGGATCTCCGGGCTCATTACAAAATAATGCTATTGTTTATTTTTTTCGTCGGGAGACGACAAAAAAAAAATTGGCCAGTAAGTTCCGATTCCTAATAATAATGTGCGAAAATGGTGTAAATTTAAACTGTCACACTACATTTCTAACGAATGAAAGAAACAAAGTAAGTACCCATAAGTTAGGTATTTGTTAGATAGGTGAGGCAAATTCGTTTCTGGTTTTCAGTTCGTTATAATACCTACAATAGGTAACTTCACATTGCTCTTAGTGTACGAAAACTATGCCAAAAACAACAGAAAACTTCTAGCGTTTTTTGTTACCATTTAGGTATAAAAAATAACTAGCCACAACTGATATTCCCCTCACGACATGAGCAAAGTGCTACTTATTGCACACAACTCCTCTATAATTCAATAGCAGAACAACAGTTCCCATCAAAAGTTAACGTCCCCACGATATCTTTGTTAATAACGATACAGCGAGCGAAGCGAAGCCAAGTATAAAGTGGCTTATACATAGCTATAGGTACGTAAGTATGGAGCAGACGCGGCGAGCCAAGTTAATAATAATAAAGAGAGAAAAAACGCTCCACAGCCGAGGGGTTAGCGTCTTCCGTCCGTAATTGTAAATAGAACGGCCAACGCAAGAACGCGTATGTGCGACGCAGCTGCGGAACGCTAAAACCCGGATAACACTGGCTCAAACCGCTCCAATTCAGTACCTCTCACCATATTAAAACACTACAGCGTTGCTGCAGGCGGAAAATCATAAAAAAAACTACTCGCGAATTCAATTTTCAAACATAATTGACGGATATTACGAGTGGTACGTGAGCGCATAGGTGGTTTTGAGCGCGCACTCGGGCCGCGTTCGGGCGCGCTCGGCAGTTTCCGTGGCCGTTCGGCTAACGGCTCTTTTCCCCGTGCGCTAGCGCAGACTTTCGCTACAAAAATAAACGCTCCTTGGCAGAATATCAAGGCGAGCCTTCGGGTTAACGATATTCGATGATTTTATGGGCGGCCCGTGCATTTTGATGGGTTTTTATGTTATCTTCCATTTACACTAGGTTCGGCGGAGTATGATAATATATGTACACATTGTATGGATAAAGCAGGCGGCCAGGTCGCTCAAATGTCAACAACAGTTTTAAATAGACACCGAGTTTAATGAAAGGTTGCTAGTTAATTAAAGTTACGTAGAAATATTTTAATGGCGTCATTAGGTTTGTTACCAGTTGGTAAACTAACTTTTTAATGCGAGTTTTGAGGTTATGAATATACATAAAGTAATAGTGTAAGGCTATAAATATCCAGCGCGCAAGTACTTGATAGCTAATAATGATTTATTACTTCGTTAGATTGTAATCGGTAGTATGTTTATGAAAATGTCACCATTCTAATTCCATTCGATTCAATAATGTAGATGTTGCATGGAATGATCAAATAAGCTAATAAAGAAATTCCACACAGCCTAGTATTCACTAAGTTTACATCTAAATAGAGTAAAACCATTTATTAAATGATCGCCTCTTCAAAGTGTTCCTGCTCACATATGATATGAGGTATAGGTGAGCATTATGGGCGCTAAACACCGAAACTCATACATTCCTAGCGACCCGCCCCGGCTTTGCACGGGTGCGCTAATTAATGGATGTAATTATAATTATAAACCTTCCAATCACTCTATTAAAAAAAACCGCATCAAAATCCGTTGCGTAGTTTTAAAGATTTAAGCATACATAGGGATATAGGGACAGAGTAAGCGACTTTGTTTTATACTATGTAGTGAAGAGGGATGGGAAAAATGATCATGATTTAGGTACCTATTGTAGTCTAATTATGTCATTACTCATCTCTCTCGACAACACTAAAAAGGAAAGACATAGATATACTATATCAATTTTGTTGGCAATTTATTTGGCATTCGAATATAGGTTTAAAATTGGCTCCAACCAGTCTTCAAATGTTTTAATGCCCGTATAAAAGTCAGTTGCTATGTAAGGTTGGTTCGAAAGAAAAGAGCAATTGTTAGCAGTATTGTAATAGCGATAATCTTAAAGATATTAAACTACAAGCTACTAAATTAAACCAGCCTCTTAAAAGACTAGAAAGACGTTTCAAAGAAACCATTAGCTATTAGTTTCGAGTTAATAATTTCATAAGGTACATACAATATTACGGGAATGGGTTAAGAACTTTAGATCGGTATTAAATGGGTATACCTGGGTCATACGCGGATTTAGGTTCGCGTCTTTTCTGTGGACATACTAAAAGTTAAGCGTTACAAAGCTTAATTTTGGATTGGACCAGTAACCCGCATAAGCAGTGTCTCCGTTTCTATAAATCCCTGTAAGAAAAACATAGCTAACGTGCACATAAGCCGTTAACTATCGACCACAGGAGGGACGACTTTTGTTTTGTCAACTAAGTATGACCCACCTACACATACTGTAACCTTCTAATATTGTGAACGCATAAGAATTTAATGTAGTTTTGTACTTATTCACGCTAAACTATCTTATGGAATTTGATGAAAAATTAGAAATAAAGAAACGCATAAAAGGCACGAAGCTAGTTAAAATATACCAGCTATTTTCGCCGTTATGCAAAATCATGTGAAAGTAGTTTACATTAAGGTGTCATTTAGATTTGCGCAACGTTCTAATCTAACCAGAGGTATCATGACGTAGTCTGTCTCTGCGCACAGATCGAGGTGCGCTCGCGCACCCTCGCGGCGTTTGCGAGTGCACGCCGTCACAAAATGGCGGACGTTGCGTCAGGCTTGGCTTTAACACAGATGTAGCAGATGTACAAGCAATGCACGACACTTCAAAATAGCTCGTCGCTTTGTGGGCGTTGGATGATTCGCATTATTGATGAAAAGACTTTAAAAGTCGGGCTGTATGTATTTAATATATGTATAATGTACACGATAAAATACGCTTAAATCATTTTATGAATCTAATGAATAACAATGTTGTACCCCTCCTCCCTTGACAAACATAGAAGTGTCGGTTTGTCCTATAGCCCTCCATCCATAGGGGACGTCCACAGCGCGATCGCGACAACACTGAAACATATATTGTCCCTATTCGTCCCGGTACCGCCGTACACCGAGTAGTCAGTCCGACTCAGGTCGGGATTAGCTAAGTTACTTTCTGGACTCTTCTCAGCTAGGCGAGGTTTAGTCAACCAGCGACAAAACTCCAAGTAGCTCGATTCCACTCACACCTCAGATTCGGTTGAAACCGCTCAACTAATCTCACTGGAGCGCAACTCTTAGAGTATTCCAGTGTTCCAAACAACACGCGTGGTCGTGTCATAGGTTTTCCACTAGATTTTCCCCAGGCTGCTCTCCAATCGCGCACTTCTATCGCTTTATTGGGCCCGGCCTATAAAGTCACGGTCAGGTTAAAAAAACTTTTTTTTAAATTATATATTAAAAAGAAAAAAAAATCTTTTTATTTATATATGTATGTATCTATTGTATTTGTATATATATAGTTATTTGTTGTATTAATTTATTATATAGTATCGATCATTGTATATCTATCTCTCTGCTAAATATGCACTACCTGTTAACTCTCATTTTCTGAATTTCCTGCTACCCAAAGGTTGTCTGGAAGAGATCGCTTTTTAGCGATAACACCGCCTGTTGTTTGCATTAATATCAGTGTTAAAGTTTGTTTATAACATTTCAATTTTGTATAGTGCACAATAAAGTATATTATTATTATTAATTTAAACATTTGTACTTATTTTATATAGTACTCAAATAAACACAAATATTGGGTCAGTTCGTTAAACAGTATTTTAGAACTGGCCACTAAAAAATTTATTAAAGACTGGTAAATCCACTATTACTGGCTCTGTAGGTCAGGCCACGTCATGATGGGACACAGGGACAGCCTGGTATTTCATTTAGAAAGTAATGTTTTTTTGTTAGTTGCCGTGGTTACATCTAAACAGACAACATTCTACAATTTCCACAAAATATATACATTTTAAATCTTTTTTTTTTATGAACCTGACTGTGGCTTTATAGGCCGGGCCCTATCGCTTTATTGGACCCGGCATGTAAAGCCACAGTTAGGTTCATAAAAAAAAGGATTGTGGAAATTGTACACCCATTTTATGTAAAAGTCCATATTATAATATCGTTTCTAAGAAACTAGGCCGCTTTTTCCTCCTCCTTCGGTCCGAATCACAATAGAACAAGAAATAAAAAGGGTTGATCGACCCACATTATGAACGGTATTCCTATATTTTATTTTCTTATGTCACTAAGGGTGGTATCGACTTACGATTACAGACCGATGTCTTAACCGGTATTTTCTCCATAGAAAAATACCGGTATTATTACGGTCACCGGTTCATTATTTCGTTTTCAATGGGACAATCTAATAATACGACGTTGTTACCTAAATACATGATTCAGCCCTACGTAAAGAGCAAAAAATAATCCAAAGTATTGGGCTAATTCAGGGTTTTTTAAAAATACCAGTATCGGTCCCTGGTTTTTGCCTGCTCCTTGACTGAATTCGAACAAATATATTGTACAAGTAGATAATGCAGCTTTTAATTGTCTCCTGAAAAATTGAAACTAAGTAAACGCCAGTTTTACGTCGTCCAAAGCTAAACTTTCAGAGCGTTGTCAATAAGTTGTAAAAGTTTAACTGAAATTAATGACGAGAGGCTTCGAGTTTGTACAGCGATTTCTAAAGTAATCGACATAATATAAATATATAGCGACCCGCCCCGGCTTCGCACGGGTGCAATGCTGATGCATGTATTATACATATAAACCTTCCCCTTGAGTCACTCTATCTATTAAAAAAAACTGCATCAAAATCCGTTGCGTAGTTTTAAAGATTTAAGCATACATAGGGATATAGGGACATGGAGACAGAAAAAGCGACTTTGTTTTATACTATGTAGTGAATAGATAATAGATAACTTTGCAAGTTTATTTTCACTGTCGGTATGACATTAATTCTGTTATATTTGTAATCTCGAAATGATTATTCTTTCTTGAACTGTAAATTAATATTCTGACATGAAAAATGTATTCTTAGTCTTAAATTGTAAATTAATATTTTGACATGTAAAAGTGCCCTTGTGGCCTATTTGCAGAATAAATGTTTGAGTTTGAGTTTGAGAATATTCGTGGCTTCCAAGTCACAAGCAAGCCAGTTGCGAAATCTAAAGCAAAAGTTCAAGAAATTACCTTATAAAGTTCCTTCAAACGAAATTCAACTCTGTTAGTGCTTAACAGGGTATATTTTGTTTCTACAGTTGTATTCGGTACAGAGAACTACACAATCATAAGGGAGTATCCGACGGCGAAACTAAAGGGAAAATACGCTTTTTTGTCTCAGAGTTTACATTCGTAATAAAAGATATCAAATTACGTTGTCTCTTAACACCGAGCTTTGGGGTTGTATTCGACTAAAATTATTAAATTGGAATCCGTTTTTTGTTTGTTTCCCACTCGTATACACGCGCGTCTATCTTAACGTGTCCGAACGAGAGCAAATATAAAACCTTATCCAAACCAGTTCAGTACTATCGACTCCCTTGTTAGCTAATAGTGTTTTATTGTTCTATAAAGAACGGAGGATGTCGGTATACAACATGTACTCATTAAAAGTTTACAATGCCTAACAGTGCCTGGATTAGTAATTTATTCAGATATGCGTGCCAAGACTATACAAATATTGTAATGAATGCATTGTCACGTGGATTATCAAGTTATGGTAATGTTGTGTGCTGTGACTAGGAGTTGCATTAATCGTAAGTACTACAAAACTACACTGATTCAGCTTAGATACAAAGTTTTTTTTAGAACCTGACTGTGGCTTTATAGGCCGGGCCCAATAAAGCGATAGGAGCGCGCGGTTGGAGAGTAGCCTGGGGAAAATCCAGGGGAAAACCTCCGACACGAGCACGCGTGTGGTTTGGAACAATGGAATACTCTAAGAGTTTGCGCTCCAGTGAGATTGCTTGAGCGGTTTCAACCGAATCTGAGGTGTGAGATACAAAGCGATATCTTAACAGAATACGAGGCAGGAGTCTCATAGCGTCAACAAGAATAGGGGGTCGGTGTTGCACCACGGCCGTAGGAGTACCCACCGTTACCCTACGTCAGACAGCGGAACATTATCTCTCTCATATTTGGAGCAGCCCAACTGGCGAAGTACCTCTTTATACAGTCATGAAATTCAGTTCGCTCCAGGAGTGAACTTCTCTGTAGGAACTCTTTCGTACGTAGGTAATTATTGTGTATTAAATTCTTGTCGTGATTCGGGTTCTGGCAGAATATCAGTGCTTCACTCTGAGCGAAGCATTTAACTGAGCCTGAATCCTTTTGTTTTGCTGCAATGTAGTAATGCTGCAATGTATCCGACCTCAGTGTATCGTGTCGGAAGTTTTCCCCTGGATTTTCCCCAGGCGACTCTCCAACCGCGCACTCCTATCGCTTTATTGGGCCCGGCCTATAAAGCCACAGACAGGTAAAAAATACGCAATGTATTTTTTATATGAGTTTTTATTTATTGCAATGTGTTTACTTACTGATTTCCTATTTTTTTGTTTTGTTTTTGTATTAATTTCTTTAATTTAATGTGTGGTTTTTAGTAAATAAAGGTTTTGTCTATCTCCTTGCCTCAAGACCGCAGGTATAATAACACAACACCACGACGTGTTCTTTAGGAATGTGGTGTTGTGTTCCTGGTGGTGAGTAAAATCACCAGAACTCCTGAGGATGCGCTGTGTTGAGAGCGAGAGACCTTCATATACACCGTAGGCGATAATAACCCGAAAGATTTAAATCAATGATTTTAGAGCCTAATTAGAGTATATAAAGTTATATAAATATATAGTCCAAAAACCCATAATTTAAGAGATATTAATTATTTAAAACAAATCACAAGTTAAAAGGCGTAACGTAGCCACCACTTTTACACGCAGACGCACTAACTGCATGGTTGTCAGCCAGTTTCACTTAATTATGTTTGGTATCTATCCTACAAAAAGGTTTCACTACTGACAGTTTTGTTCTGTTCTCAAACGCGAGAGTGTAAACTATTTACCTTCACTGATAACTGGCTGGTAGTTTGAAATTGATGTCACTAAAGTGACATGCTCGCTCTCTGTTTCTCAACTTGAGATTAATTAAACTCACTCTCTGAAGTAAAGGTTTGTTCACAAAGAAGCTATTTATTAAAATGATTTAATTTGTACTGACAAAGTAATTTAATTAAGACACATATTTGAATCCATGTTGATAAAGCATTATTTACTCATACGGTCTTCAAAAATACGTGGTTTTAATCGGGTTATTGACGCTCACGGTGTATAAATCTAGCGGTCAACAAGACGTATCCTCAAGTCAATAAAGGGTCGGTTACACGCCTGTGATTGTTCTGGCCCCGTATTAAGGCCGTGATCGACAAGATAAAGCATCCGTCACTTTCTATCGAGTGGTATAAGAATGTGACAGATGCTTCATCTTGTTGTCTATCACGCGACCATCATAGACCCCCCTGGAGTCGAAAGTGTCCATAGGATACGGTCTTTAAAAATTGCCACAAACCACACCTTAACAAATTGTCCAGCTACTATCGATAATGATAATAACGAAAATCGGTAAACAAAACAAGATAATTCGATCCTCAACATGATGCTCAAACTTAACAGCGCTTCAATTTAAACAATGTTTTATGGCTTACTAGCGACCCGCCCCGGCTTCGCACGGGAGCAATGCTGATGCATGTATTATACATATAAACCTTCCCCTTGAGTCACTCTATCTATTAAAAAAAACGGCATCAAAATCCGTTGCGTAGTTTTAAAGATTTAAGCATACATAGGGATATAGGGACATAGGGACAGAGAAAGCGACTTTGTTTTATACTATGTAGTGATGATGTACTTTTGTACTTAGTGTTAATTGTTGAATCTGTTTAGTACAGTTTATTTATTTCAGTGTCTGTTTCGAACCACACGGATAAGATTACTCTTTAGTGGGACACAAACATTCAACGGACACCGACGTTTGTTTTTTTTATAACGTTACCTATAAACATGTCCTCTGTAATAAACGGTTCAAGTTCAGTTATTTTAACATTCATATTCATAATGGTTAAACGTTACCATCCTAGAAGGCAAAATAGAGGGAACAAGAGGGAGAGGAAGACCCAGAATACCATACATGGCACAGATGAAGGAATAGTGCTGTAGCCACACATACCAGGAAGTGAAGACGAAGGGCCAAGATAGATTGGAATGGAGAATGCTGCAACGACAGAGGACCAGGCCCTCTTAATATTCATGATGATGATTCATAATGCGAGGCTGCAAGATGATATTTCACAATGATTATTATTAGATGTTGCATATTTTTTTTCATTTTATCTACAATCATCGTGTAGGTTTGCGGTTTTCCCCTTACGGACGTGGTGCAACTTCGACTCCCCTTTGTCAAGTGAGCGGGCATGGGCAACTTGACTGTTAGAAGCTCTCAAGCCGCCCGAAGGCCTCCAACTTGGCTTAACGACTACTGACACAGATAACAGCCGGGATCAACGGCTTAACGTGCCCTCCAAAAACACGGGACGCTCAGTTAGTAACCACTAAAAACGGTCAAACTGTCAAGTTGCCCAAACACAATACAATACAATACAAATACTCTTTATTGCACACCTCAATCAAAAGATACAGTACAGTACAAAAACACAATGAGAAGAGGCAAACAAAAGGCGGTCTTATCGCTAAAGAGCGATTTCTTCCAGACAACCTTAGGGTAGCGGAAATGAAATCTAATCAGAACGATTCATAGCAGGTGGTGCAGAGTTAACACATATGAAGCCTACTAATAATTACAACAATGACATTTAATTAAGAATAATACACATACATAAATAACACTTGACAAGCCTAACTCCAAAAGGGTCTGGTTTCCCTCGGGTTGGAAGGTCAGATGGCAGGTCGCTTCCGTGAAAACTAGTGCCTACGGTCTAGTTAAATATGTGCCCAGGTATTTGTCTACTGTGTCAATGTTGCTATGTATTCTTTTGTCATTTAATAATAGTACTATACAAGTATTTGTATAACTTCGACATGTAAAAGATCCCTTAAGGCCTATACTTGCCGAATAAATATTTAATGGCAACTGTGCATTATTTACCTAACAGGTAGAATATTTTTCTATAAGCATAAGCTCCCATATTCATGGCATCCCTAGCCTACGCCAAACCTCGGGATTAGGTAGCGGACGTCAGGCATCCTTTAGGATGCTAGGCGGATGATGATGTCATAGAAACTCATAGATTGAAACAGTCCTTACTAAGAGAGGACACAATGTGCATATAAAATAATAAAGGTCAATAATGTGATTAGCATTTATAAGACACAATGAGAACTTTTTCACAAATAACACGTTCAGCGCTTCATAATTAACGTTCCACGTCATCTGTTTGCGCATCGCCACTCCGCACATAACAAATTATATAAGACAATACGCTACACTAAAATATTTACAAAACAAGAAAGAATCCAGTGACAGCACCCTTGCAATTATAAACTTAACACGTACGTTTAAAGTTCAAATTGCTGTGGCATGGTTGGCCAGCTAAGTGCACTTTAGCTTCGACTGGATTATTTACTAAGGAGCTGGGTTGGTACTAGTAGCGCCATCTGTCGGTATGAAACGGCGACGCGGATTTCAAGTTGCGTGAAGGGATGACTGGCAGAAATAGATTATAATTTATGCTACTGCGTAAATGTATCGTGATGTATGTGACAACTATTGTGAATTACGTGCGTACAAACAGAGATTTAGGTTCGCATTCTCGAGTTATCACATTCAGAGGCCTTATAAGTTTTGAAATGTTTTGATTTCAAATTATGACAAAAGTATTGATAATACTAATAAAGTGATTAAAGGATACGATGATTTTATTAAAGTTTTAGATAGCCATTTTTTGATTTTATTGTGTGTAGTAGAATTTAAGCGGAAAAAACAAGTTTTTAGCTTGAAAATGGACGATTTGGAGTGATGTTTGAAACAATATTTCTTAGTGAAAAATCCAAAAAACACGTTTAAAGTTTATGACATAAGGTTGCAATCGCCCTGTTCTAGATGGTAACATTGAGAAAATATCAAGATACGTGTCAATTCAAACAGAAAATGGCGTAAATAGATGAGCGTTTTTTAACTGATAAGGACCCTTCAGTGCCGGTGACACGAATTCGCGTCATGTTTGTATAGTTAGCTGCCTTACCGTGTATGTGTTAAGGGCTAGAAAGACAAATTTTGCCGAATTTGTATGTAGAGCACGTGTAAACTGTTCCTGAGTTTTGGATGTTTTCTATCTATAATAGTATATATATCGTCGCCTAGTACCCAAGTTCAAGAGTCATACTAAGTTGAAAAAACAAAAGTCGTCCATCCTGTGGTCAATAGTTAACGGCTTATGTGCATGTTAGCTATGTTTTTATTACAGGGATTTATAGAAACGGAGACACTCTTTATGCGGGTTACTGATCCAATCCAAAATTAAGCTTTGTAGACCTTAACTTTTGGTATGTCCACAGAAAAGACGCGAACCCAAAGCCGTGTATGAACCACAAGCATTGCTTAATTTGGGACTAGGTCGATTTAGTGTAAAATTAACCATAAATATTTATTTATTTTTGGTTGGACTCATATGATGCATAAACTGCATCTCCGTTTTGAAAAAATCTATGTAGTAAATAAGCTATGTACATACGCCGTTAACTACCTATGTTCAAGAGTAGGACGAACTTTCATTTTTCAACACATCCGATTTCTGTAGATAGTATGGCTGAGATACGCGTCATACTCGTGATCGGATGCTGTTTGTGGAGTCCGGTCTGTTCATGCTTGCAAGGACATAGTGACTACGTTAATACTAGTGTCTTTTATAGGGGATTGACGAGAGACATCATCCTGTTGTGGATTCGTTTTTATTATCAGTGACTTAGAGACCATATACATCTCTAACAATATTAAATTAATTTTAATTTTGACGCTCAGAGACCATGTACATCTCTGGGATATTATATTATATTTCATTATACTCCTTGTTTAATCTTGAGACCTTGTACATCTCTAACTTTACTGATGTTGTAATATTTGTAATAGTTAACTTTGCAAGTTTATCTTCACTGTATGACATTAATTTTGTTATAATTGTAAACTCGAAATTATTATTCCTTCTTGAACTGTAAATTAATATTTTGACATGAAAAATGTATCACTTATTATAGTCAGACTTTCTTAAATTGTAAATTAATATTTTGACATGTAAAAGTGCCCTTGTGGCCTATTTGCAGAATAAATGTTTGTATTTTGTATACACTCGAGGTCAAAAATTTGGGGTCAACCTAATTAAATAACCGCAATATGTTTTTCTAAATATTTTACACTAGTTTTTAGCAGTTTACAGCAAAGTAAATTGATAGACAGTACAAATGACAGCCCTTAATGTTTTGTTTACCATGACGTCATCATAAGCAGTGCACCTAGTATATTGAAGGTGCGCAGTTAGAAAATTTAACTAAATAAAATAAAATAAATAAATAAATATTAGAGGACAATCTTACACAAATCGAACTAGTTCCACAGTAAGCTCAAGAAGGCTTGTGTTATGGGTACTAGACGACGATATATTTAATAGATATAATACTTAAATACATAGAAAACATCCAAGACTCAGAAACAAATATTCATGCTCATCGCACAAATATTTGCCCAGACCGGGATTCGAACCCAGGACCGTCAGCTTCACATGTAGGTGCACTACCCATTAGGCTAAACCGGTCGTCAAACATACTGTGTTAACTGTGTAGTTAATTTACATAATTATGATTTGCTAATACAAGTAATTGCTAGCGGAACATATTACTGTCAGTTTCAATAAATTCTCGCGTCTCCGTAACGCACTGTATATTCTCAGTTTACTGAACCTGTACTCCGTCCGAACTTCGAAATCCCAACTTCGTATCTTGCCGTCCCTTTCACCCTCGTGTTATTCACTATATGAGTGAAAGGGACTATACGAAGTTCGGAGTAGCCCCACTGAAATCATAATCTTTTCATCACAAAAAGTAAGTATATACATAGGTGGGCCATTCTACTTTTTCATGTACATAATTTAAAGACACTTTTTTTTTAATGAAGATTTTGGATTACTTGGCCCTCACTTCATATTTTTGTATTGTTATTTAGAAAGAGGTTTAATTGCAGTATCACTTCCGTTAGTTTTGGTAATTAACGAACCACAGCTAATATCCATAAATCGAGTAACTCAGTGGTCCTTCGATGTCTCACAATTTGTATGCAAAAATGGTTTTTACCACTGTGTTACCCAGCTTTAACATCAATTTGTTAATATTTAAGAATTTTGACTAATAAATTATTTTTATTAGGTTCAGGTACTATTTAGAAATCCTATTTTTGTACACTAATTCGATACGTATCATAGATCTTTTTTGTAATAGAAAACTGGTCATGAAAACGTAGAATGAGCCAGGTATACATTATTTGCAACAAGGACAGAAATGTAAATGGCAAGGTAACGTGAGTCAGTCAGCCAATGTTACAATACTTGTGAATTCCAAACTTGGCAAGGAAATAACTTGAACACTAATAGTCGTTCAAAATAATACACAACACAAATACAAAGAGTATTGTACAACCTCAACAAAATAACACATAAATAGATGATCAAAATTAGTCAAATAACAGGCGATGTAATCATAAAGAACGATCTTTTACAAGCAACCTTAGCGTTTAGGGTGTAAATATACTTAATACCTAGGTGTAACATAAGTTGTGATACGAAATAAATAAACGTAAATCTGTCCGCGATTGGAAATGATGTTTACGATGGAAGTTGGAATCAACTGTGTCTATGCCAATAAAATTCTTATGCTTCATATGTTTTGGTTAGTCGATCGAAGAACCTTTCCTATGAAACAGCAGATTTTCCACAACACTTTGTTCACGTGCGTTGAACACGCCTACATAGCATCAACATCAAGATTTGGGACAAGAAACTGCAGTCGCACAGAGAGCGGGCAACGTATTAAAACCACGTTTTGTCAAACTAACAAAATACATCTTTTTTTTTGAACCTGACTGTGGCTTTATAGGCCGGGCCCAATAATACGATAGGAGTGCGCGGTTGGAGAGTAGCCTGGGGAAAATCCAGGGGAAAACCTCCGACACGACCACGCGTGTGGTTTGGAGCACTGGGATACTCTAAGAGTTTGCGCTCCAGTGAGATTGGTTGAGCGGTTTCAACCGAATCTGAGGTGTGAGTGGAATCGAGCTACTGGGAGTTTTGTCGCTGGTTCACTAAACCTAGCCTAGCTGAGAAGAGTCCAGCAAGAAACTCAGCTAGGCCCGACCTGGGTCGGACTGACTTTACCCGGTGTGCGGCGGTACCGGGACGAATAGGGACTATATGTGCACTGTTGTCGCGATCGCGCGGTGGACGTCCCCGCCGGCAAAAATAAATACATTTAAGAAGAGGACTATTCATATTCACACACACACATATACATTAATCAGTATAAGTAGCTTGTAAATTTGTAAATAAAGTCTCTTTGAGTTTGGACATTGCTGTTGTCATTCATCAGGTTTCCTCTCACTGTGGTCAAGACACCTTTAACCGTCGTTTACGATCAGTCACATGAGTCTGTGATTGGCAGTGAGAAAATCCCATCTTCACCCTTTTCCGTCTGTTGCCTTAGGTCTCTTGGTGCAGACATCCCGCACTTATTATATATATGTATATTTTGAATCTATGGTTAGGGCTAGGCATTGTAGGGCTTTAGGGTTGTTTAGGGTTGTTAGGAAGATAGGGCAGTTAGGTTTGTTAGGCTAGGTTACAGGTCTTCCCATAGCTTGTTGGTAAAATATCATAATACTTGATTTGATTTCCGCTACCCTAAGGTTGTCTGGAAGAGATCGCTCTTTAGCGATAAGACCGCCTGTTGTTTGCCTCTACTCATTGTAATTATGTACTGTACTGTGTTTTTTTTTCTTGAATTGCTAGTTCCATAACAGACTCGGAATATTTAAATATCATAAATTTTTTTTTGGTGATGTTATCGTATAGTATGTACTGAACTATGTGGTGCGAACATTTTATTATGTTGTCCAAGTATCATTATTGTTTTATCATATCATACACAGTGTTGCGCCAAGTGGATTTTTTTTTAATTTGCCGCTCCTTCCTAGACTCATCTTTCAAAAGCCCGACTAACTTCCTTTCCACTTTAGTAGTGATTATATTAGTCTGAATAGCGCAAAAAACCTAGTACATGGCACTGAGTTTTTAGAGCTCTAACAAGATTTTCACGAAAAAAGCCGGCCAAGTGCGTGTCGGGCCACGCATCACGTCACCGGTCATATGCGGAATTACTGACCCGTAGAAGGGTTTTTACTGAGCTTAGTACTGATGATGTACTTTTTTGAGATGTTGTGTTGTATACATATTTATGCCCTTTACGGTAATGTCTACTTAGCTGTGATAGTTTTCCTTTTAAAGTCATCGTCTTACTACTACCATGATTTTTTTCACATGCCGAGTAGCCACCGTTTAGCTGGAAGGGGGGGGGGGGGGGACACCTGACTATAGCAAAAATTATCACTTCAAAGCTTAATATATCACGCCAACCGATTCTTGCATCAAATAAAGCTTTTAGAAACCTTATAATATTTTTGAAAGAGCTGATTGATATGTATACTCATGCCAAATTACAGCTTTTTAGTACTAACGGTTACTGAGAAAAGCGGGGGGCGGACGGACGGACATGGCGAAACTATAAGGGTTCCTTGTTTACTACGGAACCCTAAAAAGGAAGTTATGTTTTTTTCTTATTCCGCTTAACGTTCTTATACTAAATTAGATTAATTTATTAGGATTTTCATCTCGTTGACAAAAAAAAGTATAAATCATCAGGCTTCTGAACCTATTTAATATAATTAATGAGCCACCATGTAACCATGTATGGAACCAAGCCTGGTGAACGAACTACCCGGTTATGTTTTCCTTTACCGAAAAGCCACTATTTTTGAAAAACCCAGTGATTCGAGCCCTCGATATCTAGATCGAAAGTCGCGTGCGTTATCGTTTGGCTACAGATGTGCCTGACGCTTAAGGATGAAAATGTGTGCTAAAGCTTGTTGGGCAATTACAATTTTAGGGGAAAATATTTCTCGTAACGTAATAAACGTCCTACGTAATTATTTACTCTACGACGCCGACGATATGTCATTATAAGTTTGACTATATCTGTCAATACAACCAATCTGCATATCAAAAAAGGTCGGCATCGCGCTTTTGATTGTTCTTCACGCGTCCATATGTTACGGTGTCTGATTGCTACTAGGCAGGCCGCATGCTTGTTTACTATCGCTGTAATTTAAGAGGTAATACTGTATATTCATCGTTATCAAAATTGTGTAGCAGATTTTTTTCATAAAAAAATCGGCAACGTTTGCAACCCCCTGAAGGCTGAAAGCAAGGAAGTTTTTTTTTGAACCTGACTGTGGCTTTATAGGCCGGGCCCAATAAAGCGATAGGAGTGCGCAGTTGGAGAGTAGCCTGGGGAAAATCCAGGGGAAAACCTCCGGCACGACCACGCGTGTGGTTTGGAACACTGGAATACTCTAAGAGTTTGCGCTCCAGTGAGATTGGTTGAGCGGTTTCAACCGAATCTGAGGACTATATATTCATTGTTATCAAAATTGTGTAGCAGATTTTTTTCATAAAAAAATCGGCAACGTTTGCAACCCCCTGAAGGCTGAAAGCAAGGAAGTGATGGACCCCTTCTGAAATGTTAAAAAGCCCGCGGACCCGGTCCGGATGTGATTTCTTATACTTTTGAGATGAATGCAAATTTATATTGTAATTTACACCCGCAAAGGTGGGCTAAACTACCCATGGAGTGGGTGCTGAGCGCTGGGCGACGACAGCGTGACAGGCCGGAGGGGCTACCGCGAACCACAAACGAAGTTTTCCCTCTTTGTCTCACTTATGTGCAAACTTGCAAGTGTGACAGAGAGGGAAAACTTCGTTTGCTGTTCGCGGTAGCGGCCCAGGAGCGATATGGCGGGACGACCTGGACACATCGCGAAGATTGGCTAGAGACTGCCCAGAATCGCGACTAGTGGAAATCAAGAGGGGAGGCCTTTGCCTAGCAGTGGGACACTCCATAGGCTATAAACGATTATATCATGGATAGGGATGTTTGGCAGTGATAGCCTCCCGCACAAGTAATCTAACACCGAAATATTTTGTCCTCAATATTAAAAAATATATATGTAAGTTTATGCTAGCATTTGAATTCTGTAGAATTATGATACTGTTATTTTATTTACCATCCATTTCTAATGTAGCCACCAAGTGGGTGCCACATGATGGACGACGCAGACGGGGCAGGCCCAGGCGGAGATGGCGGGATGATCTAGATGCATTTGCCAGGAATTGGGAGGAAGAAGCGCTCAATAGGGAGACCTGGAAAACATGGGGAGAGGCCTTTACCCAGCAGTGGGACAGCCAATAGGCTATAAAGTAAGTAAGTATTTTATGTACGTTATATATTGTTTTCAAAAATGACACCTCGCCGAGTTTCTTACGCCGGTTCTTCTGGAGGCAGAGGTTTATTTTATGAACCGGTGGTAGTTTTTTGACTTGCATGTAATATACCTAAATTGAAGAATACATTATTTCATTTCATTTCATTTCAATTACATCTATAAAATAAATAAATCCGAATCTATAAATAATATCGTATTTTCCCAGTGAATTTCCCTCACCACCGAACCGACGGCCGGCGCTGACGCAACCCACGAATATAGATCCAAGATAACTTACGCTAGACGTGCGTTGGGTGATAACGTGACTGCGGCTGTGCTACGCATATTACAGGAGTTCGATTTGGATCGCCATTTCCAATCGCAATGTGATCTCGACCGCTTTAGCCTAGTTGGTAGTGACCCTGCCTTCGAAGCTGGAGGTCCCGGGTTCGAATCCTGGTCAGGGCATGTATTTGCGTGATGAACACGAATATTTGTTCCTGAGTCTTGGATGTTTTCTATGTATTTAAGTATCTATTTATCTATATAAGTATGTATATCGTCACTTGGTACCCATAGTACAAGCTTTGCTTAGTTCGGGACTAGGATGATTTGTGTAAGATCGTCCACAAATATTTATATTTTTTATTTTCTATCTCAGCGTTCTGAGATCAGTGCCTTTACCATTAGTTTGCATGACCGTACTGGCTAGCGACTGCGTAAACGATTTAGTACACCGATTCTTAGTTCTATTGCGTAACCGCCGGAGGCGCTGTAGTTTCTCCCATACAATTTTTTACGCAGTCGCTAGCGAGTACGGTCATGTAAACTCATGGTAAAGGCAGGGTCGAATTAGGCCTGACAAAAACTGTAGGAAAAGTGTATGTAATGTACCTACCTATGTAAAATTCTTCATTGTACATGACTATAACACAACATAAATTATAAGAACAGTTGACATTTGAGTATGTACAGGTCCGAAAACCGCTTCTAGTTTAATCTCAACATGTATTGTCCTTTTTTGTTTTTGAACCTGACTGTGGCTTTATAGGCCCGGCCCAATAAAGCGATAGGAGTGCGCGGTTGGAAAGTAGCCTGGGGAAAATCCAGGGGAAAACCTCTGATATGACCACGCATGTGGTTTGGATCACTGGAATACTCTAAGAGTTTGGGCTCCAGTGAGATTGGTTGAGCGGTTTCAACCGAATCTGAGGTGTGAGTGGAATCGAGCTACTGGGAGTTTTGTCGCTGGTTCACTAAACCTAGCCTAGCTGAGAAGAGTCCAGCAAGAAACTCAGCTAGGCCCGACCTGGGTCGGACTGACTCTACCCGGTGTGCGGCGGTACCGGGGCGAATAGGGACTATATGTGTCACTGATGATGTATTGTCCTTCGCAATCATTATTCAAAGAGTACATTTGAATGTACTTTTTGAGTAATGACTGTCAAATTAGACCAGTTTGCCAGGACTGACGACGCAGCTTGACCCGTACGGATAGTTACAGAAATTTTATTTATGCAAAATTCTTAAAAAACTTTAATAGCGTGATGTAGAACTACAAAGTTTAGTGCGAATAGATAACGCAGAATTAAACTTTAATATGCGGTAATAAACACGACGGCGCCCGCACAGCATGTTGTAAAACATGCTGGTCAAAGTTGTATTATTTCTAATTTGGCAAGTGGCTCAACAATCCAAGTTCGCGATGGTACAATATCTCGGGCGCGATTAGACTTGATGCAACATGTGACATGCCCCAAGCATGCCATAGGGATATTCCAAATTCGTGTTCCTGTCTCATAAAATGTCTCAAACATGTGCGATACGAAATAGAGGATAAGATAAAGGATAAGTCACGTTTTTAAAGTCTACTTACTGATCCCGAAAGTTAAAAACGCTGCAGCCTAATTTCTGAATAGTACAGAATAGAATTGACTAGAATAATTTATTGTCATACGGTCAAAACTGTGTCTAGCTTTGACGTAGGAATATCCGGGTATGTGCGTTTCAGACGCAATTTTGGCATATACCCAATTCGTAGTAAATTCACCATGTTGGAAATCTTAATACCCAATAGTTGACATCCACTGTTCACCTCCCTTAATACCACATAAGACTTGAAGTGTTAATTATTGGATCAGTGTCAAGCACTGGGCCACTTATTTATTTATCTCAAAACAATGTTAACATGACACACATCTGTCCATCACCACGCAAATAAGTCACACTCCGGTGCTGATGCCAAAAGCGCATTGAGTTGTGAGAGAGCGCGAAGCAGTGGCGAATTCCTTCATGACACAGACTGTACGCACTGTGTCACACAGTGCGCGCTGCGCTACCGGCATCGCCGTGCCCTTAGCGTTATCCTGTGCCTTTACCATGAGTTTACATGACCGTACTCGCTAGCGACTGCGTAAAAATTTGTACGGTAAAACTACAGCGTCTCTGGCGGTTACGAAATACAACTAAGAATCGACATACTAAATCGTTTACGCAGTCGCTAGCGAGTACGATCATGCAAACATGGTAAAGGCACTGGGGATCCGGAGTATACAGTCACACGATGTGCCTCACCAGCTCTGGGCAGTCTGATTGGATCTGGATTTATCTTATTGTACTCTCTAAATTTAGGATGAGGAAAAACTAACTAACCAAATTCTATATATGATCCACGTTATCTCAACGCGCGTGGAAGCGATACCGCGAAACACATTTAATACATATAGCGATGCAAATAGATAAGCCAAATTTACTTTCAGTTTAGTGTGTCACTGTCATCAGATGTGGAAGACGATAGGTCTATTAATTTATTTATTCTTTATTGCACAAAAAGAAATCTTAAAGTACAAAATACGCCTTTAATGCCATGAGGCATTGAGTCTAGAATTTTTCTACGGGTATGAACTATTTACTCACATTTCACGCTCTAGTTATACTTGACTATGACCTTAGGCCAGGCTTATTCAGAGGCCTTATAAGTTTTTAAATGGTTTTGATTTCCAATTATAACAGAAGTATTGATAATACCAATACAGTGATTAAAGGTTACGATGATTTTATTAAAGTTTTAGATAGTAACATCGCCATTTTTTGATTTTATTGTGTACAGTAGAATATAAGCGGAAAAAAACTAGTTTTTAGCTTGAAAATGGTCGATTGGAAGTGATATTTGAAACGATATTTCTAAATAAAAAATCGAAAAAATACATTAAAAGTTTATGTCGTAAGGTCGCAATAGTTCTGTTCTAGATAGTAACATCGAGAAAATGTCAAGATACGTGTCAATTCAAACTTAAAATGGCCTCAACAGATGAGCGCATTTTAACTGATACAGTATCTTAACGCGATAGGAGTGGGCAGTGGGAGTATAGCCTAGGGAAAATCCAGGAGAAACCTTCGATACGACCACGCGGGCGGCTCTAACACGGGAATACTCTAAAAGTTTGCGCTCCAGTGAGATTGGTTGAGCGGCTTCGTCCGAATCTGGAGTGTAGTATGTGGAAACATGCTACTGCTGGGAGCTTTTAAACTTAGCTGAGAAGAGTCCAGCAAGAAACTCAATTAGGCCCAACCAGTGCTTTTACCATGAGCTTGCATGACCGTACTCGCTAGCGACTGCGTAAACGATTTAGTAAGCCGATTCTTAGTTCTATTACGTAACCGCCAGAGGCGCTGTACTTTTGCCCATACAAATGTTTACGCAGTCGCTAGCGAGTACGGTCATGTAAACTCACTGACCCTGACTGATTTTTACTCTAGCGGCAATATTCGGCTTTAGTTTTCACGGTTCGTGACATGCCCGCAATATCACCTTGTTTCCTCATAATAAGTATATTTTGACTAAATTTAACAGATCGACTATTGGCATTATTTGCGTCATAAAATTGTCAGCGGGCCATTGTCAGCGTCATAAAACGAAACGATTTAATCTGCCGCGCGAAAGTAGATGCACGGCCAAACTTTCACATATAAAATAGGATTATGTATTGACAAAGGCGGCCTTCCTGATCGTTGTTGTACAATTAGCGTCATAAAAATGCATACATTCTGGCATTTTACTGTCAAGAGTTAAGGTCAAAAATATTATATATGTATTTAATGCTAACTGTACTACTTTCCTTGGCTACGTCTTTTCTCTTTTGTTTTAATCACTTGTCTTTATCGCTTCGTGCACTACTCAATGACTTGTCTCACTCTCACAGTGCAAATAACAGAGAGAAAGGCGACATATGTGCCCGGCTGTTTTTATGCATATTACTCATGATCACAAAAATTACCATGTTATATGGATGTATATTATCTGTCTGTCTAAGTATTTCCACGATGTAACTGATGTAACAGCTTCCAATAACCTTCGTTGTAGGTAATTTTATGAAATCATAACTATATATTGTTGCCAGTGTAGTCGTCAATATAAATTATAGTCTGATGATTTTTTTTTTGAACCTGACTGGCGTTATAGGCCGGGCCCAATAAAGCGATAGGAGTGCGCGGTTGGGGAAAATCTAGGGGAAAACCTCCGACACACGCGTGTGGTTTTGAGTAAGCACTGGAATACTCTAATAGTTCGCACTCTAGTGAGATTGGTTGAGCGGTTTTGTTGTATATCTATCTCCCCCACGAGACAGGAAATGCCCAGTGTGGGGGTCAGTACTAATGTAATAGATTATGTATGCTCATTGGTGAAATAAACTATTTGTATTTATATATGACGGATCTGTATTTTCCAAGAAACTGTCTCACACGGTAGCGTAATCAGTGGTCGTAATGAGATGACGTCTTTGCCCCTAATGGGCCATTAGCGTGGTGTTAAGCACCGAAACACCACAACTTAAATGCGTGATATCAGTTCAAATAAGACGACCTCCTGATTTGTCGATGCGGAGGCAGTGAATCAGAAAGTTGTCAGCTGTCAGTGTCAACTGTGAGTCGAGTCAGTATCGCTTCTTAACTGCGGGCCAAAATTGAAATGAGTGCTTCCTTGATTTATTTATTTTTGTACCTGACTGTGGCTTTATAATCGACGACGACCGGTTTAGCCTAGTGGGTAGTGCACCTGCCTGTGAAGCTGACGGTCCTGGGTTCGAATCCCGGTCAGGGCAAATATTTGTGTGATGAGCATGAATATTTGTTTCTGAGTCTTGGATGTTTTCTATGTATTTAAGTATTTATATCTATTAAATACATCGTCGTCTAGAACCCATAACACAAGCCTTCTTGAGCTTACTGTGGGGCTAGTTCGATTTGTGTAAGATTGTCCTCTAATATTTATTTACTTATTTATAGGCCGCGTTCAATAAAGCGATAGGAATGCGCGGGTGGAGAGTGGTCTGGGAAAAATCAAGGGGGAAACTGCTTGTTCAGGTGGCTGATAGTTATCCATAAATTTTACAAGATGTGTTTCAAGGCACGAAGCAAATAGTTTATAGATGTTGTGCGCAAGATGTTACCTACTATGCAAATATAACACGAACAGTAACCCAACCAAAGCGTTATTTTTAATAGCTTCGTTATCAAATCCTATTGAACATGCATATAAAATGTCTAGCAGCAATATTGAAGTGACTTAATAATTTTGTACGAAGCAGTACCGCTGCTAACGTAAACTACGAATTTAGAAATAAAGGAAAGATTGAAAAATTTAGGCACCGAGCAGGATTTGAACCTGCGATCTTCCGGCACTCGCGGCCCATCACGGCACTCGCGGTCGATTCGACCGTTCCTTCATTTATAACCGCCAAAAAAAATTAATTTTGTTTTATTTTTAAACGCCTTAAGGATTTGGGCCCCATCGCAGTTGCACCTATAGCTCAGTTGGCTAAAATTTCCCTTAATTTATTTTTTCCTTTATTTCTAAATTTGAATTGACTTATATTGTCAGGAGAAATTATTTAAAGTCTCACCAGCGAGTCGTGGCACATTCATTTTTTGTTCAAATTATTAATATGGCAACAATTTTAAATGTGGCATTATGGCAATGTATATCGTGCTACGAGCATGCTATTTTTTGTCGCATTTTTATCGTGCCACGACTCACTGGCCAAGATCTAAAAACACATTTACTTATTGGCAGCCTATCTAACATTATCATTGTAATGGATGGTTTCACAAATATAACGTAAATGTGTGCCAAACACAACTACATCATCATGATCTTCCTGCGTCAGTCCACTACTGGCCAAAGGCCTCTCCCATGGCACGCCACTGAGCTCGGTCTTCAGCTCTTCTCCCCCAATCCATGCCAACTGCCTTACGAATATCATCGCCCCACCTAGTTACAGGGCGTCCTGCTGTTTGCCGACACGCGGTCTCCACTTAAGAACCAGTCTGCCCCAACGGCCATCGGTTCTGCGGCATATGTGACCTGCCCACTACCACTTCAGCTTACTAATTCGCTGAGTCGGTAACCTTGGTTCTCTGACGAATAACTTCGTTCCGGATACGATCCCTAAGAGAAACTAAGAGCATAGCTCTCTCCATAGCTCGCTGAACGACCTTAAATTTGTGGACAAGACGCACAGTAAGTGGCCAGGTTTCGACTCCGTATGTCATTACAGACTGAACGCACTGGTTAAAAACTTTCGTTTTCAGTCTTTGTGCTATCGGCGATGAGAAGACACGAAGAAGTTTCCCAGACGCTGCCCAGCCCAGCTGTATCCGTCTACTAACGTCACTACTTTCGCCTTACGGCGGCAATGACTCAAAATTACTCGACTGCAAATCTGATTGAATCGCTACTGAAGTAGGTACTGTCGAGGGCCTAATGGGGACCTGCGTGTCGGACTTCGCACATTTAGGATTCGGAACCAACCGTAAAACTAAGTTAGTTTTAATGGGAAAAATAAGAAAAATCCAATGAAAAAATCTGATTTACCAAACTTTAGTATTTGTTGGTAAAACGTGATAATCCACATCGAAAGGGACCTTATGGCGGCAGGCGCTTACGTTACACCTATTCACTGTTGTATTGGAATAGCGGCAATAAAGGCGTAAGTGCCGGTCGCCATAAGGTTTCTTTCAATATGGATTATCACAAATATTGGTAAGAACGACGAACGGACGCGTGAGCGACAACAATAGGGTTTGTATACCCGAATACGGAACACTGAAAAGGGTATTCTTCGTGTGGAAATTCAATTAAGTGTACCCATTTTATTTTCTCTAGCGTGAAGCTATGAAGTAGGTGGGTCAATGTACTTTTTCATGTACTTACATAATTTTCAGAATTTTGGAATACTTGGACCTCACTTCATATTTTTGTTTTGTTATTTAGAAAGAGGTTTAATTAGAGTATCACTTACGACAGTTTCAGTAATTGCTGAACCACAGCTAATATCCATAAATCGAGTAACTCAATGGTTCTTGGATGTCTCACCATTTGTATGAAAAAATGCTTTTTGCCACTGTGTTACCCACCTTTTACAGCAATATGTTAATATTTAAGTATTTTTAACTATGAAATCCTTTTATTAGGTTCAGGTACTATTTCGAAATCCTATTTTAGTACCCTAATTCAATGCATATGATAGATTTTTTTGGAATAGAAAACTGGTCATGAGAAAGTAGAATGACCTAGATACGCGACTAAAGGAAATCGCAAATCCAGATCTATACGAGTAGGAGATGCAAGGTAAAAATTGTTAAGCCGCATTAATCCTTATGAAATGAAATGAAATGAAATCATTTATTCTTCAATTTAGGCATGTTACATGCACTTATGAATGTCAAAAACTACCACCAGTTCATAAAATAAACCTCTGCCTCGAGAAGAAACTCGGCGAGGTGTCATTTTTTCAAAACAATATATAATGTATATAAAATAACAGTATCATAATACTACAGAATTCAAATGCTACAATATAAACATACATACATATTTTTTAATATTAAGGACAAAATATTTCTGTGTTAGATTACTTGTGCGGGACGCTCTCACTGCCAAACATCCCTATCCATGATATAATCGTTTATCTTATAATATGCTTTTGAAATAAGTGTCTGTTTCACGACAGACTTAAATTTAGAATCCGTAAGTTCAGTAATGTGTCTTGGAATTTTATTATAGAATTTATACAATTTCCCAAAAACTACTTTTTTGCCTTTACTAGTCTATAAAAAGTTCTAGTGTATAAAAAGTATCTGAAGTGATGCTCTCTGAGGCGTTCTGACGCCTGACGCAGAATAAGCCGTCACGACAGGGAGCATCAGAATGTAAAACTGGCAGTTTTAATGTGCGAAACCGATATAGTTCTGTTGCTTCACACACATCACGTCATACAAATTATGAATCAGACTTTACGACGAGTCACACGCGTGGTCGTGCCGGAGGTTTTCCCCTGGATTTTCCCCAGGCTACTCTCCAACCGCGCACTCCTATTGCTTTATTGGGCCCGGCCTATAAAGCCACAGTCAGGTTCAAAAAAAAAACTTTACGACGATTTTCCATCAAAATATTAAGAACTTGAAAGTTAAGCTACGTAGTAACTTCGTATGGTCGATTTATGTGATAAGATAGCTCTGGTTTATACTTACTTTAGCTCTCATAAAAATAAAAAAGAATTAAGTAGTATTAGGAGGCCTAATAAGTTTTAAAATGTTTTGATTTCAAATTATGACAAAAGCTTTGATAATACCAATAAAATGATTAAAGGATACTATCACTACATAGTATAAAACAAATTCGCTTTCTCTGTCCCTATGTCCCTATATCCCTATGTATGCTTAAATCTTTAAAACTACGCAACGAATTTTGATGCGGTTTTTTTTAATAGATAGAGTGATTGAAGAGGAAGGTTTATATGTATAATAACATCCATTAAATAGTGCACCCGTGCGAAGCCGGGGCGGGTCGCTAGTGACTTTATAAAAGTTTTATATAGTGATTTTATTGTGTGTAGTAGAATTTAAACGGAAAAAACCGGTTTTATTCTCAAAATGGTCGTTTTGGAGGCGTGGTCGTTCTTAATGAAAAATCGAAAAACTACATTAAATATTCATGACATAATTGAGAAAATGTCAAGATACGTGTCAATTCAAACAGAAAATGGCCTAAATGATGAACGTTTTTTAACTGATAGGGGCTCTACAAAACTAATAATTTAATTATTATTTCTAACCTCCAAATTCAGAAAACAAAAAGAGAATAAACCATTATTTATTTGGATTTTCAGGATATTAATTCAAACGAATCTAACCTACTTTTATTTATTTATTTTAAAAGAATATAATTACAAAGGGCGGACTTAATGCCATGAGGCATTCTCTACCAGTCGACCATAGGACCAAACAGAAACTAGCAAATGTGGGTGCAATGAGAAAATAATTCATAAAAGTTAAACGATAAACCGATCGTTAGAACGATCTTTCATATTAGATTAAATTATTTCCGATTGGGTGATTCTCATTCCAAAATTTTACATTTTCTTAATTTGTCCTTACCGGGCTCGTATTGTTAACGGCTCGTGAGTGATTATTAACTAATTTAACAGTAAGGGATCCAGGTATAGAGTAAACTGGAGTCAACAATAAGTTTAAATTGCACTCTTTTCCTTAACTTTCACTGAACATTCAGACCGGTAAGGACATCAATTAACTTTAACGATGAGAATCACCCAATTGAGCCTCCCCCATCACTTTGCTCTAACACCTCCCTACCGCAGCCAGCTCTTCCGAGTCCTTGCAGCAGAACTGCTGGCTGGATAAGTCACCTAAACTGAACTGAACTGAGAATCACCCAATTGCGGCGAACTCCTATCCTTCCTAATAAATGTGTGAAAAAAACTCTCGTGCGTCCCCGATAAAATTCTAAACAGTTTCGACAGAAAACTTTAGCTCAGAACTCTTAGTGGAAGCGCAGGTTATTTACCCTAAGATGAAAATCTTGTCTTATTTAAGTGGATGAAATCGGATACCGGCCTTCATTGGAAGCCGACCCGGCCCGATAAACTATTTAGGAACTTTACGCGGAAATATAGTTGTCGATCATTGGCCGAGCCAGCGAAGTTTCTCCGTTTCAGATCGGGCAAAAACGCTTTCGTATGTCTGTGGGGATATCCGGCTGCTGTCCTATACAGGTTGCATTCCTCAACCCATTCTCGTGAAGTTTTGTGAGCAGGTTCAATTATTATATGATAATGTGCATCATGGCTTGCCCTTATCCAGTTCACACCAGTTTGCCCTGTTTTGAGGTAGTCTCATCCATATATATATTACCTATGATTTTATTCATTATATGTATACCTTTCCTGTATAGTATGTTGTGTTGTGTTCCGTGGATCACGTACGGTGCTGTCTGAAAACCAGCGCTGCAGGTGTCTGACACCTCGGCATAATGCTGAGACAGCAACCGATTCACTGCCGCGAAGACGCACTTTATAATAATATGTCAATGTACTGAGTCTATTCTGTTTGTAACGATGTGTCTTTTCGTGCAGTGAATAAATGCTTTCTTTCTTATCCCATTTTCCTAGGGTGGGCGCATGTTTTTTTTTCTATACCTCTCTCATCATCTCGTGAGTGACGAGAGACGACGTTCCTGTCCATATCCTCTCTCACACAGTCCATCTTTTTCTTGGCCTACCCCTTCTTTTACATCCCTCTACATTCATACCTAATGCCCTTCTTATCACATGATTTTCATCCCTCCACACATACATGGTCATGGTATGGACCAACGTAGTCGATTCGATCAACTATGGGTGCTAGTTTCAGGCTTCCTCTTATATACTATCCCCATTATTCATAAACGTCTATCAAACTTATATTAGTTAACTAGCCGCTGAAGTTCGTTTGTCCTTATCTGTCACTTTGACACATGTGCTTGTGAGACAGTGACAACAGACATTTTAGTTAGCAGAGGTTTGTTAAGTTTTATGAATAAGAGGGTATTTCTTTTTCGATCCGATCTCGTCACGCTACTCAGGATCCATCTCAACATTCTGATCTCTTGGGATGTGAAAAAATAATCGATTATTAAAAAATCTATTATTACTTAAAAACAATCGATTTCTGAATCGATTTAGATTTTGAAATAAAACGATTAGCAAAAAATCGATTATGATTTTTACAGCCGATTAATCGTAACATAATTTATCAAAGAATATTGTAAGCTACCACCTTGGACATGAGAATTATAGACGTCTACAAATGCCTAGTAAAAACCCTGGCATTATGAGGACATTTCTAGCAATGAAGGTAATATTGAAGCCTTACTAACTAAACTCTTAGGTATCGCGAAATTCACAAAATCCGGATTTGCTCAGATATTATCACGATACTGCAATACACGTCAATATTCTTGTGATACTGATCATAATTTGAGTGTACCGCATGATAATAATCACCGTGGAACCGACCCCATAACATAGATTATTAGAATATTAAAAATAGATTATTGAATAAATCGATTATTATTTCTTCAAAATTCGATTTGTTTTTTAATTGATTTTAATTAGGAGCAAAATAATCGATTCCTTAAAAATCGATTTTTCAAGAGAGATGTGACAGACATCCCTACTCATCTCCCTAATGTGCAATCTCGTTCCATCCGTCACCTTTGCGGCCCATCCTTCCGATCCATACATGGCGACAGGTCTTAAAATGGTCTTGTACATTTTTCCCTTTAAGGGGCGGGGCATTCGGGAGTCGCATATAGTTCCCGAGACCTGGGCCTGTACTCTAAACTTCCTATCGTGCCGTCCCTTTCACTCTCGTGTTATACACTATATGCGTGAAAGGGACGGCACGATACGAAGTTCGTAGTAGCCCTTCTGTCGCTATTTCATTCATCCTGCGCTGATTCGGTTTTTAATATGGAAATGTTTTTATCGATGAAATTAGAAATTGTTAAACATGGCGGAACCATTTTTTTTACAACGCCGGTGGCAAACATGCGTACGGTCTGGCTGCGGTGTTCGCTTACCAAAGGGGTCACATGCGCGTTGCCGAGCATCAGGCACGTATCCAGACTTTTGGTTCGGGGGGGACAAACATTGAAACAACCATGTGAACTGTGTAAAAATCGCTGTAATCACTACTGGCTAAAAACGTTTGGGGGGGGGGGATAAATCCCAACTATCCCTCCCTCTGGATACGTGCCTGCCGAGCATTTATAAAATTTGAGGATTCACAGTGTTGACAGCAGAAGGGACAAATTTAGGTCCCTCGCTCTCAATATGTAGAGAGAAAAGATTTTCGTTCCCGCCTACGTTAGCGCGAAACAAATGTCGATTTAAAATTCTTATATCTAAAAAGGGTCTCAGATAATGTGACCTCTTAAAAGGCGTTTCTGCCGCATTTTCCCGCTGGGAAGGCAGCTTCCGCTCCGCTGACTCACGCCACGTATACTTAAACACATTTCGGTGACGCATCATATTCTGCCAGTACGTAGGTGGAAGCTACGTAATATTATGTTTTTATGTATATGTTACTTTATACACGCAACATTAGAGAATTATAGATAATAATAATAATATAATATAATAATAATGTTTATTGTTTCAATACTACAGATCTAAATAATTGTACATTTCATTAACTGCTATGGTATTTGATCTTCTAGACATTCTGTCGCTGATGCTTGTAATAGGTGTATACCTGTGCTACAAGGATCAGCTACCTTCCTTCTGACTATGATGGATTAGTACAATAGCTTGTTAGTAACTTTTAGTTAAATTATTACAAAAAGAATATATATATGTATATATATGTATAAAAATCAAGAAACGAGCAGAGAACTAAAGGTAAAATACAAAATAGAAATGAAGTTAAGCAAAGTTAAGATCATTCTACTTTTTCATGACCAAAAAAAAAATCTATGATATGTATTGTATTACTGTACAAAAATAAGATTTCGAAATAGTACCTGAAGCTAATAAAAGGAATTTATAGGTAAAAATACTTAAATATTAACATATTGCTGTAAAAGGTGGGGAACACAGTAGTAAAAACCATTTTTTCATACAAATGGCGAGACATCCAAGGACCACTGAGTTACTCGATTTATGGATATTATAATAGCTGTGGTTCGTTAATTACCAAAACTATCGGAAGTGTTACTGCAATTAAACCTCTTTCTAAATAACAATACCAAAATATGAAGTGAGGGCCAAGAATTCCAAAATCTGCATTTAAAAAAATGTGTCTAATAATTATGTAGATGAAAAAGTAGAATGGCCCTTATAATCAATTCAAGAGAAGTACAAAGTCAAGTTTATCTCTGTAAGGGATCTCTTTCAGCTATGGATAGAGAGAATAAATAATTAAATATTGTATACTCCAAGAATAGTTATTGTATGAGGACTAGAGTATACAACTTATAAAGGATCTATAAAAATATTATTTTGTGAAAACAAACCCAGAATTATTTAAAACTAGTGTCTGAAGTATTCAATAAAAATACCTACCGGTCTCATAATCTTTGCTCAGCGTTTTCTCACACTGGCCTAATGCGGAAAAGCATGTTTTGTGAACAAGATCTACAATAAATTACCGCCTACTTTAAGAATGACGCAGTAATTTTTTTTTAAACGAACCTCACCAAAAGTGTCATTATTCTTTAGCGGATTATTTTTCTGAGAATTCAAATTAATTTGCATATTTATATCTTATTTTGTAATGTTGACTATTTTCATTTTATTGACATTAAGCAATTTGAATTTGAATTTTATTAATCTAAATCTAATTGTACACATGACACGTTTATATTTAATACTAGCTTTTGCCCGCGACTTCGTTCGCGTGAACTTCTACTGATTATTCCTTCCTCTTGGTGTTAGGAGGCCTACATTATACCCAAGCTTTTTAATGTCCTACAACAATATGACACGCTCTTCTTGCACTTTTCTTTATAGATTAATCGATCTTATTATTGATTTCTTATACTTAGGTACATCTCGCTCGCGCCTGTAGCCCGGGCATAGAATACGGCTACGGTATCCTCTGCCTGTCGTAAAGGGTGACTAAAAGGGGGTCCTCGGGGTCGTAGACGGTCGTAGTTGGGGGCTACGATCGTCATAGTAACATAGCGGCACCCACATAAGTGGGCTCTAGGGCGGCACTGGCGCGTTCCGTAGGAGATCCCAGAGCCGACCGAAATGGGTTGATGAGGACAAGCGGCGGGTTTTTAGTCGGTGTAAGTCCGACATAACCACCGCGCCGCCCCCACGGTGCGAAGGTATCCAAAAAGGATTTTCCCCCCGTCCAAAAAAAAGTACGTCCAAAGTAAAGTACCTTACAGAAGAATTCATGGCTAGGCATGACCATGCCGAAGTCAAGTGGAAAAGAATAAGAAAAGAAGATAGCTATATAGTAAAGAAGAGAAAAGCGAAAGAGAAGGAAAGAGATCACAGTCATTGTGTATATAAAAGAGCTTTCATAATGAGCTTAAGCTAGTCGACATACGATTGCAAACCCTCTCCAGTTTTCTTTATACTAGTATCAATCGTGTCTGTTCAAACGAACTGTGTATAATGTAGATCCGGGGCGATACTGACGCAATGCGAACCTTGGACTTTCATTATCAGCACACGAGTAGATTGTTCAATACTAATGAGAAGTTAGCTTGTGCCGCAATATATACATATATTGCGGCACAAGCTAACCTTTGTTTTAGAGTTTGGCTAATGAAAGCTGAGACTAGAAAAGAGCGGTAAATTTAAAAAATCCACGTGATGCAACACTGTGTATAATATGACAAAACAATAATGATACTTGGCAACAAAATAAAATGTTCGCACTACATAGTTCAGTCCATAATAATAATAATCATTTATTCTCAGATAACAGGGATCCATTTTTGTTAGTAAATGCTTACGTTATACATACATACATACATACTACGCGATCAATTACCAAAATGAAGATTCATGCTATTTAAATATTACGAGCCCGTTATGGAAGTATCAATTCAAGTGGAATAATGTACTATGATACGATTTGCTGTATCCTGTTTCTGACTCTTAAAGGACCAAGCAATATTTGTCTCTATTGACACGGCAATTGAGTGACGTTTGACACATTTGACGTGGATATTATAGTTGCCATTTAAAAAGTTTTAAATAAATCTCAGTTTCAGCTTTCATTAGCCAGACTCTAATTATTAGGATACACAAAGGGGTTCTGGTACCTATGCAATATTATTATATTCTGTGGTTCGGGCTCGGATTAGAATGACTTTCAAAGAAGATTCCGACGAATTGTTTGAAGCAGAGAGAAATATGACTGATTTCAATTAAAGCCCGACCATAAATATATGACAATAGGCCATGTTACGGAATTTCATTAAATACTAGCGACCCGCCCCGGCTTCGCACGGGTGCACTATTTAATGGATGTTATTATGCATATAAACCTTCCTCGTCAATCACTCTATCTATTTAAAAAAAACCGCATCAAAATCCGTTGCGTAGTTTTAAAGATTTAAGCATACATAGGGATATAGGGACATAGGGACAGAGAAAGCGACTTTGTGTTATACTATGTAGTGATTAGACACATTTCCTTCTTTGTTCAATTTCCTCTTTATCCAAAATAATGGAACCACCGTTAGATGGTATAGTATAACCATATAAACATAGGAATATAATTTTGAAAATCGTAAATCACCACCACGTAGTATTTAGATGTAAGTATGAATAATACGTATGCTCTTCAAGCATCTGCTAGAACATTCCTAACGGAAACTTGTAGTTTCGCTACAACTACAACGCGTTTTTTGTTTTGAATTTTTTTTTTTCAAAACGGTACATAAAGTTTCCTGTTTCAATTTTACTCGCCAAACTGACAAGACAGTTTGTTGGCGAGACCGCGCTCATTTTAACAAGTCTATTATCTAGTCTTAGTCTATTTATAGGCCGGGCGCAATAAAGCGACAGGAGTGCGCGGTTGGAGAGTAACCTGGGGAAAATCCAGCAGAAAACCTCCGACACGCAGGGTGATTTCGAACACTGCAATACTCTAAGAGTTTGCGCTCCAGTGAGATTGGTTGAGCGGTTTCAACCGAATCTGAGGCGAATGGAATCGAGCTATTGGGAGTTTTGTCGCTGGATCCCTCCACCTAGCCTAGCTGAGACGAGTCACGCAAAAAACTCAGCTAGGCCCGACCTAGTCGGAATACACGCAACAGTATATATTTATGATTTGAAACGGGATATTTACCATGTATATTTGTATTTTTGAGTTCCCGATATTTCGGCACTGTTGCAAGCGTCATTATCAAGGATTAACTGACGTGCTGCGAGTTTTAGTTGTGGTCTACCCACACAGCGATCTACCCTCTTCCAGGTTCGTAATTCTAATGCAAATGACCATGTAAGCTTGAAATCTTATATAGTATATATTTATGTATGTATGCGTGTATATATTATTTGTTTAAATAGTTTAAATACATTGTTATTTTATCAGAAGATGTTTGCGTGTTAGTCTGTCTCCTGCACCCACCTTTGCAAGTTTCTGTTTGGCCTTATGGTCGACTGGTAGAGAATGCTTTGAGGCATTAAGTCCGCTATCAGTACTCATTTGTTTTGTGTGATTAAGTGTTTTTTAATCTTTATTTATTTCGAAGCTTTCGTCAAGATGTGGATGTCAGCTCCAGCAAGCGTTTAACTACAGTACAACTTCTTAGATGTAATTAAAAAAAAAAAAACTAAGTGTGATTAAGTTGATATAAATAAGTGACCGTGACTCCTTTGGAGTTGCGTGCGTCTATAGGCTGCGGTGGGCGCTTACCATCAGGTGGACCGTAAGCTTGTTTGCCCCCGGCGTTATATAAAAAGTAGCTTTATGTTCCTAGGAATAAGTTTATATCTCCTTAAATAAATGAATCTCAAATCAAAAAGGATCGGCATACATCGTTATACATTCTTGCTGTACCTTACCTTCTAACAGAGATAAGATGTCATAATACAATTGATTGCAGTAATACTGGTCATTGCCAACGGTATCTCAACGTGTTTTAGAGGACTAGTGATATTTGTGTAAATAACTTCGTAATATGTACCGCGTACGGTATTCGAGGTTAAGCAACGTCGGCCCAGGTCAGTTCTTTGAAGTGTGACCGCTTTGAGTGGTTATTAACTGAGCGCTCCCTTGGAAGACACTTTAAGACGTTGATCCCGGCTGCTGTCTATGATAGCAGTCGTTAAGCCAAGTTAGAGGCCTTTGGGCGGCTTGAGAACTTCTAACAGTCAAGTTGCCCACTCACTTGACAAGCCTAATTCCAATAAGGTCTGGTTTCCCCTCGGGTTTGAAGGTCAGATAGGAGTCGCTTCTGGAAAAACTAGTGCCTACGCCAAGTCTTGGGATTAGGTAGCGGAGCCTGGGCATCCTTCACTGTAAATTAATATTTTTAAATGAAAAATGTATTACTCGTTATAGTCAAGACTTTCTTAAATTGTAAATTAATATTTTGACATGTAAAAGTGCCCTTGTGGCCGGCCTATTTGCAGAATAAATGTTTGTATTTATTTTGATGCAACTGTAATGGGATAACGCTAGGAGGATGATGATGAATTTCGTAATATGATCAACTCGTCGATATCAAAATCGGCTATGTCACAAGCTACCATTAAAACGTGCTGAATTGAGCCTCTGAAAGACCTTTACGCTAATGGAATGTAGTTCATTACTTATCTCTAAATTACAAGTTTGGTATTTGATATACCTATTAATCTATTGTGTAATAAGAATTGATAAATAGCTAATAAAAGGCTAATCAAGAGACTTACCCCCGTATTCATAAAACTTAACAAACCTCTGCTAACTAAAATGTCTGTTGTCACTGTCTCACAAGCACATATTTCAAAGTGACAGACAAGGACAAACGAACTTTAGCGGCTTTAAGGAGCTTAACCTTTATAAATGTCAGCTGTTTTTACAACTCCATTAGTCTGGTCAGTAATGCTTTTCGATCTAACATTTGAAATAATCTAGTCATCTTTCTAACCTAAGTGCTGTTTGCCTGAAATATAGTTGGAGTTTTATTTATAGGTATTTTTTTATTTATTTAACTCAAAAATATAAATTACAGTAGGCATATGATCTTACCTCGCCAGACTGTATACGCAGTTTGTTGGCGAGTGTCGCGCTCTCTCACTTACAGGTTCGGAACTTACACCTACTTCTTTCCTATAAACTAAATCATGCAATGCTAACGACAGACTAACAAATCTAACAATAACTACCTAAGACACGTAGTGTGTGCACCAACGACGCTACGCCGTACCGGTCAGCCTCTTGTTCAATTAAAGTTTACGTGTACGTATTTCGACACGACTTTACAGTAACCTAATCAATTTGAACGTTACCTGTAGCAAAGTTAAGGGTAAAATTATGGCGAGGACGTCCAACGCGCGATCGCGAAAACAATGACACATATAGTCCCTGTTCGTCCCGGTACCGCCGCACACCGGGTAGAGTCAGTCCGACACAGGTCGGGCCTAACTGAGTTTCTTGCTGGACTCTTCTCCGCTAGGCTAGGTTTAGTGAACCAGCGACAAAACTCTCAGTAGCTCGATTCCACTCACACCTAAGATTCGGTTGAACCAATCTCACTAGAGCGCAAACTCTTAGAGTATTCCAGTGTTCCAAACCTAACGCGTGGTCGTGCCGGAGGTTTTCCCCTGGATTTTCCCCAGGCTACTCTCCAACCGCGCACTCCTATCGCTTTACTGGACTCGGCATATAAAGCCACAGTCAGGTTAAAAAAAAGGGTAAAGTTATACTTAATAAGTGGCTCATATTTATATACGGGATTCGTATGTGTATACATGAGCTATTCTCTATATGTACATAGCGTAAATTAAAATCACAGCAACCATTCGAGAAATGAGACGTTTTCAAAAAAAGTGTACCTATATATTTAAGTACTTAATTCGTCTACTTTTTAACTGGTTCTTATGTTTCACGAAAGTTATCCATATAAATATTCATATTAGATGGTCGAGTCGTATAAAATTACCTATCATTTTCCCTCTCCGAGTTTCTATGTAGTGTATGTCTCTTCTCCTTTACCCTTTCCAATACTTGCCCGTTGCCGACTTTTTCTCTCCAGCTTAAAATATGTGATAATCCATATTGAAAGGAACCTTATGGCGGCCGGCACTTACGCCTTTATTACCGCTGTCCCAATACAATAGTGAATAGGTGTAACGTAAGTGCCTGCCGCCATAAGGTCCCTTTCGATGTGGAGTATCACATATAATGAAGCGGAAAATTGAGGGAAGGAGATGAAGAGGAGGGCCGTGGATTAGTTATTTGGACGAGTCGTATCGAGAAGTCAAAGAATGTCGTTAAGTAGAACGGACTAGAGAGAACTACACCGACAGGAGTGTAAGTTAGGGAACATACACAAACTACGTGACCATTTTTTTTTGCGTTTTTTACCCCCCTCCCCCCCTAGGTGACAAAGCGTAGTATATGCCAAGACCACACCCCCCCCCCCCCTAGTTTCCACGTAGCATATTTTATAATTTTTTTTTGCGGAAAGTTGAAAAGATAATGGCTTTTCTTTCTATTTTCAAATACGGCCCCTAAAAATGCATACTTCGAGAGTGCAAGCGTGGTATAGCGTAGCTATTCAATTGTAATTGTATTTAGTAAAAAATATATCAAGAAGAAACAGTACAATTAGTGATGTCGCGAAACTAGACAAGTTTTAGTGATGGGGTTAAACCGTGGCGCGTGAGTCCGCTTCAATTAGAATGTTTCTCAAAAGTACCGGCTACGTGACAAGAAACCCCCCCCCCCCTCCTCCCGGTGACCAAGAGTGGTACTTTGACGACCCCCCTCCGCCCCCTAAACGGGTCACGTAGTTTGTGTATGTTCCCTTAAATAATAACGATGAAATTTTGAACACAAAAGAACCACTTAAAAAGTAGTAAAATTAAGTCCTTCACTACATAGTGAAATATACATACGCTTTTTTGAAAACGACTAATTTTTCGACCGATTGTCATGACTGAATTTTATGCAGTTATACTCCCGTATATCGATTGACACGACGTGTCAGATTATTCTTTATAAATTAATGCCCTTATAAGTTTTTAAATGTTTTGATTTCAAATTATGACAAAAGTATTGATAATACCAATTAAGTGATTAAAAGAGACGACGATATTATTAAAGTTTTATATAAGTAGTTACATAGCCATTGTTTGATTTTATTGTGTGTATTAATTAGAATTTAAGCGGAAATACAGAGGTTTTAGCTTGAAAATGGACGATTTGGAGTGAAGTTTGAAACGATATTTCTTAATGAAAAATCCAAAAAATACATTTAGAATTTATGATATTAGATCGCAATAGTCCTGTTCTAGATAGTAACACTTAGAAAATTTCAATATACGTGTCAATTCAATCAGAAAATAATTGAATAGATGAGCGTTTCTTTACTGATAAGGACTTTTAGGCCGGGTTTTATAAAGATCCGTTAGGCCAAATGACAAATCAAATTTCAGTAAGTAACTCAGTACATTTTTTGACATAACAAACCGACATAAGGTCTAACGGATCTTTATAAAACCGAGCCTTATTGCTAGAGATAGACCACCGGATTATCTGTTTATTGTTAATAATAATATCAAGAGAGAAGTATACAACTATAGACATCTAGCGTCAAGTAGAATTAGTAAATTAACAAAACACAAACACAGTACTAGCTAGTTAAGTAGCCACTAGTTGGCGAGTTCGTCGTAACACGGATATAGCTGTGTAAACAGCATTGTTACAATTATTAGGCACGTGTAACTATTACATGTTTGCATGTGGACAAACACGTTGTTTACGATTGCTGCAGTTGGTTGCAATAAGCGATAACACTGGACATTCTCCAATAGGGGTTTAAACTTTGGTTTCACACCAAAAAGCGCTACCAAGCACCCGAAGCGAAATTCGAACCCCGAGGCGTACCACGGGGATTTTAAAAAACTTTTACGAAAATTAATGTGGCTGTTCAACACCTGCATTTTACGAGTCTTAGCCTACGGAAGTGAAACATGGTCCTTAACAAAAAACACACTAGATAAACTCTCCATATGCCAACGTGCCATGGAAAGAAGCATGATAGGAGCCAACAGAAGGGACAGAATAAGAAACTCTATTATCAGAAATAAGACCAAGGTCCAGGACGTAACCTTAAAAATAAGGAGGTAAAAATGGAAGTGGGCTGGACACTTGATAAGGGGTAGAGAGAAATGGAGTAAAATTGTCACCCAGTGGTACCCAAGAGACGGGAAAAGGAAGATAGGAAGGCCACAAAAGCGATGGGAAGATGACATCAGACAGGTAGCGGAAAAGACTTGGGGAAGAGTGGCTATAGGAAGACAAGAGTGGAGAAGATTGGAGGAGGCCTTTGCCGCCCGGCAAACGGACATCCAGAAATTGAAAAAATGTGAAATATACGAGATATTCAGATAAGACTGTAACATTTTGTCCGATGAAAAGGCTAATAATAATAAAAAAAGTGGCTTTTAGGTGAAGGAAAGCATAGCGAGGAAAGTGGTCTAATGCTAACAGCATCTAATTTTCCCTGTGTTGGAAGTCGCTTTGGCAAAACGAATGCCTATGTAATCTTGGGATTAGGTGTCAAAGCGGACCCCTAATTAGGGAAAAACACCAAGACTCATAAGAGAATATTTAGAATAGTGACGCCAATTGGTATGATGACAAAAAAATATGCCATTCGAACCAGTTTTCAGAGACGATCAAATGTTTGTATCGGAACAACTACTTTTTTTTAACCTGACTGTGACTTTATAGGCCGGGCCCAATAAAGCGATAGTAGTGCGAGGTTGGAGAGTACCCTGGGAAAAATCCAGGGGAAAACCTCCGACACGACCACGCGGGCGGTTTGGAACACTGGAATACGCTAATAGTTTGTGCTCCAGTGAGATTGGTTGAGCGGCTTCAACCGAATCTGAGGTATGAGTGGAATCGAGCCAAGGGATAAACTACAATTAGAGCAACACAAAAGACGAAAATGAGAGGCAAAGTTCAGCATAGCTAACGAGCACAGAAAACGTTCCATAATAATTCACATGGCCAACTACCGTTACCATACAATTTCTTTTTGTATTAAAATAAGAATTATATTGGCAATTTTCAATTTACATTTGGCCATTTTATGGCGTTTTTTGTTTATAAAAAACGTTTTTGCGAAACTTGTCCCATATCTTTTTTCGATTTTAATTAATTGGTCTAATTTACTACTTGTACTATAAATTGATGGTTCTCTATCCATATAGCCACACTATGTTATATATTGTAACATG
Source organism: Epiblema foenella (assembly GCA_963556455.1). NCBI lineage: Eukaryota > Metazoa > Arthropoda > Insecta > Lepidoptera > Tortricidae > Epiblema > Epiblema foenella. Next base: position 17,682,208 of record OY747111.1, read on the forward strand.
AGTCACCATCCCTATTCTCGTGAGTGATGTGACTGATGTGTTAGCAAGCTTGGGCCGTGGGAACCAAAACAGTAGCTGATGCGGGGAAAAGACTGAATGACGAGATGGGTGATTGTCGAAGAACAGTTAAGTGCATTTGACATATTATATATATCGTGAAATCGTCTTTAGATAGAGAAAACACTACCTGATATTCAATGACGTACGTGGGTCAATCAGCTTTTCTTTGTTGTTATTATGTCCCGTCAGTGAAGAGACAATGGTAACCCAGTTTCTTAGAAAAATGATTTTTTTTTATTCCAAATAGGTTTGCGCTTGACCCTAAATCACCTGATAGTAAGCAATATTGTGGTCTAGGATGGAACGCGCTTACCTAGTAAAAACCGATTCATTCTCGCTTTGCAGACCAAAAGGTTGTAGTTTACGGGAAACAAGGATTCCAGCAAGGAGTTCCACAGCTTTTCGGTTCTCACAATAAAGGTGGAAGCAAAACGCTTCGTGCGAGTTTTCGGAACAGCCAAACGATGGCGCCTTACCGAATTCCTATTCGCCCGATGGTAGAAAGGGGCGGGAGGAATTATGTTGTGTAATTCCTCAGCGCACTCCCCGAAATGCAACCGATAAAATACCGAAAGATGTGAGAATGTTTATAATATCGACTGCAAGCATGATCACAATAGGACTCATGTCCAACTGGATTTATACTGTAAAACCTATTGTTATTATTATTATTAAGAGCCTCAAGTGTCCCACTGCTGGGAAAAGGCCTCCCTCTTTTTTTCCACGCGTCCCTGTCTTGTGCAGTCTCCCACCACTTCTGATCCGAGACGTCAAGTTCGTCTCTCCATCTCCGCCGAGGTCTGCCGCGACGCCGCGCTCGGTTTTGTGGGACCCACTTGGTGGCGATTTTAGCCCACAAGTGTTCCGGCATGCGGCAGACGTGCCCGGCCCAGTCCCATTTAAGTTTGGCGGAGGTGTGAGCTACGTCAGCTATCTTGGTTTTATTAACTGTAAAACCTATTTTTGGTAAATTTAAACCATATAAAACCAGTTTTAAAGAGTGACTCAGGATACGTAACTATGGCAACGAGCAACAAAGAATAGTTGATCCACTCACGTAAATACTTGTGAATAGCATGATAATTGTCCGCAAATATAGTCGGAAGTATTTGCCTGAGATGAGTTTTTTAGGGTTCCGTAACCGAAGGGTCCAAACGGAACCCTATTGTTGTCATTCACGTGTCCGTCCGTCGTCTGTGACACTGGTTTTACAGCCAAACGATTGGAGCTACCGTATTAAAATTTTCACTGTATAAGCATCTCATCTTGTTGAACCAAAGCTATACAAATTGTCGAAACTTTTTTTTAAACGTTTTAAGGGGGGCTACCATACAGCTAAAGGGGGGCGCGAAAAAAAATGTTTAATCTAATCATTCGAGTGGGATATCGTTGTTAGAGCTCATTGGGTAGAAAAATATTATCGTCATCATCATCATCATCATCATATCAGTCCAAAGACGTTCACTGCTGGATATATCCCTACCCCAAAAAGTGCCATAATGACCGGTCCTACGCCACCCGCATCCAGCGGACTCCCGCGACCTTTACCAGGTCATCAGTCCACCTTGTGGGGGGCCTACCCACGCTGCGCCTTCCGGTCGGTGGTCGCCACTCGAGAACATTCCGGCCCCAACGGCCATCGGAAAAATATTATAAATATCTTTAGTTTTTATAAATATTGGAAAACAAGAAATAAGAAGCCATCAAAGTCGGTTTTTTACAAAATTTTGTTCCTAAGAATCTTTTAACTTCCCAATATCCTTGAAATTTGGTGATAATGTTCATTACTACGTATAAAATTATTTTACCAACAAATACAAATATATTGATAAATACGATTTTTTTATTTCTTTATTTTTCCTATTAAATTCAACTTAATTTTGAATGTTACTTCGGAACCCTAATTGTACCGTATCCGACACCCACTTGGCCGGTTTTTTCTATTTCTATTATTTACTCATTAATTGCAACCTCATTTTCTATTTTTATTTATTCATCAATTGCCAGGTCTTATTTTCTATAATTACATATAAAGAGTCAGTTCGCTCTCCTGTCATTCTCAACTCAACTCTTTTCCTTTTTTTATTTATTTATTTTTTTCTTTCTACTCTTTTCCTTTAATCATCATCATCCTCATCAGCCAGCCCTTTGCAGTCCACTGCTGATGACAGGCCTTTAATTATGACGTTTGTATTGATGTTAACAAGTCGACACCCCTGTTTGGTCAGTGTAGCGATAAGGTAACCCACTTTCAAGTCCACCAATTAAGGATAACGGCAGAAACAAGTTAAAACTAACAATAGCTACTGAGAAACATACGGAAAATAAACCTACAGATACGATTTGCGTTTCCTGAGTTCCTTAACCTCGTGGCGCCCAAAGATTTTTTGGCTCCTCTTTAACTATGACCCGACTGTCCTTCTTATAGGACATAATAGTTACAGTCATATCCGCCCAAGATTTTGAGTTGAAATTTGTATTTGTGAATTTGTGTATGTTTGAAGTGAAACTTTCAGGATATAATTATGATTATATTAGCATGTGTTTTTAAATTCAATTATTTGTCTACCTTTTGATCTTTACAAAGGCCACTGGACCTCAATTACTGGATTTACAGAGTTTATTAAAATGGCCTTCTGAAAGGCGCGTGGGCAGTAATTGAAGGTTAGTTGAAAAAAGTGCTGGGCTGGAGCCGCCATGCTTATTTTGGTTTATCAAAAGGCGCGTGGGCGCCACGAGGTTAACCCAATGGTTTACTTAATGTACGCGGAGTGAAGTTTGGTAATCAAAAGTATACTAGTTACTAGTATGTTCCAAATATTCATTTAGATTTAGTTCCTTTAGTTACTGCCTGCGATTCCAATTGTCATTGGCGCTAGTTTAGCTGGAACAGATAGCGCAGGCTGCTGCGTTCATATATCACGGTTTAAAAAAAAATGTCAAACTTTGTTTTTAAAATCCGTCTTCTTCTTTTTCATGTTAATCGTTCTTTATTTATTATTATTATTATTTTATGTTCGTACAGTTACACACCGTGAAATCACTCGACGGTCCCATCGGAAGACCAGCGCTGGCGGTTGCCCGCATTATGCTGAGATGGTACCGTTTCGAGATAACACAACTTTTTTGATTATTTTTATATTCAATTTTACTGTATTAATTGTTGTCTTTGTCTCGAATAAATATTTCTTATTTCTTATTTCTAGTAGTAGCTTTTCTCTTTTTTTTTGCCGTCGGTCCAACCCTGCAGCTTTGCAGCTTTAGCTGGCGATCCAGCTGTGTGGGGGTGGGCGCCACTATGGGGCCACCCGGCAGAACGGAATTTGATTCGCGGGCACTCAAGGCGTGCGGACGCCTTGAGGCAATGTTAGTTTTCTTCTATAGTAAACAGTGCTTCGGTTATCACTCATTTGTATTAAATGTTCCATAACCTTCGATTTGCATTAAGGGTTGTGTACCTAATACAGATTTAGAGACATATAAACGTTAAATTGACAGTTAGATTTTTTTTAAAGTTTTGTCTAAATTTTACTCCCCATACTTTATTTTCTGAACGAAGTTTCAGTTTCGGTTTTCGATCAAAATTATAGTTTCGGTCAAGGTTGCAAAAACTGTGATGTAGCTATATCATAATATTGCTTATATAAACAACAATAAAAATGAAATTGTTAAAAAAAATTTTTTTTTAATTTGAACTGTTTATTTCAGTAAAAATATATTTAATTAAAGTTCATTCTTAACAAACTAATATTAGATTAAAAAGATTTTTGTGTAAAGGAGTCTGTTATTGTTTATAATAATAATTCATAGTAATGGTTGTGTTGTAAATAAGTAGGTGTACAAACAGTGTTCAGATTTTTTTTGTCTTAATTAATTTGTAGTTTGCCCTCTAATTTTAAACATGTATCTTTTAATGATATTTCTGGTCTTATCTTTAGTAGTAATATTTGTATGTATTTTTTAAACATTTTAGCTTATAATGTTAAATAGTGTTGTAGTTTTTATGTTTTTTACCATCGTGGACGACAATGCAAGCAGATAACACAAAAAGAACTGAAGTTAAGGCGCGTAATAGAGTGAAATACCACATTTTGGTCGAGTTCAAAGGCCTAAAACTCAAAACTGGCGCGAAATATAGGTCTCGAAAAGTTATACTTGAAGAATTGATATGTCCTCTTCAATCTGAGCGATGGAAATTGCAACACGCCTAGATTGTCCTAACAAAAAAGAAATATCAAATAAGGCATTTTTCAACCTTTTAAATCGCTACTGCTCACTATCTAGACATGTTTTTTACACGGGATATTCAGAAAATAAAACTTAATTCAGTTTTTCATAATATGTGCGACGGATATTGTAAAATAATCATTACTTTTGTCAAAAACCTGGAATAACTACCACACCGTCATAAAAGTTGGGGCGGATACGTGCGCGGGCGACGGGCGGCAGTCTGCCACCGGCTCTCGGACGGGAAGGCCGTGTCGCTTTGCGCGCGACGCTAAAATATAAGAGTTCGGTTCTGAGATTTTATATATTTAATTACTTCAAACATTCCTACGTATTTAGAAAATAATAATATAAAAAATACATACACACATACAAAAAATCTGCAAAAACCTGTTACAGCGGGGGGGCGCGGGTAGTGCGGCGGGGAAGGCTAAGCCACGCCCCAACGCGCAAGGTCGTTCGCGGGTATAGGCGCCTTAAGGACGAATATCGATATCGGTTGGATAGATAAACTAGTTAAGTTAAACATAAAATTTACTATAAGACATAACATTACGTATATATTCAGAAACTGGCGTATTCCTTTTAACTCCCGTATCAACTTTAATCCCCAATATTCTTTCCCCTGGGGTATCCGATAAGATTAAAAAAGATAAGAAAAATATTATATTATGTACCTTGTTCATAAGTTATAAACAATCAATGCCAAACTGCATCTCAATAAGTTCAGCTGTTTGCACGAAGTTTTTCTTTACCGAGAAGCATCAAATTTGCTATTAATGTTATTTCCTTCATTGGCGAATCCTAACGCTCGTTCAAGTATCGTTACGCCTGATGCCGACGTTGCATCAAACCACAGACGTATTTCTTGAGTCGCATGCAGTCAACGACAAATGTAAATTATCGTTCTTGCGCCTTATTCCGTTTTGATAAGGTAAAAACTGCCAGCCAATTCTAGAATCCGAACGAAGTTTCGGTTTGAGTATAGGCCAATTTTGGCCAAAATATCTGTTACAAATGTCAGTTTAGGCCTAAAAATCGTGTTTCTGTCGTAGAATACTCATTTCTTCTAGTCGACAAATGAGAATATATACCTAATTTTAAATTGCACTTTGATTGAATAACAATATCACTCAAACTTGTAAAACGTCAGTAGAATTTACCGAAAAAGTGTACATGAAACTGCAAGACTGGGATCAGCAACCGGAAACATCGCCACTGACACGCGAAGTAGGTGCGTTTGCATGATCTACCTAGAGACATGTCTGTGGCTCCCATTCGTGTGCATTCCGACACGGCCGCGTGTGCGAACAATACCCGAAACTGGTGATCTGACCTCCGCGCAAGGGCACAGGATCCTTGCTAATTTTACAGCCGACCGACTTTTTTTTTAATTTGACGACCGGTTTAACCTAGTGGGTAGTGCACCTGCCTGTGAAGCTGACGGTCCTGGGTTCGAATCCCGGTCAGGGCAAATATTTGTGTGATGAGCATGAATATTTGTTCCTGAGTCTTGGATGTTTTCTATGTATTTAATTATTTATATCTATTAAATGTATCGTCGTCTAGTACCCATAACACAAGCCTTCTTGAGCTTACTGTGGGACTAGTTCGATTTGTGTAAGATTGTCCTCTAATATTTATTTATTTATTTATAAGAACCGATGCTCTCATCATATTGAATAACTAGGTGGGTCATTCTATTTTTTCACGACCAGTTTTCTATTACAAAAAAAAACTGATATGTATTGGATTAGTGTACAGTGGATTCCGAAGTAGTACCTGAACCTAATAAAAGGAATTTATAGGTAAAAATACTTAAATATTAACATATTGCTGTAAAAGGTGGGTAACACAGTGGTATAAACCATTTTTTCATACAAATGGTGAGACATCCAAGGACGACTGAGTTACACATTTAGGTTCATCTATATATATACAGGGCGTCCCACGGCTATGCCACATGGAGGGAAAGTACCTTGAATATTGTAGATGGAACATTTTACTGAAAGAAGACATTATTTTAATTTTAAAAACAATTTAAACTGCATTCACAGATATGTCCGCCTCACTTATATTTAACATGAATAGAGTTTCATCAGGGTTGGGGCGTGTTGTGGGCAAAAGACTACCAACATGTGACGGCAATATCATTATTTCTCCGTCTTATTCAATAAATGAAAAGCGACTTCGAATGATTTGCCTATTCGAATGATTAGCGATAACTAATGTCAATATTCGAATTGGAAATTAGTAGTATACTAATGATAATGGGCGTTCAGAAAAAGCTTGTGAAAGTCGTTTGTAACTCGTGGAATTATGAGAGTTGTACTTCATTGTTTAAGAATCATCAAGTTCTCCCCTTGCCATGTCTGTGCATCAGAGGAGTATGTGTTTTCGTGAAAACTCATATGTATTATGTACTTCGAAATACGTGGAGAAACTACACAAAGACAAACGGGAGTCAAAGGGAAGAATCTTTTGTATAAACGGCAAAGTAGCAAGGCCATGTATAAACGCAATGTTTTAAACATGTGCCTGGAGGTAATAACCGTATACTTGAAGACTTGAGGAAGCTCTTGGCTCAATTCGTTTCGTGTGGTCGTTTCACATCTGGGCTGGAACATCAGATGGCAGTCGCTTTGTAAAAGTAGTGCCTCCGCCAAATCCTGGGATTAGGTGTCAAATAGGATCCCGGGTTCCTAAGGCCCCGGGAAAACGCTAGGAGATAAGTTATGTCAAAAAATGTACTTAGGGTGGGTTGCACCAAACCGTCTGTAATGGAGATTTTTTTTTCATAGTGCCATTCGTACCAGTTTTTAGAGAGGAACAAATGTGTATATGGAACAAGTACAATTAGAGCACAACAGACATAAATGGATTTCTAACTACAGCATAAAATACGAGTCCTCAAAACGTCCTACACTAATTGAGAATACTATGTGACGTTATATACTATGCGCATGTAATACCATTGTATATGGAAAAACGGATCCCACCTCAGATTCGGTTAAAACCGCTCAACAAATCTAACTGGAGCGCAAACTCTTAGAGTATTCCAATGTTCAAAACCACCCGCGCGGTCTTGTTTTCCCCTGGATTTTACACAGGCTAAGTACTCTCCGATCTCGAACTCCTGTTGCTTTATACGTAAGGTCCGACCTAATATGCTTTATAGGTTTAAAAAAAAGGGAAAAACGGGTACCTAATATGCCGTCATGAAATATTGCATTGAGGTACATTGTTGTCATACAATTTATTGTTTATTATAACATATGAATCCCGATGGTGGTTTAACTTACTTTTAGTCAATAAAACAATCTACATCCTTTTTCGAAAGTTTCAAGTGTCAAATCTTTTTAAGATTTTGAGCATATTTATTAACTTACTGTTTTTTGTCATAATTTGATGATTTACTATTCATATAGTCACATTGAATTACTAAAATTTAGAATAAAGGAAAAACTTAAAAATTTAGGCACCGAGCAGGATTCGAACCTGCGACCTCCCGGCACTCGCGGCCAGTCTCTCTAGCCAACTGAGTTATAGGTGCAATCGCCACCCAGTCCCAAATTCATCAACTGTTCCTTCGTATTAAGCAGTACCGCTGCTAACGTAAACTATATTTTATACAAACGCCTTAAGGGAGGCGTACAGCGACATCTACCAGAAGACTCATGCTTCATTAACGGCACTAACGTCTCAAATCATATTGAGAATCGTCAGTTGCGATGCGCCATCCCATAACCAAATTTAGAATAAAGGAAAAATTGAAAAATTTAGGCACCGAGCAGGATTTGAACATGCGACCTCCCGGCACTCGCGGCCAGTCGCTCTAGCCAACTGAGCTGTAGGTGCATTTAATTACTATTCATTCCAAATGCATTCTCTAATGTAAGCGGTGTTCGTTAAAATCTTATTGTGCGGCAAGTTTGACAAGTTTCTATGGGATGACAGTTGCCGGCGCCATATTTAACGTTAATCTGTCCGTAATAAAATTATAAGTTGGTGCAGTTATCAAAATTTTATTCGACATCTGTTCAAACGGATTCATAAAACACGTACTTAACTACTAGTAACACCCAGTGGTAATGTGTAGGTGTTCGAAGCATGCTAAATTGCCCGCAACAGGTGTCGAGCTGGAGTTGAAAAGTGGGCGTGTGCACATATTAAGCGCTGGCCGATCAGCTACACACGCGATGGTACTGACTACTGACAAGAGGACGCTAACAGTTCTGCGATATCGTTTTTTTAACCTGACTGTGGCTTCATAGGCCGGGGAGTGCGTGGTTGGAGATTGGGTTGGGGAAAATCCAGGGGAAACCTCCGACGCGACCACGCAGGCGGTTTAAACACTGGAATACTCTAAGAGTTTGCGCTTCAGTGAGATTGGTGTGTATAGCTTGAAATTTTTCGATCGAATGATGTTCGAAATGGTATTTCTTAATGAGAAATCAAAAAATAGATGTAAAACATTGTAAACTGCATCAAACCAGGCCGCTGTAATATTGTTATAGCTAGTAAGAGTAAAATGTCAAGATACATGTTAGTTCACATAAAAAATAGCTTAAATAGATCAGCGTTTGTAACTGATAGGGGATCTTTCAGTCGGAATTTCGTGAAAATAGCAGATGATGAAGGATTTATTTAAGAGGGTCATTTACAAGGATAGGTAAATACATAAACATTAACGAAATGCCAAAACACGGGCACCCTTTGTATGGAAATCCAATACTGTGTCTACTTATTCGTATATCGTTCAATTCAGTAAAACGCGCGCGCTGCTACCTACGGTATGAACAAAACAAATGATACAACCCAATCCATCCAATCTCACTCACTCATAGGCTCGGTTTTATAAAGATCCGTTAGACCTTATGCCGGTTTCTTATGTCAAAAAATGTACTGAGTTACTGAAATTTGATCTGATATTTGGTCTGACGGATCTTTATAAAACCCGGCCTTAGAGTATTCCAGTGTTCAAATCCACCCGCGTGTTCTTATCGGAGGTTTCCCCTGGATTTTCCCCAGGCTACTCTCCAACCCCACACTCCTATCGCTTTATTGGGCCCGGCCTATAAAGCCACAGTCGGGTTCAAAAAAACATAATACAAACGATAGGGCTATTCTTATAATCAATTAACGAATAATAAAAATCTTCCGTTCTATCAAAATAAAAAAAATATTCCGTAGGTACTTATAGCTTGATATTCGGATACTTACTAAACTATAGGCATCCTCCTTCATCTTCAGGCCTGTGTATCGGTCTTATAAGCCACTCACGTACGCGGGCGATTCTCCGAGCGTTTGAAACGCTCGTTTCTAAAGTCATTTTCGGCTCAAGATTAGCTACTCAAAGTTGGGATAAACCGGCGAAAACATTGATCAAATAAGAGTCGGACCCGATATTGTCTTACGCTTGTAACAAAAGTTTACTCAGATCATCGTCTCCTTTAACAATATTTACAGAAACGACAATGACGTAAAATAACCGCCGTAAAAACGCTGAATATTCACCCACGCCACACCTTTAATATGGATACGTTACTTGAATTGTTTCATAGAACAAGGCCAATGATGAAGACTAAACTTAAGCGAGACACTAAAATTAAAGCTGTTAGGTTGGTACAGTCAAGGGCATACATAGATATGTATACATTTTTGGACCTTATTTCAATGGGATAAGGTGAAAAATGTACCTGCACATATCGGTGTCATTGACTGTACTGCCACACGATCCGGGTAAAACTTAGTAAAAGTGCAGCGGGGCGATCTAGACTTCGGGAAATTAAAATTAATCGAAATATTTTCCGTGTTTTAGAAAGAAAGAAAGAAAGCATTTATTCACTGCACGAAAAGACACATCGTTACAAACAGAATAGACTCAGTACATTGACATATTATTATAAAGTGCGTCTTCGCGGCAGTGAATCGTTTGCCGTCTCAGCATTGTGCCGAGGTGTCAGACACCTGCAACGCTGGTTTTCAGACAGCACCGTACATGATCCACGGATCGCAACACAACATACTATACAGGAAAGGTATACATATAATGAATAAAATCATAGGTAATATATATATGGATGAGACTACCTCAAAACACGGCAAACTGGTGTGAACATGAGGAGGAATTTACTCAACAGTGGGGGGATGCAGACAGAAAAAAAAAACAGGTAACAGTTTGAAAACAATTAAAATTAATTAAAAACACATGAAAAAGGCGACACAGTTGGGATAAGTGCTGGTTGGTTTAGGAATAGGATTTTTGGAGCGTCAACAGATAACCCTTCAGCTTGCGCTTAAAGGTATACTTGCTAATGGTATGCTTGCTTTACACCATTTACTGTAGTAAAATATTTTCTAGTCGATATCTTCCTTACTTTACTATATTAAATGATGTAATACACGAAAGATATTTTCGTTATAAGATTTCAAGCTTACATGGTCATTTACATTAGAATTACGATTTGAAACGGGATATTTACCATGAATATTTGTATTATTGAGTTCCCGATATTTCGGCACTGTTGCAAGTTATCAAGGATTAACTCCAAATATACATGGTAAATATCCCGTTTCAAATCGTAATTCTAATGATATTTTCGTTAAGTTACTAGAGTGAATGATGTAAAACACGGTAGTTATTTTCGATTAGTTTCAAATTCCCCCAGTCTAGATTGCCCCGCTGCACTTTAATATAAAATGAAACATAAACTTTTTAAACGACAACTTAAATGTTGAGTGAGAGGCAAAGTTATCCAGACTTTTCTCATTTCTGTTCGGTTCATGTAACATACACCAAAATTTAGCAAAAACAATGGAAGTTGGAGAAAATCTGGTCAATGAAAAGACATATACTTATAATAACACGCCAAACTGCAGTTACAATTGCTACTTATAAGGTTTTGAGTACATATACCTTTGCACACCTGCTATTCAGAAAAGAGTTATTGTTGCCTTCGAATGAGGGATCAAAGATGCACTTTTCTTCCCTCATTTGAGGGCAACAATGACTCTTTTCCTCATAGGTGTCAAAAGCAGTATGTGACACTCTGTAGTAAAATAATTTGTACGATATTACATGTTTTTAGCAGCGGGCCTCATAGACGGTGTGAAAAGCAGTATGTGTCACACGGTAGCAAAATTATTTCCGTCTTGGGCGTAAACACTTGAATCCCTCGCGCTACGCTCAAGATTCTACTTTAGAATCCCTCGCCACGCTCAGGATGCTATTATAGAATCTTTCGCTTCACTCAGAATTCAATATACCGCCCTCGCCGTGAATATATCATTTTGCTCCCTTGAGACACAATCTACTATTTACGTCTCCAAATTGACAAAGGGAGACTAGATATCTCTCGTTTAGGGTTGCCATACGTCCCGGTTGGCCAGGACATGTCCCGGTTTGAGGCGTGGTGTCCCAGTGTCCCGGCGACTACGCATATTGTCCCGGTTAGAAAACCATAGTTAATTAGTAGGGACCACAGAAATAGACATGCTTGCGCCTTACTGAAACGGTACGCGCGCGGTGCACACTGCAAGGAGGTTGGCAGACGGGGAAAGGGTGGCTAAGCCTAGGATGGATGGGACTAGTGCTGGAATATGACCATTCGTATGTTCGTTTTTGGTCTCTACCCAATGATATGTTTTATTTGATTGTCCCGGTCGACGTTCCCATATTCATGGCAACCCTACTCTCGTTAAATATTTGCCCAGGTATTTGTCTAATGTGTCAATGCTGCTATGTATTTGTATTTTTAATAGTACTATACACGTATTTGTATAACTTTGACATGTAAAAGAGCCCTTAAGGACTACTTGGCGAATAAATGTTTGATGGCAACTGTGCATTATTTACCTAACAGGTAAAATAATTCTCTACAAGCATAAGCCACGTCAAGCACTGCGGTTTTCACTGTAAAACATAACTACATATTCATTCCAACATCCAAAACAATAACCTATTTTAGTCTGCGATAGAAAAAAATACTAATATTTTTTTTTTATACTAAGCAAGCTTACGGTCCAATTGATGGTAAGCGGCTACCGCAGCCTATAGACACCCGTAACTCCAAAGGAGTCACGTACACGTTGCCGACCCTTTATAAAATTTGAGGATGCACTGTGTCGACAACAGACGGGACAAGTTTAGGTCCCTCGCTCTCAACGCAGTGCATCCTCGGGAGCTCTGGCAATCTTGCTCACCTCCAGGAACACAACATTACATACTTGTATAGTAGATAATGTTATTATGGCTGTGGTCTTCTGCAAGGCGGAGGTACTTCCCCAGTTGGGCTGCTCCAAATTCGAGCAAGATGACATTTTGCTGTGCCCTACCTCTCTTAATAATAATTAGTTATCGTCACTATTAATTAATTATCATATGTATGGGTGGATTACAAAAAAATTGTTTGTAACGCAATAGGAATATTCACAAAAATATTAAACAGCGTTAATTTGTATGGGAAAAAATGTGTAACGTCACACAACGTAACACAAAGGATGCGAAATTGGGGTCCAAAAAATTTAGCATCATGCATTAAAAAAATACTGTAAGAAATTCTAACATTCGTATATGCCAAGCCGTTTACCCATTAATTCCACCATCCAACTATGTGAAAACAGCAATAAAAAACAATAAGATTACCTATTTTAGGCGTAACACATAATTGACTAATATTTGCGAAAAAACGCTCTGTCACCCTTTATTGTACCACAACACAAAAACTAATATATTGTGTAACAACTGTTTACACATATATTAGTTTTTGTGTTTTACCTGATTAGGTAACTAACGTGCAGATTTACTCAAATATACACAGATTTCATGCTTGTTACTAAGTAGTTACATCTTTATTCTTTATCATTCAACTAGAATATATATAATTTAGACATTGGACGAATATCTGTCACCCACGCTATTTTAATACCCATCAAACAAATCTACAAGAAAAACGAGTAAATTTAATGTGCTATTTAGACCGATGATGAAATAGTGACTTCACTTAATATAAAATTACGCAATATAGAAAACGTATATGTAAAGGAGCACAAACCTAGTTTACTAACTTCATAAATCCCCTATCTTGCCCGTCGGGGTAGACAATCAATTCTGCCACGCCACGTTACTCAACTTTCACATTCATTAGCGATTACAATTCATTTGCGAGCTAAGCAATCTAAGATCTGTTTTGTACAATAATTAATCAATAAATACGAATAAAACGTTAGAAATAGTATTAATTTCTCTACGTTTCATCATCGAAAATGTTCCTTACAGCCGCTTTCGAAATCTATGTGCGCTTACATAGAGGCAAGAAACGACGTCGGCCGCCCAATGCACTCGTTTATCGCCCGGGCACATCGGCGAGCTGGCAACGTCGCGCGTCGCAGGCGCATTCCTCGGCGCGGCAACGTCGCACCACCCGCGCGCGTGCCTTTGTTGGCCGGTGACGTCGCCAAAAGATAAATAAAATGATCGCAATGACAATTTTATGGTGCAGTTTAGAAACGATGTTTGATGTAAAATAATCTTATGGTCGTATTTATAGGGAATTGTTCAAAATACAATTTAGTCTGAGGTTTTCACTACATTTTGAATAAAAGTTAATAGCTGTTGTAATGTCCAACACCATGTTTCATTAAAAAGAAAAATATCACAATAAGTAGTAATAAAATTCTTACGAATCTAAGTTGCATAAGTATTTAAAAATAACAACAGGGTTATTAAATATTAACCTATCCAAAAACCCATTAAAGAAAGGATTTTTTCTAGTCTTTTTCTTGTTATATTTTCGTTCCGCCGACGACATTCTGCTTACATAACACAGCAAACGTTAGCTAATCTAATCTACTTTACGTATGTACTGCATTTAATAAACCAATGTTATCTACGTGGTATATACATAACATAATAATAAAGATACATACTCCATAGGATGAGGAAAGAGTGGGTATCTATTTTAACTTGCTTAAACCATAATCTACTACAAATGTATTTGTTAAGCCAAATTGTCAACTATAAAGTCCACTATTTATAATTTGTTCTATCGAGCAATACAGATCGCAGCGGCTGATTTTCATACACCTCCTTTGTCCTATCCATTTGCTTTGTATTTCGGCCATACCATGTCACTAATCCATACTATGTGTATACATATACATTTTATACACAACTAAAGAATAACTAAGTGACATATATACTTAGTAATACATATATGGGAAACGTAATACAACTACGGATGTGACCGGTAGCCCCCTCTGTCGGCTACCAACGGTTTCGCGTGTCGATATGAACTGAAGTAAGAGTTTGTGGCACAATTTGTTGTTAAATATTCTAACACAGTTTTCTGTTAAATACGTTTAATGGCAATGGCATAATTTCAGTTGAATTTAATTGGGTTTAGATTTAGTTATTTCATGATTTAGATTGTAATTCACTATAAGCAACGATTGGTAGTTAATAAATAACAATCGATATCACTACATAGTATAAAACAAAGTCGCTTTCTCTGTCCCTATATCCCTATGTATGCTTAAATCTTTAAAACTACGCAACGGATTTTGATGCGGTTTTTTTAATAGATAGAGTGATTGAAGAGGAAGGTTTATATGTATAAAAACATCCATTAAATAGTGCACCCGTGCGAAGCTGGGGCGGGTCCTAGTCGATAATAAATATAAGTTTAGTTGTTGATTATCATTAAATATACAATTAAATTGTGTATGTATACCTAGTTCCATCTAGAACTGAAGATGGGTAATATACTATTTCTACACACTTGTGTGTAATTTTGATTCTTGACACAAAAGACACTAGATTTAGATTCGACATGAAATTATGTAAATAATCTGCAGAAAATTGTTATTAATTTTAAAATTACATTATAGACCGAGTGAAACGAAGGTCTCTGCTTCAGCTTTGACAAAAATGCTTTCGTATGTCCGGATTTCAGTTTGTTCTCGTCTACAGGTCGCAATTCTCAACCGGTTCTCGTGAAATTTCGTGAGCAGGTTCAATAGTTATATAGAATTTTTTTGTCGAGACGGTTTTTGGAAATTTCCAAAAACAATTTTTATTTCAAAGATTTTATAAGTTTCTGCTTCCGAATTTCAGTTTCTTTACCGATTCTCGTGAAATTTTGTGAGCAGGTTGGATAAATATACAGATTTTTTTTGTCGTATTAGTTTTTGGAAATTAAAAAAATATATATTTGTTCAACGGTTTGTTCTCCTCTATAGGTCGCATTTCGCAAACGATTCTCGGAAAATTTTGTGAGCAGGTCCGATAATTAAGTATGTAGAATTTTTTTGTCAAGTCAGTTTTTGGAAATTTTAAAAAACAATTTTTATTTCAAAGATTTTGTAAATTTCTGCGTCCGAATTTCGGTTTGTTCTCTTCTACAGGTCGCATCTTTCAACCACTTCTCGTGAAATTTTGTTAGCATGTTCGATATTCATAATAGATCTTTTTTATAATGTCAGATTTTGGAAATGATAAAAAAACTCATTCACGAGGTCTACATCTCACAGAGCCACTAGTTTATCACTACATAGTATAAAACAAAGTCGCTTTCTCTGTCCCTATATCC
Source organism: Epiblema foenella (assembly GCA_963556455.1). Classification (NCBI taxonomy): domain Eukaryota; kingdom Metazoa; phylum Arthropoda; class Insecta; order Lepidoptera; family Tortricidae; genus Epiblema; species Epiblema foenella. The sequence continues at coordinate 17,698,086 of OY747111.1, forward strand.
CTATGTATGCTTAAACCTTTAAAACTGCGCAACGGATTTTGATGCGGTTTTTTTAATAGATAAAGTGATTGAAGAGGAAGGTTTATGTGTATACATTAAATAGTGCACCCGTGCGAAGCCGGGGCGGGTCGCTAGTTTGATTAATATAATGTAGGCCGATATTCTTTCAATGTACTGCTAGTGTACTGTGTTGCAATTTATTGACATTTCGGTGACATCACAGAAGCTTAGAGGCAATATGTCAAAATTTGACCTTTAAGCCACATCTCTGATATTGCCACGAGCAGCCGGCATTTACAGCTACCTAAATAAACACTCGTATACCACAGTAAAATTAACTTAGACGTCTTTACTTTATGACTGAGTTTCGTGCGTTACGTAGGCACACAAAAAAAAATGTATAAAATACGTTCACATAATTTGAATTTTATACTGAGCTAGCGACCCGCCCCGGCTTCGCACGGGTGCACTATTTAATGGATGTTATTATACATATAAACCTTCCTCTTCAATCACTATTAAAACAAACCGAATCAAAATCCGTTGCGTAGTTTTAAAGATTTAAGCATACATAGGGATATAGGGACAGAGAAAGCGACTTTGTTTTATACTAAGGCCTGAATCGTTACGGATTCGCCAAATTGAAAAGCATATTATTCGACTTTATATCAACCTTTTTCGTTCCTGTTTCGATTGTTGACAGCTCTAATGTCACAAGAATTTAATAGCAGGAATATGTTTTGTGAAATGTGCTCCATACAATAAATAAAATGAATCAACGTGAACGCCGAGAAATAATCGTCGCCAAATGGCTAGAAAATACCCAACGACCGAACCATTTCATAGCCAGGGATCTTAAAATACCTCGAAGAACTGTAGACGACGTATTGAAACGGTATTTAGTGACTTTGTCTACGGCACAGAACCCAAGAACCAAGGAACGTAGAGGCCCTCGTGACCCTGCATTGGAAAGAAAGATTGTAAGTACCATACGCAAAAATCGCACTATGTCCGAACGTGATGTCGCAAAAAAAACTTTAACTAATCAGCCCATGGTTCAACGTGCTAAACAACGTTCTTCTATGAAGACTAGAAAGAAGCGTAAGATTCCTAAAACTTCCGAAAAACAACGAAAAACCATTAAAACCAGGTCTCGAAAACTCTACGACTTCTTGGGCACAAAAAGCTTCCATTTAATTCTTGACGATGAAACCTACGTCAAAGCAGATTTCCAAACACTTCCTGGTGACCAGTACTACACAATAGCAGACGGAGAAACTCTTCCCGATTCTGAAACCACGATTGGAGTTGAAAAATTTGGAAATAAATATTTAGTTTGGCAAGCTATCTGCCCTTGTGGTGATCGTAGCCGGGCTTACGTAGCAAAGGGCACCATTAACAAAGAAGTGTATATAAATGAGTGTCTGAAAAAGAGACTTTTGCCTTTTATACGAAAACACGATATGTTGACTTTGTTTTGGCCAGATCTGGCAACAGCCCATTACGCCAAAGATACGATTAAGTTCCTTAATTGTAATAGTATTGAAATCGTACCGAAAAACATGAACCCTCCTAACGTTCCACAATGTCGGCCAATTGAGAGATATTGGGCTCTAGTTAAAGCCATTTTACGGAAATCGGGCAAAATTGCAAGGGACCACAAGGATTTCTTAAAAAAGTGGAATTGGGCGAGTAAACAAGTCTCCAAAACCACTGTCGCACACTTGATGGAGGGTATCAGACCAAAATTACGCCAGGAGTGGAATAAAACCCAGGATTCCGGAATAAACCATTAAATGTACTTTTTTATATTATATTGATGCACTTGTATATAATTTTATTTAATGAAACAAAAAAAAAATATTTTAAATGCATTTTCAATTTGGCGAATCCGTAACGATTCAGGCCTTATGTAGTGATTATAAAAAAGATATATACTGAATAGGGATGATGACTCATATTACAATTTATAACACAGTGTGGCTATATGGATAGTAGACCATCAAATTATAACAATAAATATTAGTAAATTAACAGATTAATTAAAATCATAAAAAGATGGGACTAGAAAGATTCGCAAAAACGTTGTTTTTTGATTATTGGCCAAATACAAATTGAAAGTTATCAATACAATTATCAATTTCATAAAAAAATTGTACGGCAACTATGTACATAAACGTAATGTTTCACAAGAAAAACGGCTAATTTCCCTTTTCTCCATACAACGGTAGTACGAGGCCACGCAGGCGTGAAACAGTATGGAGCGTTTTCAGTGCTCGTTAGCTATGCTGTATTTTGCCTCACATTTTCGTCTTTTGTGTTGCTCTAATTGTAGTTGGTCCCATACAAACATGTGATCATCTCTTAAAACTGATTCGAATGGCATGAAAGAATTATTTGTGTCAAATGATTATATTCAACATACATATATTACCGACATGATCATCATCCTAGTGTTATACCAATACTGTTGGATCCTAGAGGATGCTCGGGATCCGGTACATAATCGCAAAAATTGGCGTAGGCACTAGTTTTCACGGAAGCGACTGTCTTCTGACCTTCCTACCCAAGAGGGAAATTAGACCTTATTTGGATTAGACATGTTAAGTGAGTGGGCAACTTGGCTGTTAGAAGTCCTCAAGTCGCCCGAAGGCCTTGGCTTTGCTTAACGACTGCTATCATAGACAGCAGTGCCTTTACCACGAGTTTGCATGACCGTACTCGCTAGAGACTGCGTAAACGATTTAGTATGCCTATTCCTAGTTCTATTGCGTAACAGCCAGAGGCGCTGTACTTTTGCCCATCAAATTTTTGAAGCAGTCGCTAGCGAGTACGGTCATGTAAACTCATGGTAAAGGCACAGCTCGGATCAACGGCTTAACAATAAAATACTCTTTATTGCGCTTCCGTGCTTTGGAAGGCACGTGACTTCCAAAGCACGGAAGCGCTAAGTTAGTAACGAATCTAAGCGGTCAGTAGAGTCGACCACGGCTGACGTTGCTTAACGTATACCGCACGCGGTAGCGGCCTACGAACAGACCTATATATATATATAACCGACATATTGTTGTAAAATTTTATCTTTAAAACTCATTAAAGATTGAATTCTCATTTAGGGTTGGTTGCACCAACATACGATCACAGGCCGGTCATCGTCAAATATGGCGCCGGCTGCTGTCATCCGATAGAAACTTATCAAACTTTCCATACAATGAGATATTAATGAACACCGCTTACGATTACAGACGGTTTGGTGCCACCCATCCTTAGTAGTATTGTCCTTCGTCTCGTCCCTTTAAGGAATGATTCTCGAAATATCCTTTAATTAAGACTAATTTTATCTAAATCAGTTCAGCGATTGTATCAAAATTAATAGAAATCAAGATGACACTGAAATACTTTCATATCTAGGTTTGCACTATATAGTTATTATGTCACCCTATTGTCACTCTCCCGTCCGTCGTCTGTCACACAGTTTTTACAGCCAAACGGTTGGAGCTACAACTTTCAAATTTTTACAGTATAAAGCATCTTGGTGACCGAAAGCGATACTAAACTGTCAAAACTTATTTTTAATTGTTATTAAGGGGGGGCTCCCATACAGCTAAGGGGGGGCACGAAAAATAGTTTTTGACCTACCCCATCAAGTAAAGTATCGTTGTTTAGAGCTCATTGGGTAGATATATACTATATTTCTTGTTTTTAAAAATATTGGAAAACACCAGTTTGCTTTTTTACAAAATTTTGTTCAGAAGAATTTTTTTAAATTTCCCATTAACCAACATAACAATACGTTAGTTGCACCGCCAACAATTGTTCTGCTTTGCCTTAAGGACTAGTAGAGAATGTCATAGGGCATTAAGGCTGCCTTTTGTACGACAAGGTTTCTTTTGTGCAATAAAGATTAAATAAATAAATATTTCCGAAATTACCATTCCTATAAATATTATGTTGTTACCAATAAAGAATCGTATTCATTGTAGCCGGAGAGCTGGCTACAGAAATCCGTTTGCAATTTATAGAAACACGAAGTCGGTCTAGTTAGTGTGCCATACTATTATTAATTGGTCCGCGCGACTGGCAGCTTTTCAGCGGTTTGGGTGAGGGGAGTAGTTGGACAACAAAGGGGTTGTAAAAGCAACCGAAAGTGTGCAGTATACGTAGTCTAGCCATAAATTCTGTCCCAACTTTTTCGCCATTTTAAATTTAATAATGGAACGTTCGATGTATTTTTGGTTCTTGATTATGCTTAAATAGACATTTGGCTGTCAGAAAAAGTATATTTGGCTCCAGGTATCGTTTCCCTGAAGATGGAGTGGGGCATCAAAGAGAATCGTGTCGCAGTGATAGCGTTATACAAGTATAACAAGCAAGTGAACAACATTTTCAAACTGCTGAAACCTTTGAATATAACAAAGAAATTTATCTATCGTACCATCAAGCGATACAACGACATCGGTTTAGTCGACGACCGGCCCTGGAGCGGTCGACCACGGCAAACAAGGACACCGGCAGCGATTAAAGCGGTAGCTGAGCGAATTCGGAGAAATCCGCTACGCAAGCAGAAAATCATGGCTAGGGAAATGAAAATTCCCCCTAGAACTATGTCCCGTATCATAAAACAAGACCTTAAGCTTGGGGCTTATCGACGGAGCACAGGTCAGCGATTGACAGCGGCCCTACGGAAAATAAGAGCGACGAGAGCTAAAGTGTTATGGTCGCGGCATGCAAAGGGCGGATATCGTAATATTCTGTTTACAGATGAAAAAATCTTTACTGTGGAGCAAAAATTCAACCGCCAAAATGATAAAATATATGCTCACAGTTCCCAAGAAGCTTCTGAAAAAGTTCCAAGGGTAGAAAGAGGCCACCATCCTGCATATGTCATGGTTTGGTGGGGAGTATCCTATGAAGGCGTCACAGAGCTTCATTTTTGTGAACAAGGGGTAAAAATACGTGCTACGAACTATCAAAAAGACATTTTGAAGAGAGTTGTTAAGCCGCTAAATGATACTTTATTTGCCGGTAAGCACTGGATATTTCAACAAGACTCTGCCCCTGCACATAAAGCTAAGACAACGCAACGGTGGTTAGCGACGCATTTACCCGAGTTTATTGCGGCTGAAGATTGGCCCTCAGGAAGCCCGGATCTCAACCCCTTGGACTATGGTCTGTGGAATATTTTGGAGGAGAAAGCCTGCTCTAAACCTCATCGCAATGTTGAGTCTCTGAAGTTAGATTTAGTGCGGGCAGCGGCTTCAATACCCATCGATACCGTCCGTGCCGTCATAGACGAGTGGCCGGACCGTTTAAAGAAGTGTGTTAAAGTAAAAGGTGGACATTTTGAATAAATATTTTATTTTAAATATCTGTATAGTATAATTAATAAAAATAACCCTAATTTATTTAAAAACTTTCTTGTATTTTCAAAATAAATGTCATTTCATATAGGACAGAATTTATGGCAAGACTACGTATAGAGTTCTGGATTTCGTGTAGTATGATATCTAATTATATATTTAATGGAATATAACTGGTCGTAAGAAATACGCGGTTTCAGAAACAACAGTACATTATTGTTGGAAATAAACTTTAAGGCGATGTGAATAATTTGCAATAAAAAACTATTCATTAATTAAGCGTATAAACGTTGTATAGGTAGTTACTTAGTTTTACTGGACATTTTCTGCAAGTAAAATGGTTTATTAAGTAAATTACGAAAAAAGAATCTAATGACAAACTTAAAATTAATTTATAAATAAGCTTAAAAATATACTTATAAATAAAAAATGCTCCCCAAGTTGCCTTCGTGACTTATGGTGCCCAGAAGACTGGCAGCATTACTCTTTTGGATGGCCAGACTTAAGCTCTGGCCGAAGCAGCTGCCAGCCCTCTGGTCACTCCAGGTATCGATGAGTACATATTTGAGCCTTTTGGGGTCGAAACACTTGGGCCGTGGGGACCGGGAGCCCATAAGATCTTCAAAGATCTATCTGGACGTCTGGTCGACGCAACACGTGACCAAAATGCTGGCCTTTATCTGGCACAAAGATTGAGCATTGCCATCCAACGTGGCAATGCGACCAGCATTTTGGGAACATTACCTACTGGCAGCGGTTTGTTAGATTAGGGTTTTTGATAAGTATATTTAGGTTCATTTTAGGTTAGTTTTAGTTTTATTTTAATTTCTTTGTTTATTTACAATTTAAGTAAGTCTGACTGTAATAATGCATTTTTCATGTCAAAATATTAGTTTATGATGAGTACTATATTTAATTAGAATATAATATTTGCAGCGTTAAACTCAAAAACTACATAACAGATTTTCATACGGATTTCTGCAATGGATTATAATATATTAAGACAAACTACGACGTATACTATTTCAGAATTATTTGGTAACCCATTTCATAGCTAGAGTTTGAAAATATTCCATTTGGCATTAAGTACTCATTCCATAGAAACTTGACAAACTTTCCATACAATCAGATTTTAACGAACACCGCTTACGATTACAGACAGTTTGGTGCAACCCACCCTTATTATGCCAGGATATATTACGCTAGCTGGCAATCAGCATCATACTGAGTTATGTATGACCACTTTGTCGGTTCCATTTTACTGCTTCCGTTTCTCTCTGTATGTTTATCACGAAATACTGCCATCAGGCTATCTAATCTATATAATATATAGCAGGCTATATATAGGTCGCCTCCTTTAAGCGAATGATAAAGAAGGGAGGGAGGGAGTTTTGTAACAAATACATACTTTTTATTCTTACTTTTAACATTTCATTTCATTTCATTTTTATTTCCAATAACAATATACATTGTGTTTGAACCTACTAATTGTCAAAATTATCTACTTAATTATAGAAATAATGAATAATGATGTTATACACAGATGTCAAGTTTAAACATTAAAATAAATAATATATTTTTTTTTACAATGCGAAAAATAATTAATAATAATAATAATAAAAATACCAGCTGTACCTTATTTTATATAACAATCCAAATATAATGTGCCTTGTTTTGATAAATTCATTGAAATCTGTATTATCTGTCTAATTATTATTGTTCTCCATAAATTCGTCCATCGAATAATAGCATTTGGTTAAAAGGAGCCGTTTAAGTCTGATCTTAAATACGTTTACGCTGAAAATGGTCTTAAAATCTTGCCAATAGATTTTGTTATACAAACATATCGCCTGATAGAATTCCCCATGCTGTACAATTTTTAGTTTGGGAATGATTTTCTTTGGCAAGTCCTTTCTTCTCGTAGCTAGTCTCAGTTCTCTTTCTTCTTGGTCCTCGTGTTTAAATAAATGTTTGACAATATTTGTTAATACTACGAGAATATACAAACAAGGTACAGTTAGAATTTCAAGTTTGAGGAAATGGTCCCTACATGATTCCCTCTGTGGAATTCGGAGCATCGTCCTGATAGCTCTTTTTTGAATTATGAATGCGGCTTTGGTGTTATACTTGTAGCCATTTCCCCACAAAGCTATGCTGTACCTTAGTTTTGATTCTATGAGAGCGTGATAACCCATTTTTAGTTGCTTCATTTGAACCTCGTCACGTAAACTGCGCAAGGCATAACACGCAGAGCTAATTGAGTTGCTTAGGGAATGTACTTCTTAACAAAATTAACTACTGGCGTCAATTTTCCCGAACGCTATAACAGAACAATAGACTAATGTTCGGTAAAAGCTGCCATTTTTAGGGTTCCGTAGCCAAAATGGCAAAAACGCAACCCTTATAGATTCGTCATGTCTGTTCGTCCGTCCGTATGTCACAGCCGATTTACTCGGAAACGAGAAGCACTACAATTATGAAATTTGGTAGGAAGGTGTATTCTATGAACCGCTACATAAAAGTGATGTGAAATTCCAAAAAAATATTAAATTAGGGGGGGGCACTCCATACATGTAACCGGTGGATGAAAAAAAAAATTTCAACGCACTTAGTCGTGTGGAGTATTGATGGATAGGCATTTAAAAATGATATGGAGGTTTCTAAAAAACTTGTCCATTTAAGTCAACCGTTGGTGAGATATTAACTGTCAAAGTAATAGAAAGTGTCCCCCCCCCCCCCCCTAATTTCCAAACTATAAAGATTAAATTTCTGAAAAAAATTGAGGTGGTGTGCATTATTAAATTTTTGGTTTGAACAATATAGGTTTTACGGTTTTTGAGTTTTCGCTTAAACACTGTCTTGCATTTACTGTATTTGAAAAGATTGACCTAGCAATCGTAACCCAATATCATAAAAACATAGTAAGCCTAAAGAAAAAAAAACGCCCAGCACACTTACGTAATCTAACCAACCTTGCAACTTTTGAGATTGCAAAAACAAATAATGAATATGGTCAAAGAGTTTGGAAGTGTATGCTACCGCGCATCTTGAATAGATTTTCAGAAGAATTAATTAACTTAATTGGGAGTCGAACAAGAGGGCAAGCCAGAAATATCATTATAAGATACATGTTTAAAATTAGAGGGCAAACTACAAATTAATTAAGACAAAAAAACCTGAGCACTGTTTGTACACCTACTTATTTACAACACAACCATTACTATGAATTTATTATTATAAACAATAACAGACTCCTTAACACAAAAATCTTTTTAATTTAAGATTAGTTTGTTAAGAATGAAATGTAATTAAATATATTTTTTCACTGAAATAAACAGTTCAAATTTTTTTTTTGCCCAAACAGAAGGTCGTAAGTGCCGTGAGTTCCCTATGAAGATACGACTTTTTTAGATTCAATGTATTGGATAGTGATTTTAAATGTGGACTAGTAGGTGTTGGTACGGAACCCTTCATTGTGCGTGATCCGACACGCACTTGGCCGGTTTTTTCAATGCATCCAATATTTAATTTCAGTAAAAAAAATTGTTTGTTATTGTTTAAGTGAATATAATGTAATTTTCTTACTTTTCTTCAATACATAGTATAAAACAAAGTCGCTTTCTTGAATGCAGCTTCGCAAAATTTTCATTTCATAGAAATTTCCATTTCAGAATCCGTTAACTATTAAGGTACAGCTAAAAGGTAATTGTGTAAGCCTACCAAACCCTTCCAGGTACTATAGTTAGGTATATATCATTAAGTTTGTTATAGGGACCAACTCCCTGTCGACTAATTTGTTCCAGCAACCAGCCCCCCTAAAATAAAGTAGGACATCCGGACAACAAAAGCATTTTTATCCAAGCTGAAACGTAAAAGCTTCGCTCGTTTCGTTCGCTCGGTCAATTATTTTACTGAAAGAACAATGTCATACAAAAGTTGTAGCAAATTTTGTTATCTACAATATTGGCGAACTACTTTGCGCTAAAATGCACTTAAAATGTAAATATGGGAGGAAAACTGGACAAAAGTACCAATTTTCAACGCCAGCTCTCCATGGATAATGGCATATCTTCGTCCCTAAGGGTCGCGGAAAAAATCTTTGTACCCAAAAGTTTTAGTAAACTTTCTATTCTACAATATTGTAGGATCATGTCTAGAACGAACTTTAACGACAGTACAAGCATAAAACTGAAAAAAATTACAGTTTTCCCAAGATGGCGGACTATGACTAATATTGTCATTTACAACATATCTTCTGTCATTGACGACCGGTTTAGCCTAGTGGGTAGTGCACCTGCCTGTGAAGCTGACGGTCCTGGGTTCGAATCCCGGTCAGGGCAAATATTTGTATGATGAGCATGAATATTTGTTTCTGAGTCTTGGATGTTTTCTATGTATTTAAGTATTTATATATATTAAATATATCGTCGTCTAGTACCCATAACACAAGCCTTCTTAAGCTTACTGTGGGGCTGGTTCGATTTGTGTAAGATTGTCCTCTAATATTTATTTAAATATTTATTATTTTATTATATCAAAAAAAACACAACAATACTCTTTAGAGTACCGGAGAAACGATTTACTAAAGTTATGACGATTTTTTTTCTATAATAGGCACCTTGTCCGGGATATTTCGGTTCTCCCACTTGGGAACTAGTGGGGACTTCCTCCACGTCATCTCTAAGGATGCCCGAACACATTGATTTTAAAATTATGACATTACATCTTAATGACTATTTTCATAACTATGACATTAGATGTTGACGTTAAACTTTCCTCTTGACATTCAGATTTTATTCTAGAAACTGTCAAAATTATACTATTTTTTATGTTTTTATTTTACATACTGACGATCTTTTTGTGAATTTATTATACTCTCTTTTGACATACATTACAGTAATTCATGTCGTTTTTTTAAATTTCATATGCATCAATAAATTGCTCTGAATAATTAGATTAAATTTATGTAATATATAACTGACGATTCAAAAGTGCTTGTCGCTAGGCCTATTTGAATATAGAATATTATGTGTTTGAGTTTGTACTAATTTTACTTTGGTCAATGTATAAAATTCCTGAACTAGTAACGTAGTAACGAAGGGAAAATATCAAGATACGTGGGCCATTTTCTACTTTTTCATGTACATAATTATCAGACACTTGATTTTGAAATTCTTGGCCCTCACTTCATATTTTTGTATTGCTATTTAGAAAGAGATTTAATTGCAGTATCACTTCTGATAGTTTTGGTAATTAACGAACCACAGCTAAGATCCATAAATCGAGTAACTCAGTCCTTGGATGTCTCACCATTTGTATGAAAAAATAGTTTTTACTACTGTGTTACCCACCTTTTACAGCAACATGTTAATATTTAAGTATTTTTACCTATAAATTCCTTTTATTAGGTTCAAGTACTACTTCGAAATCTTATTTTTGTACACTAATTCAATACATATCATAGATTTTTTTTGTAATAGAAAACTGGTCATGAAAAACGAATGACGAACGGCACAGGACCGGTCTAAATGGCGAGCCTTGGGGGAGGCCTATGTTCAGCAGTGGACATCTTTCGGCTGAAATGATGATGATGATGATGAGAAAACTGGTCATGAAAAAGTAGAATGACCCACGTGTCTTTTCACATAAACAAATCGCTTAAAGAGATGAGGGTTTTCAAACCGATAAGAGATTTTAAACATATGTAGACACTCAATTCAATCCCCGTCCCACCAGTAAATTCGGCTTAACTCTCAACGTCTCGGTGCGCGTGTTCTGCATGCAAACATCTCGTTGAATTAAACCTAATAACATTCAAATTAAACCATTCGCTGTCACCCTCACTCCTAAGTTATGTGTGTGCGAGGGAAATATAATTCAAAAAGGCTGGGTGTAAGGGGATTGTAAAAAAAAGTAAGTCGATAATTTTACGCTCGCGTGTGCTTATTTAAGGTGGTAAGGGTCGAGTGATAAAGTATATCTGGGTCATTGTCAAATTTAGGTGCGCGTCTTTTCGGTGGACATATCAAAAGTTAAGGGCTACCAAGCTTAATTTTGAATTGTTCTAGTAACCCGCATAAACAGTGTCACCGTTGCTATAAATCCATGTAATAAAAACATAACTTACATTCACCTAAGCCGTTAACTATTGACCACCGGAGAGACAACTTTTGTTTTTGCAACTGACAATGACCCATCTGCTACGTAATAACTACATGTATGCACATGTATTACGCTCGAGTTATGCCCTTATCTTGTAAAAACAAGTCGAGTTGCTTGGATTATCTCCCTACCTATAGATCTAAAGGGTCATTCATATTATTATTGGAAGACGAGCTTAATCGCGTACTAATTTACGAGTATTTACCTTTCTCAAGGTTTGCCCGACGTTTCGAATCTATCATAACATCCGTGATCGAGAGCTGGCTGGCGTGAGACGGTATCAATATCATATATAGCGGGAGTAATACGTAGTTGAAAAAACACGAAGGTCTCTCGTGTAGTCAATTAGTTTATGAGAATATAAATTATTTTTTTAAACAGTTTACGTGGATTGAGACCAACTAAACATAAGGCTTTGTTCCTGAAAAAGGAATGTGCTATTTCAGGTATTTCAGCTTTCTCAAGCTCAAAAAAAAAACGATTGCTACTTAATATCAGAATCATGAAAAAAATGTGCTTTTTTCATATTTTCTACCTTGTGTTGTTTTAATTAAGTTATTTACGTAACGTTTATGTAGTGTGTATTAACAGGAAAGTTTCTTACATTAAATTACATTAAAAATAACAGTGTTAGAGGAAGCTGGTCGCGTTTTCCTGATAACTGATACATATTCATGGCCTTATTCCTGGCTGTGTTTAGCGTGAGCTACTGCGAAGTTTAATTAAAATACGCGTATACGAGCCAGCTGTGCACGTGCACGGTTGACAAAACGTTGTAGATTCTGTGCCTTCACCATGAGTTTGCATGACCGTACTCGCTAGCGACTGCGTAAACGATACAATACAATACAATCATCATCATCATCATCATCATTTCAGCCGAAAGACGTCCACTGCTGAACATAGGCCTCCCCCAAGGCTCGCCATTTGGACCGGTCCTGTGCCGTTCGTTTCCACCGGATTCCCGCGACCTGCACCAGGTCATCACTCCACCTTGTCGGAGGCCTACCGACAGCTCGTCTTCCGGTGCGTATACAATACAATACAAATACTCTTTATTGCACACCTCAAAGGATACAGTAAGGTGTCTTCGGGTAACTTCGAATGTCGGCTAATTCCGAAAATAACAAATTCCAGTCTAACTAAGCGATTTTATAGCATCTCATCATCATCACTATCAAAAAGAAATATTAAATATTTTTGTTGATGTTTGTTAGTGCAACAAAATCACTTAGTTAGACAGGAATCTGTTATTTTCGGAATTACACCATACAGGGTAAAGGGTTCAGTACGATTTAGTATGCCGATTCTTAGTTCTATGGCGTAACCGCCGGAGGCGCTGTACTTTTGCACATTCAAATTTTTACGCAGTCGCTAGCGAGTACGATTATGTAAACTCATGGTAAAGGCACTGATTCACAATAGAAAACGGGCATAGTGCGTGTCGAAACCAGCGCATTGAAGGTATCCTCTATTTTTTCCCTTTCGCACAAACACAAATGTCAAAGTGAGAGATAAAGACAAACGTATTTTAACGGCTTCTAGCTAAAGTGTGTTAGCAGAACGTCTTATGAATAAGGCCAATAAGTAAATGCTTTAAAATCGTTTAATTACAGGGACGATTAGAATTGTCAAACACATAATTGATTTTAAAAACCTGTTAAACATATTTAATACGATAATCATCATTTGTCGTAATAGTCTTTTTTTTCAGAAACTGTTAACTTTTCAGGACTAAACAAACAGGACGAGATAAACACAAACGTAACCAACCTACAGGGCTCTATAGGTACAAGAGTTTATAGGTATGGAACCTAATGTTATCCTGATAATGTTCATGGCTTCAGACAAAATCACTTTTATGGCAAATGACGATTATGGAAAACACTATTATTATGGCAAATGAAAGTATGGATATGGAAGGGAACCGATTGAAAATGGGTACCTGGGCCATTCTACTTTTTCATGTACATAATTTTCAGACACTTTTTTTTAATGCAGATTTTGGAATACTTGGCCTTCACTTCATATTTTTGTATTGTTATTTAGAAAGAGGTTTAACTGCAGTATCTGCACTTCCGATAGTTTTGGTAATTAACGAACCACAGCTAATATCAATAAATCGAGTAACTCAGTGGTCCTTGGATGTCTCACCTTTTGTATGAAAAAATTGTTGATACCACTGTGTTACGCGCCTTTTACAGCAATATGTTAATATTTAAGTATTTTTACATGTAAATAACTTTTATTAGGTTCAGGTACTACTTCGAAATCCTATTTTTGTACACTAGTTCAATACATATCACAATACATTTTTTTTGTAATAGAAAACTGGTCATGAAAAAGAAGAATGAGCCACCTAGTTATTCAATATGATGAGAGCATCGGTTCGTTACTGTATTATATATTTTTTTGGACAATCTTACACAAATCAACCTAGTCCCAAACTAAGCAAAGCTTGTACTATGGGTACCAAGTCACGATATACATACTTACATAGATAAATAGATACTTAAATACATAGAAAACATCCATGACTCAGGAACAAATAATAATAATAAAATAATAAATATTAGAGGACAATCTTACACAAATCGAACTAGCCCCACAGTAAGCTCAAGAAGGCTTGTGTTACGGGTACTAGACGACGATATATACAAATATTCGTGTTCATCACACAAATACATGCCCCGACCGGGATTCGAACCCGGGACCTCCAGCTTCGAAGGCAGGGTCACTACCAACTAGGCTAAAGCGGTTGTCGGGTTATTTCCGGTAAAATCTTGCTAACTGCCATTATTCAGTCCAAACAGGAGCCCGCTGGGTAGGGAGTAATCATACTAGTGTCCGATGTCTGCCCGAAGTTTCTGTTTCAGCCAAAACATCTCCAGTTACCTACCTTTTTTATATATTTCAGTTTTTTTTATTTTGTTTATTTATTTTTTTACAATTGTATGACGTTCCGTGAGTCACCGATGGTACTGGCTGAAAATCAGCGCTGTAGGTGTTTGACACCTCAGCATAATGCTGAGCCAGTGTCCGTTTCACTGCCGCGGGGACACACATGTTATGTAGTTTGTGTATAATGTTTTTCTTCATTTATCATTTTTGTCATATGTGTGTCTTCTGTGTCTGTGAATAAATGTTTCTTTCTTTCTTTCTTAGTTAAGATTTCGGCAGAAAATTAGTTTTGGTTTGGGTTGAAAACCGTAATCCGGTCGGACACTACATTATTTGAATGGACCCAAAAGATATAAGACATGCATAGTTAGAGATTAATGTTATTTTAATGATTGTTCTATAATTTGATTCTAATCTCAAATATAATCTTCATCTTATAGACCGGAACGCATTCAACAGTGATTATAGTGGCTAGAACTATGTGTATGTAAACTATATTTAAATATTATTGTAATCTACGACGAAATGGCGAGCGTATTTCAAGCTGTAGTGAACTACATTTAACACACATACATTTTCATATACTTACCATGTCGTTTTTTAAGAAAGTAAACCCTTATAGCCTGTACGTTTTTCAATCTTATGTGACAAGTACTATTGTTTTAACCTAATATTGTGTATAATAAAGTGCTTTTTTTTGAAGCCGCCTGTGGCTTTATAGGCCGGGCCCAATAAAGCGATATGAGTGCGCGGCTAGAGAGTAGCCTAGGGAAAATCCAGGGGAAAACCTCCGACACGACCACGCGTGTGAATAATTGATTACAAACGACGTACTTACAGTTATTAAAACTGCCATTCAAAATAGCGAGCAATCGTCATAGGCATATATATATTTAGGTACCTACAAACCCTAATCAAACTAATCTAAAACAATTTATTTAACTAAAAAAACTTGGGTTACACACGTCAAAGACCATACAAGCAAGCTCAAAGTAATGCTAAGGAAATAAATACAAATATGACTAATCTAAATCAATAATGAATGGGCAGAGGGTATGGAATTGTATTCTCCCTTCAATATTAATTAGATTTTCAAGGGACCTAATACTAAAAATTGAGGTTAAAACCTGTAGTCAAACAGCATAATTATGCTGCAAAACAACAAATAAATTTTAGAAGATATATGTACTAGTTTAACTTAATGCTTAAGTTAATATATTAATACCGAGATGGCTCCTTAACTGATTTTTTTTTTTTATAATTAAGATTAGTAGTTAAGTTTAGAAAAAATGTAACACTATTAATTAAACGAAATAACAGTAAAAAAAAGACTGTAGTTTTCGTAATTTTATCAGACTACACATCCGCAGTAGTATATAATAAGTATTAGAAGACCAAATCGCTAGTCAGAGTAAACTCAATAACAACATCCGCACGGGCATGATCATGAAAGTCGATTAATAAATCAAATTAGCCCCAAAAGCGTTCGGCCGCGTCGCAAATAAAACGATTCGCAAATTGGAGCAACCTCGTGCGCGAGCGCACACTACCGTTGTGTGCGTGCGAGGGTACGTCGCCTTGGCTCGAGGCCCCACGGGTATTCGCCCATCCCTCTCACTCCCCGGCGTAGCGGACACGTGCGAGAGAGACCGCACTTCCGTAGACTGATGCTTTCAGAGCTACGCGGCGGCCATTTTGTTATTCCTTTTGATTGAATTAGAAACCTTTTTTTAAAGGTTTAGGCATTCTGAATGCAGACCGAGTTTGTGTTAGGTTGTTTGTTGGTTTATTCATAGATTTGCAGTTAACTGTGAACTTAAATTGTATTCGTTGTTTAGACACGGCGACGGGTGACATTGCATCGATAACCTTTGGCAATAGATCGCTAGAAGGTTATCAATAGTAACGCAAAAATCAGTTTCTACGCTCATGTACACACCTAACCTAAGTACATTAGCTAATTATGTAATCAGTCATTAAAGACACTGCGCAATACGGCCAGTTACATGATGTATTTAGGAATAAACGTGATACATAGTAAATTATCTACATATCTACCTACGGACTATTGAGATAAGATAAGCTAACGTTTTATACCGACAAATACATGTACGTAGTAGAGAATCAATCAAATATATTCATTATCATAAATATATCTATAAAACATATTCTATAAAACAGACATAGGTATATAATTGTATTAAAAAGGGATAAAAATACATTCAAACAATAAATTGTTCACGTATATAAGCTGAAAGAGACTCACGACACATTTTCGGGACTACTAACGCCATCTATCCGCTAAGTTGGTGAACGCGACAAGGTTGTAAGCCGCCGCTCGTGGTTATTTATAGAACTATTTAATTGTGTCCAGGTCTTCTTATATCACGTCGCAGATTAGGGTCCCGTGTTTAGAAATAGACGCTTCACACGTTGGCTGGCAGATATTGAACTTTCGGTGACATTTACTGACGGGTTTTGTATAGATATGTACCAAATGTTAACTGACTTTTTAACATAACTTACCGACATAAGTACTAAAGAATCTTTATAAAACCGAGCCCTAGTCGTTCTTGTATAGTAGTCCTCTAGACATAGATATTAGGAAATCTTTAATTTTGAGAATTTTATTGACAGTCTGCTGCCTGACATAATAAAAGACCTACCCTTCGCAAAATTCAAACGAATACTATAAAAAGTGGCTACCGTAAAAGTACCCAAGTATAATCCAGGTCCACCCAACTATGGTCCAAATGAACTCGAACATTACGGTTTAATGTAAGACTATTATTAGGATAAACTCGAAGCTTGAGCAATTCAATCAAACAAATTAAAATAAAAGAGTATAAAATTACTCATAGAAAATGTATATTGATAGAAATTAGGGAGTTATCTTTTGGATCATAGTTGTGTGATTGGACTATAGTTGGGAAGTTTTACGGTACTCAAAAAGTGCGTCTATATTGTGCAAGAGTATTTAGATTACAAGTAAGAGCAATGTAATGTACTTTAAAAATAACAAACATAACATTAAAATCGATAAAATGGCGTAATCGATTTGAGTTTTGACTTATAAACCTTTTATTTTATTTTTATTTGCATTTTTACAAGAACGGCTTAAGCCGTTGTCTACCATCCAGGAGATCACCGGGCACATAACAAAAGAATATCGTCTAGCCGCCCATCATACTAGAAAAAATGGCAATGAAATTTTAATCTACTGCAATAGGAAATAGAGTAGTTTGTTTTGTTTTTAAATCGAACGTAACAAAACAAATGCAACTCTGTTCCAATTTTGAAAGATGTAAGATCCTATTGAATAGGAAGGTACTTTTAATAGGCCTTTGGGCGGCTAGAGAATATTATTGTTTATTTTTTTCGTCGGTGTATTGCGGGTGAAAATACGTCTCGATTTATACACACATGCTATTTATGGTAATTTTTGTAATACAGTGTGGAATCCGGATAAAGCGATAGTCAAGGGACCGGTGATATTACGTCGCACTAACAGAACGACGCAACAAAACGGACTGATTCACTATGAAAATTTTTGGTATGAAATCTAATGCCTGGTGATATCGAAGTCGTTAAAAGCGGTCAAATGTTATTTATAAGCGATGTCGTTATAAGCAGATTCTACTGTACTAAGACTATTTTAAGAGGCCTTATAAATTTTAAAATGTTTTGATTTCACATTATGACAAAAGTACTGATAATACCAATAAAGTTATAAAAGGCTACGATAATTTTATTAAAATTTTAGATAGTAACATAGCCATTTATTTATTTTATTGTGTGTAGTAGAATTCAAGCGGAAAAAACAAGTTTTTAGCTTGAAAATGGTCGATTTGGAGTGATGTTTGAAACGATATTTCTTAATGAAAAGTCTAAAAAACACATTTGAAGTTTATGACATAAGGTCGCAATAGCCCTGTTCTAGATAGTAACATGGAGAAAATATAAAGATACGTGTCAATTCAAAGAGAAAACGGCGTTAATAAATGAGCGTTTTTTAACTGATAAGAACCCTTAAGATTTCATTTTACCTGAAATTATGTCAAATAACTTATTTGATATTTATAACATACTAGACATTGAAATAAATGCGCGATTTACAACATCATTTGAACTTAATTTACAGTATGTACGATTTTACAAACTAGATATATATTTTATAATGTAATATTAAATTTGAACTATTATTTAAGTGGGTTCAGACATGCCACGAGTAACGTGATCTTGATCTAGTTATGTTGAAAATTTAATATTGTACCCATTCAATTAGTTTACGAGTTAGTTACCTACTGCGATATAATCAATATGTAAGACGGATCAAATTCTTTATTCTAGAAACTAGCGTTAGTAATAGGGATTCGTGCGTCCTGGCTCACGTAAGCCTAGTAAAGGTCTCGTAGCGCGCTGAAAAGTCCTAGAGCGCGCTAGCGCGCTAAACATTAAACCCTAGCGCGCGCTACGGGCTTTTTTAGACCTTTAGACCGGCTGTCTGAGCTAGGTCCCCGTGATCGGATCAGGGATCGGATACCGGTATTTTCTATGGAGAAAATACCGGTATCCGATCCCTGATTATTACGGTCACCGGTTCATTCATCATCATCATTTCAGCCGAAAGACGTCCACTGCTGAACATAGGCCTCCCCCAAGGCTCGCCATTTAGACCGGTCCTGTGCCGTTCGTTTCCACCGGATTCCCGCGACCTTCACCAGGTCATCACACCGGTTCATTATTTCGTTTTTAATGGGACAATCTAATAATACGACGTTGTTATCTAAATACATGATTCAGCCCTACGTAAAGAGCAAAAAATAATCCAAAATATTGGGCTAATTCAGGGTTTTTAAAAATACCGGTATCGGTCCCTGGATCGGATGTGATACTGCAATTAAACCTCTTTCTAAATAACAATACAAAAATATAAAGTGAAGGGCAAGTATTGCAAAATCTGCATTAAAAAAGTGTGATAATTATGTACATGAAAATGGCCCAGGTACAGCTACTCAGGTTAGGTTATAACTACGACCCTTTGGAAAAAAGATATTTTCTATGAAACGAGAATTCTGCGAAACAAGTCGATACGTATGCAAAGCATGATAGGCCCTGACGAAAACATGGCGTAATAGACAGAAACTTACACATTGGAACAATGTATAATAGGAGAGGGGCATTTATTTTAAGGCACTGGTCCCACCGCCGGCGAGCAGCGAGTACTCTCACAGTAATTCTACTCGTTTTCTCGCTCAAGCGAGTAGAATTACTATGAGATTACTCGCTACTCGCCAGCAGTTAGTTTTACTTTAGTCACTACCTGATTTTACTTAGGAATTATATATAAGAGCGGTCTCTTCCAGGCAACCTTTGGGTAGCGGAAATTAACACACACACACACACGCACAGGTAGTTGTTATTAAAAAACACATTAAGATACTAACATGTTCTTGAAAGGGCCATTATGGAGCAACTTTTGAAAGAATACATTAAGTCGACTAATGCGTAAGATAATTACGTGGTCCGAATGCATTGCGTCCTTTTCACTCTCGTCTTTACACTTTATGAGTGAAAGGGACGGTGTGGTACGAAGTTCGGGTTTCGAATTTAGGAGTAGCCCCTCTGGGCGGAGGCAATCTCAACATCTTTAAAAAAAATATTACTTTTATAGAAATGCGGTATTAAGCCAGAGTAAAAAAGACATTGTTTTACGTAACTCTTGGAATTACTTGATAAACATCGAACTTCAACATATTTATGCTATTTTAAAGATATCAAATTAATAAAGATGTAAAAAAGGGCACATAGAAACTGTGATGACTAGTAATAATACGCCGCAAACTTTATACCGACCGTTTTTGAGATTTCATAAAATATTGCTGATTTGATAATCAGCAAAATATAGTACTAATTAGTGGGTCTATGACTACGCCAAAATATTTTAATTTTATTTTCGAAGAACTAACTACAAAAAACCATATATAAATATCGAACCTGCACACCACTGGGTCATATAAAGATTAAAGTATATTGTTTTGAAAAATGACACCTCGCCGAGTTTCTTACGCCGGTTCTTCTCGAGGCAAAGGTTGTAGTTTAGTTTAGAACCGGTGGTAGTTTTTTGACATTCATAAGTGCATGTAATATGCTTAAATTGAAGAATAAATGATTTCATTTCATTTCAAAGTGCGCTTTTTCCCGTGGACTTACAAATATCACGCCATTGGAACAGAAATCTTCGTCTGCAAATCCGATACGCATTTGGCCGGTTTTTAGGGTTCCGTATCCAAAGTGTAAAACGGGACCCTATTACTAAGACTTCTCTGTCCGTTCGTCTGTCCCAGGCTGTGTCTCATGAACCGTGATAGTTACACTCACATAGTTGAAATTTTCACAGATGATGTATTTCTGTTGCCGCTATAACAACAAATACTAAAAAAAAAAAAAAAAAAAATATTTAAGGTGGCTCCCATAGGACAAACGTAATTTTGCCGTTTTTATACATAATGGTACGGAACCCGTCGTGCGCGAGTCCGACTCGCACTTGCCCGTTTTTATTTATAAATGTTTTTCTTATGTGCAATAAAGTGTCATACATAGATACATATAAATATTTGGCGGAACTCTTAATTACCTAGCACGGCATCAACGTCTCCGTTTCTCTGAATCCATGTATTAAAAACATAACTAAACCTGCTTTTGTTAAACAAGATTTTATACTTTTACTGTTCGTATGTAATTAATTATGTAACTTTTCGTTAAAAATTGTAATACTTTTTCAGCCACTTGCCGGTATCCGATTGAGGTAAAATATACGCACCGTAAATAAGTATGTATGTAAATACTTTATTGTACACAAGACAAGTAAAATAAATTATACAGAAAAAAAAACAGATCAATCATGTACAAAGGCGAACTTATCCCTGTAAGGGATCTCTTAAAGGTTAACTGGACCTTTGAGCAATTGAGTGAAGAATAGGAACTAAACTGTAGACAAACCAACACGTGTACAAAGATGTATTTATATAAATATTCTAGATATACAACTACACATTAATAAACAATAATAAGTCATTTAGGCTCGGTTTTATAAAGATCAGTTACACTTTATGTCGGTTTGTTATGTCAAAAAATGTACTGAGTTACTGAAATTTGATCTGACATTTGGTATAACGGATCTTTATAAAACCTGGCCTTACGATACAAGTTCGGAAAGCAAGCAATTCCCAACAAGTGGCGGTGAAGAAAAACACGAGCGATTGGCGAGTGTTTTTAAACGACACGAGTTGGTAATTGCTTTTCCGAACACGTATCGTACAGCTTTTTATAATGCATTGTGCGAGGAAATGAAAAATTTTGTAGAAAAATCAATTTAAAATTTATAGGTTATAATTTACATTGCTCGATACCTCATCGTCAACGGAGGGCACAAGCTGAATCTGTATTCAGCCAAGCATGTTGGTGAATATTTAAAAATCTAAAATGATTAATAAATAATAATACGTTTAATGGAGTACTTATTCATATTTATACACCTTTTATAATTGTTTTTTTTCTAAAACTTTTCTCAAATAACAAATTATGTTTGCGTCGGGCTAACGACGAAGATAAAAATTAAAAAATATATATATTTCAAGCTTACATGGTCATTTACATTAGAATTACCATTTGAGTACAGTCGGCACTAAATGCTTGTACCAAAAATTGATTTTTTGACAGAAACTTATTGCAATGTCATATGTTCTCCATTTTGAAACCCACAATTGCTGAATGTGACACTGGAATTTCATTTCATGTGCTCTGCCTATCCCTTTTGGGAATACAGGCGTGAGTGTATGTATGTGTGTATGTGTTATTTCAACTGAGTGTGGCCCACCTACTTAGTTGGCTAAACATTAACCACCTTATTCAAAATCGTCCATCAAACCTATTTTAGTTGAATTACCGCTAAAGTTCGTTTGTCCTTATCCGTCAATTTGGCATTTACGTTTGCGAGAAAGGGACGATTATGATGAACGGGTTATTATTATAAAAGGGATTGTCACTTTATTTAGAACGCAATATAACGTCATACACTATATGACATTTTCGTAAGTTGACTACGCTGGCACGGTGCCACTGCCAAGCGAATAGCAGTTAGATTGACACGGTGCCAGTCGGATCGCCAAGACGTGAAGTTGGGAAAAACGAAGCAGCATCGATATTACCCTATTCGTTATCATATACACCCACGGACAGAGAATACGGGTCCGTAAAATACCGTCATCACTACATAAATAAATAAATAATAAATATTAGAGGACAATCTTACACAAATCGAACTAGCCCCACAGTAAGCTCAAGAAGGCTTGTGTTATGGGTACTAGACGACGATATATTTAATAGATATAAATACTTAAATACATAGAAAACATCCAAGACTCAGAAACAAATATTCATGCTCATCACACAAATATTTGCCCTGACCGGGATTCGAACCCAGGACCGTCAGCTTCACAGGCAGGTGCACTACCCACTAGGCTAAACCGGTCGTCAAATAGTATAAAACAAAGTCGCTTTCTCTGTCCCTATGTCCCTATGTCCCTATATCCCTATGTATGCTTAAATCTTTAAAACTACGCAACGGATTTTGATGCGGTTTTTTTTTAATAGATAGAGTGACTCAATGGGAAGGTTTATATGTATAATACATGCATTAGCATTGCACCCGTGCGAAGCCGGGGCGGGTCGCTAGTATTTTCTAAAATACAATACAATACAAATATTCTTTATTGCATAACCTCAACAAAAAAACACAGTACAGTACATATATACAATGAGTAGAGGCAAACAGCAGGCGGTCTTATCGCTAAAGAGCGATCTCTTCCAGATAACCTTAGAGTAGCGGAAATCAAATCAAACATTATTCCGGTTCGCGGTAGCCCCTCTGCATGCATGCAGCGCATCATCGGCGTCGGAAGCATTGGCGAGTCACGATCCTCAGCATTGAGGGACTGACTAATTCGATTGGAATAGGTATTTTATACTTATGACGGTGGCAAACTAGCTTTTAGGGTCGGTTGCATCAACATACGATCACAGGCCGGTCATCAAATATGGCGCCGGCAGCTGTCATCCCATAGAAACTTGTCAAACTTTCCATACAATCAGATTTTATGGAAAGTTTGACAAGTTTCTATGGGATGACAGCTTACGATTACAGACGGTTTGGTGCAACCCACCCTTAATTTTGGAATATTTTTTTTTCTATCCTCATATACTAGCATGACTGATGAAGTCACAATTTCCTATGGGCAAATATTGTCCTTTTTGTCAACATTAAAAATCTGTAAAAAAAGTGTACGCAAGTAGGTTGAAGTTCATGTTTTCGAACTATTTTCGTAAGCTTTTTTATTGATGGTATAAAAGTAATATATTTTTATTGCTGTTTAATGCCGTATCTTAATTAAGACATTAATATATTGTCCAACTGGCCCCTCCCAGCTACTATGTATGTAAATGAAGGCTGTTTGAGTTCATTCATAATTGCACTATTGCTGTGCATAAACCTCTTATGTGCCGGTTTGGATTTATCTGTGGCAGTCCATGACAAGTGACAGTTGACAGGTCAAAGGGCTTTTGCTACTATGAAAAAGTGCAAGTAATATAAGGAGAAATATTGTAAAATGCTAATAGTTACTTAAGATAGAATAATAAGAATAGCTGGAATAATAGCTTTAATGTTGTTTCTCTTTTCAGATAAGATACTTTTGTTATTTTATTCTATAAGAAAAACCAAGTGTGCTAAACCTAAGTGTTCGTAAATAATAAAATAACCTATCTCTTTTCAGAGCAACTCTGTACAGTTTTATTTGACCACTTCAACTTCCTACCATAACACACATTATATGTATAATATTTAACGACACTAACCCCCTTATTCATAAAACTTAACAAACCTCTGCTAACTAAAATGTCTGTTGTCACTGTCTCACAAGCACGTGTGTCAAAGTGACAGATAAGGACAAACGAACTTTAGAGGCTAGTTAAATTATAGGTTTGATAGACGTTTATGAATACGGGGGTAAATACCTGGGTCATACTTAGTTGAAAAAACAAAAGTCGTCCCTCCTGTGGTCAATAGTTAACGGCTTATGTTCATGTTAGCTATGTTTTTATTACAGGGATTTATAGAACGGGTTACTGCTCAATTCTAAAATTAAGCTTTGTAGCCCTTAACTTTTGGTATGTCCACAGAAAAGACTCGAACCTAAATCGACGTATCAAAATCAAAATCAAAATCAAAACATTTATTCTGCAAATAGGCCTCAAGGGCACTTTTACAAGTCAAAATCTATCTAGATACATCAAATAAAAATAATACAATAATCAAAGTATCATTAATTAAATGTAAGTGTTACATGTCAAAAATAAGACTAAGAAACTAATAACAATCGATATTTGTTAGAGATGTATAATAAGGTCTCTAAGCGTCAAGATAAAAGGTAATAAAGTAGGTACACTAATCATAATAAAATATTTTGAGCTATATCTATAACACGTCAACATGAAAATAATAAAATCTAATAAATAAATAAATATCCTCAGAGATGTATAAGGTCTCTGAGCGTCAGTCTAAAAAATAAAATCAAATGAGAACAGTGAAGTCTCTCCACGACCCACCTATACACACCTACCTATATACACTGGAAGGAGTCGTAGGTAAACTAGTTATAATTGTAATGAGGACATTAATTGCGAGTGTCAGCAACGAGAGCGTTACCGAATGAGACCAGAGAGGTTCAGTGGCCGCGGGGTCAGTGAACTCACGCCGCGCTCTGAAACATAAAGCTCCTACTTTGTTTACTCCGGGTATGTATATAAATTATAAATGGCCGGCAACGTTCAGTCGCGGACACGGGAAGGGAGTGGGCAGAAGGCAGTCGTCCAAAAATATGTACCCGAAATGAAATATGACATTCAGGATGTCTCCTTCCTCCCAATAAAGCACCCTTTCAAATAATAATTATATAATAATATAGCCTATTATTTCCCAAAAACCAATTTACAACATATATAACAAAAGATAACAAGACAAAAAAAACATTTTACATATTATTATTATATAAATTGTAATAATAATCAGCCGTTAGGTAATTAAAAAAATCTTTAAATAATAAGATTGCATGCCTAACCCTGTCAAATGTAATTTATGTTTTTTCAGAAACAAACAGTATAAATTAAAAAAAAAACAGATTATAATTAATTAATTACGGGTGTCTATATTTATCGAAATATTATATCGATTTTCATTTCACCGAAAACTATTCGACGAATCTCATTAGGTTTTTTCTTTCTAATCACATAATCATAAATTCATTGCATTTTATATAATCGAACCACTTTTCATAGTTAATCGTTTCGAATCCGTCTCTAGACGTAGCGTAACGGTACATCGAATTTACCTTTCATAGAAATGTTCGTTATTCATAGTATTAATTTAACGAAACACGATTCACAGATAGTACGTTCCATATAGTATTCTTTCCACGAACAATGTTTCATCGCAGTAACGTTTCATCGAACGATGCGATGCAGCGCGTTTAGAAAAAATATTGCGGTCAGTCGCAAATAATACACAATTACCTCTAATATATTTTACTCACAGTCATTCTGTATAAGGGTCAATCAACTTTTTCTTGTTGTTATTCTGTCCCGTCAGCAAGGAGACAACAGTAACAGTTTCTTAGAAAAATGATTATAATATGGACTTCAAGCATGCTCAAGAGATGACCCATGTCCAAATGGATTTATGCTCATTGCTAAAACTCATGTTTGATCGATTTAAACCCTATAAATATCACAGTTTTAAAGAGTGACTCGGGAGACGTAACCATGGCAACGAGCAACAAAGAATAGTTGACCCACCCATAAGGTGTCTGCGAACAAGCAAGGACGCATGCATGCATGCAAGCAAGCATACATGCAAGCAAGCAAGCACGCATGCATGATTTTTCAAGGCGCATAATCTTATTGTCCATTTTTGGACATAGGCCTCATCCATTTGGCACAACAGAAATGCTTATTAGCTAAGTTTAATTTCAAAGTCCAAGTAATGTTCATGTGACATTATATCCACAAATATGAGTAGATGTCCAAAGAGTTGATTCATGCAAGCCGCTTTTCATAAAACATAAAATATTGACTCTATCTTGCCTGTATGTGTTCGAAATATCAATGTACGTAAAACATAAAATTAATCAATTTACTCGATTTAATAGCCTACGACACCAGGAAAAAACTAAATTATAAGTCCTCCAAAACCGCTTTTTTATCAAAAAGTGTATTTGGTATGGCACCCCGAATTTTCAATAAACTACCAGTGAAGATCTTAAAACTGGAAAGTGGAAAAGAATTTAAAACTGCGTTATATAATTTTTTAGCATCTAAGGCCTATTATTCCATTCAAGAATATTTAAATGACATTGTTTTTTAGTTTATAAGTAAATTATGCATGCGATACACATGACATACCTTAAATATTTGCATGTCCTTGTGACCAAACATGTAGTTCCTTATATTTTAGATTATGACCTATTTGTTGTACCATGTTTTAGAAAATAAACGACTGATTACTGATTACTGATTACAAAGTCTTTGCGACATAGCTAATGATTCATTTCATTTCTTCAATTAAACGCCGATTGTCTTCAAGCCATACATCGTAAGTTACATCGGTTATTGAGCTTTTATTGCCAAGGGGTCCTTTGACACTTAGTGTTCTATGAGATGACAGTTGTCAGCGCCTTATAAGGTCTATGACGTTTCGAGGCACGGCAAAGACCGGTATTTGGTCCGCGATGTTTGACATGTCATTCTGATTTAGAATGACAAACATGAAAAGTGAGCACAATATCCTTTTCTGACAAACATCGTGTAATTAATAAAATTAGGATTGAATTTGTAGGCAACTTTACTCGCATCCTGTCAAAGATGAGAATTGTGAGATGACAGATATAGGTGAGTAGGTAATTTTACTATTTTTTTACTACTGTTCTCAATATCTACGAAGGAGAATATATAGATATTTGCTTATTCAAAGATTTAGGGATTTTGGATTTTTGGTAAACATAAATGTATAATATAAAAACTATTTTAAAATTATTAAAACAGCGATGTTTTAGCCGTATATTGTGTTTAATATTTCGATATTTTAGCAGTATACAAGTATAAGGAGCGCTCGTGGGGCCCAGCGCCGCCCGCGTACCTCGTGTGGTAGGCGAGGTTAAGCAACGTCGGCCCAGGTCAGTTACTGGATGGGTGACCGCTTTGAGTGTTATAGGGGGCAAACGAGCAGACGGATCGCCTGATGGTAAGCAAATACCTTCGCCCATAAACACCTGCAACACCAGAGGAGTCGCAAGTGCGTTGCCGGCCTTTCAGAAGGGAATACGCTCTTTTCTTGAAGGCTTGAAGGTCATATCGGTCCGGAAATACCGCAGGCGACAGTTCATTCCATAGTTTGGTTGTGCGAGGCAGGAAATTTCTTGAGAAACGCACAGTTTTGGACTTGTTATTAACTGAGCGCTCCTGTACTTTGGAAGGCACGTTAAGCCGATGATCCGGGCTGCTGTCCATGATAGCCGTCGTTAAGCCAAGTTAGAGGCCTTCGGGCGGCATGAGAAATCCTAACAGTCAAGTTGCCCACTCACTTGACAAGCCTAATTTCAATAAGGTCTGGTTTCCCCTCGGGTTGGAAGGTCAGATAGCAGTCGCTTCCGTAAAAACTAGTGCTAAAGCCAAATCTTGGGATTAGGAAGCGAACCCTGGGCATTCAGGATGCAACTGTACCGGGATAACGCTAGGATAATGATGAGCAGTATAGTATTGTGTTTAATATTTCGTTTGAACAACTTATTCAGACCGTTTATTACACATAAAGAATTCAAGAACGGTGTTTTCTAAGTTGCATTTCAGATTTCAGATTTCAGATCTTTATTGATAAATGTACATCTCATTTACATGTCAGTCAAAAATACATAATTTTATAATTACATATGGGGTGGTTTGAATTTTTTTTTTTTCATACTGTTACAATTTACAATTTAACGGTTACAATTTAACATATTATAGTTTAATGAATTATTACAATTTAACATATTAATTTATTAATTTAATTTAATTAATTTAATTTAATTTAATTTATTAATTTAATTTATTTAATTGTGAAAAGGGTAAAATGCGGGTACGAAGATAGAAAATGTAATAAAACCACGACACACTCTTTAAACTCTTGTTCAAAGAAATACTTAATGGATGTCCATTATTTCTGATAATCCATTTTTTTTTATTTACATTAAAAAGAAAAATCTTATATTAGGTTTGACAGATAAGTGTCGTTAAACCCTATCGGGTATATTGAAAGGGACCTTATGGCGGCCGGCACTTACGCCTTTATTGCCGCTGTTCCAATACAATAGTGAATAGCTGCAACGTAAGCGCCTGCCGCCATAAGGTCCCTTTCGATGTGGATTATCACATTTACATTCTAGTGCACTTTTCTACTAGTACCTGAATAGAATAGAATTGTTTATTGCGTGGCACAGTATAGGTTACGGTGATGAAAACAATAATAAATAGGTTCAATACTAATAGTCGCTAAGATAAAATAAATGCAAACCTTAAATAACCTTGTTCAGTGTCGTACATGGTAAAAACGATTTTCTCAGAAATAAGATAGCTGGGCCATTCTACTTTTTCATGTATATAATTTTAAGACACTTTTTTTTTAATGCAGATTTTGGAATACTTCGCCCTCGCTGCATATTTTTGTACTTATAGTTAATTAGAAAGAGGTTATATTGCAGTATGACTTCCGATAGTTTTGGTAATTAACAAACCAGAGCTAATATCCATACATCGAGTAACTCAGTGGTCCATTTGTCTCACCATTTGTATGAAAAAATGGTTTTTACCACTGTGTTACCCACCTTCTACAGCAATATGTTAATATTTAAGTATTTTTACCTATAAATTCCTATTATTATGTTAAGATACTATTTTGAAATCTTATTTTTGTACACTAATTCAATACATATCATACATTTTTTTTTTGTAATAGAAAACTGGTCATGAAAAAGTAGAATGACCCAGCTACCTATATCGATTTTTGCTTGCTTGAACCACTGTAATGTATCTTTGTTCTCACTCGACGCCGAGCAAAGCTCGGTCACCCAGGTGTTGACAGGCACTTCAATGGTGCCACCAGATGTTCATTTAGGTTGTGGAATGAGCTTCCTGCCGAGGTATTCCCAATGGGCTACAGAATGGGACTCCTCAAAAAAGGCGTGAAAAGGTCTTCAAAAACGCCTCTGGTGTTGCAAGCGTCTATACGCGACGGTAACCACTTACCATCAGGTGGGCTGTCAGCTTGTTTGCCACCGACGTGGTATAAAAAAATGACAATTTGGCAGGTCGCGCGTGACATTCACGTCACATTATGAGCTATCGCCAAGTCACGAGCTAACATTATCAATACTAAATTACGACTCCAGATTCGACGAAAACGAAAAATGAAAAGGGAAAATGTATATCCTTCACGCAGATATCTGCTGCGCGTAGGTGGTTCTTTGGTTACTTTCCTACAAAAATAGACGTATTTTCGACCATAACCTATTGCGATAAAGGCTGAAAACGTATGTGTCTACAATTCGTATTATAAACCGGGAATTCCAGGAACTTTGTACGCTAGTTCAGAATTCACCGCAGTTTTCCTTTGAAATATGAAACCCCGACGTTGAATAAACAATAAAAGGACACGGAAAAAAATACATACCGATTACTTGACTTGAATTACAAATATCCTCTTCTAACTACAATTAATCTAATTGCATATATATAGATATATCTATACATGTTTGCTTGTATATATTTGTGTTATTCTCTGAAGATTTTTACTTGTTAGTCTGTCTCCTGCAACCACCTTCGCAAGTTCCTGTTTGGCCCTATGGTTGGCTGGCAGAGAATGCCTTGAGGCATTAAGTCCGCCATTTGTACTCATTTGTTTCGTGCAATAAAGTTTAAATAATAGTAATAATAAAATATACAGAATTTGGCAATTCTAGTCAAAAACTCAGAAAACTGCCTAGTTATATTTTCTCAAAATCAGAAATAACAAACACTGAATGATGATCTCTTTCTAATGAACTGAAGAAAAACATACTAAATCGGAAATATTTCGGAAATTATACCATATATGTACATACAGTGTGGAGGTCAAAAATTTCAGGTGACCCTAAAGTAAATAACTACAACAAGTTTTTCGAAATATTTTACACTACTTTTATTTACATGATATATTATTCTTCGTAATACCCAACAGTATTAGCAATTCCCGGGATCCTATCATAAAATTATCAATCTCCAAAACTGACGATCTTTGCGATATCTCGCTCCGTCAACATCGATTTTTTCATGGGTTTTTAGGAGTCCGATTTAAACCTGGAAACGTTATTTTTTAACTGTTATTAAATTAAATATGAACAATGACAGGATTAAAAAACTACAAGTTTGCTTTATTTTAGGAAATATGACGGTATTTTACCGACCCGTAACTTAGTCCGCGAGTGTATTGGTTGAAACATATGTATATACAAAAGAGAAGCAAAATCTGTAGCTGTTTGATCTTGAAGATCTTGGGGTTTGTTTGATACACGCAAAACCCGACCGGACCGACTGTTTGAGGCTATTTTCTTAACCACAGTAGATTCCGTAATTTGTGTCTCGCACGCCAGTCTTACTAGCAAAAGACTGAAAATGAACCTTACTTGATAGCACGTAGGCTCGTACTTTGCTTTTACATATCGACTTGATATGAGGGTCATACACGGATTTAGGAACGCGTCTTTTGTGGACATACCAAAAGTTAAGGGCAACAAAGCTTAACTTTGGATAGGACCAGTAACCCGCATAAACAGTGTCTCCGTTTCTATAAATCCCTGTAATAAAAACATAGCTAACATGCACATAAGCCGTTAACTATTGATCACAGGAGGGGCGACTTTCGTTTTTTCTACTAAGGCTCGGTTTTATAAAGATCCGTTAGACCTTATATCGGTTTTTTATGTCAAAAAATGTACTGAGTTACTGAAATTTGATCTGACATTTGGTCTAACGGATCTCTATAAAACCCGGCCTAAGTATGACCCATGAAGTCATGGGATGTCTGAAATGTACTGCCTTTATATCGAGTTAATCGTAGCATAAACGATTAATAGCCTACTTTTGAGGAAAATCCTATCCCTCTAGGCCTGTCGCGTTTGTGTCCACTTAATCATAAAACTTAACAAACCTCGACTAACTAAAATGTTCTTTGTCCCTTGCTCACAAATATAAATGTCAAAGTGACAGATAAGGACAAACGAATTATAGCGCCCATGTTTACAAATCATCATCACTACGTTTCAGTCCACTGCTGGACATAGGCCTCTCCCATGGCAAACATAGTGTAGGCGCCCTACACTACGTGTGCCGACACGCGGTCTCCACCCAAGAACCAGTCTGCCCAACGGCCATCGGTTCTGCGGCATATGTGCCCACTGCCACTTCAGCTTGCTAATTCGCTGAGCTATGTCGGTAACCATGGTTCTTTGACGATTAACTTGATCCCTAAGAGAAACTCCGAGCATAGCTATCTACATAGCTCGCTGACTTTAAAACTGGTGGACAAGACGCGCGGTGAGTGGCCATGTTTCAGCACCAATGTCATTGCAATTTACAAAGAAAAAAACACAAATCACTACAATATAGTATAAAACAAAGTCGCTTTCTCTATCCCTATGTCCCTATATCCCTATGTATGCTTAAATCTTTAAAACTACGCAACGGAATTGGATGTGGTTTGTTTTTAATAGATAGAGTGACTCCAGGGGAAGGTTTATATGTATAATCTATATGTGTATCTGACGACCGGTTTAGCCTAGTGGGTAGTGCACCTGCCTGTGAAGCTGACGGTCCTGGGTTCGAATCCCGGTCAGGGCAAATATTTGTGTGATGAGCATGAATATTTGTTTCTGAGTCTTGGATGTTTTCTATGTATTTAAGTATTTATATCTATTAAATATATCGTCGTCTAGTACCCATAACACAAGCCTTCTTGAGCTTACTGTGGGGCTAGTTTGATTTGTGTAAGATTGTCCTCTAATATTTATTTACTTATTTATTTATTTATTTATAATACACGCATCAGCATTGCACTCGTGCGAAGCCGGGGCGGGTCGCTAGTATACAATGTGTTACCCGATTAACCTTTACAGCGCTCTGTCAAATACAAATGCTGTCACCCACACGCAGTGACATTGGAATGTCAAACGATGTTGAACCCTATAAAAATGAATGGAGGTTGATATCGCGCTGCACGGCGTGACGGATATATCAGTCGTTGGCGTTGAACCGATGGCGTCGAAAACTTTAATAGTGTAGGATATAATCGAATGAACAAGCGAACAGTATTATAACCCCGGGTATATGGCGAGCCGTGATAAGCGACGTGTTTGGACGGCGTTCGTTGACTCGCCGCCATTCATCGTGACGTCACGTCCGGCGCAAGCGCATCGAGCGCGGTGCCCTGCGCGCAGACTTCACATTTTATATTTGCTTTAACCTGTGCAATACTAATCTGGGGTTACTTTAAGAAAAAAACGGGGCTACTTTGATACATATAATACAGTTATATGTTCATCGGGTGCTGTTTGTGGAGTCCGGTCTGTTCATGCTTGCTAGGACATAGTGACTACGTTAATACTAGTGTCTTTTTATAGGGGATTGACGAGAGACATCATCCTGTTGTGGATTCGTTTTTATTATCAGTGACTTAGAGACCATATACATCTCTAACAATATTAAATTAATTTTAATTTTGACGCTCAGAGACCATGTACATCTCTGGGATATTATATTAATTTCATTATACTCCTTGTTTAATCTTGAGACCTTATACATCTCTAACTTTACTGATGTTGTAATATTTGTAATAGATAACTTTGCAAGTTTATCTTCACTGTACGACATTAATTTTGTTATAATTGTAAACTCGAAATTATTATTCCTTCTTGAACTGTAAATTAATATTTTGACATGAAAAATGTATTACTTATTATAGTCAGACTTTCTTCAATTGTAAATTAATATTTTGAAATATAAAAGTACCCTTGTGGCCTATTTGCAGAATAAATGTTTGAATTTGAATTTTTTGAATCAGTAAGTATTTCTAGTTTGATTCAGTTTAAATAGTTAGGAAATTAACGAAGGCATAACTTGACTCAAGGTTAACTAAAAAAAAGGAAAACTCGGCATAAAAACTGATTTTTTAAAGTCGCCCCTCAATTTGAAAGTAACCCGTAACCCGGTTTACGGTACCACTTGAATAATATGGTTATAGACGGTATATTTTGGTTAATTAACTCTTATTGTCGTGTCTTTTAATACTGTCACTTTACTTAAGGGGCTCCTAGCTCCCAATGACCTTCGATCTGTAGCTCTCCGTTTTCTCGTGTTTTTTATGACTTATCATGTTAAGAACGACGAGGTTTCCTGAAATAGTATAACATATTTACTTCAAAACTCACTGTCTTCGAGATTTATGACAAAAGATAAAGTAACTTTTATGAAGATGAATTAAACATTAAAAACTCTCTTGAGACGTCAATACGGAACAGTTAGGTACATGTACATTTCATTTATTTAATTGCATAAACAACATACTAGTATCGAAAATAGAGTTTTTAAGTTCCATGTATGAATAAATTAAAAAAAGTAGTCATTTCAATATAAATTATTCATTCATTCATTCTACAGTAGTGGAATGAAACTGATAAAAGAAAATCGCTCTTTTGTAACAGTAATTTCTATACTGGGCTGTTATTCGCAAACAGAATCGTCGTCACCTGTCACCTCACCCTCACCCGTTTATACATGGAAACTGACAAATAACATTTGTCAGTGTCCGTATAAAAACGGGTGAGTTGTGAGGTACGGAGGAGGGACTGGTGAGAACGGTGCTTAGTGAATCGCATAGCTGTAGTGGATTACTTCCATTGAAGTCTGTACGACCAGCAGTCTGTAAAACTAATAAAATATGCGTCATCTTCCCGTGTCACGCAAGGCTACGTAAGATTTATTATAACGTCTAAATAGAAAAAAAATAATCCCCAAACAGGGAACGTTCTGTTGCTATGTGACAGTCGATAATACACCAAATAATATCCCAAAACACTGAACACAGAATCACGGCAAAGATTACACTTTCACAATACTGCAGACTGCAACGTGTCATCGAGTCTAAAAAACCTACCCCAGCAAGAAAGTCGTGGCAAGAAATAAAAGATTATAGTCCTATTAAAGTACGGACACTTAAGCCATTATGTAGTTGTAATGTTATGGCGCGGGCACCCTCGCAGACAGGGTAGCTAGGTATTATTAAGTATTGTAGGGGAAATTTTGGGAGCGTTTAAGGGTCGTTATCAGTTAAAAAACGCTCATCTATTTAGACGATTGTCTGATTGAATTGACACGTATCTTGACATTTTCTCAGTGTTACTATCTAGAAAAGGACTATTGCGACCTAATGCCATATATTTTAAATGTATTTTTAATTTTTTTTTTTAAGAAATATCGTTTCAAACATCACTCCAAATAGACCATTTTCAAGCTAAAAACCGTGTTTTTTCCGCTTAAATTGTAATACACACAATAAAATCAAAAAATGGCCATGTTACTATCTAAAACTTTAACAAAATTATCGTATCCTTTAATCACTTTAATGGTATTGTCAATACTTTTGTCATAATTTGAAATCAAAACATTTTAAAACTTATAAGGCCTCTTAAAATACCCGTCGTCTACCAATCCCGCGAATTCGCGGGCTCATTACAAAAGAATGCTA
Source organism: Epiblema foenella (assembly GCA_963556455.1). NCBI lineage: Eukaryota > Metazoa > Arthropoda > Insecta > Lepidoptera > Tortricidae > Epiblema > Epiblema foenella. The sequence continues at coordinate 17,733,432 of OY747111.1, forward strand.
TTGTTATTTTTTTTCGCGGGTAGACGACGGGTTTTAATAGACCTTATTTTTGGTAGAATAAGGGAGTATTAATGATTATGTGGTCAGTTGAGTCTGTCTCGTTGTCAAGTCGTGAACAGATGCAGTAGATCAGGTTAGCGCGGTTTATAAATTCCTCTAAATGGAGGAGCCATGGGGATCACTTGACAGGTCAACAGCTCACAGAGCCACAAGTTTTTCAATTTATCAGTTTGATTGCCAATTACCTATAATTTCGTTAGTAGACGCTTCCTCTTGACGAAAAAATTACAGTTCATAGATTCAGATTCATTTATTCACAATATAAGATTACAATATAAATTACATGTCAATTTACAAGAATCTCTATTGTGATCGTCAATAACATTAAATAAAACAAAATAAATTAAAAATCAATGAATAAAATAGCAGTTAAATAATACAATGAGTATGATAAAATTCACCTGAGAGGATCGTCATGAATATATTAATAGGTACTCTAAACACGGAATTAAATATCAATATCTCGAATGATCGTCAAAGTAAATATTGAAACAAGAATTATATTAAATTAAATTAAACAATGTCAACTATATTTTATTTCATTCGCTAATGAAATATAACGGGTTTTCTAATAAAAAGTTTCTCAGTTGACGTTTGAATGTTTCGTCAGATGGTTCAGTTCTTAATTTGCCGGGTATGGGTAATTACCCGTATATGAACATGTTCGAATTCAAATTGTTTATAATATATTATGGATCCCTTAAGGCCACCAATAATCTTACATGCAGGTTACATTAGGCTACTACAACCTGGTAAAAAATAAAAATGTGAAATGCGAGTAAAGTCTGTGTGCGGATGACTAATAAAAATGTGATCAAAGGTGAGTTTGCACTAAACTATCTGTGATAGTAAGCAGAGTTCTTTAAAATCATATTGTATCGCAAATTTGAGAAGTCTCTATGGAATGACAGCCGCCGGCGCCAATGCAAGGCTTATTCAGAGATCTGACGAAAATACTGATATTTGAGCTTCCAGTGTGAAGAATTAATGTACAATTACACTACACAAAAAATACTGTGGACTGGAAAAGAAATAAAAAAAACCGAACAAAATATTGAAAAATGCCTGGGTAACTCCGTAAAAAATCGTAAATATCATCGTAAAAATAAACTTCAATGCTGCAGATTTCGTAATTATCAACGACGGTGACATGTTTTTCTTTCTTACTAAACAGCATTTCTTACTAAAAGTGTTTGCGGGATAGCACCAAAAATTTACAATAAATTGCCGAGAAATATAACCATATTAGAGGGATTGATAGAATTTAAAAAAAGTCTATTTGCATTTCTAGTTAAAAAAGCTTACTATTCACTAAGGGAATACTTGACAGATGAAGAATTGTAACTGTTTAAGCATGCTCCATCATGACTCAAAATATTTGTATGCCTTATGGCAAAACATAGAGAGACATAATATTAATAATTCTAAGACCTATGTACCTATGTTTACAAATAAATGTTTTTGACTTTGACTTTGACTTTTTTTAAAAGGATATTTTTTTATTGTTCTTATGAACTAACCGGATAGATTTTTCATAAGTGATCCAGTGTTCGAAAAATCAATTAAAATGCACTAAATATTTACGAAATTACGCGCCGAGCTTCCGTAGGGAGCGGGATGGTTAATGGCAAACTCACGCGCGTTAGAGGGGGTCATTTGCAATAGGATGGCCTTGTCTTAACGTTGATTGGTTTGTAATCGTATGCCGGTGCAACCCGCCCTAACAGTTGTCATTACATACAAAACGTCAAACTAATTGTTATTATTACTTAATTGACTTAAAATTTTATCAATGTTATTTATCACTACATAGTATAAAACAAAGTCGCTTCCTCTGTCCCTATATCCCTATGTATGCTTAAATCTTTAAAACTACGCAACGGATTTTGATGCAGTTTTTTTTTAATAGATAGAGTGATTGAAGAGGAAGGTTTATATGTATAATAACATCCATTAAATAGTGCACCCGTGCGAAGCCGGGGCGGGTCGCTAGTACACATTAATTTAATTCAATTTAGCGTAGCTGATGAAGCATGCAATGTTTAATATAATGACCTTATTTAGATGTAATTTTATACATATTTATAAACAGAGTGATTAAATCACTGACCTAAGTTTTCATATGCCTGATCTGGCTGAATATATTACGGGAAGAAATATGTACTAAGATCTGACGTAAAACATATATTAGATATATTCATTTATTTGAAATATTCTATTGATAATTCTATTAGATTTAATTTATATTTATTTGACATGTATCTGTTTAGTTTTGACGATCATAATAATGACTTCATGTAAATTGACATACTATTGTAATTTATAATGTAATCTTACTATGAAATATATGCATTCATTCATTCATTCATTCAATATGAATAAACCATTCATTCATTCATTCATTCACAACTACAAAATCAGTTCCAGTATAATCTTCAGGACGGTGAATATTGGAGAAACTCAATAAAGCAGTCTGGTAAGTAATCCAATTAAAAGTTTCCGACTCCGGCAGATTCTCGCATTTGCTTAGCGTTAGGATTAATTACATATACGTATTCATCCATATACATTATACTAGCGGCCGCCCGCGACTTCGTCCGCATAGATTTTAAACGGTAACAAAGATATAAATGAGGTCTATTTTTTGGCATCTAATCTTCCGTGAAAATTTACCGTAAAAAAATAAATGTCCGAAATCTTGGATTTGAAAATGATGTCATTTTCGTAATCGGCACCCCGAGGAACCACAAAGACGACATCCGTAACGATTTAAAAAAAAAATGTCCGCCAGCTTGGATTTGAAAATGCATGTCATTTTCGTAATCGGCACCCCGGGCAACCACGACGATGACACCCATACGATTATTAAGCTAAGTAATGATTTGCTTCCGCACAAACTTGGAACCCCCTTATCACCCCTTTAGGGAGCAATTTCGAAAAACGCTGAAATACGCCATTAATATATTTGAACAGAGAGTCTATATAGGTGGATCAACTATTCTTTGTTGCCCGTTACCATGGTTACGTCTCCTGAGTCACTCTTTAAAACTGTGATTTCATAGGGTTTAAATCTATTAAACATGAGTTTCAGCAACAATCCATTTGGACATGGGTCATCTCTTGAGCATGCTTGAAGTTCATATTATAAACATGGTTCTAAGAAACTCGGTTACTGTTGTCTCCTCGCTAACGGGACAGAATAACAACAAGAAAAAGTTGATTGACCCATATACAAAGTTTGAAATCAATCACTTCAATAAATACGTGTTTTCATACAAACTTTCATCCCTTGTTTTACCCCCTTAGGGGACGAATTTCTAAAAATCCTTTCTTACCCTACGATATAAATATAACCGACTGTGCAAAAGTCAACTCTAGTATTAGCAGTTTCAGCTGTGCGTTGATGAGTCAGTCAGTCAGTCAGTCAGTGAGGACTTCTTCTTTTATATGTATAGATAAGAGTCACTGCCGATATAAATCAAACCTAAATTATTCGCGTTATTGCGCGAAAACAATTATTATAGTGTCAAAGAACTTTTTGAACACAAAATTTAACGGACATATTCGAATTTTGATCTTAAATTCAACTGTTTTCTCTTCTACTGTGAATGTGACAACTCGACTTAATTTATTTTCAGTTATTTTTTTTATATACAACGCCGGTGGCAAACAAGCGTACGTTCCACCTGATGGTAAGCGGCCACCGCAGCCTATAGACGCCCGCAACTCCAAAAGAGTCACATACGCGTTGCCCACCCTTTATAAAATTTGAGGATGGATTGTGTTAATGACTTTTATTAATGACCTATGTATTTAATTATATAAGTAATCGACAACATTTTTTTGCAATGGTCATTTCTTTTTTATTTTGAATCGCAATGTCAAAATTCAACTTATGCTAATTTTATGACTATTTGTATGACGCTATTTGACTACAATTCTCACATGCCTGTTTTGGCTAAACATAGGGACACAATATTGATTCTAACACCTGTATTTTGTACCATATGTTTTTGGTGAATAAACTTCATTCATTCATGAGCCAGATTCATACAATGTGACGTGAATGTGTTTTGCGAGGCGATGGATGAACGGCAATCGCCTATTGTTGTTCTTAAGTAGTAAATAAATAATAAATAATAATAAATATTAGAGGACAATCTTACACAAATCGAACTAGCCCCACAGTAAGCTCAAGAAGGCTTGTGTTATGGGTACTAGACGACGATATATTTAATAGATATAAATACTTAAATATATAGAAAACATCCAAGACTCAGAAACAAATATTCATGCTCATCACACAAATATTTGCCCTGACCGGGATTCGAACCCAGGACCGTCAGCTTCACAGGCAGGTGCACTACCCACTAGGCTAAACCGGTCGTCGAGTGCGAGTAGTAGAGTGAGAGTAGTATTAAGTGCTTCAGTAATTAGTAGCTCGTCTTTTGTTTAAACATATACATTGTACATGAGAAATGAGGCCATCCGTAGCAGAACCAAAGTAACCGATATAGCCTTTCGAATCGCTAAACTTAAGTGGCAGTGGGCGGGGCACATTGCACATAGAACCCATGGCCGTTGGGGCCGGAAGGTTCTCGAGTGGCGACCACGGACCGGAAGGCGCAGCGTGGGTAGGCCCCCCACAAGGTGGACTGATGACCTGGTAAAGGTCGCGGGAGTCCGCTGGATGCGGGTGGCGCAGGGCCGATCATTATGGCACTCTTTGAGGGAGGCCTGTGTCCAGCAGTCTTTCTGCTAATATGATGATGATGATGATTGTACATGCACATGTACGTTTGTTTTAAACGTAATATATGTTAATCTTGTGGCTGTTCTGTCATTATTCATCTATTAAGAGTCCTTATCAGTTAAACGCTCATCTATTTAAACGATTTTCTGATTGAATTGACACGTATCTTGACATTTTCTGTGTTACTATGTAGAACAGGACTATTGCGACCTAATGTCATTAATTTTAAATGTATTTTTTAAATTTTCTATTAAGAAATATCGTTTCAAACATCACTCCAAATCGTCCATTTACAAGCTAATGACTGTGTTTTTCTGCTTAAATTCTAATACACACAAGAAAATCCAAAAATGGCTATGTTACTATATAAAACTTTAATAAAATCATCGTATCCATTAGTCACTTTATTGGTACGAGTATTATCAATACATTTGTCATAATTTGAAATTAAAATATTTTTAAACTTATAAGATTTCTTAACGTATTAATAGATCGGAAGTTATTTTTAAAAATCACTCCCTTTTGATGTCAACGGCATTTTTTGAGCCGTTTTAGCAACATGACTTTTCCGAAGTTTAGGCTTTTCGCCACTTTTGCCGCCATCTTGAATTTTGAGCAAAGGAGCTAAAATTCGACTTGGCAACATTCATAATCGGACTCAACAGGCTTTTTTACTGCGGGCAAGTCATGTTGTCAAAATGGACCACAAAATGCCGTTCTACTTTAAATAATGTCATCAGTGTATAATTTATACATTCCACAGTGCCTTACAATATTTTTCCGTAATGTTGCGTGTTCTTTGCGGGGATTGTAAAACCGGTTTTATTTAATACCTGTATAGAAATTGACAAACTATTACCGCTAATAAAATAATACCTATATTCTAATTAGAGGTATTGTTGTCATTCCGCTTTTATCTATATACCTTTATGTATAGAAAGACAGAAAGAAAGAAAGAAACATTTATTCACAGACACAGAAGACACATAAATGACAAGAAAAAATACACAGAAACCACACAACATGTGTGTTGCTGATTGTGTTTGTTTTTTTTTTGCGACAATAAATACTTTTTATTTATTTTATTTTTATTTAGGTGTGTCCCCGCGTTGTGTATATACCTGTACCTATTCAATGCCGCTATTCATTGCACTAGAAAGGTAAGATTTCAATTAAACATTACTACTAAAACGCAACAAATAGGTGTAAATACCTACTTTTTACAATACGCCAGTTTGCAGAAACAAATATTATAGTATATTGACACTGACAGCTATTACCGGTAATGATTTTTATGGGTTAAGTCTCAAATAGAGATATCCATCCTGACTCTCACAAAATAATACTTTATTGTAGTTTTCGTGTAATGAAGTAGAATTCCAAGCGCCCGGATCTCACTGCCTTCTTTGTACTTTGCTAAACATTTTTCGCCTTAATGTGTAAGTCCGCCAAAGACAATTGGGCCAAGTAGACCATATAGCGGTGAACTGGTGTCAACTAAGCCCGCGGGCTGAGTAGACCATATAGCGGTGAACTGGTGTCTACTAAGCCCGTGGGCTGAGTAGACCCCTTGGCTAATTAATGGGCCGAGTCGCCCCCGACAAAATAAAAGGTGTCAATTGAGCCCGCGGGATGAGTCGTGCGTGGGCTCAGTTGCCCATGAAGGCCTATATTTGTATATGGGTTTTGATTATACCGCTCATCAGAGCTTTAGCGATATAAATAGCGATATGCAATTATAACCGGTTAAACCGGTAGTAAGAATACCGGTAACGATCCCTAGTTCTTTGTCGAAAAAAAATGGTCTATCTTCGAAGGGGGCTTTACCCGCCGAAGCTTGGTCCCCAGAGGGCTTGTAGAGTTGCGATTGGGCTTGATTTGATGAACATTTAATTAACTTTAAAAACATAGTACATTTTGTCGTACAAAATGCAGAGTTTATGAATTTTAGAACATTAAACGAAAAAGGTCCCCAAAGTTATTCGCGTGCTGCGCAGCGATCCGAAGTTTTTCGATGTTGTAAATTTGGTTTAGTATTAAATCAATGTCAATTAATATTGTTATTTGTTGTGTTATGTCAATTAATGTTAAATAATTAATTTGTAAAACTAACATAGGATAAGTAACTAATCACTAACGACTCGATGGACCTATGTTGTCTGATTAAAGAAATATTATTATTATTATTAAACCTAACTGATACATACAACATATTAAAAAAAAACAGAATGCATCATTTCTTTGCGATTTTACAGTCGATTTCCACTGGTTAATAATCCGTTCAGCCGTTTTTGCGTGATTGAGTAACAAACATCTAAACGTTCTAAAGTTAGTAATGTGTATCGTAATGCTTAAGATTAGATGTAGTAAGAACTAAGATTAACAGTAAGATTAATACGACACTTCGAATACCAATTTTACAGATCATTGGTGACATTGCGACTTTCTAAAACAGCCTTTTAATTTAGCCTCCCAACAGTGCTTGTTACAAAATCGCCCTTGTGTCACATTAAACGCAATAAGTACATAACTAAGTTAGGCAGTATTGATTTTCCAGCGCTGATGGGGCTTCCCGCTCTTGGATATTTACGGCGGAATGCGACTATGTACCTACATTAACTGAAGAGGATATATTTAACATACTATTTTTCACCTCACTAACTCGGAAAGCCTTTTTTATTCATTAAAAACAGATAGCAAAATTGCATTTTATCCTCAGAAAACTCAAAAACCGTAAAACCTATCTTGTTCAAACCAAAAATCGTTGAAAGTATTTATTAAAGCACACCTCAATTTTTTTCAGAAATTCGAACTTCATAGTTTGGAAATTAGACACACTTTTTATGACTTTGACAGCTAATCTCACCAACGGTTGACTTAAATGGAAAAGTTTTTTAGAACCCTCCATATCGCTTTTAGAGGCCTATCCATCGATATCCCACACGACATGTGCATTGAATTTTTTTTCATCTACCGGTTACATGTATGGAGTGCTCCCCCTAATTTAATATTTTTTTTGTAATTTCACATTACTTTTATGTAGCGGTTCATAGAATACACCGTTCTACCAAATTTCATAATTGTAGTGCTTATAGTCTCCGAGTAAATCGGCTGTGACATACGGACGGACGGACAGACATGACGAATCTATAAGGGTTCCGTTTTTGCCATTTTGGCCACGGAACGGAACTTCTTGCAAGCATCAACAGACCGCACTCCACAAACTATATATTTTTAGGCTTTTTTCGATCAGTATCTGACAAAACTCTATGGAACAAAAAAAACGGTCACTTTTAATATTTAAAAAAGGAGTATTAATGAATACCTAACTAGACTGACCATAGGACCCAGTGAATCAGTTGATATGTTACACAAAGTTATCCATTCGGATACCTACTCTTCGGCAAAATGTGTTTTTAATACCACGACGGTAGACATAGACAACAACCATTCGACCTGAAAGATACAGTCTATGGACGATTGCGAATCCAGAATAAAGCAAGCGTATTGCCGACCATTTTTCGAATTTGAGGATTCGTTGTTTTGAAAGTTGCAGTTCTCTCTAGTTTGGTTAGGCTATCCGAATCCAATGGATCATACACGGATTTAGGAACGCGTCTTTTCTGTGTACATACCAAAAGTTAAGGGCTACAAAGCTTAATTTTGGATTGGACCAGTAACCCGCATAAACAGTGTCTCCGTTTCTATAAATCCCTGTAATAAAAACATAGCTAACATGCACATAAGCCGTTAATTATTGACCACAGGAGGGACGACTTTTGTTTTTTCTACTAAGTATGACCCATATGAGCGAGATGACATTGTGCTGTGCCCTATCACTCAAATAAAGTGTGTATAACCGGTCGTCTACCGGTCCCTGGTATCCCAGGGCTCATTACAAAAAAATGCTATTGTTTATTTTTTACGACCACTTTTAAGATAACTTGCTTTCGTTATTTCTTTTATTTATATCCTTTCCTTACTTTGACTCATGGGATAATCGTGTTTTTGGCATGGAAAGTCTCCCGCTGTCAACACAACGCACACTTAAGAGCTCTCTGCCGACCTTGATGAACAGAAACACATAAATAAACCACCTACTTAAGTAACTAGTGTTTTTGCTATGTATTTTCATATTGCAATTTAAACGAGGCTTTTATAACAAGCCATCATAATCTTCGTCCTTGAACTGAAATAGAGATACTTATGCCGTTATAACTTGTAACTTCGCATATGAAGCCTATCTTCGCCTAGGGACGGGAGCGAATTCCATTCCTTAGCAGTTAGGATTAAGGAAGACGAGACGAATCCTTATTTTATTACCAAAGGCCTGTACGGGTATGGTCGTACATCTTGATTAATTGAAAATGCAGTAATTATAGAAATACCGATTTATTGATAAACTGAATAGAATGCACTCCGCGGCGGTCGGTTATGCACTGAAGCGGACCGCGGTTTACGCAATGTATGAAATATGAAATTGATGAGTACGCGTTTGTCGCTATGTGCGGTTCGAGACCGTACATGCTCCCGGGCGCGAGAAAGGAGGAGATGAAAAGATTATATTGATAATGATGTTATGATTATTGATGATACAAGATGATAAACAATTTTGCTTACTACTAAATGATATTAACAAAGATGATACCGACATCTTATTCGTGATTAATTTTGTTAAAACTACCTCTAGTGAATATTGGGGAAGATGCTGTGTTAACCGAGTACACGCTTGCACTTTTACCGTACTTTAGTTTTCCACTAGAACACTCCACTTCACTTTGCTCTGTTGGCGCACTATCACACTGAACACTGGCCTCTGGTACGGGCGCCGGAGGCACCGACGGCGCTGCCCGACGACGAGCCGTAGCGCGGCGCGCGCGCATAAATGCGTACACACCACACGCGAGTCCTCCCGCTGCTATGATGTAGATGGCTACATAGTGATGAACATCGTGGAATGAAATTTGATCGTCTTCCTCAAGGTTCTCCGATGTTTCCTTAGCTAGACTGATTTGTTTTGATATAGTCATAAATGATTCATTAAAGTTTGTTACCTTAAAATCGTTAAATTGACTCGTGGGTATTGATAAGTTGATTAGATAATTGACTGGTGGAATCTCTATTGCCACTATCTCCGGTTTCATGTACATATCACTTGTATGTTCAGAGTGAGATGTAATAGTGAATGATTCGCCCTTGATGACGCAATCCTTTCCCATCGCGATCATGTTGACTCCGCTTAATTTCTCTGTAGCAATTTGCTGAGCACATATCATTCTTAGGGTGCACTGACCGCAACAGGTGAGCATGAATGTGTTTACATGAATCAGCTCCGCCCAGTTATGTTGGCACGTGGTGTGTCTTGTTTTACATTTATTTTCTCGTTGATCTTTGACACAAAGATCATGGTCTGTTTGTCTCTGATATACTGGCTTCTGAAAATCACACACTTCTGTATTTGTATCGGTTTTGATGCATTTGTTTAATTCGTTTTCTGAGAGAGACATGTATGTATCTTTCTTGATGTCCATAGCAAGATAATTTGCTATAGGTATAATGCTAACCATTGCGTTGCTCTCCAGGCGTGAAATTGCTAATAACTTGTAAATATCGTAACTGTCTCTGTTGATTAGTGGGATTTGAACTTCGAAGATAAAATACTGAGCAGTCATACGAGCTTTTACTTTGAGCAACTGATATATTTTTGATAAATCCATTTGGATATTGTCCACAGACAATGATAAATCCTTTGATAATTGGCTAGATATGACGCTTAGTTCATCTCGGAGCTGTGTCGGTGTCAAAAGATGAACATTGAAGTGCTGCGCATTAGTGATGGTGTCAATCAGACTGTTTTGTATTGATTTTAAATTCATAAGAATGTTGTTTGCGATGATACTTGATAATGTGAATTCATTCATAATTTCGATAGTTTGCACTTCGTTCTTGAGGACATTAGCTGACCTTTCTAAATTCATTATATGTTGATTGAATATCTTGTGTTGTTTCTCAATTGTGCCCTCAATTCTTTTCAAAAGGTTATTTTCGGCTTCAACAATTGACGTCTGATTTTTCCAAAATTGGACTAGGTGTTTTTGGTTGGATCGTATCAATGTTATGTCTTTCTGATACTGCTCTGCGAAACGCGCATCCAATACGCCGAATAGCGAATTTGCGATGTATCCAACTCCGTCAATGAGCCCGCGTCGCGTGCGCGCACGCTCATGAAACTGCTGATGCTGTAACATGTGATCGTAGTGCTCTAATTCTACGAACCCGTGTTGTAACTGTAGTAATATGATGTCACAATGGGATCTCTGTGATATCTTTGGGCACATGTTTTCTAAATGATCATAGTAATTTTGAAGTACATTTTTTGCTTGCTGATAAGGTTCCATATTGTAGTAAACAATTAATTTCCACTTATCTTGTACTAGACGCATGTTTGATAATTTGTCAAAATATATGCCATTGTTTGTTTGTAGTGATGTTATGTTGTAGGCACTGTGTGCTGCTGATGTGGCGACTACCATAAATAACAGGAAAATAGTTGTCATGAAGTTGATACACGCGGTTTTGAATGCTTTGCTTTTCTTTGGCTTGATTTTGTTTGTTGGTGTATCCTCATTTGAGTTTTGCTCCTGACGCGTTGTCTCTTGCTGATTGTCGGTGGGTAGGATGGATAGCTTAACAACAGGCCGCCTGATAATGCCGTTTTTTGTTTTTAAGCTGACCACTCTGACGAGTCCGTCTTTCCCAGGGTGTAGATCTACTACCCGTCCTAATGCCCACTTGCCTGCTGGTAAATTCGCATCATTAATGATGACGATGTCGTTCAACTTGATGTTAGGACAAGTCGCGCGCCATTTGCTCCTTGCTGATAATTGGCTCAGATATTCTACACGCCATCTTTTCCATAGATCATGGAATATTTTCTGAGTCATCTGCCATCTGGTTCTTTCATCTCGCTCTGTCTCTATGATAGTCAATGTTGGACCGCTTGCCAAAAAGTGTGATGGTGTGAGGTAATTTATATCGTCAGGATCTTCACTTAAGGCGCAGAGCGGTCGACTGTTGAGGCACCCTTCAATTTGCGCGAGCAGCGTTGTGTATTCTTCGAATGTCAGTTTTTGGTCCCCGACTACTCGACGTAAATGATGTTTTAGGCTTTTTACGGCAGCTTCCCACAGCCCTCCGGCATTGGGCCAAGAAGCCGCATTAAAATGCCAAGTGATTCCCATTTCACTTATTTCGGTGAAGAATTCGTTTGTGCATATTGATTTCAAGTCTAAATATTCATTTTGCAGTTTTGTATTCGCTCCTATGAAGTTAGTGCCTTGGTCACTGTACAAGTGGGCCGGGGCGCCTCTTCTTGCAGAAAACCTTCGCAGAGCGGCGAGGAATGATGATGCTGTTTGATCGGACACTAATTCGAGGTGCACAGCTTTTGTTGCCATGCACACGAAGACTGCCACGTATCCCTTGCTTGACTTGCTACCTCGACCTTTGCTTGATTTGACGTCGACGTAGCCTGTGTAGTCCACGCCTGTATGATAATATGGCCTTGTTGGGTTCGTCCTTGATTCTGGTAAATCACCCATCAACTGATAAAGTTTAGTTGCTTTATGTCTTTTACATGTAACACATCGTTGAAGTCTGTTTTTTACAGCGCGGTTACCTCCCACTATCCAGTATTGTGTTCTGAGTCTAGACGTGGTTGTTCTTGCTGTACCGTGAAATGTTCTTTCATGTGCTTGATCAATAAGCAGGCGAGTTAAGGTACCGTTACGAGGAATGATCATAGGATACTTCATTTCATTGCTAATTGATGCGTTTCTCAGTCTGCCCTTCACTCGTAACAAGCCGTTGTCGTCCAGGAATGGATTTAAGCTGAGAATGTTGCTATTGGACTTAACGCTCCCTTGTTGTTTTATGTTGTGTATATCGTCCGAGTACTCTTGATATTGTATGTGTTTCACGATTTGTAATTTTGCTGACCGTAATTCGTCAGCTGACAAGTAAGGCAGCTTTGATCGTTCTCGTGATAATGCGCGTCGTACCCACGCTAGTACTCGGTATGCCTTTGCGAATGTGCTGTGTTTGTTTATTAATTGTTGAATGATATCGTCTTTCAACGGCTCAATTCGGGTTGTTACATTCGATTGTTTATTTTTTCTTGTTTCTAAGTCCGTTTTAAAGGCTGATTTTTTTTGATACTGTTGTTTGTCGAATGTTGATAGCATCTGAGGCCCATTCCACCACAGAGAGTGTTGTTGTAATTGCTCTACTGACAACCCGCGACTTGCACAGTCTGCTGGATTTTGCTTTGTTTTGATATAGTTCCAACACTCAGGCGGCATTGTTTCTATGATTTTCTGTACTCTATTGGCGACGAATGGCTTCCAGCGGCTGGGCTCACCTTGAAGCCAGCCCAAAACGGCGGTTGAATCACTCCAACCAAAAACCTCAGTGTTATGATCATTGAGACTTGACTTGACCTTGACCATTAATTTTGATAGCAGGTGTGCTCCACAGAGCTCCAGCCGCGGCAGAGAAACCTCAGAATTTGATTTGTTGGTTGGTACGATCTTTGTTTTTGCTGCTAATAGAGTGATTGACACTTTTCCTTGATTTTCTATGCGAGCGTAGATAACGCTTGCATAAGCCTTCAATGATGAGTCACTGAAGCCATGCAGTTGTATGTATGTTTTTTCTCCGCTGTGTATCCATCTCGGTATTTTTATGTCATTGATGTTAACTAGGTCATCCCTCACTTTACGCCATGCTTCATGGATGGCGTCTGGTATTTCATCTTCCCAGTTTAAATTCTCGGCGTAAACATTTTGAAATAAATGTTTCAGTCGTAATGTTACCGGTGCTAACCAGCCAAGAGGATCAAACGTTTTGGATATCTCTGCCAAAAGTGTTCTTTTAGTGAGTCTAGACGGTGACTCTTCTGATAATTTACATTGAAATGTAAATATATCGTCCTTGGGTGTCCATATCAACCCCAAGGCCTTTGTTGATTCTTGATTATGGCGAAAATCAAAGTTTTCTTGAGTTGTTGATTTCTTGTTTTCTAATAGTGACTTGTCATTAGAGGACCATTTTCTGAGATTGAAACCACCGGATTTAAGTAGTTCAATGAGATCTGCTTGTAATTGTTTTGCTGATTCGATGCTATGACTTCCACTAAGTAGGTCGTCCATATAAAATTGTTCCTCTAATACCTTTGCTGCTGTGGGAAACTTATGACGTTCATCATCAGCCAGCTGCTTGAGTGTTATCATGGCCAAAAATGGGGCGCTTTTCGTGCCATAAGTTACGCTTGATAGTGCGTAATCTTGTAATTGTTGATCAGCTGATGGTCTCCACACAATTTTTTGATATTTTTGGTCATCTTGATGAACCAAAATCTGCCTAAACATTTTTTCTATGTCGGCAGTCATGGCGTACTGATATGTTCTCCATTTAAGAACTAATGATATGAGATCCTGCTGCAAGTTTGGACCCCTATACATAAGGTCATTCAAACTGAGTCTAGTAGATGTCAGCCCTGATCCATTGAAGACAACCCTTAAGGAAGTTGTGGTGGACTCCAGGCGCTGTACACAGTGGTGTCCCAAAAAATAACCCTGGTTTGCCTTGCTGTTCGTTGGGTGCATGTGTCCTAAATTGATATATTCGTCCATGAATGACTTATAGGCTTCCGCAATGTTTGGTTGTCTTTGAAACCTTCTTTCCAATTGATGAAATTGGGCTATTGCTTTAGATTTTGATTGACCTAACTTTTCATCTATATCCGGATGCAGTGGTAAGCGCACTACGTAAGTTCCATTTGATAATCTCTCTGTAGTAGATTTGTAAAATTCCAAACAATGTTGATCTTCCGCGCTTAATATGCTGCTGTCGGAAATGTCCTCTATCGTCCAAAACCTTTGAAGGTTGAGGTCGTCGACCAATATAACATTACAGTGGAATGACTCCGTAGCATTGGCATTTCCGCATAAAATCCATCCAATTTTTGACTGTTGCGCAATCAATGAAGTACTATCTTCTCTTATGATGCCGCTTAAAATTATACGAGAGTATACATCCGCACCGAGTAATAGATCTACTCGGCGGCTCACGTAAAAGTCAGGATCTGCTAATTTAATGTTTTCTAGGAAGGACCATGATGGTTTCGCAAAGGACCTGTTTGGAAGATTGTTGATAAGTTGTTTCATTATAAACACGTCGGTGTCAAATGCATAATCGCTGTGAATTGATGTAATTGTTATTGATGTAAGTCCTTTGCAGTTACTTTCCTTCGCTCCTACTCCAAAAATAACACCTTTGCATCGCTTCCGTTGTAGACCCAAAATTTGGGCTGCATTTTCGCTGATAAGAGAAGTTTGACTGCCCTGATCTATCAAAGCTCGTAGCGTCTGATAAGAACCATCTGCTGCTTGTACTCGTACCATTGCTGTTGCTAACAAAACTTCACCTGCTTCTTCTTGTAATACATTATTTTTATGTTGTTGCTGTGGCATTTTAGTGTCACTGGATGACGGCTTTGATATTTTACCGAACACATCGTGTAATAATGTATTATGATCCTCCTTGCAAACGCGGCATTTCTTGAACGAGCGACATTCTTTTCCGTTGTGGTTATAAAGGCAATTTTTGCATAATGATAATTTCGTAATTGTCTGCTGTTTCATGTTCGGCTGTAATTCAAGAAACGTGTCGCAATGAAATATTCCATGATCTTTTTTGCAGACTGGGCAACCTTGTAGGCTATTTTTGCTCGTGTTAGGTGTTGCGAAATGATTTGATGGATAAGTTTGACGACTTGTAAATGCTTTATAATAATGTTGTTTTTTGGCATTATTATTTGATGTTTCTTGTGTATGATATTTTTTCTCTGGCTCTGGCTTGCGTTTTGATGATTCCAGAGAAGTAAACTTGCTCTCGAGAAACTCCAACAGCTCCTGTAGCGATGGTAAATCTCTCGGGTTTTTCAGGGATTCCACGTAATCGTTATGTGTGTCTGTGTCCAACTTGTTACTGATAATGTAAACGATTAGTGGATCCCAAGAGTCCGTTTGAACTCCGAGTGACTTAATTGCGTTAAGACACTCATTTGTGACGTCATGCATCCGTTTGATACCTAATGCAGTTTGCTGTTGTAAGGTGGGCAAACTCATGAGAATACTAAGGTGAGAATTAAATATCAGCTTAGTATTGTTGAAACGATGATTGAGAATATCCCACGCAACTTCATAATTTTCCGAAGTAATATTTAAATGCTGAACTAATTTTTCGGCTTCGCCCTTTAGCTTACTTTTAAGGAATTGCATTTTCTGCGCCTTTGATAATGATCTGTTGGTATGAATAGCCTCGATGAATAAATCCTTGAAGGACACCCATTGATGATAATTTCCGCTGAATATGGGAATGTCCATTTGAGGTGTTGCTTTTTCGCGGCTAAACTGTGACCACATCTTGCTATTGATGAATTTTTTGATATCGTGATAACGTTGCTCATATTTGCTAAATGCTTGCTCATACTCCTCGTTTGGTTCGAAAAGTTCGCTGTCTATCTCCCAATGAAGACTATCTATGACAGACCATCGTGATTGTACTGATTTTAATATATCCTCGAATTCCCACTTTTCAGAGACAGTTTCAAGGTTAATGATATTGATAGTTCTCTCAAATGCTTTGAAATTGCTATTTTGTTTTCTCAACATCTCTTCCAATTTGCTGCTTGTACCTCTATCTAGAGGATTTCTGATTGCTGAAGGATGTAGAGGTGGTTGAGGTGAAGTCGCAGATCGATGTACACCTACTGGTTGTTGTTGCTGTTGATCATTTCCTTGTTGTAGCGGTGTGGGAAAGGATTTCTCGTCCGCTCTTGATACTGTAGGTAGCTGATTCATGATATATGCTCGTGTATTGTGATAAAAGTCCGATGTATGCTGGTACACATCGTCGCTAAAATAGTCGTGCGATCTATCTTCTACATCGCACAACTTTATATGATTGCATTGAAATTCTTGCCAATACGATTCCAATGTGCTCAATCGTTTTTTGATATATGTTGCTGTCTTACGATCGGCACCATCCTTCTTGAAATTGCTAAGGAGTTGCTCCATCGCCAAGACGAGTTGATTCTGATTTGCTATGATATCTTCCATGTTGATAGCTTAGTTTTAAGCAGTGATAGAAAATTGATGACTCACCGAAGTACGCTGGTTCACTTACTTGGCCGCGTCCACATGTCCCAGGAGTACTGTTACTTCACTTGCCCGCGGTGTAAGTCCCACCTTCGGAGGTTCGAAGGACCATTAAGATGTACGGGTATGGTCGTACATCTTGATTAATTGAAAATGCAGTAATTATAGAAATACCGATTTATTGATAAACTGAATAGAATGCACTCCGCGGCGGTCGGTTATGCACTGAAGCGGACCGCGGTTTACGCAATGTATGAAATATGAAATTGATGAGTACGCGTTTGTCGCTATGTGCGGTTCGAGACCGTACAAGGCCCGAGTACGAGACTCATGCGTGTTTCATTACATTACGAGTTACCCAAATACAATGAGTTCAATCGATCTATCAAGCCGCCCAACGTAATTCTCGTAAGTGTGTAAATATTTAAAGCTTAACATTCACTGTCGCCATATCTTCATACAACGCATTCTGACAATGCACAAGTTTCCCGCCGGCGGGGACGTCCACCTTCCCGCCGACGGGGACGTCCACCTTTCCCGACGTCCACCGCGCGATCGCGACAACACTGACATATATAGTCCCTATTCGTCCCGGTACCGCCGCACACCGGGTATAGTCAGTACGACCCTGGTCGGGCGTAGCTGAGTTCCTTGCTGGACTCTTCTCAGCTAGGCTAGCTTTAGTGAACCAGCGATAAAACTCCCAGTAGCTCGATTCCACGTACACCTCAGATTCGGTTGAAACCGCTCAACCAATCTCACTGGAGCGCAAACTCTTAGAGTATTCCAGTGTTCCAAAGTACACGCGTGGTCGTGCCGGAGGTTTTCCCCTGGATTTTCCCCAGGCTATTCCAACCGCGCACTCCTATCGCTTTATTGGGCCCGGCCTGACAGCCTGCGCCTCAGTCAGGTTAAAAAAAAGATGATGCACAAGTCCAACTGTGCATTCAGTATGGGGACGTGACTTCATAGTCGGAGAATGATCGAGTCATGAAAAAAAGGTGCATAACCCATCACTGAGAGCACCAGGACAGGGACCATGTTAAGACTAAGTGCACAAGTTTCACAGAATAAGTTCTTTTAGAAGTATAATCGTTGTCATGATGGTGAACGTGGACAGAGGTCCTCTCGATTTTCCATATCAGAAGACAATCTAGCTTAGTTACTTAGTTTTACTGGGCATTTTCCGCAAGTCGACATCCAGCGTGCCTATTTAGCGTGAAAAAGGGGTAGCGCTACTCTAACCGCCCTTGTTCCTGTATGAAACTTATTAGTGCTTTTGTATTGTTTACTGCTTTCTGCAGGGTGTTAGGATTTCCTATGTGCTTCTTCCTGTATACTTCTACCTGCTTACAGTCTAGTAGAATGTGTCTAGAAGTCTCCTTTGCCTCCATGCTGTACACATGGGGCTGTCTGTAATGCCTAGGTTGTAAATATGTTTGTTTAGTGTGTTATGTCCTGTTATTAATCCCACTACTTTACGTAGTCGGTTTCTGTGAGTTCTCAGTAGTGTGGTTGTGAGTTTGTGATTTCGTTCTAGCAGTATTTCTTGAGTCTGCCTACATGTGTCTATCTCTTCCCAGTGTCTTTGATGTAATTATTTGATGTACCAATTTAGTTCATTATGTATGTATTTTTGTGGCAAGGGTATAATTGGCTCCGGTCCGTTTGCCGGTGTTTCTGAGCCTTTCCAAATGAGACAATATTGGCTTTGATCGATTCCTTACATTCTTAACTAGGTTTATACGTTTCTCTTTATTAGTAAATTCTTCTCGTTTATGAAATAATTGCAATAAACCAGGAGGAAGTTTACGAGTCAAAAAAAATAATCTTTAAGGGTCTATATTTTCACTTGTGTGCATTTTTTCCATAAAATAATCAAAACGTATAAACCTTAACCGACGAGCATGTATGAAGAGATGTATGGATGTGATCCAAGCAAAAAGAGTATGTAAGGACCGTAGTATTTGATCTTCTTTGGTCTCTGCCTACCCCAATGGGATACGCAGAGACTAAAGAAGTATGTATGTATGTACAACATTACCAAAAATCATGCAAATCCTCTTAACTAGTTTTACAAAAGCGACTGCCATCTGACCTTGCAACCCAGGGGGTATAGTGTTGCCAGGGCCACTGGGACGTAAACTACGTTCAGTTTCTTGAAAAGTTGCATTTTTGATGCAAAAGCATTTTTTTATAATTTTCGTAATTACTTATCAAAACGTTTTTTAAGAAAAGAGTAACCACATACGTTACATAAAGCTATAGAATGTGGGCTATCGCGTATGAATTCGCCGCTAGAGGCGCTAGTGTAGCGTGAGGTCTCCGAAACGTCAAATGTCACTCTTTGTGGTTGCGCTACGCGGGTTAACATCTAATTGGAACAATATGGTGACTATTTTGCAATACCTGAGCTTGATTATGGCAAATATGAGTTAAGGGGCAATGACTGTCAGGGCTTTGAGACAGTTTTGTCTTTCGGAAACTTATTTCCTCCTTTTTTCCGAACAAAACGGGACTGCGCTACAATGCGGGATGTTCGATATTTTTACGGTACGGTGTTAAGGTAAGTATTGAATATGATTTAAATGTAAGCTTCGTTCTCATGCCCATAATAACCAATAACAATTTTTGACAACTGGACCTTACTCGACAGTGGCGCCAACTGGTATGCACAAAAACGATAGCCCCCATTCGGCAAGTTAGGCGACAGAATTAGGCCGGGCGTTATTTCAAATGTCGTACATAATTGTAACAAACGGAGTTGTACCGTGTGGGTTCTTTTGTCACCTTTTCCGTATGAAAGACTAAAAAGTGTCTCGCTTGGTCCCGGTTAGATACAATTGACTTTTTTTTTATACCACGTCGGTGGCAAGCAAGCTGACAGCCCACCTGATTGTAAGCGGTTACCGTCGCCTGTAGACGCTTACAACACCAGATGCGTTACTTTTAAATAGTCATTATTCTCAAAAGTTACGAAAACTTCCTTCACAATAGAAGTTACTTACGGGTCATTGTCAGTTGTAAAAACAAAAGTTCCACCCGGTGGTGAATAGTTAACGGCTTATGTACATATAAGTTATGTTTTTATTGTATGGATTTATAGTTATGGAAACACCGTTTATGCGGGTTACTAGACCAATCCAAAATGAAGCTTTGTAGCCCTTAACTTTTGATATGTCCACCGAAAAGACGCGAACCTAAATCTGACAATGTTACATGTTACGCAAACGGTCAAAAGTTACCAAAAATGTAAGAATGTAACCATCTGGCAACACTGGGGGGAACTAGAACTTGTTGGGATTAGATCGGTTTCCTTACGATCTTTTCCTTCACCGAAAACGTTATGGCTGTGCATTGAAATACATAAGATCTCATCATCATTCGCTTGCCCTTTTCCCACTTATTCGGGGTCGGCGCAGCATGTCTTTTTCTTCCACACATCTCTGTCACTCGTCATCTCTTCATTCACATCCTTCTTATTCATATCATCTCTCACACAATCCATCCACCTTTTTTTTTTTCCCTATTCGTCCCGGTACCGCCGCACACCGGGTAGAGTCAGTCCGACCCAGGTCGGGCCTAGCTGAGTTTCTTGCTGGACTCTTCTCAGCTAGGCTAGGTTTAGTGAACCAGCGACAAAACTCCCAGTAGCTCGATTCCACTCACACCTCAGATTCGGTTGAAACCGCTCAACCAATCTCACTGGAGCGCAAACTCTTAGAGTATTCCAGTGTTCCAAACCACACGCGTGGTCGTGCCGGAGGTTTTCCCCTGGATTTTCCCCAGGCTACTCTCCAACCGCGCACTCCTATCGCTTTATTGGGCCCGGCCTATAAAGCCACAGTCAGGTTCAAAAAAAAAAAAAACAACTTTTTTTGGCCTACCTCGTTTCTTGCATCCAATACATAAGATCGAGTAGCGTGTATATTTTGCCGCGCGAAATGGGGGCGGTTAAGAACCGTTATATAGCGGCGTCGGAATGCGCTCGGGCCGAGCCGCTGTTAGATACGCCATTACTGACTTATAATATGTCTTGCTAGATAGAAATATTGTGTAGCGCTTATGGCCCAGCGGCGCGGTATGCGGGGTTAAGCAACTTCTGTCCAGGTCAGTTATTGGATGGGTGACCGCTTTGAGTGGTTATAAACTGAGCGCTCCCGTGCTTTGGAAGGCATGTTAAGCCGTTGATCCCGGCTGCTGTCTATGTTAGCAGTCGTTAAGCCAAGTTAGAGGCCTTCGGGCGGCTTGGGGGCTTCTAACATTCAAGTTGCCCATTCACTTGACAAGCCCAATTCCAATAAGGTATGGTTTCCCCTCGGGTTGGAAGGTCAGATGGCAGTCGTTTCCGTAAAAACTAGTGCCTACGCCAAATCTTGGGATTGGGAAGCGGACCCCGGGCATCCTTCAGGATGCAACTGTACCGGGATAACGCTAAGATGATAATGATGAGATGGAAATACTGTATTTCCAAGCGTTCGCTGGGCCAGTCTCCACGCGGGTCCAGTGAGGATTGGCAGCTTTGAATTCCATCACATATGTATTATGTATGCAGACCTCACGATTTCACCGAAAAATAGGTACAGTCAACCGGGTTTAATTTCAAATCAAAATCAAAAAATCAAAATCAAACATTTATTCTGCAAATAGGCCACAAGGGCACTTTTACATGTCAAAATATTAATTTACAATTTAAGAAAGTCTGACTATAATAAGTAATACATTTTTCATGTCAAAATATTAATTTACAGTTCATGAAGGAATAATAATTTCGAGTTTACAATTATAACAAAATTAATGTCATACAGTGAAGATAAACTTGCAAAATTATCTATTAGAAATATTACAACATCAGTAAAGTTAGAGATATATAAGGTCTCAAGATTAAACAAGGAGTATAATGAAATTAATATAATATCAGAGATGTACACTCTGAGCGTCAAAATTAAAATTAATTTAATATTGTTAGAGATGTATATGGTCTCTAAGTCACTGATAAAAAAAACGAATCCACAACAGGATGATGTCTCTCGTCAGTCCCCTATAAAAAGACACTAGTATTAACGTAGTCACTATGTCCTAGCAAGCATGAACAGACCGGACTCCACAAATTAAGGGGCGACTTTAAAAATCCAGTTTTTATACCGTAGGCTAGTCTTAATTTGGTTAGCATGAGGTCAGTGAAATATCATGGTTTTCCTAACTATTTACTAAACTGAATCAGGCTAGAAATTCTTATTCTTATAAGCGTTATAAATCTATCAAAGTGGCCCCGTTTTTTCCTAAAGTAACCTAAAGTTTACGGTACAGGCATTTTTTCTTATTTAAAGAAAACCCACGCGTTAACAATGTAAACATTTATGCACCCCGTGACGTCTGGCGTATGTTCGGAGGCGGTGCGAAATGTCGTTTTCACTTAAGGGCATGCCTCGATTCGGTCACCCACGTCCCCCGTGAAAGAGACACGCTTATGTCTTTCGCGCACGACCGAACGGGATGCAACACTCTTCGGGAATGGCTTTTTTAGACAAATCTCGATAAATATCTGACTGTGTGCAGTTTTATTAAATTTCCTCTTGACAGAGTTTAGATGAGGTAAAATACCATCATCTTAACTTAATTGTGTCGTTTAACAATGTGTATTTTTAGCAGGCTGAGTAAAAAAAGGGAAAATAAAGACTCAACTTTGGAATTTTTTTGTATCGAGAAAATTTTAAGCAATCATGTTTCGGGGTCAATCAACTTTTTCTTGTTGTTATTCTGTTCCGTCAGCGAGGAGACAACAGTAACCATGTTTCTTAGAAAAATGTTTATAATATGGACTCAAGCATGCTCAGGAGATGACCCATGTCCAAATGGATTTATGCTTATCGCTTAAACTCATGTTTGGTAGATTTAAACACTATAAAATCACAGTTTTAAAGAGTGACTCAGGAGATATAACCATGGTAACGACCAACAAAGAATAGTTGATCCACCCTTCGGCTATTATCAGAAACACAGTCATATAGTCAAGAATCATATATCTGAAAATCAATCCTTATTGTTTCCTCGTCTGGGCAGAACAGCGTTACAAAGAACGCTATTTTCTCGTTGCACGGCCTTAAACGAGTTCTAGAGCAAGCGGTGTCAGTGTCGCTCACATCCGGTACAGTTCGAGAAAATAATTTAAGTTAGGGCAACTTAGACAGGGTTGACAATACATGAAAACATAGCATTTCGAAATGAAATGAAATGAAATGAAATCATTTATTCTTCAATTTAGGCATGTTACATGCACTTATGAATGTCAATAAACTACCACCGGTTCATAAAATAAACCTCTGCCTCGAGAAGAACCGGCGTAAGAAACTCGGCGAGGTGTCATTTTTTCAAAACAATATACTATGTATATAAAATAACAGTAAAAATAGTACAAAATTCAAATGCTACCTACAGTATAAACATACATACATATTTTTTAATACTAAGGACAAAATATTTCTGGGTTAGATTACTTGTGCAGGACGCTATCACTGCCAAACATCCCTATCCATGATGTAATCGTTTATCTTATAATATGCTTTTGAAATAAGTGTCTGTTTCACAACAGATTTAAATTTAGAATCCGTAAGTTCAGTAATGTGTCTTAGAATTTTATTGTAGAATTTTATACAATTTCCCAAGAACGACTTTTTCGCTTTCACTTTCGTTTTTCAGAGACGAATAATGCAAAATTTTAAGTGTAGATTTGTCGTTTAGTAAAATGATTATTTTATGTCACACCTGGCCATAAAGTGGCAATTACCGCACGCTCCCCGCGCGGATAATCCCACTTCCTGGCCAGGGGGTGACATAAAATTTTGTACTTACCTCGGGCGGGAATTAAGAAAGCCTCAGATCGCATAATTATCGCCCTTGCCTTCGGCTCGGGCGTAAAATACCTGCGATCTGAGACATTCTTGTTTTACCGCCCTTGGTAAGTAATGTACCTACGCTTACCTGATAAACCACAGACGAATAAAAAACCGGCCAAATGCGAGTCTGATTCGCAGACGAAGTTTTCCGTGACATCATATAATATGAGGTATCGTATACCGGAGAGTATTCCTCCGATCCATGACGAATTTACGGAACTCCTCAAATATCAGCAGCCCATTACTGGGTTATACTTTTTTACAGGAAAGCCCAAAAAATAGTGTTATGTTTTAAGGGTTCATGTATGTATGTGTGTGTGGCAGGGATCGGATACCGGTATTTTCTCCATAGAAAAATACCGGTATTATTACGGTCACCGGTTCATTATTTCGTTTTTAATGGGACAATCTAATAATACGACGTTGTTACCTAAATACATGATTCAGCCCTACGTAAAGAGCAAAAAATAATCCAAAATATTGGGCTAATTCAGGGTTTTTTAAAAATACCGGTATCGGTCCCTGGTGTGTGGTAGCGGACTCCGGGCATCCTTTAGGATGCAACTGTACCGGGATAACGCTAGGATGATGATGATGATGTATGTATGTGTGTGAGATTCTTTTTTCCCCCATAACTTCTCAACGCCTTAACCAATTTAGATGTGTGAGGTATCGTTGGAATTCTTACGTCATCACGAGTGACATAGGGCGTTGATTAAAAACAATATGACGGACTATGTACCTACTCCATTTTGAGTTCTGAACAAAAAAAATCAATCTTATCAAGTGGGATATCAAAATGAAGCATTTGAGAAGACGATTTTAAAAATATATGTAATGTATGTATTTAAAACATGATTTTACGGCATAAGATACTTCAAAATGAAAATCAGACATTGCGAAATAAATGTGAGAGGAACTTTATTACGGTAAATAATACAATATATATAAAATAATATATCATAAAAGAAAAGGAATCTAGTATTCTATGATGGGTATTCCACAGCCGTCTTCGCATACAAATCTTTCTATTCAATTGCGAAATAAATAGATAGTTAAAAATAAAATAAAAACGAGGGACCTACTACATACCATACCAAAATATTAGGTCCCCCGACTGCGAACGAATAGATTTCCGTAAGTTCTTTATTTTGAAACTTGTTTTATCTTTTTAGTCCACTTTAGCCTATTTGGTAGTGACCCTGCCTACGAAGCTGGAGGTCCCGGGTTCGAATCCCGGTCAGGGATTTTTTTTGTGTGATGAACACGAATAGTTGTTCCTGAGTCTTGGATGTTTTCTATGTACTTAAGTGTCTGTCTATCTATATATGTATGTATAACGTCGCTTAGTACCCACAGTACAAGCTTTGGTTAGTTTGGAACTAGATCGATTTGTGTAAGCTTGACCACAAATACAACGACACATACGATACATTTACTCGTTTTGTTACATTACACAAATAGTTATATATAAAATAATTATATAAAATAATAATTTTGAGTTTCGTTAGTTGTTAGTTGCACCGCCAACAAATCTTTCTGCTTCGCCTTAAGGTTGACTGGTAGAGAATGCCATACGGCATTAAGTCCGGCTTTTGTACGATAAGGTTTCTTTTGTGCAATAAAGATTAAATAAATAAATAAATATAAATTAGGTAAGGTATCTTCGAGTTATTCCGAATCACCGGTAATTCAGAAACAACAAATTCCAGTCTAACTAAGCGATTACATTGCACTACCAAATATCAACGAATATTTTAACATTTCTTTTGACGATGATGATGATGACATGCAATTAAATCTGTTAGTTAGACTGGAAATTGCTATTTTCGGATACACCCGACATTCGGCATTACCCAAAGACACCTTAATTGTATTTCTATTATGTTTCCCATGTCCATCACTTTCTGCTGTTCTGAGCTATCTTTCAGCCATGGGCGCCACGGAAGACCAGCGCTGCGGCATTGTAAAATGTCACAGCATTATGCTGAGTGGTGTCCAATTGCGGCCACTATAGCAGCACTCCTGCTCTTTATACTTAGTTCACCTGATGTATGTAGGTATTTTTAAGCTAGTTTCTAGGTATTAAGTTTTTATTTTATTTTATTTATTGTTCAGAACACATACAGTCATACATAAAAAGATAGAGGTAAGTTACAAATATGTATAAAAACAGACCTGGAGGTTCATAAATACAAACATTAAGCAAAAATATACAACAGCGTCTTAGCGAGTAGAAAAGTAAGTGGGTAGAACACTAAGTATTATTGATCAATAACAATTTGGATCTCGTACGTTCTTTTAGAACATCAAGGGAGTGCATAAATGGATCGATGTCACAGAAATACTCATTGTAGTTTTTTAGTACTCGTTTGGAAAATGTATGTCTAGAATAATTAGTGCGTGCGAAACCCACATAAAACAAATTACGTGGACGTAAGGAGCGATGCGGTACATGAAACACTATATTTTGCAACAAAAAGTAAGTAGTTTTAAGGTTTAAATTGTAATGTGTTATTTTGGTGTGCAATAAATTTGATTCTATTCTATTCTATAATTTGTTTTGTAATTCCATAATCAGCTAAAACGTGTCAAAAGGCAAAACGTGTTAAATTTCAATTAGAAAAACAAAGAGCGGAAGCGAGCGACGTTCAAGTCTTTGGCGGGCCAAGGACTAGCCTAAGGTCATGCCAATACCAATCCGCCAATTAGCAACTGGGGGGCTACCACGAATCACAAACGAAGTCTTCCCTCTCTGTCTCACTTATGTGCAAACTTACAAGTGCGACAGAGAGGGAAAATTTCGAATGCCGTTCGCGGCAGCACTTCGGGCATTTGCTTGCGATTTCCTCCGCGTCTAACTCACTACGGGTGAATATTCAGCGTTTATACAGCGATTTATATTTATTAAACATTTATTCCGCAAATAGGCCACAAGGGCACTTTTACATGTAACTATGTAATGACATTGAGGGTTGACTAATTATTTTTTCCATACAATGGAAATATTAATTGTTTTTTTCTTTTTTATTTTATTATTGACATGTAAATTGGTTTTATATAATAAATGACTATGACTATGACATATCAAAATATTAATTTACAATTTAAGAAAGCGTGACTATAATAATACATTTTTCATGTAAAAATATTAATTTACAGTTCAGGAAAGAATAATAATTTCGAGTTTACAATTATAACAAAATTAATGTTATACAGTGAAGATAAACTTGCAAAGTTATCTATCACAAATATTACAACGTCAGTAAAGTTAGAGATGTATAAGGTCTCAAGATTAAACAAGGAGTATAATGAAATTAATATAATATGGGTCAATCAACTTTTTCTTGTTGTTATTCTGTCCCGTCAGCAAGGAGACAACAGTAACCATGTTTCTTTGAAAAATGTTTATAATATGGAATTTAGTCATGCTCAGGACCCATGTCCAAATGGATTTATAGTTATCTGTAAAACTCATGTTTGGTGTATTTAAACCCTATAATGTGACAGTTTTTAAGAGTGACTCAGAAGACGTACCCATGGTAACAAGCAACAAAGAATAGTTGATCCACCCATATCCAAAGATGTACATGGTCTCTGAGCGTCAAAATTAAGACTGATTCAATCAAAAAACTAAAAATAATTATGCGAATCTATTCTTTATAAGTATTCAAAGTATTATCTTTTGTTAAAATATTATTGAGGGCGACAGTACACGTACTCAGGGCCTATTATTGAGTGGCGCAGACTTAAAACGTGGCAGGTAGCCAACAATATCACGTTTATCGTCAAACTATGCAACACGGCCTCTTTGTCACACTCTTGTTACAAATATATACTTTGTTCACTACATACATAACAAGTAATGTACGTACAACTCACAGTTAGCAACGACTTTATAAAATTAAACAATGCGTTTAATTACACGGGCAGAAAACTTAGAATTTCCGTGTCGAGGTCGCGAAATAAAAAGTAAAAGTTTATAACACGATATAACATAAAACTGTTACCTACTAAATCGAATAAAAACATCTTCAAAGTTGATTATATCAAAATTCATAACCGCAAATTGTATATAACAATCAATAAATTGAAATATAAAAAAAGTAAAAAGATAACACTTCGCGAAATTAGGTTAGTTCAACATTTAGATACTACTAGCGCCATCTAGTGGCGAGCGCTGGTACTACGTAAAGCGCGAGCTAGCTGCGCGGCAACTATTGCAACTAGCCGGTTTATCTATAGACCTAGGTTGCTACGGCGTAGGCCGTAGCACGTAGCCCGTAGCACTGTCGGTATAATAATCAGCTTATTGACATTGACCGTATTTGTGACCGTAATACGAGTGTGACGTCATGGTACTTGTACGTGATAATGGTTAAGGGTCCTTATCAGTTAAAAAACGCTCATCTATTTACGCCATTTTCTGTTCGAATCGACACGTATCTTGATATTTTCTCAATGTAACTATCTAGAACAGGACGATTGCGACCTTATGTCATAAACTTTAAACGTATGTTTTGGATTTTTCAATAAGAAATATCGTTTCAAACATCACTCCAAATCGACCATTTTCAAGCTAAAAACTTGTTTTTTCCGCTTAAATTCTACTAAACACAATAAAATCAAAAATGGCTATGTTACTATCTAAAACTTTAATAAAATCATCGTATCCTTTAATCACTTTATACTTTTTACTAGTATTATCAATACTTTTGTCATAATTTGAAAACATAACATTTCAAAACTTATAAGGCCTCTTAACAAATTCGGTATCCAATCAAATCTTATCAGGCTCGGTTTTATAAAGATCCGTTAGACCTTATGTCGGTTTGTTGTGTCAAAAAAATGTACTGAGTTACTGAAATTTGATCTGACATTTGGTCTAACGGATCTTTATAAAACCCGGCCTCGGTCATAATGAAAGTTACTATTGTGTGCAGTATAGTCAGGGGCATAAATATGTATACATTATTGGACCTTATTTCAATGGAACAAGGTGAAAAAATGTATACATATTGGTAAAATATGATACATGGATAAAATATAATAGAAAATAAATAATTTTGAAATACAACAGTGTTATTAATGATTTAAATAGTTTGTATTTATATATTGAATACGGAGTGTAAATAAAAAATATAAATATTTTTTTATACTTAACAGCCGTGCGGGGGTTAAAAGTCTAAATCTAGAATTTTTAAATTATTTTTCCTCTAATCTAAATTCGTGATTTTCGACCCACCCTAGTAATCATGTAACAAAAAATTAAGAGACATTTTGATTTGTCAGCTCCACCTATATAATTTCCGACAGAAGTTGACTTGGCATGATGAGAGACTTCGCTCTGTTCTCATTTGATTTTATTTTTAGACTGACGCTCAGAGACCTTATACATCTCTGAGGATATTTATTTAATAGATTTTATTATTTTCATGTTGACGTGTTATAGATATAGCTCAACATATTTTATTATGATTAGTGTACCTACTTTATTACATTTTATCTTGACGCTTAGAGACCTTATACATCTCTAACAAATCTCGAATGTTATTAGTTTCTTAGTCTTATTTTGACATGTAACACTACATTTAATTAATGATACTTTGATTATTGTATTAATTTTATTTGATGTACATACCTAGATAGATTTTGACTTGTAAAAGTGCCCTTGAGGCCTATTTGCAGAATAAATGTTTTGATTTTGATTTTGATTTTGAGATTTTATTATTTTCATGTTGACGCTTAGAGATATATCTCACAACATTTTATTATGATTAGTGTACCTACCTTATTATTTTTTATCTTGACGCTTATAGACCTTATACATCTCTAACAGATCTGGATTGTTATTAGTTTCTTAGTCTTATTTTTGACATGTAGCAGTACACTTAATTCATAATATTTTGATTATTGTATTAATTTTGATATATATGTATATAAATTGTGACTTGTAAAAGTGCCCTTGAGGCCTATTTGCAGAATAATGTTTTGATTTTGATTTATTCGAGTGACATTTTCTATTTAAACTGTAGTTATAAATTCTGATTTCGTTTTATTATGATTATGACAAAAAGAGAAACTGCAGAAATGTCATCAACCCAATATATAATAACATCGATTAGTGTTTATATAACTTTATACGGATATTTTACATAACTTTAAACATGTGAAGTACTCTGCCTTGGAACCAATGTACGACTTCGTGCCAGTGGCGGTGGAGACGGCGGGGCCGTGGGGCGCGGAGGCCAGGGACTTTGTCAGGGATTTGGGTCGACGGCTGAGGGAGAGGGGTTGCGATCCTCGGTCCGGTTCGTTCTTGGCTAAACAGATCTCTTTGGCCATTCAGCGTGGCAACGCCGTCGGGGTTATGGGAACTTTCGAGCCATCTACGATCCTGGCAGTGTTGCCAACTTAGCTCTTTTAGAGCCAAATACAGCTCTTTTTGCAATTCCACAGCTGTAATAAAATATATTTAGCTCCATAGCTCTTTTTTATCGATATTTAGCTCTATTTCAAATCTCGAGAAAAAATATCGAGTCTTCATCGAACGCGCCTGTTTGACCACTGTAAATTGAACGCAACCATCAGTACTAGCTTTGTCTATGAATGCTGGGGAATCAGTAATCATCGAATCAATCACCCACGGGGACGGGGAATTCCTATCAGATAGGAATTAGTACCTATTACCTAAACTTTAATAATATAAAAATGTGTCCATTAATATTAAAATTCTGATTATGAATATTTTTTTATTTAGCTCCTTTTCTTGCACAAAAGTAGCTCCTTTTTAGCTTTTTTTTTACAACTCAGTAGCTCTATTTCTAAGTACAGAGTTGGCAACACTGGATCCTGGGCAGTCCTTTATGTTAAGTTAATTTGACGAAGCATGTTGCGGATTTCATTTTTGGATTAATAGTACATTAGTTGGTTAATTTATGGAATAAATGATGTGGTTCATAACTTTATAAGGTAAGTTTAAAAAGTTTTGTTAATTTTAAGGAAACAGAACAACAGTATCGCATTCGTGTGTTAACGCTGATAGCCGAAGTGTAATTCTAATACCCGAATGTCTTAGAAAAGAGCTCACGGACTGAAGGGCTACACGGAACTTAGTATCGTGCGGTCTCTTTCACTCATATAGTGTATAACCCGAGAGTGAAAGTGAGGTTCGGATTTCGAAGTAAAATGTAGTAACATCGACAGTTTGTCACCAATCTTGATGACAGCTACGTCACGATGTCATCAAAGTCATCATGTCACTTAAATCTCCCAGTATTCTAGGCGCAAGTTAAAAAAGATTTTAATTGTATTTCATATGGTAGGTCTTACGCCATAATCAAAGTTTGAATCAGTCTTTGAGCAATCAAACAAAGTGTTCAAATAACTGAAGCTATATCTGGAGCGGGCATTAAACACGGCTAGTCTCGTAGCCGCTTTTCGCTACATACGGTTTTTCGCATTTTATATTAACTACGAGTGTAGCACTACGGAATCCTTGGCAGTGAAAGTATTAACGTAATGTCGACTCGTGCAATATTTAAATCGTCACGTCCATTCCACATAAATTTGTCTTCTCCTTCAAAAGTATATCTTATAGCGGCGTAATAAGGTGCAATTTCTTTAATAGCGTAATTTGAAATTGACCTTATCGACATCAACAAAGACGTAGGTGCTTGAGAATTACACAAATGTTCACATCTTATAAGTTTATTTGCGACAGGCACGTATGCAGAGGGGGGGATAGTTGGGATTTATCCCCCCCGAAAACGTTTTTAGCCGTTTTTATAGTACAGTGATTACAGCGATTTTTACACAGTTCACATGGTTGTTTCAATTTTTGTGTCCCCCCCCCCCGAACCAAAAGTCTGGATACGTGCCTGATTTGCGAAATATATATATAGCTTCATAAAAAAAAAATTTTTTTTTCTCTTTCACTCTCACGCATTACAAAATATGCGAGAGGGATGGAAATTCTCTTCTAGTTTCAAATATATAATACCTACGTTTCTGATAAAATTTAGTCATACAAATTAGATGGGTAACTTTCGTTACAGAAAGGGATCAAACTAGGGGCGCTACCGCGAACAGCAAACGAAGTTTTCCCTCTCTGTCGCACTTGCAAGTTTGCTCATAAGTGAGACAGAGAGGGAAAACTTCGTTTGTGGTTCGCGGTAGCCCCTCAGAGGGTCTACTCTGAACGTCGAAATCCGAACTTCGTATCGTGCCGTCCCTTTCACTCATACAGTGTATAACACGAGAATGAAAGAGACCGCACGATACGAAGTTCGAATTTCGTAGTTCGGAGTACAGGCCCTGTCGTCTACCGGTCCCTGTGATCCCAGGGATCATAACAAAAGAATGATGGTTTTTTTTTTCGCCCGGAGACGACGGCTTAAAAAGTAGACATAATTAAGTCCTTAAACAAAAAAATACTCACCCTACACTATTTGAGAAAGTTTAATATGTATATAGATGTGGAGAAGAAATATAAACACGCAAATTTACCAATTTCTAATATAAATATGCACTTACCTTTTGTAGACTCGTCGGCCTGCAAAAGGATATAGGAGTGAAAGAGAAAGGAGAGAGGAAGAGAAAGGGATGGAAAGTCAACCAAAGTGATTGTATACAGTGTGTGAATTTAATACAAGCAAATCCTTAATTCACTGAACTACATGAGATGTAAATCTACGCTGCGAGAAGCCCTAAAGTAGTCATATGATGACACAGAGAAATTATTAATTAATTGAAAATAATTTTGCATCGTGGCATATGTTTTATTTTGCATGTGAATATTTTTTGTTATATATGATAGATCTGGGGTACCTGGCAATATTGTTTTCCTATGGAGGGTATATATAAAAATGTGTCCTGTCAGTTAGTTCTGTAATAAACGTCGTTCGGATTACCTGCTTGTTTTGTTCATCTCATCATTAAGGCTCCCGATACCATAATAATTGTAAGTCCTTCTTTACCTGAAACACAGGGTTTCCTAGCTCAGGCACGTATGTATGCCTAAATCTTTAAAACTACGCAACGGATTTTGATGCAGTTTTTTTTAATAGATATAGTGATTGAAGAGGAAGGTTTATATGTATAATAACATCCATTAAATAGTACACCCGTGCGAAGCCGGGGCGGGTCGCTAGTTACTAATAAAATTCAATTGTAATTACTAAGCATTGCATCTGAGTTATCTGAATAAATAATTTTATATTATTATTATATTATCAGTATTTTGTGTAATTATAATGGGGGTTATCGCGTATGAATTCGCCGCTAGAGGCGCTAGTGTAACGTGAGGTCTCCGAAATGTCAAATGTCACTCTCTATGGTTGCGCTACGCGGGTTAATATCCTAATTGGACCAATATGGTGACTATTTTGCAATACCTCAGCATGATCATATCAGCCGAAAGACGTCCACTGCTAATGCTCCCCCAAAGCCATAATGACCGGTCCCGCGCCACCCGCATCCAGCGGACTCCCACGACCTTTACCAGGTCATCAGTCCACCTTGTGCGGAGCCTGCACCGCTGCGCGGACCGGAAGGCGCAAAAATAATACGGCGTCTTAATTGAGCGTATTAATATAAGATTTCAAGCTTACTTGGTTATTTACATTAGAATTACGATTTGAAACGGGATATTTATTTATTTTGAGCGTATTAATCCTCTTAATCAATGATTACACTACCGCTCCCATTGCTCATATTAAATGTACACACTGTATAAAAACCCTGTGGTACACGCCGGGTTTAGAAACCGCAACTTCCTTAATAAATGTGGTTCCATCGGTGGAAATCAGATAAGGGAACATACCCATACTACGTGAGCTATTTTTTACCATTTTTGACCCGCCTCCCCCATCGGTGAACATCCGTAGTAAGTATACGCCAAGAACCCCCTAGTTTACACGTAGTAATTTATATATGGTTTTAAAATCATATTTTGCAGACCATGAGTAAAAAACAAACGACCTCTCTTTGGTAAGTAATTAACATAAAATGTAATTAACTTTCTTTTGAAATAAACAGTTTAAATGTTTTTTTTTTGGTATGGAAAAGGTTTTATGGCATCGGAAAGGGTGCCGTTATTTTCAAAAACTTGAACGCTTTGCTATAATTTGAACGCCAGAGGATATTGACTACGTGACGAAGACCTAACCCCCCCTAAACCAGCCACGTAGTATGGGTGCGTTCCCTAATGTTTGTCAGTGATGATGGTATCAGTAAGGTTTTAATTTATAGATAAAAAAAGGTTAATAAAATAAGAAAGAACCGGGAAGAGGGTATGAGGGTTCCGCCGGCACTCCAACTTTGCAGCTCCCAAACTCCACTTACCTTTTATCTCTTTCCTATAAAACCTGCATCTGAGCAGGGATCGGATACCGGTATTTTCACCATAGAAAAATACCGGTATTATTACGGTCACCGGTTCATTATTTCGTTTTTAATGGGACAAACTAATAATACGACGTTGTTACCTAAATACATGATTCAGCCCTACGTAAAGAGCAAAAAATAATCCAAAATATTGGGCTAATTCAGGGTTTTTAAAAAAAACCGGTATCGGTCCCTGCATCTGAGAACCAGAGTGGCTCAACTCCTGGCTATACACGCGATTACACAGCTTATTTCTAGAAGTTTATACTTCAAAATTGCGTAAAAGGTTTGGGTCAATCCGACTCGCGTGTGAAAAAAAATGTTAAGCTAACAATGTATCAATGTTTGAGCAGGAAACCCGCAAAATTCGAAATGTATATAATTACATGTTGTTTGGAAAACGTCTATTAACAAATGTAATAAAATATCGACGTGAAAAACATATCATAACTGGATGCTGTTATGCAATAATGTATCAACCTAATACAAATACAAACATTTATTCTGCAAATAGGCCCCACAAGGGCACTTTTACATGTCAAAATATTAATTTACAATTTAAGAAAGTCTGACTATAATAAGTAATACATTTTTCATGTCAAAATATTAATTTACAGTTCAAGAAGGAATAATAATTTCGAGTTTACAATTATAACAAAATTAATGTCATACAGTGAAGATAAACTTGCAAAGTTGTCTATTACAAATATTACAACATCAGTAAAGTTAGAGATGTATAAGGTCTCAATAATAGGAAAACCTATAGTTGGTCGACACATTATTGCATAACAGCGTCCAACTATCATAGTTATTATAGCAAATTAAATGTTATATTATAATTTAAATGAGTTCATTCTCATAAAAAAATCGGCGAAATCTTTGCCTCTCGTCTACGTGGGATTCAAGTAATTTTTTTTTTGGTAAGATTTTATGAAACCTTACGATTATAAGTTATTCTACTAAAACATTTTTTGTAAGCTGTTGAGTCAGCCTTTGACTGAGCCAATGCCCAGTAGGGACAAAGTAGACTATAACTCATGAAACTACAAAAATATGTAGGTATGCATTCATTTGAATTATATAATTTTTCAGCACACATTACCCCCCTTATTCATAAAACATAACAAACGTCTGCTAACTAAAATGTGTTATGTCGCATTCCCACAAACGCAAATGTCAAAGTAACAGGTAACGACATACGAATATTAACAACATTTTAGCTAAAGTAGGTTTGATGAACGATTAAACGGGGTTCGATTGTATTTTGTTGAAAATAACCAAAGTTATAGAAGGTTAATTTACTATTACAATTCCTTATTAAAATATTTGATAACAAGTTTCATTACCAAGCAATAAATATTTAAAAAATCATAGATCATCATTCGCAATTTTAGAGGCAAAAAATAATAAACCAGTCCACCCGAGGCCAAGCAATTACATATGGTACGCCGTAATGAGTAGCAACATTTTCTCGCCCTGTAGCGGAAATCACTCGTAGGCATTGTGTCAACCCTGCCTAACCTAAAACTTTACCTAAACACCTTCGGCGGTGGTACTTAAGGTAATACACCAAAGCGCAACTACGGCTTACGGTGATGGCCATAACGCCAAAGAACAAAGTTCAAACTTGAATGGCAACTACGGCTATAGTAGTTACTGGTGGCGAACATTTTTGTATGTTATAAAATGTAATCCTACCTTAAAATGCTGCTGCGCCGCTTGCTCCTCCGCTTCGTACTTGTGCTTGAGGTTTTCTATACGCATCTGCTTCAGGATACCGGCAACCTCGATCCTGTCAGGAAAACATTTCAGTACAGTTATGTTTTTGTTTTCAAATGATCTTTATTTCACAATAACACATTTAAATACAGGGTAATTAACAGTAAAATACAACAGTTAATTACAAATTTTACGTTACATATATACTTTATCAGATTGAAGCACCTATAAAAGTTTACGGCATCTTTTTTTTTGTTTATAGTACTATTTTTCACATTATTTATTTAAACTTACTTATATGGTAACAGAACACATAGTAACAATTGTGAATTTATTAGTATTAAATTCACTTTTAGCCTTAATTATTTGCAATGATTTTATTTTAACTAGTCATAGAACAAGTACAACAATAAATATTGAGGGTTGACGAATAAAATTTATGTATTCACTTTACAGCCATTATTAACTGAGCCTGAGGACAATCTTACACAAATCAACCTGGTCCCAAACTAAGCAAAGCTTGTACTATGGGTACCAAATGACGATATACATACTTATATAGATAAATAGATACTTAAATACATAGAAAACATCCAAGACTCGGGAACAAATATTCGTGTTCATCACACAAATACATGCCCTGACCGGGATTCGAACCTGGGACCTCCAGCTCCGAAGGCAGGGTCACTACCAACTAGGCTAAAGCGGTCATCAAAGACTATAAAGCGACAGTCAAGGGACCGGTGACATTACGTCGCACGAAACGGACTGATTTACTTTGAAAACGTTTGGTATGAAATCTAATGTGTGGTGATTCCGAAGTCATTAAAAGCGGTCAAATGTTATAAGCGAAGTCGTTATAAGCGGATTCTACTGTATTATTTTTTTTATACCACGTCGGTGGCAAACAAGCTGACAGCCCACCTGATGGTAACTGGTTACCGTCGCCAATAGACGCTTGCAACACCAGAGGCGTTACTCGCGCGTTGCCGACCCGTAAGAAACCTTTTCACGCCCTTTTTGATTATTATTATATTATCGATTCTAAGATCGCCTCAATCGATTGTTTTGCTAATATCTTCAGTGTACAGATTTTCGAACCTCTACTTTATTATATGTATAGATAATTGTGTGTGTATATTTATTTATTTAATCTTAATTGCACAAAAGTAATACATATAGTAAAGGAGGACCTTTAGGGCAAAGCAGACAAATTGTGGGTGGTGTAACTTTAA
This sequence comes from Epiblema foenella, assembly GCA_963556455.1. NCBI lineage: Eukaryota > Metazoa > Arthropoda > Insecta > Lepidoptera > Tortricidae > Epiblema > Epiblema foenella. The sequence goes on from OY747111.1 coordinate 17,770,702, forward strand.
ATATTATATAATTAGTAAAATAACATAATTGGCTAACTGACTAATGTTTTATAGAGCCGTTCGAAGCAGTTTTTAGAGAGCATCACACATCAAAAATAAGATAATATCAGATTGTAATTATATAATAATGTATTTATTATTTTATTATTATTATTGTTTGTTGCGGGCCTTCGTTGCCGCCTCGACCAGTATTATCTATTGTGGCAGCCCTTAAAGTTCTTTGCTTATACCTGTTGCTTCCCTCCTCCCTAGGTAGATACTTCTTTTGCGCATAAGTGGTCCACAGGAGCAGAAGATATGAATGGCAGTTTCCTCCGACTCTTGGCAGAATCTGCATGCTGCGCTTTGTTTTATGCCCATTTGTGTTAGATGTTTGTTGAGTTTGCAGTGACCAGTGAGTATTCTTGTCACTGCGCTGGTTTTGCGTCTTTTGAGTTGTATAGCTCTTTAGACAACTTGGCATTGTGGCCTTTTATTAAAGCTTTTGATTGTTTTAGTCCTTTAGTGAACTTCCACAATTCTATAGCTTCCGATTTGTTGCTTAGCAGAGAGCTTACTATCTGTTTGGTGATCCCACAGAAAGGTTCTGGGCCGATGAAAGGTGTATCTGCACCCTTCCTAGCGAGTTTGTCTGCTACCTCGTTTCCGTCAATATCGGAGTGACCCGGTACTCATCTAAGTATTACTTTATTGGATTTTGCCAGGTCGTTAAGGTTATCTCATCATCATCATCATTTCAGCCGAAAGACGTCCACTGCTGAACATAGGCCTCCCCCAAGTATTGGGGGGGAGATTTGCCATAGTCGCCACGCTTGGCAAGCGGGTTGGCGACCGCAGTTTGATGGTGGTAATGAATGATCGAAGGATGCTGCTGCCCACCCTCCGATTTTCCCTTATTCGCCTCCTACGAAACCCACGGGAAGAGATGGGGTGGCGCAATTCTTGCCCGGCAACCACACGGGACGAAGTAAGAAGTAAGGTTATCTAATAATGTATTACCCACCGGAGCCTCATATTGTCCTGCAGCCGCCGCAGCGGCCCGAGGTACTCCTGCGAGCGCCCCCCGCGCACCTCCGTCAGCTGGTACTCAACATGTTTCATGCGCTCCGAGTACAGCTGCTCTCGAAGGACGGTGAACTGGCGCTCCAGATTGGCTGGAATGTTAAGGGTCCTTATTAGTTAAAAACGCTCATCAATTTACGCCATTTTCTGTTTGAGTTGACATGTATCTTGATATTCTCTCAATGTTACTATCTAGAACAGGAATATTGCGACCTTACGTCATAAACTTTAAACATATTTTTTGTAATTTTCGTTAGAGAAATATCGTTTCAAACATCACTCCAAATCGACCATTTTCAAGCTAAAAACTTGTTTTTTCCGCTTAAGTTCTACTACACACAATAAAACCAAAAAATGGCTATGTTACTATCTAAAACTTTGATAAAGTTATCGTAGCCTTTAATAACGTTATTGGTATTATCAAAACTTTTGTCATAATTTGAAATCAAAACATTTTAAAACTTATAAGGCCTCTTAATACATACAATACAATACAAATACTCTTTATTGCACATCTCACATAATAAAACAGCACATAAAAAACAAAGATACAGGGAGACAGAGGCAGAACAACAGGCGGTCTTATCGCTAAAGAGAGATCTCTTCCAGACAACCTTTGCGTAGTGGGGAAATGAAATATAAAGCTGAAAAGTAGGTGGTGCATAAACTACACATATACATATACACATACATATATTTGTAAGGTATTTTTGTACATTTACATGCCTTGTCCCTGATCTGTTCTGATGCCTTCCATTTACAGTCCAGAGTCACTTTTTCAATAGCAAAATATTGACAGCAGTGTATGACTGATTAAGAAACATTTTCACACTTTTAAGGGATGTTTGGCCTATTCAGAATTATGTACTTGTGTATACTAGTGATTCTGATTTAAGGAAAAATTGTTAACACTTTATTATTCCACTGTGTGATAATTCATTCAATATTTTTTTTATAGATGGTCACTTAGTGCATAGTGCATGTCACATGTCAGCAGTATACATGATTCTGAACCGGGTAAACCAAAAATTTACAAATTCTGAAGAAAAAGCAAACCTACCAAACATAATAAATTATTATCCTGCTAGCATTATCCCACTACAGTTGCATCCAGAAGGATACCCGGGTCCGTTGCCTAACCCCAAGATTTGGCATAGGCACTAGTTTTTTATGGAAGTGACTGCCATCTGAACATCCAACCCCAGGGGCTACCAGACATTATTGGAATTAGGCTTGTCAAGTGAGTGGGCAACTTGACTGTGAGAAGTTCTCAAGCCGCCCAAAGGCCTCGAACTTGGCTTAACTACTATCATAGACACCAGCCTGGATCAACGCCTTAACACGCCTTTCAAAGCATGTGAGTGCTGAGTTACTAACAGGTTACCGATACCGGTATTTTTAAAAAACCCTGAATTAGCCCAATATTTTTGATTATTTTTTGCTTTTTACGTAGGGCTGAATCATGTATTTAGGTAACAAAGTCGTATTATTAGATTGTTCCATTAAAAACTAAATAATGAACCGGTGACCGTAATAATACCGGTATTTTTCTATGGAGAAAATACCGGTATCCGATCCCTGGTTACTAACCAAGTACCACCAAAAGTAATCAATTATATATGTAATATAAATTTCATAAATTTTCAGAAGTTGGCATCCTGTAATGTAAATCATTCCTTGGTGAATTTGTCCCTCTCATGAGAAACTTATGTTCTAAATGTCAGCATATATTTACAATAATAACTACCCAAATGTTCTACTTTTTCATCAATTTCAATAAATAAATATATTTGTTGACGATCTTACACAAATCAACCTAGTCCCAAACTAAGCAAAGCTTGTACTATGGGTACTAGGTGACGATTTACATACTTATATAGACAAATATATGTTTAAATACATAGAAAACATCCAAGACTCAGGAACAAATATTCGTGCTCATCACACAAATAAATGCCCTGACCGGGATTCGAACCCGGGACCTCCAGCTTCGTAGGCAGGGTCACTACCAACTAGGCTAAAGCGGTTGTCAAAATTTCAATTGTCTTTTGGTGTATTCCAATAGGTGCCCAATAATGAGTGGTAAATAAAGAAGAATCAACACATAGTTGAAACTGCAACTTGGAATCTAAAAATAGGGAGTAAGTGTAGTGGCAGATTTGCAGTCTTGGCCTCCCTAGGCCCTATGTAGTAAGTATCAGCCATTGGTCACATATTTTGTCACGATCGGCCGCCTCTATTATCTCGCCGTCCGGCCCGGGCGTTAGGGCAAATCCGCCACTGTGTAATAGTGATCAAACATGTCAAAAAACCCATTTTGTTCATGATAAAGAAATAATGAACTTAAGGAATAAATAACAGACCGATTTTTGACAACCGGTTTAGCCTAGTGGGTAGTGCACCTGCCTGTGAAGCTGACGGTTCTGGGTTCGAATCCCGGTCAGGGCAAATATTTGTGTGATGAGCATGAATATTTGTTTCTTTGTCTTGGATGTTTTCTATGTATTTAAGTATTTATATCTATTAAATATATCGTCGTCTAGTACCCATAACACAAGCCTTCTTGATTATCCTCTAATATTTATTTATTTAATAACAATTAAAGATCCCGTATCAGTCTAACATAATACGTAATTTTATCGCGCAAATACAAAAACGCCACTGTTTATATCAAAACAAGCAGTTGTTAGTAAACATAACCTCAAAATACCAACCCAGATTGTCCAGACACTCGTTTCTCCGCAGCTCGCATTCACTCTCATCCATCTCTGAGGAGTCATCGGAGTCAGGTTCGTCTGCCTCTTCGGCGCTGGAGTCCCGGTCAGGGCCCCTGGAGGAGCCCCCTGACCTCTCTGTTTCACCACCAGATAAATCCCCATCTCCGTCACTGTCGCCTTCCACTTTCATTGACGGCATTTTCGAAAAGGTAAAGACGGTGTTGTAGTGTTTAACGCACAGTTAGTAAGAGGTTTTGGAAAGTAGGACAGATTTTTATATGATTTAGCTGTTTTCGCTCTCTTCGTAGATGCCAAATCAAATTGCTTATGTCAACTGTCACTATCAACGACTATCTCCGCTAACTGTCATTGTCACTTGATTTTTGATTTGGTGTTACCAGCTCCAAAATTACTGCTGCCATATTTTAAAACTGAAATAGGCAAAATATGCATTGTACGTAAAGTAAAACCAAAATTAACGCCGCTCTCCTAGTTTATATTATAACACAAAGGTCGCGATTTGGAGTAAAGATGTTCGCGAGTCTTTTACTACTATTAAGTGTGTCTACACACATCAAAGCACTTCCTTACATGTCAGTGATCGCAAGAAACTACAAGTTTATAGTTATATTTGAAGTCTAAACCGGTAACACTGGTCAAATTTTCACGTAAGTGCGACAGAGAGGGAAAACTTCGTTTGTGGTTCGTGGTAGCACTCCTGAAGGAGCTACCGCGATCACAGCGTCCATCGAAAGATGGAACGCTGCGCTTACGGCGTCCAACTCAGACACTTCCCGTACATTTAGGCATTCCCGCCGGCGGGGACGACCACTGCGCGAACACGACAACACTGACACATATAATCCCTATTGGTCCCGGTACCGCCGCACACCGGTTAGAGTCAGTCCAACCCAGGTCGGGCCTAGCTGAGTTTCTTGCTGGACTCTTTTCAACTAGGCTAGGTTTAGTGACCAGCGATAAAACTCCCAGTAGCTCGATTCCACTCACACCTCAGGTTCGGTTGAAACCGCGTGGTCGTGTCAAAGATTTTCCCCAGGCTACTCTCCAACCGCGCACTCTTAGCTCTTTATTGGGCCCGGCCTATAAAACCACAGTCAGGTTCAAAAAAAGCGTCTAATCCTTACACATTTCTTTTTTTTTCTTTAATCCAACTGCATCAAGTCCGGTCGTTACGGCAGAGGCAGATTACCATATGCAAAGCTGTGTTTAGAGCTTTTAGGGAAATCATTCAGTTTCTTCTTAGTAAGTAGTTAGGTACAATCAGCAACAAAGGTAGGTACGCATATGAAGACGTCAAACGTCTTTATTGTAAGGGAGCTTTTGACCTGTTCATATGCGTAGTTATTTTTGATGCTGCCTGTACCTATTTATGAATGAAATAAAGGTTTATATTTTATACAAACGCCTTAAGGGAGGGTACAGCGACATCTACCAGAAGACTCATGCTTCATTAACGGCACAATAAATAAAGGTTGTCGCACGAATAACAGCTCAGCACAGGATCTGCACCCCCGAGACTCGAGTCGGTCAGTATTCTTTGTATGAAATTCCAAACTGCAACGCACCCTTATCCTTTCTGTATAACATCGCCCCAGCTCGGGACCAGCTAAATTGGTGTACGGGTAGCTTGCCGCGTGACTGAAACGGTCTATTTCAAACGTAAAAATCACTCAATCGGTGGACACCATGATAATATACTGCGCCAGGTATGACAATCCGGTACATCGGTTAGTATAGTGTGTTACACGACCTTGGACATCAAGTGAAAAAGGTCGTGTCATGACCCGGATTGTTAGACCTTGTTCACGTAGACTAAGGGTGGATATCTCCCGGCAGCAACCGACCACATCGGCGCTGCTGAGGTGTTGTTATTACCAGTGCTGAGCATTAATTCGTTAATCCGTTAATTAACGAATTTAACCATCCGTGTATCGGATTAACTTTTAAGTTAACTTGCAAAATTGTTAACGGACGCATTAACTTCCGCTAACTGTCCAAAATTCCGTTAATTCGTTAACTAAGTACTTATATTATCAAAAAACACCGCGCCGTCGAGCCGCGAAAAACAGGTTCTTAGGGGCTACCGCGACTGAAAACGAACGAAGTTCGAATATCTCCCTCTCTGCCGCACGAATTTATTAGAAATAGGTAGGATTTCGTTTTACTATCCAACCTCTTCTTAGCAACTTTCTTTGAGGTGTTCTCTTGGTGTAAACAATCATGTCACTGTCACAATAAAATAAATATGCAAGAAAAATAACGTGTTTATTAATAACGGTTATGAACCCAGACACGATGGATAAAGAAATATGTGGTATGTTGCAAAAGTTCAGCGGAGTAAATTACCTTCAATGGAAATTTCAATTAAAGTGCGCGTTGAAAGCAAAAGGCTTGGGGCGATACATAGAGGAAGAAGTGGCCGCGGAAGTAGTACCGCGCGCGGTCGCAAGCACGGCCGCGGGCACGAGTGCGGCTGGGAGTGCCGGGGACACCTCAGGGTCCTCAGCGGCAGCGGATCAAAGTGAACGGCAGGATGCTGCGGTAATGTTTATAATCACGTCGTCATTGACGTACGAGCAAATGGTGCTGATAGAGAATTGCACAACCTCGAAGCAAATGATTGAAAAACTGGACTCTATTTATGCTCAGAAGTCAGAGTTTAATAAAATGACACTTCACGAACGATTTTACCAATACAAAATGGGAAATAAATTCTCGGAAATAGAAGAGTGGAAAAATGCTATGATCGAGGAATTAAATTCACTGAAACAAAACCAAACCTGGGAACTGACAGAGCTACCAGAAGGCAAGAAGCCAATAACTTCTAAATGGGTATTTAAAAAGAAATTAAACCCTGATGGTACAGTTTCTCGTTTTAAAGCACGGCTCGTAGCTAGAGGATTTGACCAGAAACCTGGAATAGACTACTCCGAGACGTTTTCTCCAACCACCAGATACGATTCGATTAGAATATTACTAGCAGAGTGTGTTAACAAAAACTATGAAATGATTCAGTTCGACGTGAAGACGGCCTTTTTGCACGGAAACCTCGAAGAAGAAATATACATGTTGCCACCACAAGGACTTTATGTTGATACCCATAAAGTATGTAAATTGAAACGTTCCCTATACGGCCTAAAACAGGCCCCACGGTGTTGGAATAAAAAATTGGATGAGTTTATGAAGGAAATTGGTTTCCGAAGTATACTAGCTGACACTTGTGTTTATGTGGGACTTTTATACAATGAAAAAGTCATTCTGATCATTTATGTCGACGATGGACTTGTGTTCTCTAAAAAGAAATCAACACTTGTAGATCTTCTTCAGTTATTCAAAAAAAAGTTCGAAATAACAATCGAGGAGAATCCAAAATACTTCGTTGGCCTGGAAATAGAAAAGAATGAAGAGAATGGTACTTTACTTATTCATCAGGCAAGCTATGTCAAAAATATGTTAAAAAGATTTAACATGAGTGATGCGAAACCGGTGACCATTCCAATTGAGACTAATACTTTAGCAATTTGCGATGACACAGAAAACAATACGCCATACAGAGAAGCTGTAGGGTGCCTGATATATCTCGCAACTACAACCAGACCAGACATTTCTTATGCTGTAGGGATAGCAAGCAGATTTCTAACAAAATACACAGCATCACACTGGCATCTTGTGAAGAGAATCATGCGCTATCTTGCGGGTACTCCACAACTTGGACTGCTTTATAGCGGCACCGCAATGGCAAACCTCACTGGATTTGCAGACGCCAATTATGCCACAGATCCGGAGTCTAGACGATCCACAACTGGATATTTGTTTTTGCTGAAAGGTGCACCAATCACATGGAGCAGTCGTCGACAGCCTTCAGTGGCGCTTTCGACTACAGAAGCCGAGTACATGGCTTTATGTGACGCAACAAAAGAGGCGATGTAGATTCGTCAATTCTTACACGAAATTGACTCTAACTTGAACAGGGATCCTGTGAATATATTCGTCGACAACCAAAGTACCATAAAACTAGTTAAAAACCCGGAATTTCATAAGCGCACAAAGCATATAGATGTAAGATATCATTATGTGCGTGAACGGTACGAAGCCGGAGACTTAATCGTCACATACATCAGCACGAATGAGCAACTCGCTGACGGTTTGACCAAACCCTTGCCCAGAGAAAAATTTGTGAATTTTAAAAACAAAATACTAGTTTGAAGTTTTTCGTTTTAGTGGGAGAATTTATTTACTTTGCTTATATTATTTTGTTGTCTGTACTTTTAACTACATCCTACCTAAGTGGGAGTATTAGAAATAGGTAGGATTTCGTTTTACTATCCAACCTCTTCTTAGCAACTTTCTTTGAGGTGTTCTCTTGGTGTAAACAATCATGTCACTGTCACAATAAAATAAATATGCAAGAAAAATAACGTGTTTATTAATAACAGATTTAGCAAGTGCGACAGAGAGGGAGATATTCGAACTTCGTTCGTTTTCGGTTCGCGGTAGCCCCTCTGACAAGTCCGTTCGATCGGGGCGGCGTTGGCGCGAGCTATAGGCGCTGAGTGAGACAGAGGATGCAAGTGAGGCGCGTCAGGAGTTAACGATTAACGTTAACTTCCGTTAAATGGCCTGAAATGTGAAGCATTAACGTTTAACGCAGTTAACTTTTTTTAACGGATTATCGATTAACGAAGTTAACGGTGCCCAGCTATGATTATTACGTGCTAGCATTGGGTTGACACCGGATCGATGAGGCGTGGCGTGTCGGATGCGATCCGGTGGGTTAATTTTAATCGACAAATAAAACCACTATTATATCTGATATTAAATTTAATATTCTATTATTTACATTAAATTGTTCTCTATTAACATGTTATTTATAATATTTTTTTATCATTTATTCAGTTGTTAATAAATTATGTACAGGACTATTTATAAATTAGATAATATCAATACTATGAAGTCTGACAAATCCACATTCTATTGGCATGATGCACGACAAACCTGTTTAGTTAGTTCGTAAAATACTACAGCCTGTAATGTACCTAATATTTAATGTCAGTTGAGGCATGCACCATGCCAGTTAATTAAATACAGAAACTGAGGCTGTACTGACGATCTAGTTTACTTAGCACCCTTGCAGGTTACCTCCTATAATCAAATTCAAATACCATTACAGCGTTTACATGAACGAGTCATAAGAATGTTGCCAGTGCAAATATAGGTCCTTCAAAAATGGCGACGAATAGGGACGTCCTGGGGCGCTACCGCGAAAGGTAAACGAAATTTTCCCTCTCTATCGCACTTACGTCCGAACGTGCAAGTGCGACAGAGAGCGAAAACTTCGTTTGCTGTCGCGGTAGCGCCCCTGATCCTGACGGTCCATCGCAGCCGGACGGCAGAACGGTACGATACTATAAGAAACGAGATTAGGTATTTGAAACCAAGGCCATTCGATTCCCTCTCGTTCTAGCTTATAGTGTCGTAACGCTCATACCTACCGGCCACGATCAGGATGCGCTTAAAGACCGTATCCACTATCATGAAATCTATTCGACAAAGCGAGGGCAAGTTACTGGGCCTGTCGAACAAACCTAGCAAAAATCAACATGACAAACAAGTATGTATACATTAATCAACTTCATAGACTGTATACATGTTTATGTCGCTGACTATCACGTTTATGTACAGATCTAAAACCCGACCAGAAATATATGGCCATTGACAAGAAAGCGCTATTATTCCCATTTATTGGCAACAGGTCAGTAATGTCAATATAGTAGGAATAATGACATTTTGACAAATTATTGCCAGTATAAGAAGTTAGTTAGTTCTAATGAAATTCCGCCATATGGCCCACGGTCATAAATTTCTGAAGTGTTACCGCGAATCACAATCGAAGTTTTCCCTCTCTGTCGCACTGATGTACAAACTTGCAAGTGCGAGAGGGAAAATTTCGAATGCCGTTCGCGGTAGCAGCCCTAGTCGGGCTTTAACAACTTGCCTTCGATTTGCACGCCGGCACGCATGGCTGTAAGTACGCTCTTTGAGAAGTAGTCATTGTACCCTCAAGTTATTACGAGCCAGAATAGGTTGAGTGTCGATTCACCTCTCCCTCAAACACAACTTAAAAGTCTCAAAAGACGCGGGAACGCGAGTACTCAGTTTTTAGTGTAGAAACTTTGAGAGCGAGCGGTGAATAATCAGTGTTGCAAGTTGAAACGAAATAACTGAGGGCCTACCGCGAACTGAAAACGAAGTAGCTCCCTCTCTGTCGCTCCAATTTGCAGGTGCTTAGTTTTGCGGTACCCTGTGTTGCTACAAATAGGGTCGGTAGGTGGGTTTACGGCCTGTTAATTTGATGCGCCAGTTGCGGCCACGGACGAGTTGATGAACTGAAAGGATATTTCCTTGCTTTTTTAATATATTCCCATTCAATAGCTACTAATTAAAACGAATACGATTCGCTATTTCTTTAGGGCATGTAAAAATGTAAATATCTTTAACTGAAAAAACTTCGTTCTTCAGAAGGCCGCGTAACTGGCCTAGCGACCCTACGGTGTTTATTTCAAAGAGCGTTGAACAACCATCAAATGACTCGTCAAAATAACATAAACTTAAAAATAATACAATGTAATGAATAACTCGAACAATAAAACATATGACACGATCTCAAAATCAGCATAACATGGAATGGTAATGGTGTAACAAGCTTATAATATTTAAATTAAACATAATTATATAATTGTGATTACTATAAAAGTGGGACGACCCTATCTCGGCCTAATATTTGGCACTAAGTTATTTGGAACGCACAATCTATCTACAAGATATATTGTAATGAAAATAATTCCAAGTTTATACCTAATTACATATCTCATTTACCTCGGACATTTAGAATATTGTGTCATAAAGTTTAAGTATTGCATTTATTCACGCCATCTAAAATAGTGATGTATAAGTACGACTATAAACTTCAAAAACTTCTGAATCGGTAAAGCGATAACACAGTAACGCGACTACCCTAGTAGGTATCTTGTAAATTGGTAAATGCGCCTAAAAGGAATCAATAAAGTGGCACGGCACTATTTTTAAAAGGTTTGGCTATGGGACCATTCGGTTTTCAAAGTGTGATATACCCACTTACAAAAATATTGTATTAGTTTCGTCGCGAAGAAACATAATTTATCCTTTTGTATGATCCCCTGCATGGAAGTAGAACCTCGGCATAAGTCGATTTTCTAGTGTATTCATATCACCTGAGGGGCTACCGCGAACCACAAACGATGTTTTCCCTCTCTGTCTCACTGATGTGCAAACTTGCAAGTGCGACAGAGAGGGAAAACTTCGTTTGCTGTTCGCGGTAGCGCCCCTGGTAACTAGCGAAGTTCGAATATCTCCCTCTCTGTCGTTTTCGGTTTGCGGTAGCCCCTCTGCACTAGTGTACCTGGGGCGCTACCGCGAACAGCAAACGAACGAAGTTCGAATATCTCCCTCTCTGTTGCACTTGCTAATTCGTGCGGCAGAGAGGAAGATATTCGAACTTCGTTCGTTTTCAGTTCGCGGTAGCCCCTCTGTGCATTGCTACCAATGCTGCCATTTTGGTTGCACGTAGGTACCGTGGATTATGAAATTATATCATGCTACGCAAAATATAAATAATATGTATACGGAAACAGTCAATTACAGAATATAATGAGCTCATAAATGTTTTTTTAATATACTTAGACGGTGGTGCAGTTACGAAAATACATCAAGTAAGAAAAGTCGTGATGAAATCGGATCTTATTTGGTCCCGAAGGAAGACCAGCCCTACCCAATAGCTAGCCCTTTATTTGGGGCCATTCCGTGGCTGTGTTGTGTATATATTTTGTCTCTTTCTGCCACGTATAAATTTCTTTCTTTCATTTCCATCCAACGAGAAACTGATACTGTAGAATATTTTGAGATAACTTTCGAACGATCCCGGTCCTAATCGCTTCCAGAAACAGTGCCAATAGAGATATAATAATTCATTATTTGAAATAGACACTATAAAAATCAGATATGTCGTTGTATGGTAGGCATTAGTTACACGGATATAATGATTGCTTTTCTACTCACTAACAGCTGTGTTCGGTTTATTTATTGTTTTTTTTAAAGACTTTATTAAATTTTCCTACTACCAATTCATTTCTTTAAGAGAAACCCCACAATAGACTACTGGAGACATTTTTCAAAAATCCTATTTAAGAGCTAACGTACAAATTTGGCAATAGAGAAATAGGTACTTTATTGTATAATTTTAGTGTGGTTTTTTTTATTAGCGCTAACGATTTCGTACTACTTAATTCCATTCATTTATTGTTTTTTTTTGTTTATGAGTAAGCTTGTAAAGGGGGTAAGACACTGTCAGTCATAATAACAGTATGTCATGTTAAGCCGCGTACACATCGAGATAACCAAAACCAATGCATAAACACAACCTAATCTATTCGTGCTATTTCATTCTGGCAGACACGAACACCGCGCCACACGCACGGACCTAGCTGCGTACTTTTTTACTGTCGTTGGCCGATTGTGTAAACGGCTTTACCCAAAGCATGATTGTGATGTGAGCACGTGTGTGAGTGCCTGCGGCGAATCGAAAACGAAGTACAGGGGCGCTACCGCGACAGCAAACGAAGTTTTCCCTCTCTGTCGCACTTGCAAGTTTGCACATAAGTGAGACAGAGAGGGAAAACTTCGTTTGCTGTCGCGGTAGCCCCACGGTATCTTTCTCTGTGTCGCTCGAATATGCAATACTTCGTTTTCGGTTCGCGGCAGGCCCTTATAGTTACCATAAGTATTAAGCGGCAATTACAATTACTTCGTACGTCTATCTCCCTCTCTATGGCACTTTGCATATTCAGTCGGCAGAGAGGGAGATACTACGCTTTCGGTACGCGGTAGGCCTTCAGTACGGCAACTGCAGAGGGACTACCGCGAACCACAAACGAAGTTTTCCCTCTCTGTCTCACTTATGTGCAAACTTGCAAGTGCGACAGAGAGGGAAAACTTCGTTTGCTGTTCGCAGTAGCGCCCCAGGTGTCGTTCATTAAATGACAAACCATCTTATTAACACTGTTGGTTAACTTAATGTAATAAATAATTGCCGCTTTAATAATGCTATCGTAACGGATATTGTCTATCCACCTTTACTATAATATAATATTTAACATTTCGTCATATCATAAGATAGATTGAGTTAGTTACTATTACGGATATTTGAAAAGTTTTCTTTTTAAAAACGCCTAATGTACGCTAGTGATATTTAAATCGGACTGTGGAAAGACAGAGTTGTATTTTTGTTTTTCATGATCATTTAAGACTGACATTTGTGATCTCATTAGTCTATTTTAATTGAAAATACGACATAAAAAAACAAAAAACTAGGAAATCAACTGGTATCGTTCACATTGGAAAACAAAGTAACTCGATCCCTCTCTATCGCACTTATTAATTCGAACGACAGAGAGAGAAATACCTCTTTTTCGATTTGCGGTAGGCGTTGTGTGTGTATGCTGAAAATACTCGAGATAGTGAAAGTTACCGGTTAATTTAAATACTATCATCACAGTTAACTGACTATTCGTGAACGTTATTACAACGAGATAAGGTTTACCAATGATCAGTTAAATGTTATGCTGATAGTACTATAGCCTACATGTTTTTGGCATGGTGACATCGTAAAGCAGTCTTATGTTTGACATACTCGTTATTACTTCAATAGATAGGGAACCACTGTCAATAATGATGACTTCACGATCATATAATAACCCATATCACATATAGCGTTGCACTGCACTAACTGTCTGCAGCCGTAATCGGTGAACGTTAAAGTATAGGCGTATCCTATCGTTCCAGCGCAGACGCCAGAGCGGCACAATGCTATAAGAAAGAACGCGATAGGTATATGAAACCATGGCCAACGATATCTTGAATCTTATAGCGTGTACCGATCTGCCGTCCGGCACGCCGGAGGGTTAGGATGCGGCTGACAATTGTATGGTAAGTTTGACAAGTTTGTATGGGATGACAGCTACTGGCACCAAATTTAACGTTGATCAATCTGTAATCGTAAGTTGGTGCAATGCGCATAGTGTAACGTTTATTACACAAAAACTGTTATCACTATTTAATGTTGACCGAAATATTTAATACGGGGCATGATTGAGACCACAAGATCATCAATATTATTGATAGTGTGCACCCTATTTATTCACTATGACTTTAAGCCTGCCACACACGCAGCGGCCGGTTGTACACTATGACAATCCAATCATTCATTCAGACACACGCTGACTTGAATGCCATAGTGACAGCTGGCCGCCACCACAGAGGGGCTACCGCGAACCGAAAACGAACGAAGTTCGAATATCTCCCTCTCCGTTGCACTTGCTTATTCGTGTGGCAGAGAGGGAGATATTCGAACTTCGTTCGTTTTCAGTCGCGGTAGCTCCTCAGGCTGTGGAGTCTGTGATGGGCTTATCTCGTTTTATAAAAAAAATTCACCACGCCCGCTATTTATGATGGCTATGCCAGGTGGAAGGAATTATTGTATCAAGTGACTAAGCTAGACGCCCTGTTTTAAACAATAAGTTGCTACTCTTACACCGATAGGTTTCTCTCTTATATTCACATAACGAAATGAGTTTCCACTTTAATTTACCGCACATAGTATTTTGAAGATAAGAAAACCATACCGAATTCTATAATCTCAGCACATGGTATAACCTAAAAGCCACTTTTAGATTATAAAAAGTACTAAAATGATAGCTGTCAAATTCAATTTCTATCTTCTCGCGACTTTAAGCTATAGTAGACTTCCGAGTCTACAGTAAATACGGATTTCCGAACATACTAAAAAGATAAGTAATTCGTCACGTCAGAATTGTATTCAATATAACCTGGTTCCTCAGCAATGATAATATGTTGCATGTAAGCCGTCGTCTCCCGGTCAAAATAAACAATAGCATTCTTTTGTTATTATCCCTGGGATAATAGTAGTAGTAGCTGGAATTACATCACCAAATGTGTGCTTTTTTTCCTTCTCAGCTAGGTTAGGTTTAGTGAACCAGCGACAAAACTCCCAGTAGCTCGATTCCACTCACACCTCAGATTGGGTTGAAACCGCTCAACCAATCTCACTGGAGCGCAAACTCTTAGAGTATTCCAGTGTTCCAAACCACACGCGTGGTCGTGCCGGAGGTTTTCCCCTGGATTTTCCCCAGGCTACTCTCCAACCGCGCACTCCTATCGCTTTATTGGGCCCGGCCTATAAAGCTACAGTTAGGTTCAAAAAAAAAGTGTGCTTTTTCTTAATTTGGCAGCTAAACGGTTAAACCATATTACATAAAGACGCATTTGAGTAGCCATTAATGACTTATGTTGTTTCAAGAAGGTTTTAATTTGGAAATTTAATTATTGGTATATAAGTATTCTGGAGGAGCGCTCGTGGCCTAGCGGCGCCGCGTACCGCATACGGTATGCGAGGCTAAGCAACGTCGGCCTAGGTCAGTTTTTGGATGGGTGACCGCTTTGAGTGGTTATTAACTGAGCGCTCTCATGCTTTGGAAGGCACGTTAAACCGTTGATCCCGGCTGCTGTCTATGATAGCAGTCGCTAAGCCAAGTTAGAGGCTTCGGCCGGCTTGAGAACTTCTAACAGTCAAGTTGCCCACTCACTTGACAAGCCGAATTCCAATAAGGTTTGGTTTTCCCCTCGGGTTGGAAGGTGAGATGGCAGTTGCTTCCGTAAAAACTAGTCCCTACGCCAATCTTGGGATTAGGTAGCGGACCCCGGGCATCCTTCAGGATGCAACTGTACCTGGATAACGCTAGGATGATGATAATGGTATATAGGTATTCTATACGACTTACTTATCTCTTTGATACGTTCAGTTACTTTACAGATGAAGGCAGCGGAGGTGGAATAAGGTACACATCCATTGGTTATGCAGAAACACCTTCACTAAAGATTGTAAATGATAAACGATCTATTGAACAAATCTTTTCACTTTTGTCCAATGGATGATCGATCACTTTACGCCACCACTGACAAAGAAACATATTTAAACGGAACTTGCATGATTTGTTAATTTTGTTATGATAACCTACCTATTTCTAACACTGTTGGAGCCAAAACTGGCGCCACTGATGCCATTTTTGACCCTAAAACATCATGAGCTTCACACGTGTACATATTAAAATTACATAACTTTTTATTGAGTAAGGCAGTATATTTTGTTAATATCCAAAAGAATCCCCGTCATGTAAGATAAAACCCTTATTTATACATCACGTATGCACAAACCTAACCTAATATCAGACGATAATGATTATTATTGCCCAGTAGATTGATGTCGATGAACCTATTCGTATGAAAACTTACGAAACGTGGTCAACTATCATTACTGATAATAAATATGACTCTATTTCTCTCGTACATTTTATACAGTTTCTATCATTCATAAGCATTGCACCTTATTCTACACACAACATTTAAAACAAATGAACAAAAGTGCGCAAAATCGAAACCACCAAACTTTCACTAAACAAAAGGACGATAAACCTCACGCGGGTAAAACACGGGTCCGCTTCTTACAAATTGAAGCCTCTCGGAACACACTATTATCTATTTTGTCTACTTTAGAATCCGTCCCTCGTCCAGGCCGCAGCCGTGTCCACGACTCGTGGAGATACACAAGCAGATGTAAAACCATTTGCTTTATTAATCCTAGTATTAGGATGATTTTGAAGGTATTGATTGCCTGGTTGGTTTTGGCACTGGCTCTCGCGACTCTGGTCACCTTTTCACTAATAGATCTTTCATTGATAGTCCTTCCTTTGGAACTTTTGGGGCTGATGTTGGTACCGTTGTTGATGGCTCCAACAAAGTTACCGTTATTCTTAACGATATAGTTATCAGCGCTTGTTCCGTTGGCAACGTTGCCAAAGCAAGCCAGGCGCTAGGTGTGTTTAAGCCAATGTGCAGGGACCCACTGTGGTTCTCGCTCCAGACTGTTGATCTCGTTCAAGAGCTGTTGGTACGCGCGTTGTGTGTCATTGTTTATGATGATCATGTCAAAGAGATGGCCCCAGCGAAGCTCCATGTCTCGCGCTGTTGCTATGATCTCTTTTAGTTCCTCTTCCTGCGAAAAAATGAGTAAACTTATTAATTTTTATTAGACATCAGGCATAGGCTGTCAGCTCGTTTGCCACCGACGGGGTTTAAAAAAAGTTTTTGAAAGTTCGAATGATGCTATATTTGATTAAGTCTTGGCTAGTTTCACGCCTCTGTCGACTTCAAGTTATATATATATCATTACATTTGGTTCGTGTTTCGGCAATCTTAATGAAAGTTGATTAATGAATGTCGAAGAATGAACGAAGATGACTAATAAGCAAATGAGGAGGGAATAATGAATACGACCAGAGTCGATTAACGAATAGAAAATGAGAAAATAATGTCGAATAGACAAATTGTAACACAAATGAAACCCAACTTCGTGGAAAACATTACCTTGAATGCCTCTCCGTTCCGAATTTTCTTCTGCCTCAGTTTCTCCAAGCTGGGTGGCGCAACGAACACCGTGTAAGGCTTGAGGTCCGACGTTCTCAGGATCTTCAGCGACTGCGGGTGCAGGTTGAGAACACAGATCTTCCCCGAGTTCACTACTTCGCGGATCGCTTCTAGAGATGTGCCTGGAATTTTAGGGGATCCATCATTTTACCGAAAATCGTTACATCGATTATCATTTCCCATAACACTATTCGCAGAATTTTATTATCACTTAGGAATCATTCATCGAACTTCGTTAGATCGCTCAAACATTTGCTCGAATTACCTTTTACACAAGAATCAACTCATCGAATTTTAATTCAGTATTTTATTTGTTCATCGACGTAGTCGTTCATCGAATGGCCTTTAGTATAATTTTGGTTTAACGAAGGTTTCAGTTCCCAACATTCTTATTACCTAGAACATCATTTCACCACTGTTTACTATTCTTGATATAAGTAAGTCTAAAATTTTTTTTTTCCAGATTCTTGGTCAGACTCACAAACAAAAATACTCAAAAACAAAAATACCCAAAACCTAAAATGTACAAAAGACCTGTTAGGGCAAAACCGACTGTAATGCGGATAGGTTAGAAGATTAAGACGGGAGCTTTGCATCTTGAATCTTCGGGGTTATTTTTTTATATAAGCCCAGAAAGACCAGTTAGGGCAAAACCGACTGTAATGCGGATAGGTTATTTTTTTTATATAAGACCAGAAAGATTATACGCCTTGAAAAATCATGCTTGCTTGGTTGTTCGATGAAACATTGTTCTTGGAAAGAATACTATATGAAACGTACTATCTGTGAATCAAGTTTCGTTAAATTAATACTATGAATAACGAATATTTCGATGAAAGGTAAATTCGATGTACCGTTACGCTACGATTAGAGACGGATTCGAAACGATTAACTATGAAAAGTGGTTCGATTATATAAAATGCAATGAATTGATGATTATGTGATTAGAAAAAAAACCTAATGAAATTCGTTGAACAGTTTTCGGTGAAATGAAAATCGATGTAAGATATTTCGATAAAATAATAGACACCCGGAATTTTAAGATGATTAGTTAATTTTGGGTGTTCAAAAGGTGATGCTCTAAATTTACATCGTTCTGACTGTGTTACTTAGTAAATTTTTCTCTTAGTTATAGCACTTGACTGCTGCTACAAAACGAGGTATTTTAGCAGCAGAGTGGACAAATTTGAAGCCTGTTTGCGGATAGCGCTCAGTAATTGGGTTATCTGGTTGGGTGGTCTATCTATCCTGCACCCAACGTTGTATGGAATAGATCATTCTTTAGAGATAAGACCGCCAATTTTAAGATTTTATGTTCTGTATTCTTTTAAACTGTTGTGATGTGTTGCCTATATCCAGCAGAGAATTAATAAAATGTTGAATATAAGTTGAGCACCGATATATTCAGACACATTTCTAATTCTATAAAAAGAAAGAGAGGGAGAGATTCATAAAAGTTAACAAGTGAAACATTGCTTACCATAGTACGCCTTCTCGTACTCCCCGTGCTCCACAAACTTTCTGTTGAGTATATCCGCTTCGAACTGCGTGCGCGATATGAAGTGGTAGTCCTGTCCGGGCACCTCGTGGTCTTTCCGAGGCCGGGACGTGTCTGGAATATCAGACAGTTTTTACTCTACGGCTGGCTACCATCCTTACCTGGTCGGACTTCCTCTTATTCGAAACAAGCGCTTTTCATCATCTTTTATAATGCGCTCTGCTAAGGTTTGGAATTCCCTGCCGGCGTCTGTATTTCCGAGTTCATATACTTAACCTAGTCCCTTTTAAGGCACGAGTGATGCCTATTCATTATTTCGGGTAAGTTCGCTTCCGTCGGCCTCATCTTTGCTCTCTGGCTAGATGATGGCCAAGAGCTATTCCATTTTTAATAAATAAAAAATAGGTTCGCGCATGACCGCAAATCACCTGATGGTAAGTGATATTGCGGTCTAGGATGTAACGCGCTTACTGATTCGTGTAAACCGGTTCACTCTTGCCTTTACCGTAAGGTTGTTGTTTACGGTGAACATGGCTTTGAGGTGTACGGCATTGTGGGTTTACAATAACAACTCAAGAGTCGAAGAAATACTGTCTTTATTCAGAGAAAATACTCGGCTTTCATACTAAGATTTTAATAGGTTAATGGGGTTCCACGGCTTAGCAAGGAGCTCCACAGCTTAGCTGTTCTCACGATAAAAGTAGAAGCGCTTCTACTTCTATTGTCGGAACAGCTAAACTGTAAAACGGTGATAGACAAGAGTTTAACATTACCGGAAAGATAATGGAGTATTGAACTTACTGAGTAACAAATATTGTTTGTACCTACACCCTTTCTGAAAACGCTTTTACTTTTTAGGGTGTTGTGGGATACGATGAGGAGAGGAAAATATTCCATAAGTTTTTCTCCAATGTTCATCTTACCGTAATAGTTCTAACCACACTACCTACCCATACTTAATAAGAAATGTTTCTTAGTTCTTAATGTAATAAATACGAAAGTAACTCTGTATGTCTGTTGCCTCTTAACGCTTAATCCGCCTATCAGGTGTAGACGTGGCATGAAAATAATTTGTACCCCGAGGTTTCCCCTGGATTGTCTCCAGGCCACCCTCCAATCGCGCACTCCTATCGCTCTATTGGGTGTCTAAAATCACAGTCAGGTTCAAAACAAAAAGCGATCAATAGCTAGTTAGTAACATAGTAATAACACTTACGTGGCACAGCGGCTGCGAACCTCTCGCTGTCTTCCATCAGCCTCTGTCTGAGCTCGTGACGACCAATGTTGGGTGGTCCTATGAGCACGATCGGCCTCTTGTGAGACGCGCGCGGGTAGTACAAGGCGACTTCTTCGTATGTCAGTATCTCTTCTTGTTCGTAGTCTGAGGGAAAAGTGCTTACATTATTATTTGTTGTAGGTATCTATAAATTAATTAATAGTTAAGTGACCATTTGTAGACCTTTTTATCCATGAGACATGACGATATGGCGATTAAGCGCTGCTTGGAAGTGTGGGTGTCCTTTTTAATATAGTCTTCAAAAATCACTCCAATTACCCCTCATCGGTTCTCACCGGAGGTTTGTGCCCAGCAGTGGAACGTATCTATTTACATATCCTATGCTGCATATGAGTTTCAAAATTAAATGTTTTTAGCGCATACGCTGCAAGGGCGTACGGGCTGCATACTTAAAAGTGATGCACACCAAGTTCAGTCCATGCTACAACGACATATAGATAACAAGCACAACAATAATTACATGCCACATAAGTTTAAGAAGTTAGTCCTCACCCTCACCTTCGCCCGTCGACGTGGAGTAGAGAGGATACCCTGCTTCGCTTGTTGCCTTCTTTCCCTTCTTCTTCCTCGGAGGTTTCTTGGCGCAGAGCAGCGTACCGCCTTTCCGGGGCTTGTCTCTGGCTGCCACTTCACCGGCTAGCGTCAGTTTCATTGACTCCCGTCTGCAAGATGTGTAAAACAGTCCTGATGTAAGGTCGAA
The DNA here is from genome assembly GCA_963556455.1 of Epiblema foenella. Classification (NCBI taxonomy): domain Eukaryota; kingdom Metazoa; phylum Arthropoda; class Insecta; order Lepidoptera; family Tortricidae; genus Epiblema; species Epiblema foenella. The sequence continues at coordinate 17,791,590 of OY747111.1, forward strand.
AATCCGGTTATATGTAAGATTTTAGTCTGGATAACGAATGATTGTGGATGGAATGGTCGAATGCAGAAAGTTCCCTCTTACAACGCCTTGGGGAGGCTAACAGCGATATCTACCCAAGGCCGACTTTAACCAATTGGAAGCCCTGGGCACACTAGGGTAATGGGGCCCCTATGCCCTTGACAGATCACTAAATATTGGTTATCGTTTGGTGATCTGGCAATAAGTAGTGGGCCCCTATCGATCGCGGGGTGGGCAAGTGCCCTTAGTGCCCACTGGGAAAGACGGTCCTGTATCTACCTAGAAGATTCAGGCTTCTTTAAGGAAGTCACGGCTCAAATTACATTCAGGAATCATCGTCCAGAGAACTGATTCAGGAATTTGGAGGTCGAACGTGGTTGTTCCGGTAGTTCAGTGGTTAGAGCGATTGGCCGCGAATGCCAGAATTTCGTAGGTTCAGATTCTGTTCGGAGTCAAAAAAATCACTTTTCCCTTTAATTTAAATTTTGTAATTAGCGTTAGCAGCGTTACTGTATAACACAAAATTTGATTTGCTTTTAGTCTTAAGTATGACCAGATTTAATCTAAAAATAACTGCCTAAGATACTGACTGGTGCTGGAACGCCTGGCTAGGTATGAGGCCGGCGAGCGTCTGGTCTTCTTCGCCCTCGCGGAACGCCTGCCACCAGTTCGGATCCTCGCGACTGATCACGTGAAGCACGTCGCCTTTCTGGAAGCTGATACCTGTCAAAATACAATGCCATTTAGTGTTTGATGTCAGGAAGGCCCACAGAATATCGAGGGGTGAGTGGTCAAACCCGATAAATCGAGATAATTGTTTTTTGAAATAAGAACTCAACATCCATTACGCAGAGTTCTATTTTCAATAAACCTTTTAGGTGACTTATCGGGTTTGACCACTCACCCCTCGATATGAAGGCGTAGAACATGAAGGCTGCGAGTGATTATGACTGTTTTACGTACTTGCTTTCAGGACAAGAACAGACAAAGAAATTTCAAAAAATTATTTTAAATTTTCAAAATGGGTGAACATAAAGGTCCTTGATTGTGAAGCTATCCTAATTTATTACGAGTCAAGTAGCGACTGTATTAAAGGTCCTGGCCATGTGGAGAGCATCCATGAAGGTAGAGGAGAATTTTAGACACATTCTACTGAACTGTAAGCGGGGAGAAGTATACAGGTACGTAGAAATATCGAACATTGCATGAAGCAGTAAACAATGTCAAGGCATTGGTAAGCTTATACTTCATAGAGGATCCAGGGTGGTTAGAGTAGCGCTACCCCTGTCTTTTACACAAAATACTTAGGCACGATGGATGTTAACTTGCGGAAATAGTAAAACTAACTGAAGGTCCTTACATCCTTCTTCCTTCCTCCTTACTTCGTTCTCCGTCCTTTGACGACCGCTTTAGCCTAGCCTAGCCTAGCCTAGAGTCTTGGATGTTTTTAAGTATTTAAGTATCTAATTATTCACATAAGTAAGTATATCGTCACTTAGTACCCATAGTACAAGCTTTGCTTTGGGACTAGGTTGATTTCAAATATTTATTTATTTTACCCAGGCCAGCGTGCCCGACAGCGCGCCCAGCACCGGCACACTAGTGCACCGCCACACACTCACCCAGCTCCCGGCACGGGATGTACACGTCGTCCTCCGGGTCGTAGTCGAAGTGCGCGCGCACGTGCAGCACGCGCGGCGCCGGCGGCCGCACGCGCGCGCCGCGCGCCGCCACCACCATGGCCAGCGTGCCCGACAGCGCGCCCAGCACCGGCACACTAGTGCACCGCCACACACTCACCCAGCTCCCGGCACGGGATGTACACGTCGTCCTCCGGGTCGTAGTCGAAGTGCGCGCGCACGTGCAGCACGCGCGGCGCCGGCGGCCGCACGCGCGCGCCGCGCGCCGCCACCACCATGGCCAGCGTGCCCGACAGCGCGCCCAGCACCTGGCACACCTCGTGCACCGACTTGCCGCGCATGCCCACGCCGTTCACTTCTAGAAGCTACAACGGACAACACACAATCAGTTATGACTCCTATAATAAGGCAACAGACGATCCTAATGAAGTCGTCATGTGAATGAGATTTTGTGTCAAATTAGTTACTTTTTTAATACAACCAATACGTTCCAAACGAACGTCATCACAGCAAAAACAACCACCTTAAGTAACTTCGTGATTTGTTCGTTGAAAGAGTTCTAATTAGTTTATAACGCAATTTCCCATCATACGTCGCAATGAGAATTGATATGACTGTCTCGACTGCATACTGACTTTACAAAAAAATTAAAAATGGTGAAAAACTTGGTAAATTTAAATAAAAGTCCTTTGTTTCATAGCGTTTTTCAAAGTTCAAGGGACCAGCGAAGTCAGTAAACTGAAAAAAATCTTCTACTTATTAGTCATAGAAATAGAAAACACACGTACGTAAAGTATAATAGTTACCTCGTCTCCCTCGTGCAGTAACCCTGACTTCTCAGCCGCGCCGCCGCGCACTATCCTACCGATAATAACAGCCTCGCCTTCATTTCTCACTGTAGCACCTGAAATCAATATGACGGGCCCCTTCTTAATATAATAGATACATTTATGAATCCTTCTGTCACAAAGCTCAGTGCGCGTGGAGGTCAAAATAAAATTAGCACGCGTAACGTATGTCTAGAATCGTCCTGCATGTCACTTTCTGTCGCTCTCTGCGTGTTTGCTGAACGAGTGTTACTCCCTAAAAGTACGTTGAGAAAGAAATGATTTCACAAATAAGACATTCGTAAGTATGCAAAGATCAACCCGTCGTCTACCGGTCCCTGGATCCCTTGGGGATAGCGTTTCTTTTGTTATGATCCTTGGATCATAACAAAAGAATGCTATTGTTTCTTTTTTCGCCGGGAGACGACGGTTTCAATTATAGCACAACATAAACAAATGAACTTACCAAGTGGTTCATTAGTCTTTTCTATTTTGATGATTTTGATGTGCTCGCCGGGGTCGTCGGGCGCCGTTAAAGCTTTCTCGTCTTTGTGATTGACGTTGTTGCCAGTCTGCAAACGAACATGTATTAATTTATTTATAAATTTTTAATCTATAGAAGTCATGAATATTGCTCATCTTTTTGCCCCGGCTTATTTCCCGAAGCCAGCGCCTTTAGCTCAACGTCTCCAGTCTAGTGTACAAGTGTATTGTAGTGGTTTATGTCTTGTATCATATATTAGTAGTCTTTGTGTGTATACTAAGTATATAAGGCTATGTTACTCCTAATAAAGTTCAGTTCATCTGCGACATTGGTTGTTCTCACTTGACTCCAACTCTCGTCCCTACATGGCGACCTCTGCCAGTAGCGGCGATGAGCGCGCGTGCGGGTGTCAATTTCCTGGACTATTAAATGACACGCACTTGGCCGGTTTTTTATTATATTCCGCATATAATAAAAAACCGGCCAAGTGCGTGTCGGACCACGCACAATGAAGGGTTCCGTACCAACACCAATACATTGAATCAAAAAAAGTCGTATCTTCATAGGGAACTCACGGCACTTACGACCTTTTGTTTGGGCATGATAGTTTTTAAGCGAAAACTCAAAAACCGTAAAACCTATATTGTTCAAACCAAAAATTGTTGAAAGTATTTACTAATGCACACCACCTCAATTTTTTTCAGAATTTTAGTTTATAATTTGGAAATTAGAGGGAGGGTGTTGACACTTTCTATGACTTTGACAGCTAATATTTCACCAACGGTTGACTTGAATGGACAAGTTTTTTAAAAACCTCAATATCAGTTTTAAAGGCCTATCCATCGAAACCGCACACGACTATGTGCGTTGAAAATTTTTTTTTTCATCCACCGGTTCATTTCACATCACTTTTATATAGCTTCCTACCAAATTTCATAATTGTAGTGCTTATAGTCTCCGAGTAAATCGGCTGTGACATACGGATGGACGGACAGACATGACGAATCTATAAGGGTTCCGTTTTTGCCATTTTGGCTACGGAACCGTAATATAGAATTATTTCTTTCATTGTGCGGAAATTAATGTGTCTTAGTTCTCTTGCTCCCGAAGGCTCATAATTATGACTTTATTTCGAGCCAAGTGCTTCCGATATACAAGCGTACCTTAGTTCTCTTCCTCGTAAAGCTAGCAGGGTCCAGTAGAGCGGCGGCTTGATCGTGGGCCTGTAACAGCGACTCGAGCTCGAGCCCACCCAGCGCCGTCAGCAACTCAGCGCAGATCGCCGCCGCCGCGCCACCAGTCGCCGTGTGCGCGCCTACTACGTCCATACACTGGAACAATATGAAAATGTACACACACAAAAAGTAATACACATACACATAGTTACAATTAGAGATTGCTACCTCACTTTAACACGTATACTTAGAATACACGTACACACACAACGCGGTCATTTTTTTAGCCTGTGTAAATAAAAATGCTTTGCACAAAATTTAAGGTCCTGGCAGAATACCAGCGATGTGGCTAACCACATCATTATGCTGAGCCAGCGCCTATTCTGTACCACGACACATGGTTTTGTATTTAATTTGTTTGTTTTTAACGTTAGTTCTAAGCTGCATACCTCTCTTTGATATTTTAACTTTTTTTTTTCTTGTGTTTCAATTTTTACCATGTATGTTGTGGAAAAGAATTAAAGAATTTATCTATCTATCTATCTAATAAATAAGTTTCTTTTACACATGTACCTAGACAGAACACGTAAATCATCACACAAATAGCTTAATAAATGAAATGCACCCGAAGCGCATTGCTTGATAATGATCTTAACCACGAGAGAAGCCGGTTTGTAGGTTGTATAGGAACATGACTATTCTTAAACTCTAGTTTTACCTATTGATCGAATAAACATCATTAGGAGACCTACCCGTATGCTAATTGAATTAAATGATTTCAAACTGGAATCTTCTTCATATTCTTTGAAGTATATTGGTCCTTCAATCTGGATAATCGGCAATAATCCGAAGGTTCTTTCGTCAACTGAGAATGTTGGACAACACACTTCTTTGAAGCAATATTAGTCTTATTTACCAAAGATATTAGTCCTGTATAACTTGGTCCATTTCTCTATGCAGTCATGGCGCTCCTTTCGAGGGTCATATACTTATACAGTAGTGGACTAATGTTTTATTTTATATAGGACGCAAACGAGTAGACGGATCGCCTGATGGGTAAGCGATTAACGGTGCCCATAGACACTAGAGGAGGCACAAGTGCGTTGATGTCCTTTCAGATGGGATTAAGCTTTCTTTTTGAATATAAGATTTCAAGCTTACATGGTCATTTACATTAGAATTACGATTTGAAACGGGATATTTACCATATGTATTTGTATTTTTGAGTTCCCGATATTTCGGCACTGTTGCAAGCGCCATTATCAAGGATTAACTGACGTGCTGCGAGTTTTAGTTGTGGTCTACCCACACACCATAGCGAACTACCCTCTTCCTGGTTCGCTTTTTTCGCACAGTGTCACCGTCACGACACACTACACTCACAGTATCAATACGCGAGTTCATTCCGGAAACAGTCTCTTTTCGATTTGAGAACTTTCGGATTACTGGACGCCAGACACTTGACAGTTGAAACCCATCTTCCCGGTTGAAATTCTTATGCCTTTGGATTTCAATGGCTTCCTTAACCAACCTAGGTTCTTCTTGAAGAACTTGGTTCTTTTTGAAGGTCAGGAAGTACCGGAATACAGACAGTTTATTCCACAAGTTGGTGACTTACTTCTTTCAACCGATCCGTGGCTCTATGCGTTATTGGCGGCGCCAGCCCCGGCCGCTCGTGTCGTGCCGCCGTCAGCACGGCTGACCTCGTGCCCAGTGCGGTTCGCAGCTCCGGGCAGAGCAGCGCGCTGGCCGCGCCCGCCACCCGCGCCGCCAGCGCCGACTCGCCGAACGAACCCAGCGCTTTCTGGACGCGGGTGAGCGCCGCTGACACTTCTTGGTAATCTGAAGAAACGAGTTTATGATTAACGACTGAAAATATCTAGAAACAATAACATATCATTTCGATGTACGCCCATATAAGGCGTTGCAGGAGGAATTTGGGGGAGAAGTGTGGTTCTCCGATAGCTCAGAGGTTACAGCGCTTGGTCGCGTATGCAGAAAGGCGCAGGTTCGAATCCTACTCGGAGCCTTTCAATATACGACCCGTGGTCAAAACCACGGACGAAACACGAGGAAAAAGACTTCTGCTAGTCGAGTGACGAGTCACGCGACGTCGGCTCGCTAAAACTCGTAAATCACTCGGTGTCATTGGTGTCAAGATATATAACACCCTTCCGACTGAAATAGTTAATTGCCCAAGTAACGCAGCATTTATAAATAGATTAAAAAACTTGACCTAGCATGTTGAGCCTAGACGAATTTATTCTAAGAAAAAGGGATTAATTACTTCCTTCAATGTAGTCAAAGCAATAATAATTATGTGATCCAATGAATATAACTAATGTAAACAATATTATTATGCCATATTGACTTGTAAAATGTATTAATACTTTTACCTATAAAATTATCTGTATCTGTATCCGTACTGTCCCCATTTCCCCTATACACCTTAAAATGCCAATAACTACAGAGGTGCCGACAATACTACGCCAGTACCAAAAATACCATAGTTTTTACGATCAGACTACAGATGAATTGATACGAGTAGTTAATAAGAATTAAATGGGGACGGATAGTAAAGTTTGACTATTCACATGTACTTAACAAAGAAGAAGTTTCATCATCATCATCATCATCAATATTAAGAGGGCCTGGTCCTTTGTCGTTGCAGCAAACCAGGACGATTGGAAGAACTCCTACATATATATTAGACAATAACCAGATAGATATTTTGGCAATTTACGAAGGCCCAAGATAGATTGGAAGAAGTTTCAATGAAACAATATTAAGCATCATACACCAAGTTTTTATGTCATAATCTCGCACAATGCGGTATTTCGGAGTCCTTAAAACAAAAAAACTAAAAAACAGCCACTGATTGCGGTAGTTTAATTTAATGGCCTAATTACGTGCTTGCTCAGTAACAAAGCTAGTAAACAAAACGCTTGCTTGTAACATAGGTATTTGCAAGGGGATTATAACTAAGTGTACTAGATCTCTGCTAAGTAGGCCTACTGAAAATAACTCGCACTCGACTTGGTGCATAGCAGAGCCAGGAGGCTCATTGGCGACGGTACGGGAGTAGGAACTGAGCTGAAGAAATAGCACATAGACGCAATAGTCTGTGCGTCTTCTACAAGTTGTACTTAGGTGAGTGCTCAGAAGCTCCATGAGCTCATACTGCCTTCCCCCTTCTTCCATCGGATATCCTGCCGTAAGGCTGGCTACCACTTACTTTGTCGAAATTCCTCTTTTACGAACCAATTCAAATTCCGCTTTTCGATGTATGGCTTATAAAATAAATGAGATTAAAAAAAAAAAAATCATCTTTTATAATGCGCATGGCTAAGGTTTGGAATTCCCTGCCGGTGTCTATATTTCCGATTTCATATAACCTAGATATTTTTAAGGCACGAGTGAATAGGCATCTTCTTGGTGAGCTTCACCGTTACCCTCATCTTTGCCCCCTGGCTAAATGCTGGCTAAGAGCAATCCCGTCTTTTATTTCAAAAAAAAACTGATAGGTTTCAGAAATCCCAAGCCAAAGCAGGCCCCAAGAAATGGCGGGATTGTTTCTCTTGCCACTTCGGCTTCACTCGGCAACAACCCAAACACTTTCACTGTCAGAAATCTTAAATATACTCAAGAAACCGATGTAGCAACCTAGCTATAGCGACATCCCATCTGGCAGGCACTATCGGCCTGTCCGGCATTTGAGTAAAATTACGCAGCGGCTGCTAAGCGGGTTACTAGCCGGTTATTAATTATACTTAGCCGGTTAGTATTCGGTCAGCCACGTCCTCCGTGAAAGAGACACGCTTATGCCTTTTGCGCACGACAAAATGGGAAGCAACATTCTTCGGGAATGGCTTTTTTTAGACAGATCTCGATAAATATCTGACTGCAGTTTTATTAAATTTCGCCTTGACAGAGTTTGGATGAGGTAAAATGCCATAATTTCAACTTACTTGTGTCGTTTAATAATGCTTTGTTTTAGTAGCCTGAGTAAAAAAAGGAAAATAAAAACTCGACCTTGTATTTTGTTTCTATCGAAAAAATTTTAAGCAATCATGTTTCGGCTATTGTCAGAAAGACATATGACTATCTTTCTGACAATAGCCGAAACATCATGTTTCATATGACTGTTTTTCTGACAATAGCCGAAACATGATTGCTGAGTCAAGAATCATTTATCTGAAAATAAATCCATATTGTTTCCTAATCTGGGCAGAACAGCGTTTCAAAGAACGCGACATTCCTCGTTGCACGGCCTTAATTAAACTAGCTGAAAAAACCGGCCAAGTGCGTGTCGGATCACGCACAATGAAGGGTTCCGTACCAACACACTGATGATGTCATCCCAGACGTATCTGTCGACGGGGACATCCTGACAAATTGATTCTATGTGATGTTATTTAAGTGCACAGCTGTCAAAAATCGATTTTTCACACTTAGCTGCACTATAGATTATATTTAACCTCTACACTTAAGAATTTAAACTTGAACATTAAATTAAATTATTATTCTCAGAATAAACATAATAGAAACGTGACAAGTTTGCTTTGAATAACATGTCAATCAAGACATAAAGCAGTACATACACAACACGAATTTAATTAAACAGCAAATGCAATGGAACAATGTTATGGTCACACAAGTCTAGTGACCCTGTACCATAATTGGTTCCATTATATCACAGTTAACTCAGTTCAAGGTTTGAACATCGTGGGAAAAAACATTATTGACCAAGTTTGGTCAAGTCTGAAGTTAGTGATTGTGGGGATTTCGCCTTAGCGTATTGACTTGGAATCTGTTGGTATTTGTAGAGAGATATTTGAGAGATAAGCCCCACCGACAGCATCGGAATATCCTCGGCTCTCACACTGCTATGTATATATCATATAATTCACATGTATACCTACTAAATCTTTATTACATAAACTTAGAACTTATCATAAAAAACGGTCGTCTTTTTTTTTATTATTTTCAAAAAGGTACATAAAGTTTCCAGTTTCAATTTTACTCGCCAAACTGACAAGACAGTTTGTTGGCGAGACCGCGCTCATTTTAACAAGTCTATTATCATGCACCTAAGTTACATAATTAAGTAATACTTGTAATTGTAAGAACTAGAACAATAAAAAATATACATTAACTAACTAAATCTGTTAACAGTTAAGGTAATCTTTGTAAAAATGTCTTTTTTAGATTGCTTTTCACTACATTTAAACTACATTTTTTCTCTTTTCTTAACCAGTTAAATTCGTTATAAATAGTTGGAACCATAAACTGATTTGTTCTTAATGCTGCTTATAAGAATTCTCTGCCAGTCAACCTTTGGTAAAGCAGACAACTTGTACAGCAGCTACAGCAGCGTGCAGCGTGTGTAGCAGTTGCTTGTAGGCTCGGCAACGCGTACGTGACTCCTTTGGAGTTGCGGGCGTCTATAAGCTGCGGTGGCCGCTTACCATCAGATGGATCGTAAGCTTGTTTGCCACCGGCGTTGTATAAAAAAAGCTATGATCCCGGCACATCAAAAGGGCGCGAGTAAAAGCGCAACACATAAATTTCAAACTGATTGAAATTCATGAAGTTTTCTCAAATAGACCCCCTGTCTGATTTGCGCAAGTTTCTAAACCGTCCACCTACACAATCAAGCTACATTACCATATGATAATAAGATTTCTAATGTTACGACTGCTATTATTAATGATATACCGGTACGGTCCATTAGGACCAATCCCACGAATGTCCAGTCTGTCCGTTAGGCCCAATTTCCCCAAATGACCATTACGCGAAGGTCCAATTCTCTAAATGTCCTTTCTGTCTATACATTATTATTTAAAAGGGGATAAAACAAGCCTTGCCTACTCTCTTGTAACAATACTGTGCCTTTACCATGAGTTTACATGACCGTACTCGCTAGCGACTGCGTAAAAAAATGGACAAAAGTACAGCGCCTCTGGCGGTTACGCAATAGAACTAAGAATCGGCATACTAAATCGTTTACGCAGTCGCTAGTGGGTACGGTCATGCAAACTCATGGTAAAAACACTGAATAGTGATGAAATCACGTCCAATGTGAAACTAGGAATGACAAAAAATAATCGATTATTAAAAAGTCGATTAGAAATTGATAATTTTTTAGAAAAATTATCGATTTTTAAATCGATTTCATTTTTGCAATAAATAATCGATTTTTTATTAATCATAAAAAATCGATTATGATTTTCACAGCCGATTCGGTAACATAATTTATCAAAGAATATTGTATGCTACCATCTTAGACATGAGAATATTAGACGTCTACAAAGTCCTAGTAACGACCCTGGCATTATGAGGACATTTCTAGCAATGAAGCTAATATTGAAGCCACGCCCTTAAGTGTCGCAGATTACAACAGTCCGGATTTGAAATGAAATGAAATGAAAGAAATGAAAGTTTATTCACAAGAACATATGGTACAGCAGATCCATGAGGATTTGTTCAGATATTATCACGATACTGCAATACACGTCAACATTCTTGTGATTCTGATCATGATATGAGTGTATCCCATGATAATAATCGCTGTGGAACCGACCGCATAGGAAAAATAAATAAAAAATCGATTATTGAAAAAACCAATTACTGTTACTTCAAAAATCGATTGTTTTTTAATCGATTTTAATTTGGAGCAAAATAATCGATTATTTAATATTTGTATTTTCAAGACGGAAGTGACATCCCTATGTGAAGCCTAATCCTGTTACAATGTTTTGATGTCATCGTGAACGGCCGACTGACCTAGGTATTCACGGGCCTTTGACAACTCATGTGAATAGCCAGTTTTAGATATATCATGTGGACAGCAAGCTTTATAGGTCAATAGTCCGACAGTGAAGAGTGCAATGGACTACATATGTATATGAATGAGCAGAAACTTGTAAACCTACCTACCAATGTTACAAAAGAAAGTTTGGATGCCTATTCGAGCGTTTGTTACACGCAACTGGTGAACCGTATTTTAGTGTAAAGATAGTCTAGCCTGGATTAAAACTTAGAATAGGGTAAGTTGGGTTAGGTAAATTGGTCCAATGGAACACGACACAAAGTGTTGGTCCATGGGGTCCCAGCGCGCACTAGTTATTTACTGAAATCGCGAAGCGTTTGGTTGACGTAACTGGTGACCGAAGAGCTGGCGACTTCCTCGCACAACGTATCAGCATTGCGATACATCGAGGAAATGCCGCCAGCATCCTCGGTACAATGCCCCAAGCGCCTGTTTTAGATTAAGGTTAGTTGTAATATTATTTAAGTTATTGTTATTTAACTATACTATTACCGCCCCTAAGCAATAAATGTTAGTCTGTCTTTCTCAGGCAGTTACGACAGTGTACAACTGCGGACTCGCTTTCCAGCTATTTGTCCCCCGCATAGTACAGTTGCCGGCAAACATCTTGAGCTTAAGCTTCAGTGCGCAGTAGCTTGATTTCTACGTAAATCGGCTACTGCACAGGTTTAAGATGTTTGCCGGCAACTGTAGGCATCGTTCACGAAGGCGGTGCCCCCGCTTGGCGCAGACTTGAGCGCCTGTAGCTTGTATATGGGGACAGCTAGTGTACTCACCAACAACAGTATACAGCTGCGACTCGCCTTCGAGCTCGTCGTCCCCCGCATCGTAGGCATCGTTCACGAAAGCGGTGCCGCCGCTTGGCGCAGACTTGAGCGCCTATAGCTTGTATACGGGGGCAGCTAGTGTACTCACCAACAACAGTATACAGCTGCGACTCGCCTTCCAGCTCGTCGTCTCCCGCATCGTAGGCATCGTTCACGAAGGCGGTGCCCCCGCTCGGCGTAGACTCGAGCGCCTGTAGCTTGTATACGGGGACAGCTAGTGTACTCACCAACAACAGTATACAGCTGCGACTCGCCTTCGAGCTCGTCGTCCCCCGCATCGTAGGCATCGTTCACGAAGGCGGTGCCCCCGCTCGGCGTAGACTCGAGCGCCTGTAGCTTGTATACGGGGACAGCTAGTGTACTCACCAACAACAGTATACAGCTGCGACTCGCCTTCGAGCTCGTCGTCCCCCGCATCGTAGGCATCGTTCACGAAGGCGGTGCCCCCGCTCGGCGTAGACTCGAGCGCCTGTAGCTTGTATATGGGGACAGCTAGTGTACTCACCAACAACAGTATACAGCTGCGACTCGCCTTCGAGCTCGTCGTCCCCCGCATCGTAGGCATCGTTCACGAAGGCGGTGCCCCCGCTCGGCGCAGACTTAGCGCCTGTAGCTTGTATACGGGGACAGCTAGTGTACTCACCAACAACAGTGTACAGCTGCGACTCGCCTTCGAGCTCGTCGTCCCCCGCATCGTAGGCATCGTTCACGAAGGCGGTGCCCCCGCTCGGCGTAGACTCGAGCGCCTGTAGCTTGTTGGACCCGCGCAGCGAGGTGCGCAAGAACTCCTGCTGTGCTGCCGCGCGTTCTTCTGCTTCTTTCCGTTGTCTGAGTTGCTCCTAGAAAGAAGAAAGAAGAATTTCATCATCACCATCATCATCATTTCAGCCGAAAGACGTCCACTGCTGAACATAGGCCTCCCCCAAGGCTCGCCATTTAGACCGGTCCTGTGCCGTTCGTTTCCACCGGATTCCCGCGACCTTCACCAGGTCATCACTCCACCTTGTCGGAGGCCTACCGACAGCCCGTCTTCCGGTGCGTGGACGCCACTCAAGCAGTTTCTGGCCCCATCGACCGTCAGTCCTACGAGCAAAGTGCCCTGCCCACTGCCACTTAAGTCTGCTAGTTCTGCTACGGATAGCTTCATTTCTATTTCGATCACGCAGAGAAACCCCGAGCAGGACTCTTTCCATTGCTCTTAGTTAGCTAAGAAGAGTTTATTATGTTGTTATTAGAATGACTAGTCTTTTGTTGAGGAAGTGTTGCCGTCGTCTCCCGGCGAAAGTTATGATCCCTCATCCCTGGGATCCCAGTGCCCGGTAGACGACGGGTTAAACGGTGTACGCATGGGTCGAGCCTGCAGTAACCATGCTCAGGTCTGGTAATAGGGCTCACCATGCCACACACGGACATACCACTCTCCCCTCTTATTCCGAGCGCCACGCACAGGCACCGTCTAATTACCGACTTCCACGATCGGTAGGTTATAGAATTTGGGACTTTTAGAAACGTATCTATGACCTTTCTAGCTAATATGTTGGGCATAAAAGTTGTCATATGAGGATCAATGGATCCCCTACGCACCGGATGTGATCGATAGACCGCTAATGGCTGTATTTCCGGAAACAGACACGCATGACAATTACCTACCTTAACCGTGCCCGTGACTATATTCACTTCCGATATGACACTAGCTATTATACGCTTTTATTATGAGGATAATAAGTACGTGTTTTCATTGTATTTTATTACGGCATTTCTATCCGCATTTTTTGTTTAAGACTTGTTGCACTATTTCTTTTATAAAGTAGCTTTATTTTGACACTGTTATAAATGTTATTATACCGTAATTTTGAAATGGTAATGATAAATACGAAAGTTAGAAGACAAATATCAGCGAGAAAATAAATTAGTAGAAATAATTGACATACTCGAGCACAATTTTATAGATATTGGTAATATAATTCAGCAGTGCATGATTTAGTGATTAATGGTAGATTTAGGAGAATATAGAAGTGCTGAATTTAAATTCATTGTGGGACATTCTTATGTTACTAGACCTTGTAAACAAGGGAAAATATATTGTTTGTACTTGGCGTTACCTAGTGCGTAAAATATACAATAGTTTGGCTGTAGAAGACGCAAATATGTCAAAATCTTCATTCAAAACAAGGCAAAGGAAGAGTTGCTGGCTGCATTGCAAAATAATGATTGATATTCAGCTAAACTTTAGTAAGTAACGGTTTATATTATACATAGGCATAGTAGTACGAGAGCGTGTCTCCGCCAACAAACTGTCATACGTTTGACGAGTTCCAGGCTGAGCTGCCATGTAACTATAAGCAAAAAACGATATTTTTTATAATAGTCGGCGCTAGTTAATAATAACATGTTATTAAAAAAAGCGAAATGAAACAAAACGTAATATATATTTTTTTAACCTGACTCTGGCTTTACAGGCCGGGCCCAATAAAGCGATAGGGGTGCGCGGTTGGAGAGTAGCCTGGGGAAAATCCAGGGGAAAACCTCCGACACTACCACGCGTGAAGTTTGGAACACTGGAATACTCTAAGTGTTTGCGCTCCAGTGAGATTGGTTGAGCGGTTTCAACCGAATCTTAGGTTAGGCTTCACTAAACCTAGCCTAGCTGAAACGAGTCCAGCAAGAAACTCAGCTAGGCCCGACCTGGGTCGGACTGACTCTACCCGGTGTGCGGCGGTACCGGGACGAATAGGAACTATATGTGTCAGTGTTGCCGCGATCGCGCGGTGGACGTCCCCGCCGGTGGGAATGCCTAAGTGTACGCGTCGTGTCTGAGTTGGACGCCTTAATATTTAATATCTTTAACCTCAACTATGCACCTGACGTAATACCTGTTCTACAAAACCAGTTTAGAATCAAGTAATTTGCGTAATAGTTTGTACAAAAGCAGTGAATTCCTTTCGGTACAGCGTTAAGGGCCCGTCAACTTGCAGCTAAATTAACGGCTGTCGGTGCAATATGAGAAAGGGGGAAATAAAAGGGGCCAGCGGGGACGGAAATGGGCCATTCAATTTTTTCATGTAGGTACATAATTTCCAGACACTTTTTTAATGCAGATATCGGAATACTGGCACTCACTTCATATTTTTGTATTGTTATTTAGAAAGAGGTTTAATTGCAGTATCACTTCCGATAGTTTTGGTAATTAACGAACCACAGCTAATATAAATCGAGTAACTTAGTGGTCCTTGGATGTCTCACCATTTGTATAAAAAAACCGGCCAAGCTATCCAACGATACCCCACACGATGGGGTTTGGAAGAAAAAAAAATTGCACCACCACTTTACATGTAGGGAAGGTACCCTAAAAGAAATTTTTTTTATGATTTTTGACTACTGTTTTGTCGGCGTCATTGATATGTATACTCATGCCAAATTACAGCTTTCCAGTACTAACGGTTACTGAGAAAAGCGGGGGACGGACGGACGGACATGTCGAAACTATAAGGGTTCCTTGTTTACTACGGAACCCTAAAAATGGTTTTTATTTACGTATTTTTACCTATAAATTCCTTTTATTAGGTTCAGGTACTATTTCGAAATCCTATTTTTGTACACTAATTCAATACGTATCATAGTTTTTTTTTGTAATAGAAAACTGGTCATGAAAAAGTAGAATAAATAAATATTAGAGGACAATCTTACACAAATCGAACTAGCCCCACAGTAAGCTCAAGAAGGCTTGTGTTATGGGTACTAGACGACGATATATTTAATAGATATAAATACTTAAATACATAGAAAACATCCAAGACTCAGAAACAAATATTCATGCTCATCATACAAATATTTGCCCTGACCGGGATTCGAACCCAGGACCGTCAGCTTCACAGGCAGATGCACTACCCACTAGGCTAAACCGGTCGTCGGAATGACCCACATACCTACGGCTCAGTTATAATAGGGTTAGATGACTCATTTTTGTCACGATGCCATTATAACCAGTTTTTAGAGAGGATCAGTTTGTATGAGACCAACTACAATTAGAGCAAGACAAAAGACAATGTGCAGCATGGCGTGCATGCATTGAAAACACTCCATACTAATTGACACTCTAATGTGACAATGTTTTGTTCCGTACAAGCTACCGTTGCATGGAAAAACCAAGTAAGTTGCCGTTTGGTTGTGATGATATGTGGAATTGACATGATGAGAGACTTCACTGTTCTCATTTGATTTTATTTTTTAGACTGACGCTCAGAGACCTTATACATCTCTGAGGATATTTATTTATTAGATTTTATTATTTTCATGTTGACGTGTTACAGATATAGCTCAAAATATTTTATTATGATTAGTGTACCTACTTTATTACCTTTTATCTTGACGATTTACTTAATGATACTTTGATTATTGCATTATTTTTATTTGATGTACCTAGATAGATTTTGACTTGTAAAAGTGCCCTTGAGGCCTATTTGCAGAATAAATGTTTTGATTTTGATTTATTACGTTTATGCACCAATAGGTACAGAAATACAATTTACTGTCATACAATTTAGTTTTTGTTAGGATTTCGCACCCAAATTAAATCCAGGGTACAAACGGAATCCAATTGCTGTCACGCACGCAAAAATAAATACGTAATAATTTCGTTCGAAGAATTTTTCAACTTCCCGTGGAACATATTACGTATATTTTACCAACTTATTTGAAATGTCCTTTTTTGCCAATTAAAACCAACTTAATTTTGCGATTCGCGTTCGGAACCCTAAATGTGCGAAGTCCGACACGTAATTGGCCGGATTTGTACCTAACGTGAGAATTCTATTGTCAATTTTCAATTTGCTCTTGGACTACGTAGTACGGGTACGTACTCGTTCTCAGTTGGAAGCTCCAATGGATTTCGCTTTCAAAACTAGTTCCTGCGCCAAATCGTGGGTGTAGGTGTCAAAGATGACCCGGGCTCCATAGAGCACAACCTGTATTTGATAGGTACCTAACACGTATACAGTTTCGACATGTTTTCTTGTGGAACTTCACATTGTAAATGCCGATTTCCGTTTCCGTCCCCAAAGGGTATAACGGGACCGTATTACTACCGCTCCGCCGATTCCGCTCTCCGTCCGTCTGTCTCTCTGTCCGTCTGCCACCAGGCTGTATTGTACCGTGATAGTTAGACAGTTGGAATTTTCACCGATGATGATGTATTGCCGCTTACTGTTGACGCTATAACGACAAATACTAAAAAACAGAATAAAATATATTTAAGGGGGCTCAGATACAACAAATGATTTTTTTGCTGTTTTTATAGATAATGGTACGGTTCGTGCGCGAGTTCGACTCGCACTTGGCCGGTTTTTTATTTCTTTTTTGTTGACCACTCACATTTACTTAAGTAGATTTAGGCCGGGTTTTATAAAGATCCGTTAGACCAAATGTCAAACCAAATTTCAGCAACTCAGTACATTTTTTGACATAGCAAACCGACATAAGGTCTAACGGATCTTTATAAAACCGAGCCTTAGTTGTATCATTGTAATAAGTATATTTCGGGGGAAAATGACTGACTGTCGAGTTTCTCTCGGCGTCTCTCCTCGGCAATGGACTCTTGAGAAACGCTAGTAGTTTTTGAGTTGTAAAAATGCAATCGGCCTAATAGCAGAATAAAATTCATTTATTTACAAACTGGGAAACGTTAGGTATGATTAGGAGGATGATAATTACAACAACAGACAACACAACACAACAACACCACAACAACAGACGCTAATTGTAAAATTGTACCTTTTTATTATAATAAATAAATAATAATAATAATACAATATTAATAGAATATTATTTGTCTCTCCCTTAAATTTTTTAATTAATTATTATGGCTGACACTATTTTATTCTTACTATTCTATAGCAGTGATATATATAATTACATATTATATGTATGTATATTTATATATTATTTAAGTATGTGTATTTATATTGAATAGTTGTTTTGGATTCTTTTTTTTCCTTTTTTTCTCATTGTAATAGTTTATTCACCACCTTCTTTTCAGCTTTATATTTCATTTCTCCACTACCCAAAGGTTGTCTGGAAGAGATCGCTCTTTAGCGATAAGACCGCCTGTTGTTCTGCCTCTGTCTCCCTGTATCTTTGTTGTTTGTTTTTTATGTGCTATTTTATTATGTGAGGTGTGCAATAAAGAGTATTTGTATTGTATTGTAATAATAATAAATATGTTTGACATGCACATTGTTTATCGAACAGTCGCGTGCGCCGCTGTAGTCATAGTAACATTACATCATCACTGGTGTGTCGAATACTAAGCCATGCGTAGTCAAGTTATAAATACACAGGCCATTTTCCACTGTTCCACGTTGAGATAGAGTTAAAAATCAACACACGCCACTGCATAATACATGTACATAATTAGGACGAAAATATTCCCCTGCCCATAAGAGTACCCATATTTAAATTAGTCGCTGGTTTATTTTGCGGTAACGTGATAAAAGTATTTATTTAAAAAAGGGTAAGGTTTACACGATTCTTTTTTGAGTGTGGAGGGCGTGTTTTTTTTAAATTAGACGAGCTTTATTTATATTATCGTAGGGTCTATTTTACATGAATGTTTTCATCATTGTAGTGAGTGGCAAGCCACACGATTTTCAATTTGGAGATCATGGATTCGAACCCCGGTTCTAGACGTGAGTAGTTCACGAATGAATGATTGAAATGAAACTAGTACTTCACCTCGTGTCACTCTTACATTCACTAGTTCAGTTCCGATTCATGTACTTCAATGCTTCAGTCAGACCAGTTCAAGAATCATATCGTTTACCTAATCATTCGCCTCTAGAGTCACAGACGCCATCATTCAATGATTGACTGATATCATTACCCAATCTACATCGTAGATGGATCTGTTGAGCTACTGAACTAAACTGAACTAGTGAACTAAATGTGTGATATTCTTCACAGTGAAGGAATGAAGTATATCAACCTTTTTTTAGTGTCTCGTTCTTTTCTCGGGATAAAAAGTAGCCTATGTCCTTCCCCGGGATCCAAACTATCTCCATACCATACCAATTTCATCTAAATCGGTACAGCGGTTTAAGCGTGAAGAGGTACTTAACAGACAAAAAGACAGAGAGACACACTTTAACACCTCAGATTCGGTTGAAACCGCTCAACCAATCTCACTGGAGCGCAAAAGAGTATTCCAGTGTTCCAAACCACACGCGTGGTCGTGTCGGAGGTTTTCCCTTGAATTTTCCCCAGGCTAATCTCCAACCGCGCACTCCTATCGCTTTATTGGGCCCGGCCTATAAAGCCACAATCAGGTTCAAAATTAAATAAAAGACACACTTTCACGTTTATAATATTGCTATGGAAGTATGGATAGTATGGATTACTATTACTACAGTAACAGGTCTCATTCTATGGCACAGGTACTAAGGTAACATAAGTTCCTCACTGAGTTTCCAAGGCCTTCGGAAGCCTGCGCACGGATCCACAACCAATATTAGCCCATGTTGTAACGCTATTTGCGCAACCGCATCAGAATCAGCACGCTGCGTGGCCACACAGCCGGCGGCTAAGCATGTATTAGACATAGCCTTATCACTACATAGTATAAAACAAAGTCGCTTTCTCTGTCCCTATATCCCTATGTATGCTTAAATTTTTAAAACTACGCAACGGATTTTGATGCGGTTGTTTTTAATAGATAGAGTGACTCAAGGGGAAGGTTTATATGTATAATACATGCATCAGCATTGCACTCGTGCGAAGCCGGGGCGGGTCGCTAGTGCCCTATATATGTAATCTCAGGCAAAAAGGAACCTTCTGGCGGCGTCTATGAAACATCATTTCCTTAAGGCGTGGTTCTACTGATCTCGAAGATCACTGTCCGCATGGGATTGTTAAATGTTTTTGTACACGACTATCCAAAAAAAGGAACGTAATCTTTTCAGGGTTCATGTATGTATGTGAGATTGTTTGTTCTCCCAGAACTTCTCAACGCCGTAACCGATGGATGTGTGAGAATCGTTGGAATCCTTACGTCATCCCGAGTAACATAGAATATGTGACGTTGCAATAAAAACAATATGGCGGACTGTGTACTCCATTTTTTAGTGGTATATGGCGGGTTTGACGCAATAAGAAATCGATTATTATTGATATCGACAAACACATACCTAATGCTCGATAATGACGTTCAAGGAGTTGTTGTTAATACCTAAATAATCAACAAACATTTGGAAACAACCTTTTGTTAGCTAAGGATACCTATTCTTACGATCGGATCGCATCCATAGAGCATTCCGTTGCAAGCGCCACAGTCTAAGTATACTCTTGAGTCTGCACTTGAATGCAGACAGCCAATTACAGATGGCGTTAAGAGTCTCAAAAGTACTAGATGTTACGTGTAGAAATTACTCCGTAACATTACCGCTCCAGAAAAAAAAATTTTTTTTTTTCGAAAGCATTTTTTAAAAGAAAAGAAAGCGAAAGAAAGCAGCTACCTTTACTTAGGGAAGGATACCTATCCTTAACTAGCGAATTTTGTTATTTATGTTTCTTCTTTCCGAGTGCCGAAATTTACTGAAAACCGCTGCATTTGTTAGTTAACGTTAGGAATATCTCTCGCTCTGAGGCCCAACACGGATCGCGTAATGTTTCAATAAGCTTGTTAGCCACGAGACAATCCATTACCTATAAGTATTGTTTAACACGGCTGTGTGAAACAGGTTGAAAAACAGCCCAATAGCGAACGAACATAATACATGGTACCGTAAACCGGGGTTACTTTCAAATTCAGGGGCGACTTTTAAAATCAAGTTTTTAAGCCGTATTTCTAGTTTATATTTGTTTAACCTGCGTCGGTGTCATACCTTGGTATATTTCCTAACTATTTACTGAACTTAATCAAATTAGAAATAATTAGGTAATGACGATTAGTGTTCTTAATCTATCAAAGTGGCCCCGTTTTTTCCTAAAGTCACCCCAGTTTACGGTACGAATTTAAGTTAACTCAGTTTCATCATCAGCATCAAGGAAGTTAGGGACCCTAACTTTTCCCGGTTATATTCAAAGGGCACCTAATCCCAAGATTTCGTGTAGGTACCTAGGGCATATCCAGAATTCACGCGAGGTTTCTTGGCCCACTTTTAGAGTCGGAATTGCGCAAGAAGGGTTCCGTACCATCAAATACAAATACAAAAAGGTTTATTTCTCAAAATTTTACAATGTTCAATCTATAGTAAGTATGGGTATCACTACATAGTATAAAACAAAGTCGCTTTCTCTGTCCCTATATCCCTATGTATGCTTAAATCTTTAAAACTACGCAACGAATTTTGATGCGTTTTTTTTAATAGATAGAGTGATTGAAGAGGAAGGTTTATATGTATAATAACATCCATTAAATAGTGCACCCGTGCGAAGCCGGGGCGGGTCGCTAGTTATCTATAAAAACGGCAAAAAATCAAGTTTTTTGTATGGAAGCCCCCTTAAATACTTATTTTATCCTGTTCTTTTGTATTTGTAGTCATAGCGGCCACAGAAATACATCATCTAAAATTTCAACTGCCTAATTATCAAGGTTCATGCGATACAGCCTGGTGACAGACGCACGGACAGCGAAGTCTCCCAGTCAAGGTCCCGCTTTACTCTAAAAAACAACTTTTCGTATTTCATACAATCGTATTTTTAAATCAGACTTAATTAAGTGGACTTTAAAGTACAAAAAAATTTCGCTCTGATGGACGAAACACGAAAAAACTTTACCCATTTACATTTCGTTAAATTAAAATAAACTTCACGTTTTAGCTGACATTCTACAGTAGGTCTATTAAATTTGACCACCTACAAAAATTGATGTCTAAAAACCCACAATAAACTTAACTTTCCATTGGCAATTATATTGAATATACCTAACTTTAAGATTTTTATTGATCTTTTTTATATCCCATACGTGACGACTTACACAAGTCGTCATATTCATGGAGGATTAAGTCGATTCCCCACCATAACCGGTTCCCTGTGTAGCAATAGTGTTCGTGAACACTACATTTTTCGACTATAGTTACGGCACGAAAGTTACCCATACAAAATCCCAGGTCGGGCCTATCTGAGTTTCTTGCTGGACTCTTCTCAGCTAGGCTAGTGACCCACAAAACTCCCAGTAGCTCGATGCCAACCACACCTCAGATTCGGTTGAAACCGCTCAACCATCTCACTGGAGCGCAAACTCTTAGAGTATTCCAGTGATCCAAACAACACGCGTGGTCGTGTCGGAGGTTTTCCCCTGGATTGTCCTCAGGCTACTCTCAAACGCTCGGCCTATAAAGCCACAGTCAGTTTCAAAACTATAAAACTAAATTATACAAAATGTATGACAAATTTTCGTATCATATTGGAATCAATTAAATTGTAGTCGAAGGCTTTTAGCCTTAAATATGGTTAAAAAATTTGGTTCTCACCCGGACAACTAAAAGAGTAAAAATTTATTGAATTATTTATTTATTTATTAAAAATGGGATCCCTCTTCGCCAGCATCTAGCCAGGGGGCAAAGATGAGGCCGACGATGAAGCGAGCTCACCCAGAAGGTGCCTATTCACTCGTGCCTTAAAAAGGTCTAGGTTATATGAGCTCGGAAACACAAACGCCGGCAGAGAATTCCAAACCTTAGAAGTGCGCATTATAAAAGATGATGCAAAGCGCTTGGTTCGAATAAGAGGAATTTCGACCAAGTAAGGATGGTATCCAGCCGTACGTCTGGATGTCCGATGGAAGAAGGGGGAAGGGGGAATGACAATATATGGACGAAATTCACTATCAAATTAGCGCAGTGTTATTAGGGCCAAAATTATCTGATGTCTTATAATCTTAATCATCTGTCAGAACGTTAATAATACTAGCCAAATTAATACAAACTCGAACGGGTCATCATTCGAGTTATTCCCTTTAACTAAGCATGAATTCGGGCTCTTTTGAAACAATATTAAAGTACAATTTTGCATGACCGCGTATTTTACGCCAACTAGATTAAACAGTTGTAACACGATTTTGGATCCTCAAACACTTTGTTATGATTCAATGTTGCTTGCAAGAATAAATCAATTATTTTGGTCACCAGCATTGTCTTTAAGATGAATGGGAATCCAGTTACAAGTTTAATAATTGAAATTGATGTAACAGAACTTCTCCATTGTCACACACTTATACTTCGAAGATTTGTTTAAAGGGTCTAACGCGATCTTTCATTCCATTGTCATTCCATTGTTGATATTTTTTCCATTGTCAAGTATACTTTCGAGTTCTGTCAAGCGGTATGTCTGTTAGATTTTGTTTTCGTGAAATATTAAAAAACATGGGTTTTTGTGATAACTTGTAAGGAAATTTTCTGCGGGATCTTTAATATCTTATCTTAAATATCAATGATTCAAAAAAAAATTAAAAAAAAGTATTTTTTATACATTTATAAGGTACAATTATTAATATTATTACCTAATTGATTTTATACTAAATATTTTATTACTTTACATACTTATTTGTTACATTTTGTTGTGGGTGTGTGTGTGTAAATGTGTGTGTGTTTGTACTGTGTATGATTGAAGTCAAGAAGTTTAGAGAGGTAGGGCACAGCATAATGTCATCTTGCTCGAATTTGGAACCAACTGGGGAAGTACCTCCACCTTGCAGAAGACCACAGCCATAATAACATTATTTATTATGCAAGTGTTGTGTTCGTGGAGATGAGCAAGGTTGCCAGAGCTCCCGAGGATGCACTGGTTTGAGAGCGAGGGACCTTTTGTCCCTTCTGCTGTCAACAAATTGAATCATCTTTTATACAGGGTCGGCAACGCACACGTGACTTCTTTGGAGTTGCAGGCGTATATACTAGGCTACGGTGTCCGCTTACTATCAGGTGGACCGTAAGCTCAACTGGCGTAGTATAAAAAAAAACAAATTAAAAATAAGTACGTGCCTACAATTGTTTACCCTGTCGTCTACCGGTCCCTGGGATCCCAGGGATCATAATAAAAGAATGCTATTGTCTATTTTTTCGCCGGGAGACGACAGCTTAAATGTACCTATTTATAAAATGCAATTATGACCTAGATATTCAAGGATTGGTAAGTGATCGTGAAGAAACTGAAAGTAATGTCAAGTGTGTGACTTATATTTGAAATCGAAACTTCAGACACGACATGCATATTGCATACCTACTTGAATTAAATAGGGGGGGCTATATATTTGTATATGTTTGTGTACGTATATTTTTATACTATATTTATGTATGTTTATTTATTCTTAATTAAATGTTATTGTTGTAATTATTAGTAGGCTTCATATGTATTAACTCTGCACCACCTGCTATGAATCGTTCTGATTAGATTTCTGCTACCCTAAGGTTGTCTGGAAGAAATCGCTCTTCAGCGATAAGACCGCCTGTTGTTTGCCTCTTCTCATTGTGTTTTGTACTGTACTGTATCCTTTGATTGAGGTGTGCAATAAAGAGTATTTGTATTGTATTGTATAGGGTATCAACTCAATACGCATCATTCTTTATATTGTAGCACGTAACTTTATAGGACGCTTAACTTTTTAAGGTTAATAACAATAATAGATCATCATCATCATCAATTCAGCCGAAAGAAACCGCTAGACATCATTGGCCTCCTCCAAAGAGTGCCGCAATGGCCGGTCTTGTACCTTTAGTATTTTTTTTGCAACAAAATACAAACGAAATTGCACAAAATGTTGTTTCCTGGTTGCCCTGAAAATCAGCGTCATGATTTTCATGACACTGCTGAGCGGCACCCATTTTGGTACTAAATAGGTACCTATTTACTATATCCTACAATGTGTAAACAACTTGTACCAAATAAATATTTCTTTCTTTCTTTCTTTCTTTCAAAATAGTTACCACCAAGACCACTAGAGGCGCTGTTCGCGTTGCCATATAATTGAGACCAAACGTAAACGCGTTCTTTTGTGTTTTGTTTCGAAAACACTTATGCTAGAGTTACTGTACCTTTAACAGGTCATCAGTCCACCTCGTGGGGGTCTACCATCGCTACATATTATGGTAAGTGATCGCCAATCAATACTATAATATTATAAATGCGGAAGTGTGTCTGTACGTCTGTCTGTCTTTCTGTATGTCTGGTGGGCTAGCACAACTTGCTGCCAAGTCGTATCTCGCGCGACTCAGCGATTCCTGTCTCACTCGAACTGTGCGAATTAGAAGGAGGAGGGTAGATTTTTCTCTACTCGCGTCGCGTCGCAGCGGCAGTTGTGCTAGCCCCGCTGGTCTGTTATCTCTTCACACTAAAACCGCGAAATTGATTTTGATGAATTTTGGAATGGAGATATTTTGAGTCTCGGGAAAGGACATAGGCTACTTTTTATCCCAAATCATCCCTTATGGTGGTGGAAGTTTGTATAGAAGAGCGTTGACTAGGTAAGAGACGTACGATGCACGAGTTCTACGCAGAGGAAGTCGCGGGAAAAGCTAGTAATACTTATAGTTTGCAAATGTGTTGTGTTCAAATAATTTCCACATGATCAGATAAAACTGATGATATGCAAGTAAAACAAACTAATTAACGACATAATTAATGGTCATCGATGTTTGTGTGTTGTCGGCATACAAATTGCAATAATTCTGTAAATTTCGTTCAACAGAATATGTTTGTTATAAAGCTCTATTTAAGGCATAGTTTACCTTCATTAGCACAGTTCATAACGCGATCCGGGGCGGACCATCAAATAACCCAGTTAATTTAACACAAACTTTCATATTGCATTATGCTAAAACTTTTCATAACAACCTATAGAAAGTTGTTCCATTTCCCCATTCACTGGGCTACATAAAAATAAATACAAACAATACGAATAGGTACTTTAACAATACTCACAGAGTAGGCTTTTATTCTTTCTGGGTCGACGTCATGTTGGGAGCGCGCCTGCGCGCGCGGCGATGACGACACCATGATCTATGGATCACGATCTATAGATCCGCCGCTAACGGTTTATCCAGTTTGTATGTGGCGCCATTTTGTAATGTCATTTCATAACAATTGTGTTTTCATTATGCACTGACACTGTTGTGTACGAGTTTAGTTAGTGTGTTTGGCTGTTGTTGATTCACTACTTTGACACGTTTATATTAAACGCACGTATTTAGGTATATATACATATAAAATAACGCTAAATAATCAATTCATTGACTGATCTGTGACACAGTTTATATGTCCAGCCGATATTACAGCCACTTATGTCACTATTGAATATTTCAAATTGATCCACTGGAAATTTACCAAAGTATAGTTCATGTGTCCGGCCGATATTACAGCCACCTGTGTCACTATTGAGTATTTCAAATTGTTCCACCGGAAATTTACCAAAGTATAGTGACCACGATACTTGAAAGGTGACTTTGCAACGTAAGGCATGACACCCTATGTATACTAGTCGTTTTTGATGCAGACGATACGCAATACCTTTAAGTGTTTATTAGTATGGGTTAACGGCTTCATCGTTTAAGGCAAAACCCATGAATTCAGAGATTTGGCGAAAATACTGAATTTTGAGTTTCCGATGTGAAGAAATAATGTAAAATTAATTACACTACACAAATTATTACGGTGAAATAAAAAGAAACAAAGAAAAACAAAATAACGGAACAAAATATTGGAAAACGCCTGGATGACTCTATCAATCCTAAATATCATCGTAAAAATGAATTTCATGCTGACGATTTCGTAATTTTTTGTAGAGGACAGTGACATTTTTTTAACAAAAAGGATAGCTTTTTTTATTGTCCTATTACAATAACCGGATAGATTTTTCATAAGTCAATTAAAATGTACTAAATATCTACTAAATTTGGCGCAAAGCTTCCGTAGAAAGCGGGATGGTTAATTGCAAACTCACGCGTGTTAGAGGGAGTCATTTGCACTGAAATGAAACACGAAATAAGAAATATTCGTCCACGTTACGTGACTCCAAGCGCATACTTGATTCAATTACTATTCAATGTTAAAATTACATCTTTTGTAGACGACATTTTATTGACACACACGGTATTGGCCGTATTACTTGAAGAATTTATTTATTTAAACTTTATTGCACAAAAAGAATATAAGTAAAAAAAATAAAAATAAAAAATATTTGTGGACAATCTTACACAAATCGACCTAGTCCCAAACTAAGCAAAGCTTGTGCTATGGGTACTAGGCGACAATATACATATTTATATAGATAAATATATACTTAAAATACATAGAAAACATCCAAGACTCAGGAACAAATATTCGTGTTCATCACACAAATAAATGCCCTGACCGGGATTCAAACCCGGGACCTCCAGCTTCGTAGGCAGTGTCACTACCAATTAAGCTAAAGCGGTCGTCGAGTCGAGTACAAAGGGCGGACTTAATGCCATGAGGCATTCTCTACCAGTCGACCATAGGACCAAACAGAAACTAGCAAATGTGGGTGCAATGAGAAAATAATTCATAAAAGTTAAACGATTTCGAAAGAATAAACATACATATAATCGTAACTAATATACATGAATAGAATGAAGGTCAGCGGTGCCATCTCAATCTCACAGTTACGCATGTCAAATGGTCGGAGCCTCGAATGTTACGTGGTCTCGCAAGGTTAGTTATACATGAGGTAAAACTATCATTATTGACGAAGCTTGTTGCGTTGCGGTATCTCTGATGAGTATGTGACGAAGCATAAATGTCTGGCGTTTCTCCGTACGCACTTGTGAGGGCATAAATATGTATACATTTTTCACCTAATTTCAAGGTAGGTAATAAGGTGCTTAGATTTCATCGGTTTTGTTTCATCTAATTTACCTATTGATGCATAGAAGTGTTGTTATTTTATCGAATTTTCGCCGGTTCGGTGCCTGGGTGCGGCACGGCAAGCGTATTAAAAAAAAAGTATTAATGTAGTTTTGTTACCTTTGTTACTTTTTAAAAAGTAACAAAGTAAGCAAATGCCGCCAGCATCCTCGGTACAATGCCCCAAGGGCCTGTTTTAGGATTTAAGGATACATAGCAGGATGTGCAAGTCGCAAAATGTGCAGGCTACATAAAATGAGCAAGAGCAGAAGTGGATTCGTTGTAATATTAATTAAATTATTGTTATTTAACTATTATTACCGCCTGTAAATCAATAAATGTTAAAATTTGTCAAAAAATGTGCTATCTTCATTGTTTAGGATACTTTCTGTCCAGGTTAAGAAAACCGACCTGTACCTACTCTTTTTATAATATATTTCATGTACATACTCTATTTACCTATAATATCTTTCTATTAAGTGTAAATGGTGTTATAAACTCGAACTACCGTCTAGGTTGACCCAGTTCTGACGTGTTTTACGAGCGATAGGTACTCGATTAAATAATCGAATACCATTTGTTCCGGTGCACCGCAAATGTAAAACAAACATATTTTATGTATTTAAACCAATTATACCTACATAATATACTGTAATAAATAGTATGTCGATTTCGGGAAATAGGAATGCCTAATATTTTTTTTTCTATAATCTGCAGAAGAAATCTTGCGATTCAGATTCATTGATCAGATGACATCATACCTGGAAAATGTAGCAGGTGACAGCTGTCCATCTGAGTCTCAAATAGTTACTAAGACTCCTAGTCACCATTCCGAAAAATTCGAAATATAATAATCTAATTGCTCCCAAATTGCTAATGTATAAGCGGACACTCCATATATCCTAAGTACCATATATGACAATGTTGTGTCATCTACATATTTTAGTTTAACCAAATTTGTAGCTAATTTCCTGAACATTTATATTTGAAATCATTGACCAGCGATCTCTCCTTCTCCATCATTAAGTTAAGCTGGCTAGTCTAGTTAAGATGTGTTATTAGTTAAGATTATCTTTGTATTTCTCTTAGGGTGCCCTGAAAACCAGCGCCTTAGCATATATTGCTATTGGCATATGCTGAATGGTATCCTTTTTGGAGTTCATAACTCATACTTAATCTAGTGTTTATTTCATCTTATTTCATGTACTTTATTATTGTGTAATGATTTAACACCAAATAAATATTTCTTTCTTTCTTTCTAATCTAGCCAGGTCCGTACCTGGCCCCGTATCATAGATCCATGACTATGATGGTCGCGCGATAGCGTGATAAACGACAAGATAAATAATCTGTCACTCTCTGATACCACTCGACAGAAAGTGACAAATGCTTTACCTTGTCTTTTATCACGCTATCGTGCGATCATAATACGGGGCGACTATTTAAATATTTGTGTTGATCGATTGGGTTATCGTTTATCGAAATATTCTGACATTTCAAGTATTTTGTAGAAGATCGTATCGAGTAATATAACTAATAGGGCAAATATTTGTATGATGAGCATGAATATTTGTTTCTGAGTCTTGGATGTTTTCTATGTATTTAAGTATTTATATCTATTAAATATATCTTCGTCTAGTACCCATAACACAAGCCTTCTTGAGCTTACTGTGGGGCAAGTTCGATTTGTGTAAGATTGTCCTCTAATATTTATATTTATATTTAATGGGCGTAACATATTGTACCCCTCTTTATGTTCAAAGCCTCCAGGTTTAATATTCAGATTATAATTGATACATGGTCGTTTGCAGCAACATAAGATCACAGGCCGATCATCGTCAAATATGGCGCCGGCAGCTGTCATCCCATAGAAACTTGTCAAACTTTTCATACAATCAGATTTTAACGAACACCACTTCCGATTATAGACGGTTTGGTGCAACCGACCCTAAATAACATAGGTACTTCTACTACTTATACCTAACCCGTCTCATAATTAAAAGAAAATCTTAACCACAGACTAAATTCGTGTCACCAATTGCCGCTCCCGTCTGGCAAGTTTAATTAAAAAAATAAAAGGGAATTGAAGGAAGATTTAATTTCCTGGGAGTTTTGGCATTTTTTAAATTACTGTTATGAATGGAGACGGTTTGGATTTAAGAACTGAGACAAGTTGAACGCAAATGAATGCTTTAGAATACGAATAACTTCAGTTATAAAATGAATAAATTAAGTTTAAATGGAAAACGAATTAATATCTAGTTTTCACATTTAAATATACTGAAGTATTTCTAAAAAGACGATGGCGGAGTCAAAAGCAGTGTTTCCAATGACAGAAATTCACTATTAATTAACCTATTACTCTAAACAATTATTTTCAAACCGTCAAGTTGACGGACGAAATATCCAAAAATATTACTTTTACTCTATATTATTATTAAGGGGATAAAGTTGCACATTTATTTAAGAATTCGACCGAATAATTAATTATTCTTAATTTTTTTTAAATTCTGATTTTGAAGGTCTGATGTAAAAGAATTAAAGAATTGTTGACCTCGAACGAGTAGTTCCAGAGACACAAATAATATAGCTCTGGTTACCAGGCGTCACTATTATATAACATTAGTGTTAAACTCATTATAAATATAACAATAAACAAACCCCACTACAAATTTAGAAAAAAGGAAAAATTAGAAAACTCAGGCACCGAGCAGGATTAGAACCCGCGACCTCCCGGCACTCGCGGCCAGTCGCTCTAGCCAACTGAGCTATAGATGCAACTGCCACACGGCCCCAAATTCTTCAACCATTCCCTTAAGGGATGCGTATAGCGGCATTTACTTTTTTTTATTTATTTATTACAGGTGAAGTTTACATACATTTTTTTTTCTCATCTGCCAAACTGTATTACAGTTTGTTGGCAGAAAATATGTATATACTCTCAATTACAATACTATGGTATCTAGCTAATATTTATGTACTTGTTGTACAGTCGCCATCAAATATATCTGTACTCTTCAGGGTGCTCAAAAATATCTGAACATGCACTTTAACGCCTTGACAATAGAGTCGTGTTCAGATATTTGTGAGCACCTTGTTCGCTCCGATGTATCTGATGGTGACTGTACTAGAAGACTCAGGCTTCATTAACGGCACCAACGTCTCGAATCATATTGAATATCGTCAGCAGTGTTGCCAGTGCGGATCTTTTGGTCCGATTTCGGATAATTCAGGCATTTGGCGGATCTTGTGGGGATCAAATCGGACCCTTTCCCAATATATGAGGAAATAATGAAATTGCACGTGGCGGATCCTCGCGGCTGTTTTCGTATCTTTTCAAGGCCGATATCAGATGGAATGAAATTCCAGTCCTGGCAACACTGATCGTTAGTTACGATGCGCGAGTGCCGGGAGGTCGCAGGTTCAAATTCTGCTCAGTGCCCTAGTTTTTCAATTTTTCCTTTATTTCTAAATTTATACTTTGCGTTACCAGTGATACTGCTTAAGACAAAATTAATTTAAACTCCACTTCAACCCAAGTGACTAGATTTAGCCCAAGTGACTGGATCCAACCCAAGTGACTAGATTCAACCCAAGTGACTGGATTCAACCCAAGTGACTGAAAGAAAGAAAGAAAGAAAATGGTTTATTAGCGCAAATCACGTACTTACAAACGAAACTTAAACATAATTGCGCCAAAGGGTCTTCACTCAGCTTGGTGTCACGAAACGAGTCACATGACACGCTCCGTGACGCTGATTTTCAGTGAAGCCATTGGATGGATTAGATGGCACTGAAATATTATAATATGGAAACAAAAGATCAGACACCTCTATACAACAACAATTAGAATAGGTATTTCAAATAAAGAGAAAGTATGTGCTGTCCATAATCAATATACATCGAGTGTGTGTGTGTGTGTCTGCGTGCGTGCGTGCGTGCGTGTGTGCGTGGGTGCGTGCGTGCGTGCGTGCGTGCGTGTGTGTGTTGCGTGCGTGCGTGCATTCAATCCAAGTGACTGGATTCAACCCAAGTGACTGGACTCAGCCAAAATCATACGGCAAAAGTAGAACAAGTCCCAGTTCGGAGCACAAGAGGAATCTTTAGATATCGTTTAATCTGCAAACCGTTATCTTTCGATACGCTGATAACGCTTATCAGCTGGATCGAGTGCTTATGCATCGGACGATACCGCTCCCATAGAAGTAAACCTTATTGTAAGGAAGTAAGGTTGATAATTGATCGGGTCTTCATTGGTATTGAATTGAAAATATGGGAGAAAAGTTCTTTTGAAAGAGGTATGTGGATATATCTATTTTCAGTCATTGGGATATTATGAAAATTGTTAGGAAAACTAATAAAAGTTATCTCTATAGTAACTGGTTCTTGAGTATTTATGTACTTCCTCTAGCATCTATAACCCCAGCTTAATTTGGGTCTAGGCCAATTTGATTAAGACAGGCCTCATCTATTTTGGAGGGCGGTGAATCTGTTAACGACAATAAAGTTTAAATCCTACTGTTCGAGTCATTTAGGCCGGGTTTTATAAGGAACCGTTAGACCAAATCTCAGATCAAATTTCAGTAACCCATTACAGTTTTTGACATAACAAACCGACATAATGTCTAACGGATCTTTATAAAACCGAGCCTAAATAAGAATAAGAAAGAATTTATTGCCATTAAAACGAAACAACAGAATACAATTTATGACAACGTTAAAAACCAGAACACCAATAAATATTATAGACCATAATAACTAACATTTAAAGGCGAAGGCAAAAGGAGTACATTCATCGACTGCTGGAGGCAGATAAATGTGCCACCAGCGCTAGTTTTCAATGTGCCCCGTGCCTTTACCATGAGTTTGCATGACCGGACTCGCTAGAGACTGCGTAAACGATTTAGTATGCAGATTCTTAGTTCTATTGCGTAATATAAGATTTCAAGCTTACATGGTCATTTACATTAGAATTACGATTCACACACGATTGACACTGTGGGAAAAAAGCGAACCAGGAAGAGGGTAGATCGCTATGGTGTATGGGTAGACCACAACTAAAACTCGCAGCACGTCAGTTCATCCTTGATAATGGCGCTTGCAACAGTGCCGAAATATCGGGAACTCAAAAATACAAATAAACATGGTAAATATCCCGTTTCAAATCGTAATTCTATTGCGTAGAGGCGCTGTACTTTTGCCCATACAAATTTTTATGCAGTCGCTAACGAGTCCGGTCATGCAAACTCATAGTAAAGGCACTGAACTCGGGTCAGGTTTCCCGAGAAGAAGGAAAATGTGTTGGATGAGGGTAGCAGTAATTGCTATATCCAAATTAATTAATGAACTAATAATAATAACAAGTGTTAATTAAGACTTGCTTTCTTTTATTCATTCTGGATTTCATGTAAAGATATAGAAAGAAAGAAAGAAATATTTATTTGGTGTTAAATCATTACACAATACACAAAAATGAAATAAGATGAAATAAACACTAAATTAAACACCAAAAATATAAGAAATATAAGAAACAATGAGCAAATATATAACTACATAGGTACTATATTGGTCCTACATTAGTTCCATGTTGGGTAGAGCTCTCCCGTCGTTGAAGCCTATGTTTTTGCCTTTGTTAGTCAAACATAATTTTCGTAAAAACAGAAAAGAAAAGAAAACAGTTTATTGTATAAGGGTGACATTACAATATAACTCACGACCCTGTGTCTGAGCTAGGAAACCCTTACAGGACCCAGTTTCGTCGTTCAAGCTTCGTATCTATACAAGTGTGCATAGAGTTTAGTTTTACATGGCTTACTTTATTACGGTTAACAGGAGTTCAGTTTCATGATAATCTAGTTGCATAAACCACCTAGTCAGCAGCTGTTTGCTTGGAGGCCTAATGTGTTTAGTTTTGCCAGAACCGTCTCGAACCGGTTCAAATACGACAATGACAGCTGCTCATCTGTCACGCCGTCAGGTGCCCGCGGCTCCGCAGGAATGCGATCGCCACTTGTTTTTACATCAACATTGCAAGAAACCATACAAATTGTGAGATGTCCAAGCTGTACCATGCTCTCGACTTACTACACTTAGGCTCGGTTTTATAAAGATCCGTTAGACCTTATATCGGTTTGTTATGTCAAAAAATGTACTGAGTTACTGAAATTTGATCTGACATTTGGTCTAACGGATCTTTATAAAACCGAGCCTTGGTGGTTAAAAGCCCGTTTTAAAAGATCTGTTAGAAAGTCTTTATGACAGATCAAATATTATTATAAAACAAAGTCGCTTTCTCTGTCCCTATATCCCTATGTATGCTTAAATCTTTAAAACTACGCAACGGATTTTGATGCGGTTTTTTAAATAGATAGAGTGATTGAAGAGGAAGGTTTATATGTATAATACATGCATCAGAATTGTAGCCGTGCGAAGCCGGGGCGGGTCGCTAGTATTATATAAAATAGATATCTAAAAGTGCCAAAAACATTGACTAAATTAAACGTATAAACAAACTTCGATAAACCGTACAATTTCGATGACAACGCTTATATTTTCTAGATATTGAATGCAGAAACTGGATTGAAACAAAGAAAGATAAAACAATCAAGATGAGACAAAGTTTCAGTATAACGACACACTTACCGACCGAGATAGTTAAGGACGACAATGTTTGAGAATTTCATTATATCCAACGGAAGATACAATTCTCCCTCGTAACAGTTTAAAAATATGAAAATTACCTCATTGTTGTCTAATTTGCGGCATAAACAAAACTGTTTCAATCTATCCACAGTAAAACAACACCTAGATGGTTCCAATAGAAAAACATTCAAACTTTCGAAAACCTTCGTCATGATGAAAAAAAAAACTAAAACACTGGCAACATATTCACGAGTTCGCCGGTTCGATTTTTAAAAATAAAAAAGTATACGCGTGCTAGTGTTGTGAAAAATGTACTGCAACTAGTGTTATCAGTAATCTCGAGTTTGCCACGCCAGATATTGTAACGCCTGATGTGCTGTGATGACGACTACCTATATATACACATATACTGAATATCTAGGTGTAGATCCAGATTGCAGGAGGCGTATTAGACATTGCATGCTAATTCAGGGCATAAACAGTTATGCACGTCAAAGGAGTATAAGCGATATGCGTGGTGCATATGCAACGTTATTTTATTTTATTAACAGCTTATTGCCTTTATCACTATCACTACATAGTATAAAACAAAGTCGCTTTGTCTGTCCCTATATCCCTAATTCCCTATGTATGCTTAAATCTTTAAAACTACGCAACGGATTTTGATGCGGTTTTTTTAATAGATAGAGTGATTGAAGAGGCAGGTTTGTATGTATAATAACATCCATTAAATAGTGCACCCGTGCGAAGCCGGGCGGGTCGCTAGTACTAAATAAATCTAATAATATCAACATTTAAGTATAAGGAAGAATAAACAAATTCTGTACAACCTATACCTACTATTAATATTCGTAATAAACGAATTGACAAAGCTAACTAAAAAAATTCAATCGTGAAGAGATATAGGTAGGGTCGGTAGGTGGGTTTACGGCCTGTTGCGCCAGTTTGCGGCCATTTGGATGAGTTGATGAACTGAAAGGACATTTTTTTGCTTTTTTAATATATTCCCATTCAATAGCTACTAAATAAAACGCATACGACTCACTATTTCTTTAGGGCATGTAGCAATGTAAATATCTTTAATTGACAAACCTTCGTTTTTCAGAAGGCCGCAAACTGACGCAGGTCGCGTAACTGGCCTAGCGACCATATATGAATGCAGTTTTTTCTTCAATCTAAAATTCTGATTTGTTGCTTAGTGGGTTCTTAACACATTATCTATTTTTTTTTGGATTCATTAACCTGTAGGTATGATATTATATAGCTTTTTTGGATTCATTAACCTGTATGATATTATATACCTTGCTGTATTTGTGTAAACTAAGCCTGCAGATTGAACAGGTATTTTCTAGACAATTAGTTACAGGAATTAGCCACACATAGCAAACACTCCACGTTGATCACAACTACAGATATTCTCACTTATATAAAGTACAGTATGACGTCGTTTAGATTTTTTAAATAGATAAAATTAAATTTCACAATGTGGTTATTTTATATAATAGGGATGTTGACTAAATAATAAAATCAATAAGTTCGAATTTTCTCGAAAAAGTATTAAGCACTACCGCTGCTAACGTAAACTAAAAATTTAGAAATAAAGGAATAATTGAAAAATTTGGGCACCGAGCAGGATATGAACCTGCGACCTCCCGCCGTTA
The DNA here is from genome assembly GCA_963556455.1 of Epiblema foenella. Taxonomy (NCBI): domain Eukaryota; kingdom Metazoa; phylum Arthropoda; class Insecta; order Lepidoptera; family Tortricidae; genus Epiblema; species Epiblema foenella. The sequence goes on from OY747111.1 coordinate 17,827,545, forward strand.
ATGAAGCCTGAGTCTTCTGGTAGATGTCGCTGTACGCCTCCCTTAAGGCGTTTATATAAATGAAGGAATGATTGAGGAATTTCGGCCCGAGTGGCGGTTGCACCTATAGCTCAGTTGGCTAGAGCGACTGGCCGCGAGTGCCGGGAGCTCGCAGGTTCAGATCCTGTTCGATGCCTTAATTTTTCAATTATTCCTTTATTTCTAAATTTGTAGTTCTCGAAAAAGGATCAAATTCTTAATCAAATGGCGACGAAAGTAACTCAAAGGACAAATGATTGTATAATTATAAGTCTTCTAAGTTTTAAGAGGGGGCATATTCTATCCCTTTTCCGCACAACGCACCTTTGTATCGGAACGATCGTCATTTACTATGGCGCTCATGGTCAAAAACGTCACTGAACTGTCGCGCTTTCTCTCTAACCAGCAACATTAAAATGGTTGAGCTTCGATAATATTTTGAGATTGCCTTGTTTCTTTTGGAGTAGTCTTTTCAAGTCAACAATCCTGTTTAGATTGTAGTATTTAGTGAAATAAATAATTATTCCAATTACTGCAAAAAAAAAAATACACAAAGTAAACCGAAGACCGCCTGTTGTCTACCATCAACATGTTTATTTTTTTTTTTTTTTCAATGTATTTTCAGGTGATCAATAAAGAATATTTGTATTATATTATATTGTAAGGGTGGATCAACTATTCTTTGTTGCTCGCTGCCATGGTTACGTCTCCTGAGTCACTCTTTAAAACTGTGACTTTATAAGATTTTAATCTACCAAACATGCGTTTTAGCAATGAGTATATATCCATTTGGACATGGGTCATCTCTTGAGCATGCTTGAAGTGCATATTATAAACATTTTTCTAAGAAAATCGGTTACTGTTGTCTCCTCGCTGACGGGACAGAATAACGACAAGACAAAGTTGATTGACCCGTAAACATACAGATGTTAGTGTGGATATTTCGTTATTTAGACATTATTTTATAAAAGTATACATAAACATACATGTAACCGGTGGTATAACAATAACTTTAATTCATAAAATGTACTGTACTTTAACCATTATGGAATAATCACGTCCAATGTAACGTAAATGTCAGTTTACTTAATCTAATTAAAAATTCAACTTTAAGTTAACATGAAAATTACTTTCGTTCTTTTTATTTCCCAGAGGATCGTGAGAGTACTTATACACAAATTCTCATTCTACTATTTTCCCTTTCTTTCTATTGTTACGAATAAAAATAGCAAATCGTGACAAGCATTCATGATAATGTTAATTAATATGAGACAATGTTTAAACGTGGATTTTTTTTTATTAACTTCCAAGCTCACATACAATATTGAAGATAATATCCGCAAATATCTGAAGTTAAATAATGTTCTCAACATATTATAGAATGGGTCTTCCTGATAGACTCAATTCTTAAATAACTAGGGGCCCAAGTTTTAGTTGATGGGATCCACTGAAGATCAGCGTCGCTGCACCCTGTGCCTCGACAAATGCTGAGCGGACTCTTTTTTTGTGACAACACTGTATATCTTTTAGATTTAAGCCTTTTGTGTAATTTATTATGTTGTTGTTGCAAAATAAAAATTTATTCTATTCTATTCTATTTTCACTAGACTATTTTTGTGACAACACTGTTATATCTTTTAGATTTAAGCCTTTTGTGTAATTTATTATGTTGTTGTGGCAAAATAAAAAAATATTCTATTCTATTCTATTAGACTATTTTTCGCCCGCGTGTGAAGCGCGGGGAGCGTACGCCCGCTACAAATACATATCCATGCCTTTACCATGAGTTTGCATGACCGTACTCGCTAGCGACTGCGTAAACGATTTAAGGCCTCGCCACATTCAACGTGGTAGCGGCGCTGTCGCAGTTTGCGCGCGGTCCCGCGCTGATCTGAATGCACGGAACGTTATGAGCTATGTCACACCGGCCCGCGCTCGAACTGCGCGGTAGCCGCGCGGTCTCGCGCTTGGCCTTAGTTTGACGACCGGTTTAGCCTAGTGGGTAGTGCACCTGCCTGTGAAGCTGACGGTCCTGGGTTCGAATCCCGGTCAGGGCAAATATTTGTGTGATGAGCATGAATATTTGTTTCTGAGTCTTGGATGTTTTCTATGTATTTAAGTATTTATATCTATTAAATATATCGTCGTCTAGTACCCATAACACAAGTCTTCTTGAGCTTACTGTGGGGCTAGTTCGATTTGTGTAAGATTGTCCTCTAATATTTATTTATTTATTTATTTAGTTCTATTGCGTAACCGGCAGAGGCGCTGTACTTTTTCCCATACAAATTTTTACGCAGTCGCTAGCGAGTAGGTACGGTCATGTAAACTTGATAAAGGCACCAATTTCAATTCAATACGTTCAGTGGAACTGATCCTCTTAACAATGAGTACCTCCTGAGGGTAAAACTCAATCAATAACTCACCCCAGTAATGAAAACCCTCAATTAAAAACGCGACACACGTAAAACCGCGGGCACGTTCCGAACCATAATTAAATAATCAAGCGATGCATTAAGCAAAGCATTTTCGTTAATATTGCTCTACGAAATCCTACCCTTATTTACAAAATATTATAACTATCACGATCGCTAATTTAAATGTCGACCTTATTAAACATAAGATAGAGTAACTTGTGCAATAACGCAATTAAACAATATAAGACGTTTGGAAGTTTGCGGTAAGGCTTTGGATTATGTTTCGCTTGAAGTCTTATGCCTCCGTTGGTTAAATAAATAATACTAACTTGAATACGAGGCTGTATTATTGTTTCAATAAGCAAGTACTAACATCACGGTAAATGCTAAAATGTAGTAGGTAACGTATTTAAGATATTGAAATTCAAGAAGTGATATAGAGCCATAAAACCCAATCTTAATTTATTATTTACTTCAATAAGATTAAGGTTTGCGAAATAAATTTTCTTTTCTTTCAATAGGGTTCCGCTCGGAACCTTCGAGCACTAAAACTAAATAACTAACATTATCGATCAGCGTTTTCATAACTGATAACAGCCCTTATAACTATTTTGTACATAGGAATATGAAGCATAAAACTACATTTTATACGTCTCTTGGCCTAAATTACGTTCTAGGTCTAACATAGGTAGCCTACCAAATACCTAAATAGCGTAAAAGTTTAATATTTTCATTGTATCTAGTTGACACATTTCTTGCAGGAAAGCATATCAAACGATTCGACATGTTTTGTTTTCTTGTGTAACTACACATTGTAAATACCTATTATTATTTTTTCCGCGTTTTTCTTTCAATTCTCTTTTGTTGTTTACCACTTACATTTACTTAAGTAGGTTAAGTAGTATCATTGTAATAAGCATATTTTGGAGAAAATGACTGACTGTCGAGTTTCTTTCGACGTTTCTTCTCGGCAGTGGTCTCATGAGAAACGCTAGTAGTTTTTGACTTGTAAAAGTGCCTTTGCGGCCTACTTACAGAATAAAGTTCATTTATTTCATTTACCCGTATAGGTGGTTTAGAGGCCATCTGCCTGTCACCTGACTAGTCCACGTATATTTATGCAGCAGCGTTGCTAGGTTACTGACTAACAATCGTGTAAGTAACTATGTTGAAAATGGCCTGAATCGCTTCGAGAAAAGTACGGTACAGCCGTACCTCTTTGTTTTGCTCGACTTGTCGGGGGCACTACCGCCCCCAGATATGTATTACATTGTCGCATTTGTGCAATTAAACGCCATTATCAGGGAAAAATCAATGAGTAAGCGTTAGCCTAACGTAGGGGAAGCGTTTCCAACAAGCCCAAACAAAGTATGAGAGAAATATTTTCCCTGTCAGTCTTTATGATATTGATATAAGGTTGACTTTCACCCGACCAGTGTCTGTTTTTCACTACACCTATAGGAGAAAATTCCATACTAAGGACTCTAAATAAGTCAATTTGTGTTTTTCACTTCACACCACAAGTTGTGATTACGTTGTGATTCACAACGTATGATGTCACGCCGACTATTGGGAGCGTTAGAATTAGAACGAAACAGATGTATCACCGCGCCGCCACGCCCCGTTCCTATTTTCACACCGCATCTGTTAAGCCTATTACACACTGTAGCGGCCGCGGTGGCGGCCTGTTGTACACTATGACAATCCTAACAATCATTCAGACACACGCGACCTTGATTGTCATTGTGCCAACAGGCCCCTGCAGTGCGTGGTACGCTTTAGAGTATCTTGTATTTCGTCGGCCGTGCGACTCTGTGTCTGTAATCTGGCCACAAGTGATGCTCAACATTTGTTCTTCAGTGAATCTCAAACTTTAACGTTTAAAACATTTAGAACGCATTGAACTGACATTGTAATACGAATAGCGGAAAGTAGATTGACGGCAAGGCGTTTGAAACTGTTTATGTTATTTAGTAAGGCACTAAATAGCCTGAATAGTTTCTGTGCGGTATGCCTGGCGCGCTTTGCCCGTACTCCCTACCTTTACCGCATTCGACAACTTCGTGGAGTGAAGAATCCTGAGACTCTAAAACTGTACCATAGTCGGGACATTCTACTTTTTTATGACCAGTTTTCTATTACAATAAAAACTCTATGATATGTATTGAATTAGCGAACAAAAAAAGGATTTCTAAAATAGTACCTGAATATAATAAAAGTATAAGTAAAAATACTTAAATATTAACATATTGCTGTAAAAGGTGGGTAACACAGTGGTAAAAACCATTTTTTCATGCAAATGGTGAGACATTTGGATGGTGGATTCGAACCCAGGACCTCCAGCTTCGAAGGCAGGGACACTACCAACTAGGCTAAAGCGGTCGTATAATACATGCATCAGCATTGTACCCGTGCGAAGCCGGGGCGGGTCGCTAGTATATTATAAACCATAATCATTATATCGAAATTTACCTCTAGAATCGAGGCAAAATGGTTACCGCTACGAAAACTATACCATAAATAAGTAATACGAAAAGTAAGACTTTACTATGTCTGTGTTAGGTTAATATTTAATTCAAGATTGGTTGGTTATTACACGCAAACCAAACATCGAAAAGGGAGGCAGGGAATATTCGTTTTCACATTACTTTTAGCAGTAATATGGTAGGTAAATATATTTAAAGCAAAAAAGAGTCTGTACCTACTTATACACATTTTTTCTGTAATCTGACCACAAGTGTTGCTCAACATTTGTTCTTCAGTGAATATCAAACTTTAAAGTTTGAAACATTTAGAACGCATTGAACTGACATTGTAATACGAATAGCGGAAAGTAGATTGACCGCAAGGCGTTTGAAACTGTTTATATCATTTAGTAAGGCACTAAATAGCATGAATAGTTTCTGTGCGGTATGCCTGGCGCGCTTTGCCCGTACTCCCTACCTTTACCGCATTCGACAACTTCGTGGAGTGAAGAATCCTGAGACTCTAAAACTGTACCATAGTCGAGTCATTCTACTTTTTCTATTACAATAAAAACTCTATGATATGTATTGAATTAGTGTACAAAAAAAAGGATTTCTAAAATAGGACCTGAACATAATAAAAGTATAAGTAAAAATACTTAAATATTAACATATTGCTGTAAAAGGTGGGTAACACAGTGGTAAAAACCATTTTTTCATGCAAATGGTGAGACATTTGGATGGTGGATTCGAACCCAGGACCTCCAGCTTCGAAGGCAGGGACACTACCAACTAGGCTAAAGCGGTCGTATAATACATGCATCAGCATTGTACCCGTGCGAAGCCGGGGCGGGTCGCTAGTATATTATAAACCATAATCATTATATCGAAATTTACCTCTAGAATTGAGGCAAAATGGTTACCGCTACGAGAATTATATCATAAATAAGTAATACGAAAAGTAAGACTGTGTCTGTGTTAGGTTAATATTTAATTCAAGATTGGTTGGTTATTAAACGCAAACCAAACATCGAAAAAGAAGGCAAGGAATATTCGTTTTCACATTACTTTTAGCAATAATATGGTAGGTAAATATATTTAAAGCAAAAAAAAGTCTGTACCTACTTATACACATTTTTTGCTTGAGGCGTGACGCACATTGGTGTGTCACCATCGCCAATTAACACAAAATGAAACCGTTTGCGAACTCTACATATTCATTTAACCATTACTAGAATAAAACAAGGTATATAAACTGAGGGCCTACTCCGAACGTCGTATCCTGCCGTTCCTTTCACTCATGTAGTGTATAACACAAGAGCGAAAGGGACGGCACGATACGAAGTAGGCCCTCTGAATGCCTCTAGTGTGTCAGACCAATCAACAGTGATTTCAGAGATCACAGAAATAAAATGAAAATAATTTATTCGTGACGTTACATAGAACAAGACAAAACAGTATCGCTACATAGTATAAAACAAAGTCGCTTTCTTAAATGGAAAAGTTCGATTACCTCGAAAACCAAGGGACTTTTACTAAACCTGAAAGTCCATTTTCTGGACCAGCCTCAGGTGCTCTATCGGTGGTAAGAAGCTTGTCCATTATTTACTGGACACCCTGTATAATTTTAATTTAAGATCTTACTCTAAGGGTCGGTTGCACCAAGATACGATCACAGGCCGGTCATCGTCAAATATGGCGCCGGCAGCTGTCATCCCATAGAAACTTGTCAAACTTTCCATACAATCAGATTTTAATGAACATCGCTTACGATTACAGACGGTTTTGTGCAACTCACCCTAAAACTCTATCGAGTCTGTCTGTACCAATAAAACACTTCCACATTTATTACAGAAACACAATTGCAAAAACAGAATGATAATGCGAAATCAAATATTAAAGCGCTGTTCGCATTCCGCCACGTAAATATTTCACGCGCGCGTTACATTGCTGGCTCATTAAATATTGGGCACCTCCTGTACACAAAACGACGTAAACGCCATATATTTACATGTAACTTTGGACGTTTTATTTTATACGAGTTCGGTAGTTGGAGCTCAGAAGGAGAAATGGAAACGCAAACATTACAATAAACCTTATTTCCTGGTCTGAATGTACTTGGGTGCGGGATTGCCTTCTGAATACTAGAGAAGTTTGTTATTTAGACAGATTGGGATGTGTTCTATGGGTTGTTTATTTTATAAAATTGCAATAATACCAAGTGACAATGAGAGCAGCTCGTGAAGGCAACTATTGTAATAAGTTATGTAAATATTTCCCACCCCTAGGCACACACTCACGGACCCGGACGACGTAATCACAGCGTCCATCGAAAGATGGAACGCTGCGCTTACGGCGTCCTACTCAGACACGACGCATACACTTAGGCATTCCCGCCGGCGGGGACCTCTACCGCGCGATCGTAACAACACTGACACATATAGTCCCTATTCGTCCCGGTACCGCCGCACACCGGGTAGTCAGTTCGATCCCGGTCGGGCCTAGCTGAGTTTCTTGCTGGACTCTTCTCAGCTAGGCTACGTTTAGTGAACCAGCGACAAAACTCCCAGTGGCTCGATTCCTCAGATTCGTTTGAAATCGCTCAACCACTCTCACTGGAGCGCAAACTCGAGTATTTCAGTGTTTCAAACCACACGCGTGGTCGTGTCGGAGGTTTTCCCCTGGATTTTCCCCAGGCTACTCTCCAACCGCGCACTCCTATCGCTTTATTGGGCCCGGCCTCTAAAACCACAGCCAGGTTTAAAAAAAAGTTATGTAAAGTGCCTATACATTTTTTTTATCCCTGTTATAATATGAAATGAAGAAGAGCAAACACAGGTTATAGGCTATCTGCTGTCATTCATAAACGTCCTTTATACCTATTTTAGCTGTGACGTGACATTGACATTTACTGTAGACAAAGAGGGACAAACACATTTAAGTTAATATGCCTTTATTCATTAAATACGTAACGTTAAGTATTGTCGGTTGCTTCAAACCGTTCGGTAATCGTAAGTTACGTTCATTAGAATCCGTTTGTATTGAAAGTTTGACAGTTCTCTAGAAAGTGACTGCTGGCGCCATGTTTAACGTTTACCGGTCAGTAATAATAAATCGACATAAAGTCAGCTTTGTTCGGAATACAAACCCAAATCCCTTACCTATAGACTGATGTGGATAATATAATATTTATATTTTAAGCCTGTAGTTAAAAAAAATGTATGGGCAAAAGTACAGCGCCTCTGGCGGTTACGCAATGTAACTAAGAATCGGCATACTAAATCGTTTACGCAGTCGCTAGCGAGTACGGTCATGCAAACTCATGGTAAAGGCACAGGTCAATAAGTAATCAAGATCCTTTGAACTTTTTAATAAGAATACCTGAAAACATAATCGCTTGCCATTAGGGGTTCAAAGAAGAGAGAAATTAAGGTCAAATGAATGGAATTCATTTCAAGATATTCCGGATTGGATACGTAATATTATAGAATGAAAAAAGACGTAATTAGAGGGAAACTATTGGGGAAATTAAGTTTAGTAACACTCTAGTTGTAGAAACAAGTTGTCGACTAAGGGTGGGTTGCAACAAACCGTCTGTAATGGTAAGCGGTGTTCGTTAAATTCTGATTGTATGGAAAGTTTGACAAGTTTCTATGGGATGACAGGTGCCGGCGCCATATTTGACGATGTTGTGATCGTATGTTGGTGCAACCGACGCTTTTATCCGTCCAGCACCCACAATAGAGTTTAGAGAAACCATGTTGTGTACCTCTAAAAACTGGTTCTAATCGCACAAAAAAAATAGTCTGGCTGGGACATGTTCGTCGAATGCAACCATCGCGTTTGCCGCGGCGTGTTTTGCTTGACGCCTTAGCTGATGCCAAGAGAAGAGTAATAGGTAGGCCAATGCTGCTACGGTATCCTCTGCCAAGCTGACTTAAAGGGGATCCTCGGGGTCGTAGACGGTCGTACTTGGGAGCCACGATCGTCATAGAAACAGCGGGACCCACATAGGCGGACTCTAGGGCGGCACTAAGGGAAATCCCTCACTCATATAGTGTATAATACTCATATAGAGTGAGTGAAGTTCGATGTATAGGCCCTGTCGCGTTCCGTTGAGACCCCGGAGCCGCCCGAAATGAGTCGAGGAGGATAAAGCGAGCAACAAAATCCCGGCACACAAATGGGAGGAGCTCTCCTAAGACAGACAAATGGCGCAAACTAGTGTTCGATGGGCGTAAAGACCATGACAAAAAAGCGAGCTAAAAGACATCAGCGGGACAATATAAGATTTCAAGCTTACATGGTCATTTACATTAGAATTACGATTTGAAACGGGATATTTACCATGTATATTTGTATGTTTGAGTTCCCGATATTTCGGCACTGTTGCAAGCGCCATTATCAAGGATTAACTGTGTGTGTGTGTGTGGGTGTTAATCCTTGATAATGGCGCTTGCAGCAGTGCCGAAATATCGGGAACTCAAAAATACAAATATACATGGTAAATATCCCGTTTCATATCAGCGGGACACCTCTTCGCCAGGGGCAAACTTCACCTGCAAGGTTTGCAGTCTCGTATATCGTTTATACAGCCACAGACGTCTCCCCACATGAAACAGCCTGTATAGTGTGTAATAGACAAACGCCGTTGACTGTACGTAAATAGGTACTTATTCGAGGGTAAAACGCTGTAAATATTTTCCTAGAAACTTTCAAAGCTATATCGCGACCCCAAAGACATATAAACGCAAACTTGTCTATTCGTAACTTGAACAAGAAGCGGCATAACAGTTGGCGAGTTTTTACATTGAGTTAACCGTCGGTTTATTCTTAAACCAGGTATATGACTGCCGAGCGCTGGGACGGTTTGAAACAAGTAAACTTTATATAAATACGATACGATTCGAACCCGGGACCTCCAGCTTCGAAGGCACTACCAACTAGGCTAAAACGGTTGTCAAATTTATCTAAACATTATAGTTGTTTGTAGGCATTATGATCACCTGATTATTTTGACTAGTTTTCCTGGTGACACTGTGGGGAAAAAGCGAACAAGGAAGAGGGTAGATCGCTATGGTGTGTGGGTAGACCACAACTAAAACTCGCAGCAAGTCAGTTAATCCTTGATAATGGCACTTGCAACAGTGCCGAAATATCGGGAACTCAAAAATACAAATATACATGGTAAATATCCCGTTTTAAATCGTAATTCTAAGTTTTCCTGTTCACTGTAAAGTCAACAATCAAGTGATATTTTAAGTTCACTGTTTTGTGTATTTTGTATTTCAATGAGAACTCGCTTATGGAACGCCATCTAGTGAAAACATGCAACATAGGCATTTTTACTATTCGTTACTCAGGTACAATACTTTTTGTAAACAATGATGTAATTTTAGGTACGGTCCAAGGCACCAATATGAATACATTTTTTCACCTTATTCCATTGAAATAAGGTCCAAAAATATATACATATTTATGTCCTCTGAGGGCTACCGGCATTGAGGTCCGCATTAAATTCGGCCTCGAATGCCGCATGTCGTCATCGCATATCGCACACAAAAACTATAGTACATTCGAATAAAACACGTTTTTATACCAACCGAGCCTCCCGCTACAAGAGGACTATGAAAACAGTAGCTTGACTTCAAACTAGCCGCAAATCTGTGCAATACATTCATGTCAATAATTTAATGTATAGCAATCGACACTGATTGCTGGTCATTGAATTACTGACAAGAGGTATAATATGGTAGTTTTAAGTTAATTTAATGACTAACCCCCGTATTCATAAACGTCTATCAAACCTACATTAGTTAATTAGCCGCTAAAGTTCGTTTGTCCTTATCTGTCACTTTGACACACGTGCTTGTGAGACAGTGACAACAGACATTTTAGTTAGCAGATGTTTGTTAAGTTCTATGAATAAGAAGGTAAGAGTAACACTAACACTAGTTTTATTCACATGTAATTACTAATTACTAACCAATGGATCTGAGTTATATGAATAAAGATTATTTTATTATTATTATTATATCATAGCGGCACGTTGACTTCAAATGGTTCCATTGTTTTAATGTACAAATAAGACATTTGAATTTATCTCTAGTTATACTCTCAACTGACCAGAACTAACATAGAATATCACGTCTTAAATAAGAAGACGCTGATTAAATTGTTTAGCAACTTTTCGACCACGATAGCACGTACGGTACGCGTATATAATTAACCTACAATACATAAAGTATCGAGACGTTACGTAATCAGGTTATAACACTTTCACCGCCAAACATTTCGTAGCATTACACTCGAGTACCCAAAAACATGCGAAAAAACCGTATGTAAAGCAGGGACCTATACCGGTATTTTTAAAAAACCCTGAATTAGCCCAATATTTTGGATTATTTTTTGCTCTTTACGTAGGGCTGAATCATGTATTTAGGAAACAACGTCGTATTATTAGATTGTCCCATTAAAAACGAAATAATGAACCGGTGACCGTAATAATACCGGTATTTTTCTATGGAGAAAATACCGGTATCCGATCCCTGATGTAAAGTAAAACACCTAGATGTAGATGTAGTGTAGGGACGCCTGGCCGGAAGCAGGCGGGCTGTCGATCGCAGGTCAGGATCATTCAGCCCAATTCCCTTGAAGTCGGAGCTTAAGGTTACTGTCCCGGCGGCATTCCCAGAGCGGCCACCTAACACAAGCTTCTGGTACTAACAGTGATTACTGGAGTTAAAGTACTGATTATACTTCCACTGTGGTACAGTAGGACCAGTAGAGCAAATGTACTTTATGTTCGTCATACGTTTTTATGGGACGACTCGAGTTTATGTCCCATCTCTTCCGCTAAATCTAGCCTCGCAGACCGCAACCGGAATCCCGAGTTATATAAAAGGCTCTTGATTTGAGTTGGTCCAGAAATGACTTTAAGGAAAATCTGTTACACGAATTCAATTTATTTTAGTGAGGTTCTCGGCTAAAGTTTAGCTGAACTAACACAAGTCGTATATAGCAGCTGTCTGAATGTATGGAAATTCAATTCGTCTGACAAGCGCGAGCGGGATGCCGCGCAGCATGTCGTAGTTAAGCCTAGACAACGTCATGTTTTATGCTAAACATGAAATTGAAGTTTCAGCCACCGCTATTACTCGTGCGAAATTTAACATGATATATTATAATTGTTACTAACAAAATATGGAACTGTAGTATTCTGAAATAAATGTTTTTTTTTATTTGTATGAATATGACCATACCAAAGTTTTCAACGCAACACCTATATTAATCCTTGTATTAAAAATGGCTGCCTGAATAGGGATGTTTAAACCAAATAACAAAATTAATAAACTAGATTTAACCAGCAGAATTGGAAGACCACTTCCACTTGCCACATAATAAGGGATAAACAAGAAAACTGGACAAAAACCTTAGAGTAGATGAAAGGACGAACTTAAACTTACAGCAGCCCCGAACTGGAAGAGAGCGGCATACTCGTATGACAGACTACAGTGGAAAGAGCCAGAGAGCCTTTGCCCAGCTGCACACTGATTTAAGAGACATAATTTTATTCAGAACTAACGACCCGCCCCGGCTTGGCACGGGTGCAATGCTGATGCATGTATTATACATATAAACCTTCCCCTTGAGTCACTCTATCTATTAAAAAAAACTGCATCAAAATCCGTTGCGTAGTTTTAAAGATTTAAGCATACATAGGGATATAGGGACATAGGGACAGAGAAAGCGACTTTGTTTTATACTATGTAGTGATAAACGGGCTTAATAGATAGATAGTTAGGTATGACCAAACATGAATCGCGCTCAATAGCATTGTAGCTACATTGTAGCTTTATCGATATTACGTGCATTAAATCCACCGGGCACTATCGGCTCATAAAGCTAACGCTGAAATTCAGAAAGAGAAAAAAATTGAAAAACGACTAGTGGATATCCGATAATACGAACATTGTTCAAAGTGAACTTTGAACAATGTTCCTATTATCGGATATTTATTAGGACACAAGCTAGCTGGTAATGTTTCGTATCAGTGTCACAGTAGCTTTGATATATTTTGTATTAAGCAATACCGCTGCTAACGTAAACTACACACTACTCAGTTGGCTAGAGCGACTGGCCGCGAGTGCCGGGAGGTCGCAGGTTCAAATCCTGCTCGGTGCCTGAATTTTTCCTTTATTTCTAAATTTGTAGCTTTGATATAGTTTAAAGCAATAATACAAAACCTTACAAACGTCCGATTTGATGCACTCACACAGGCACGTGTCGCTACAATAAACATAAACAGAATTTGCAAGATGCGGCAACATCAGTTACACGTGTCGCGCACGTGTGCGTAGAAATACTTTTCAATGGAGCACAGGTCTAAAATACTTTATTAGACTAGTCGAAGTACTGCTTTAGCTATGTTTACTGTGTCGGTGTCGAACGTATAGAACGATCATTTCGGGAAAAGAATGGATTCATATCGCAGTTTTATCGACGATTTTAAATGGACGCTATTATCTGTCGCTCATAAGTCACACGACCTATCTACCTACTGCATCATAGTTGGGAAACTGCCACTGTATCATATTTTTATCATTCCGTCTAAAGTAGGTTGCAACATGTATACTGGCTTTCCTATCCCGGGGCTAAAGATGAGGAGCAGTGAAGCGAGCTCTCCCAGACGATGCCTATTCACTCGTGCCTTAAAAAGGTCTAGGTTATATGAACTCGGAAATCAGCCGCCGGCAAGGAGTTCCGGGTCATAAACGGATTTAGGTTTGCGTTGTTTCTGTGGACATACCAAAAGTTAAGGGCTACAAAGCTTAATTTTGGATTGGACCAGTAACCCGCATGAACAGTGTCTCCGTTTCTACAAATCCCTGCAGTAAAAACATAGCTAACATGCACATAAGCCGTTAACTATTGACCACAGGAGGGACGACTATTGTTTTTTCAACTAAGTATGACCCTTCCAAACCTTAGCAGTGCGCATTACAAAAGATGATATAAAGCGCTTGGTCGAAATAACATGAATTTCGACCATGTAAGAGTGGTCTGGATGTCCGATGGAAGACGGCAAGATTGATGGAATGCAATGGAAGGAAGATGGATGGACGGGATGTTCGGCAAACTACCATAACATATTTAAAAAATCATCATCATCATCATCATTCAGCCGGTCCACTGCTGGATATAGGCCTCCCCTAAGGAGCGCCACAGCACACGGTCGCGAGCCACCCGCATCCAGCGACTGCCCGCTGCCTTGACCAAGTCATCAGTCCACCTAGTGGGAGGCCGTCCAACGCTTCGTCTTCCCGTGCAAGGGCGCCACTCGAGAACCTTTCTTCCCCAACGGTTATCGGTTCTACGAGCAATGTGGCCCGCCCACTGCCACTTCAACTTGCAGATTCTCTGAGCTATGTCGGTATGTGTGTTTAAAAAATCATATTTAAGTAATACAAGTATAATGCGTACAAACTTATGCAACCGATCATGTCTTTCTATCTGCGTCACGCGTTAACTATATCACTTCCTAATAATCCCTATTACATTCCATTTTCAAACGTGCATCAACAAATTACGTAAACCGAAATCTGTACCAGCTACAGTGACTTATTACAGGCAATCGTGTTAACTTCTCTGCCAGCTTTACCTAAATTGACAGGGCGTGATCGATGGACTGTCAGTAATGGAGATTGGTCAATATCTGCCGCTTACTAATGGTCGGTCGATATTCACAAAGCAGATTTCGCTTCAGGCGAATCTTTAGTATAGAGATTAGAAAGGAGGAACAGTGGTATGTCATCTTGGATGTTCAAAAAAGCATGTGATACTTATCCTCGTGGCTGTCGAGATCCAGACAGACTTTTGCCGGATGACCATTCACGCTTAGCGAAACATAAAAAAAGTTGTTTAGTTATGTGTGTGAAGGTCTATAATAAAATACCTGCCGAATTGCGGTCGTTGCATATTATGTCATTTAAAAAGTATCTGTACCGATGGCTAAATGAAAAAAACTTCTATAGCTTAAATGAATTCTTTGACACGTAATGGCAGGCGATGTGATTTATAAGTATTGATGTGTATTTAGCTGATACCTAATATTATATTTGCATACCAATTTTGGTTAAACATGTTAACTTACCAATAATAATATTAACAGCTTGTATCTAATGGTAATGTTTAATGCAAATAAAGTTATTCTTATTCTTATTCTTATCTTGTGTATGTATGGAGAAAGAAGTCCAATTGAAGTAGGTACGTCAACCTAAGACTACAGCATAATGACACTATATAACCCCTAATAAATGATAAAGAACCACGTACCGATTCAAGGCATATTCGACCTTGCAATGAAATGAATTCATTTATTCTTCAATTTAGGCATGTTACATGCACTTATGAATGTCAAAAAACTACCACCCGTTCATAAAATAAACCTCTGCCTCGAGAAGAACCGGCGTAAGAAACTCGGCGAGGTGTTATTTTTTCAAAACAATATACAATGTATATAAAATAACAATGTCATAATACTACAGAATTCAAATGCTACAATATAAACATACATACATATTTTTAATATTAAGGACAAATTATTTCACAACAATCGCATTCGATATTTTAATGCCGTGCCACACTGTGCCATCTCAATTGCAACCATTGCTACTGCCATATAAATATGAAATCTAATTCTAATGTAAAAAGGTTAAAAGTAAAAATTCCTCAAAGCAATGGTTCCAAATGTTTTCCTCCCAAATCAGTCAAACAAAACAGTCCTTCTTATAAATACGTCAATGAGGTCAATAGGTTGTCTGTCCACCTACCAATACGCCGTATGCCTATTTGCCACCGTCGCAGTATAAAAAAATGCCTTTTTGAATGTCGGATTCAAGATATATTAGGGGGCAGTGAGTCGAGAGATGGTGAACCATGTTGGAATTGGAATCGTAAATACTCCGATGAGCTCTGGGGCGCTACCGCGAACAGCAAACGAAGTTTTCGCTCTCTGTCGCACTTGCACGTCCGGACGTAAGTGCGACAGGGAGGGAAATCTTCGTTTACTGTTCGCGGTTTTTCGAAGCCCGAACGTATCATATCGTCTTTCACTCTCGTGTTATTCACTATATGAGAGGGAGGGACGGCATGATACGAAGTTAGGAGTAGCCGCTCTGAGATTATTGTCTTAGTTTTTATGGAAATGGGGAAATTGTAATGGTTTCAACTTATCTGAATGTGTATTAATGAAGCTATACTGACTGGCACACGATATTGATTTTAGACAGCATCACTATTCGCATACTGGCCTCTTTGTGTTAGGCTTTCGCATTATCTTTCTCATCATCCCTGGTTATTGAAATATCCTATAACGGCTTTAAAATTGAGTATTTTGTATCGAGAGTTGAATTATACTTTATTAATATGCAATAAGCACTTGTTCAATTAATTAAGGGTCCTTATCAGATAAAAAATGCTCTTCTATTTACGCCATTTTCTGTTTGAATTGACACGTATCTTGACATCTTCTCAATGTTACTATCTAGAACAGGACTATTAAAACCTTATGCGATAAATTTCAAATGTGTTTTTTTGGATTTTTCATTAAGAAATATAGTCTCAAACATCACTCCAAATCGACCATTTTCAAGATAAAAACTTGTTTTTTCCGCTTAAATTCTACTACACACAATAAAATCAAAAAATGACTATGTTACTATCTAAAACTTTAATAAAATCGTAGTAGCCTTTAATAACTTTATTGGTATTATCAATACTTTTGTCATAGTTTGAATTCAAAACAGTTTATACTTATAACCGCTTTAGCCTAGTAGAGACTAGAGTACCCTGCCTTCGAAGCTGGAGGTCCCGGGTTCGAATCCCGGTCAGGGCATGTATTTGTGTGATGAACACGAATATTTGTTCCTGAGTCATGAATGTTTTCTATGTATTTAAGTATCTATTTATCTATATAAGTATGTATATCGTCACCTAGTACCCATAGTACAAGCTTTGCTTAGTTTGGGACTATGTTGATTTGTGTAAGATTGCCCAAAAATATTTATTTATTTATTTATTTATAAGGCCTCTTAAGACATACACATCTTATTTCGGCTTACATTAAAACTACTAAAACCAAGCACACATTATCTTATTGTATCTACGGACTAGTGATTTCGATGAAATTTGTTCTCGGGGGCGAACAATCGATCTAGCTAGCTTGTTTCCGGGAAAATGACGAGCAAGACTCGGTCTCTCGGGTAACTATTGTATAATATGGTCAAACATTAATTTAGGTTCACGTCACGTCGTAAGGTCAATTTTTTCCGGAACTCATCACTACATAGTATAAAACAAAGTCGCTTTCTCTGTCCCTATATCCCTATGTATGTTTAAATCTTTAAAACTACGCAACGGATTTTGATGCGGTTTTTTTTAAATAAATAGAGTGATTGAAGAGGAAGGTTTATATGTATAATAACATCCATTAAATAGTGCACCCGTGCGAAGCCGGGGCGGGTCGCTAGTAATCTATATAAAAAAGTATACATTTCTATATTTAAATTTACACTAACGTGTGACATATTTACACTTATTACTTTCTATATGTTCGAGTTACAAAGACATAATTTACATATATGCATAAGCGCCGTTAAATACTACCTAATATGTAAGATAAAAATGAATGTAATAAAAATAAATAGGTATATCTTACAAACTTTGGTCGGTCTGGAGATTAACCATTAATAATGAATAATGTCTATCGATATTGATTGTCAAACCTGCGTGACACTCAACGATAAGCATTATTAAATACCTCATACAAAGGAAATTTAATTGTCTATCATAAAATTCATAAACAAAGTTACAACGAGTTAAATATAACTACGGGGACAACACAACTATGAGTGAAAGTTACTATTCCCATTCAATATCGATATACAATGCGACATGAAACCAGTAGTGGCCATGGCTACAGTTCTCAAACAATAGAATCTGCTTTTGTCCCTCTCCCACCTACCGGAACAAACTATGGAGAGATAAGGACAGTAGCGAACAATAACTGGCCGTTCCTATTGAGGGACGGTTGGGCCTATTTTTAATATCAAAAGTTTGTTAAATGAGTTGATTCGATTAGGTGCTAGTTGGTTAGTCGGGAAGTAAAATACTGTTCGTTTTGTAAGGCGCGTTTAGACATGATCATTTTGACTTGTAAAAGTGCCCTTGAGGTCTATTTGCAGAATAAATGTTTTGATTTTGATTTAAAAATAACTACGAGTTTAGAAACGATTATGAAATTGACTAGGTACGAGTTTGGGTTTCACTTTGCTTCTGTTGTTTTTTTTGTTTTAATATGAGTGTTTTCTGTGTCTAATTTTTTCTTTCTTTCTTTCTTTCAATCAACATTTCGTTCTGGTGAATATCGTAAGTTACGATAATAACCGATATTAGGTACGATTCGTAAAATATTCGACAAGTCGTTTTCTGTGTCATTTCAAATTCAATTCTTTAGCTTAATTTTTAAAAAAAATTGAAAAATGTCTATTTATATACCTATAACATACATGTTTTACTTGAACAGTGATATACCCTGTCATTTATTCATTTATATTTTACATATCATGGTAGTTACGTCAATTGGTTAACTAACCGGTTAGGCCGGGTTTTATAAAGCTCCGTTAGATCAAATATCGGATCAAATTTCAGTAACTCAGTACATTTTTTGACATAACAAACCGACATGAGGTCTAACGGATCTTTATAAAACCGAGTCTTAATGTGTCAGATCAATATGACAGCTTCGTGTGGACTGGGTTAGGTTAGTACGACTCGTTTTAACCCTTAAAGCGCCATCGTCTGATACATCAGACAAGTGACAGTATAAATAGTGTAAATGACACCTTCCTGGTTTATGACAAAGTTGAAAATTGCGAGACAATTGAGCTACTTGACAATGTTCGCAACTTGGTCGTGTTATGCAAAACGGGACTGACACGACATCGGGTGACATCTGTTATAACACGGCTAAATTACAGACAATGGCAACGGTAAAATTCCAGATCGATTTAAGACCCTAGAAATTAACATATTTAAACGGAAATTGACTTCATATTTAATAGAAAAATGTTATTATTCTCTTAAAGATTACTTCATTGACGATACTACGTGATATGGTTTTTCGATTCTAGGCATTTAGTTATAGTTTTTGACATACAATATACCTATCTATAATCATTATTGTATTGAGAAAATCTGTTTTTTTTTGACATTGTATAATATATAATACTTATACCTATCTGTACTGTAATCATTATTGCATTGAGCTAATCAATCTATAATCATTATTGTATTGAGAAAATCAGGATTTTTTTGACATTGTATAATATATAATATTTATACCTATCTGTACTGTAATCATTATTGCATTGAGCTAATCAGATTTTTTTTGTGTTGTCGTCCTCAATTTAAACAATAGCTGGTTGAAGGAATATTTTGTACACCTACTTAGTGGGTAAAACATAGTGGTCTTATATTTTGTACATACCAACAATAATTGTAACCTGTGTTTAACAAAATGAATAAATGAAATGAAATGAAATGAAATGGTAAGTAGCTCAACAATCCCGGTTAAAAAATCTAGAATCAAACGAAAAAATACGTAGTTCGTACTTTTGACTACCTATATAACTTAGGTGCATGATAATAGACATGTTAAAAGGAGCGCGGTCTCGCCAACAAACTGTCTTGTCAGTTTGGCGAGTAAAATTTAAATTGGAAACTTTATGTAGGTACCTTTTTGAAAAAAAAAAAAAAATATTTTTTTTTTTTAAAAACCTTTGATTCATCGACGCAAGTATTCATAGGGTTTCTCTCGTCTCTGATGAAGACGGCGCAATTTAAACAAATCACAAAAAAAAATCCTTCCTACTATGCTGCTATCTATGCCACAGAAATCTAGCTCGGAAATTTAAAATTATTCCGAGAACTGAACAAAACGAATCCTCCATACAAGCTCAAAATGCACACAAAATGCTACGGAATCTCCAAGATACGTCAAGCTTAAATAATGACAGACATATAAGTACTTTCATATTTCAAGGGAGATATTTGGGAATATTTTCGCAATTTATAGGGATAACAGTATGAAGTTACTCGGTCACGTGATATTGTGGCGAAGGTATACCAGGGACCGATACCGGTATTTTTAAAAAACCCTGATTTAGCCCAATATTTGGGATTATTTTTTGCTCTTTATTTAGAGCTGAATCATGTATTTAGGTAACAACGTCGTATTATCAGATTGTCCCATTAAAAACGAAATAATGAACCGGTGACCGTAATAATACCGGTATTTTTCTATGGAGAAAATACCGGTATCCGAACCCTGAGGTATACACAGACACAGAATCGAGTCGAGAGAGTTGTGCGAGTTTCGAGAGATGCAATAATCGAGTCGAGAGAGTTGTGCGAGTTTCGAGAGATGCAATAAGAGTATTCTCCGGAGCTATCATTCCAAATATCAGATTTCAAAGTTTCTTTCAGCAGTGTATATACAATGTAACTTCCGGGTTAACGTATTTTATCCCGTGGCTTTCTTTATAACATGCGAGCGGACCCGCGAACTTAGTTGCTGGTTAGATGGCTGAGATACGCGTCATACTCGTGATCGGGTGCTGTTTATGGAGTCCGGTCTGTTCATGCTTGCTAGGACATAGTAACTACGTTAATACTAGTGTCTTTTTATAGGGGATTGACGAGAGACATCATCCTGTTGTGGATTCGTTTTTATTATCAGTGACTTAGAGACCATATACATCTCTAACAATATTAAATTAATTTTAATTTTAACGCTCAGAGACCATGTATACGTACATCTCTGGGATATTATATTAATTTCATTATACTCCTTGTTTAATCTTGAGACCTTTTACATCTCTAACTTTACTGATGTTGTAATATTTGTAATAGATAACTTTGCAAGTTTATCTTCACTGTGTGACATTAATTTTGTTATAATTGTAAACTCGAAATTATTATTTCTTCTTGAACTGTAAATTAATATTTTGACATGAAAAATGTATTACTTATTATAGTCAGACTTTCTTAAATTGTAAATTAATATTTTGACATGTAAAAGGGCCCTTGTGGCCTATTTGCAGAATAAATGTTTGATTTGATTTGATTTGATTTGATTTGCAGTTATATTATTATTGTATTATTTTTATTTAATATTGATAGATTTTGACATGTAAAAGTGCCCTTGTGGCCTATTTGCAGAATAAATGTTTGATTTGCAGTTATACTATACACACTACTGCAATGTACAACAATAAAATTCAACTCACTCATTTTAACTGTTACACTAATATATCAGAAGACCATGAAAAACTTGAAACTATGAACGATATCACGACTTTTTATTTCAACAGGGTAGCACAGGTGTATTGGGCACGCGCGATAAAATGACATAATAGTAAATGACTTATTGGCCATAGTAGCTGTATGGACATATTACCTTTTTCATTTTGTAGGGTTAAGCAGGACGGAAGTGGACCGTCGCCGCAAGCGCAGCTTCGCGTCTTCCATACAAACGGGGTCATTAATGCATACGACTGACAGATTTATTTAGTACCACCTTACAGAAAATCGTAACTATAATAACACCACTACTTGCTGTAGTTATGTGGTGTTGTATTCCTGCTGTTGAGTAAGGCCGCCAGAGCTCCCGCGGATGCACTGTTTAAAATAAAATAAATTAATGAAATAAATAAACTTTATTCTGCAAGTAGGCCGCAAAGACACTTTTACAAGTCAAAAATTACTAGCGTTTCTCATTAGACCACTGCCGAGAAGAAACGCCGAAAGAAACTCGACAGTCAGTCATTTTCTCCAAAATATGCTTATTACAATGATACCACTTAACCTACTAAGTAAATGTAAGTGGTAAAAAACAAAAGAGAACTGAAAGAAAAACGAGGAAAAAATAACAATAGGTATTTACAATGTGTAGTTACACAAGAAAACAAAACATGTCGAATCGTTTGATATGCTTTCCTGCAAGAACTGTGTCAACTAGATACAATGAAAATATTAGACTCTTTACGCTATTTAGATATTTGGTTTGGGCCATGCATTTCTGTCTGTTAGATAGTCCTCAATAATAAGCCTTTGACATCAATGTTTTTTTTAGGTAATTTTTAAGAGCTGGAAAGGGTAAATTCAAAATTTCATAGGGTAACTTATGTAATAAAGTAATGGACCTGCATTTAGATATATCCAGCTGTCAACACAACGATTCCTCATATCCAAAGAGGCCAGCAGTGTGCTTGTGATAGTTATAAGCATCCCTATCCTGAATTATGATAAGCATCTTCAGAACGAATGCTTGTTTGCCAAGAATGTATCTGTCTTACTTACTGTGAACTTCTTAACTTATTTTTTTTTACCCGTGTCGTGTTATTAATTTATTGCAACCATGGTAAATACAGTAGATCTTATATACATAGTTATATTGGTTTCACATGGACCCTGGTAGGGCATTGCACATTTTAAATAGCCTATATGTTACAATTATAGTAATAGCCTAATAGCATGCAACTTGCGGAAATTACAATTTAATTAATTATAGATTAGGGATATCAAATTTATATTATATAACATTTTATTATATGAAATATTAGTTCACATTTAATTAGGAAATAGTAATATGTCAAGTAGGTATGGCAGTTAAATGCAGTCATTATAATCATTATTATGTATACATGTCGTAGTATTAGTTATTTAGTCTATATTATTATTCTTTGACCGGCGTCTTTTGGTTTTTGACTTCCGTTCAACTTAATATGCCTGGCAAATTGGCAATATGTGGGAGACAGAAAAATATAAAGTTAAAGTATGACAGCTACTGTTCCCAAGTAATCGAGGATGCAATAGATAGAAGACATAAACCCCAGTGGACTCCAGTGAATGACAGCTACCGTTCCCAAGAATTCTGGATGCAATAGATAGAAATCTGTGTTTTGTCCAGAAGCGAAGGGCGCACCGTCCACATTTGTCGAATCTACACTACAGCGACTTACATCTATTTTCCAACAGAAAAACCTTTTGATTCCGTTGCTCCGAGCCGTGGGCAAACCGGTTCCAAACGCTGACCTAGTCTCGATGCCACAATAATACTGAAGCTATTAATGGAGAGCTACTTCCACCCGTGCCCTTTGCAGCGACTGATATACGGACATGTGAGGTGCTAATAACAATTTCATTTCAATCCAATTGGTAAAGGAAATCAACGCATATTATGGCACAAAAGACTACATGAATGATAAAACACCGTGGGTAAAATTGTGGTTGAAATACTAATTATATTTTAATAATTATGACGTTACATCTTAATGACTATTTTCATAACTATGACATTAGATTTTGACATTAAATTTTCCTCTTGACATTCAGATTTTATTCTAGAAACTGTCTAGATTATACAATTTTTTATGTTTTTGTTTTACATATTGACGATCATTTTGTGAATTTATTATACTCTCTTTTGACATACATTATAGTAATTCATGTCTTTTTTAAAATTTCATATGCATCAATAAATTGCTCTGAATAATTAATTAGATTCAATTTATGTAATATATAACTGACGATTCAAAAGTGCTTGTTGCTAGGCCTATTTGAATAAAGAATATTTTGAGTTTGAGTTTGAGTTTGAGAACGTGAGGAAACCTGTGTAATCCCAATAAAGTCTAGTTTCCCTTTTGGGTTTGAAAGGTCAGATGGCGTCGCTTTCGTTAAAAATTAGCGGCTACGCCTACCCTGGCTCTGTATACATTTTGTAGGGGATTTATGAGACAAAAATATTTTTAAGTCCGACCTTAACAAAAAAATTAAGAGTAGAATGTAAATATAAGAGAATAAGTTTTTTATTCTACAATTGTTAATGTATAGCGCGTCAATTGCGAGCAAACCTGCGAGACAGGCTACGCCTAGTGCAGGAGCCAATTCAAAGATGTTCTGGAACTTATGTTAGAGTGCTGAAAACTATCTTATATTAATCACGCTGATTCTTCTTGGAAGCGCTTATATAATAAACTTTACAATACGTGGAAAAGTTATGAATTGAACGGCTTAAAAAAGGACTCCACCCCAGTTATTCACAGACCACTACATTTCGCCTACTATAATGTCATAGTTCGCAACAAATATGTTGTTAGTCCGCAATAGTCCGCATGCGTTCATCATTATTAATGTTGCTAATTAAATCTTGACAATGTGTTCTTCTCTTTGTGGTACAATAATAGTTATTTGTTACAAAAGGGTGCAAAGTTGTATTTTAACCGCGAGTGTGGAATTGAAACACGAACTAGCGAATGAAATCTAGGGTTGAACTACAGGGTTGAACTACGAGCTAGCGAATGGATTCTATGGTTGAACCGCGACCGAAGCGAGTGGTTCAAAAATAGAATCCTGAGCGTAGCGAGTGTTGCAACACACGAGACGTAAAATAACTTTGCAGCTGTGTATAACACAAATCTTTTCACCATGAAATTTTTTTTTCCAGTACAGTTCATCCTAAATATAGTTGGATGCCCGGGGTCCACTCCCTAATCCCGAGATTTGGCGTAGGTACTAGTTTTTTTAACACAACAGCACAATATAAAATTATTGGTGCTGGACTGTCTGGACTAGCCTTTACATGTTATTATATTTAAAAAGTTACAAATAGCACGTTCGGATTTCAAATATTCTTTGCACTCTTGTGGATAAAACGCAGTTGCTATCTGTTTAAAGTTAAAGAATAAAAAAGGGCTTTCCGAGCTAGTGAGGTGAAAACAATATTATTATTATATTTCCATAAAAGCCGAGCAGACGTTGAACTCATTTGGTTTGCCAATTGACTGAGCAAAATCCCAGTACCTACCTATTATACGCAGCTAAATCCAGCAATTTCGGCTGATAGCCGTTACATCTAGTCATCTCAACGCAGATTAAAATTTATATTATAAATCTAATGCCAAAAGCGGAATCCGAATCGGGCGTCCTTTTCATTAACATACATCGGATTCAAAGACTAAAAGAGACAACTTCAAGATTTACATTTGAGTTTCATATTCCAATATCGGATTCAATATCAGGAATGTCTCAAAGGAGAACAATTTAATTTGGGGAAAATGAAATGATAAAATATGGGCGGTTTATGTATAATTATGATGACCCCTTTTAAATATTTGTGGCTGCGAAATTCCCAAAAGAGTAAAGATATCCTGTTACCAATCAGGTAACGTAATAAGAGAACTTTGTAATTTAATTTCCACTTCATCATCATGGGACTAAGGGTGGGTTGCACCAAACCGTCTATAATCGTAAGCGGTGTTCGTTAAAATCTGATTGTATGGAAAGTTTGACAAGTTTCTATGGGATGACAGCTGCTGGCGCCATATTTGACGATGACCGGCCTGTGATCGTATGTTGGTGCAGCAGACCATACAGTAGTCACAGATAGTTTATGCCCTGTTCGTTCAAAAGATTAATATGGATGCCGATAAAGAATCATAGAACTGTTATTACTAATACTGTACTGTACTGTGTTACTAGTAATTTGAAGAAATTGTGGCTCACCAACGACTTGTGATTTGGTTGAATACTATATATATTTATTTATGTATATTAATTTAAATACGTATATATTTATAATATGTATTTATTATATGTTTCGTTGTTATACATTTATTTAGTTTTGGTTTTAGCTATAAGTTTCCTTATTGAAACGTTTTAGTACACTGTGTAAGTTTGTCTATCTCATTCTCCCACACTCCACTCAATCCGTCAAAGGTTAGCTGGAAGAGATCCCTCATAGGTATAAGTTCGCCGTTGTACTCTAATCTTATGTGACATGTATATTGTTTTAACCTGTTATTGTGTACAATAAAGTGCTTACATACATACATACATACAATACTTTATTAATAAACTGAAACATCGAGTAACTTCAAAGAGGTACATTTATTTATTATACGCGATTAAGTAGCGTTAATTAATAAAAATGCCCTGTATTACGGGGGGTATTTCAGTGAGTCCAAGTATCCATCATTATAGGACTAAATCGTAAAAATACCGCAGCACTTGAAATGACTGTATTTTACGAGGTGTATTTCAGTGAGTCCAAGTATCCATCATTATAGGACTAAATCGTAAAAATGCCGGAGCACTTGAAATGACTATATTTTACGGGGGGTATTTCAGTGAGTCCAAGTATCCATCATTATAGGACTAAATCGTAAAAATACCGCAGCACTTGAAATTACAACCAAAACTGCACCGTGGCATTTTATTCGTCTTATCCACTATTGATGGAGAGAGGAGGAGGACAAGAAACTGAAAATAAGAAATAAAAATATTGATACTCCTACGATCAAAGAAAATACAGCGCAGTTTAGGCTTACAAAAGAAGAAACTAAACATAAGAAATAAAAATATTGATACTCCTACGATCAAAGAAAATACAGCGCAGTTTAGGCTTACAAAAAAAAGAAACTAAACATAAGAAATAAAAATATTGATACTCCTACGATCAAAGAAAATGTAACAGCACAGTTTAGGCTGCGAGAGCCAAAATAAACACCGTAAACCAAATTACGTGGACTTTTAAATCGATCTACGCACTCAACCACTGCCATAAACAGTTTTAAGGAAGACTGTAAAAGTAAATAGGGCGATGGACTATAATCCCGGAAGGTGATAAATTGTGTGGAAGGCTCAGGTAGACCGCGGCCCGCCAATTGAGATAAAAACCCTCTAGGACCCTCACGGCTCACTGAATATAAAGCCTATCTAGATAATTTTGCTTAACGTGTTTGTGGAAGATGTGGCGGACTTTGCTCGTATATTGAGTTCAGTGCTGATGTTAAGGAATTCCCTCTGCTCGTGTAAACCACGCTGCCATGTCTTCCGCAAAATAAATGTAGACACAAAACGCTCTCCGGGAATGTCTTTTTTGGACTATTTTAAAAGGTTTGGAGAGAATTATTTGTATTTTCTCAGATGAGAGTTAACCATGTACGAAACAACGATTATTTCTTCGGCAAAAAAAATGTAGACGCAAAAAATTATCCGGGAATGTCTTTTTTAGAGTATTTGAAAGGGTTTGGAAATAATTATTTATATTTTCTCAGATGAGAGTTAAGATGAGGCTATAATGCCTTGTGTGGGTTGGATTTATCTCCTTAATAAACGGCGTCTTCTCATTGTATACATCCATGGAATATTAGCTTTTTATATTAAGTATTGACCTTGGGAAAGACAAATTTTGTACGACCAATAAGTAAGCACATGCACGCTGGCGCTGGGAATGATTACAAAAACCAACTTCACTTGGTTGTTCGTAATGCTCCCTCTATCTTTTTTCTTGGTCTGATATGAAGTTAAATAAAGTCGGTCAAGTGAGGCTTGCAACAAGCCTGAATGCACCCCGAACAAACCGACAGAGAACGGAATTGTGTTCTTTTGATAGCATGACTATAATTCCATCGACACTATGGCATACCGCCAGGATCCTAAACGTTATGCTAAGCAACTGAATCGAGCTCATCATGGAACCGTCTTTATCACTCTTATATAGTTCGAAGGGTATGGAAACAATTTACGAGGTAAGTTTAACTTATATGAGAGTTAATATTGGGAATTTAGATAGTTTAGGATCGCACGACGTTGCTCGTGTTGTTCAGAGTGCTATCGAGGCGAGACGCCGGGGAAAGAGCGTTTAACACGACCCTTATAAGCACTTTTGTAGGGTGCAAAGCATGAAAGCGGGCACCGTTAAACACTAATATGCCAATAATAAAAATAAATAAATAATTATTTGTGGACAATCTTACACAAATCAACCAGTCCCAAACTAAGCAAAGCTTGTACTATGCGTACTAAGAGCCGATATACATACTTGTATAGGTAAATAGATACTTAAATACATAGAAAATATGCAAGGCTAAGGAACGAATATTCACGTTCATCACACAAATAAATGCCCTGACCAGGATTCGAACCCGGGACCTTCAGCTTTGAAGGTAGGGTCACTACCAACTAGGCTAAGACCAATTTATGTATATGTCGTTGAGGAATTTAGTTATACTCATACATTAAGAGATAATAAACATTCCGCATAATAGGGTCAATGCTGCATACTGTAATTATCTAGTTACTATTTTCTAACTAACCTCAAGACTAGGTATATGTTTGAATTTAAACTTTCTTGAGTAGTGTCAGTTAACCACTGGTAGACCTTATCCCATTGTATTAAGGTTCTCACGCGTGGTAAGTTAACTGCGATGCTGATACTATGCCTCTGCATGTCGCGACATACCCTTCACTTAGACCACATACACGCCGAGGACGGATATTTCTGTCCGAGGAATGAGGACATCTGCCATTACGTAACTGCCGATCACACCCCCCCACCACCCTACCGTCTCGCCATCTGAGAGTCCTTTATTGGCCGTATAAGAGCTCTGTATAAGCAGTAAAAACTGTTAAATAATTTGGTTACGCTCGTGCTAACTTTGGTTAAGTGATTTCATTCTTTTTGGAAAGTTTAAGCGTTTGTTATTGTACTTCCATACTTGTTCGAATGATTTCAACTGTTTATTTAATAATGGCGTAAATAATAACAATACAATTTATACTTAAATACACAACCATGATAGTTCGAACGTAAGTATATGATGTGTATTTTCTAAAGCATATTAATTGCAGATTTTCCTTGTGTTAACCGGATACCTGCTGTTGTTATTTATTCACTTATTGAATACATTTTGCTTTCAACACAATTGAAAATTTAAATCATGCAGTGTGTTATCAAGGTATCAAGACCGATAGCGTAAATAACATGAGGATTCAATAAATCGATGTACATAAAATACAGAGAAACACATGAAGTTCGTGCTAAATCTAGAAGAAATGAATATAAGAAGAAACTAAACTTGAACGAAATATATTCGATGACCATTAGCAGGAATGAAGATTAAGCGAGGACCAGCATTAACTAGGGTCTGAAATAATGGCTGCGGAACCTAAGAACGCTGACAGCTCGATAGAAGATGTAGGAAAAAATGACATCCAAATGATCAAATTAGTTGCCGGCGGGCGGCGGTAATGGACAAACTCAATTGACTCTCAATTCAGCGGAAACATTCGCAAGAAGCGTTTTATTTCTCTAATTTGTATAAACGGATGTAGGTATGTATTCTGTTTTTACCAACTTATATAAAACTAGATATGAGCGTAGGGCCAATTCACGGTAAATATGTTCAAAGCAAGAAAAACATAGTACTGTTTTTAGAGTCCTTATCGGTTAAAAAACGCTCATCTATTTACACCGTTTTTTGATTAAATTGACAGGTATCTTGACATTTGCTCAGTGTTACTACCTAGATCAGGACTATTGCGACCTAATGTCATACATTTTAAATGTATTTTTAGGATTTTTCATTAAGAAATATAATTTCAAACATCACTCCAAATCGACCTTTTTTAAGCTAAAAACTATGTTTTTCCGCTTAAATCCTAATTAATACACACAATAAAATCTAAAAATGACTATGTCACTATCTAAAACTTTTTTTAAATCATCGTATCCTTTGATCACTCTGCCATAATTTCAAATCAAAACATTTTAAAACTTATAACGCGACTTCTTCAAGTCTAGCCATCTGAATGTGGAAAATTCATGAATCTTACTACACTATTACACTGGGCCAGTTTTGAATTCCAGAAAGATCTAGTCATTTCTTCGCAGCAATCAAAAGGCGGACGCGAATCGTAAGGAAAGGACCTCAAAATTCGTCTGAATCACTGGTTTTATAATTTCTCATACTATGGTTGACTGATGAACTAAGTTGAATTAAAGCTAGCCATTCTTAGCAGCAATAATAAGGAACTTTACGGTCAAAAAGTCCTTTGTTCGGCTTTTATTTGTGTTATAAAGGCGAGTCACGTCCGTTTTTTAATTGTTCGCAAGTACCTGGCGATGACAATTGGAGATATGCCTTTGAGATGTCAGTTTTTCTTGGACCATCTGTCACAAGGGACACGTTCAATATTAAAGGAATATAATTAAGAAATTTCGGTCCTTAAGGGCACATTAAGATCACCTTAATTTAGTAAAGAAGAGCAGAGCGGTGAATCGGAAAAAGGAAAAGATTAGCGTCCCAATCGATGAGCAAACGCGACATGTGTGAAAAAGGGAAGGACGCTTGGGAGTGTACTGGCTATGATCGGCATGAAGGATGACAATACTTTTTGGGGGATTTCACTAGCGTGTCTGTATATAAATAAATAATCACTGGCTACACTACTTTAACGAGACGTGCGTTTATAGATCAAACAATAGAGAAGGTCAATGTAATGTCGTATCAGGAGCTCAAAGCCTTGGCGGAGAACCGAACAGAATGGCGATTACTCCACCGACAAGAGCTAGGCTACTGTGACACTACTATAAATTTATGAGGATACCTATTTGTCGGAACAAAATAGAAGTAATTTACATAATCTTACGACGATAAAAAATCTTGTAGGTACGAATAGGTATACTTTGACCTCACGCCTCTGTGGAAACCCATTTCTACAGTCGGATAACCAGCTAAATAGCCCAGCTTCGATCAAAAGCCATGCTTACATTGCAAAATACGTGAACACATTTTAATTGATTATCCATCAAACGTTAAGCCGTTGATCCCGGCTGCTGTCTATGATAACAGTCGTTAAGCCAAGTTAGAGGCCTTCGGGCGGCTTGAAATCTTCTATCAGTCAAGTTGCCCACTCACTTGACAAACTTAATTCCAATAAGGTCTGGTTTCCCCTCGGGTTGGAAGGTCAGGTGGCAGTCGCTTCTCAGGCAAATCTTGGGTTTAGGTAGCGGACCCCGGGCATCCTTTAGGATGCAACTGTACTGGGATAACGCTAGGATGATGATGGTCCATCAAAGCTAAGTGGCATTTAAAGTTAACAATGCCTAAGCACACCTATTACCTTCTGTTGTTACTAAACAGATAAAGGAGGTCAGATGCAAAATGGAAGGCTCAGCATAGTTTTAACTATGGAAATAATGCAACTGCAGCAAGCTACTCTGCAAAAATTAACAATGCAGTGCTAAGTTAATTAGTTGCTTTAACATTTTTAAATAGGTAACGACCCTTCTTTGCAGATGGGGCGCAACTTTGTTTGAAACACTCGTAATCCTACGATGCTAAATCGACAATAAACTTACTTGTTTTTTTTTAACCTGACTGTGGCTTTATAGGCGCAATAAAGCGAAAGGAGTGCGCGGTTGGAGAGTAGCCTGGGGAAAATCCAGAGGAAAACCTCCGAAACGACTACGCGTTGGTTGGAACGTCGTGTGGTTTGGAACTTACTTCTATTTAGTAGCAGCGAAGTATTAAAAAATACATTGTTGAAATTGGTTACTTATACTTTAAAGTACGATTAGAAATCCTATTAGTTACTTAGATAAGACATTTCATTAGGTAATCATCCACTTATAATTTAATTGTCTTGATAAGCCTAACCTTTAATAATTAGGTAACATCAAATATTAATTTTCGTTTTTCTAATTCTCTAAGCTTCTTTGAAATTTTACTAGTTTGTAATAAGCTAGCAATAATAAAGGTCCAACGAACTAAACAATACTTGTATTGGTGCAAATTGTACTTTACTAAAATCTCACTGAACTAAAATATCGTTTTCGTAATATAAGTCACCCAAGTGCCTAAATAAATCATGGATATTTTCGCCCAGGGCCGTTTCAGAGTAATGGTCACACTGGGACGATATTTCGGGCGGGTAACACTGACGAGGGTGTATATACGCGCCAAAATAAACCGCTAACAATGGTTCATTTGGAAATTGGATATTTAAAAATAACATATTGTTCCCTTCTTAGTGCTATTTTCAATATGTATTTCAATTAAGCATTAAATTCAGTTATACTTATTCTAACGACAGTGATACGTTTTTCTACAAAAAGGATAGCTTTTTTATTGTTCTAACAGAATAAACGCATACATTTTTCATAGTGACGCATTGTTCCAAAAATCATTTAAAATTTACTAAATAGTTTTTTTTTATGTTATAGGGGGAAAACGACCAGACGGATCGCCTGATGGTAAGCAATTACCGTCGCCCATAAACACCTGCAACACCAGAGGAGTCGCAAGTGCGTTGCCGACCTTTCAGAAGGGAATACGCTTTTTTCTTGAAGGTTTGAAGGTCATATCGGTCCGGAAATACCGCAGGCGACAGTTCATTCCATAGTTTGGTTGTGCGAGGCAGGAAATTTCTTGAGAAACGCACAGTTTTGGACTGCCAACCATCCATAGTTACGAAATTATGTGAGAAGGTCTCATTTGCAATGGAATGGCCTTCCCTTAATGCATGTTCTGGTTTCTCAATAATAGGTACGACCGTATAAATTTATTCCAAACCACTTTTATCTTATATTTTCAAATATTATGTCTCCATTACAATGGTTACCCGGAAGACATATTTTTTTGATCGTTTGATCATCTAAAATTAGAATAATTTTCTGTCTTAACAATTTACTTTTCCACTACCATATTGTACTGCCATATACTTTGTTTGTTTTGTATAAAATACGAAGTAGACAAAATAAATAAATATATAAATAAAGCATTTATTCACGAAAACAGTACTCTTTTACAACTTGTTATAACTTCCGCCAAACTGTATAACAGTTTGTTGGCAGAAATAAGCTCCCTTTCTTTATTATTATTTTTTTTAGACGAATAACTTTCCAAACACAACACAACATACAACTGCTAACATAGACCAATCTTTTTCCAATCAAAAGGTTCTTTACAGATGAATTGTTTTATCCATTGGAAACTGGACAGTTGAGTCAATTTGGCAATGGATGAAGAGACGATTTATACTTAGGAATACATTCCGAAAGTTATCGAATGAAATTGTTGTAATATACGCATTATCTTCGTATTACACATCAGTCGACCAATTTGATTCATAGAGGCCACTACAGCGCCTGTACCCCGAACTTCATATCGTGTCATCCCATTCACTCTCGTGTTATACACTATATAAGTGAAAGGGACGGCACGATACGAAGTTCGGATTTCGAAGTTCGTAGTAGCCCCTCTGAACTACGTTGGCTAGAGTAACGGCACCAGTTTTGGATACTTAAACTGACAAACACTAGGACCTGAATGACTTCTTCCCTAATTCTTAAATCATACGGTTTTAAATCGATTTTTTTATAAAAAAACTGAACAAGTGCGAGTTGGACTCGCCCACCGAGGGTCCCGTACAAATTTGTAGGGTATTCTCTGAACCGCTACATAAAAGTGATGTGAAATTACAAAAAAATATTAATTTAGGGGGGGGCACTCCATACTTTAAATAAAGACTATGTTTTTTAAAATTTAATTACAAATGTACTGTAGTTTACAATTTTTTCTCTATACTTGTAGTATAAGACGATGTTGCCAAATTTCATAGTTCTAAGTCAACGGAAAATACCCTATAAATTGAAATTCCCTTGAAAATGTCGAAATATACGTTTTTTGTCCGTATCCATTTTTTACGTTAACTTAGAAGTTTGATTTTTTCACATCTTCAAGGAACTGTAGACCCAGGTCTATAGTTTTAATTTATCTTATTATATATATATATGTACACCTCTCGACATTATCTTCAAGGAACACAACAAAAGTGCTCGAATACATTACAGAATACAGAATTTATTGGTAAAAAATAAGCATTTTTTACAGGTCAGCTATGAGATTTTTAAATATGCAGCATATTACAATTATAAATATTAATATAAATGACAGGATGTTATCTAGGTGCTATTGGCGCTACTGGGTCAATGACACTTTGGCATATTTGTAAATCCAGCATATCGTCGGGTGAGAAGCAAAACACACTATCAAATCTGTCACTACTCTTCGAAACCTCGTATCTCAGCACAGAAACGATGCTGATTTACGAGCTTTATTTTAAGTAGGTATTTGTTACTTAATGTCTTTTTCTTGTAAACCGACGATATTATGTACAAGTGAAAAAAATCCGCAGGCCGAATGAAATTCATTCTTACGTCAACGTCAAAAAACTGACAGGGAAAAGATTTTATGACTTTTCTCACACTTGTTTTTCGTGTGTGTGTGTTTTTAAAAATGATAAACATAAGTCCAACTCTATCAACATGTGAAAACGTTGGGATATTTTTATTTCCTCGTCAATGAGGCCTATCGCGTATGAATTCGAAGCTAGAGGCGCTAGTGTAGCGTGGGGTCTCCGAAAAGTCAAATGTCACTGTTTGTAGTTGCGCTACGCGGGTTAATATCTAATTGGACCAATATTGTGACTATTTTTCAATAGCTTGATTATGGCAAATATAAGTTAAGGGTCAATGACTGTCAGGGCTTTGAGACAGATTTGTCTTTCGGAAAATTATTTCGTCCTTTTTTCCGAACAAAACGGGACCGCGCCACAATGCGGTATGTTCGATATTTTTACGGCACGGTTTTTTTGACAGCTGGACCTTACTCGACAGTGGCGCCAACTGGTGAGCACAAAAACGATAGCCCCCATTTCCCGAAGACTTTTCTTAACAAGGAAGAAAAGCGATTACTCCCGCCTCTGTACACTTACGAATATCGAATACTCCATAAAGTTTACAATGTAAATGTAATGATGGGTTTTCCGTTTACTGGGATTCGATATTTGAATTTATTTATGTACAGTTCAGTTCAAGCAATTTCCCTCTATTCAGAAGGGAAGCGTTTGAGTTCCGACACTTTTTCCTTAAATCATGAGTATCGGATATGTTATCTTTTGTTTATAGCGTGACAAAAATGTATTTTCATAAACAAATACTCCATGCATTCTCAAATTACAAATGACGTGTAGAACAAAGAGATTCGTCACCCTATTGTCAATGGAAATGGAATTCTACTTGTTTTTATTCGGTACTCTTAAATAAGTTGTTATTCACGCCGAAACCTGAATGTACTGTTAATCAGATGATCAAAAGATATTTAAAAAATATGCCTGTTGTGAATTACATCACATTTACTCGCTGAGAAAATAGCAGCTCAATACCACGAAACTTAAAATAATTATGCTTACCTACTGCTACCAGTAATCTTACTAAAAAGCTGTTTTTTTCATTAAATAAAGATAATATTCGTTATAACATAAAGGGAGAGGACCATTCCACGAAATCAACAACATTACCCAAACATTAATAACACGCCGTTGACACAATAATTGTTTCAAAAACATAAATTATGCAGAAACAAAACGCAGTCAAATTAATCAACAACAGCCATTGGTGAAACACAAAACGCACAAATTCAAAAACGGAACACAGAATGTCACATTCGAATTGGCGGCAAAATTTGTGACGCGAGTCTTTGCGGCTCCGCGCGCACGTCGGTCCGAGGCAATGGAACGCGGCATACTGCCAGTGGGTCGCTACTGACGTCGACACGACTAGTCAAACACGAATTTAAAAAGTTACGTTTTTTTCCTTCTACGCCGATGTAGCCCAAGAGCATATTTACAAATTAAATTAATTAAACTTTCAGTGGGTATCGATAAACAAAATACACGAGGACAGAAGGTGTCCGGTGTTTCAATTTTATTTAAAAAGAGGATGTAGGTCGATTGTAATGATTTTTCGTGAAAGCTTATTATAAGCATCCTCAGGTAATTTCGAATGTCGGGTAATTCCGAAAATAACAAATTCCAGTCTAACTAAGCGATTTTGTTGAACTACCAAACATCAACAAAAAAAAAAAAATTTTTTTTTGATGATGATGATCATGAGGATAAATTAAAATCGCTTAGTTAGACTGGAATTTGTTATTTTCGGAATCACCTGAGGAGACCTATTACTGTCATGTAAGTGGAATATAAGTAACGTCACTGAATATCAGTGTTTGTTAATCCTAACTAATTGTTTTAGTGGATAAACAATTCGAGCAAGTGCTTTGTTAGTTGCGCAGTTAATTTAATCCCAGAGACTTATCGACAGTTTCCATACAGCGGAGCATCAAATAATAAACCGGGCTACGTCAATAGAGCTTATGTATATTCTAAACTTAATTACTTTGTTGTGATATTGCAAAAACTCCTTAATTAACGTGCTAAGCTAAGGTGCCTATTAGCGGTAATAATACAAAACAAAATTGATTTTCAGTTTCTTTTTTGAGCCTGACTGTGGCTTTATATGCCGAACCCACTAAAGCGATAGGAGTGCGCGGTTGGGGAGTCTGGGGAAAATCCAGGCGAAAACCTCCGACACGACCACGCGTGTGGTTTGGAACACTGGAATACTCTAAGGGTTTGCGCTCCAGTGAGATTGGTTGAGCGGTTTCAACCGAATCTGAGGTGTGAATGGAATCGAGCTACTGATGCTTGTAATTGTTTGCGATATTTTGACTTTATATTACTAAATATTTTAGGTAATTGTCTCTTTTTTTTTCAATTCTAGAAATCCCAATTAATGCTCTCGCTTTGGATAGTGTTGCCTATTCAGATATCCACCGTTGGAATCTTCAAACAACGAAGCTTACATCAGACAGAGATTTGCAGCGAATGCCTCTTTTATACGCTTGTATTTCGTGAATATTCCATCGGATTTTCCGAACGTTCTAAAAGACAACTTGTGTTTTTATCTGACACGTGCAAAAGGCTTTTAAAGTTTTGTTTGTTAAGCTAAAGGTCACGTATAAAGCAGCTTTAAAAGGACTCGTATCGATTATTTTCCTTTGGCAATTGTTGTTTGAATTCTTGATAGGATAAAGACGTGCCTTTGGCAATGCATGAATAACAGTCAATCGATTTTATACTTGAGATTTTTACATTTTTTTCTTCATTTTCGATAAATAACCACACTACATATATTGTATATTGTAGCAAACACTCACTAGATTGGAATATAACATTTACATGGTACTTAAATTTATATTTTTCATTCAGAAAATGATTAAATATTACATCGGTGATTTCATCGAGAGTTTATCTAAAGTTGGAGCGTTTAAACAGATACAAATTAACTTAAATTTAGGTACATATATTTCTTGCCCTGGTCTTAACTCGTAGAATTGTAATAGTGCAAGTTACGTACGAAATAAATACACTGCCGATTTCAACTCAATACACCAAGTCGAATAAACCCCGACTCAGCCCAGAAGGGCTACCGCGAACCGAAATCGAACGAAGTTCGAATATCTCCCTCTCTGTCGCACTTGCTAATTCGTGCGGCAGAGAGGGAGATATTCGAACTTCGTTCGTTTTCAGTTCGCGGTAGCCCCTCTGAGCCTGTACTCCGAACCTCGAAAACCGAACTTCGTGTCATGCTGTCTCCTTTACTCTCATGTTATACACTATATGAGTGAAAGGGACGGCACGATACGAAGATCGAATTCCGAAGTTCGGAGTAGCCCCTCAGATTAAAACGGTCACATTGATGTCTTATGTGATATTGTCTCCATTCTGGCCCTAAACAATATTAATCCATTGCAAAGAACACATTCGTCGGTATTTCCCTTGAGGACACCTCGAAAGTAAGTGATCGCATAGGAATATATTCCTCGTAATATGTTTATATCTATCCCATAACTCTTTATGTAATTTGCGTAAATATGATCTATTTTATGAACTTTTAGTTACATTAGCTGTTACAAATGAAAATTTAACATTTTTAGAACGTTGGGTGTTTCCAAAATTTTATACAAACGCCTTAAGGGAGGCGTACAGCGACATCTACCAGAAGACTCATGCTTCATTAACGGCACTAACGTCTCAAATCATATTGAGAATCGTCAGTTGCGATTAGGGCTCCCGATATCCGTGTTACACGCCGACCCGTTGCCCCGTGTACTTAAGCCCGGCGGTACTAAGAACCCGAATTACACGAACCCGCCAAGATCCGTGTCCCGTGTCTAAGATTCGGAAACGGGCAACGTGTCTCGGCTACGTAGCCGGGGCCCGGGACACGCCGACCCGTTTCCGAATGTCAGGCACGGCCCCGCCCGTCCGCGACGGTTTGAGTTTACGCTCTAACGTTTGAATGAAAAATATATGGTGGTAAACAGAGATGGGCAAAATGTAATCGCCTAACGATTAAGATTAACGTACTTAATCGCGACTAACGACTAAAAATTGAGATTAGTAGTATAGTCTTAGTTGTACGAGTTCTGATTAATTGAGTCGCGATTAAATTAACTGTCGATTAATCTCCAGCGACTACATTTTTAGTAGACTAATTAATTAGATTAATTTCCTCTCCCATGTAACCATGGCAAGTAACTACAACTTAAGGAATGTATAACCACATTGTACCTAAAATAACACTTTGGTATGAACTATACCTGGTGCTGGAGGACTTGCCTATAAGTATCGCTTCATAAATAACATGCCAAAGTATTCGTAATTTTCTGACAAATGGTATCAAAGGTGATGTGATGTACGCTTTATCGACTGACAAAGGCAACCGTAATATAGGTATTAGGTAGTCATATATGCATTAACGGATTGTTATCTACTTTTCAATCTCTGGTCCTGGGTAAACAACTAACCGACAAAGGATACGTGAACTCAGATTTATTAATTGCCACGTATTATTGACTAAACTGTGGGCTGGGGCAATAAAACCATTAGGCTCGCGTT
Organism: Epiblema foenella; assembly: GCA_963556455.1. NCBI lineage: Eukaryota > Metazoa > Arthropoda > Insecta > Lepidoptera > Tortricidae > Epiblema > Epiblema foenella. Next base: position 17,866,153 of record OY747111.1, read on the forward strand.
ATCTCTTTCGCATTGTTTTTCACAGAGCGGGCCGAGACCCATAGTGCAGGGAGTAAACCCGTAGCAAGGCATGTCGATAGAATTAAGTGATTAGATAAAATACGTGTTTTAAGTATGAATTTTATAATATGATTAATGAAAGTGGCAATATGCTGTACCTAATTTAATATAAATCGATTTCATCCTCGCCCTCGTCGTTGTCACATGACATCTTGAAGATTAATTATGAGAGGACGTGTGTCTATTAAATGTGCTTTTGACAAGTCTTCGTTCTGGAGATAGTCAGCATGACGAACAAGACAAATAAGGCAAATAACTTAGAAAGAAAGAAAGAAAGAAAGAAACATTTATTCACAGACACAGTAGACACACATAAATGACAAGAAAAAATACACAGAAACCACACAACATGTGTGTCCCCGCGGCAGTGAAACGGACACTGGCTCAGCATTATGCTGAGGTGTCATTGACACCTACAGCGCTGATTTTCAGCCAGTACCATCGGTGACTCACGGAACGCCATACAGTTGCAGAAAAATAAATTAGTAAAATAAAAATAACTAACAATAGTGAAAACAATTCGTAACTAGTCGTACATGAATAAATAAATAAAATAATAATAATAATAAGCAAAAATAAAAACACTTACTACTTACATACAGCATCGGGAGTACAAAAACAAAAAAGCTACGAAATCTATAAATGAATACGGTTGGTATATTTTTTTGCTGTTAATAGTGCTGGATTAGGATTGGGATTTTTGGAGCGTCAACAAATAGCCTTTAAGCTTACGCTTAAAGGTATACTTGCTAGGCGCCGCCTGGATAGGAGGTGGGAGGTCATTCCAGCACTTAGACGCCGCAAACCTGAAGCTGCCTCGGAAAGCCGCGGTCCTGTGCATAGGCACGATAGCCAATGCCTTAAACCCACGCGCACTCTTTGACCATTGTATTTTTTTAAAAAGGTACGGCGGGGACTCGTGGTTTACCACCCCAAACAGAAGAGTCGCGAGGTGCAGGCGTCGACGCGCGGACATACTAAGAAGGTTGGCGGCGTTCAAGTACGGAGTGATGTGGGACCGGGGAGGGACTCGGAAGCAGAAACGAGCGCATGCGTTTTGCACTCGTTGTAAGAGCCTTTTAGAACGACCAATAATACATCCACAACCACAACTTGAACTAATACCCATTAAAGTAACATTAACTATTAAACTAATGTAAGTAATTTATCGACGTTTAAGTAAAACCTGTATCGATACGCCGCCATCACTACCGTCGCCGGCGTTTATTACCCCAGTCCTTAGTTTAGGATAGTAAATTTTACTGCATTGACAAATAGAAACAAACCAGTAATCTACTGACCAGAAGGATAAAAAAGTGGTTTTCTCGCTCATTCATAAAACGTTCTCTTTCTAAATTTCTACCTGCACTCCATCCAATCTGTAAATCCTTAACCCTTACCTAGGAAGACTATAGAGTGTTGCACTATCAAAAATATAGTTGTGTTATTGGAACAAATTTATATCGCACAGCACACAAGAAATATTGAATATTGGTTACCTTCGTGTAAAATGAGGGTCATCCAACTTTTAATCGAGAAATTTAGCCAATAAAATTGGCGATTAATTATTTATTTACATGACCAACAGGTTTTTGACACAACAACATTTTAACATATAAACAAGTAGCCAATTATAGATCTCGCAGGTAGAAACAGTATATATGAAGGTAGAAACAATGGTGGTGGTGGTGGTGGTGGTAATTTATAATGCGATACTGGTTAAAGCAATATAATAACGTTATTTTTTCCAAGATGGCATTGATAACTTTGACAGACACAGACAGATTACATTTTGATAACGTCCAAATCAAGACGATATAATGTTATTTCTATAACGTTATTCAGAATACTAAGTTTCGAAAATACGAAACTTTAAAATACTAGCATAATCTTATCGCCTAATTAATTTAATACCGTTAGACCTGTAGGTATACATAATGTACAAAATAACGGCTCTGTCGATTAAATAGAATTTTAAAAATAGGAGCTCATCACTGTGTAAGTGTTTCGTTCTGCAATATTACGCTCTCAGGGCTATACAAATGAAATTATGCGTATTGGATTGGCCTGATGTGACTGTCTCGTCATCCAACGCTTCAAGTTAATACATACGTTGTGTCTGTGATGGAATGGATAGGCTTATTCAAACATTTTCTTTGATCAAGGAAATTCAATAAATCTTTTTTATATCTTTTAAACTATACTTAATATTATTTAAATTGCATTGATATACTGATATCAACACTGCAAGTTAAAAAAGCTATAAAAAATTTAAAAAAAATGGATGTGGAATTATGCCACGTGTACGATGTGCAATGATCGAGCAAACAATGAGTTTTCGTGTCGTGGTGGTATTGCTATAGGAAAATATTTGAAAGCGGTACACATGAATTCTCCAATAAGTACGGATTACGACATCTAACGAGTACGTACCGATATGTTTCTTACTATATTCCATTTAATAATTCGTAGTTTAATTATAGTCTTATGTTGTCGAAATTATTTCGTTATTTATACAATTAATTATTTATTTCGTTTACTGTTAATCAGTAATTTTATCTCGATATTGATTGATTTCAATGAATTATATTCCAGAACAGATGTGTCATTGAAAATTACATTATTCAGGCCTTTTTATAAATAAAAACCGATGTCATACAGATAATTCCGTTTGTGTTTAAATTTTCGTTAATATCGAAGTCAATGTTCAGTATACCGTTATAAAAATAACGTTATATGTAATATCTTTTTGATCTTGACGCCATTTCAATGTAGTTTATCAAAGTTGTCCATCATTTAATATTACATTTATTAGGAGGGTAACGTTCTGACTAAACCATTATCACCATATAATATTGGTGTTTGTTTTCTAACGATATAATGGATACTGCTTTAAATGCGCCTCAAGCTCAAGTAACATTGACGTAAAAAGTTCTTTAGACAAATAGTATACATTTATAAACATTAAGGAATAATTTTATAAGCATCGAACTAGTGTATTACATATATAAAGTGTAAACTCTTTATAATGAAACAAGGAACCGAGCAGTTTTTATCATTATAGAGAGTTACCGTTATATGAAGAGATGAACGAAAAACAACAACTGTTTTTAATGTGTACGTACCACGTGTTCAAGGCAATTAACAATAACAAAAGCAAGACGGTTGTTTACGACCTCAGGTGCTTCGGGAACTCAAAGGTTTAGTCGGCATCTTGTGTAGCCTGATAAGATAGCATACACAATAAACAATGAACAAATATTTTCTGTCTAAATATCAACACATTTCGTCGTAATAGAGAATGGCTGTTGCGCTATAAACAGTTTAATCAAGAGAGTCAATGTGTGATTTTTAAGGTATACTAACCAAATTGTGCTCACTTATTAATGATTAACCTATTCTAGCCCACTTAGCTAATGTAGAATAATTATTCAATAGTAATAGGTTAGTTTTTTGCGGTTATTTGCTAAAGTTGTTAGTTTTGACTGTTATTCGAAGTCGACTACAATTTGCCTAACTCACAACTACATGTAGTATTATATCCATTTTATGGTCTACATCTTGTTTATTAAAAAAGAAATTAGTAGTAGGCCCCTAAAGATGAAATATGAACTATTCAATTGAAATTTAATTAATTTTATTTAGGCATAAAATATCATTGACATCACTAATGCTTATATTGAAACAGGTTTAGTTGCTAAGCATAATTAATACATAAAGATAAGTCGAAACAAACACTTACTTATACTTACGTACTTATGTTTATGACAGGCGGACGGGTCGTGTCGACGTGTAATTAAGATCCGTGTACACGTGTACACGGGTACCCGTGTACACGGATCTTAATTACACGGATCGTAACTACACGTGAAAATCGGGACAGAAACCCGTTGCCGTGTAACACGGCAACGTGTATTCGGCAACGGGTACACGAAACACGGACACGACCGGGAGCCCTAGTACGTACCACGTGTTCAAGGCAATTAACAATAACAAAAGCAAGACGGTTGTTTACGACCTCAGGTGCTTCGGGAACTCAAAGGTTTAGTCGGCATCTTGTGTAGCCTGATAAGATAGCATACACAATAAACAATGAACAAATATTTTCTGTCTAAATATCAACACATTTCGTCGTAATAGAGAATGGCTGTTGCGCTATAAACAGTTTAATCAAGAGAGTCAATGTGTGATTTTTAAGGTATACTAACCAAATTGTGCTCACTTATTAATGATTAACCTATTCTAGCCCACTTAGCTAATGTAGAATAATTATTCAATAGTAATAGGTTAGTTTTTTGCGGTTATTTGCTAAAGTTGTTAGTTTTGACTGTTATTCGAAGTCGACTACAATTTGCCTAACTCACAACTACATGTAGTATTATATCCATTTTATGGTCTACATCTTGTTTATTAAAAAAGAAATTAGTAGTAGGCCCCTAAAGATGAAATATGAACTATTCAATTGAAATTTAATTAATTTTATTTAGGCATAAAATATCATTGACATCACTAATGCTTATATTGAAACAGGTTTAGTTGCTAAGCATAATTAATACATAAAGATAAGTCGAAACAAACACTTACTTATACTTACGTACTTATGTTTATGACAGGCGGACGGGTCGTGTCGACGTGTAATTAAGATCCGTGTACACGTGTACACGGGTACCCGTGTACACGGATCTTAATTACACGGATCGTAACTACACGTGAAAATCGGGACAGAAACCCGTTGCCGTGTAACACGGCAACGTGTATTCGGCAACGGGTACACGAAACACGGACACGACCGGGAGCCCTAGTTGCGATGCGCCATCCCATACCCAAATTCTTCCTCATCATGCTCGGTGCCTAAATTTTTCAATGTTTCCTTTATTCTAAGTTTCCAATATAATAATAAATAAATAAATATTAGAGGACAATCTTACACAAATCGAACTAGCCCCACAGTAAGCTCAAGAAGGCTTGTGTTATGGGTACTAGACGACGATATATTTAATAGTTATAAATACTTAAATACATAGAAAAACATCCAAGACTCAGAAATAAATATTCATGCTCATCACACAAATATTTGCCCTGACCGGGATTCGAACCCAGGACCGTCAGCTTCACAGGCTGGTGCACTACCCACTAGGCTAAACCGGTCGTCAAAATATTCTAAGGGACAAGTGATCTCATTTGATTGCCGTAACTATTTCATTCGGGATTTTAAATGCACAATGGATGTTTCAAATTAGTACCAGTCGCATAGCCAGATGATCAATCTGAGATACATGTATAGTGAACTTTAGTGCCCTCAGTTTGATCGAGTTAGGCTCGGTTTTATAAAGATCCGTTAAACCTTATGTCGGTTTGTTATGTCAAAAAATGTACTGAGTTAATGATGAAATTTGATCTGACATTTGGTCTAACGGATCTTTATAAAACCCGGCCTTAAAGGGTTTCTAAAAGTGGGGCAATCCAACCCGTAGTTCTCTCGCTTAACTTTTCGGCAATTATTAAAAATGGTTCGATCGCGACGAGTGAAAAAAATGCCAGTAATTAATTTATGGGCAGCAATTTCTATGAGTTTTGCAATCATCTAGAAAACTTATAACATTTATATTATAACATATAACAAGGGATGTTGAGTTGTTGACATCAATTAAGAAAATCAATAAGTTCATATTTTCTTGAAAAAGGATCGAATTCCTAATCAAATGGCGAAAAAAGTAACTCAAAACATTAACCCCTTTCTTCATAAAACTTAACAAACCTCTGCTAACTTATTTGTTCTTTGTCTCTTTCTCACAAACGTAAATGCCAAAGTGACAGATAAGGACAAATGAACTTTAGCGGCTAGTTAAGGTTTCATTGACGTTTATGAATAAGGGGGTAAATAATTACATAATTAAGTATAAGTGTTCAAAGTTTTAAGACGGGGTATACTCTGTCCCTTTTCTGCAAAACGCACCTTTGTGATTCGAGCGATCGTCATTTAATATGGTGCTCATGATCAATGACGTCACTGATCTGTTGCGCTTTCTCTCTCTAACCAGCAACATTAAAACGGTTTTAGCTACGTTCTTTTTTGAGATATTTGAATACGATTTTCACCATTTGGCATACCTATTATCTTGTTTCTTTTAGAGTAGTCTTATGGAGTACGGTGTCCTCGGGTAATTCTGATTGTCGGGTAATTCCGATTGTCGGGTAATTCCGATTGTCGGGTAATTCCGATTGTCGGGTAATTCCGAAAATACCAAAATCCAGTCTAAGAGATTTTGTTGCACTACCAAACATAAACAAAAAAATTAACATTTCTTTTGATGACGACGATGATGAGATGCAATAAAATCGCTTAGTTAGACTGGAATTTGTTAATTTCGGAATTACTCGTCATACTCGTGATCGGGTGCTGTTTGTGGAGTCCGGTCTGTTCATTCTTGCTAGGACATAGTGACTACGTTAATACTAGTGTCTTTTTATAGGGGATTGACGAGAGACATCATCCCGTCGTGGATTCGTTTTTATTATCAGTGACTTAGAGACCATATACATCTCTAACAATATTAAATTAATTTTAATTTTGACGCTCAGAGACCATGTACATCTCTGGGATATTATATTAATTTCATTATACTCCTTGTTTAATCTTGATACCTTATACATCTCTAACTTTACCGATGTTGTAATATTTATAATAGATAACTTTGCAAGTTTATCTTCACTGTATAACATTAATTTTGTTATAATTGTAAACTCGAAATTATTATTCCTTCTTGAACTGTAAATTATTTTGACATGAAAAATGTATTATTTATTATAGTCAGATTTACTTAAATTGTAAATTAATATTTTGACATGTAAAAGTGCCCTTGTAGCCTATTTGCAGAATAAATGTTTGATTTTGATTTTGATTTTTTTGACTCGACATTCGGATTTACCCGAGCACACCTTAGTCAAATTTTGAGTCAACATCTCTATTTAAGACGAAACGAGCGCGCATAACACAAAATTCATTCGAATGCGATATCTATTCAAAATCAAAATGAAACATTTATTCTGCAAATACACCACAAGGGCACTTTTACATGTCAAAATATTAATTTACAATTTAAGATAGTCTGACTATAATAAGTAATACATTTTTTATATCAAAATATTAATTTACAGTTCAAAAAAGAATAGTCATTTCGAGTTTACAATTATATCAAAATTAATGTCATACATTGAAGATAAACTTGCAAAGTTATCTACTTATTACAAATAATATTACAACATCAGTAAAGTTAGAGATGTATAAGGTCTCAAGATTAAACAAGGAGTATAATGAAATTAATATAATATCCCAGAGATGTACATGGTCTCTGAGCGTCAAAATTAAGATTAATATAATATTGTTAGAGATGTATATGGTCTCTAAGTCACTGATAATAAAAATTCAGGTTGACGAGCAAGTTGAAGGTTGTGCTTCAATCAGTTTTATACTTTGATAGAGTTTTTCCTCATTACTGATGCAACGACAGTGGGAAATCAGCCAACGGAGATAACTCATCTCAGGCACTAAGCAGTTTCAATCGATCTGGGAACGTCAAGCGAGGACGGAATTTATATAAATAGCCGTTTTGAACCTTTTAAATTGAAAACAGTTTTCAGCATTTCTAAAATAGTAATATAAAGGTATTTACACTTATATACGATGCAATTAACGCACAAGAATTTATTTATTTTCTTACTAAAAACAGTAGAAGATTTCAATTCCACTGGCTTCCGTGTACTGTTCTAGAATTAATTACTAGTTTTTTTTATTTTAATTTACTCGGTGACTATGCCTAAGCACTACAATTATAAAATTTGGTAGGAAGGTGTATGCTATGAACTGCTACATAAAAGTGATGTAAAATTCCAAAAAAATATTTAATTAGGAGGGGCACCCCGTACATATGTAACCGGTGGATGATAAAAAAAAATTCAAGACACATATCAATGCATAGGCCTTTAAAAATGATATGAAGGTTTCTAAAAACTTTTCCATTTAAGTCAATCGTTAGTGAGATTAGCTGTCAAAGTCTTAAAAAATGTCCCCCCCCCCTCTCTAATTTCCAAACCATGAACTTTAACATTCTGAGAAAAATTGAGGTGGTGTGCATTAATAAATACTTTCAACAATTTTTGGTTTGAACAAGATACGTTTTACGGTTTCTAGTTCTCTGTGAAGATACGACCTTTTTAGATTCAATGTATTGGATAGCGGTTTTAAATGTGGACTAGTATAGGTGTTGGTACGGAACTCTTCATTGTCCGTGATCCGACACGTACTTGGACGATATTTTTCTTTTAATAATAATAATTCTTTATTTCAGATTTTTACATGCATATGTTGTTAGTACATTGCAATAGTATATATAAACAAAAAACTTATCCGCTAAGGTTAGTAAAAAATAAAATAATCAAAAACTAATTGCCAGCTAGAGGCTCCATCTGCTATCATCTGTTCCGGCGCAATGCAAGCTGTTCCAGTGCCTAAGCAATGGAGCCTCCAACTTGGCAACCAACGTCTTCAGGATGCCATTCCCACTATCACTCAGCCGCCGCATTAGAAAGTAAGTTTTATTTGAAAGTTAATGTAATCATAAAAAGGGGTTCACTTTTATAATTAGGTGCTGAACTGAGATCTTGATGGGATCCATGAACATTGGATGAAATCCCTCAAACTCGACAAACGAATGTGACTTGTTATGCTGCGTCTATTAAGTAACTATCAAGTCGGGATGGTGTCGGTGTCGTAATTTAAAAATTGTATTTTTAAATATTTTATTAAAACCATTTTACAAAACCGTTATAAATGCCGCATTAACACAATAGGTGTACAAGCCCGTACAATCCAAAAGAAGCGCTCTCTTTACTAGTGTTCAATAATAAAACGAACTAATATCGGTTGCTGAATGAAGTATATTAAACAAAAAATCTTAGGCTAACTTAAGTAAACTACGGGAAACAAACGATAGCGGCATCTATCTAACGCTCAGCGCCATCTATTGGCAACTTGGGTTACTAAACTCGAATATAGTCGTTCAGAACGTAAACAATAAGCTTTATCAAAACAGCTTGTATATATATAGCCACCTTCGCGTCCAAGATGCCCACATAACGCTGACGATGGCAATTCCAGCGGCCCACAGCGCCACGAACCGTTAACGACCGCCCTGAGCACACGAGACTCATCGTTTGATTTTATTGACTATCGAAAAACGCCTTTGTTTTATTTTTAATTAAAATTTACATACGTGAAAACACGCCCGGTGCTACAGTTAACATAGTTACCGTTTCTTCACGAAAGAGATGGCGTTAATGAAATGAAATGAAATGAAATGAAATGAAACGAAATGAAATGAAATGAAATGAAATGAAATGAAATGAAATGAAATCATTTATTCTTCAATTTAGGCATGTTACATGCACTTATGAATGTCAAAAAACTACCACCGGTTCATAAAATAAACCTCTGCCTCGAGAAGAACCGGCGTAAGAAACTCGGCGAGGTGTCATTTTTTCAAAACAATACACTATGTATATAAAATAACAGTAAAAATAGTACAAAATTCAAATGCTACCACAGTATAAACATATACATATTTTTTAATACTAAGGACAAAATATTTCTGTGTTAGATTACTTGTGCGGGACGCTATCACTGCCAAACATCCCTATCCATGATGTAATCGTTTATCTTATAATATGCTTTTGAAATAAGTGTCTGTTTCACAACAGATTTAAATTTAGAATCCGTAAGTTCAGTAATGTGTCTTGGAATTTTATTGTAGAATTTTATACAATTTCCCAAGAACGACTTTTTCGCCTTCACTAGTCTATAAAAAGTTATTTTGAGTTTCCCAGTGTTTCTTGTAGTTATTAACTTATCAGTATTCGTTGGGAAATTGTATAAATTCTTCCTAACATACATGATTATTTCAAATATGTACAGCGACGGCAGGGTTAGGATATCTATTTCCTTAAAGATTTCTCTCAATGACTCACGCGACCCCAAGTTATAAATTGCTCGTATAGCCCTTTTCTGTAATATAAATACAGTTTCGATATCTGCAGCCGATCCCCATAAGATAAGACCGTAACTAATAATACTATTAAAATAGGCGAAGTAAACTAACCGAGCCGTTGCCACATTGGTAAGCTGCCTTATTCTCCTGACTGCAAAAGCAGCAGAGCTCAACCTACTTCCTATAGCGGTTATGTGGGAACCCCACTGCAATTTTGAGTCCAGTGTAATACCTAAGAATACAGTTGTCTTAACAAATTCTAAAGTCTCACCGTTAAGTTTTATATTTGAATCTATATTGATATTTGAAGATGAGTTGGCTAGTGAGAATTTTATACATTTCGTTTTTTTCGGATTCAACACTAAGTTATTGGCAGCAAACCAGTCAGATATCATGGAGAGGGTATTATTTGGTTCAACGAGTTCAGTATCTTTCCTATTAACCTTGAACAGTAATGATGTGTCATCTGCGAACATTACAATGCCTGATCTTTGACTTACCATATATGGTAAATCATTTAGAGGTACATAAACAAGGAATAGGAACGGGCCTAGAATAGATCCCTGAGTAATTTAATTCTAATTAAAAGAGAAGTAATTAGTTCTTCGTCAAAAAATGCATGAAGAGAAATGAATATTGATTACTGATGCATACAAGCTTCATGTTTATCGCACATAAAGTAATAGGTAAGGATTTTTTTAAAGAATAATGTTTACGATTTGTACCGATTACACATTTTATCAAAGCAGTCAAGTTTATTTTACTGCTTGTAGGGGCTCGATTCCATGTCTTTTTTTTTATACCACGTCGGTGGCCAACAAGCGTACGGCCCGCCTGATAGTAAGCGGTCACCGTAGCCTATGGACGCTTGCAACGCCTGGGGTGTCACATGCGCGTTGCCGACCACAAGGATCCCTTTCTTTTTGTTTTTGTCATGTTATGGCATCCTAGGTATCGCAAGATAAAGGTAACTAACAATATAATTTTATATCTGGCAATGCCAGTTTCATGACGCTGGCCGTGACAGAACACGACGTTTGAATTTAAAAATGGAACAAAACTAGAAAGCTTGTTAGTAAAAGATTGCCTGTCAGCACTGTGTGAAGGATTGGGGTGAGGTCTCATGTTCCAATAAGTGCATGGCGAGCGGACAGCTTACAGTGAAAAATGCCTTTTCAGCATCTAATACCGCCCGCCGACCGCTTTAGCCTAGTTGGTAGTGACCCTGCCTACGAAGCTGGTTCGAATCCCGGTCAGGGCATTTATTTGTGTGATGACCACGAATATGTGTTCCTTAGTCTTGGATGTTTTCTATGTATTTAAGTATCTATTTATCTATATAAGTATGTATATCGTCGCCTAGTACCCATAGTACAAGCTTTGCTTAGTTTGGGACTAGGTTGATTTGTGTAAGATTGTCCACAAATATTTATTTATCTATTAATATCCTAGCCAAACAAAAGGGTAGCATAAGTGGTATTATCTTCTAGTTGGTCGGCTTATGTTACTTTATGAGTAATGTTGGTATTGTTTTTATATTCTGGCAGAGATTGATTTACGGTATTAGGTTCACCTTTTGTGTCTGTAACTTGGTACTGTGCTATAAAGTTTAATTTTTGTGTGGCCCCCGCACAAATGCCCAGAAAGGCCAATTGGAAATATGGCCTTGATTGAATCGAAGATTCTACTGCTACGAGAATCGATTAGATTTCACTGATGTATTAGAAGCTTATTTTGTATAAAAATAATAATAATAATATTTATTTAATCAGACAACATAGGTCCATCAAGTCGTTAGTGATTAGTTACTTATTCTATGTTAGTTTTACAAATTAATTAATTAACATGAATTGACATAATAAACCCGCTCAGCCTCAGGGTTTATTAGTCCCGCCATCCAGTGCCTTTGCAGGACACTATCAGTCCGATCCGCTAACACCCTCAGGATGCAATTGGGACCGTTCTGGATTCTGCTCCTGATTGATGCCATATTTTTGCGCATTATGGCATGAAATCCATCCACGCGAGCATCGGCAAACATGCCTGACGCGCTGCAGAATCTAGGCAGGCCCAAAAGCACCCTAAACATGTTATTGTAGAGGACACGCGAGGGCGGTATATTGAATTCTGAGTGAACCGAAAGATTCTACAATAGAATTCCTCGCTACGCTCAGGATTCTATTGTAGAATCTTGAGCGTAGCGAGGGATTCAAGTGTTTCATATTCATATTCATTTATTCATTGTATAGTCATGTAGTTACAATAATGTTGGTGTTATATTACATTTCGAGGAAGTCTGTACATGACGCCCTGTCAGGGCACACAATAGCACTCATATACTAACTTAACTAATAATAATATTTTAATTCAAGTTATACAGCGGGGGTAGGAACATATTTTATTTATTTATTTATCTTTGTCATCAAGGAATTCATTTAAAGAATAGTAGCTCTTCTTTATCAAGAATTTCTTTACACATTACGTTAGGGCTATTATTATGTAGTTTAAGTTTCGATAATACGGTTCGTGCTAGTTTATTTTTATACCTGGTCTCGTATCGTCGTGGTTGGTCGGCGACTCTATTGAATAACTGAGGGTATTTTCTAACGAATTTACAAACTTCAAATATATAAATTGATGTTAAAGTAAGAATACCGTTCTTTTGGAAATAGGGTTTACAGCTTTCTGTGTTTTTAATGTTTGCAAGTATGCGTACGCATTTTTTTTGGAGGATAAATAGGTCGTCTACATTTGTGCTAATTCCCCACAGCAATATACCGTAGCTAAGCCGAGAAAAGACAAACGCGTAATATGCCTTAAGAGCAGTTTTTAAGTCTGTGGTTTTTTTTTAATTCTCGAAGGGCGTAAATAAATTGAGAAACTTTAGTTTTTAATTTTTGCACATGTGCCTTCCAATTGACGTTGGTGTCAATATCTAAGCCTAAGAGCGTAAAATTGTCTACACATTCTAGCGCGATACCATCGAATAAGTAGTTTATATTTAAGGGATTTTTCTGATATGGCCTAAACGGGATTAGTTTTGTTTTAGCAAAATTTATTTTTAGGTTGTGATCTTGCATCCATTCCTGTGCATTAGATAATGTTTTGTCTAAGGTTTGGTTTAAATTTTGATCATCCGAACACGAGAATAATTAATAAAAATTCATCTATTACTTTAGGTAGGTCGTTGATGTAGATTATGAATAGGATGCAACCGACGACACTACCCTGTGGAATTGATTTTTTTATTATTTGCGTATCGGACGTTGTAGATATCATCTCACCCTTATCATGGTCGTAATGCTGTACATTGACGCATTGTTCACGGTTTTCCAAGTAAGCTGCGAACCATTTATGGCTCTCGCCTCTTACACCTATCCCATACAGTTTTTCTAGAAGTATTTTATATTGCACAGTGTGTTGCAGTAAGATCCCGATTCTGTATTCTTTGTTGTTAAGTATGTCGAGCACTTGTTGCATATATTTGTAGACTGCAAGAGTAGTAGAATAATCCTTCCGAAAGCCGTATTGGTCTTTGTCAAAGATCCCATACTTCTCACAAAAGAATGTGAGTCGCTTACACATGGCTGTTTCAAAGATTTTAGATGCGGTAGGCAGCAATGCTATCGGGCGGTAGTTGTTCGGGACGGTTTTTTTTCCTTTTTTCTTATAGTTTACGCCCAAGACGGAAATAATTTTGCTACCGTGTGGACACATACTGCTTTTCACACCGTCTATGAGGCCCGCTGCTATAAACATGAAATATCTTACAAATGATTTTACTACAGTGTCACATACTGCTTTTCACACCTTCTATGAGGAAAAGAGTCATTGTTGCCCTCAAATGAGGGAAGAAAAGTACATCTTTGATCCGTCATTCGAAGGCAACAATAACTCTTTTCTGAATAGCAGGTGTGAAAAAGAGTATTGCTATAATTAAAATAAGTTTATTTAAAAAAACTTTTTGATGCTGACTGCGCTAACGCAATTTCAAACCGTCCTTATTAAGATCGAAAAAGAGTGTATACTTTTCTTTGAAAACGACACATTTGCTTAGTCCAATTCAAAACCTGTTTTAATTCGAAAAGACTAACAATAAACAACAATAACGTGGACGTAGAATCTCCTGGATCGGTAGATAACGACATACGACGACCAACACCTATTTAAATCAAATCATTATATTCAAATCGTGAAACCCAAATTACCAAAACGCTCTTAATTTAGATGCATTTCCCAACTGTACCACTCAAAGCTTTTTTTTTTTTTTTTAATAGCCTATATAGTGTCCCACTGCTGGGCAAAGGCCTCCCCTCTTTTTCGCCACTCGTCTCGGTCGTGTGCCAGTTCCCGCAAAGCAAAACACACAAAGCTTTTAAAACATCCAAATTCTGAAATTGATAAACGTGGAGCATAAAATACCGCATAGCTAACTCACAGCATTAATTGGAATATTTTCACTCACATTGCGTTTCAAAGTAAACAAAGAGTTTATTGTGTCGCTTTGAGGGAGATTAAAAGATGCAAGCAAAGGGAAATGTGTAAAAAAAGGTCTTTTGGTGAGTGCTGTGGTTGTTTGGTTTGGGGTTACGGAGTATGTCGGGGTTTGTTGAAACGGGGGAGATATGTAACACAAATCAGTAATTTGTTAGCACTTCAATGTTTATCTCACATAACTAAAAATAAATGTCAAGCCACAAGTCGCATTAATTTCAGGTTATACGAATAAAAACAAAAGTATAGAAGAATTTAGAAAGGAGATCCTATTATCCTTCTCGCTTTTTCTTTTGATAAATAAAAGAATGGAAAAGAATTGGTTATTGTAGAAAAATATAACAAGCAAGCTAGACAATATCTCTAGTAAAGGTAAGGGAGCATTTGTATTTCATAAAAATAACTTCGTTCAAATCCACGAAGCTTATTCTACGGAAACATGAAGCCCGAGGGTACTTTTTTAATTGACTTTTTATTTTTAATAAGATATTGTAAAGAAAAGAGCTAAAAGGGTCATTTCTCGTATAATGAGGTTTTTTCAAGTCGTATGGTATGAACAGGTCTTCTTTGGTTGGTATTTTACAGGTACTTATTATAGGTATTTCCACAGAGTATTAGATAATTTATTTCATAAGTATAGTCAACCAATTTGATTTCCGAGCCACTTCGTACCTTGTAACAATGAAAATCGCTAGAGATCTCATATTTAATGTCACTGTGACAAGGTACCTACGAAGTGGCACAAAAGTCAAACTGGTTGACAGTACAATTTAATAATTGACTTTGAGTCTAAACTAATATTACTAGTGGCTTTGTGAGCTGTAGACCTCATAGAGTGAGTTTTTTATCATTTCCTAAATCTGACATTATAAAAAAGATCAATTATGAATATCGAACCTGCTAACAAAATTTCACGAGAAGCGGTTGAAAAATGCGACCCGTAGAGGAGAACAAACCGTTGAATAATTTTTTTTTAATTTCCAAAAACTTATTCGACAAAAAAATCTGTATATTTATAAAACCTGCTCACAAAATTTCACGAAAATCGGTTGAGAAATGCGACCTGTACAGGAGAACAAACCTAAATTCGCCCGCAGAAACTTACAAAATCATTGATATAAAAATTGTTTTTGGAAATTTCCAAAAACCGTCTCGACAAAAAAATTCTATATAACTATTGAACCTGCTCACGAGATTTCACAAGAATCGGTTGAGAATTGCGACCTGTAGACGAGAACAAACGGAAATCCGGACATACGAAAGCATTTTTGTCGAAGCTGAAGCAGAGACCTTCTTTTCACTCGGTCAATAATATATTAGTATAGGGCGGAGCGCTCGGGCAAAGTGCTGTCTCTGTCGCACACTGTATTGGCAGGGGCGGGGTGCGGGGTAGAAATTAGCAACGGGCGCTCGAAGGACCTCGCCTTAAAATAAACTGTGGAAATTATGTTACGATTAAAATAAATGTTTGCATTATGTTTTCGTAATCAACAATTCTCATTCATACCCAAACCATTGGCAACTTCATACCTGAACTCAATTTAACTTTCGTACGGTTCCGATATAACAATGAATCATAAAAACACTGAACGTCAAATTAAACTACCTAACGTGTATTGTTTCAAACAAATCGATAATATTGCACACTTTGTATTATACTTTACACATTATCATGTAGCTTTGTCAACAGAATGTGTGAGATATGTCTGTTGAAATGTAGTTATTTCTATCACTAATCATGACACGATGTACATACAATAAAAAATACATATGCGATAGCTACATATGATACATTCCCATAAAAAATCTAAACTTCACAGAAAGGGTTGTATGAGAAACATGAATACCTTTTAACGTTAAAATGAAGAGGAACTTCTCCTACTAGTAGGTTACTGATTTAAACCAAATATTAATTTTCTTGTTTTTCTGATTACGGAGTAAAAAGTAAATGGTATTAGTTTGTATTAATAGTCAAAAGTAAAAGGGCATTGGTAATTTAATAATTAATAAAATTTTCAAAATTACGAAAGTCGTCTTCTTGAAATTAGTCCATATTTTGCAATTTCGATTATACTTGTCGTATCATTAAAATCGTAATTATTTATTATATAAAAAATGTTTACGAAATCGATAACCACTTTAAATAACATTTTGCTAATATATATAAATAAGCACGTATAAACTATTATCTCCGGAAATTCAAATTTTATTTCAGGAAATAATAATGTGTATGCATTTATGTGTCGATTCTAGCATTAATATTTTACATCATTGTAATAATTACGAATGCTTCAGTTGCTTCACCCGTATCTGGCATTTATTTGTTATCTTCACATGGGAGATAACTCCTCATATCTGTTTCGTAGTTTCTCATTTGAATATTATCATTATCGGCATGTTAAGGGGGTGCTCCCTGATCGTAATTAGAGACATAAACTCAAGCAGTATTCCCAAATCGGGCAGGCAGAAAGCTCGTAAAATGGTCGTCATAAGTAATGTATGGCAGCTTTGACTTATAGGAATACTGATATTGTATATATTGTAGTATGAGCTATGATATGATACTGTAGTATAATATAACCTCTCATCTGTGGAACACGTCAAACTGACTGATAAAGGCGTTCATATATCAGCGATAACTGCAGTTGATTAAAATATAAACCTCTGCACAAACAGAATTCATATTTAGAATCAAAAAAACATCTCATGTCACAAGTAGCTTGAGTAACTGCAATGAAAAGTTTGTATTTAGAACGCATTTGTAAGATCCTTCGTATGCAATTGTCGCCTTTACACACAAAGAATGAAATTGTCCAATGCCTGACCTAGATGCACGCGTTCAGCCATTGTACCTCAATCTCATTACACGGCTTGCATTTTTAGGATTCCGCGCGTGGAAACCTGTATTATAGCGATAATTTTCATAAAAAAGATGTCGTAAATCTACTGAGTTGTTCATGCAACCTTTAATCCCACAATTATCATCGTTCTATTACAGGTAGATTATGGCGCATATAAAGACAATAGGCCAATTGACAACATTTCATACTTTTGAGTGCCACTTTTTACTGTCCGGCCCGAAAGAACGCAAATTTTTAAGATACACGTTTTATTCCCTTGTATCTTTGTTTGTCTTCTATATGCTTTATTATGTGAGGATGAAATAAATAGCAGGTTTGTATTTTTTTTTATATTTGCCTAAATCATATATTATTATGCAAAAATCCACGAACAATTAAGTTTGATAAAAAGGGTATATGTAAGAAACGTCAAACTATGAACTAAATGACGTCACAGTTGTATTTCATACACTTAATAAACGTTGGAATATTATTAGTTAAAATTCGGAATTGAATGCGGAGGTCACTTTACAGTGAATGTAAACCGTCGAAGTCAGTCTAAGATGTTAAACGGATAACAGGAGTAAAACTTTCTTTATAGTGGCAGTATTGGATCACCTGTAAGACGTCACTTCCAGTTTTCACTATTTTGGTAATTTTTGGCAAAAGTATTGCAAAAAAGAAAATAAATATTCTAAATGCGTTTTTATAGAAATATCTTTCGATTTAGGGAAAAGGAAAAAAAATATTGTCAATTCTGGAAATCTTTCACCCCACTAAGACACGCCAAACTCCTAATATGACACATCTTTTGGGAAAATTATGCCAAATATATTAACACTTGGTCTCCTGAACGATTTGGCCATTACATCGGTCATAACAAATGTAAAAATCACAATTACACAGAGGACTACGATGAAAATTGAAAATACATTCGAAAATTTAGTAAAAACCACGAGTACCTGCACAAAAGTGACAAGCCAGAAAACGAGTGCTACGAATGGAAATTCTGATTCAGTAAACCAGAACTTTCTATCCGTTGGCTTTGTTGCGAACATGTTCCACTAAAGCATAGCAGGAAGGTAAATGTAGTTTGAGAAACGGTTTAAAATGTACTGAATCTAATTAATGTTCAACTTGTACAACATTTTCCAATGAACAATAGATACGTGGTCGCGTCAAGGATATAGGTAAATGATTTAACGTTTAAAGTAACTCGGTCAAGTTGTACAGCTCATGTACTTAAGCTGAGACCTACTTAAAAGCAAACTTTGAGACACCATATACGGTTTTAGTGCCAGCTGCGACCTATTGTCACGGCTGATGTCATAAAGTCAGCCATTCTTGTGGTTAGGACAAGTCACATGACACCTCATTTGCTAGGATTTACCCATGTCGTGCGTATATTAAAATACCAACGGTTATATTTAGCTGACTACAGTCAGGGATTCAGTTAAAGAACAAATAATTTTGGCGTACCTCAGGGTAACCTTCTGGAGCCACTTTTCTTCTTCACAGGTACATTTATTTACTTAGACAACGTCACATAAAAGCGATGATCGGGGACAGTGTTTATGTTTATGTCAGAGCACGCATGTTTACGTGGTAAACAGAGGATAAACATACGATCCTACAAAACTAGGGTGTCCCCTACGGACCCAATGGAAGCCCTAATTAACAGGAGGTTATTGACTGAGTGGGTGTATGAAATTAATGTTACTATACATAGCGAAACGTGAGAAGTAAAAGGGGTCCCGGGATGAACGCCCGGTTGGTTTGATTTCGGGAAGCAAAACATCTTTTGTCTTATCAAGTTAGAAGATACGACCTTTGACGACCGGTTTAGCCTAGTAGGTAGTGCACCTGCCTGTGAAGCTGTGACGGTCCTGGGTTCGAATCCCGGTCAGGGCAAATATTTGTGTGATGAGCATGAATATTTGTTTCTGAGTCTTGGATGTTTTCTATGTATTTAAGTATTTATATGTATTAAATATATCGTCGTCTAGTACCCATAACACAAGCCTTCTTGAGCTTACTGTGGGTCTAGTTCGATTTGTGTAAGATTGTCCTCTAATATTTATTTATTTATTTATTTTATTTATATTTTATCTCCGAGTATTCATTGAGTTATAGTAATTCTCATCGCATATATTATGACAAAATGATCAGGTAGATGATAAAATCCTAGTTAACTAATACTTAATACCTTGGAGATAAAGCTTTAATGTTTTACCCGTAAAAATATTTTTTTCGGATACAAGACCTACTTCAATGGATTTTTGGTAAGAGCTGTTTTATACAACCAATGCAAAGCCCCGCAATAGACACATGAAAACTGTAGAAGTGTAAACGAGCTCTCATGAAACGTAAGCAAAATCTTAAATGATGCCACATTTGCGACACGACGCCACGCGGCGCGAGGTGATTTATGCGAATAATATCCCGCATATAAATAAGCGCATACTTATCCCGTAAACAGGGATAATACAGGAAAGAGACAGTGGTCGCGCAATCCAATTTATTCTAACATAATCCAAGGAAAACATTCTGGCTACTCGACTTTTGAAAATCAGGTCGACCAGTGTGATACCGCATTTTGATGAGAAATTACATATCTAAATATATCAGGCGCGCCAAATATATGAAACGCATTGAGGTAATAGAAAAAGTTAAATGACACTTTTTGAGACTTAGATTGGCACTGAGTATCTTTATGTTACTAATAAAATATTTTTACGATTTTTTTTTATTAAAAATGGGATCGCTCTTTGCCAGCATCTATCTAGCCAGGGGCAAAGATGAGGCCGACGATGAAGCGAGCTCACCCAGAAGGTGCCTATTCACTCGTGCCTTAAAAAGGTCTAGGTTATATGATTATTTAATCTGTTGACATTCTCTTACGTAATGACGTAACATGTCGTGACATGCCACTCTCGTATTGTTTAGGATTAGAATTGACAACTGTCATGAATAACACTTAAGAAGGAACTGGCCTTAGTTACTTTTACTTAGGGTCGGTTGCACCAACATACGATCACTGGCCGGTCATCGTCAAATATGGCATCGGCAGCTGGGTCATACTTAGTTGAAAAAACAAAAGTCGTCCCTCCTGTGGTCAATAGTTAACAGCTTATGTGCATGTTAGCTATGATTTTATTACAGGGATTTATAGAAACGGAGACACTGTTTATGCGGGTTACTGGTCCAATCCAAAATTAAGCTTTGTAGCCCTTAACTTGTGGTATGTCCACAGAAAAGACGCGAACCTAAATCCGCGTATGACCAAGCTGTCATCCCATAGAAACTTGTCAAATTTACCGTACAATCATATTTTAACGAACACCGCTTACGATTACAGACGGTTTGGCGCAACCCACCCTTATTCGAGGGCTTTCTTGGTCGAACCGTCTTTAGTTTTCCTCCTGCGAAACACCGGCAAACAACTTTGATTTTTGCACGCAGGGGGAATTAGGCCGAATGAAGTTCACTAACTACATTTCACGCTTAGTTGTTAGGAGGAAACGTAATCTCACATCGGATCGTAGCAACGCATGAAGCGTTGCCCCAAAAATGAGAAATTACGCCAGTGACTGATATACGGAATATTGATGACCGGATTTAAACCGATCGAAACCTATTACGGGGAATGATATCGTGAATTTCCAAAAGAGAATTGCTTATTTCAGCATATTTGAAAATTTTAAAATTAGCTCTTTAATTTTTTGGACAAAGTTAAGAAATTAAACATGGCGGAATGCTTGTTCAACGGTAGTTCATGGATAATAAAAAAGTAAATTGTGAGTTAAAAAACAGCGCACAGGAAGAACAAACAAAGTCGAACAATAGGGTAACGGTCAGAGGAATGTTATTTAATGTTAGTACACTTTGGTCCGGCTGAAAACTGGGATGGAAACCCGAAAAAATGCGGGAACAAAACCGATGCATTTATGGCCAAAAACCGGCCGTAGGACCAGCACAATTAAGGATTCCGTTCATTTCTAAAGACCTATAGACGATGACGTACGTTGTTAAGGGTCCTTATGAGTTAAAAAACGCTCATTTATTTACGTCATTTTCTATTTGAATTGATACGTATCTTGACATTTTCTCAATGTTACTATCTAGAACAGGACTATTGCGACCTAATGTCATAAACTTTGAAGGAATTTTTTGGATTTTTCGTTAAGAAATATCGTTTCAAACATCTCTCCAAATAGACCATTTTCAAGATAAAAACTTGATATTTCCACCTAAATTCTACTACACACAATAAAATAAAAAAATAATGATAATATTATGGCCGGCCTCAATGTATACGTTCGATTACATATACGGGGTCGCCCTTAAAAATACTTAACAATTTGTGTGTAGGTACAACTATGTAACGGCCTACATAAAATATCTACATTTAAAACTTTATTCTAATACATACACCCTTAAGAGGCCTTATAAGTTTCAAAATGTTTCCATTTCAAATTATGACAAAAGTATTGATAATACCAATAAAGTGATTGAAGGATTTGACGATTTTATTAAAGTTTTAGATGTTAACATAGCCATTTTTTGATTTAATTGTGTGTGTTAGAATTTAAGGGAAAAAACACAGTTTTTAGCTTGAAAATGGTCGATTTGGAGTGACGTTTGAAACGATATTTCTTAGTGAAAAATCATCCAAAAAATACATTTAAAATTTATGACATTGGGTCGCAATAGTCCTGTTCTAGATAGTAACATTGAGAAAATGTCAAGATACACGTCGATTCAATCAGAAAATCGTCTAAATATATGAGCGTATTTTAACTGATAAGGACTCTTAAGCTTGTGCGAGTTTTGAGTAAAATGCCTATTACATACGGACAGACAGACAATATGGGGAAACTATAAATCGATTATAGTTTGTAAGATATAGTTAAGCTGTTGAATAAGTAAATAAGGATTCCGTTTTTGTCATTTTGGCTACGGAACCCTAAATGAGCAAAAAATCGGACTATTTGTGTTTCAGGACGCGTGTTCACGAGGTTAACGAAGCTGGACGGTGTTTAACAGAATTAATAGCTATATATTTGATATTTTCATATAAAAAACTTTTATGGGCATGAAAAATAACATTGCATTGCCTTGTGTAATTAAATATTAGCCAATTAGTAAAAGACGAAAAGATATTGTTTGCCCTAAAAATATTAATAACAGGCACGCGTTCTCTTGCAGATTTTTCAATTTCTTAGGTCCTCTTCTTTACAACAGGCTTAATGCGCGGCTAGATTTATATTCACTGAACTACATGAGATGTAAATCTACCCTAAAAAGTTGTCATATGATGACACAGAGAAATTATTAATTGTTTTAAAATAATTTTGAATCGTATCATATGTTTTATTTTGCATGTGAATATTTCTAAGTAATTGTAAGTCCTTCTTTGCCTGAAACACAGGGTTTCCTAGCTCAGGCACGTGTTATTTACTACCATATATTTGTGAACTCCTATCCTATTATACTTCTTAATTTTGTACAACATGTTTTATGAATAAATTATTATTATTATTATTAATTCAATGTTGTTTTTCGTATTTAGTAAGGATACAGATATAATAGATATATTTACAAAGATATTCCTATGGAGATTTAATTCTTCCTTCTCCCATTCTAACAAACATAATATTGTGTATCACCAGAGGCCCTAGAATAGAATAGCCGTGTTTATGTCATTTGTCGTTGTTTATGTGTTTGTTATGCAGATAAAACATCGACCACAGACCTAATTGCATAGATATAGTCAGAAACAAAAAAACATACGCTACGATGCCTACGATATAACTCGTCGGTACCCAGATGTTTTTAGAGCCATAGCAGCGTAAAAGCAGCTAAACTGCATTTTCTAGATAAAAAAACACTGAAGCCTTTTAGCAATGGTGACCCCTCTGTATTTTCTTCAAAGGCTCACAGGTAGAGATGTCCCTAGTAGTAGCGGCTTAGAATGCAAGGCAAAGATTTGGTGGGATGACGTAGTGTTCTGGGTAGCCTAGTGTCGGCAAACTACAGGTGAGGCTTCGATTCCCGTCTAAGGCTGCGTTTCCATCAGAGCTGTGCGAGGATGTGTCAGCAAGGTGTCAAATGTATGGAAAAACATCCTCGCACAGCTCTGATGGAAACGCAGCCTTAGTCTTTCTGCGAGATCACGGTCAATTTTTTCTTTATTTTCTTAAATTAAGGTTTACAATATATGTGACCAACACCGTTCACCACTTATGATTTACATGTGAGGCGCAGTAGCCCGATAAATGAACACGAAACAAAAAAACAATTAACTTAATTTAAAATAATTTGATTCGTGAAAAGGTTGACTTAGTCTTGCAAACAAAAGAAACTTTTAGTAGATACGTACGCCATTATGATAATATTATGGCCGGAGCTTGAAAACAAGTTGGTTTCCAGTTAGACCTCAATTCTTTTATATATATATGTAAGCACTTTATTGTGCACTAGCGACCCGCCCCGGCTTCGCACGGGTGCACTATTTAATGGATGTTATTATACATATAAACCTTCCTCTTCAATCACTCTATCTATTAAAAAAAGCCGCATCAAAATCCGTTGCGTAGTTTTAAAGATTTTAGCATACATGGGGATATAGGGACAGAGAAAGCGACTTTGTTTTATACTATGTAGTGACAATAACAGGTTAAAATAATATACATGTCACATACTATTAGAGTTCAAGGGCGAACTTATCCCTATGAGGGATCTCTTCCAGCTAACCTTTGACGGATTGAGTGCGGAGTAAGTCTCTTATTAGCGGAACCGTTTACGAACTTGCCATATCTTCGCATTTATGTTTTTGATGAAATAAATAGCAACATTCAACATGATTCAAGTCTCACGCACGTCACATGTAATGTGACGCAAGAAAAGGGACCGAGGAATACCTTAAACAGCCTTATACACTCCTAAATGTGTAACATAAACTGAAACATGACAGCTATCAAGAAAGATTGAAAAGATGAGTACATAACCGCGTATGGATGGGAATTGAACGAAAAATATTAATACTGACACACGGCGTATCGCAGTCGGGACCACGACGGTAATGGAATATATTTTATCATGGCTAAAAATAGTACATACTTACCAAGGGCGGTAAAACAAAGAATGTCTCAGATCGCAGGTATTTGAGATTGATTTATTGAAGTATAAATGTATGCGCTGACAATTAAAATTTAACATTAAAATATGCCTAACGTAAAAATTGTCAGTAAAATATAAGTGCGTTAGTACATAAAATTATGTCATTTTCTGTTTCTAATAATCCTGATTCCTGACATGTACCAACATACGAAAAAGCCGCAGGGATTTTCCATGCCCTTTGCGGCGTAGTACCAATATCACACATGACGACATGACACATCTGCCGCGCCATACAAAAAGCGGCTTTTACTGTGCCCCAGTGGTTTAAAAAAAACACCTGGGGCGCTACCGCGACAGCAAACGAAGTTTTCGCTCTTTGTCGCACTTGCACGTTCGGACGTAAGTGCAACAGAGAGCGAAAACTTCGTTTGCTGTTCGCGGTAGCGCCCCTGTACGTGCAACGATCGTCTCTTTTACCGAATTAAAAAATAACAATTGAAACACGGACAAGTGCAGTGCCTTTACCTACCATGAGTTTGCATGATCGTACTTGCTAGCGACCGTCAAAACGATTTAGTACCTATGCCAATTCTTAGTTCTATTGTGAGAACCGCCAAGCTGTGGAACTCCTTGCCGGAATCCTTGTTTCCCGTAAACTACAACCTTTTGATTTTCAAGGTTACCTTTTTTGAAATCGGTGAATCGGTTTTACTAGGTAAGCGCGTTCTATCCTAGACCACAGTATTGCTTACCATCAGGTAGGCTAGCACAACTTGCTGCCAAGTCGTATCTCGCGCGACTCGGCGATTCCTGTCTCGCTCAAACTGTGCGGAATAGAAAGAG
Organism: Epiblema foenella; assembly: GCA_963556455.1. NCBI lineage: Eukaryota > Metazoa > Arthropoda > Insecta > Lepidoptera > Tortricidae > Epiblema > Epiblema foenella. The sequence continues at coordinate 17,891,555 of OY747111.1, forward strand.
GAGCGTAGATTTTTCTCTACTCGCGTCGCGTCGCAGCGGCAGTTGTGTTAGCCCCGCAGGTGATTTGTGGTCAAGCGCAAACCTATTTTGAAAACCGGCCAAGGGCGAGTTGGACTCGCGCACGAAGGGTTCCGTACTAGTATCTATAAAACAGCAAAAATAACTTAACCAAAATTACAGTTAAATCAACCTATCTCAAAAACTATAAGAGATACTTTGATCAAACCAAAAATCGTTGAAAGAGTTAATTAGCATGCATCACCTCTATTTTTTTTAGAATTTTATACCCCGTAGTTATAAAAATAGAGGGGGGGGGGACATACTTTTTACGACTTTGAGAGCTGATATCTCAAAAACCGTTCACTTTAAGAAAAATGTTTTTTAGAAAACTTTATATCATTTTAAAAGACCTTTCCATTGATACCCCACACGGGTATGTACATCGAAAAAAAAATTTTCATCCCTCAGTTACATGTATGGGGGGCCCCACCCCCAATTCTTTTTTTTACTATTTAGTGTCATAATTTTGTAGCGGTTCATACAACACATATTCCCATCAAATTTCATCACTGTAGTACTTATAGTTTCCGAGTAAATCGGCTGTGACAGACGGACAGACGGACAGACGGACAGACGGACAGACGGACATGACGAAACTATAAGGGTTCCGTTTTTGCCATTTTGGCTACGGAACCCTAATAAAAAAAAAGGTAACCGCCAGAGGCCCTGTTCTTTTGCTTTATTAGATTTTATTACTTTCATGTTGACGCTTAGAGATATATCTCACAATATTTTATTATGATTAGTGTACCTACCTTATTAACTTTTATCTTGACGCTTAGAGACCTTATACATCTCTAACAAATCTCGATTGTTATTAGTTTCTTACTCTTATATTTGACATGTAACACTACATTTAATGAATGATACTTTGATTATTGTATTATATTTATTTGATATAGCAGAATAAACATTTTGATTTTGTTTTTGATTTTTGCCCAGTCGCTAGCGAGTACGGTCATGTAAACTCATGGTAAAGTCACAGGTGAGTCTCACGCACCGGTTTAATTACCTACTTCTGCCCGCTGTAGCTGGAGGTCCCGCGGGTTCGAATCCCGGTCAGGGCATGTATTTGTGTGATGAACACGAATATTAGTTCCTGAGTCTTGGATATTTTCTATGTATTTAAGTATCTATTTATCTATATAAGTATGTATATCGTCACTTGGTACCCATAGTACAAGCTTTGCTTAGTTTGGGACTAGGTTGATTTGTGCAAGATTGTCCAAAAAATATTTATATTTATTTATTTACTTCTCATTTTTTCACCATTTTAGTAAAATTTAAATAGGCGATGTACGATATCCGGTGTGGAAATGATCCTGACTAGTTAGATAAGCGTCATTTCGCGCCAAAATGTCGGTAGAATAAGCCAGGCTCAACTCTTTTACTTGGCCCCACTGTGGGCAATTAGTTGCCCCAACTGCCTGCGTCGTATATATTGTGTTTTTAATCAACACGAAAACACCTACAGTGAAAGAACACATTGGGGGATATTGGCAGGGAAAATTGTGCAGAATAATTTAATACCGCATATGTATACGAGCCTGCTCGGATTGTACATATATACATGTATGTATGGGTCATTGTCAGATTTAGGTTCGCGTCTTTTCGGTGGACTTGTCAAAAGTTGGGCCACAAAGCTAATTTTGGATTGGTCTAGTAACGCGCATAAACGGTGTTTCCATAACTATAAATCCATGTAATAAAAACATAACTTACCTATGTAGTGTTTTTGTCTTTCGTGGCTTCTCGTGGTCCCAAAGGAAGACCAGCGCTAGCCAATGGCTAGCACTATGCTGATTTGGGGCCATTTCGTGGCTATTTTCTGTATTTTGGTGTTATGTTAATTTGTACTGTGTCTGTGCTACGAATAAATGTTTTTTTTTTTTTTTCTTTCTTACATAAGCCGTTAAGTATTGACCACCGCGTGGATAACTTTTGTTTTTACAACTGACAATGACCTGTATAGTATTACATTATTTTGCGAGACCGTATTCACGACGTTTTCATGAGTCATGACCGCTTGGGACCAAGGCTCGGAACCGGTTTTAAATATACCGGTAAAAACCGGTTTATTTCGGTTCTAACTTTTCGTGGGAACGCGAACGTTTTAAGACCTTTATATTAAACGGTTTTTTCGACGAGGCCCGGCGGACGTACTAGTGGGGCTCACGTCTGTAGGTATTACGATAGGTAGGTATAGTTGATATTCTTTTCGTTGACCGAATTTCTATGAACATATTACTGGATTATGATTATGAACCTTATTGTATAAACAGTAAAATTGCTTTTTAATGAAATTAAGTTGATGCAACTCGGCCAACTCAAATGATTTCAGTCATAACCGGTTTATATCGACTAAACCGGTTAATACGAACAAAACCTTTATATAAAGCTCCTAAAGGTGGCGCGAAAAAAAAATACCCCATCGAATAGGATATCGTTGTTTAGTGGTTGTTGAATACAAAAAAACTAAATTTTTTGTTTTTAAAAATATTGAAAAACAAAGGAATGAGAAGCCACTTTAAATTTTTTTAGAATTAACTTTCCGTCGTCAAAGTCTTATTAAATATTCATCCTAGGGAAAATGTTTAGAACCTTTTTTGTAGAGCATTTTATGTAAATTAATTAAGTCTCAGAACATATTTATGGGCCACCGTTTACGTTTTTTACGAAATACCGAAACATAGGAATTTTAAACCCTTCCCCCCCCAGCTCACGAGCTATGGGCGGGGACTTTTGATACGTCCACCTCCTAACAACAAAGTTACGAAGCCAAAATTGTGTTCCAAGCATTCCCCTCTATACGTTTTCGTTAACCGGCCCAGGAATGCTATCGCGACCGGCCTTCGAAATCTTCCCTCTCTGTCGCACTTGCAAGTTTGCACATAAGTGAGACAGAGAGGGAAAACTTCGTTTGTGGTTCCCGGTAGCCCCACTGTACTCCGAACTTCCAAATTCGAACTTCGTATCGTGCCGTCCCTTTCACTCTCGTGTTATTTACTATATGAGTGAGAGGGACGCAGGATACGGAGTTCGGATTTCGAAGTTCGGAGTTGCCCCTCTGGCCTAATATTTAGTAAAAAATGTAGCTGCGTATGCTCACTTCATCTGTCGGTGAATATTATAAGGCAGACGTAGCATTATTTTTCTACTCGTCGACTTCAATTTATGTTATAGGGGGCAAACGCGTGGTTGTGCCGGAGATTATCCCCTGGATTTTCCCCAGGTTACTCTCCAACCACGCACTCCTAACGCTTTATTGGGCCCGGCCATAAAGGCACAGTCAGGTTAAAAAAAAAAGGTGACGGTAATTGCTTACCAAAAGACGGACCGCCTGATAGTAAGCAATTACCGTCACCCATAGACACCTGCAACACCAAGAGGAGTCGCAAGTGCGTTGCCGGCCTTTCAGAAGGGAATACGCTATGTTCCTGAAGGTTTGAAGGTCATATCGGTCCGGAAATACCGTAGGCGACGGTTCATTCCATAGCATTCAAATAACAAGTAAAATAAAATAATGTTCGTTTTTCATGCGTAATAATAACAACGTATGCATAAAAGTCCAGAAAGACTTGTTAGGGCAAAATAGACTCTAACGCGGATAGGTTAGAAGATTAAGACGGGAGCTCCAGCTCCCGTCTTAATCTTCGAGGTTATTTTTTTATAAGAGCCAAAAAGACTTGTTAGGGCAAAATAGGGCAAATACGTTTCTTAATTAACCTCGAAGATTAAGACGGGAGCTCCAGCTTCCGTCTTAATCTTCGAGGTTATTTTTTTTTATAAAAGCCAAAAAGACTTGTTAGGGCAAAATAGGGCAAATACGTTTCTTCTATTTACGTTCGTCTTTGACACATTTTGTTATTGACGTTCTTTAGCTACAAATATAGACAATTAATCACTACATAATATAAAACAAGGTCACTTTCTCTGTCCCTATATCCCTATGTATGCTTAAATCTTTAAAACTACGCAACGGATTTTGATGCGGTTTTTTTTAATAAATAGAGTGATTGAAGAGGAAGGTTTATATGTATAATAACATCCATTAAATAGTGCACCCGTGCGAAGCCAGGGCGGGTCGCTAGTGATGACATAAAAAGGGTGCAATGAGGATTTGTCTGTAACAGATATCGTAGACGAAACTAAAATCACATACATTTCTCTATGGAGCTCCCTTCAAGTGAACTCTTATGAAATAGACCAATCACGTATCGCCTTTTACTGTACTCTTATGAAATTAGCCAATCACGTGTCGCCGTTACTGTACTCTTATGACCAATCACGTGACGCCGCGGATATAGAACAAAACACATCAACGAGCGCCCGACCCATGTGCCTAATCTTCATTTCCGCAGGAGTTTGTTTAATAGGGATGTTGACTCAAAATTTATTGGTATCTAAATTATTATCCAAAAGAAAGAAGACATAAAACTATGCCAAATGGTGAAAATCCCATTAAAATATCTCAAAAAATAACGAAGCTACAACCGTTAGAATGTTGTTAATAAGAGTGAGAAAGCACTAATTTGTAGTGACGTCACTGACTTAAAGCGCCATAGTAAATGAAGATCGTTCCATACAGAGGTGCGTTTTGCGAAAAAGGGACAGAACATGCCCCCACTTAAAACTTTGATGACTTGTAATTATGTAATTATTTATTTTTTTGAGTTACTTTTTTCGCTATTTGGTTGAGAATTTGATCCTTTTTCGAGAAAATTTGAAGTAGTTGAGTTTCTTACTTAGTGTCAACATCCCTATTGTTTCGTTGTTTAATTAATTTCCGTTGACTCGCAGAAAAAATTGTGTATGCAATAGTTTTATAATTAGCTCTTTAAGTCTCGAATCTTACTTAAACGTGGTTCTCGACTAAAAAGCATACATTATACAACGATTCCATAAACTACTATATTAAGTTAAAGATAAACAAAACTTATGAGAAAAAGTGTGACGTCATCAGCCATATTTTCCTACAACTTCATAACAACCGAGCGTTTTTGGCGTTATATAAAAGTTTGTTGATTCGACTGCCACTAAAATAGCGTATTATTAGAAATCTGTGTTAGTGATTTAAAACTACACAAACCAAAAACCATGCCCGTCTAGCCACACTATAATAGATGCCTCGATCGATCACTAATAACGTTGACAAATTCACAAAACACTCCGAATTCTAGCCAAGTACTAGCGGCTTTGCATTTTCCTGACACCAATTTAAGGTTGAATATTGAATGAGGGTATGAAAAACCATGAACGATCGGAAATGATATTACAGCTGTATCCTCACGGTGAAAGAATTCTTGGGTAGAAAGGTCAAAGACATTTGATGCTTGTGGCTAGTTTAGGCGAAAGTAAAATATGTTAAGGATATTTCTGTTACAGTCTGGTCCAAGGAAGGAGCAAATATTTAATATAATAATAATAATAAATTCTTTATTTCGGAACACAAGGAATCCATAGTTATATTAGAATATCCATATATGTTATTATGACGTCAAACACTGTCACTTTTGGCAACTTATCTGAGGACTATGAGACTGTGTCCAGTGCCAGAGAATTGGACTGTCATGCGCTTCTGCAACTGCGCTCAGGAGGCTGTTGGTGCTGCCGCGAGCACGCCGCATCAGGGACGCCACTCGCTTACGCACTATCCCATGGAAGTGATCGGTGCGTCCCTCCGCGAACATCCCCGACGCACTACAGTAACGCGGCAGCCCCATCAGCATCCTAAATGCGTTGTTATAGAGGACGCGCAGGGCGGTATAAGCTGACTTTGTATAGTTGATCCACAGGCTTATAAAAGGCTATATAAATAATCCAGTAGTTAAAATGTAAAAGAAATACTTTTTTGTCCCTGAAATTCATTGAACACTTGTAAATATATGTGGGAGAACGTATTTGAAAACGTCAATAAACGTGACTCTTGTCTTGCAATCTTGCTTGTCTTGTCGTGCAGCTTGTCGTGACTTGCAAGTACGAAACTAATTATATACATTTTATTTATTATAACAAAAAAAAATATTTACTTAAAGTTACTAAAGACTATACTACAAAGACTAGATAATTACACTTTACAATAACAATAATAACAAATAATAATAATTATTGTTTTATTGTGGGCTTTCTTTGCCGCTTTTTTTTTATAAAACGCCGGTGGCAAACAAGCTTACGGTCCACCTGATGGTAAGCGGCCACCGCAGCCTATAGACGCCCGCAACTCCAAAGGAGTCACGTACGCGTTGCCGACCCTTTATAAAATTTGAGGATGCGCTGTGTTGACAACAGAAGTGTTTTGTGTTTTTTAGCGTTCTGCGGCCCATTTCTCGAAGCTCAGTCCCTTCAATACTTAATCCGTCGTCCACCGGTTCCTGGGATCCCCGGGACCATAGCAAAAGAATGGTATTGTTTTTTTTTCCGGGAAACGACGGCTAGTAGAAAGACTTTCGCTTGTAATTTGTCGCTTGTAGCTTCGAGTAATGGGCCCCAGAACGGGTGCCGTTCAATCGCCATAAAAACAAAATGCATATTTTTCAAGTACCATATCTCCGATTTTCATAACAAACGATTGTCATAATAACAAAATACATATTTACATTGGATACAATATTTATATACCATAACGCTCACTTATCAGAACCACCTTTTCTATAACGTTTAATTGAACTAATGTATTTTTATATAATACACATTAATTATAATCATTAAAACTAATAACAACGTATGCATAAAAGCCCAGAAAGACTTGTTAGGGCAAAATAGACTCTAACCCGGATAGGTTAAAAGATTAAGATGGGAGCTCCAGCTCCCGTCTTAATCTTCGAGGTTATTTTGTTTATAAAAGCCCAGAAAGACTTGTTAGGGCAAAATAGACTCTAACGCGGATAGGTTAAATGTATATTATGACTATTAAATATTATACAGAATGATCATTATAGCGTTTGGTAGTTATCAAATTGACAATTATGAACATTGATCATTATAATCGATGATATTATGCAAATTATTTTAATGCATTTTATTTCTATAAAAATCAATCACTTATACAAATCGAAATTATGCAGTTCGTTTGTATGCAACATTAAAATATGCAATTTGTTTTTATTTTAAACATTACATAAGACCGTCTGTTGGACATTTGTGTTTAATTTAATTCTGATTTCTTTGCTCTGATATTGATATGTAAATCGGTAATAAAGTAAACCAATTTATTACCAAACCCAATTATTCAGCTGTCAATACCAGAGGTAAACTCCAGAGTTTATGCAAGTTACCAGATTACTTTGAAGAAAATCCGAAGATCATCGGGCGATAAGCGTGCGCGAGGGAAATTGGTTCATTTTGTTGAGTAAGTCGACATACTGGCATGCGTTAAATTTAATATAAGGTAGGTACCTACAGATGGTGTAGGGCAAACCTTGGCTATTCGGTGATATGCAGTCATTTTTTTTTTTTGAACTTGACTGTGGCTTTATAGGCCGGGCCCAACAAAGCGATAGGAGTGCGCGGTTGGAGAGTAGCCTTGGTTGAGCGGTTTCAACTGAATCTGAGGTGTGAGTGGAATCGAGCTACTGGGAGTTTTGTCGCTGGTTCACTAAACCTAGCCTAGCTGAGAAGAGTCCAGCAAGAAACTCAGCTAGGCGCGACCTGGGTCGGACTGACTCTACCCGGTGTGCGGCGGTACCGGGACGAATAGGGACTATGTGTCATTGTTGTCGCGATCGCGCGGTGGACGTCCCCGCCGGCGGGAATGCCTAAGTGTACGCGTCGTGTCAGAGTTGGATGCCGTAAGCGCAGCGGCAGCGTTCCATGTTTCGATAGACGCTGTGATTACGTCGTCCGGGTCCGTAAGTGTGTGCCTAGGCCGCCGGACCGTGCGCCCCCTAATCAGTTATCGCCGAGTAACGACAGAGGGGGATATGCAGTCATTCGTTGATAGTTTGTTATCGTCTCATAATACAGTCATCTGATATTTTTGCAGCTTGTACTGTTTTTTAATTTACGCCACTTGCAATCATTATGACAGTGAAGGTTCCTCGTTTGTTATTTTGTTACAAGACCATAACAAACTATCACCAAATAACTGCATATTACCGATTAACCAAGGTTTGCCCTACCTACTTTAAAAAAACGATCGTTATTGCCGGCATCACGATTACGGGAGGCTCGTGCTATCCTTGTTTTTCATAAAAGAGAAAACGATGCCACCCCCTTGTAATATGTAAATTGGACCCTTACTCCTAATGCGCAGAGAGCACTTTGAAAGCAAGTTATAGTCCCTATTCGTCCCGGTACCGCCGCATACCGGGTAGAGTCAGTCCGACCCAGGTCGGGCCTAGCTGAGTTTCTTGCTGGACTCTTCTCAGCTAGGCTAGGTTTAGTGAACCAGCGATAAAACTCCCAGTAGCTCGATTCCACTCACACCTCAGATTCGGTTGAAACCGCTCAACCAATCTCACTGGAGCGCAAACGCTTAGAGTATTCCAGTGTTCCAAACCACACGCGTGGTCGTGCCGGAGGTTTTCCCCTGGATTTTCCCCAGGCTACTCTCCAACCGCGCACTCCTATCGCTTTATTGGGCCCGGCCTATAAAGCCACAGTCAGGTTCAAAAAAATAAAAAAGCAAGTTATTAGCCGACAACCTACACATGTCTCAAGTCTCTTTTACCTACAGCTACGCACCTCTGGCATTTAACGCAAACTGAAAACATTCTTTTACAACCTTCGCACAAAATATCCTACCAAATTAATAACGGGCGAAGTGCGTGTCGGACTGTACATTTAGGGTTCCGAACCAACCACAAATTTAAATTGATTTTAATAGGAATAGTAAGCTTGTTAGCTTGTTCCCGCCAAGTTAAGAAAAATGCGTCCAGGTCGTCCCGCCGTCTTGTTTTTGGTCTGCCTCAACAACAACAACAGGGCCGAATGGAGGATAAGAGGGGGGGCCTTTGCCCAGCAGTGGGACACTCAAATAGGCTAGAAAAAAAAAATGAGAACAGTAAGGTAATTTCAGTGAAAGATACTGATTTATCAAAATACTTTCGTTAGTAAATTAAAGTAATAATGGACATTATCACCAAAAATTGAAAAATACTAAGAATTTTTTTTTTGTATAAATATATTACTGGCGGCTTCTTATTCCGTTGCTTTCCAATATTATTTAGAACAAATTACAATATTTATATACACAACTAGCGACCCGCCCCGGCTTCGCACGGGTGCACTATTTAATAATTGTTATTATACATAGAAACCTTCCTCTTCAATCACTATCTATTAAAAAAAACCGCATCAAAATCCGTTACCTAGTTTTAAAGATTTAAGCATACAAAGGGATATAGGGACAGAGAGAGCGACTTTGTTTTATACTATGTAGTGAAGAGCTCTAAATAACGATACCCTCGATGGGATAGACCTGATAGGCCTTTGAAGACTATACTCCGTTTGTCTGTAAAACTTGTGTGACAGACGACGGCCGGATGGACGCATGAGTGACAGCATTAGGGATCCGTTTGGACGCTTCGGGTACGGAATCCTAAATACCAAATCAAACAAATCTGAATCATGTTCTAAAAATATAAAATGCCCATTATAACTTTCACAAAAACAACAAAGTTATCGAAACAAGCTTTCAAGTTGAAATATTAATTTATTAGCAACCAGAAGTTTACGAAATCGAGCTTCACTTGTTTTCCCAATTCTCGAAAATTTCAAACCCGATAACCGTCACTAAACTCGTCAAACTTTACGCATGTTGTCACCTTCGTATTTCGCTTTACATTGCTACCAATTATGACTCTTATAGTGCATAAACTAATGTTGGTTTTGCAATATCAGTAATAGCCGAGATAAGAGTTTAACCAGTCGTAATTTTTACTTCGTTCCGAATCAAATGTCGTAGAACATCGCGTTCTAAATCTGTGAAAAAAACTGACAGATGGGCCCTCGAAACGTGAGGTCTTTTGCATCTTTTAGACGTTTTTGTGTCGATATTACGGACATACTTACTTATAACGGTTTAGTTTTGAAATCGAATAGGTAAAGCTTATAGATTGTATCCACAGAATTGTAGCACATTTTTTCTTAGCTAAATATCAACCTAAGTACTATAAACCAGGGCCCGTTTTCGGTACGGTATAAACGGTATGGTAGCGGTATTGTATATCGACACCGCTTCGTTATAAAGGTAGAACTATACCGGTTGAAACATAATAGTAGTTTACGCAGTAGGTCTTAAAATACGAGTGTGATTTTATGAAACGAGCGCCAGCGAGTTTCATAATAGGATTACACGAGTGTTTTAAGGCCTAATTATGTACAGCTGCATACACTACTTTATCTACATCCGTTATTAAATCCTCTTTCATGTGTTCAGGAACCATTGCGTTGCAAGTGTAGTGAGGTCGAGCGTGAGCTCGTTGAAGTCTTTTGAGCACGAGCCTGTATCGTTATGGGCGGAGATGGCCATAACGATACCGTTATCGATGTTATTATGGCCATCTCCGCCCTGGGCCGGCGCGATATTGTAAAGCTGGTCCTGGTCCTTACGTACACTTTTTGAGCACATTAAAGAGGGTTTACTGTATGAGTGTAGATAAAGGTACTTACGCTATAGGTATAAAATAACGATATCGCTATTTTTCATAGGTGTACTCATACCTTTATTATAACGGTAGCCAACCGGTATTATTTCTGTACCGAAAAATTTCGATTGTATCTCTTACGATGGGTACGTAAACGTAACCAACAGCGAACAGCGACTAAGGGTCGGTTGCACCAACATACGATCACAGGCCGGTCATCGTCAAATATGGCGCCGGCAGCTGTCATCCCATAGAAACTTGTCAAACTCTCCATACAATCAGATTTTAACGAACTCCGCTTACGATTACAGACGGTTTGATGCAACCCACGCTGTCAGTAAGCTATCGAGCCGAACAAAATTTAACAAAAATGGGTATTTTAGGTATACACGCAATAACTAGCGCTAATTGGTTGGCTCCGTTGGTGGCACAATCATAAAGCCCAAACGATACCTTAATGAAGATTCAGGTATCGAAAAAAATAGCAGTACCGTTATATTCTATGTATTTAAACATTTATATCTATTAAATATATCGTCGTCTAGTACCCATAACACAAGCTTTCTTGAGCTTACTGTGGGGCTAGTTCGATTTGTGTAAGATTGTCCTCTAATATTTATTTATTTATTCCGCTACCGAAAAATTTGTTTACGGTATCGAAACCTAACCGAAACGAAACGGTGTGACGTCATACCGTTTTGAAACGCTACCTTTATTTTCCGGTTATGCAGGCCCTGCTACAAACGTACAACGTACTTATTTAAAAAACAGATTATCAGTTTTAGTTTTTCAAAAGGTGGATCCTTTCAAGTTCTCTCCCTCTTATGAATGCTTACGAACTACAGTAGGGCCTTGATAATCCGTACACAGGCTAATCCGAACGTCGCAGTAATCCGAACTGCCGAGTGACCCGTTTCTCCTCCGCCGTAACACCTGACTTTGTTTAAACCATCCGGTTTGTAGTTCTTTCAAGGATACGAAATTATGCTGTACTGCACACCACGTGTTTTATGATAAGGTTCCTACATTTGAAATATGATGTGGTTCCTACACCGAAACGTAAACACAAAATTTTGACCATTGCTGAGAAGTGTGCCATATTAGACAGCTTGAAAGATGGCGTGTCTGCTACTTCGCTTTCTCAAAAGCATGATATTGGAAAAGCTACAATTTCTGATCTGATGAAAAAGGAACAGAACATTAGATAATTTCATTCCAACATACTATAATTCGAACGCTCCGTGAGTCCAAACAGTAGTTGTTTCTTTGAAGTTCGGATTATCGAGGCCCTGCTGTATTTGGATCCTGTGGAAATTAAAGTATATCCACTAACCTGATATTTCTTGATAGATTCCATCTGTTCCTTCGTGACATCGTGCGCGGGCGGGCGCGGGGGAGCGTCGCGAGCCGCTTCGCGCGGGGGGATGGCGGGCGCGGCGGTCTTCGCCGTACCGTTCACCTGCTGCGGGCATATCAGTTGTGAGTATATCGATGTAAGGTTCAATTTTGAATGGGCTCCCGCTGGCAGGTGCGGTGGACCGACTATGGGAATACAACACGTGTTGAGGTAAGGTTAAATTTAGATTTTACTTATTTTCTGAAATAAAATAAAATAAATGAAATAAATGAACTTTATTCTGCAAGTAGGCCGCAAAGGCACTTTTACAAGTCAAAAACTACTAGCGTTTCTCAAGAGACCACTGCCGAGAAGAAACGCCGAAAGAAACTCGACAGTCAGTCATTTTCTGGATTGGGAATGAACTAAGGCAAACGAGGATATAAGAGAATTAGATTTGGACATGTAAAAGTCGAATCAATCGTTAACTAAGTTATCGAATAATTTTCAACCTGAAGCATATCTTTATTACCAGCTCCTTAAGAGCTATCGGGCAAGTTTGTTTCTCAAAAGGATAGGAAAAGCAAATAGTTATATAGTTACATGCAAAAGAAGAAACGGGACTATACCTGTCCCGCTTGGTCGAAATAGAAGATGACAGAGACAGCTACCTGGTATCCGACAGTCGCTTCCCTATGTTCAATCTTTAGTTTTGTCGTACTATAGATGGAAAACTCTAAATATCGTACCTAATTATATTTATATCGTGATTTCAAATGACAAAACAAGCGACAGATGAAGCTTGCCTGATTATCCTGGGTAATTCTATTTTTAACTTTAGATTAAGCTAGCGACCCGCCCCGGCTTCGCACGGGTGCAATGCTGATGCATGTATTATACATATCAACCTTCCCCTTGAGTCACTCTATCTATTAAAAAAAACCGCATCAAAATCCGTTGCGTAGTTTTAAAGATTTAAGCATACACAGGGATATAGGGACAGAGAAAGCGACTTTGTTTTATACTATGTAGTGAAGTGATACAGGGATCGACTGTAATATATACCAATTTATGTTAACCCCTTAACCACTATCGTCTCACATATCAGACAAAGCGACAGTGTTGAACTGTCGTCTCCCAGCGAAAAAAATAAACAATAGCAATCTTTTTTTATGATCCCTGAGATCCCAGGGACCGGTAGACGACGAGTAGGGGTTGACTTGACATTTGACTGTCCCATAAGACTACTCCAAAAGAAACAAGGCAAAAAAATATGCCAAATTATGAAAATCCTATTCAAATATCTCATAAAATAACGAAACTACAACCGTTTTAATGTTGCCGGTTAGAGAGAAAGCGCGACAGATCAGTGACGTCATTGACCACGAGCGCCATAGCAAATGACGATCGTTTCAATACAAAAGTGCGTTTTGCGGAAAAAGGACAGAACCCCCCTACCCCGCCGACAAGTTACCTTCTTTGGCTTTAATGACCATCGAGGCCATAAATGAAGAGATATGCTCGTTCTTTTTATTGCTAAATATTCTCTAATGATGTTGCTAACAGACGGGTATTAGAGCTATAGGGTAGCCAGGACTCATTATTAAAAATTAGCCTATGGACGCTTGCTACTCCAGAAGATTCCCAAGCCAGTTGCTGCCTACCCTTATTGACTTGTGGATACTGTGTGAATATCACGCCCTTGCCAGAGAAAGAATGAATGACTTTGGCAATGGTTACCCTGGACCAAAGGAATTTAGAGTACTCCCGCTGAACTCCATCATTCGGTTTGTGGAAATGCTGGAGAGCAGCTTGGAGTAGGCATAAACGAGGGGGCAATTGCACAAAAGATCCCACTGGGTCGAAGTGCATCCGCTAGGGCCCTCATCTAAATAAGATAAGACTTGTGGATGGTTGTGCTGACAGCTAGTAGAGACGAGGTCCTACATAAAGTTATCTCTGTTTTTCATTAACAACTTTTTTCGTTGACTCAGGTGGTAGCCAATTATTAAGAAAATGGAAAAGTTCGGTTATCTCGAAAACCAACGGACTTTTACTAAACCTGAAAGTCCTTTTTCTGGACCAGCCTCAGGTGCTCTATCGGTGGTTAGAAGCTTGTCCATCATTTACTGGACAACCTGTATAACGTCAGTCAATCAATACGAGTAATGTGAACAACATTTAATAAATTCCTTATACGTTATCCTGGTTTATCTGCGCTAATCTCTCAAATAGTTATCCCAATACTCGAGGTCACAAACTTGGACTATTCATTGGGCTAATATTATAAACATGTCTGCAATAAATCAGAACTACCCGATTTGACGCAAGCTCTTAATGTATAAAGTTACTGATACATCATCTGTGAAAATTACAGCTGCCTAACTATCACAGTTCATGAGATACAGCCTGGTGACAGACGGACAGACAGCGAAGTCTTAGTAATAGGGTCCCGTTTTTACACTTGGAGTACGGAACTCTAGAAATAACTTGCCATACAAGCAGACCCCTATTTCACCAAGTTGACATATATATATGTAGGCTGACAAATAGTAAATTTTCATGTGAAAACTGTTTCGCCGAGTTTCTTACGCCGGTTCTTTTCGAGGCAGAGGTTTATTTTATGAACCGGTGGTGGTTTTTTGACATTCATAAGTGCATGTAACATAAATAAAAATAAATAAATATTAGAGGACAATCTTACACAAATCGAACTAGCCGCACAGTAAGCTCAAGAAGGCTTGTGTTATGGGTACTAGACGACGATATATTTAATAGATATAAATACTTAAATACATAGAAAACATCCAAGACTCAGAAAAAAATATTCATGCTGATCACACAAATATTTGCCCTGACCGGGATTCGAACCCAGGACCGTCAGCTTCACAGGCAGGTGCACTACCCACTAGGCTAAACCCCCCAATAATAAACCCCATAATGCCTAAATTGAAGAATAAATGACTTCATTTCATTTCATTTCACCAATACAATTGCAATGTTTTTTGACAATTGTCGCGCCTGTCAGTTTTGGTGAAATAGGGGAGATTGTAACGAACACCGGTTACGGTTACAGTACTTTTATCTCACGAGCGCGGGTTAACCAGTTGTAGTTATAGAACTCATGGCTCCTACGCTGACGCACACATAGACAATGTGCATGTATAGCGCACACAACCATGCCTCACCCGCACAAAGGTGCAACACGCACACGAACACCATCAGTATGGACGACTGCAGCTGCCTTGGCGATAATAGAGAGTATGCATAATCCATATGGAATCCAGACAAAACGTATTCAACCTAAAGAATTAATTAAAAATTGAATTAAATGGCATTATATTTTTGTAACGTAATGATTTTAATTGTTTTATTATTTATTTTTCTTTTTGACATTCTAATTTATTTATTGTTTTTATTGTATTTTTAGTTAATGTTTTGGATATAATATTCTTAATGAAATAGTGTAATTTTGTGTTGTTATATGGGTTAAGCCTGAAATAAAGAATTATTATTATTATCCTTTATTTATTTTTTGCTTAAGCTAGGTTTTATAATAATGATATAAAAAGTAAAATATAAAACAATATTTACAAAACATAAAATCATTATAAAAACCTAACCTAGTGTGCCGCCGGCAGCGAGGCGGGGCCTAAGCTACCGGTGGTTAGGGCGACAGAGAGAGGAACCTCCTGACTATCCGCGCCGTGTCCAGGAGTACCGCCTTCTGTATCTGACCCTTGACCCAGCCATCTAGCGAGAGTCTCTTGAGGTGTTGGTCGAGACTCTTCGCTATTAGACCGTTCGCAGAGACGACTATCGGGACAATGATCGTTGAATCAACATCCCACATGGCGGTCACCTCGTGTGCCAAGTCTAAGTACTTGCTGACTTTGTCCTTCTCGGCCTTCACGAGGTTCTCGTCATGGGGGATGGTGATGTCAACGAGCACTGCCTGGCGCTTCGATCGGTCTGTCAACACGATATCAGGTTTATTGGCTACAATAGTCCTGTCCGTGATGATAGATCGATCCCAATAGAGCGTGGCACGACCATTTTCGAGAACTAGTGCAGGTGTATACTTATAGTACGGCACTTCAAAGTCCACAAGACTATATAAAAGAGCAAGTTGCTGGTGAATGATCCTGGCTACTAAGTTATGTCTGTGCAAGTACTCGCCGTTAGCAAGATGACCACAACCGGAAATGATATGCCTGAGTGATTCTCCGGGACGGCGGCATGCCCGACAAATGTCGACCGTACCGTCCTTCAGGATATACTTCCGGTAGTTGTTCGTCATGATAACTTCGTCCGCAATTGCACAGACAAAACCTTCGGTTTCCCCGAAAAGATCCCCGAAACGTAGCCAGTTCACCGACGCGAGCAGGTCTACATCGGGCCCTGTGAGGGCCCTGTAGAACCGCCCGTGTAGCTCCTTACTCTTCCATACCGCCTTGCGTTCCTCGGTGCTCCATACTTTAAGTCTGCGCCAGTTCTCCTTTGCCATGGTTATTATTATTATTCATGATACATTCGAACCAGTTTAAAGAGAGGAAAAAATGTGTACTTGCATGGAACAACTACAATTAGAACGACACAAAAGACAAAAATGGGTTTCAAAGTGCAGCATAAAAATCGATCCCTGAAAACGTCCCACACTAATTGAGCATAGTATGTGACGTCACATACTACCATTGTATGAAAAACGAATAATTTGCTGTTTTGGTCGTGAACTACATTATTGTTATATATTTTTTTGTTTTTTAAAACATTAGGCCTTTGACGTTGGTACAATTTCCAGGTCAGGTCGGTAGGTGGCTTGGCGATTTCTGTACTGGAGCCTTGCGTAATTAGCGGGACACACATACAGGCTAAGTAAAACAAATAAAAACATAAGAATCCTGATGGCGGTTTTCAATCTTTTTTTTTATGTTATAGGGGACAAACGAGCAGACGGATCGCCTGATGGGAAGCAATTACCGTCGCCCATGGGCACCTGCAACACCAGAGGAGTTAGCCAACAAAAAATATATTCATTTATCGAAACTTTCATCAAGTGTCACATCTTTTTAAGATTTTGAGCATATTGAAATTGAAATCTTTATTGTCATATTGTGAGTTAGCTTTAATTATTTATTTACCTTATTGTTTACAAAAGAAACTATAGAATAAATAAATTACACATAAGGGTGGGTTGCACCAAACCGTCTGTAATCGTTAGCGGTGTTCGTTAAAATCGGATTGTATGGAAAGTTCAAGTTTCTATGGGATGACAGCTGCCGGCGCCATATTTGACGATGACCGGCCTGTGATCGTATGTTGGTGCAAGCGACCCTAAGAGTTGGTACAATCAGATTTTAACGAACACCGCTAACGATTACAGACGGTTTGGTGCAACCCACCCTAAATAAACAAATTGTGAGTTACAGAGATGTTAAAAAGCGGGTAAAGGTACAACCGCAATTTTGATTATGTTCATATAAATACTGTTTTTTGTCATAATTTGATGGTGTACTATTATTATTATAGTTACATCTTCTTGTTACTTATTCGACGTGCATATTCTCTATTATCCTGCCACTAGGTGCTGCTACTAATAAGATACTGTTGAGACCATAAACATATGAACTCAGGGAACTATAGCCATTTTCTGAGTATATAAAAACAACCTCATTAATTAACGTTCATCAAACCCAGCTGTACAAAATTATTTAAATTAAATTAATTTAATTTAATTCTATTCAATATCATTTTTAATTTTATTTTATAATGCTATCTATGGACTTGTTCTGGAATAAATTATTTTCATTTCATTTCAAAATCCAAGAAGTACGTGCGAGGAAGCCTGGGGGTGCGCGATATCGCCGGTAAAATGCAAGAGAGTCGGCTGCGATGGCATGGCCATGTAAAGAGAAGACCATCCGACTACGTTGGAAACTTGGCACTACAGCCTTCCATCCCTGGTCGAAGATCCAGGGGCAGACCCTAAACAAGGTGGAAAGATATAGTGGTAAAAGATACGATAGAGTGTCAGGCATCCGAAGACGGTGTCGAAGATAGATCGAAGTGGCGAAGATTAGTTCAGAAAGCTGACCGCACCACCATGTGGGACATGTGGCTAGGAAGAGAGAGAGAGAGAGAGAGAGAGAGAGAAACCCATTTTAGCTAAAATGCCCTACACTCGTTTGTCTTGTCAATTTGACATTTGTGTTTGTGGGAAAAGGACATAATACATTTTAGTCAACAAAGGTTTGTTAATTTTTATGAATAAATAGTAAATAATTTAGGTAACTGTTTAAACTAAACCGCTAGAAAGATGAATTGAGACATTCGAAGGCAATATTAATAATACCCGATACACACATAAATCTTGGCATGACATAATAAATAAATAAATATTAGAGGACAATCTTACACAAATCGAACTAGCCCCACATTAAGCTCAAGAAGGGTTGTGTTATGGGTACTAGACGACGATATATTTAATAGATATAAATACTTAAATACATAGAAAACATCCAAGACTCAGAAACAAATATTCATGCTCATCACACAAATATTTGCCCTGACCGGGATTCGAACCCAGGACCGTCAGCTTCACAGGCAGGTGCACTACCCACTAGGCTAAACCGGTCGTCAAACACATTAATACACACAATAATACATTCGCAGTTGCTATTATGATTCGCGATATAACAATGTGCATTTGAAAATTGTATTGTCATATCAATCATCTCATTGGAATCATAAATTATTTCGCTTATCACACAAATTGAGCATAACTTGGTAACAATTTTATTAGGCATAATTATGAAAACTAGATATTATTATCCTTTTAATATAGCTTGTGTAGCACCAGGAATGGACAAGAACCTAATGCACATTAAGGGTGGGTTGCACCAAACCGTCTGTAATCTTTAAGAGGGGTAGGGCACAGCAAAATGTCATTTTGCTCGAATTTGGAGCAGCCCAACTGGGGAAGTACCTCCGCCTTGCAAAAGACCACAGCCGTAATAACATTATTTACTATACAAGTATGTAGTGTTGTGTTCCTGGAGATGAGCAAGGTTGCCAGAGCTCCCGAGGATGCACTGTGTTGAGAGCGAGGGACCTAAATGTGTCCCTTCTGCTGTCAACATAGTGCATCCTTAAATCTTATAAAGGTTCGGCAACGCGCACGTGACTCGTGCGGTGGCCGCTTACCATCAGGTGGACCGTGCGCTTGTTTGCCACCAGCGTTGTATAAAAAAAAAGAAAATCGCGGTGTTCGTTAAAATCTGATTGTATGGAAAGTTTGACTGGATTCTATGGGATGACAGCTGCTTGGCGCCATATTTGACGATGACCGGCCTGTGATCATAAGTTGGTGCAACCGACCCTAACTCTTATTTATACCCTTGTTCCCCGTACATAACAAAGTTACACTACCAGCACTGGTAGGGGACAAAATATTCCTCATCATCATCATCATTTCAGCCGAAAGACGTCCACTGCTGAACATAGGCCTCCCCCAAGGCTCGCCATTTAGACCGGTCCTGTGCCGTTCGTTTCCACCGGATTCCCGCGACCTTCACCAGGTCATCACTCCACCTTGTCGGAGGCCTACCGACAGCTCGTCTTCCGGTGCGTGGACGCCACTCAAGCAGTTTCTGGCCCCATCGACCGTCAGTCCTGCGAGCAATGTGCCCTGCCCACTGCCGCTTAAGTCTCGCAATTTTGAAGGCTATGTCGGTGAACCCAGTTCCGCTACGGATAGCTTCATTCCTAATTCTATCACGCAGAGAAACCCCGAGCATAGCTCTTTCCATTGCTCTTTGGGTGACCTTGAGCTTTCTTATGAGGCCCATCGTTAGCGCCCATGTCTCGGATCCATATGTCATCACTGGCAACACACACTGGTCAAAGACTTTTGACTTGAGGCACTGCGGTAAACTGGACGAGAATACACTGCGAAGCTTTCCGAATGCTGCCCAGCCGAGTCGGATTCGACGAGTGATCTCTTTCTCGAAGTTGGACCTACCTAACTGGACTGTTTGTCCCAGGTATACGTACTCGTCAACAACTTCGACCGCCGAGCCGCCGATTATCACGGGAGTTGGTACGACATGGGCATTAGACATGACCTTCGTCTTGTCCATGTTCATTTTCAGACCAACTCGATCGGAAACTCTGCTGAGATCAACGAGCATTGTACTGAGGTCCTCCATGGTCTAAGCCATGACTACAATGTCGTCAGCAAATCGAAGGTGAGTGATGTACTCGCCATTTACGTTGATGCCTCGTCCTTCCCAGTCCAGAAATTTGAAAGCATCCTCCAGGAACATATTCCTGGTACACAACTATTGATGCGAAAGGAATGTCTGTTCCCCATACAAAACCAAAATGGCTGACCAGTTGTGTAAGTACAGCGACAAAAAAAAATACTGCTACATAACCCGGTTTCATTTTTAGTGAAACTTTTCCCAATGGGGGCAAACGAACAAACGGATCGCCTGATGGTAAGCAATTACCGTCGCCCATAAACACCTGCAACGCCAGAGGAGTCGCAAGCGCGTTGCCGGCCTTTCAGAAGGGAATACGCTCTTCATTTCTATTCTATTCTAATCCATTACTGGTGCTTGTCCGTTTAACACTGTTGCCGATACCCTACGGTGACACATGTCATTTATTTAGCTGTCATTACAGTACATGATATAATTTGTACTGCGGTGACAGCTGTCACCGTTTTTTTATACAACACCGGTGGCAAACAAGCGTACGGTCCACCTGATGGTAAGCAGCCACCGCAGCCACTATCCAAAGAACGTTAAAAGGATATAATATTGAAATTTAACTATCATCTGTTTGGATTATATCGCTGTGATATTATAATGGTATCACATTATATCAATCATGTATGTAATTAGAGGAATACTTATACTTAATTATATGATATTAACCGCTAATTGGTACCAAGTGATAAAACAACTGCTTAATTCATAAACATGCTTTCCCCAATCATTTTTATCATTTGCACATTCATATAAAGCGGATACAATAATCTTATCTTAAAAATATCATGCATTAATAAATATTATTATAGATAGATCCCTCTTTATAAAACACCTGAAAGAAATGTTTCGTTAGTACTAGAAACTAACATAAGCCATAAGAATTTGACTAGGAATATGTAAGTATATCCTAAGTTAGTACCAATTTATATTTACATATAGATAATTTAATTTACAGTATGCATTTATTTACACAAACACAGAATTTTAAGAAATTCCATACATAAATCTTTGACAATTCAATATCAATGCATGCCGAATAAATAATCAAATCACCCAAAATTGTCGAATTATTTGTTCAATCTGGTATCCAAATAGCTTGTCCATTTGCAAACTTGTAAAACATACTAAAACAAAGTTGTGAGTAGAGAGACAATTTCCTCGGACAAGTTACCAGTAGAAAGAGAAAGAGGTAGAGTGAATGAAAGGGCATTTGACCATTCTCAGTTATACCACAGACCTTTGTAAAGGCAGTTTACAAGTTTTTAGATATTTATTTATCGTATGGCAATTATTTCGAACTGTGAGATCTTTGAGAAGACAGTACGGTTGCCAGTTTACATAAATGCTTATAATGTTACACTGGGTATTATTTTTATAGCAAGTTAATTATTAGACAATTTTGAGGAATATAGAACTAGGCTAAAACACCTGTTGATTATTAGTCTGATTCGATCATGGTAATAATCAAAGTGGCTCAGTAATAGGAAGATTTACCCTAAGTACATAATAATTTCAGTCCCCATCTTAGTGAAAACTCCAAATCGTCATTAGTTGTAATGACAGTCATTACGCCGCGGACAGAGGAGCTGTGCAGTGAAGCATGAATAATGATTAATGACAATGATTGGATGGATTCGCAATTAATTAAGTGATGACAGTGACGTCAATCGTGAGATGATAGTGATCAATTGACTGTGGTACGATTAATCATTGTGCTATTAGATGTGGTAAGGCAGTTTTAGTTTCATTTAGAGCAATGAGAAATTATTTAAGAGATAAACTTGACAATATCACGGTTATGTAGCCTCAGTCTTAAGGTATGGTCTGTTACTTTGGGGTAACTCATGTGACGTAAATAGAGTATTTGTTAGTCAAAAAAAATGCGTCCGAGCTATCTGCAGGTTACCAGCACGAACCTCATGCAGATCTTTATTCAAAGATCTCAAAATACTAACCCTACCTTCACTCTATATTTTTGAGGCTTGCAAATTTACTAGATTACATCCTGAACTATTTACTAAATTAAGCAGTGTTTGTAAATTTAATGTCAGAGACCCTAAAAAACTTGTATTGCCAGTCACTTATAAAACCAAGCTATGTAGCAAAAATAGTTATGCCATGGCAATCACGGTTTGCCCTAAAACCATTCACATCTGCATTACACAAATGGCTAGTAGACAAATGTTTTTACTCGATACAAGACTTTTTTACGTATAATAATAGAACAAATTAATATAATAATAAATTGTAATGAAAAAAGTAATACTTGGTAATACTATTAGTCATAAGTTCGTAAATTTTGCATTTCCAAATGTTGGCGAGATGTGCTGATCCTTAACAAAGTTGTTCCACCTTATTGTTAACCATGTCTCAAGCAAATAAACTTCATTTCATTTCATTTAATTTCAATAAAACTCGCATTTTAAATTTATGTCGGTTGATAAGTCACTAGCATAGGCCGAATACAGGACAATGGAGCAACACTTGGTGTGGTTGTTATCAATAAACTACCAAAGGCTTGTTACATGACAAGCCGTAAAAAGACTTCCGCTTGTTATACATTTTAAAAAGTATAAATATACCATTATTAACAGGTCTCCGATATTAAAACAAACGCTGTTGCATTAGCTGATTAGAATGTAATCGAAGAAGTGCCATGTGCCACACGTATTATTTAAGTATGTGTATTTATATTGAATAGTTGGAATCTTTTTTTTTTACTCATTGTAATAGTTTATTCACCACCTACTTTTCAGCTTTATATATCATTTCTCCACTACGCAAAGGTTGTCTGGAAGAGATCGCTCTTTAGCGATAAGACCGCCTGTTGTTCTGCCTCTGTCTCCCTGTATCTATGTTTTTTGTCTTTTATGTGCTATTTTATTATGTGAGGTGTGCAATAAAGAGTATTTGTATTGTATTGTTTTATGATATGTTACGTGAATGTGTATTTACCTTATATCTACAATCTGCGTACATTTGTCACGATGCACTTACTAAGTAGCATTAAGACTATTGTGAAACTATCGTACAGGGCGAGAACGGGCATTACGGAATATTCATCTGTTTCACCCGTCGGGGTCTTGTGCGCATCGTGCGATAGAGAGACTCGTCGCCGTCGGCCGCTAGGCGCCTAATTTCTCGCAGAATTAGCGCTTCAAGCGGCAACGTTTTCCATCCATTTATAAAATGAGACAATATTGGCTTTGATCTATTCGTTATATCCTAAACTAGGTTTATACTTTTTGATTATTAGCAATTCATTCTCGTTTTTGAAATAATAGCAAAAAACCAGGAGGAAGTTTTCTAGTCATAAAAACGAACCTTCAAGAGTCCATATTTTCACTTGTAGATAATTTTTCCAGAAAATCAAAACGTAACAGTGAAAATCAATATGGAAGCCGCTAGATATCGGCCCAGAAATCAAATTGGTTGACCGTACCTAGAGGACTTGTTGCCTGATGCCAATCAATACCACCTGGTGTGAAATCGCTCCTTAACCGAGCTCTAGCAGAAAAACAGCCTTAGGCTCGGTTTTATAAACATCCGATAGACCTAGATGTCGGTTTGTTATGTCAAAAAATGTACCGAGTTACTGAAATTTGATCTGACATTTGGTCTTACGGATCTTTGTAAAACCCTGCCTTAGGCTGCTGGACGAAGCAATTCATGTCTTAAAATACGACAGCATAGTTTACCAAATACCTTTAAAGTGGTCGTGAAGTTACCAACGTAAATTTATCTATTCCTAAAAGGCATGTGCTCTGAATGGAGTAATTTGCACTTCCTTTAAGAGCAAAACGTCGCTTGTTAAGCATATTGAATATAATGTAAAAGAACTTGTTGATAAGTTCTGCCAATCGATGATTTCATCTCTGACGAGGTGAAATGTACAATAAAGAATTTTACATACATACATACATAAATGTATACAAAACTAAACGGCGATCATGAGTAGAAACTTGTGCCTAGTATTAGGCTTATAATGACAATTAAATTAAATGTTCAGGATCAATAAAGACTTAGCTAGGACTCGCATCCAAGCCATAATAATTAAAAAACTCCATTAAAGGTATTTTCAGCCTTATATAAAATTATCTAAAACTATAGAAGTATATCCATAGATTCGGTAGCGATTACAAAAAGGGCAATTTTACTCGAGAAAGACACTTGTGTTTGTAATGAATATAAGATGGAGGTCAACCTAATTGTAACGTAATGCAAATATTGTCAATCCTCTATGTTTTGGTGTTTTTTTTTTGTTTTGAACCTGACCGTGGCTTTATAGGCCGGGCCCAATAAAGCGATAGGAGTGCGCGGTTGGAGAAGTAGCCTGGGGAAAATCCAGGGGAAAACCTCCGGCACGACCACGCGTGTGGTTTGGAACACTGGAATACTCTAAGAGTTTGCGCTCCAGTGAGATTGGTTGAGCGGTTTCAACCGAATCTGAGGTGTGAGTGGAATCGAGCTAATGGGAGTTTTGTCGCTGGTTCACTAAACCTAGCCTAGCTGAGAAGAGTCCAGCAAGAAACTCAGCTAGGCCCGACCTGGGTATGTTTTGGTGTATATAGTTTGAATTGAATGATCAACTACCTACTTTTAATTAAATTTAAATTACAAAACTAGTTATATTGTATTGTCAATAGTAGTCCTGCCGGCGTCTGTATTTCCGAGTTCATATAACCTAGACCTTTTTAAGGCACGAGTGAATAGGCATCTTCTGGGTGAGCTCGTTTCACCGTCGGTCTCATCTTTGCCCCCTGGCCAGATGCTGGCCAAGAGCAATAACATTTTTGATAAAAAAAAGGTATAAGTAGAATTATGTAATAAATGAGTCCAGGCACGTATCCAGAGGGGGGGATAGTTGGGATTTAAACCCCGAAAACGTTTTTAGCCGTCTGTTTATCAGTGATTACAGCGATTTTTACACAGATCACATGGTTGTTTCAATGTTTGTCCCCCCCGAACCAAAAGTCTGGATTAGGGAATGCAATCCCGATCCCGCGAGATCCCGATCTCGCGAGATCTCGGGTAATTTTTCGGGATCAATCCCGACGCATCATATGACGAGATCCCGTTCGAGATTGACGGGATTGGGATACTATTAATACCCTTTGTTTTTTAAGGACTCATTTTCAAAATCACTCGTCTTAGGTAACTACTTCCTAATTCCTTTGAAATATGTTTATTATTTTGATTACCTAATTTACCTATGTTAATTTCCTTAAAACCTGATAATTATTTTTGGTTGGTAACATTAAAGAATAAAGGTTTTTATTTTCTTTCGAGTAATATGTTATTTTACTTAACCTCACTATCACAAACAAGCAGTTATTAGCTTTTTTAGTCATCCAAATTTATTATTTTTTTAAAACTAGACGGGATCCCGAAAATGCCGGGATCCCGCGGGATTGATATTTCTAATCCCGCGGGATCTCGAATTTGCAATCTCGAGTCGGGATTGCATTCCCTAGTCTGGATACGTGCCTGAATTAGTCCTCTTAAGTATGTTGCTGTGCCCTAGCAGGGCGTCACATGCATACTCTTAATTCCATCTTTTTAACTGTAATGTGACTTGCAATAAATGATTTAGACTTTGACTTTACTTTCAATTGTTTTTTCACTTCGTACAGATAGTTCAAACGACAACTTAACTACATTCGCTAAGTGTGGCACTGGAATTATATTTCATGTGCTCTGCCAACCCTACTGAATATTAGCGTCAGTTTATGTTTATGTTTAATGTGTAGATAGTGCAAACGAAACGATATATGAATAATAACTAATATATTGTGAGATATTTAAAAAAGTTCTGATAATAATATACCTAGGTCATTCTACTTTTTCATGACCAGTTTTCTATTACAAACAAAAATCTATGATATGTATTGAGTTAGTGTATAAAAATAGGATTTCGAAATAGTACCTGAACCTGATAAAAGGAATTTATAGGTAAAAATACTTAAATATTAACATGGTGGGTAACACAGCTGTAAAAACCATTTTTTCATACAAATGGTGAGACATCCAAGGACCACTGAGTTACTCGATTAATGTATATTAGTTGTGGATCGTTAATTACCAAAACTATCGGAAGTGATACTGCAATTAAACCTCCTTCTAAATAACAATACAAAAATATGAAGTGAGGGCCATGTATTGCAAAATCTGCATTAAATAAAAAAGTGTCTAAAAATTATGTACATGAAAATGTAGAATGGCCCGGCCCACCTATGCTTTTTCAAGTAATTAGGTAGGTATATTTGTGATGTACGGACATCAGAACCAGTATCTGCCACATCACAGTACGCATAAATTTATATCTCACATGACACGACACGACTCTATTTGTATTGTATAGGGCCGTTAGGACATGTCAGATATCTTTGGCGCCATTGCTTTGGCAGATATTAATGTCGGTGACAGTACTTTACTATGAGTGAGGTTGCATGTTGTTTCCAGTAAATTCGATTCTATTTTATAGTTACAATTCGATATCCGTCGTCTACCGGTCCCTGGGATCCCAGGGATCATAACAAAAGAATGCTATTGCTTATTTTTTTCGCCGGAAGACGATAGCTTAAATATCTCACAATATACAAGTTTGTCTTTCCCAATAATGTTAGTTATTCTGCTTTACTCACCTTATTTATTCCAGTGTTAGTATTACCCTTCCAGATTAGTTACTATCCTTACCATTCACACCAGTCTTGGGACTAATGTAAGTGTTAACTCACACATTGCCTGTCAAAAATCCACAAAGCTGACTAATGTACCATTATCATATAGTAATTTCTAAGTGTTCATCACATTCATAAAATATCGTTTGATTTATATCTAATGTTCTCAAAGACAAAACCACTCATTGGTCATTTGGTGGCTTTGTCGAGAAAGCACAAAACCATTCTAATATTGGCAAATAGATGCCAACGTTAATATACTTGCAGTGTATTTGTAATTTTAATGCAATTTCGCGCAACACGTCAAATTCCATTGGGTCATTGTCAGATTTAGGTTCGCGTCTTTTCGGTGGACATATCAAAAGTTAAGGACTACAAAGCTTAATTTTGGATTGGTCTAGTAACCCGCTTAAACGGTGTTTCCGTAAATATAAATCCATGTAATAAAAACAAAATAAGCCGTTAACTATTGACCACCGGGTGGACAACTTTTGTTTTTACAACTGACAATGACCCAGACTTTACTTGCTAAACTTATTTAATCTGCGATGATCAATCTACTACATAGCCTTACATTTTGTATAACTCTACGATGGAATACTAAATGTAATGAATGTTATAGGAAGTTTAAATGACGCTAACTTATACTTCAAAGGATTTCATGAAGATGAAGATGGTACCCTACTGTTTGAATTGAACTTTAACTCTAAGGCATAATGCGCATCGTTAACAAATACATCAGTCCCATAATCCCAATGATACCAAACACCAATGACCATGCGTGGAGTGCATTTTACCTGCATCAAGCTCTTTCTGTCCACGGTACCAGGGTATTTAGGGGTCGTTTTCACGATCTGGACGAAGGATTCTGGGACGTCCACGGCGACCTCTCTCCCGAGCAGTACTGGCGTCGTGTCGAACCCAGGAGGCAACTTATAAGATGCGTAAACAGCCTCTCTAATCAGCACGGAATCCGTCCGCGCTGAATATGACACGCCTTCTCTACAATCTATCAAAGAATCGTCGCCATTAGAAATTAGGAGTTGTATCTTATGGTCGCTCAGAGTATGCGTCGTGTTTGACGCTACCGATCCTCTGTCGGAGAGTAGGTCGCATTTCGCCGTTTCTGAGGATCCTTTCGATTTTTTGCTTCCGAAACTGGTTCCGGACCCTTCGGAGCTTTGTGGACCGGAGAGCAGTTCCATTGTGCTGTTGTTTTTGTAGCTGGAGCCGTCTGAGCTCGGGCCGGAGTCTACAGCGCTCTGTAGGACTGTCGAGTGCTTGCTGCCGAAGCTGGTGCCTGATCCGGAGGACAACAGGAGCGTCTCGTCATCTCTGGAGGGACGCAGGCGTACCTGCGGCGGGCGGGGCGGGGGGTACCGGGGGGGCGTCTTGTTGCGCGCGATGAAGCTATCCGGCACATCCACCGCCATCTCGCGGTGAGGACCTGGAATTAATTAAGGGTTATGTTAGATTACATCTGGCATATATATTACGGCCTCAATTATCGCGTGATAAAGCATCTGTCACTTTCTATCGAGTGGTATCAGAAAGTAACAGAATCTTGTCGCTTACCACATGATAAACGATACCATTATAGACCCCTGGTTGAAGAGTATAAGTAGAGAGTAAGTTATTCGCTGGTCAATGTATGATGGGTGGTAAGTATAAGGCATTCAAAGATTTAACAATGGTCGGTGGTAACATGGGAGTCCTCAGGAGTTGCTGGTCACCTTAACTACGGCTTCCTTTAAATTTGTGTGTCACCAACATATAAACCAGCGGAAGACCTATAAACCAGCGGAAGACCAGCGCTGGCGATTGCTCGCATTATGCTGAGATGGCACCGTTTCGAGATAACACAACTTTTTTGTTTATTTTTATATTCTACTCGTAATTGTTGTCTTTGTCTCGAATAAATATTTCTTATTTCTTATATAAAAAAAGTTATGATGATTATGAGAGGGAGCGCTAATTCCAATAAGTTCAGATGGCAATCGCTTCCGTAAGAATTAATGCCTACGCCACATCTTGGGATTATGAAGCGGACCCCGGGCATCCTTCAGGATGCAACTGTACTGGGATAACGATAGGAAGATGATGATAATGAGAGATCATGAGAGAATTGTGTGCAACTGCAAATGTGTTCGTGTTATCAAGTCATAAATTACTATGCATTAACATGTTGTAAAACTAATTTAAACGTTAAAATGTTTTTGTTATCGAACTCTTTGGAATGTTTAAGGTATACCAAGCCAATTAGCCAAAACAAGTACGATAAGTTCAACAGAGCTGGTGGTTTTTAGTTCATTTTATTTCAACTGAGCAAAATTGGTGTACCACGCACTGAAAATGCCAAGTTTTTACGGAATTGTTTTTAAGTTAACTAAAAACATGCCAATAATTGAATGGGTGCTAGTAATAGGGACTTTAATCACAGATATTTATTTTCAAGCGACCTAATTATTGATTAAAAACATAGAACACGTAGGTGCAATATATGTAGTTAAATACCTAATCAAAAATATTATATATTATGCTCTGCAATCCCAATCCGACAGAAAAGTGCTAAGCTGTATTTCTGAATCTCGCTTGAAAGCTTAGTGGTATATTTGTCTCATTTTGTCTCTTGTTAATACAACCTCCTCGTATCAAAAAGGGTCTTTAGAGTGTTTGTGATTGTTCAGTCGCATGCGTTCATAGACTACGGCGTCTGTCTGCTTACCATTAGGCAGGCCGTTTACTTGTTCGCCACCGACGTAGTATCAATAAAAACTAATTTATTTTCGCACACTCATCCCAGCAAGCATGATAAGTTTTATTTGACGTTTTGGCCGAGTTGGGTCGTAACACGCCTAAACCAAGCTATAAACATCTATCTTCCAAAGCCCAGCATCCATTTACATCAATTAATTCCGTTTCCAAAATTTACGTTGACAAATGCGCCCACGCTTATCGCAGGCTCGTGGCGACAAATGAGCTGGTAAATGACCCGGGCGGCCTGCGCGCAATTAGCGCAGAGTGTAGCCAGTGAACCGGCAAGCCACGCCCTCCGGAACATACGTGTTACAATGTTACGTTTTGCTTTAGAGAGAGGTAATTCCAACTTGACAACAATGTTCATGGTTATCATTACTGGGGGCTACAACTTGTGTTACATCATTATGCTGAGGCAAGCCCCTTTTTAGCATCACATAATTATGTCCGTATGATTA
Organism: Epiblema foenella; assembly: GCA_963556455.1. Classification (NCBI taxonomy): domain Eukaryota; kingdom Metazoa; phylum Arthropoda; class Insecta; order Lepidoptera; family Tortricidae; genus Epiblema; species Epiblema foenella. The sequence continues at coordinate 17,921,705 of OY747111.1, forward strand.
TTCTATGTTAACATGTTAAGTTTAATTTTAAGATATTTGTACATGTAACTGCTGCTGTTAAGTCATGCCATGTGATGTTAAATAAAATATTTCTATGTCTATGTCTATGTTACAAACGGAAGTACGTAAGTTTCTAATTAAGCTTATTGAAAAGAGATTTGCCGCATGTTTTGAAACACAATTCTGTACGAAAATGACCCCATAAAGTTTATCACTTACAAGGTTCACTTCACACTGCACGTGACAATTTTACAAGTCGAAACTAACAATCAGTAACTTGCATTTACTTTACTTCTTGAGATATCCTAGCCGGATTTAATCGTGTTTGGTTCAGGGACCGATACCGGTATTTTTAAAAAACCCTGAATTAGCCCAATATTTTGGATTATTTTTTGCTCTTTACGTAGGGCTAAATCATGTATTTAGGTAACAACGTCGTATTATTAGATTTTCCCATTAAAAACGAAATAATGAACCGGTTACCGTAATAATACCGGTATTTTTCTATGGAGAAAATACCGGTATCCGATCCCTGGTTTGGTTACAGAGACACGACGGACAGCAATCACAGTTTACTCATTTTCATAGTATGTTCGTTGATAAACTGGATGCACCACTACCGAGACACTGGAACAAACTGCATGTAAGACTAACCAGTGTCGAGGGATGGTGCTGTATAATTCTTTTTTTTGTATTTTTTGTATTTACATGTGTTTTTCTGTTAGTTGTGTTGACCCTAACCCTAGTATATAAGTATGAATGTAATTAACAAATTATGGATCATTGGTCTGAAAATAAAGATTTATTATTATAGTACATTTTGATCATTACAAGGCGGAAAATAAGGTACTTATACTTAATGAATTTAACGACAAATTGAATTACACAAAAAATATAGGCAAACCAAACAATGAAAGGACCTTTCAAGAAGCAGAGGCGACTGACGAAGTTTTTGCCCCATTGTCTCAGTAAGGTCAGGGGTCAGGCAAGGTAATGATTGGTTTGACGCATAAAAAATCATAACCGAAGTGTTTTTAACAAGAACTCGGCTTTAAAGTTACAGCGCAAGCAGATAGTGGAAAAATACCGTGCAAGTGAAAAAAACCTTTTGAAGACTTCTAATTTCAAGTCAAAGTCTTTGTTTAATACAAAACATATGTATGTATTGTATGTATTTGACATATGCAGGCTGACAAATCGACAATTTTCATGTGAAAACTGTTTCACCAACTACAATTGTAATGTTTTTTTTTTACAATTGCCGCGCCTGTCAGCTTTAAATAAATAAATAATATGAATATTAGAGGACAATCTTACACAAATCGAACTAGCCCCACAGTAAGCTCAAGAAGGCTTGTGTTATGGGTACTAGACGACGATATATTTAATAGATATAAATACTTAAATACATAGAAAACATCCAAGACTCAGAAACAAATATTCATGCTCATCACACAAATATTTGCCCTGACCGGGATTCGAACCCAGGACCGTCAGCTTCACAGGCAGGTGCACTACCCACTAGGCTAACCCGGTCGTCAAATATAGGAGATATAGGTGTAAACTTAGCCTAATTAGATTTTAGTATGGCAAGTTAGCCATAAGTTGATATAGAAGGTTTGTGTATGGCAACACTCTCTCTTCTCCCGATCCCCACCGGCGAAGCACGTTCCCGCGATTCATGTATTGTAATTATCATAGTAAAGTGAATAAACATTCATTTCATCAAATTCTACGCATTTTGATTTATACAGTCTTAATTGACTCCCTCATTTTAGGACAACAATGACTCTTTTCCTCATATGTGTGAAAAGCAGTACGTGCCACGCGGTAGCAAAATTATTTCCGACTTGGGCGGAAACAACCTCACTACGCTCAGGATTCTATTGTAGAATCTTTCGTTTCACTCATGATTCAATATACCACCCTCGCCGTAAAATATATCATTTTACTCCCTTGAGAGTAAGACCTACTATTTTTTACGACGTCGGCAAATAAGCTTACGGCCCGCGCGATGATAAGACCAACCAATCGTAGCCAATGGACGACTGCGACTCCAGAAAAACCGGGAAATAAATCCTATAGCAGTTTAAATGGTATTGGTTTCTGACAATGAAGCGCCAAACAATATGTGTAAGGTAAATGTCCCAATGCTCGACACTGTCCCAGTACATGGCACTTTCAATTTAATGTCGTAATTACAGAGGTGAATTAGGTGGCAACTATTGGGCATTAAGGTGTCCAGCATTGGGACGTTTACCTTACCTATCCCTACGACAAGAACACAAAGAAACCGGCCAAGTGCGAGTCGGACTCGCGCACGAAGGGTTCCGTACCATTATCTATAAAAACGGCAAAAAAAATCAGTTGTTGCATGGGAGCCCCCTTAATTGCTTATTTTATTCCGTTTTGTAGTATTTGTTGTTTTCGGCAACAGAAATAACTTCATCTGTGAAAATTTCAACTGTATCACGGTTCATGACATACAGCCTGGTGACAGACGGACAGCGGAGTCTTAGTAATATGTTCCCGTTTTACCCTTAGGAACGGAAATTAGGTATGTGCTATTTTATTATGTGAGGTGTGCAATAAAGAGTATTTGTATTGTATTGTATTGCACGGAACCCTAAAAATTAATACATATTTTACTAGTGAATCTTTCCTAAAATTAGATCTATCAACTTTACTTACTACATACAAGATAATCAAAAGCCGTATTTGAGCAAACACATCAAAAAGTGCTGGAATACGACTTGAAACAAACATATCAGAATACTATCTTCATAACATTTATCAAAACTTTACGCATGTCTGTGCCTGTACCATGAGTTTGCATGACCGTACTCGCTTGCGACTGCGTAAACGATTTAGTATGCCGATTCTTACTTATAAATAAATAAATATTAGAGGACAATCTTACACAAATCGAACTAGCCCCACAGTAAGCTCAAGAATGCTTGTGTTATGCGTACTAGACGACGATATATTTAATAGATATAAATACTTAAATACATAGAAAACATCCAAGACTCAGAAACAAATATTCATGCTCATCACATAAATATTTTCCCTGACCGGGATTCGAACCCAGGACCGTCGGCTTCACAGGCAGGTGCACTACCCACTAGGCTAAACTGGTCGTCAAATTGTTTATTTTATTCCGTTTTTTAGTATTTGTTGTTTTCGGCGACAGAAATAACATCATCTGTGAAAATTTCAACTGTCTATCACGGTTCATGATATACAGCCTGGTGACAGACGGACAGCGGAGTCTTAGTAATATATTCCCGTTTTACCCCTAGGTACACAACCCTAAAAATTAATACTTATTTTTACTAGTGAAATTTTCCTAAAATTAGATGTATCAACTTTACTTACTACATACAAGATAATCAAAAGCCGTATTTAAGCAAACACGTCAAGTAAAGTGCTTGAATATGATTTGAAACGAACATATCAGAATATCTCTATCTTCATAATATTTATCAAAACTTTACGCAAATCTGTGCCCGTACCATGAGTTTGCATGACCGTACTCGCTAGCGACTGCGTAAACGATTTAGTATGCCGATTCTTAGTTGTATTGCGTAACCGCCAGACGCGCTGTACTTTTTCCCATACAAATTTACGGAGTACGGTCATGTGAACTCATTGGTAAAGGCACTGAGGTCCAATCGGTCACGGGTCTGGGAAATACCTTGGCTCCATTGTATTGTGTCATGTGAAGCAGGAAGTGTTGAGAAATGACCTTTCACTTACGTTGCCAACGCATTGATTTCGTATTGTTTGATTATGATTATGACCGTCGAGTTGTGATGAAGTAATATCAAAACTGACCCCGTACTAAAACATTACTTCCATCCTTACTTGGTCGAAATTCCTCTTATTCGAACCAAGCGCTTTGCATCATCTTTTATAATGCGCACTTCTAAGGTTTGGAATTCTCTGCCGGCGTTTGTGTTTCCGAGCTCATATAACCTAGACGTTTTTAAGGCACGAGTGAATAGGCACCTTCTGGATGAGCTCGCTTCATCGTCGGCCTCATCTTTGCCCCCTGGCTAGATGCTGGCCAAGAGCGATCCCATTTTTAATAAAAAAAAAAAAAAAATTACCAATAATAAGGACTTATCCAGAAATCAAGCGAGGTTTTTGGGCCACTTTTAGACCCCCCCTTCCCCCTTGGTGATCTTTGGTGAGGCTCTAGGCGACCCCGCTCACAAACGCGGATGAGCCATGTTTTTTTTTTTTTGAACCTGACTGTGGCTTTATAGGCCGCGCCCAATAAACCAATAGGAGTACGCGATTGGAGAGTAGCCTGGGGAAAATCCAGAGGAAAACCTCCGACACGATCACGCGTGTGGTTTGGAACACTGGAATACTCTAAGAGTTTGCGCTCCAGTAAGATTGGTTGAGCGGTTTCAACCGAATCTGAGGGGGAATCGAGCTACTGGGAGTTCACGAAACCTAGCCTAGCTCAGAAGAGTCCAACAAGAAACTCAGCTAGGCCCGACCTGAGTCGAACTGACTCTACCCGGTGTGCGGCGGTACCGGGACTAATAATATGTGTCAGTGTTGTCGCGATCGCGCGGCGGACATTCCCGCCGGTGGGTGAGCCATGGTTGTTTTGAAATATACTTGCGCATTGTCTATGTGTGCGGCAGCGTACAGACGCTATTGAGCTCAGGTTGTCTGTGTTCTTACGTCACAACACAACTACAACTAGGCAAAAATAGTTGCCACCAAAGGCCGCCAGAGGCGCTACTCGCGTTGCCATACATGTTGAGACTATACGTTCGTTACCATAGTGTTTATTGTACCGAAATCCATCATGAAACAAACTCAATCCATTTCTCTGATTTTTTGTAAAAATTATTCCTTCCTCCATTGTCTGACAATATCGCAAGAACAGTGTTGACAGCGATTGATACTTATTTCATAATAATCATATAAATTCCTGTATAAGTGGCTAGTATTTTTCTAGTGCATATTCCACCTCTTGTATGTTTTACAGCTATCAATAATTGAGATGAGTAAAAAACATTGGCCTTTTGCGTATTTGATCATTTACTGACATGGTCATTCACGAATAGACAAGTTTAGAATGAAAGAAAGAAAGAAAATACGTTTATTTAACATCACAATTCAGCCGATTAAATAATGAAACAATATTAATTTAAAAATAGAAGACGTTAAAAAGGATTCCCACTCAGCATTAAGCCACGGCGAGACACAGCAAGCTGAGGCACTGATTTTCAGTGGGGACCTAACTAAGATAAGTGGCGACACAGACGTCAACGACAGATATATTTTAGATAAAAAAAGTAGAAATAATAATTAATCCATAAAGAAAAAATAACATGTTATAAAATAAAACTTAAATTTAGGGTATACAAAACACGTGCCAGAACGAAAAAACAACAAACAAAAAACAGTTTAAAAACGCGATTCGCCTATTGGCCTTTTGCGTTTTTGGTCCTTTGCTAGTATGTATGGTCATTCACGAATTGACGAGTATAAAGCACGCGATTCGCTAATAAAATGTGTATTGGTCTTTCCGTTCTTGGTCATATGCGTCGGAAGGAACGCAAACGCGTTCGTTTGTGTTTTGTTTCGAAATAACATACTGTACTATCTCAGGGATCGGATACCGGTATTTTCTCCATAGAAAAATACCGGTATTATTACGGTCACCGGTTCATTATTTCGTTTTTAATGAGACAATCTAATAATACAACGTTCTTACCTAAATACATAAAGAGCAAAAAATAATCTAAAATATTGGGCTAATTCAGGGTTTTTAAAAAAATACCGGTATCGCACCCTGTACTATCTACGTGCGATGGCGTGGCGCGGCTGTGACGTCATTTTGCGACTGCCATCTCAAACCGAAAGGTACTTAAATGAAAATGATAACTCACCGGTGTCTGCAGAGAGCGAGAGCATAGTAAGCATGTCTTTCCCGTCATCCGAGGGCGGGCGCTTCTCGTCGTCGGCCCCGAGCACAACGATGCTGGAGCCCGAGCGGCGCCGCGGTCTGAAATATGTATGTCCAACATAAGACACAAGTTCATGGGTCAATCAACTTTTTCTTGTTGTTATTCTGTCCCGTCAGCGAGGAGACAACAGTAACCGAGTTTCTTAGAAAAATATGTATAATAAGAACTTCAAGCATGCTCAAGAGATCGCCCATGTCCAAATTGATTTAGGCTCATCGCTAAAACTCATGTTTGGTAAATTTAAACCCTATAAAATCACAGTTTTAAAGTGTGACTCAGGAGACGTAACCATGGTAACGAGCAACAAAGAATAGTTGATCCACCCTCATAACACTGTCGTGAAACAGACACTTATTTCAAAAGCATATTATAAGATAAACGATTACATCATGGATAGGGATGTTTGGCAGTGATAGCGTCCCGCACAAGTAATCGAACACAGAAATATTTTTTCCTTAATATTAAAAAATATGTATGTATGTTTATACTGTAGCATTTGAATTTTGTACTATTTTTACTGTTATTTTATATACATTGTATATTGTTTTGAAAAAATGACACCTCGCCGAGTTTCTTACGCCGGTTCTTCTCGAGGCAGAGGTTTATTTTATGAACCGGTGGTAGTTTTTTGACATTCATAAGTGCATGTAACATGCCTAAATTGAAGAATAAATGATTTCATTTCATTTCATTTCATTTCACTTGTTAAGGCAGGAGTTAGTTAAGGCTCTGGGCTAGATACTGGGTAAGAGCAATCCCTTTTTTAGGGTCCCGTAATAAACAAAGATAACAGCAGCAGCAGTGGACGTCTTTCGGCTGATATGATCCATGGTTTAGCTCACTAACCGTTAGTACTAGAAAGCTGTAATTTTGTACGAGTATACATATCAATAAAACAGTACAGTACAGCAGTAAATATTACAGTTAAATGTTTAGCCATTGTCATATTCAGTGTTTAAGTTTAGTTCATAATAGCATAGTAAGTACCTAACATTAGTTAAATGAGCGCGATCTCGCCGACAAACTGTTATGGCAGTTTGGTGAGAAATTAAAAGGTTGTAACTGTTATTTACTTTTTTGATAAATAAATTAAAAAAAAAAAATTACGCCGACAAAACGGTACAATAACATCTTAAAACATTTTTTTAGGGTATCTCCCGTGCAATTTTTTTTCTTTCAAACCCCATCGTGTGGGATGTCGTTGGATAGCTCGTTCTAAAATACTGTAGGTTTTCTAAACCATTTTTTGATTCAAATATCCGTTTGCGTGATATTAAAGTTTAAAGGACTCTGTTCTCAACTAGTCTATTTCTCTACCAACAGTCTCTACACGGAGTCACGGATATTTCCTCACTTCCTACATGACTTAGGTAATTTTGCCTCATTCAATTTATCTTTATCCTAAATCTTTAACAAATAGTTACCTTCATAACCTAGTGTGCATAAAACACTACATCTTTCCATTTACGATTCAGTTTCCTCATTTAAGTCCAAATGTAACTCAACTTTATCCTCCAAGCAACAAGATTCAAAATACATCGCCAAACTCAATATGTTAGCGCAGTTACAGTTACCAAACCGCTGCAATAAATATCTCACGCAAAACGCGGTTGGAAACAATGTGCCGCCATAACAGAACAAAAAAACTGATTTCAAATTAAAAAAGCCGTTATATAAGTTGCAGCAAGCGTGACGTCACGCGTCCGTGCGTGTGCGCATATAATGAGCCGGGGTAGACGTTGCCTTTCTTATACGTAGACTCTTGTGAGGGTCAGGTGAAATCTACGTTTACAATCTGTTATTTTTCACCTGTCTCGGTGTCCGTATCTAATAAAATCGTAAATAAATAAATAAAATAAATAAATATTATAGGACAATCTTACACAAATCGAACTAGCCCCACAGTAAGCTCAAGAAGGCTTGTGTTATGGGTACTAGACGACGATATATTTAATAGATATAAATACTTAAATACATAGAAAACATCCAAGACTCAGAAACAAATATTCATGTTCATCACACAAATATTTGCCCTGACCGGGATTCGAACCCAGGACCGTCGGACCGTCGTGCAAGTTTAATTTGACCCATTTCCCAATGTCCGATTGAGCTGAAAGACATCTTATGATAAATAAATAGTTCATAAGCAATACACGTTCTTTGGCTTACGTATTGAAATCAGAAATCAGAAAGATTTATTCGTGCAAAACACAAAAAGAACAAGAAAATAAATAAAAACAGAAGAATAAGGTATTGCACGAAATGGTTCTGTCTCAGCGTAGTATGCGTATATTGTGTATTTGTATATTATATTGCGTATTTGTAGCGTGTATTGGAATATGTTTTCCCTCCAATCATTTTATAGAGAGAAAAAAAAGAAAAAAATGGACCGTACCGATGCCAGCGCCCTTACCACTAGGCTACCCAGACCACTACGCCATCCCAGCTAATCTTTGCTTTGCCTAAGCCGCTACTACTAGCGATCCCGCTGTATCCCAAACCAGAGATGCTGGTTCGATTCCCGTCTTAGGCTGCGTGCGAGATCAATGTCCATTTTTTCTTTCGTATTTGTTCCCTGTATCAAATTATTGATTTTGTGTTTATATTTGTTCTCTATATCAAATAATTAAATATTAAATAGTGGTAAAATCCACGTCAAATTAACACTGATCAAAAAACAATTTAATTTCAAATAATTTGTTTCGTGACAAAAGTTTGTTTTCCCTTAACTAATAATGGCAACTGGTGAGCACAAAAACAGTAGGCCTCATTCTATTAACACGATCAAGGATTACGCGCAATTTTGAATAAAGAATAGCGTCGAACCAACGCCCATCCAATGAGCGGGCATTTCGTCGGGTTACAAGCAAAAGTCACTAAGTAACAAATGCCTACTTACAACAAAGCTCGTATATCAGCATCGTTTCAGCACTGAGATACGAGGTTTCGAAGAGTAGTGATAAATTTGATAGTGAGTTTTGCTTTTCACCCGACGATTTTCAAACACGATTCGACTGCGGAGTCTTATAGCCGGGGCGGCCAATAACCGAGCTCGGGACAGTGTGGGACAGGTCATAAGCGACAGAGATTTTGTGACGCACAAAAATAAGAATATTCGATTAAAGGATTGGCCACACCGCTGTTCAAAATGCAGTGACGCTCTGTAAACGCTGTGACGTGACTTATTCGTAACTTTTTAACTCTCTCCCTCTCGTAACTGCGTTTACGGTGCGTGGCCAATTCTGAACACAATAAAATCTGTTATAAGTCAAAACTCTATCAATTAACAATAAAATCGTACATCGATACTTTACGAGATTTAAAAGCGGACACATTAACAGGGTAATTATCCGGTCAATGTGACCACCATGTTACGACAATGTGGGCCCTGGATAAGTGGACAGGATCTACGTTGAAAATAATAAAATCTTCTTATGAAAACTCTTCTTTATTTACATAGTACGTGTTACTTCTTTCAGGTCGACTTTCATACTCCATCTTACGTCAACTTATTTTCCATTCCAAAACAATTAAAACTCCATTCGAACGTTCCTTATTCATAATCAAGCAGCCAGCACCATACACAGCCATCAAAAAGTACCAATCCTTCATGATTCTTTATTTATTTATTTAAAATTAATTACACAAAAGAAACCCTACCTTACAAAAAGCGGGCTTAATGCCGTATGGCTTTCTTTACCAGTCAACCGTAAGGCGAAGTAGAAAATTTGTTGGCGGTGCAACTATATGACAACTAAAGAAACTCAAAATTCATTACATTTACTCCTTTTATCACACTGGGAAAGCTCCAAAAGCGTTCCAAGTAGATGACCAATCACAAATAGTGCAAATAAATAAATATTGTTAAATATTACAGGGACAGTATTACACTAATCGACCTAGCCCCATATAAGCTCAATAAGGCTTGTCTTATAGGCAAAATAAAAAACGTCCTATTCTATTTACTATTACTATTGAACATAGCGATATTCGCTTACAGAATCTACGTCAATACATAAACACGATATTGACGTCGTATCTACGCAATAACCCAATAATCGAAACATTCGCTGCACTTGTCAAAAACGCCGACCCGATAAAGCGGTGTTACAGTAGCATTACCAAACAAGCAGATGATTACGGGACCAAAGGCGTTCCGCGGAACGGCGGAACCGACGCGGATTTCCGCCGGCGATACGACGTTTCGGGTAAACAGTATAGCCAATAACCGTCCGGGGACTTCCTGGGGTGAGACGATGTCTATGGTCCAAGTATAAGCGTGAGCAGCAGCGGTTATGATTTTAGCGGTAAATCCGCTTCAAATGTTTTTCGAAATGTGAAAATACACATTTCTCTTCTATTCTTGTTATAATAAGAAATCACCAATAGTAGCTTAGGTTAGCTTAGCCTCGCTGCCTGCGGTACCCAAGGGTAGGTTTTTATAACGTATTTATAATTTATTTTTATGTTTAACTTTTTATACAAATACTGTAGTAACCTAGTAATTAAGATAAATAAAGAGAATAATAAATACATATAATAATCAACCCTGGAAATCTTGGAAAGATGACGTTCTTGGAAAGAGTAATTTTACAAACGTGTGGTACGAGCACGTTAACTACAAAGAGATGTATCCACTTTATTATTTTATGCCATTGTAATGAGGTTCAAATGTGTATGCATTTCATTGTAGTCGACTGTATTTTATGGGAGCGTTTGAACTTAATATTTTAGATATCTATCTACTAATTTTATTGAAAGAAGTTTATTGATTGGTTTTTAACTTTCGTTATCAGTTAAAAGTATTTTGGCATCTATTACATATACGGAATAAAATACTGGTAAACTATTTTACTTAAACTAAACTGTTATTGTATTTAATAAAGTGATGCGTGCGCAATAAAAGAGAATTTTCTTATCGCACTCCGCCCTTAACTTGTACCACGACCCAAAAGGGGAATACTCCCAATTTCAGCGGGGTAAATAAAAATAACGCTCCGCCAGTGTGACCACGAGTCAGCGGGACTTTACAACAGGTTGGGGGGCGTGTGGACACCCCGCTTTATGGTTACTTGGTAACGTTACTGTTTAAACGGTGTTTCTCATGTTTGGACTCTATTCCAATAGGAATAAGATTCGAAAATCAACAAACATTCAGCAACTGTACAAATATAAAAAAGTTTAGTTGTCGATTTTATGAACCAATGCAATATTAAATATCTTTGAAACATGCAATGAAATATTGACGTTATGTTCGTTATAACATGCTGCGAAGTATCGCGTTTCGAGCGGCGCAACGAGCGGCCCGTAATGGAATTTCATACAACATTGCCGGCGTAGGCAGGTGAACTGATCGTCTTTTGTTTCAAGGGAAAATAACTTCCACCTTATGTTTGTGCATGTTAATGAGTTGTTAAGTACCTATTTGAAGATATAGCACACACAATACTATTTTAACATTCTTAGGCTGGGTTTTATAAGGATCCGTTAGACCTTATGTCGGTTTGTTATGTCAAAAAATTTGATCTGACATTTGGTCTAACGAACCTTTATAAAACCCGGCCTTATGATATCAGCGTTTCAAAAAGCACAAAAAAGGGTATAGTATCATCCTTGTGGCAACCCTAGACGAATTTCCCTCGACAGCGGTGGATTAAGGGGCTAGGCGACTCTCTCGGCCCAATACAATTATCGTAAGCTCTGCGCTAGGGCTGCCACTGCTCCATTAAGCGGCTTAATAACATGATCCTGAGCGGGAATATCCAGAATATGTACAATCTTGAATGAAAACGTTTAAAACAACAAAAGAAAAGAATTCTCACTGACATGTAAAATACCTATTACAATAGGAATAGGGTACAAAAGTGATAAACATTCTAATTCCACGACTCTACAAAATGATATTACGTAATATCTCAAACATAGCCATGATGTGTGATATCACGAGCTGTCAATACACAAAGTCGAATACCGCCCCAGTAATACGATTATCTTGCACTATTCAAACTAGGCGTGCCAGTCGCATTTATAAATATGTAAACATTTCGGCACTTATGTCTAGACGATAGGATTCAAAATTGCGTTCATATTTTTAGAGTGCAATGACAGACAGAAACTGAGCACGTGAAAGTCATAGAAAGTTAATGCCATTATTTATTTTATGACGTAGAGATACATAAACTCACGCCTGTATAACCGGAGTGGTAGGCAGAGCACATGAAATTCAATTCCAGTGCCACATTTAGCAGTTGTAGGTTTAAAAATTGAGAAAATGTGCCATTAGAGATAACATGTGTAAAATCGTCATGCGATCATGAATGATCCATTGATCATTTAAAGACAGACCAACATTAAATATGGTGTCGACCATTAACCGGTTAAAAATTTCGGTTAATTACGTTTTACGATATTTTTCCGTATTTTACGTCATTTATTTCATAGATGAAGGCTAACAAAAACAAATCTTAAGATAAAAATGGATATATGAAAAGTACTTTAGGAGATATTTCAAAAATAGTAAAAGCCAGTTCCGAGCCTTGGTGTCGACAGCTGTCATCCCCTATAAAGTTTATTTTTAAACCTGACTGTGGCTTTATAGGACGGGCATAATAAAGCGATCGGAGTGCGCGGTTGGAGAGTGGCCTGGGGAAAATCCAGGGGAAAACCTCCGGCACGACCAGCGGGCGGCTTAAACACTGGAATACTCGAGTTTACGCTCCAGTGAGATTGGTTGAGCGGCGTCAACCAAATCTGAGGTGTGAATGGAATCGAGCTACTGGGAGTGTTGTCGCTGGTTCACTAGCTGAGAAGGGTCCAGCAAGAAACTCAGCTAGGCCCGACTTGGGTCGGACTGACTCTATCCGATATGCGGCAGTTCGGGAATCGTATACATTATTTGGTGGCGCGATGAGGGGGAAAGGATCATCAAACCGATTTATTTAACATCTATGCAGGCTTCGTCAGGCGGGTACAACAACGTATCAGCAACAGTCGTCATCACATATATAGATATCTACCAGTGACGAAGCGTCCATACAACTCGATTCCCACCGGCTTGCCTAATTTTCAGCCCGTATAGTTATTTTTAATACAGCTCACGAAAAATAAGAAAGGCAAATGATTTCCGGCTTCCCTAAGAATATTTTTGACGCACAATTGGCTTCGTCAATTAACCATTATATATCAACTACTCAGGCACTCACACATACCTAAAAAAAAAACGAAAAAATTATTAAATTATTTTTTATGAAAACGACTGTCCGTTCTTCCAACCCAAGTGCTACAATGAGTAGAGGCAAACAACAGGTCTTATCGCTAAAGAGTGATCTCTTCCAGACAACCTCAGGGTCGCGGAAATCCAATCAAGAATTATGGTTCATGGTAGACGATGCAGGGATATAGTATATGGAACCTACTAAAAATCTAATGTAATCTAATATATTGACAAATCATATTTTTTCATTGAAACTTCCTATTTTTTCCCCTTATGAGTTAAAAAACGCTCATCTATTTGGGCCATATTCTGATTGAATTGACACGTATCTTGACACTTTCTCAATGTTACTATTTAGAACAGCACTATTGCGACCTAATGTCATAAATTTTAAATGTATTTTTTTATTTTTCATTAAGAAATATCGTTTCAAACATTAGTCCAAAACAGACGTTTTCAAACTAAAAACGGCTTTAATCTGCTCAAATTCTACTACACCCAATTAAATAAAATAAATCTTATGTCACTATCTAAAACTTTTATAAAGTAATCGTATCCTTTAATCACTTTATTGGTATTATCAATACTTGTGTCATAATTTAATATTTTTAAAACTTATAAGGGCTCTTAACACCAACTTCTTTTTGCTGTTGGTTCGGAACCCTATATGTGCGGCGTCCGACACGCACTAGGCCGGTTTTTACCTTACATGACACACATTGTGGCATAGACAACTACTATCTCTTTGAGCGCCGGACGTGCAGCACAAAGGATGAGACAGTCTGACGGGCGGGCCGCCTCCATAGTTATTGAACAGTAACGTTTCTGTATCAATGCGGTATATTATATATTATATACGTGTAGCTTATAAAGGCGCAAGGGGTTTTAGTTATAATACGTATACTAGTGACAGTAGTGACTCTGTGAGCTGTTAGACCATGCGTATGATGTTTAGTATGGTGTTTAGTGTTGTTTGTGACTTTAGTGTTTTTTGTCTTTCGTGGCTTCTCGTGGTCCCAAAGGAAGACCAGCGCTAGCCAATGGCTAGCACTATGCTGATTTGGGGCCATTTCGTGGCTATTTTCTGTATTTTGGTGTTATGTTAATCTGTACTGTGTCTGTGCCACGAATAAATGTTTTTTCTTTCTTTCTTTCTTTCTTTATAATCAACTTTTTGGCAAACCCAAAGTGATTTATTTGTAACTAGCGATCCGCCCCGTCTTCGCACGGGTGCACTATTTAATGGATGTTATTATACATATAAACCTTCCTCTTCAATCTCTCTATTAAAAAAAACCGCATCAAAATCCGTTGCGTAGTTTTAAAGATTTAAGGCATACAAATTATAGGCGTAAAATTTTCTGTCTTTACGCGATGAATTAAAAAAAAAAACACTAAACGGATTTTTTCACCCACACAATTTCACCAATGTGAGAGGAGGGTCACTGACAAACTAAGCGTCTCCATTTCAGCTTGGGGAGAATTACTGCCATATGTCTGTCCGTATGTCCGGTTGTCCGTCGTCCGACAAGCGTCAGTGCCTTTACCATGAGTTTGCATGACCGTACTCGCTAGCGACTGCGTAAACGATTTAGTATGCCGATTCTTAGTTCTATTGCGTAACCGCCAGAGGCGCTATACTTTTGCCCGTACAAATTTTTACGCAGTCGCTAGCGAGTACGGTCATGCAAACTCATGGTAAAGGCACTGTTAACTGTTACGCCACGGTGTCGCACCTAAAAATAAAGGTATTATTTAAATTCGTTCTTTAACAGGAATAATTTTATTATTCCTTCCATTCACCCGGAACAATTGGATGGCAACCAATCCATCGGCAGTTCATAAATTTGCGGTTTGCGGGCAGCTTTACCGCTTTTCATTTGTTCAACACGATAGCGCTCCAACGGATTCCGATTTTAAAATTTGAATAATTAACGGTTTTGCTGGTTGAAATCTCATTTAAGTGCAGTTGACAGTGAAAATATTCGTATTCTTAAATTATCTACGTATCTAGAATAAGAATAAGAATAAAAATAATTTTACTGTCCAAAACCTTAACTATAAACATGAAAACATTATTCTTCCGTACACAAAAAGTAATAATAATAATAAAAACAGTTGAAAAAAAGGCGAGGCAAGGGGCCCAGGCTCAGCATGTGCTGGCGCTGGTTTTCAGTCTGGTCCCGATTAATATCTAAAAAATAAATTAATCATTACATACTAGAGCTCGGAGGGTCGCAAACTAATTAAATAACGAGTTCATACAGTACGTCTGTGATTAGTTGCAGAAAAGAAGAGGAAAAAAGAGGGTCCATCAAAAAGTCCATCAATTTAATGGGTTAAACCTAAACACACTACATTCTAGCCCACACAGTGGCATAATGTCCACAGGAAAGCGCGAACCTGAATCTCATAATGTCCTAGGACGACTAGGACTCCTAGGTAACTAATCAAGTTTTCGCAGGTTTAAAATTCCATTCAATTTGAAATAAGTTAAATTTAAGGTCCTCATGTTAAAACTAATACACACTTATTATTCCCAACAGTATACACTTACTCTTCAACTCTATTGATTTTATTTGTACCAAAGTAAGGCAAATATCGGGTCAGTGACAAATATTGGAACATTCACCTCAAATTTATTAAAAAAAACTTTAGGTCAAAGTTCATCGCGGCACATAAAACAACAACAGCACAAAAACCGTTGAACAATAATCCCACGCAATAAATATTCAAAATTCGAATACACCGCTTGGCGTTTCGTTTTTCACTGTGCGGTTCGCTGAACAAAATTGATGCTGCGCTTGTAAACTAAGCGATTTATTGGGTATCGATCGCTTAGACGTCTTAAAAGAAATTAAATTATTGCAAAAGCAACCTTGTACTGTACGAGATAACGTTTCAATTTGATAAGCATTCAAATGTTATGAAGCTGAGATGTTGGAATTGCGATACATTTGCAGTTAAAAGCGTTCTGTTGTTGCAAGTGTTTTTAACATGCATTTAATTGGTGAACGCAGCGTTTGAAGGAAATTTATTTGTTCATGTTCGCCAACATTACGTGGAAATGTAGTTCACATAACTTAAGAGGCCTTATAAGTTTCAAATGTTTTGATTTCAAATTATGACTAAAGTATTGATAATACCAATAAAGTGATTAAAGGATACAATGATTTTATTAAAGTTTTAGATAGTAAGACAGCAATTTTTTGATTCTATTGTGTGTGGTAAAATTTAAGCGGAAACAGTTTTTAGCTTGAAAATGGACGATTTGGACTGATGTTTGGAACGATATTTCTTAATGAAAAATCAAAAATATAAAAAAAAATTATGATATTAAGTCGCAATACTCCCGTTCTAGATAGTAACATTGAGAAAATATGTCTATAGAAGATATGTCTTAATTCATACAGAAAATGATCTAAATAGATGAGCAATTTCTAACTGATAAGGACCCTTAAGTCGGATTCACACTTAGCTGGCGTGCTGCTTGCTTTCTGATGCGCTCTGACGTCAAAAAAAAATGTTTTTTTTTCATTTTATTATTTTAGTATCAGTATATTTCAAGATATACCTACTGGTGTACCCGAATGACAATATAATTCCAAAAGTCCATCAGCTTATCTGCCTGTACCCAGCTGTGGGACGTACTTATGTTGCCAAAATATTATTATCTAAAAGTTATGCCTAGCTATATAAAAGTTACCCAAATGTATGTATGTATGTAAAATTCTTTATTGTACATGAGTAAAACATAACATAAATTAGAAGAACAGTTGACATATATGTACAAAGGCGAGCTATGATGATGTGAGTATCATTTGTGATGTATTCACAAATGAAAACTCACATTGTGCCGATCGATATAAATCTATGTCGACGTATAAAATCCGACGCAAACAGCGAATCTATTATTATATATTATTATTTATCGCAATTCGCAACTAACGCATGGCATCCCATTCACTAGCCTCGTACGTGATTTGATTCCGAACTAAAGCCTTTACTACGATGTGAAAGAAACTGTTACGAAGAAGAGATAAGGTTTATTTTTAGTTGACCTCGTTCCCGATATTGGTTTTACTTTGTAGCCAGCCAGCGTTATTAAAAAGTAGTATTTGTTTAGTTTTATATTACCTATTTTGTAAAAATAGAACATAATATGTTAGTACTAATATTATCAGCTCCTAGAAGATATTTTAGCAGTGGCTAGAATGTTTAATTATACTTGCGTTAATAAAAAAAAACATTTTTTTTATGCAACGACAATGGCAAACATGCTTAAAGCCTGGCTGATGGTAAGCATCAGATACCATAGCCTACAAATATTTGCGACTCCAGACAAGAGGACAAGCGCTTTTCGGACCCTTAATTGATTCCTCATTCTTTATGTTGACAAATAGAGCCATATGCAACTTCATTCTCATCACAGCTCATCAAAATACAATACCTAATACACCATTTATCAGAACTAAGTACTTCTGCACAACAAATTAAATAATATTAAAACGCAAACAAGAGACATAATTGCGCAGCGCAAACTCCTTCGACTAAATTAAATTAAGAAAAAAAAAACAGACACGAACGTGCGAAAACCGTTGCGTTTGAAATTGTTTTTCTCGTCACGTACGCGATCCTCCAAACTAACTAGAACCCTCGCTCCTATAGAAGGTTTAGGAATGACAGATCAGTGTATAATAGTTGGTGTATTATTAATACGCCCACAGAGTACTGGAGTATTCCATTCACTTTTGTTTTTCACAAACGAATGCTCATTCATACAGAATGTCCAGGCTTTCTGTACATTTTCTATTGCTGACTCTAATAATGGTCGAGTCAAAAGGAGTTTTCAAAATTTATTAAAACTCTGGCAGTACTCTGCCGGAATATTTTTTTAACAGCGGCTTTCAGACCGAACTCCATAAGTACCTATGTCAAATTTCAGCTCAATGAGGGCTATCGAGTATGAATTCGCCGCTAGAGGCGCTAGTGTAGCGTGAGGTCTTCGAAATGTCAAATGTCACTCTTTGTGGTTGCGCGGGTTAATTTCTAATTGGAACAATATTGTGACTATTTTGCAATACCTGAGCTTGATTATGGTAAATATGAGTTACGGGTCAATGACTGTCAGTGCTTTGAGACAGTTTTGTCTTTCGGAAACTTATTTCCGCCTTATTTTCTGAACAAAACCAGACTGCGCTACAATGCGGGATGTTCGATATTTTTACGGTACGGTTTTAAGCTATTAAATATGATTTAAATATAAACTTTGTTCTCATGCCCATAATAACCAATAACAATTTTTGACAGCTGGACCTCACTCGACAGTGGCGCCATCTGGTGAGCACAAAAACGATAGCCCTCATTGGATACCGGCAAGTGTGTCTGAAAAAGGGAATGCAAATTTTGAGGACATCTTAAGTTTATTATTAGGAGCCTTTTTTTTGAACCTGACTGTGGCTTTATGGGCCGGGCCCAATAAAGCGATAGGAGTGCGCGGTTGGAGAGTAGCCTGGGGAAAACCCAGGGGAAAATCTCCGGCACGACCACGCGTGTGGTTTCGAACACTGGAATACTCTACAGTTTGCGCTCCAGTGAGATTGGTTGAGCGGTTTCAACCGAATCTGAGGTGTGAGTGGAATCGAGCTACTGGCAGTTTTGTCGCTGGTTCACTAAACCTAGCCTAGCTGAGAAGAGTCCAGCAAGAAACTCAGCTAGGCCCGACCTGGGTCGGACTGACTCTACTCGGTGTGCGGCGGTACCGGGACGAATAGGGACTATATGTGTCACTGATGTCGCGATCGCGCGGTGGATATTAGGAGCCCGTAGTGTCCCACTGCTGGGCAAAGGCCTCCCCCCACATGGCCCAACCCAAATGAAGTTAAATTTATCAACGAGCATTTAGCGGCACACTCGGGTAAATGGTAAAGACATATTCTTCAAATACCTAGGTGGAATTTCGTACTTTTTTTCTGAGGGGCTAGGCAAAATCAATGGGAAACCTCATACACGACCACGCGGGCGGTTTAAACATTGGAATACTTTGCGCTCCAGTGAGTTTGGTTGAGCGGTTTCAACCAAATCTGAGGTGTGAGTGGAATCGAGCTACTGGGAGTTCACGAAACCTAACCTAGCTGAGAAGAGTCCAGCAAGAAACTCAGGCCCGACCTGGAAATTCGTACCTATCCAGTAGCAGTGGCGCTACCGCGCACAGCAAACGGAAGTTTTCCCTCTCTGTCGCACTTGCAAGTTTGCATATAAGTGAGACAGAGAGGGAAAACTTCGTTTGTGGTTCGCGGTAGCCCCTCAGTACAGTACTGATCCGTTTGTGTCGACAGTTAAGTAATGACTAGGGATGCGGCGAATATTCGGTTATTATTCGGTATTCGGCATATTCGGCATATTCGGCATGTTTTTGAATACATTCGGCCGAATTATTCGGTTTAGCTGCCGAATATTTACCGAACAATTTTGAGAGGGTTTTGTTACAAGTTACAAGAGTATATTATAGTTACTGCTTCGTGAAATTAATACTTGACCCTTTACTAAAAGTGATTTAACTTATATTTTGTCAATATTTCGTTTTGATAATTAACAAGAATTTTACCATTCAATTAGTCTGTTTTACAACAATAGATGAAATAATTATTACGTTGAACCGAATAATTCGACCGAATATTTGGCTCGGCAACAGCTGGACCTAATAAATCAAAATCAAACATTTATTCTGCAAATAGGCCACAAGGGCACTTTTACATGTCAAAATATTAATTTACAATTTAAGAAAGTCTGACTATAATAAGTAACACATTTTTCATGTCAAAATATTAATTTACATTTCAAGAAGGAATAATAATTTCGAGTTTGCAATTATAACAAAATTAATGTCATACAGTGAAGATAAACTTGCAAAGTTATATATAGGAATATTCGGTTCGACAAAAGTTGGACCTAATATTCGGCCGAATGTTCGTATTCGGTCAAACCCATATTCGGCGCATCTCTGGTAATGACGAACACATTTACCTTTTACATTATAAATCCAACATCTAATTGCCAATAAAAGCGTGTTAAAAACGCGAATCAGGACGTGTGGCAACAATGGCGGCAATTTCGAGAGTTGCCACCGTAACCGGCCATAATCGCCCGCATGGCTTTCACCGCCGCCGCAGCCGATTACAATGCTATTGTGAATCACTACATAGTATAAAACAAAGTCGCTCTCTCTGTCCCTATATACCTATGTATGCTTAAATCTTTAAAACTACGCAACGGATTTCGATGCGGTTTTTTTTAATAGATAGTGATTGAAGAGGAAGGTTTATATGTATAATAACATCCATTAAATAGTGCACCCGTGCGAAGCCGGGGCGGGTCGTTAGTGTTCTATAAATGTATGTTACAAAATATGTTACAAATGTAGCAACTAATAAACATACCTCCCAATCCATAGGAATTTCCTCCCTCTGACGCTCCGGTTGTGGAATGAGCTCCCTGCCGAGGTTTTCCCGAGGAACTACAGTATGGGGTTCTTCAAGAAAAGAGTGTATACATTTTTAAAGGGTCCGCAACGCGCATGTGACTCCCCGGGAGCGTCCATAGGCTACGGTGACCGCTTGCCATCAGGCGGACCTTACGGTTGTTTGCCACCGACGTGGTATAAAAAAATATACCCAGACTTCCATTATAGGATTGGAGATGTACCACGCCATTATGAATCCATTTCAAAAAATAATTTACTACAAGCAACCTCGAATCTAGCGTTACACAAAAATGTACCTTATTCGATGAAAATAAAGATAATTAGCTACCGGATCAGATAAATAATGAGCCGAATAATTAGGGTGACCAGATTTGATTTACGGTTTTACGGGACAACTGCATTGAAAATACGAGATTCGAGACTTAAATAAGCGACAGGCCCGTTCTATTAAAAATCAATATTCTACTAAAATTTGGCATAATCGTCTAAATAGGCTATACAATTGCTAAATTTCTATATAGTGGAATATATCCTATTACATTTCTACATAACTCACAAAATGTCGCAGAACATCCCAATAAACATACATCTTGTAAAACAGTACCATTTGAAACAATATCACTAACAGATGCTATATCCTACATTCACAATGTTATCTCGATAGTCCAATACAACTTGACCTCGAAGTCTGTATCAATTACACGCATACGAAGATCAGATTTACACTGGTCCCGCGATACGTTGTGAACAGCCCAGGGGTCCCGTAAATGGGCCAATATCGTCGCCATTGGGGTTTTATTCATGCAAATGTAGCAAAGCGGAGCCTTACGAGTTAAAACGTTCTTATTTAAGGTTATGTTGGGGGACAATTTACGTTGCTTTTTTTTACTACTGTGAGTTTAATATAGTTTGAGTATCTACGGTGATTTTTGTCACTCAGCTGTCAATCCTGTACAAGGAATAACCTTAAATGTCAAACGTGACGTTAATTGTACTGGGATGAGATGTCACCGGACCCAAGCTATACAAATACCCCTTAAATGTATACTGTAATTAATACGCAGCTTTCCTCCCAGTAGCTCGATTCCACTCACACCTCAGACTCGGTTGAAACCACTCAACCAAACTCACTGGAGCGCAAACTCAGTATTCCAGTGTTCCAAACCACACGCGTGGTCGTGCCGGAGGTTTTGCCCTGGATTTTCCCCAGGCTACTCTCCAACCGCGCACTCCTATCGCTTTATTGGGCCCGGCCTATAAAGCCACAGTCAGGTTAAAAAAAAAAACAAGATTAATTTAAAAGTAGGAATATTTATAATAATATTGAGACTCATTTCACCAACATATTTTATATATTTTTATAATCATTCATAAAACATTAACGGTTCTATACAAATAATAAGTATTACATTGGTTTATAAACGAAAAGCTGGGAATTTCAAAAATCCACTGCCATATTTTTTATGGACTCGAAAATTGAGGTTTTGTAATCGTAGTTTTTGGCCGCCTTCTTATTTAGATAATAATTCTTTTCTTGCTAGAATATATTTCTACACGTATAAATATTGTCGAAGAACTAAGCTTAGCAAAACGTTTTAGACGTAAATAAGCAATATTTGTATATTTTTATAATGTATGAAAAAACGTATCTTTTTATATTAACAAATTTTGTATCGAAAGTTTGAACAGAGTTTTTATATTATTTTTCCCGTTTTCACTACACTTGAAATTACCAAATATCGAGTTTTTATGGAAAAATTAGAAATCATGCATTTAAGATTTCCATGGGTTTTTCAATCATCCTCCTCACACCTTAGAACCGAAATGGTCGCGTATGGTACGGTTTCAAAGGAATTTCCTCCCTCGGTCTCTCCGGTTGTGGAATGAGCTCCCTGCCGAGATTTTCCCGAGGGACTAATACAGTATGGAATTCTTCAATAAGGAGTGTTCTTCCCAAAGGGTAGGCAACGCGCATGTGGCACCACTCGATGGTTTTTACCACTGTGTTTACCCACCTTTATTTAAGTATTTTTAACTATGATTTCCTCTTATTAGGTTCAGGTAGTATTTCGAAATCCTTTTTTTGTACACTAATTCAATACACATAGAGTTTTAATAGAAAACTGGTCATGAAAAAGTAGAATGAACCCATTGCGTGTCCATCTTGAAAGATGCCAATCTAAGCAATCAGCTGAGCTGACACACGACAATGACAGCGCTATCTGGCGGCCCCTATCGCACGGAAGCGTCACGGTGGTGGCCACATTTCCGGTATCTCGAATCCACCCATTATTAGGCAGAATACCTGCCATTCATCGGTTTTAAAAGTACAAGTCATGTTTGTTTACGTACGTTTTTGTTGCTTGTCTAGGCAGGTGAATTTGCTAAAGCCAGACTCAACAAAACAATACAATACAAATACTCTTTATTGCACACAACACAAATACTATTTAGTGTATTTATATTGAATAGTTGTTTTAGAATCTTTTTTTTTCTTTTTTTCTCATTGTAATAATTTATGCACCACCTACTTTTCAGCTTTATATTTCATTTCTCCACTATCCAAAGGTTGTCTGGAAGAGATCGCTCTTTAGCGATAAGACCGGCTGTTGTTCTGCGTCTGTCTCCCTGTATCTGTTTTTTGTTTTTTATGTGCTATTTTATTATGTCATGTGTGTAATAAAGAGTATTTGTATTGTATTGTATTGTTGTTATATTAGTAGTTACTTAGCTAAAACACTAGACGCGTTTGGTTTCGCAGCAAGCCACGTCGATATTACAATTACATTAACTAACAGGATCGTATGAAGCCAAACAAACTCCAACACCAACAAGTTAGCAATATTTGCGAATTCGCCCTTCGAGCGGGCGTGTTCACGACAACAGCGACTCGACTGATGTTTTTTTTTTTTATTTTTTTTATTAAAAATGGGATCGCTCTTGGCCAGCATCTAGCCAGGGGGCAAAGATGAGGCCGACGATGAAGCGAGCTCACCCAGAAGGTGCCTATTCACTCGTGCCTTAAAAAGGTCTAGGTTATATGAGCTCGGAAACACAAACGCCGGCAGAGAATTCCAAACCTTAGAAGTGCGCATTATAAAGGTGAGATGTTTGGGGAGAACCAGTGTCATGGTCCGACCCAGGTCGGGCCTAGCTGAGTTTCTTGCTGGACTCTTCTCAGCTAGGCTAGGTTTAGTGAACGAGCGACAAAACTCCCAGTAACTCGATTCCACTCACGCCTCAGATTCGGTTGAAACCGCTCAACCAATCACACACCAATGGTCATGCCGGAGGTTTTCCCCTGGATTTTCCCCAGGCTACTCTCCAACCGCGCACTCCTATCGCTTTATTAGGCCCGGCCTATAAAGCCACAGTCAGGTCGATTCCACTCCAGGGACCGATACCGGTATTTTTAAAAAACCCTGAATTAACCCAATATTTTGGATAATTTTTTGCTCTTTACGTAGGGCTGAATCATGTATTTAGGTAACAACGTCGTATTATTAGATTGTCCCATTAAAAACGTAATAATGAACCGGTGACCGTAATAATACCGGTATTTTTCTATGGAGAAAATACCGGTATCCGATCCCTGTTCCACTCACACCTCAGTGCCTTTACCATGAGTTAGCATTGCACGCTAGCGACTGCGTAAACGATTTAGTATGCCGATTCTTAGTTCTATTGCGTAACCGCCAGAAGCGCTGTGAGCTTACTTTTGCCCATACAAATTTTTACGCAATCGCTAGCGAGTACGGTCATGTAAACTCATGGTAAAGGCGCAGATTCGGTTGAAGCCGCTCAACCAATCTCACTGGAGCGGACTCTTAGAGTATTCCAGTGTTTTGAACCGCCCGCGTGGTCATGTCGGAGGTTTTCCCCTGGATTTTCCCCAGGCTACTCTCCAACCGCGCACTCCTATCGCTTCATTGGGTCCGGCCTATAAAGCCACATTCAGGTTCAATAAAAAAAAGTGTTATGGTAAATATCCACCAGAAATGTGTTAACGCGTCATTTTACGAAAACAAAGCTTATTATGGTCAGTTATCGTGTGATAATTGATAAACTATCGTACAAGATAAAGCATCCGTCACTTTCTATCGAGTGGTATCAGAAAGCGACAGATGCTTAATCTTATCGTCTATCACACAATAAACGTGATCATCATAGGCCCCCTGGTGATTTTTTTAGGGTTCCGTACCAAAAGGTTAAAACGTGGCCCTATTACTAAAGACTTCGCTATCCGTCCGTCTGTCCGTCTGTCACCAGGCTGTATCTCATGAACCGTGATAGTTAGATATTTGAAATTTTCGCAGATGATATATTACAGTTGTCGCTATATCAACAAATACTAAAAAACAGAATAAGTTTTTTTTTTTAAATTTATTGGCCAAAAACATTATTTTACAAACAATGGTAAATATTGCTAAGTAAATACTTAAGGGGGGTCCCACATTACAAACGTGGTTTTTTTTTCGTTTTTATAGATAATGGTACGGAACTCTTCGTGCGCGAGACCGACTCGCACATGGCTAGTTTTTTTAAGACGTCGGTGGCTCGTGGTCGGTCCTGAAGACAGGTAAGTGATCATCGTCGCGTATGGACGCTATGCTCGTATTAAATTTGGCAGCCGATTACACGCAGCCGTTATTAGCAGGGCTGCCAGCTGATATTATTGAGTATGCATATAACGCGATAACTTATTTGCCTATTCGGAACGAAAAGAAAAAGAAGTCGATTGGCGCCAAATCCAAAACCCAACAATGACAAGTATGACAACCGTAGCAATTAGCGGCCTTAAACAAAAATCGAAAGTCGAAACTCGCCATATCTCCTTCTCTGTCGCACTTTTGCATATTCAAGCGACAGAGATAGAGAGGATAGTTATATCGCGAGTTTCGACTTTCGACTTATTTTCATAGTAGAGTACCTAGCCCACAACGTCACTCAACGTAGCGATGGGTCCGAATTGTACGTGTAGAATCATAGAGTATGAACTTACATTATGAAATTAGGTTTTATGTAGCCAATTATACATGAGGATCCAGGATACAAAAAGGATACAATCTGTCACCTAATTATACACGTTTTGTATCCAATTATACAATCTGGCAGCCCTGGTTATTAGGACTCAACCGTCGCTAAATATTGTCTTATTAATAAAACAACGTATTTGTCAAGAGAACAGAACACAAGTAAAGTTTATTCTAGTATCTTTTTTTTACTAGCCTATTTGAATGTAAGAAGTTCTAGTATAAGAATTCAAAAATATAATACAGCCAGTAGCAAACATCCATAGACAATATCATAATTAATGCACAGAAGAGGTATATTAGATTTGTCCTATTGTATGTCACGTAAACTTTAATTAATGCACGAACATCAACAATTTGTTTTACTGTTGACTTTATTCTCTGCTATTAACTTTTGTGTGTTTCATGTACATACTTGTTTATTATAAATTATAATTGCTATCCTATCTTATTTTCAATTGTAGTCGTGAATGTGTGTAGCAGGCCCCGCCATTTTTGGACGCACCTTTTGACAGTTGGACATTCATGTGACGGCCCGACGTGACAAGAAGGCGGTGTCAAGTTGTAATAGGTCGCGTTCAATTTTTAGGCGAAGCGTGCGACACACACCGTCATTAACAACCTAGGTCTCGCCGGAAGATCAGCGCCAGCTCCCTGAGTCGGCATTACGCTGAGGCGAAACCTTTTTGTGACGATTCCATGTTCTTTTAATTACATTTATTTATCTATATTTTATGTTTGTATCGTCACGACTAAATGTTTTTCTTTCTTCTTTCTTTCTTAGATATCAAAAGTACAACAGGTAGTGTTTCTGAGCAGGAGTGTGGGTATGGAAAGGTAGATGGATATGTGGGAAAGGTTTCTTCCTATAATAGGTATGTTGATACCAAATAAAAAAAATAATAAGTTAATATTATCTCGAAAAAGGACCAAATTCTTAATCAAATGGAGAAAAAAGTAGGTAAGTGAAAATAATAAATAATTAAGTACACAAAACTTTGAAGACTTATATTTATAGCATTTAAGGGGAGGGGGCATATTCTGTCCCTTTTCCGCCAAATGCACTTTGTATTGTAACGATCGTCACTTACTGTGGCGCTCGTGGTCAGTGACGTGACTGATCTGTCGCTCTTTCTCTCTCTAACCAGCAACATTCAAACGGTCATAGCTTCGTTACTTTTTGAGATATTTGAATAGGATTTTCACCATTTGGCATATTTTTTATCTTTTTTCTTTTGGAATAGTCAATTCTTGAGTCAACAACTACTATTGTTTTCAAACTACAAGAACTTTAGAAGAATACTTGGGCATTTACATTTAGGGTCGATTGCGCAGGCCGGTCATCGTCAAATATGGCGCCGGCAGCTGTCATCCCATAGAAACTTGTCAAACTTTCCATACATCAGATTTTAACGAACACCGCTTACGATTACAGGTTTGGTGCAACCCACGCTTAGAGTGTGTCTCCGCCAACAAACTGAGTTTGGCAGGTTCTTTAATTAATTTAATTAATTTAATAAACAGAAAGATACATTTTTACACTACAATAAAACTCGCCAAACTGTGACGTTTGATCGCGAGACACGCTCATTTTTTAGTGCTTTTGACTTAATCTATTTACTTAAATCTAACATGTAACAAATGTATGAGGTCTAGGCTAATATGCCATGTAACTTTAGTTAATAAACGATTTTTTTTACAGTGTTCTCACGAAAGCGGGTTGATGAATGATGAATTGATGATGTAAATCTACAATTAGCTGCAGTGCAGAGAAACCTGACCCCCTGTATATTTTGACGTGATAACGTCTTATAAATCGATGAACGGATGCCACCACGTAAAATTGTGACGTAATGTATAACAAATCTGAGCCTTGTTAAGCGAATTTCTATAAAAACGTTATTGGATTTTGAACCATATTGTTCGAACAGTAAAATGGCTTTTTGAACGAATTACTTTGATAGAACTCGGCCAACTTGATTTCAAGTTATATATAAACAGTTGATGGTCAAACCGGCTCAAAGGGTAAAACGCGTACGCGCCCGGAAAATGCAATTTTCCATCATGTTTTCTTATGACATTATCACTTAAAATGATCGTCCTTAAACAGACTTTACAGACAACTACTTTTTTATATGCTGCTGACTGTACCCAGCGCTCTCAAGCTTACGCATGTACAATATACATTATATGCTTCATAATATAGTAACTATGTGGAGTTCCATACCAATTAAGAATGATCAAGCCGAGATTGCTAGATAACATGCGTGGCTTTAGAACAATGACATTATCTAATGATAATTTGTTTAGCTTGTTGGTTGAAATTTAGCAGTGAGCTGTCACGGTCAGTCAAATTGACAGTTCAAATAAATAAACACCAAATTTCGGAATTTAGAAAAACATGAAATTAAGAAACATTATAAGTTTTATAAGATAATTTTGATATTACCCTATCCATCAAGCCTTAAAACAAATAATTACCATCGAACATAAGCAGATTCAGTAAGTAAGTAAGATTCATGCAGTAAACGAGCAGAACCAATTTAAAAACAAGTACCTTTCAGCATCCTCGA
Source organism: Epiblema foenella (assembly GCA_963556455.1). NCBI lineage: Eukaryota > Metazoa > Arthropoda > Insecta > Lepidoptera > Tortricidae > Epiblema > Epiblema foenella. The sequence continues at coordinate 17,950,003 of OY747111.1, forward strand.
CATTGTTTGTGAATATTTCACAAAAAAACACCTTTTTCAACATAGATAACCAACACAAACACAGCACTTAACAAAAAACACCTCTATTAAAGCACTGGCCACAAATTTGATGGCATTCTAAGCACATTAAAACTAAAAGAAAAATTCAAATTTCGAATGATATTTTTTTAAAGTGGGCGGACTGAACGACGCGCTGGCAGGTATGTCACCGGCTGACTAATTGTTAGATAACAACACGCTTGATAAAACAAAATGGAGGCCCCATTACCGTACCAACTAATGTGATTTACTCGGATTCAGTCTATTGATAATGCATTGTCCGTATTATAATGGAATAGAGTACATAATCGAACGGCTAGTCGTGATTTATTATAGATTTTCCAGCATGAATAGTGGTGAAGGATAGCGCAACTAATATTTGTTTGGATACTGCGTTTACCTGCACGCGCTAATCGATACTGCTATTATAAGACCGCAATAATTACGAATACTTACACCATACCAATAACCTAAGAAAGATCATAAAATGTTACTCGGTACTTCATTACATGTTAAAAATAACTTAAAGTATAGTATCCCGATCAAACGACTTCAAGTTACCGAGAAATTAAAAATAAAGATGGGATTTTAAGAAAATTATAAGAAGGTTTTTATTGCCTATATTTTCTATATTACCAAATATTGAGTGCTCGCGCATTATGCAATAATTTAAGTAATTTTGCATGTTTGAAACTTAAAATAAAATGATAAATATTTTTTATTATTTATTCGAAGAATTAACAGCTAATTCTTTACATTACATATGGCTGAAAATCAGCTCTGTAGGTGTTTGACACCTCAGCATAATGCTGAGCCAGTGTCCGTTTCACTGCCGCGGGGACACACATGTTGTGTGGTTTGTGTATAATGTTTTTCTTCATTTATCATTTTTGTCATATGTGTGTCTTCTGTGTCTGTAAATAAATGTTTCTTTCTTTTCTTTCTTTTTCTTTACATATGATACAAAAATTCATACAAGTTTTGTTATGCTGTTGGTGTTGTTCCAATACCAAACATGTTTACCGATACTGATTTCATATCATGCCCCAGCTATTCCAATAAATAAACTACAATTAAGTACACTGAGACATTAAATTACGTAGTTAATTACAGTATTAATTGCACTACGGTGCCTGTGCCATTTATCGAGCGCCTGCAAATGTTATATGACGTATTAATCATTTTCACGTAATGACAAAATAAGTCAGGGGTCACAAGTATAGTATTCGCTTTTTCTTTTAACCTGACTGTGGCTTTATAGGCCGGGCCCAAAAAAGCGATAGGAGTGCGCGGTTGGAGAGTAGCCTGAGGAAAATTCAGGGGGAAAACCTCCGGCACGACCACGCGTGTGGCTTGGAACACTGGAATACTCTAAGAGTTCGCGCTCCAGTGAGATTGGTTGAGCGGTTACAACCGAATCTGAGGTGCGAGTGGAATCGAGCTACTAGGAGTTTTGTCGCTGGTTCACTAAACCTAGCCTAGCTGAGAAGAGTTCAGCAAGAAACTCAGCTAGGCCCGACCTGGGTCGGACTGGCTCTACCCGGTGTGCGGCGGTATAGTATTCGCATTATTTGACACATTATGACTGACGTTTACAGAGATGTAATTAACCCAAACCGATTGTCACAGCAAACGATTACGATTGGATGGCACCTAGACTGAGGTATCGAATTGTGACGTTTAATGAATTTTTATTTGAGATCTAAATAAAGCTAGAATGATATGGTTTTCCCGCAAGGCGAACGCATTTAATACACCGACCGAGTAGCCACCTATCGTCAAAATCGAAACTAACTGGGGATCTATTTTAGAAAATAAAAGTTTTTAGATACTTTTTTTGTAAGAAATAATTTAAAAAAAATGTTAAAAATTAAATAAAGCTTTGTTGCGACCTACAATGAAAAATTCATATCGATTTACTTAGACGACTACCGATTCATAGCGGTGGTGTCTGGCCAACCCTAAATTAAAAAAAAAAGAGATCGCAGTGCAATTGTCTTCCTTTGTGATTTCGATGAGTAAGACATTTTACGTTGTATTGCTGTTTTGAGTGGCATGTGTCAAATAATGCAAATACTATAGTTTGTACTTTGTGGCTCCTATTTTATTTTGAGTAGTATTATTTAAATACATTAAGATCAATTTCCACCACACTGTTACAATAGAAATCTAAATGTATGTCACCTAAAAGTAATTTATAATTTCACTTCCCAGCTCGCCGTAGCAATTTGAATCTTTAGCGCATTGTCATATGGTTCAATAACAAACAAAAGGATGGCAGCCATCGCATTACCTACCGTTGCCGAATCAGCGCAGCTGTGTGATTCACAAATCACATAGGGAGTAGCTTCACCTCACCACTCATGCCTAGTCACAGATAACACAAGTTCTGCAACCCCCAGTAGCTCGATTCCACTCACACCTCAGGTTACGAGAGGTAGGGCACAGCAAAATGTCATCTTGCTCGAATTTGGAGCAGCCCAACTGGAGAAGTACCTCCGCCTTGCAGAAGACCACAGCCATAATAACATTATCTACTATAAGTATGTAGTTTAGTGTTCCTGGAGGTGAGCAAGGTTGCCAGAGCTCCCGAGGATGCACTGTGTTGAGAGCGAGGGACCTAAATTTGTCCCTTCTGTTGTCAACACAGTTCATCCTCAAATTTTTAAAGGTCGGCAACGCGTCTGTGACTCCTTTGGAGTTGCGGGCGTCTATAGGCTGCGGTGGCCGCTTACCATCAGGTGGACCATAAGCTTGTTTGCCACCGGCGTTGTATAAATAACCTCAGGTTTGGTTGAAGCCGCTTAACCGTTCTCACTGGAGTGCAAACTCTTACAGTATTCCAGTGTTTACCGCCGCGTGGTCGTGTCGGAGGTTTCCCCTGGATTTTCTCCAGGCCACTCTCCAACCGTGCACTCCTATCGCTTTGTTGGGCCAGGCCTATAAAGCTAAGTTTAATGTTTAGCGAAAGCGACTGCTATCTAACTTTTTTTTTTACCTAACTCTGACAGTTAGGTTTAAAAAAAGGTCAGATAGCAGTTGCTAAGCTACTCCCCAAGCCAAATCTTGGTATCAAAGTAGGGATGATAGCGTTCCGCACAAGTAATCTAACACAGAAATATTTTGTCCTAAATATTAAAATATATACGTTTCATATTGTAGCATTTTAATGCTGTAGTGTTATGATACTGTTATTTTATATACATAGTATATTATTTTGAAAAATAACACCTCGCCGAGTTTCTTACGCCGGTTCTTCTCGAGGCAGAGGTTTATTTTATGAACCGGTGGTAGTTTTTTGACATTCATAAGTGCATGTAATATGCCTAAATTGAAGAGTAAATGATTTCATTTCGTTTCATAGCCCACGCTCTCTCTCCACAGCCAGCTCTTGGGCCTCTAATAAATGTTTTTGTCTTTCTTTCTTTTCAAAGAGAGATAACAGAGAAAACACTAGGAGGATGATTAAATGTTTCTCATAGGGAGGAGAAATTGGAGCGATCTGTTTTCGGAGCTCTGTCTTCCTAAGAGGCGAGTATGTAAGCTTTATGAATACCGGCCCAGCTGTTTCACAATCTAGATTCTAGGCTACGCTGACTAACAGGGAAAACGCGATGGAATGCTGCGAGAATCTACTTAAGAACTGAATTGTTATGTTAGAATTATGTGTTTCAGACTTATAAGCACTACATAGTATAAAACAAAGTCGCTTTCTCTGTCCCTAATCCCTATGTATGCTTAAATCTTTAAAACTACGCAACGGATTTTGATGCGGTTTTTTTTAATAAATAGAGTGATTGAAGAGGAAGGTTTATATGTATAATAACATCTATTAAATAGTGCACCCGTGCGAAGCTATAGATAACTATCAACGTTGGTGTTTATTTACTCAATGACGACGAAAATAGAATCTCAGTCAAACGGATTTTTGAGACGAGTCAAATGGATGTTTAAGATACAGAAAAGTTATTCTGAATTCTGAATACTTATTTGCATAAATCGATCTCTAAATTTGTGAATAAAGACTTCTTATTTTAGTAGCGTTTACCCGATAAAAGGCAGTAGGTTTCTGAAGAGCGCGCGCAGTCTTATGTTTGAGCCGTTAAAATTTTATGATTTTATATAGAAAGCCAGCGCCTACCATGCGCTGGCGACTGCGTAAACTATTTAGTATGCAGATTCTTAGTTCTATTACGTAACTACCAGAGGTGCTGTACTTTTGCCCATACAAATTTTTATGCAGCTAGCGAGTACTAGTTCGATATTAGTTGTTAGATATTAGTTCACAACCATAATATACATTGAACGACCTAACCAACTTTCGTCCTATATCTATACTACCTGTGTTAAGTAAGGTTTTTGAGAAATTAATGTTAAACGATATGCTAATGCACTTCAATAGAAATAAACTTCTTACAAGTAATCAGTTCGGTTTCACAAGAGGGCGCTCCACGACTGACGCTGCATCTGTGCTTATTAAGTATATTTACAATATTTGGGAGAATTCTTGTGATGCGATTGGTATTTTTTGTGACCTTTCTAAAGCATTCGATTGCGTGGATCATGGAACGCTCATTTTGAAACTTAAACATTATGGTCTGTCTGATAATGCGTTAAGCCTTATGTCCTCATATCTTAGCAATAGAACTCAAACAGTTGTTGTAAATGGAACCCAGTCTAGTGGAGCTGTAGTAACGTTAGGAGTACCTCAGGGCTCTATCCTAGGTCCATTTTTATTTTTGGTTTATATAAATGATTTGCCGTCTATAGTAAGTGATCTTTGTGACATAGTATTATTCGCGGATGATACATCATTAATCTTTAAGGTTGACCGAAAAACAATAGAATGTTCTAACGTTAATGGCACACTGGTCAAAGTACTTGATTGGTTTACCGTTAACAACCTCCTACTTAATGCTAAGAAAACTAAATGTGTCAGATTTTCTTTGCCTAATGTTAGACCGGTTGAAACTAATATTCTTTTAAATAACGAGTGTTTAGAAATTGTAGATAAAGCAATATTCTTAGGTATAACATTAGACAAAAATCTACAATGGAGTCCCCATATAGCCATTATGGCACGTAAATTAAGTTCAGCCGCTTATGCTATTAGAAAAATCAGACAACTGACCAATGTAGAAACAGCTCGCTTAGTTTATCACAGCTATTTTCATAATGTTATGTCGTATGGTATTCTGGTTTGGGGTAAAGCAGCTGACATACAGACAATTTTTGTGTTACAAAAAAGAGCCATTCGCTCCATATATAACCTGGGCTCACGTGAAACTCTAAGAGATCTCTTTAAAGAAATTAACATTTTAACGGTAGCATCCCAATACATCTATGAGAATATTATTTATGTCATAAAGAATCGAGAATCATTCTGTAAAAATTCTGATATCCATAATTTTAATACCCGGAATAAAAATAAAATTGCCACTCACAAGTTTCGTGTCCGTAAAGTTTACAAGTCTTTTGTAGGTCAATGTGTTCGTTTTTATAATAAGTTACCCGATGAAATTTTGAATTTACCCTTTCCAGCTCTTAAAAATTACCTAAAAAAAACTTTGATGTCAAAGGCTTATTATAGGGTTGAGGACTATCTAACAGACAGAAATGCATGGCCCAAACCAAATACCTAAATAGCGTAGAGTCTAATATTTTCATTGTATCTCATTTCTTGCAGGAAAGCATATCAAACGATTCGACATGTTTTTTTTTGTAAATACCTATTGTTATTTTTTCCTCGTTTTTCTTTCAATTCTCTTTTGTTGTGTACCATTTACATTTACTTAAGTAGGTTAAGTAGTATCATTGTAAAAAGCATATTTTGGAGAAAATGACTGACTGTCGAGTTTCTTTCGGCGTTTCTTCTCGGCAGTGGTCTCTTGAGAAACGCTAGTAGTTTTTGACTTGTAAAAGTGCCTTTGCGGCCTACTTGCAGAATAAAGTTCATTTATTTCATTTATTTCATTTATTTCATTTCATTTATAAAATAGGCTTTTTAAACGACTTCAAAAAAAGGAGAGTATATTTTTTTAATGTAATATAATTCTCTTAAATTATAAAATGCTTAGCCGATTAGCCATTTTTTGAAAAAAGCATTAGCGCTCTCGATGTTTTTTATGTCATCGGGTAAGGCGTTAATGACTTTGGGACCTAGAACATGCATCGTCGAAGGACTTTATACATTGCTATGGTGTCTAGTTTGTCAAGGCTATAATAGATGAGGGACAACTACAACATCTGCTCCGGGACGTCCCGCCCAATTAAATCATAGTATAGTTGCAAGTGTACACTCACACTAATTAACCGGCACTCAGACAAATGCGCGCCCCATTAGAGCGGCACAGGCTCTGGAGGCTCATTTGGGGGGTGTGGGCCGAGTAGGAGAGGGAGCGGGCGCGGGAGCGGGAGCGGGAGCGATTAGTGCGATGACTTTGCAGACAAATATACGCGGCATTAGAGCGGAACAGGCTATAGAGGGTCATTTGCGAGGTGTGGGGAGGAAGCGGGCGCGGAAGCGATAGCGGGAAGGATTAGCTGTTATTTATTTATTTATCGAATGGCAATTATTTCCAACCATGAGATCTTCTAAAACACAGTATGGTTACCAGTTATGTTGCACTTTTAACACCTTTTTAGGTGCTAAAAGTGAAACAAAGGCTTGCGGTGGGTACTCCTGCTACGGATGTGGTATAACTTCGACCCCCCTTTGTCAAGTGAATGGGCAACTTGACTGTTATAAGTTCTCAAGCCGCCCGAAGGCCTCCAACTTGGCTCAATGACTGCTGTCATAGACAGCAGCCAGGACCAACGGCTTTACGTGCCTTCCAAAGCACGGGGCGCTCAGTTAGTAACCACTCAAAACTGTAACTCATCCAAGAACTGACCCCGGCCCACGTTGCTTGATTTGTTAGCTGTTAGGCCAATACGCTCTTTGTCCAAATTGGATTTCAATACTCATTTTGTCCAACACCGCTAGCAGCTGTGCAAAAAATCAAACTTCTTAGTTAACGCAAAAAAAAGTTACGGCCGTTTATGCCGCAAAAAACGTATATTTATTGGATGCAGTCTTTTTTTACAACTTTTTTATAAATATTCTAGTATACTTGATACTATAAATACATCGTGACGTAACTATTTTAATATTTTCCTACAAACTAACGGCGCGTTGTCGACGTTTTATTGAAAATTGAAGATTTTACAATCAATAATGATCCCTACTATATTCTATAGAATGTCTAATATTCTGTAGTAGCTCTTTTTGAGGTGTGCAACAAAGTGTATTTTTTGTATTGTATTGTAGAGCTGTTTCCTTCCGCGCCCACTCGCCCCCCGCCCCACGGCCATTTTGTGTAACGAACGGGTTAATTAAAACTGTGCGATATTATGAATGTCGCCGTCCTGGGGAAACTGTCGTATTGTTTCCGCTTGTGAGTTATCGCCGGTGAGACGCTTGTCGAGCGCTTGTTAATTGCCGCTGGAGATTTCGTAGACGGAGTTTGGGTAGGTAGATAGGGTTGCCAATTCCAAGTTTTCTACCGATGTGACGTAATGTAAATATGTTAAGGCAACGGATAAGAAATGGAATAGAATTTTTTTTTTGAAGTAATTTTAAACTGAAAACTGTTACGCGATTTCATAAATTTCAACTTACTTATATTATAGCATACAACCTACTTTAAATTAATTATATTGTTATTGTAATTAATTTAATTTTATAACCCTTATTTAGTGTGAAACCAACTCACTGACTACGGGTGGGCTTAAAACCAGCTTAGCGCTGTGCTCACACCGATTTTTCAACGTCTTATTTTTAATACCCATACTTACTATAGATTGAACATTGTAAAATTTTGAGAAATAAAACTTTTTGTATTTGTATTTGTATTTTTGTAAGCTGACTGTGGCTTTATAGGCCGGGCCCAATAAAGCGATAGGAGTGTGTGGTTGGAGAGTGGCCTGGGAAAATTCCAGGGGAAATCTCCGAAACGACCACGCATTTAAACACTGGAAGAATGGACATTCTGTTCGTGACATGAGCAGAACTCAGTAAGTATACAAAAATATTTTTATTAGGTAGTTTGCTCAGATATTATCACGATACTGCAATACACGTCAACATTCTTGTGATACGGATCATGATAAGTGTATCGCATGATAATAATCACCATGGAATCGACCCCATAGGAAACATAAATAAAAAATCGTTTATTGAAAAAAACGGTTATTATTTCTTCAAAAATCGATTGTTTTTTAATCGATTTGAATTTGGAGCAAAATAATCGATTTTTCAAGACCGAAGTGACGTCCCTAAAGGAAAGGCTTTTTGCATCATTTGTTACCCAACCAAAATTAAAAAATAAAAGGACCAAATGCATATATTATCTATACTATAACAATAGACCTTGAACAGAATATAAGATAACCGTTACAAGGTAATTAGTTCAAACTAACAATTCCCGACATTAGGTTTAAAGGCGTTTCCAGCAATCTGCTAATGACGATGATTCAGCTCAATTACCACACCAATATACCTTATGGCTTTGTGATAGAGCTTAAAATTGAGTGAAATGATCGGATTTGAGGTATGTAGACAAGAAGCAATACGGTTAGACGTGGGAAACATTAGTATTGTTATTATAGTCTATGAAGTTAAAAAAATGAGGATGTATCGGTTAAAATAAAATGATTCTAACGGTTACAGAGATAACGTTGGTAACGTTATAAGAGACCATACAGATATTTAAATATTTTGAACTCAAAGCATCATCATTTCATGTTCTCTGCCAACCCCTTTTAGTGATACAGGCGTGAGTTTATGTCCAACCAGTGTTGCCAGGGCCCTTGGGACGTAAATTACGTTTCGTTTCTTGAAATGTTACATTTTTGATGCAAAAGTTAAATTTTTTCTATTTCTCATAATTACTAATCAAAACTGCCGATTTTAAGAAATTAGTAGCCGCATGCAGCATGTTCAAAAATAAGATTTCGAAATAGTACCCGAACATAGTAAAAGGAATTTATAGGTAAAAATACTTAAATATTAACGTATTGCTGTAAAAGGTGGGTAACACAGTGGTAAAGACCATATTTTCATACAAATTGTGAGACATCCAAGAACCACTGAGTTACTCGATTTATGGATATTAGGTGTGGGTCGTTAATTACCAAAACTATAGGAAGTGATACAGCAATTAAACCTCTTTCTAAATAACAGTATAAAAATATGAAGTGTAGGCCAAGAATTCCAAAATGTGCGTTTTTAAAAAAAAGTGTCTGAACATTATGTACATGAAACAGTAGAATGGCCCACCAAGTGCGACCGCGACAATTTTAATAGCTACTATGTGGCCCTTGGCAGCTAAATCATCCTGTTGTAAATTCGTTTTTATTATCAGTGACTTAGAGACCATATTCATCTCTAACAATATTAATTAATCTTAATTTTGACGCTCAGAGACCATATACATCTCTAACAATATTAATTAATCTTAATTTTGACGCTCGGAGACCATATACATCTCTAACAATATTAATTAATCTTAATTTTGACGCTCAGAAACCATATACATTTCTAACAATATTAATTAATCTTAATTTTGACGCTCGGACACCATGTACATCTCTGGGATACTATATTAATTTCATTATACTCCTTGTTTAATCTTGAGACCTTATACATCTCTAACTTAACTGATGTTGTAATACTTGTGATAGATAACTTCGCAAGTTGATCTTCACTGTATGACATTAATTTTGTTATAATTGTACGTATAAACTCGAAATTATTATTCTTTCTTGAATTAATATTTTGACATGAAAAACATATTATTATAGTCAGACTTTCCTAAACTGTAAATTACTATTTTGACATGTAAAAGTACCCTTGTGGCCTATTTGCAGAATAAATGTTTGATTTTGTTTATTTTTTATTTTTAAAAGTTTGCCTACCCCTGGATTAATAGTTGATGCTTAGTTTTAGGTAGTTAAAAATGTGGCTACTTTTAGATTATGTTGTCTGTAATAGAATTTAAACGGAAATATACAGATTTTAGCTTGAAAATTATCATTTTGCAGTGACGATTGAGACGATATTTTAGTCTAAGGGGCCGTGAACCGAAAACGAACGAAGTTCGAATATCTCCCTCTCTGCTGTCGCACGAACTAGCAAGTGCGACAGAGAAGAGGGGGATATACTATATAATTATTTAAATTTAATGATATATAACTAAAAAAGGGGGCCGCTACGTACTGTAGTTTGTATTTAAGTACTTTTTGAATCCATCAAACTAATTTTTACGTTGCTAGATGGGTCTCTCTGTGAGCTCAAAATTAAAACGGCCGTTTTAACTTTGGACGCATAGATAGACGAATCCAGCAACGTAATAACTAGTTTGATGGATTCAAAACGTACTTAAATACAAAATACAGTACGTAGCGGCCCCCTTTTTTAGATATCTATCGTTCAATTTAAACAATCACAGATATTTACGAGTGGCGCTAGTGGACATGTTATATTTTATTTAAGCGATCTAAAGGAGCTCCACACGCTATTCATCGATGTATCACGAGTTTTGAGTTGATACAGCTCAGTTAAAAATATAGATATATATATATGGCACAAACGGTTACCGGTTCGTCAGTCCTTTATCTACATTTGCAAAAGCCAAATTTTGAAAAAAACTGACTACTTATTTGTTTCTAATTTTTTCAAACATGGTCAAATAAAGTGCTATTTTAGATATTAGTATGTTGTTTATGCACTTCTATATTAATATGAAATATACATGTAATTGTTTCTTATTGACGTCTCTAATAACGCAAGAGAGATTTTTATTTTTAACTCATTTTCACAAAAGTTACTTCCAAAAAACTGATTTTTAGGCTTGAAATTGCCAAAATTTGATACCATATATCTCGAAGACAGCTTTAAAGTAAATACGGTATATTATTTGATTATTTTGGTAAACCTCGTTGTTCTTAATACGGTAAACGGAGTAAACGGAGAGTTGCAAATCGAAGGCCATTGGGAGATAGGAACCCCTTAAATACCATCGCCAGTCGCAAACTACGACTCCGTTATTAAGTTGCAAACCCACGATTAATCTAATGACTATCATTTTATACGCTAATTAAATAAAAATTGCGATTGCCGAGAACGGGAGAAAGTGTGAAAGCAGTCGGACATTGTTACAAAACGAGTTAGATTTTACGAGACCGTTTAGAGATGTGATGATAAAATTCCAATCCTGTGATAAACTCAGGTACTTAAGACAGACATAGTGAATATTCACGTTCCCACCGGATTTCATTGTATTAGAATTTATTTATTTATATACCTAGAACTTAGACATTGAATTAATTGTGATTATACTGTTATTATTATTTTCATTTGACATGTACACATAAATTTTAATTAATAATAACCCATTACTAATTACTAACTATAGGTACCATTCTCTCCAATATTTCTACGCCGATGTTGGCAGAATATGCTGAACTAACCCATTTACTAACCTATAATATTGTATCATATTCTTAGAAATAAATGATTGATTGATTGAAAAACAAACGGTCATACATTAAATATTTTTACAGTGTTTTCTCTTAACCTATACCTATAGTTTTAATTTTTTTTAAACAGCATATATCTAAAACAATATAGTACGAAAAGTCTATCTAGGAGGTTACCCTAAAGGCTAAATACGATACTAAGCTACGATTATCCAAAAGAAAGGAGACATAAAACTATGCTAAATGGTGAAAATCCCATTAAATGTCCCAAAAAATAACTAAGCAACCTTCACAATGATTTTCATTAGAGAAAGAAAGCGCTACAAATTAGTGACGTCGCTGACCTAAAGCGCCATAGTAAATGACAATCGTTCAATACAGAGGTGCGTTTTGCGGAAAAGGGACAGAGTATGCCCCCTCTCAAAACTTTGGGGACTTATAATAATGTAATGTTTTAAAGTATTTCATTAAAAAAAAATTCAATATAAATTTTACAATATAATTTTATTTAATTTATATGTAAGTACGTAATAAAAGAAATAACCCAGTTAAAATTAAAATAAAAAATTGGCCCAAATCGCTGTCAATTAGTAGGGTGCCCAAAAGGCTGGCTGTATTTCCTCGCTGCACGGCAACACTTATTCGCTGAGCGAAATAGAAGCCAGCCCTCTGGTCACCAGAAGACTATTAGGCGCTTAATGTAATTGTTTATTCTTTTGAGTTACTTTTACCTTTTTCGAGAAAATTCGAACTTACTGTTTTTTTTTTATTTAGTGGCAACATCCCTATTGCCTCCTCCTTTAAGTCTACTCCAAGCTGCTCTCCACCATTTCCATAAACCGGATGATGGAGTTCAGCGGGAGTACTCTGAATTCCTTCGGTTCAGGGTAACCATTTCCAAAGTCATTCATTCTGTCTGGCAATGGCGTGACAGTCACACAATGTGTTCCATTGTCTCGTCACCCTCGCCATACATCCTCTACACTCTATATTACCCGATAATCCCATCTAGGCCAAGAGTCCTTTGACCCCATAATGACCTGTAAATACCCCAGATGATCCTGAGCAACAGTCTTTTGACTCCAAAGTGACCTGTAAATACCCAAATACCCCAGATGATCCTGAGCTGCTTTCTGCTGTACTTCCAATTTTTATTAGGTCCAGCCTGGGTCCACTCCTTCAATGAAGAGCTTTTAGACTGCACCATCACAAACGTTTGGCCGTATGTAACTACTCACACACCACACACACACACACCACACACAACAAACCACACGCCACATTTCAAATTTTTATGCTTTTGACTTGTAAAATGTGACAATAAGGTTACTCTGACTCTGATATTAGTCGACTACCTTCACTCGGCATGTGTTGCAATGCCATTTAGTCAAGAATCATCTGGAAATCCTTTTTCTCGTCTGGTCACAACGACTTTTCAAAGAATGCGATATATTTAATTACACGCCCTCAAAACGGCTTTAATTTTCTTTTGAATTTGACTGTAGCTTTATAGGCCGGGTGATAAAGCGATAGAAGAGTGCGGTTAAAGGGTAGCCTGGAGAAAATCCAGAGGAAACCTCCGACACGCCCACGCGGTCATGTGCTGGACGCCTTTATGAAACTCCCACGCAGGTGCGCCCACAATCAAACATCATTATTCCGTTCACAAAGCGATGCTGAGCCTGGGTGATTGATTCGCTGACCGGTTGTTGTCTGCAAATCCATACTAATGTTATAAATTCCAAAATAATATAATATAGCGACCCGCCACGGCTTTGCACGGGTGCACTATTTAATGGATGTTATTATACATACAAACCTTCCTCTTCAATCACCTTATCTATTAAAAAACCGCATCAAAATCCGTTGCGTAGTTTTAAAGATGTAAGCATACATAGGGATATAGGGACATAGGGACAGAGAAAGCGACTTTGTTTTATACTATGTAGTGATGCGGCATAATGCCGGTGGGTAGCCGAAGCGACAAGAAGAATTGGGCCCACCGCGAACGAAGTTTCTCCGTCTCTGTTGCTCGAATACACAAGTGTGAGAGATTTCGATTGTTTGCACCCGAAAACCCCCACACGGCAAAATTCATTGAAATTGGAGTATTTCCGAGATCCCCGAAAGACATAATTATATACCTACAAAAATTAAGTTTATGTTAGATGATTTTGTATTTGTATTTATTTAATAAAAAATTATACAATATCAAAATTGCTGGTTTAATGAAAAACCGGCCGAGTGCGTGTCGAACTCCGCACATTTAGGGTTCCGAACCAACTGCAAGATTATGTTAGTTTTAATAGAAAACGTAAGGAAATTTTAAGATTTATCAATATATTAATATTTCTTTGTAAAATATGGGTAACAATAAATATTATAACCTAATTTAAACTTTATAGGCCAATCGAAAATTTAAAAATTCTTCGAAACAAAATTTTGTAAAAAAAATCTGACTTTGGTGGGTGCTCATTCCTTTGTTGTCCAATATTTTTTTAAACAAAAAATACGGTATTTATTTACTCAATGAGTTCTAAAAAACGATACCCCATTCGATTACGTAGGTCAATTTTTTTACGCGCCCCATTTTATCTGTGTGGGAGCCCCCCCACTTCAAAACATTTAAAATAAGTTTTGACAATTTGTATGACTTTGGGTCAACAAGATGCTTACACTGTGAAAATTTGAAGACTGTAGCTTAACCTTTTTTTTTTTGAACCTGACTGTGGCCGGGCCCAAAAGCGATAGGAGTGCGCGGTTGGAGAGTAGCCTGGGGAAAATCCAGGGAAAACCTCCGACACGACCACGCGTGTGGTTTGGAACACTGGAATACTCTAAGAGTTTGCGCTCCAGTGAGATTGGTTGAGTGGTTTCAACCGAATCTGAGGTGTGAGTGGAATCGAGCTACTGGGAGTTTTGTCGCTGGTTCACTAAACCTAGCCTAGCTGAGAAGAGTCCAGCAAGAAACTCAGCTAGGCCCGACCTGGGTCGGACTGACTCTACCCGGTATGCGGCGGTACCGGGACGAATAGGGACTATTGTAGCTTAACCGTTTGGCTGTAAAACCTGCGTGAGAGACGACAGACGGACGCGTGAGTGACAGCAATAGCGTTCCGTTTGGACCCTTCGGGTACGGAACCCTAAAACATGGATAGATAAATAACCTTTTCATACAACTATCCATATCAATCAACTGTTGCAAGTCAGCATAATACAATATAAATAAAAACGTAGTAAATAGGATCAGTTACACCCACTCAGAGAATCGGACTTCGACCGCGAAAATTGCAAGGCAATGTTTACAATATCGCCAATTCACATTTCGTCATGTTTACTTCGACAAGTAAATATTATTGTTGGTTTCGACGTCAACACACGTGTTGTGTTACTATTACTTGAATAATTGCTGTTATAGGCTATAAAAGCTAGACATTGGACTATTTCCTACTTCACGATCAGCAAGAAACGTGATGCCCGAATGCCCCTTAAGAGCGCTTTAATAAAATGTAACAGGTCCACTAGCGCCACTCATAAATAATTGTGATTGTCTAAATTTAACGATAGATATCTAAAAAAGGAGGCCGCTACGTACTGTATTTTGTATTTAAGTACGTTTTGAATCCATCAAACTAGTTATTACGTTGCTGGATTCGTCAATCTATGCGTCCAAAGTTAAAACGGCCGTTTTATTTTTGAGCTCATAGAGAGACCAATCTAGCAACGTAAAAATTACTTTGATGGATTCAAAAAGTACTTAAATACAAACTGCAGTACATAGCGGCCCCCTTTTTTAGTTACATATCATTAAATTTAAATAATCACAATTATTTACGAGTGGCGCTAGTGGACCTGTTACATTTTATTAAAGCGCTCTTAAATGGAAGAGCAAAATCCATTTGACCGTAATAAGACCTTTGACTTGTAAAAGTGCCCTTGAGGCCTATTTGCAGAATAAATGTTTTGATTTTGATTTTGAGATACTATTTCGAAGTTCTATTTTTGTACACTAATTCAATACATGTCAAAGATTCTTTTTTGTAATAAAAACTGGGCGTGAAAAAGAATGACCCACCTACATATAAGTATTCAAATTACATATACTTTCAAACAGATGTCTAACAGTAACTTACTAAGTGTCAAGCTAATAAAAGCGTGCAAATGCAATTCAATACAAAATGTAAGTGCACATGTTTGTTTATAAAGATAACAATGTTCTACAGGTTTGTTTGGATAACAACCATTCAATGGGCTATTTGTCGGTGCTTCAACTAATTGAGTGATTGGATCGAATAAACAAACTACTGGGACTATATTCAATTGGATAGTTAGTTTTGGCCCGTGCAACCTGTACCGTAGACTGGGGTGACTTTAGGAAAAAACGGGGCCGCTTTGATAGATTTAAAATACTATATATTCATCAATAAGCATTTCTAGTCTGATTCAGTTTAGTAAACGGTTAGGAAATTTACCAAGATATTTCACTGACTTCATGCTAACCAAATAAAAACTAACATACGGTATAAAAAACTGGAT
The DNA here is from genome assembly GCA_963556455.1 of Epiblema foenella. NCBI lineage: Eukaryota > Metazoa > Arthropoda > Insecta > Lepidoptera > Tortricidae > Epiblema > Epiblema foenella. Next base: position 17,966,098 of record OY747111.1, read on the forward strand.
TTTTAAAGTCGCCCCTCAATTTGAAAGTAACCCCAGTTGACTGTATATATCTTTTTATAAAATATTTGGTGGTAGAATTTGATTCTCAATTATTATTTTATTTTATTTCTTGCCTTTGGAAGCACTTGTTAATTGCTGTTAACGTATTTTAAATGCGTTAATAGCTTTATATTAGCCCTCATATCACACTCTCGGTCGTTGCGTAGAACTTTTGAATACGAGGGTAGATTTTATTTTGTTTCTTTTAGTTTAGTAATAGTTGTTGCGCATGTCGTCATTCGATTGTTTTAAGGCAGGACCCCGCTGAAAACCAGCGTCGCGGCTTGCCGTGGCATTATGCTGAGTCCCTTTTTAGCGTTGTTTATTATGATTATTTCATTAATGTGTAACATGAATGTTTAGACGTTAATAAATACTTTCTTCTTTATGTTTAGACGTAAATATTACTTTCTTCTTTCTTTCTATTCGTCACGTTTAAATTGCAGCTCGCAACATGACCTCATTTTGGACATAGGAACCCACGTTGAATCTCAAATACGGTTAGTTTCGACGCGTTCTTATTTACCGACAGCAAACACCCATCCATATCAGTCACGTCACATCATAAACCTATATACAAATTATCACTATTGTAGTGTAAGATGCTTATTCATACTATCTAGCCTATATAACCAATACTTATTATTAATAAATGGCAGTCGTATTCAGAACTCGGTTGTTTCAATACACCTCCAAACACCCGTCCTCATATGGCGACCCTGCCAGCGCAGCGATTTGCGCGCTGCCGCTTGTCGAAAATGCATATTTTTATGATGTAGTAGTAGGTACCATAAACCAACAACTTCAAATCTCCATTCCACTCTAGGATTTGCAAATATTTACGAATTAACTTTTGCCCGCGACTCCGTCTGCGTAAAACTCGTTCATCGCATTAGAATTTCATTGCTATTCTTTTATATTACTTACCTAGTTATCGCTCAATACAAACTTGCAGCCATAGTTAAGAAGTTAAAGTAAAAACTTTGTTAAATGTTTATATTGTCTCGCTATATATATTATCACATATGCTTTTATAATGGTTGTATAAGGTATCGAACACAACTTCTGTAACGTAGTTCAAGAGTATCGTAGTCAACTTGGGTAACTGTAACTCAACGGGTTCCAACATACAGGCTCAGCCTAGTTTGGGACTCATCGGATATACTCGTTTTATTATGTAACAGTGTCTTTGTGCATGAATAAATTATTCTATTCTATTCTAGTTAAGGAATGATTTCCGGGATAAAAACTATCCTATGACCTACCCGGGACTCAAACTACCTCGACGAGTTCCATGGACGCTCGCCACCGGCACCTTGTCCGCTCCGATATATCTGATGCCGGTTGTACAAGCCGGGATTGAGGATCACGATCTCCAGAACGATCGTCGCGTGCCTTCCTGCTCGGCTCCATTAGATTCGTCCCATGATACAATAATATACTGGGCCAGGTATGACAATCCGGTACATGGTTAGTAGTGTGTGACACGACCTACTTCATCATCAGCTATCAGCCTACGCGGAAAAAAAACTCGTAATATAAGATTTCAAGCCTACATGGTCATTTACATTAGAATTACGATCGAAGTAATCGAGTTTCAAGTGACAAGGCGGACGGTGGTAGTGACGGTGACACTGTGCGAAAAAAGCGAACCAGGAAGAGGGTAGATCGCTATGGTGTGTGGGTAGACCACAACTAAAACTCGCAGCACGTCAGTTAATCCTTGATAATGGCGCTTGCAACAGTGCCGAAATATCGGGAACTCAAAAATACAAATATACATGGTAAATATCCCGTTTCAAATCGTAATTCTAAAATTCTGGGTAACTGAAACGAGAATTTGGTTTCGGTAAACAGAATTTTTAGTTGCATATGTGACAAAAAAATAGTAAAGTCTACGGTTCAGTTATAGAAAAAAAATGTAGTATACACAAATATGCACATACAGTAGCAATCCATATAGTAAACTAGCGACCCGCCCCGGCTTCGCACGGGTGCACTATTTAATGGATGTTATTATACATATAAACCTTCCTCTTCAATCACTCTATCTATTTAAAAAAACCGATTCAAAATCCGTTGCGTAGTTTTAAAGATTTAAGCATACATAGGGACATAGGGACAGAGAAAACGACTTTGTTTTATACTATGTAGTGATACTACGATTCCAAATTGTAACCTGTAAATAATGTTATTGTTCACTCAATTACATTATATTGTGTCGATATATCGATGGTATATTTTAGTGAACCAGCGACAAAACTCCCAGTAGCTCGATTCCACTCACACCTCAGATTCGGTTGAAACCACTCAACCAATCTCACTGGAGCGCAAACTCTTAGAGTATTCCAGTGTTCCAAACCACACGCGTGGTCGTGCCGGAGGTTTTCCCCTGGATTTTCCCCAGGCTACTCTCCAAACACTCCTATCGCTTTATTGGGCCGGGCTATAAAGCCACAGTCAGGTTCAAAAAAAAAACAAAAAAGAACGATGGTATACGGACGTAAGTGTGTGTCGTCGACTAACGTCCCTGGTGTCATGAGTCATGACCCCGATTGTGTGACCTTATTTTCTTAGACCATGGCTTCGTCCCGTGAATTCCGTGTAATGTAATAAGTGCCAAGTTTCAGTGCAACGAGACCAATTCAATTAAAATATGACACCCGGTAAGATGATCCCGGCGGCTTAACGGTTAAGCCGGCCACGGATGCGTGGGTTACACGCAGTGTTGCCCTGGCCCTTGGGACGTAAATTACGTTTCGTTTCTTGAAAACTTACATTTTTGGTGCAAAAGTTACATTTTTTATATTTCATATAATTAAAAAATAAGAAATATTTATTCGAGACAAAAACAACAATTAATACAGCAAAAAATAGAATATAAAAATAAACAAAAAAGTTGTGTTATCTCGAAACGGTACCATCTCAGCATAATGCGGGCAATCGCCAGCGCTGGTCTTCCGATGGGACCGTCGAGTGATCAAAACTGCCGATTTTAAGAAATTAGTAGCCACATGCAGCTAGAATTCGGCGAGCTCGGCGACAGAATTACGCTGGGCTGATGGGGGATATCTCAAATGTCATACATAGTTGCCTACTCGTACATAGTCATAGTATTTATTTCTTAAACAATACAAGATTGTGTATAGTTTAAGAAATAAATACTATATGTACAACCGACGGACAGACAGAGTCGTATCATGTGGTTTCTTTTGTTGCCTTTCCTGTATGGAAGCTTATAAATTGTCCCGCTTGGTCCCGGTTAGATACAAAAGCCCTTTCTTTTAAATAGAGTTTCATTGTTCTTAAAAGTTACGAAAATTTCCCTTGCAACAGAAGTTACTTACATGTTACTCGAGCTGGTCAAAAGTTACGAAAAATGTAAGAAATGTAACCATCTGGCAACACTGGTTACACGGGTCTTGTCTGTAGGAATGTCAACAACGGATCAAGTCAACTGACTCTACCCGGTGTGCGGCGGTACCGGGACGGAGTAGGCTTGTGATTTGCGTTCATAGGCTACGGTGTATGCAGGCAGGCCGTCAGTTTCTTGACATAGACATAGACATAGAATTTTTTTATTTACACCAAATTGATAAGCGTTTACAATGCAATAAAACATTACAAGCCTTACAATAAAACTTAAATAGGCACAAATTGATATGTTTACATGTAGAAATAAAGACTTAAAATTATGATGCTAAAAAGGAGCGAACCTCAGCATGTGTTGCAGCAGGCTTACATACTACAACGCTGGTTTTCAGGCCGACCCTTCGTACAATACGGATTTGCTTGCTGCTTGTCGGAAACTGTATGGCTAAGACATTATAGTTTGTGTAGAAAAGTCTTGAAAAGCAGGGATTATTCATATTCAATGATGTAGGCCGGAATCTGGCTAGTAATTGCGTATTTACGGTGAGTAATGCGTTAATAATCTCAAGCCGTTGACCGATAAGAGGTCCTTGTTCATAAGTACTGCCTAATCTACCTGTGGGAACAGGCTACAGTCAAGGGCGTATATATTTTTTGTGATGACAGTTCAAATGAATTACGATTTGAAACGGGATATTTACCATGTATATTTGTATTTTTGAGTTCCCGATATTCGTAATTCGTAATTCTAATGTAAATGACCATGTAAGCTTGAAATCTTATACAGTTCAAATGTTCATTCAATTCAAGTCATCATCATCATCATCATTTCAGCCGAAAGACGTCCACTGCTGAAAATAGGCCTCCCCCAAGGCTCGCCATTTAGACCGGTCCTGTGCCGTTCGTTTCCACCGGATTCCCGCGACCTTCACCAGGTCATCACTCCACCTTATCGGAGGCCTACCGACAGCTCGTCTTCCGGTGCGTGGACGCCACTCAAGCAGTTTCTGGCCCCATCGACCGTCAGTCCTGCGAGCAATGTGCCCTGCCCACTACCACTTAAGTCTCGCAATTTTGAAGGCCATGTCGGTGACCCCAGTTCTGCTACGGATAGCTTGATTCCTAATTCTATCTCGCAGAGAAACCCCGAGCATAGCTCTTTCCATTGCTCTTTGGGTGACCTTGAGCTTTCTTATGAGGCCCATCGTTAGCGCCCATGTCTCGGATCCATATATCATCACTGGCAACACACACTGGTCAAAGACTTTTGACTTGAGGCAAGTCCTTTTCCAATATTAACACGTTCTATTAACTGTAAGCAATCTCACAAAATCCAAATATTTCTATATCCATTTTGACAACCCAAAAACGCGCCTCTGTGTTTTCGCTTATTTTTTTTAAAAGCTGCCTACTGTCATAGACACTAAAACTAGTAGGTATACAGCCAAGTACACACTACATGTAACGATGAATTTAAGGGCTGGTACATACGTATGAAGTTTTGGACCTTATTTCGACAGAATAAGGTGAAAATGTATACATTTTCACGCAGTCGACCAGCTTTGCTAGTCAACGTGGTAATAATTAATAGACATAAACAATAGCGAGTGAAATACGATGACGTCCATTAGGATGTCATAGTAGCGCCGGTTACGCGTCAATGGAAAGCGATATCAAATTATTCGTTCGATTCCGAAAACCTTTCACCAATAGGCACTTAGAAAAAACTTTAGGCTACCCTGAACCTGGCTAGGTATAGAGGGTCGAGTTGAACTCTCTAACCGCCATCGTCTGATATGTGAGACAATGATGGTGTAACCGTACTTTGATTATGATTGCAACTTCTATGACGTTCGACTGTTAAAGGGTTAAAACTGGTTTAACTTTAACGTGACGTTAAGGGTGGGGTTTCACTGTAAGGTGGTTTCACTATTCCCAGTTCCAACAACACATTACACCCCGTCTCCCATCGACATTGCCCGTATCCCCACTTTAGTTAAAGAATGTCCCGAATACTTGCGCTGCAACTTTAATAGGAATTTTCTAGAAGGCACCTACTTATTTATGGGCCGACAACGCTCGCCTCGAATCCTTGAATGTCGAGCGTGTCGACGCGCGACGTCTTCAATAATATTTGTACACTTTTCGCCTTATGACAAGGGAATAAGGTGCTTAAGAGCAGACGTATTTTAGCATCACCCTATGAAATTCTACGTGCCTAAATTACGATTAAATTTAAGGATGATACACGTCAAAGTATAAATGTAATGTACGGTCCTTAAAGTGACTGAGTAGACTAAGAGTGAGTTGCACCAAACCGTCTGTAATCGTAAGCGGTATTCGTTAAAATCTGATTGTATGGAAAGTTTGACAAGTTTCTATGGGATGACAGCTGCCGGCGCCATATTTGACGATGACCTGCCTGTGATCGTATGTTAGTGCAACCGACCCTAAGGGTGTATTACACCAAACAGTCTGTAATCGTAAACCGTGTTCGTTGAAATCTGATTGTATGGAAAGTTTGACAAATTTCTATGGGATGACAGCTGCCGGCGCCATATTTGATGGTGACCGGCCTGTGATCGTATATAAGTTGGTGCAACCGACCTCTAAACTTGGTACGTCAATTTGTTATAAACACGATTACAAGTGAAAAATTAACCAAGTCACAATATAGGAAAATATTCCCATCTTTACAATTACATTTTCTTCTTTAAGAGTCGGTTACACCAGCATACGATCACAGGCCGGTCATCGTCAAATATGGCGACAGCAGCTGTCATTCCATAGAAACTTGTCAAATTTTCCATACTATCAGATTTTAACGAACACCGCTTACGATTACAAGTTTCGTGCAACCCACCGTAACACAGTAAGGTTAAATGTCAACTAATACTCCATCTTACGTCATCTCTAGACATACAAATTCCCACGAATTTGCCAGAAACGATGAAGCAAAAAAACAAGCATCCGAACAAGAAAAGAAAAGATACAATGCGGCGCATACCGCGCTAATCGGGCCCAAAATATGCGGCTGACGTGAAAAACATCATAACTTAATTTCACCAGCGTTAACGTTGTACCTTTTCACGTTGTTACAGAGTTCAAGTTTGAACAGCATGTGCATCACATATGTCATTTTCATATTAATTTAGAACCCAGGTAAGTCGAATGATGACGTAAGGTAGCGTGAACCCCACAGGCGACTTCCCCATTTTTTACTTCAACGGACGATTGTTATTATCATTACCGCAAGCAAAACAAAGCCATTGTATTATAGAAACTCATAAAAGAAATAAAAGACACGTGTTTTTAATTTAATTACATGATAAGGAATGAGTAGGTAATTAAATTACTGCAGTAAAATATGGGGACCTATACAGTGTCTCTTTCTTAAGTAAATAATGCAATAGGTGCAAGTGAGTAGTAACTAGGTCACGAATTTATCTTTGTTTACTTAAATACCTACATAAATAAAATTGCGAGAAACGTAGGTAATTGCAGAAGTGTTGAAGTCACGTACACATTGTTTCTTGTAAAAATTACGCTGTTCAAGAAACTGTAAAATAAATATGAACATACACCCAACAATAAGGTGCCTTGAGGCGTTGAGTTCGTCATTCGTATTTTTCTTTATTGCACAAATATAGCCAGGTTTGCGGTCGTGTATGTCGAGTGTTGCCAGATACAATCAGCAAAAGGTGCGCTTTGACAACGCGGATTTTTGAATGAAAATGCGGAGTACATTAATTGTTAATAATTTTCTTTGTTTTGATTAAGGATGCGCCGAATATTCGGTTATTATTCGGTATTCGGCATATTCGGCATGTTTTTGAATATTCACCGAACAATTTTGAGAGGGTTTTGTTACAAGTTACAAGAGTGTATTATAGTTATTGCTTCGTGAAATTGAAATGAAATACTTGACCCATTATTAACAGTGATTTAACTTATTTTTTGTCAATATTACGCTTTAATAATGCAGAATTTTTTTACCATTCAATTAGTCTGTTTTACAACAATAGATGAAGGAATTACATTGAACCGAATAATTCGGCCGAATATTCGGTTCGGCAACAGCTAGACCTAATAATCGGCCGAATGTTCGTATTCGGTCAAACTCATATTCGGCGCATCTCTAGTTTTTACATTCTAAACTAGCGACCCGCCCCGGCTTCGCACGGATGCAATGCTAATGCATGTATTATACATATAAACCTTCCCCTTGAGTCACTCTATCTATTAAAAAAACCGCATCAAAATCCGTTGCGTAGTTTTAAAGATTTAAGCATACATAGGGATATAGGGACATAGGAACAGAGAAAGCGACTTTGTTTTATACTATGTAGTGATGAAAAAGTGTGCTCTACGTCGTCACATGCACTATCAGGGACGTTATAAATGTTACTTTCAGTCATTCTAGCTAGTTCTATTCGTTAGATGCTTTAAATTTACCGCCTTTTTGAGCTGGTAACATTAAAAAAGTGGATTAGCTAAACTCGAACGGGACCAGTGGTAAAAACGCGGGGGAAAAAAGTGGGGTATCTGGCAACACTGTGTATGCCGTATGCAGCGCTCCGGTACATCGGTTAGTAGTGTGTGTGACGAGCTACGACATCAGCCTATCGACGGTATACGGACGTAAGTGTGTGTGTCATCGACAGTGACGTATGCTCGTGTCACGATCCGGACCTTGTTTTCTAAGATCATGAGCCACAGCTACGGAAGACGTCTCCCTGCTTCACAATACTTGCAAAACATGCAATAGACTCAAAGCCCGTTATAACATTTTTCATATAAGTATATTTTTTTAACATAAATAAATACGTCGTTTGCCAAGAATTGGGAGGAAGAAGCGCTCAATAGGGAGACCTGGGGGGCATGGGGAGAGGCCTTTGCCCAGCAGTGGGACAACCAATAGGCTATAAAGTAAGTAAGTAGTATACATAAATACGTAGAAGTTCTATTGATACCAAAATGAGTATTATGCCAAGCACACATCGTAATTTTCGACGGCGACTCCTTTCATTAGGTCTATCTTCGTTCGTTCCCTCATGTTTACTGTCGACTAAGATAACGTGGAAAACAAACTACTGCCAACCTTGACAAACCTGAAAGAGCGCGTTTCATATCACAGTCAGAGAAAATAAAGATTCGGTAGGTATCTAATAGTAAATTCGAGTCATAAGTCAGCGTCAGTGATCCTTCTAAACGTAAAATTTTGGGGGTCCAAGTTGCACCACATCCATAGGGAATATCCACCGTTACCCTACACGTGAACCCTGTGTGTGGTGCTAAACGGTGAAACAAAATTGTCACACGATAAAATAAACAAAAAAATATATTATCCTACTTTTGTCGTAGTCAGAGATAGTATTTAAAAAGATGTAATCGAAAACAACAAACCGGATCTAACTGGTATTTGTAAAGTAAAAGATTTCTCCTAATTTAACATGCTTTAAACGATTCGTAATAAAACCGAAACTAAGTCTATAAGGCGTGACACATGCCGGTTTAGGAACGAGCCGAGGCCAAGACTAAAGGAAAAATAAAGGAAAACAGTGAAAAAGGGTGTGACAGAGAAGATAAGACAAAAAGAGACAAAATAGAAGCAAATAACCTGTAATTTTTAGAAAGTGGAGAGAACTTTGCAAATTACTGAAGTTTGTCTAAATTTCGATTAACATTTAAAGTATTTTATTTTAATTTGAATAATAGATAGGGGAAAAGTTTTGGAGGGAGGCAATTAGGATCAAATATTTGGGAACAAAGTAGTAATTTGAAACGGAAGGGAAGATTTCCTGGGGACATTGGACACTGCAAATAGATTTGCATTTAGAGAAATTTATAAAATAAGTAATATAATGATAATGATAATGGATGCTGATTAAACTAATACTCGGCCTGCAATGGTCTCCTTCCGGGCCTCGACAATAATTTACTAGGCTAATTCTCTGTTTGCTGGCGACAATAAGGCTCGGTTTTATAAAGATCCGTTAGACCTTATGTCGGTTTGTTATGTCAAAAAATGTACTGAGTTACTGAAATTTGATCTGACATTTGGTTTAACGGATCTTTATAAAACCCGGTCTTAATCTTCTTTAATATTTTTAATATACAAAAGCAAACATAGCCTTAGAATTACGATTAGAAACGGGATATTTACCATGTATATGTATGTAAAAGCGAACCGGGAAGAGGGTAGACCACAACTAAAACTCGCAGCACGTCAGTTAATCCTTGATAATGGCGCTTGCAACAGTGCCGAAATATCGGGAACTCAAAAATACATGGTAAATATCCGGTTTCAGATCGTAATTCTAATGTAAATGACCATGTAAGCTTGAAATATTATATTGTCAAACTTAGCCTGTATATAATTGTATCATTTAACTACTTTTTCAAGTAACTACTGCTGCTGACTGTAAAGAAAACAAAATGAACACTAAAACAACTAAAATTATGCATTAAACGTGTCTAAACAGACCGTTCCGATTCGTTACTACAAAAGTAAAAGCGAAGTGGAAGTGTAACAAATACACTAAGTATTTGTTACACTTCCACTCCGGATCAGTTCCGCGAATTTTGCTGGATAATTCCAACAAACTTGGAGAAAATACTCGTTTTACAGACCGTTTTAAAATCGGAATCATCTGTCAGATACTACCGTGAACCAAAAATGAAGTATCTCCGCATCTCCTCTCTATCGCACTTATTAATTCGATAAACAAAGAAGGAGATAGGCATAGGCACTCGGGTTCATAAGTACAAGAAAACTGGTATTTATAAGATTTTTGCAAGCTCATAATACACTTCAAGCTATTGCATAATCAATCTAACTCTTAAAACATAAGGTTCAGATTGCAACGAGGATAACTAATAACTAGAGGGTTCAGTTACCTACTATTAGTTGTCATAATTATATTATAGGTTGTAAGCTCCTTTAGACTACCGGTCTCTCTTTAACAATCGCAGTTTGAAGAGACAGGTAATCATGGAGCATATCCTGCCATAGTACGACGAACTAATTCTTTAATCGTATAAAAACCTTAGTAAGTATGCTAATATAATTATACTGCTTATATCGTATGCTAAGAGAGTAGGCGTAATAAATTTGAACTTTTACTCCATGATAAAATGTCATTCACGTACCATAGACTAGACGGGAGTTGCGTAACGCGACTGTCACGACCATAGACAATTACCATAAAGACGTCTGGGTATTCAGAATGCTTGTTCGCCTCAGGAGAACCATTTTAAGTCTGAATCCTTAAAATACCAAGACGCTTCAAATACAGGGCTGCTACCGCGAAGGGCATTCGAAAGTTTCCCTCTCTGTCGCACTTGCAAGTTAGAGGGAAGGTAAGTAAATACAGTCTATGGACGTGTACAGTACGAAGCCGCCACTGTGACGCCACGCGACTAAAGAAAAATCTACCCTCCTCTTTCTGATTCGCACAGATCGAGTGAAAGGAATCGCCGAGCCGCGCGAGATACGACTTAGCATCAAATTGTGCTAGCCCACCTGAGGAGTTACCAGGTTCATGCCGCATTTTAATTGATTGGAAGATTTGTTGTGTCAACGGGTCCAGAGAAATAGATCGGTTCGATCGATAGAGATAGGAATAGTCTCTAGAGATAAACAGAGATCTTAAAGTATTCCAGTGTTTAAACCGCGTGGTCGTGTCGCAGGTTTCCCCTGGATTTTCCCCAGGCTGCTCTCTACGCACTCCTATCGCTTTATTAAGCCAGAGTCAGGTCCAAAAAAATAGACAGAAGTGTTATTGTCAACACAGCGAGCCTTCGGAATCTCTGGCGACCTGTGGGATTAAAGTCTTAGGGGTCAAGATACACTAAGAATAGTTAAGTACGTCGAGACAAATGACGACCGCCATCTTGTGACGTTTGTGAGTTGTGATTTTGACATGGTTTGGATTTTTGTTTCGTATGAGGTTGTTTTGGTAATTTGTAGCAGTTTCTTATTTATAATGGGATATAATGTTTATAATTTAATAGTCTATAAGTATTTATGACTTATTAAGGGTCCTTATCAGTTAAAAACGGTCATGTATTTACGCCATTTTCTGTTTGAATTGACACGTATCTTGATATTTTCTCAATGTTACTATCTAAAACAGGACTATTGCGACCGTATGTCATAAACTTCAAATGTATTTTTTGGACTTTTCATTAAGAAATATCGTTTCAAACATCACCCTACATCGACCATTTTCAAGCTAAAAACTTGTTTATTCCGCTTAAATTCTACTACACACAATAAAGTCAAAAAATGGCTATGTTACTATCTAAAACTTTGATAAAATTATCGTAGCCTTTAATAACTTTATTGGTATTATCAATACTTTTGTCATAATTTGAAATCAAAACATTTTAAAACTTATAAGGCCTCTTAATGCTCGTTTCTTTTGTCCTCTCCAATTTTAAAAGAACAGCACCTTTGTGAAGGCAACCACCTCATATCATTTGGTCGCGCATCAGAATCGATTGTTCAGTAGGTGAAATCGTTAGGACCCGGTTCGAACAACGGTTTTTTTAAAAACAAAATGGGTGATCAACTTCACGTTATCGACCCCAAACCAAAATTCTTGGTTTCTTTTAGTTCATATACACTCAAGGTCAATTTCAGGTCACCCTAAAGTAAATAACCGCAATAGTTTTTTTTTAATATTTTACACTAGATTTATTTACATGATATATATATTATTATTCGTAATACCCAACAGTATTAGCCATTCCCGGGATCAGATCATAAAAATATCAATATACAAAACTGACGATTTTTGCGATATCTCGCTCCGTTAACATTGTTTTTTTCTCCGATTTAAATCTGGAAACGTTATATTTTAACTGTTATTTTTGCAGGTTAAATGTAAAATTAAATGGAGACCATGACAGGATTAAAAAAACTGTACAAGTTTGCACTATTTTAGGAAATATGACTGTATTTTACCGACCCGTATTCTTTGTCCGCGAGTGTAGCAAGATAATCGTTAGTTAAAATTAGCTATAAAATGGACAGAGATTAGAAACCATTAAGGCTCGGTTTTATAAACATCCGTTAGACCTTATGTCGGTTTGTTATGTCAAAAAATGTACTGAGTTACTGAAATTTGACATTTGGTTTAACGGATCTTTATAAAACCCGGCCTAAATTCATTCGCATGTTGTCGGTTGTCGCAATAAACTGAGGTTTGTAGAACGCTTCGGCCGGGTCTTATAAAGATCCGTTAGACCAAATGTCAGATCAAATTCCAGTAACTCAGTATATTTTTTGACATAACAAACCGACATAAGGTCTAACGGATCTTTATAAAACCGAGCCTTAACCGACTATTCATTTATTACTGTCACATCGCCATTTTTGCTAAACGCCCTTTCAAGTGTACATTTTGCCTCACCAACAAGGCGCCAATTTAAATCCCTTTTTTAGGGTTCCGTAGCCAAAATGGCAAAAACGGAACCCTTATAGATTCGTCATGTCTATCCGTCCATCCGTATGTCACAGCCGATTTACTCGGAGACTATAAGTACTACAATTATGAAATTTGATAGGAAAGTGTGTTCTATGAACCGCTATATAAAAATAATGTGAAATTATAAAAAAATATTAAATTAGGGAGGGCACTCCATACATGTAACCGGTGGATGAAAAAAAATTTTTCAACGCACATTGTCGTGTGGGGTATCGATGGATAGGCCCTTAAAAATGATATGGAGGTTTCTAAAAAACTTGTCCATTTAAGTCAGCCGTTGGTCAACATTAACTTTCAAAGTCATAGAAAGTGTCCCCCCCCCCCCCTCTAATTTCCAAACTATAAAGTTTAAAATTCTGAAAAAAATTGAGGTGGTGTGCATTAGTAAATACCTTCAACGATTTTTGGTTTGAACATTATAGGTTTTACGGTTTTTGAGTTTACGCTTAAAAACTGTCTTGCCCAAACAAAAGGTCGTAAATGCCGTGAGTTCCCTATGAAGATACGACTTTTTTAGATTCAATGTATTGGATAGTGATTTTAAATGTGGACTAGTAGGTGTTGGTGCGGAACCCTTTATTGTGCGTGGTCCGACATGCACTTGGTTTTTTGATTCTCATCTGAGTAATGTCGCCAGAACATTTTTTATAGGTATTATCAATACAGCGAACTTTCATACACTTATTTGCGTGGTCCGACTCGCAAGAATAATACTACCGGTATTTATCTATGGATATATACCGGTAGTATTATTCTTCAGGAAGCAGTGATAACTGTCAAACATAGGTTTTGTTAGACCTTCTAGAGAAAACCAGGGATCGGTTACCGGTATTTTCTCCATAGATAAATACCGGTATTATTACGCTTTTTTTTTTACTTAAAAACAAACGCCGACTAATCACTTAAAAGGGAGATAACAAAACCTTCGTCTAGTTGACGCCACGTGAATGTATCAAGTGGTTGAGTGTTTACTTAAATCATACGAACCTTAGAGTTCACGGAAAAAAAACACTTAACACGCCCACACACTTTCAGACTCAAAGGATCGTATGACTCAATAAAACTGTATGGAGATTTGACGTTTTTCAGTTGTCATATCTGCTACGTGGACATGGGAATGGGTAAAACATTTTTAACGTGATTATGCTTTGAGATTCTGAGTAGAGTTTTATACAACGCCGGTGGCAAACAAGCGCACGGTCCATCTGATGGTAAGCGGCCACCGCAGCCTATAGACGTCCGCAACTCCAAATGAGTCACGTACGCGTTGCCGACCCTTTATGAAATTTGAGAATTCACTGAATTTGAGAAAGGCCCATAAGTAAGACATTTTACAGGTACTGAATCCTTTAGACTATATGGCTGACTATATATTTGTATTTGTTTATATATGTATATTTTTATACTATATTTCTGTATGTATTATCCTTAATTAAATATTATTGTTGTAATTATTAGTAGGTTTCATATGTATTAACTCTGCACCACCTGCTATGAATCGTTATGATTAGATTACATTTCCGCTAGCCTAAGGTTGTCTGGAAGAAATCGCTCTTTAGCGATAAGACCTTTTTTTACCTCTACTAATTGTGTTTTTGTACTGTTCTAACTATGTGCTTTAATTGAGGTGTGCAATAAAGAGTATTTGTATTGTATTGTATTGAATGCAAGTTAAAATATCCATAATAAGGCTATGAATTATAAACAATCAGCTGTTTATTAATAACTAGCGACCCGCCCCGGCTTCGCATGGGTGCACTATTTAATGGATGTTATTATACATATAAACCTTCCTCTTCAATTACTCTATCTATTAAAAAAACCGCATCAAAATCCGTTGCGTAGTTTTAAAGATTTAAGCATACATAGGGATATAGGGACAGAGAAAGCGACTTTGTTTTATACTATGTAGTGATAAGTATAAGAAGAATTTCATGACATGAAATCTAATATGAAAAGATTTAATTTAATCATGTCATGATACTCATGATACGTATCATCATATATCATTATCATTATATTACTTACTCAGACGAGAATCAAAAACACAACTACTTACTGAAGAAAGTGTTATTTGTCTATGGCCTTCTACAAATTGGAGAAAGTTGGGGAGTTGGGATATTTAAGCCTGATTGTTTTGGTGGCAGAATTTCTATAAAAATGTTATTGAATTTAGAACCTTATTTTTAGAACGTTCACGAACACATTCACGTAAAAACACGTAGACACAAAAACAGACGCATCACCCCAATCCAAACTTATCGTACCGTCCCTTTCACTCATATAGTGTATTAACACTAGAGTGAAAGGGACGGCACGTTCCGAAATTAGTAGGCCCTCAGGACCTATATAATCCGACAGCATATTCGAATATTAACTCGAAATCTTGGAATCTCGAAGCGCGGTAGAATACTGAACAACCCCATTGTCTAATGCTTTTAAAAACAAATGACGTATACTCCAATTTGCGACAAGTTAATATAAACTGTAATGTGTCGATGAAGAATTGAATTTCGCTTGTCGGTATGTCTATGATGTTCCGAAGAATACATTAATAAGACAATGAAGGTTTTGATTCAACTTGCCATTGTATCAACGGTTGTTGTTAAATTTTCATTCGTTCAGCGGAAATGACTGGATCCCATACTTGTCATTTGAAGTCGATGTTTAAATAACGAACGATTCGGTTTATAAATTATTGGCGGTAATGGCTTCACTGTGTGAATGACGGGGCTGATTGGAATGTGGATATAGGTGGGTAGAGTTAAATCTTAAACGGAACGCCCTCCCAGTGTTTCCGCTCACATATGAAAGAAGAAAGAAAGAAGAATATTTATTGCCACACAACACAGATAATTACAAAAGAAATAGGTACATGCCTTATTATGATTTGAGCATATGCTCATAATGACATACACATAATGAGCAGTGCCTTTACCATAAGTTTGCATGACCGTACTCGCTAGCGACAGCGTAAACGATAGTATGCCGAATCTTAGTTCTAATGCGTAACCGCCAGAGGCGCTGTACTTATGCCCGTACATTTTTTTACGCAGTCGCTAGCGAGTACGGTCATGTAAACTCATGGTAAAGATACAGACGTTGTAGTGCAGCGGCCTATACCACAAAACTTTATAAGCATACAGTTTGACGTTTTTGACAACTTATGTATGGAAAATTGTACAATTTTGTGAATAATTATTGCAATGCATTTCTTCCCGTTTTGGTTTCAAGTACTGTTCGGATTTTAGATTTTATTTATTAACTTTCTCGTGTAAGTGAATTTTTGTAATTCTTATGGGAAATAAAATTCTTTAAATCTAAACGATGAGTACCTATTGAAAATAATGTAAAAAAAAATGTTAAGTATAATAATAATTAATAATAGATTAATAGATTATGTATTAAAAATGACCTTAGTTAATAATATTACCTAATGCTATGCCCAAACAGGGCCCATGTGAGACTGAAAATGTTATGTATAAGATCTGTATTGCCATGGATGCAATAAATAAATAAATAAATAAAAGGGGCGTTTTAGCGTTCCGTGCCAAAAAGGTAAAAAAGGAACCATTATGGTGTTTTTACTCTAGTAATTTCAACGTTTCCATTTTCTTAGGCCGGGTTTTATAAAGATCCGTTAGACCAAATGTCAGATCAAATTTCAGTAACTCAGTACATTTTTTGACATAACAAACCGACATAAGGTCTAACGGATCTTTATAAAACCGAGCCTGAATGTCACTTGTTAATCTTCGTTTTTGACGACAAAGATACTTTCAGCTGCAAAAGTGCAATAGAAATAGCCTAAAAGTACTACATACCAAGGCAATTAACCATACAAAAATGACACAGATTCGTGTCACCGCCATTGAGTAAAGAAGCTGGTTTTATTGTACGACTATATTTCAACTTTTATTAAGCAAATAACCTATAAATATTCCATTCTAAATAGTGAGAAGTCAATATTAAAAATGTATTTTCCTTACTATAAGTCCATAGTTTTCCTCAACATAGCGTTCTACTAAGGAAACATCACGCGTAATGATATTAGTGATTGATTCAAACAAAACATTACCCTCATTTGGACTAACTCACAAAGGAAAAAAAAGTAAAACAGTAATAGTAAACGTGACTCGAAGCAATTTGCGTCTTACATATAAAACATAAGGTCTCATTTTATTCGAGATACATCTTAGACCGATTTCCAGCGCTTCAACGGTCCAACTTATTTATATATTTGAGAAATTCAATCCTCTATGTATAAAGATAAGGTTCAAATTTGTTAAAGTGTGTCTCAGCTCCGTTCCCATGCTTAGGGCGAGTGCACACGAGCTCTAATTACGGTGCCGTTGCCTGCAGGCGATCGTGTGTAACCGGCCTCACGTTACTATGCTTGGGAAAGTTGTCATACATTTCTATGTATGTATGACTGTCCATTATTACGTGTGTACAGTGGGCCTAATTAAAACCAACTTACGGCTTGAGTATTATTAAATATGTTGTATAAGTTCATAGTGTACTATTCAGTAGACCAGACTAAGAAGTGTCTACTGTGATTTATCAATTTTATCATCATAACTAAATTGGTGAATACTATGAATAAGTTTCGGGTTCAACCAGTTTCGCCCAAAATATCAAGTCTTGGAGTCGGACTCTAAATTACTCATAGTCATTCCCCTGTATTCATAAAACTTAACAAACCTCTGCTAACTAAAATGTCTGTTGTTACTGTCTCACAAGCACATATGTCAAAGTGACAGATAAGGACAAACAAACTTTAGCGACAAGTTAACTAATATAGGTTTGATAGACGTTTATGAATAAGGGGGTAAGTCTATAAGCCGTTTTTCGTAACCTTCACTCGATATTGTAGTGGGTATGTTAAATAAGTACTGTAATTAGGTTGATAAAAGTTTCAGTTTCAGCCGAAAGCAAAAGCCAATACTCGGTTTCGTTTTCGGCCAAACTGAAGCAAAAGCAACAATCCGGTTTCGATTTCGGCTGAAAATCGTGTTTTTTGTTTCGGTCGAGACTGACGTTGACGCCGAAATTCGGTTTTGGCTAAAAATTGTGCTAGCACAATAAGTGACGTTCTATGGCCGAAGGGTAGATAAAAGTATCATAAAACATGACTGTATAATCTTCGTGCTAGATGGGCAGCTGTACACAGATTCCTTTTCCAACATCATTATGCTAAAATTGTTTTTGCTTCTTCATTTACCCGGATCCGCTTTGGTGTCAAACCCAGGATTAGGCGTAGGAACTAGTTTCACCAAAGCTACTGGAGATTCCCTTTCCAACCCACGACATTATCACAAAGAACCGCCCCAACACATCAAATGTCAGAGCTAAATCAACAAGAAATACGAAATCTAGTCACAGAATAATATAATAATGAAACATTGTTTCAAATATGCAATTTCGAAGGTAAGGTTAGATAAACATCATCCTACGTCCTGTAAATGTCAGCAACCTACGCAAATTAGATGAAAATTACAACTAGTTTAACATAACATCAAATCCTTATCTTCTTATACCTAACCTAGCTATCAGTGCCTTTACTATGAGTTTGCATGACCGTACTCTCTAGCGATTGCGTAAACGATTTAGTATGCCGATTCTTAGTCCTATGGGGTACCGCCAGAGGCGCTGTATTTTTGCCCATGCAAATTTTTACGCAGTCGCTAGCGAGTACGGTCATGTAAACTCATGGTAAAGGCACAGGGTTGCGTTTAATGTTGCATGTAGTGTTGTGTTCCTGGAGGTGAGCAAGGTTGCCAGAGCTCCCGAGGAACTCTTTCTTGAACAATATTCTTAGCCGATGACGATACCTGCCTATATATGAATATTTGTGGACAATCTTTATACACATCGACCAAACTAAGAATGCAAAGCTCCGAAGATCGTCTGAGCAATAAACATATCCTCTAACTCAACCCATCCTTATCTACAACAAAATATATACACCGAGGCGTCAATAACCCGAAAGATTTAAAATACGTATTTTCGACGACAGTCCGAGTAAATAATGCTATATCAACATGGGTCCAATTATGTGTCTTAATTAAATTAATATTTCAGTACAAATTAAATAATCTTAATTGACCGCCTCTTTCTGAACTTAATTAATCTCAAGTTGAGAAACAGAGAGCGAGCATTGTCATTTTAGTAACATCAATTTCAAACTATCAGCCAGTTATCAGTAAAGGTAAATACGAGCCCCAATGCAAAATAGCTCGTCTAGTCGCAATTCTGCATGCGTATTTTTTTTCAAAAACTAGTATTTCTACCCGAATCGACTTTGATGATTAATGGAATACACTAGACGCAATGTCACTAAAGCTAGCTTAGTTTTGAGTTGTACAAAGTGTACATCTCGTTATTTATTTTAAAATAATATAATTATAAATATTACATCTCACACGCAAATAATTACGTCTGCTTCATATTTAAGGCAAAATAGGTCGTCTATTTAAAATAAAACCTGTTTACCAGGGTTCGTAATATAAAATATTATTTTCAAATTGAATACGGAATATTCTCTGTCATGTAAAATGACAAACCACTATATAAAAGGGCAAATTCAGCCTAATTTTTTATTACTCCAAATCGTTTTTCTATCGAGATGGCACGAGGTAAGCCAGTGACTGAAGAAGTGCGGAAAATTATAATCTCCAGTAACAATAAAGGCAAATCTACGTACCAAATTGCCAAGGACCTTTCTATGCCAAGGTCTACAATCCAAACTATCATCGAGCATCATCGAAAACACGACAAAATTTCTTGTTTAAAGAAATCCGGCCGCCCACGAATTACTACTAAAGCAGAAAACAGGATTCTGAGGAAGATCATCAAGAAAAATCGTCGTGCAAGAGCTGGAGAACTTACGGTACTATGGCGTGACGCAATTAAAAAAAACATTTCAGTGGATACTTGCAAGAGAGTGATGAAGAGGATGGGCTACGGTTTTTACACTGCTAAAGAGAAACCGTTACTTACACAACGGCAGAAAACTAACAGGTTGAAATTCGCCAAAAAGTACAGAAATTGGACCGTCGATCAGTGGCGTAAAATTATATGGAGTGACGAATCTAAATTTGAAGTCACAGTAGGCGATGAACGAAGTAAAGTCATTCGCGAAAAAGGAGAGGCATTTCAAAAAGATTGTCTTAAGCGTAAGGTAAAGTT
Organism: Epiblema foenella; assembly: GCA_963556455.1. Taxonomy (NCBI): domain Eukaryota; kingdom Metazoa; phylum Arthropoda; class Insecta; order Lepidoptera; family Tortricidae; genus Epiblema; species Epiblema foenella. The sequence goes on from OY747111.1 coordinate 17,986,194, forward strand.
TCCAGCTTCCTTAATGATTTGGGGCTGCATGTCGGCACAGGGTGTCGGCTGTCTGCAATTTATAGATGGAACCGTCAATGCCGAAAAATACAAAAGCATCTTACAAGAGAGTTTGCTGCCGTCTATACGTAAGTTAAAGTATAAAAATGCGTATACTTTTCAACAAGATGGTGCCTCATGCCATACCGCTAAAGCAACGATGGCGTGGCTGAAAAAGAAAAAAATACCTACCATGTCGTGGCCATCCAGCAGCCCGGACTTGTCTCCCATAGAAACGTTGTGGTGGAAAATGAAGAAGAAGTTGCGAAAGGACCCGTCCAGATCAAAAGCTGATCTTAAAGAGAAACTTACCTGTGTTTGGAATGAAACAACCCCGGAAGAGTGTCGACAGCTGGTAGATACAATGCCGCTCAGAATTAAAGCCGTTTTAGATGCAAAAGGAGACGCCACCAAGTGGTAGACGTTCTAATCTGCGTCGGTAACACTAAAGACGAACTTTTTTGCATTTTAGTACAATTGGTGAAACAATGTTTTTTTTATTACCAAGGAAAGTTCGTTTTTTTTTTCATTGAATAAATAAAATACGATTTATAACTTATACTGTTTTTATATTGCTAATTCTTCCAAACACCTTCGTCCCCCAGAATTTTTAGGTTAACGTTAGTTTAGTACATTTTTTTCCTACCAGACGTACTCATTTGCATTGGGGCTCGTAGTTTACACTCTCGCGATTGAGAACAGAACAAAACTGTCGGTAGTGATACCTTTTTGTAGGATAGATACCAAACTTAATTGAAACTGGCTGACAACCATGCAGTTAGTGCGTCTGCGTGTAAAAGTTGTAGGTGGCTACGTCACGCCTTTATGATGTGTTAGAATTGAGATTTTTTAACTTGTGCTTTGTTTTAAATAATTAATATCTCTTAAATTACGAGTTTTGGACTATATGTTATATAACTTTGTATACTCTAATTAGGCTCTAAAATCGTTGGTTTAAATCTTTCGGGTTATTAACGCCCACGGTGTATACCTAGGTGAGTAAACAGTTAGACAAACTTGTACCTAACCGCCTGTATAAATGATGAATGGAAATATATATGACGGATATAGGAAACTCCGAACGGTAACCAAAATACACTTAAAATAACACGACCATTCAAGTTGAAGGAATTCCCACCCGACCCACACACACAGCTACGGGAAAACTGGTTTTGGACGTGACAGAGGGGATATGTGTTGGTGATGGAGAGAGTCTATTACTTACTAGTATCTCATAAACCATATTTACTAGTATTTGTACTAGTTAAGGTTATAGACATTATAAATTCATAGTAAAACTGACTTAGGTCTTACACACCTTCGATGGAACTTTCCTTACAAATTGACGCACAAAAATAGAACACGCGGAACAGACCGGGAATCGAAACCTAATGCGTGAATGAAAATAGTCCTCTATTTTCTACATGACATAAATTACGAAACATAAAAAGTTTTCAACAAACACACTTTTGAAGGTGTTTAAAAATGTATTCGATTGTCTTGATATCATTATAGAAAGGTAGTGTGCAGTTCTATAATTAAAAAATGTCTGTGGTAATGTTTTGTTTATATAATTCAAATATTCTATTGTTGATGATTAATAGTTTATCTTCTAAAGTAGGTGTGGTAGCAACGACGCAATTGAGTGAATAGATTACCTACCACCATTTCATTATTGTTATATTATTAGTAAAAATAAATTACGATAATCGTCGTAGTTAATCAATATCATGAGGAACTTATAATACCTTTCGTGTAGAAATTAGATTCAAACTATGCGACGGTTAAAATTTAAACGTAGAATTAACAATATCATATCAAGTGCGTTAACCACATAAAACCTACACAGAATCATTCAACAAAACAACTTTTACCACACTTGTGCAAACTGAACTCACGTCTACATTACCTGAATAGCTGCTTGTAATGCATCCTTAAACTACACTATCACATCACATACACATAACACAACACGTATTTGATTACACAGGAATTCCAAAACACAACACGCAACACGTCCGACGGCAGGTAAGTTTTAAAAATTCTAAACAGTTGGATAATAGGCTCGGGAGGGACGGGGAAAACGGGTCACGCTCAGGTAGAGGGGCAAAATGGGTATTATACACCGGCGCGGGCGCACAGGTGACGCGACAAGTGTCACTGTCTCACTGTCAAACGCCGGCGCACTACTGACGCATCGCATGCGCAAACGCAAGGCTAAGGCCGTTCCCACAGATCATTTACATGAGAAGTATGAGAACGTCCATTGATTACTGCTTGGCGTTATCGACTATTCAGTTGTATTGTTACGGGTCACGAAGATGGCGTGTCGCGGGTGTTTCAGTCTCAATGAGCGATTTAAAAATTGGGTCGTAGAAAAGTAATATACTGCGCCGGGTATGGCAATCCGGTAAATCGGTTGGTAGTGTGGGTGACACGACCTGCGTCATCAGCCTTTTTTTAAAATTTATTTCTTACAAAAAAAGTTTACATTCGTTTACACTATCTTCGCAAAATTGCATCACAGTTTGTTGGCGAAAGAAACACTCTTTTTTACTCAGCCGTCTAAATATGTTAGTAACATTATTTTACCTACTTAATTTCACCTTACTTAAAAATACATACATATTTTTTATTTTTTTATCATGCGCGGTGCCTTGAATCAGCCTCCCGATGGTATGCGGACCAGTGTTGCCAGGACTGGAATTTGATCCGAAAACAGTCGCATTGATCCGCAACGTGCAATTTAATTGTTTTCTCATACATTGGGAAGCGGTCCGATTTGATCCGCGGTCCGATCTGATCCCGACTAGATCCGCCAGAGGCCTGAATTATCCGAAATCGAACCAAAAGATCCGCACTGGCAACACTGATGCGGACGTAAGTGTGTGTGTCGTCGACAGTGACGTAATGCGGTGTCGCGATTCGGATTGTCAGACCTTGTTTTCTTAGACCATGGCTTTACCGTCGACCTCTTTGGCCCCTGGTTAGATGCTGGCCAAAAGCCATCCCATTTTTTTTAAAAAAAAACATCAACTACTTAACAGTACCGTGCCAGCTATAAACCTTATAAAAACTGGTATCCATAGGATACATCCACTTACGATACTGTAATCTTAAAGCGTGCAATTTATTGATCGCATGTCTAATGAATGCTCTTGCGCAGTAATTGGGGCTATCCGCTCGACACCGCGATATTGTCGTAATAATTATAGGAAACGTACTAATTTAGTTGACAGAACGAGCGAGGCGTCTCCGTTTCATCTTGGGCAAAAATGCTTTCGGATGTCCGGTACCTCTAGCGTAAGTTTTTTCGAAACAATCCACATATAAACACGTTTGTGTTATAATAATAGTTACCACCCAAGACCACCAGAGGCGCTGCTCATGTAAACAACAAATTGAGACCTAAAAACAAACGAATTACGATTTGAAACGGGATATTTACCATGTATATTTGTATATTTGAAATTTTATAAAAACAAACGCGTTCGTTTGTGTTTTGTTTCGAAAAAACTTATACTAGAGCCGGATGTTCTTCTCTATTGGTCGCTTCTTAACCAATTGTCAATGAATTTTGCGATCACATCAGTTGCGATAATTTTATAGAATGTTATAGTCGATTGCATTTTCTTTTAATGGTGGAACCATCCTGGCAAGGTCGCCATGTACTATTAGTATGGTGGGTGCCCAGATATGAGAGATGAGGTAAACTCAATGTACCAGCAGGTAGTAGAGTTCTTTTATTAATATCGGACCTAACTATATATACACTTTAGGTTGCGCTGATACAAGCAATATGCGCTTATGTCGCAGTAAACTATTGTAACTGCTAAACCCTGAAAGTGGCTAATCCCCATACTACAGAACCATAGAAATTGAGAATGTAAAAAAAAATATTTTCCACTCCATAAAATTTATTAGTCTATTTAGTTCACAGAGCCACTAGTTGATACGTTGTTTGAATCGGCGATTTAGTTAAATCGTCGAAGCTGTTAACAATATGAAAAACTAGCTTTACCCGCGACTTCGTCCGCGTAAACTTCCACTCTCTATTTCATCCCTTCGAGGGATAATTTTCGGGATAAAAAATATCCCGCATGTTAATCCTGTCTATAGACTCTTTCTATACCAAGATTCCTCATAATCCGTTCAGCCGTGTTTTGCGTGATTGAGTAACAAGCATCTAAACTTTCGCATTTATAATTTTAGTAAGAAGTCAGGTCAAATATATTAGTAATGTGACAATAGAACGCCTGCCATTTTTTTTCAGCACGAGACTAAAGCGTGTGCGATAAACATGTGATCTGACCTGACACAGTTATATGTCTTCCTAGCCCTGGTTATTAGATACGTGGTGAATGATTTATATCTGATTGCAAGAATCGCAAAGCAGGTTAATTGACGCGACTTCCTTCACTCAAACTTTCATCCAAGTTTCTTCATCGGCCATAATTATTATACTACAGGAAACGCGTCCCAATTAAGCAATCCTCAGGTAATGCAATATTGAGTGAGAAAAAGTTAGATTACAACTATGCCAATATCTATATCAAATTTCAATAACTCAGTACATTTTTTGACATAACAAACCGACATAAGGTCTAACGGATCTTTATAAAACCGAGCCTAAATGTAGTGTTTTATGTCAAAAATAAGACTAAGAAACTAATAACAATCCAGGTTTTTTAGAGATGTATAAGGTCTCTAAGCGTCAAGATAAAAAGTAATAAGGTACACTAATCATAATAAAATGTTGTGAGTTATATCTCTAAGCGACTAATTAAATAATTTTGTAGAGATGTACCAACTAGTCCCTGACTATCTGGCCACAATTATAGTCGGCGATTAAGGCAATTTTACACAGGGTCAGTAACTGACGTCAGTCGACTGCCGAGTCAGTGCTGACCTGGCACTGCCATCGTATAAATTGACTCCTCGACTACTGACGAAATACTGACTGCGTCTAAATAGCACGAGTCAGTTTTCGGCACCAGCACTGACGTCAGTTACTGACTCTGTTCATTAAAAAAGGAACATATTTCCCTCATTCAAGTTTAATTCTAGTCTTTTAAATGTTCAAATTGACGCGGGTCAAAACAAATCAGTCACAGTCAATACATTCATTCATAATGGGTGCGCTCGCAGCGCCACCTTACGTAAAAATCACTTTCATAAGAAGCTGCAAGAAAAATGGCCGATTTGTCAAGCCAGGAATAAATGTGCTCGCTCTAGAATAATTTTAAATCAGTGTAAATCTTGGAAATCAAGGGTGTTACAGTGTTATAATATAGTAAATAGAGTCAAGTCAAAAGTTGTTTCAATTAAAAACGTTTTCACGCGGATCGTATAAACGCGTGTGGTGGCCCAAATCCTCATTCATCGGGAGCGGCGCCGGGTGGCGTCTGTTCTCCATCATCGGGGGAGCTAGAGCGAGGCTTCCATGCGCCAGCAGTGCCAGGGCGGCCGGCGGCGTAATTGGTCAAGAGTATATCATTTTCACAGGCCTCAGGGTGAGGCATTCATCATTCATTTAATCATCATTATTTGATGGCCCATGGAGGGCAAACATTAATTTATGCAACAGACTCAATGTAAAATAGCCTTTAGGCGGCGACTGGTCGGCAAAATCCATAGTCGGTACATCTCTAATACAGGTCTCTCTCTCTTGGCCATCAATTTAATAAAGATAAATATCTATAAATTAAATCGGATACATTTTGAGCTTTCACATTTAACTGTATATACTCAATATTCTACTAAGTATCCTGTCTACATAATCTCTATTTATACTTCCAATGAATCCAAACAAAGTCCTTTTGTGTATCTAACAAGATTATTTTCAGGCTCTGCCACGCGCCTTCATAGACAACGAAAATATTTGTGATAATCTATATTGAAAGGGACCTTATGGCGGCCGGCACTTACGCCTTTATTGCCGCTGTTCCAATACAATAGTGAATAGGTGCAACGTAAGCGCCTGCCGCCATAAGGTCCCTTTCGATGTGGATTATCACATTTATCAAATTTGATAGAGCAACTTGAGTCATGACACCTATATCCTTAGGCGAATTCTGTAGTCATCACAGTTCGTATGGAAGTTGACAACCATGCCATATACGTCATGGTAACGTTGCTGACGTACGTGAAGTTGAGACTAGTCATTTCATAGGTATATGTGATAATCCACATCGAAAGGGTCGCCTTTATTGCCGCTGTTCCAATACAATAGTGAATAGGTGTAACGTAAGCGCCTGCCGCCATAAGGTCCCTTTCGATGTGGATTATCACATATTATACTATATATAGGTACTATTTGTAGGGGGTACCTACAGTTCCTTTTGTGTAGATATTTTTGATAGTAATCCCAAACAAAATACAAATTCTCATTACACGCTGTTAAAGTATCACCATCCTCCTAGCGTTATCCCAGTACAGCTGCATCCTGAAGGATGCCCAGGGTCCGCTACCTTATTCCTAGATTTGGCGTAGCTGCACACGCTCTTCAAGAATAACTTTGATAAGTTTTAGCAGCACACGCTCTAAAAGAATATCTTTGATAAATTTTAGCTGAATACACTCCAAAATAGTATTTTTGGTAAGTATTAGCTGCACACGCTCTAAAAGAATATCTTTGATAAATATTAGCTGCACACGCTCTAAAAGAGTATTTTTGGTAAGTATTAGCTGCACACACTCTAAAAAAAACATCTTTGATAAGTATTAGCTGCACACGCTCTAAATGAATATCTTTGATAAATATTAGCTGCTCACGCTCTAAAAGAATATTTTTGATAAGTACTAGCTTCACACACTCTAAAAGAATATCTTTGATAAATATTAACTGCATACGCTCCAAAAGAGTATTTTTCATAAGTATTAGCTGAACACACTCTAAAAGAATATTTCTGATAAGCATAAAGTACATCCTACGACTTTCTCTGAAATTCAAACCATATCCGAACCTCTAGCTGCCTTTCTTTCTCCTCGCTCATTCTGTCCCCCATCAGAAATTATTATCACTATCTGATTGTGGGGTCTGTGTTTCCAGTTTTTTCTCTCCCCTGCTCTGTCTGACGTGGAGCGTCAGAAACGTTGCAGCACTGTAAATCTTTTAATACTTAATTCATCCATTTCCAAATCAGCCTTCCCTTCCTTCTGGCACCTTAGATTTCAATCTATGTACATACCACACTTTTTTTTATACAACGCCGGTGGCAAACAAGCTTACGGTCCACCTGATGGTAAGCAGCCACCGCAGCCTATAGACGCCCGCAACTCCAATGGAGTCACGTACGCGTTGCCGACCCTTTATTAAATTTGAAGATGCACTGTGTTGACAACAGAAGGGACAAATTTACGTCCCTCGCTCTCAACACAGTGCATCCTCGGGAGCTCTGAAAATTTCATTTAAATCGCTTCAGTTGTTTGTCTCGATTTTAAAAGATCCGCTATGTTGATAAGTTATGTCTAAAATCTACTCTGTTACCAAAATTTAATCCGACATTTGGTCTAACGGTTTATAAAACCCTTCCTAAATGTGCTAAAGTAATAGATAAACAGACGCTCTTCCGAGTTTATAATATGAATTTGGAATTTAGATTATATAACTTATTAAGTCAAATACAGCGTGGAGTACTCAATTCAATTACAGATGTTCAGACAATGTGTTAGTGTAGAGTAGGCCGTGCGCTCCGTATTTCGTAATTAACATGAATATACGTACAAGACTGTGTTCAAATAGTAAGTGGTTATTATGAAATAAATAGTAAGAATACTCGTACCTACTTGCGTCATATCTCCGGTACAACCAAAAGACCAGAACTCAATAAGCAGCAAATACCTACTTAAAATGAAGCTCGTATCTCAGCATCGTTTTTTTAAATAAAGCGATAGGAGTGCGTGATTGGAAAGTGGCCTGGGGAACATCCAGGAGACCTCCAACTCGCAATTAATTCGAACAGTGAGATTTTTTGAGAAGAGTGAACAGTTATAAAATATTACATTAGTTGTTAAACTTAAAATCTACTAATTTCAGAGCATACTCGTAAAGCTGGTAATTCCCATTGATGTAGATCTCCACGAGACGCTATGCCTAGTGTGGGGATCACTGCTATGTTTTTAATGTTGACAAACAAATATTTTTGATTTGATTTTGGAGATTGCCAGTTTTTGTTGCACTTTTAGCACCACCCAGGGGTCACGTGTAGGGTAGCGGTAAGTCACCGGTGGGTACTCCCTACTGACGTGGTGCAACTTCGACCTCCGACACGACAACCAGGGCCTATAAAGCTTCATTTTCTCACAGGGTTCGAAAGGATAATTATGAATGATAATTATCAAAATAATTATCGTGATTTTTATGCTTTGATAATTATCGATTTGATAATAACCTAAAATTGTAAATTCGGCATGAGTTTTAAAAAAATACGTGCGTGAATTCGAACGTTAATAATTGCGCTCTGTATATGTATTTTAATGATGTTGTAATGATTAATTGATTATATTTTAATGGTTAATAAAAAACTAGTAAAATATTGTATAGCAACTATTTATTTTGCAGCCTAAAACACCATATTTTTTTATTTATTAGTACAGAGTACAGTCTTTATTGGTAAAAATACATTTTACAGGTCATATCATACATAGGAAAATAAATAACTAATAAAATAACGTACACTACCGTAATTATCGCGATAAATATCGCGATAATTATCAAAGGCCATAATTATCTTGATAATTTCGAACCCTGTTTTCTCACGACAAGCCGCAGGCGTGATCCTCGAAGTCGAAAGGAAAATGAACCATTAGTTAAGCATTACGCCGGTATCTCGCATCGCATTACTCCAGGAATGCGCTGGTTGGCCTTAGGAGGCGAACGAACTAGGAAGACCAGTCTTCTTACATTAAACCAAAGATTATACAGGTTGTAGTTTAGTTTAGTTTAGTTTTATTTATCACAGAATACAATCTCGTGTAAGAAATAGATACATTTTTGCTTATACTACTATTGCATACTGATCGTCAGGCGCTCTAATTGCGCAACAAAAAATTAAAATAAATAAGAATATACGGTTCAGTATATTCTTACAAGCACATAATTAATGTCAAATACAAAAAATACAAAAAATTACAACATTAAACTAGTGAGGATCCGTTTAAGGGCATATTCGGTATCATGTTCTGATTAGGAAAAGTAGAAGAAAGAATTAAAAGGCCTTTAAAAATGATAAAAAAAAGTACTTATTGCCGCAAAAAAAACAAACACAATCAGCAATACAGAAAAAAAAACATGGTTAAATTTCGAAGTTACAATTTAGAATACTTGTCAACAACAACGAGGTTTTTAAAAAACTTTTCCATTTAAATCAACCGTTGGTGTGATATTAGCTGTAAAAGTCACAAAAATTCCTACTAAACTAACCTATAAAATTAATAAATACTGTCTTGCAAATTCAAGAATAAATTTCATGGGTTAAATCTTAATGAAAACAATCAGCCAGATAAGTGATACATAAATCTAAAAATAGTCCGTTTGAAAACCGAATAATCTTTTATATGGTTTAGTAATAATTTTGCAATAAGTTAAGTGTGGCGGTATATTACGTAAGTTGCGATAACGGTGACCACGGTATTTTATACAGCCATTCACGATTTTCAACCGTGAACTCTAATGTTATTGTACGCTTTATTTCATAAACGTGGTATAAAAAAAAAAATTTTTTTTTATAAAAAAATTTTTTTTTATAACACGTCGATGGCAAGCAAGCGTACGGCCCGACTGATGGTAAGCGGTCACCGTAGCCTTTGGACGCTTGCAACCCCTGGGGTGTCACATGCTCGTTGCCGACCCTTTAAAAATGTATACACTCTTTTCTTGAATAACGCCATACTGTATGTAGTCTTCGGGAAACTATAATTTAAGCAGGTTCACTCCCCCTTTAGCATGACACGTAACACGAATAACATACGAACTAAAATTCAATGTTTAACTTCTATCAACTATCACAGTTAAATCCAAACTCAGCGAACGAGGGGAAAAAGTTAACGCCCCATAATCAAAGTTAACCATTTTCTATAAAAACCGGCCAAGTGCGTGTCGGACCACGCATAATGAAGGGTTCCGTACCAACACCTGCTAGTCCACATTTAAAATCACTATCCAATACATTGAATCTAAAAAAGTCGTATCTTGATAGGGAACTCACGGCACTTATGACCTTTTCTTTGGGCAAGACAGTTAAAACCTTTATTGTTCAAACCAAAAATCGTTGAAAGTATTTACTAATGCACACCACCTCAGTTTTTTTCAGAATTTTAAACTTTATAATTTGGAAATTAGAGGGTAGGGGGGGACTTTGACAGCTATTATCTCACCAACGGTTGACTTAAATGGACAAGTTTTTTAGAAACCTCCATATCATTTTTAAAGGCCGATCCATCGATACCCCACACGACTATGTGTGTTGAAATTTTTTTTTTCATCCACCGGTTACATGTATGGAGTGCCCCCCCTAATTTAATATTTTTTTGTAATTTCACATCACCTTTATGTAGCGGTTCATAGAATACACCTTCCTACCAAATTTCATAATTGTAGTGCTTATAGTCTCCGAGTCGGCTGTGACATACGGACGGACGGACAGACATGACGAATCTATAAGGGTTCCGTTTTCGCCATTTTGGCTACGGAACCCTAAAAATCGGGTAGCATTTAATAACAATCGCACATGTTTAGCGATGAGTGTTCCTATCCACTCCTGTTTCAAAAGGATTACTAGAATGATAGTCTACTCTGTAGCAATAGAGAATATGCATAATTTTTTTCACGATGCCATTCCAACCAGGAGCATTTGCATAATGAATTGTAACTAATATTACAAGCGGAAGTCTCTTTTCAACCCCTTCCATTAGAAAGAGACTTCCGCTTGTAATATTAGTTACAATTCATTATGCAATAGGCCTCAGTTTTTAGAGAGGAGCAAATGTGTAGTATACGGATTAAGTATAATTAGAACAACACAAAAAACAAAAATTGGATTTCAAAGTACAGCATAAAATCGAGTTAGACAGTTCCATATCTACAGCATATGGAAACCGTTACTGAAATAGTTATTTGTTATACAATGGTGCAAAGTTGTATTTTAACCGCGAGTGTGGAATTGAAACACGAGCTAGCGAACGGATTTTATGGTTGAACCGCGAGCGAAGCGAATGGTTCGAAAATAGAATCCTGAGCTACGCGAGTTGTTCAAAAATAGAATCCTGAGTATAGCGAGCGTTGCAAGACACGAGACGTAAAATAACGTTGCAGTCGTGTATAACACAAATCTCTTAGAGCGAGGATTTTTTTTCGGTTGCATCCGAAATTTGGCGTAAGTACTAGTTTTCTTAATACAACAGCACAATATAAAATTATTGTTGCTGGACTGCCTGGACTGGTCTTTACATGTTATTATGTTTAAAAAAGTTACAAATCGCACGTTCGGATTTCAAATAATCTTTGCACTCTTGTGGATAAAACGCAGTTTTGCTAAGAATAAAAAAGGGCTTTCTGAACTAGTGAGGTGAAAAAGAACTTAATTCACTCACCCTTTCTCCCCGGGTCCAAGTTTATTGTTCTCCACAACAGCCGACGCCCTGATCTTGTAATCAGGTTCTCCTATCAGCTTCTCGCACCTCCCGTTGCTGAGGTGCTCCCTGGCTACACTATAAGGATCCTTTTCACTCACTTCACTTTCCACACTATCCACTTTAACTTTCAAACTTTTCTCACTAATGTCCTTCTCATGTTTCTCTGGTTCTACCTTCACTTCGACGATCTCTTTCTTGTCTATGCCGTTGGCTATGATGGGGGTCGGTTTCGCTTGGAGGGATTTTGGGAGGGATTTGGGGGAGGAGATGGTGGGTTTGCTCTCTATGGCCCCGTTCTCGTTTATGGAGGTTACGTAGACCGTGGAGTTGCTGATGTAGCCGTTCAGCTCCTGTCTGTTCTCGGGCTGCGTTCGTTTCCGACGATTCAACTGGAAGAATAAGAAATTAATTATTACGTGTACTCTGTAGAACATTATATGGTGTTGTGTTACTCGTGGTGTTTTTTTTTTGAACCTGACTGTGGCTTTATAGGCCGGGCCCAATAAAGCGATAGGAGTGCGCGGGTTGGAGAGTAGCCTGGGGAAAATCCAGGGGAAAACCTCCGGCACGACCACGCGTGTGGTTTGGAACACTGGAATACTCTAAGAGTTTGCGCTCCAGTGAGATTGGTTGAGCGGTTTCAACCGAATCTGAGGTGTGAGTACTCGTGGTGAGTAAGGGTCGGTTGCACCAACGTACGATCGAAGGCCGGTCATCGTCAAATATGGCGCCGGCAGCTGTCATCCCATAGAAACTTGTCAAACTTTCCATACAATCAGATTTTAACGAACACCGCTTACGATTACAGACGGTTTGGTGCAACCCACCCTAAGGGCGAGTTGATGTGAGAGAAAGAGAGGTCACACAAACCTTTAACGAACCTTTGTAACCATTGTTATTTTGGTACCTTTGTTATTTCTTCAACGAATCTATGAATATTTGGTAACACACGAGAAGGGGCGGTTGAAACGCTCGAGGTACCTACGTCAGTGCACAAATTGTGCGGAAAAAGAAGACAATTGCAGGCTGAGTACTTATTTAAACGGACCAGCTTGCGAGTCCATTTAATCATACGAAGCCTGCAATTGCCATTCCGTCCGAGGCTAATATAGTGTTTTTTTTTTATTATGGTCTACAAACTAGATGTTACAAGTTTTGAACACTCATGGTCTATTACATTACAGTGGCTAGTTACACTCTTGTACATCCTAAAATAGTAGACACATCATCAGAGCTCGGAATAGGTAGTGCCTATTTACCTAAACTTCGCGGGAGGACGTAACTAAGAGTGGTTACAAGCACCAAAAATAATTATTTCTTTTTAATGAATGCGAGATTTCCCGGGATTTACTGTATTATTCTAGAGGATTAATACATTTCGCTTTACTTATAAATCTTGTTATGTTGCATATTATTTGTTTAATTACCTTGAAATAACAATTAGTCATTAAAAATATAATATGGATCAAATTGAATCAAAAGGATTCCGAAATTTGATACTTTTTAGTTGACTTAGATAGAATTATACTCCTTTCTTCTAAATTTTTAATCCTCTAGAATAATACAGTAAATCCCGGGAAATCCCGCATTCATTAAAAAGAAATAATTATTTTTGGTGCTTGTAACCACTCTTAGTTACGTCCTCCCGCGAAGTTTAGGTAAATAGGCACTACCTATTCCGAGCTCTGCACATCATGCATAGAATATGCGTGCAGGTTTGGTGTTTTTCTCAAAAATAGGGAAAATAAGACGAAATGTGAATCAAGATTTGATAAACATAACCTTAAAACGTCAAAAACTTCATGCTTTTCGGCCGTTATTTGTTTTAAACAGAATCGCAAGTGTATTTTTCCACCGAAAGACGCTAATTATTTGAGACACATAAAAACGTCGCATTTCCAACAGAAATATACGATAAGGGACGAGTACGGCTACAGACTCGATTTGCAACTATATAGCTAAGATCGCCTATAGAATGGACTTCTCTGAATTCCCAGATCAACAGATATCACCGTTCAGTTAGCTTGTCATATTAATTAAACCAGTTTCGCGTTTTTAGCACCGCCATGTTTGCGCTCCAGTTAACATACTTTCTCCGTTAGTGTGAATGTAAATAACTCGCCTAAATGAGATGTGTTTTGAGCTATGCATAGATGTGTTTTATTTGAGCTATGGATAGATGTGTTGAGTTATACATAATCGTGGTACAGAAGGAACAAATTACTCAAAGGTTAGCTGCATGAGATTCTTTACAGGGATAAGTGCAGTATTTTAATTTTAAATGACATGTGTTTGTTGTTTTTGTATAATAAAGTGCTTCCAATCTTACAAAATTATTCAGAATTGCACAGTTTTTTTGTATATCTTAACATATAAGTAGGTTTATATGGAGGTTTTCCAAGGCAAGGAGGGGCGAGGTGATTCGAGAAGTTGAATGTCGGCGATGAAATAGCCATTAATTATCGATGACAGTAAGTTTTTTTTAATCTCTCAGCGTTCCATTCATTTGAACAAAAACATTTAGTCCCGACCCGTCTCTACGAGTATGTCATGTCCCTACATTCATATCACCGTCTTTGACAATTAAAACGTACATGATACAAACATGTTCTCTTCAAATTAGCAGAAATACCCAATCGAACATCATTATCAAGAAAAAAATGAGTACAAACTTACAATGTAAATCAACATGGTATTCCGCAAGGGCGCACTTTGGAACCACTGGTGTTTTTTATATATTAGCGCTATATGAGAGACAAAACATAAAACAATAATGCTTGCCGACAATACACTACCAGGTTATAAAAATAATTGTAACAATAAATCAACTTTCCAAATTGATATACAACATAATTAATTACACGACATAATAGAGATATGTGCCTAGTTAAATATGATAAAAACGAAATTAATACAATTCACATCATTTCCAATGGAGAAGTAGATAAATCAGATTGTTTTAATATTGTGGGAACAATAATTGATAAACACATATGTAACTGGAAAGCAGACATTGAGAAAGTCTGGTATAAATTAGGTCGTTTTGTTCATGTGCTAAAAATCTACGCAGCACTATGTAAATTTATGGTTGCATTAAATTTATACGTGGCTGCTATTAAATTTATACTTGGCAGTAGCAACAGCATTCTAAATATGATAGGTAGCAAAGAATGTTAGATAATCCTCTGATGTCGAAACTCAGACAGAGGAACAAGTCCGTTTTTTCAATAGTATGCTAAGTTAATTAAGTTAATAATACAGGCTAATATCAACTATACGATTGGACCATCTGAGTTGTTCCTGTCAAATAAAAAAAGGATTAATAGCAAGCATATTATGGTAATGTATCATCTGTGTTTGCGTATGGTATGATATTGTGGGGAAATGCAGTAGATGTGAACTGAAGTTTTCAGATGTAAAAAATGCGTGTGCGTTTATTAATTATCCAAGCATGTATGAGGCGATTATTTATGGATGTGATCTACTCTAAATAGACATGTAATGACCATATTTGCCGTTCGTTGGTCTCTGCCCACCCCAACAGGATACGGGGGGTATTTAACTAATTTTCATTCGTCGTTTAGTCGAATTGAACCAAACCAATACATCATTGATCTCACGTCACACGATTGTTCTCTAAGCGTCCGCTGTTTATCTAAAAGGAACAATACATGTTCACCGTTCCGTCCCATTGTATCTGTTTCCCATGTGGAGCAGATTTACATGTCGCTGTCAGAGTGAATTGGAATACATAATACTGGGCTACATAGTAACCGTGTGGGCGACGTAAGTGTGTAGCTGTATACGCTGAAGGAACGACAATATTCTGGATCACCAGAGTACTCATTTCATAAACTTTTACAAGCGGATCTCTCTTATTTATTTATTTAATTTCGTTTCAGTTTTATCGTTTATCATTCAGTTAGTACCTAAGAATGTATACTTATCTCCTTTAATTAAACTTTTGCTACTAGTAATGTTCATGTTGATGCATCATTGGCCCGACTTGGCTGAAATAGAGTAGGGTAACTGTGTTATGAATGCTGAACTTGATTAGATTTAACCATGTAACTAACCCTGCTCTGTGTTGGTCGACTTGACACTAGTGCTGTATGTGCACTTGGTCAATTATGCGCTTACTTATTGATCATGCTGTGTGCACTTGCTTTGGATGTCATGCTGGTCTATAAACTACTGATTTTGTGCAAACTTAACTGTATCATTTATTGTGCGATGTCTGTAAAGTGTACCTTTTTAAATAAATAAATATTGAACTTCTGAAAGAGACAAGAACTTCCACTAAGCAGGTATCGCTAGCTTTTGCATTACGTATATATTACATTAGGTACATTTAATTTCACATGAGCTAACGCTACAATACGCCCAGACCACTTACTTTTCCTTCCCCTCAAAAACCACACTAACCCAAATGGGACACCGCATAATCTTAACCTAAATTCATTCACTCCATTCTTACATAAGTAAACCGAAAAGCGATTGCGTAAAAGTCAATTTAAGGTTTCATAAAACCGTACCCGGACTATATTATCAAGCAGACCCAGGACCCGCCATCAGCAATAAATAACTTATTTTAAATGGGGTCATATTTTTATGGGTCGAGACGGTGGACAGAACACGGGAAAGCACTTATGATGTTTTATATTTCGTGCAACAGTTGGGTTCGGGTTAGTCGGTTTATACAAAATCAAAAAATCAAAATCAAAACATTTATTCTGCAAATAGGCCTCAAGGGCACTTTTACAAGTCAAAATCTAACTACGTACATCAAATAAAAATAATACAATAATCAAAGTATCATTAATTGAATGTAGTGTTACATGTCAAAAATAAGACTAAGAAACTAATAACAATCGAGATTTGTAAAGATGTATAAGGTCTCTAAGCGTCAAGATAAAAGGTAATAAAGTAGGTACACTAACATAAGTGTCAACATGAAAATAGTAAAATCTAATAAATAAATATCCTCAGAGATGTATAAGGTCTCTGAGTCAGTCTAAAAATAAAATGAAATGAGAACAGAGCGAAATCTCTCATCATGTCAATTCCACTGAACACTAGTACGAAGTTACTAGTCCTTGCAAACATGAACAGACCGGACCCCACAAACAGCACCCGTTCACGAGTATGACGCGTATCTCGGCCATCGCCTCCCTCGACCATATGTTAGGGAAGGTTGCGACCCGATCAACGACGCTACCGTAAGCAAAGACCTTTAGGCGAGCATTACATATTCAAGCTGCAGGACATTTATAATCAAAGTAGTACAGTAAAATAATCAGCTTTTACTTATTCAAAATTCAAACGCAGAAAAACCACTATTTGAGATCGCTCTACCTCTACCCTATACCGCTGTGGTTTTGATTCTGTGTGTAGCTGATTCATTTGTGTGTGGTGTGCAATAAAGAGTATTTGTATTGTATTGTTGTATTGTATTTGTAGTTTTGTCCAAGTTGGGGAAAACTTCGTTTTTTGACCATGGTTTTGTACTATGTCGCTTGACCGAATTATTATGTTTTGGTACTCATTAGAGGCAAAATTACGTTAAACCAGCAATTTCGTTTGTGGTCTCCCGGAGAAAAATAAGCATTATTTTGTAATGAGCCCGGGGATCCCCGGGACCGGTAGACGATGGGGTAACTACTCTACGATGCATCGTATAGAATATATAAGAGAGAAACCGAAAATAGTCGGAAAAATTCGAGGTTTGGTAGCTAAACCAGCGAGGTTTAACTGGCAAAAGGTGTCCCGAAATATCCCGTGCTACCATTGTTATTTCGCCTGTCCCTGCGGACGGGGAAGCTATGTCTGGACATAACTTAAAATAAAAATAAAATAAATAAATAAATAAATATTAATATTAGAGGACAATCTTACACAAATCGAACTAGCCCCACAGTAATCTCAAGAAGGCTTGTGTTATGTGTACTAGACGACGATATATTTAATAGATATAAATACTTAAATACATAGAAAACATCCAAGACTCAGAAACAAATATTCATGCTCATCACACAAATATTTGCCCTGACCGGGATTCGAACCCAGGACCGTCAGCTTCACAGGCAGGTGCACTTACCGACTAGGCTAAACCGGTCGTCGGAATATATAAGAGAGCATCCGAAAATAGTCGGAAAAATTCGAGGTTTGATTTAGCTGGCGAGGTTTAACTGGCAAAAGGTGTCCCGAGATATCTCGTGCTACCATTGTTCTTTCGCCTGTCCCTGGGGATGGGGAAGTCATGTCTGGACATAACTTACCTCTACAGACAGCTTGGACATGTCGACGGGCGTGATCCGCTTGAGCGCGGACAGCCGCTGCAGCCGCTGCGCTGCCTGCTCCTCCACCGCGATGAGGAACGCATCCTGGATGTTGCTGAGACCGATGTCTGATACTGCCGACAAATACACATCATTAGAATCATTTATCATCATCAGTTTTGAAACAGCATGCCGGAATCCCTTACAACCCTGACCAAGCTAGTAAAAGACGAAAAGATATTGTTTGCCCTAAAAATATTAATAACAGGCACGCGTTCTCTTGCAGATTTTTCAACTTCTTAGGTCCTCTTCTTTACAACAGGCTTAATGCGCGGCTGGATTTATATTCACTGAACTACATGAGATGTAAATCTACGCTACGAGAAGCCCTAAAAAAGTTGTCATATGATGACACAGAGAAATTATTAATTGTTTTAAAATAATTTTGAATCGTAGCATATGTTCAAAAAAAAAAAAAAAAATTCAAAATTGTTTGTTTGTAAACATAGGTTGAAAAGGTCTTACAATAATTTTAGGTAGGTATCGCTATGTTTTATTTTGCATGTGAATATTTCTAAGTAATAATTGTAAGTCCTTCTTTGCCTGAAACACAGGGCTTCCTAGCTCAGGCACGTGTTATTTACTACCATGTATTTGTAAACTCCTAGCCTATTATAGTTCTTAACTTTGTACAACATGTTTTATGAATAAATTATTATTATTATTATTATCAGCTTATATGCATAGGTATGCATGGTGGAGGTACACCACTCAAGAAATGTTCCGTAAATAGTTTTTAATTTCAGTTTAAACGACACCTTCTGCAGATACAACAGACACTTCCCCCGGCAGTCGAGCTGTCCCGTCATATATGTGACGAATGCGTTAGTATTATTAGCGGCACTAGCTTTAATTAGGCTGAATATATATTTTTCACTTCTCATGCTCGAAAAGTGTGTCATATTAGACTTGTCAAGCGGGGCTAAAGTAAGTACATTTAACCCCTAGGGAAAATATGAATACATATTTATGATTTACAATACATTCAATTTAGACCAATCATAATACTTCACCTATTAAATCCACCAATCACAAAACACTAATTTAACTCTTTAAAAAATATTTGGTATTGGGTATTAACAGAATACAGCATTACTAAAATCGACCAATCAGAAAACAGAATTCATTTCTCTAAAGAGTCTAAAGATTAAGTTTGCAGTAGTCCCTATTTCACAATAATTAAAAAAGTGATTAGTTCGTTCGAGCAACGCTTTGAAGCGCTCAATGGAAGGTGAGTTAGCTTTTTTGCGCGTGAATGTTGCGCGCGAACCGCGGTATCTATTTCCGGTTCATTTTAGACCCTTGTCATACAATCTACTATTAAATTTCAGTTTAAACGACACCTTCTGCAGATACAACAGACACTTCCCCCGGCAGTCGAGCTGTCCCGTCATATATGTGACGAATGCGTTAGTATTATTAGCGGCACTAGCTTTAATTAGGCTGAATATATATTTTAATACATACACATGCCTATATATATTAGCAAGTCAAATAAAACAATACTTACTTCTTCTTGTATTCCAAGTTAAACACACACAGAGAGAGAGACACACGCGCACACACCCACACACACATACATACAAATACACACACGCTCCCGCGCGCATATATTTACACTATTCCTTCATAATATGAGATGAGACACTTCGTTTCCGAACAACAGCGAGCATTTTTATTGTAGTTACCAGGGTCTGCCTGAAAACCAGCGTTGTAGTGAACTTGCAACATTATGCTGAGGCAAGTCCCTTTTTAGCATCACATAATTATGTCTGTAACTATGTCTATGTCTATATGCGCGCAACTACTGGGCACAGGCCTCCTCTTATGGATGTGTGAGATCTAGCAGTACCTAGTCTCCACGCTAACACACCCACACACCGCTGACCTGTAAATCAAATTTAATACGGTATACATCTCGAAAAACTCATTCATTGTTGGTACTGATTCGAACCCACGACCGCCGCTTGACAGCACACATCAATGTACTTCAACCACTACGCAGCCTTTTGTTTGAAAACCAATATATGCAAGTTAACACGTTCGTCATCTTAATCGACGCCACAAAACCAATACATAAACTATGTAACTATCTGCATAAATCTTCTCGCAATCTGTAGTCGATTCACGTGCTCGAGTCTGCGCAGTGACTCACGCGCATGCGCGCGACGCCTCTTCATTCAGCCATTGTATGATGGATGTATGAGTTTGATAGTGATTGTTGGCTTGAGATTCGTTATGGGCGCAGTTATATGACAATGGAGTTTCTTGACAATGGTAGCATTATAAGCTTGTAGCCGAGCGAGCGTACCACTAGGTTTTTCTAAAAAACTTTATTAGAAACCTATAATATAATGATTTCAAGTTTACATGGTCATTTACATTTAGAATTACGATTTGATACGGAATATTTACCATGTATATTTGTATTTTTGAGTTCCCGATATTTCGGCACTGTTGCAAGCGCCATTATCAAGGATTAACTGACGTGCTGCGAGTTTTAGTTGTGGTCTACCCACACACCATAGCGATCTACCCTCTTCCTGGTTCGCTTTTTTCCCACAGTGTCACCGTCACTACCACCGTCCGCGTTGTCACTTGAAACTCGATTACGGTCACGACACACCACTCTCACAGTATCAATACGCGAGTGCTTTCCGGAAACAGTCTCTTTTCGATTTGAGAACTTTCGGATCACTGGACGCCAGACACTTGACAGTTGAAACCCATCTTCCCGGTTGAAATTCTTATGCCTTTATAATGGCGCTTGCAACAGTGCCGAAATATCGGGAACTCAAAAATACAAATATACATGGTAAATATCCCGTTTCAAATCGTAATTCTAATATAATATAGGTAGTGTCCCACTGCTGGGCAAAGACCAAAGCAAAGTTATTTAACACAGAAATATTTTATGCTAAATATTAAAAAAAATGTTTTCTACTGTAGCATTGTAATTCTGCAGTATTGATACTGTTATCTTGTACACTCGCTGAGTTTCTTACGCCGGTTCTTCTCGAGGCAGAGGTTTATTTTATGAACCAGTGGTAGTTTCTTGACATTCATAGGTGCATGTAATATGTCTAAATTGAGGATTAAATAATTTCATTTTATTTCATTTTATTTCACTCGTGGCGATTCTCTAACTAATCTTCACGATTTGCGTCCAGGGGGGTCTATGATGGTCGCGTTATAGCATGATGACTCGATAGAAAGTGACGGATGCTTTATCTTGTAGGTCGTCCCGCCATCTCCGTCCTGGGCTTGTACTCAGAACTACGAAATCCGAACTTCGTATCAGGGATGTAACAGAGCTCCGGTTCCGGTTCCGTTAAGCCGGAACTTCCGATTGGCTTTAAACATCCGCTTCGGTTACGGTTCTGATATTTTTAAAACGGATGTTATATCGGATGTCAAAGCAGCACAGCGGGGGGAAATGAGCGGCGTACATCAAAAACAAACAGGTTTATAATTTTTATTTAGAATAGACTTAGACCTGCCCTGCCCTTAACATCTTATCCATCTATCACTCGGGCTCCGCATCCGGTTCCGCATCCGTTTTCAGTTCCGGTTCCGATTCCGGTTCTGGTTCCGATATACCGAATTTAAAACATCTGGTTCCGCTTCCGGTTCCGATAAAACCACATCTGTTACATCCCTGCTTCGTATCATGCCGTCCCTTTCACTCTCGTGTTATACACTATATGAGAGAAAGAAACGGCACGCTACGAAGTTTGGAGTAGCCCGCCTGGCCTGCAACGCCATCGTCGCCTATCGTTTGTCACCCATTCCGTGGCTAATTTAGCCCACCTTTACGGATGCATTTTTATACAAGAAAATAGAAAGCCAACGACGGCCGAGGTCAGTTCTTGGATGAGTGACCGCTTTGAGTGGTAATTAACTGAGCTCTCCCGTGCTTTTGAACGTTTAGCTTAGCACTTTAAGTCGTTAATCCCGGCTGCTGTCTATGATAGCAGTCGTTAAGCCAAGTTAGAGACCTTCGGGCGGCTTGAGAACTCCTAACAGTCAAGTCGCCCACTCACTTGACAAGCCTAATTCCAAACAGGTCTGGTTTCCCCTCCTGTTGGAAGGTCAGATGGCAGTCGCTTCCGTAACTTACCGACATAAGGTCTATCGGATCCTCATAAAACCGTGCCTAAGTAATCTTCTATAACAAGACACTAACTAGTTCAGCTGCTTGTGTTTTTTACATTTTCCTAATGGCCTCGCCAAACTCGATAAGCCGGATACAAAAAGAAAAACTTTGGCTAACTAACGTGGCTACGCTAACGAAGTACACAAGAATTTATAGTCATTAAAAATAAAGACTGTTATAACAATTAATTAGCCTAGATGGTAGTAACCCTGCCTACGAAGCTGAAGGTCCCGGGTTCAAATCTAATGGGCCTTTATTTCGGACTAGCGACCCGCCCCGGATTCGCACGGGTGCACTATTTAATGGATGTTATTATACATATAAACCTTCCTCTTCAATCACTCTATCTATTAATAAAAAACCGCATCAAAATCCGTTGCGTAGATTTAAAGATTTAAGCATAGGTACATAGGGATATAGGGACAGGGAAAGCGATTTTGTTTTATACTATGTAGTGAGTAGTGATGAGCACGATTCGATGTTTATATATATTTAAGTATACATGTGGGATTGGTACTTTTTGACGGCTGTGAAAGTAACAAGGTGCTGGCTGCTAGATAATGAAAGTAGTTTTTAATGTAGTTTAAATTGTTATAGAATGGCGAATGATTTGGCGTATGATTCAGTATAAAAGACGATGTGAACGTCAATCCGACCCAGGTCGGACCTAGCTCAGTCCGACCCAGGTCGGGCCTAGTCAGTCCGACCCAGGTCGGGCCTAGCTTCAGTGCGACCCAGCTCAGGCCTAGCTTCAGTCCGACCCAGGTCGGGATTAGCTGAGTTTCTTACTGGACTCTTCTCAACAAGGCTAGCTTTAGTGAACCAGCGACAAAACTCCCAGTAGCTCGATTCCACTCACACCTCAGAGTCGGTTAAAACCGCTCAACCAATCTCAGTGGAGCGCAAACTCTTAGAGTATTCCAGTGTTCCAAACCACGCGTGGTCGTGTCGGAAGTTTTCCCCTGGATTTTCCCCAGGCTACTCTGCAACCACGCACTCCTATTATTATTATTGTGCCCAGCCTATAAAGCCACAGTCAGGTTCAAAAAAATTAACGATATGAACGACGTAGGATGATAGTTTAATGTAAATAAATAGAAGATTTTACAAGACTTATCATTTCTAGGTGGACCCAGTCCAGGGTCTATATACATTTTTTTGATAGCCTATATAGTGTCACACTGCTGGGCAAAGGCCTCCCCTCTTTTTCGCCACTCGTCTCTGTCGTCTGCCAGCTCCCGCCACTCCGTACAAAATGTATCAAAGTCGCTCCCATCTCCTCTTCGGTCTGCCTCTGCCTCGGGAGCCATCCTGTGGGATCCATTCAGTGGCTGCTTTGGCCCATCGCTCCGAGTGCATTCGACAGACATGCCCAATTGCCCAACCCAGTCCCACTTCAGCTTTGCGGCCTTAACACCCACATCTACGATAGCAGTATTACTTATTTATAAAATGTAATTAAGCAAAAAGCTGTAAGTAACTGTAAATTAGTGTTCCTGTCTTGTAGCTATCTAGAATATTCCATTTGAAGCGAGCTAATAAATATTAAAAGCATTCGGCAATAGCCTGTAATGAAAATCTTTCGTCACTTATTGCGAGCGGCGAGCTGAAGGAATACTAAATAGAATCCTTGTTCGACGTACATTGTGTTACTAACTATATTGCCTAAGTGAAGCATAGAATCAACAACACTTGGGTTCAATGGGGGTTTTGGTGATAATATTGCTGATATAATATACCTTCTTAAAATTACCACTGGCAATATTGATTGCCCCGAACTGCTTTCTAAACTATCGTTCAATACACCTACTCGGTCAAAAAGGTTTTATCCCCCCATTTCACTCCAATGTAGAATCAGAATCAGAATCAGAATCAGAAATATTTCAGAAATATTTATTCGTGCAAAGAAAAAAACACAAGAACAAGAAAATAAATAAAAACAGAAGAAGCAGGTATTGCACGAAATGGTTCTGTCTCAGCGTAATGCTGGCGCGATTACCAGCGCTGATCTTCCGACAGAACCATTAAGTAATTTCCCAGAAGGTAACACATTATAAAAATAAACTAAAAATGACAAGAAGCTATAACTACAATTAAAACAACAGAGAAAAACAAGCGTAAAAAATAACAGTAAACAAGAATATAAATAAATTAAAAGAACTAGACTCCGTAATGCCTGATCCAGCAACCCGTCCAGCCGATGGGCGCGGAGTGTCGGGCCGGGCACTACCGTAGCCGTACATTAACAGCACAGATTTATGTACCTCTGCTAACTATAGGCAAAATAGTTTTACCTTACTAAATGTAAATCTTAGAGGTATTTCTGAAATCTATCAAGATTCACTTGGGATTGAGCTCGCTTTTGGGAAATAATGAGTAAAATTAAATATAAAAACATAAATAAATAAAATAAATAAATGTTTGTGGACAATCTTACACCAATCAACCTAGTCCCAAACTAAGCAAAGCTTATACTATGGGTACTAAGTAGGTATGGGTGATATACATACTTGTATAGATAAATAGATACTTAAATGCATAGAAAACATCCAAGACCCAGCAACAAATATTCGTGTTCATCACATAAATGAATGCCCTGACCGGGATTTTAACCCGGGACCTCCAGCTTCGAAGGCAGGGTCACTACCAACTAGGCTAAAGCGGTCGTCAAAAGACACGAAATACATTAAAGACAGATACACCCTAAGTGGGCAACTTAAGCAATAGCCAGCCATAAACTTGTCATTATTACTAGAATCATGGAAACTCTGACTAAAAATCTAAACGAACAAAATCTAAGTCAATTAAGACCATAATAAATGAAATTAAACGCGGAGCACAAGTGATGACTTGTAGGACTTGTGTTGTAGGAGATGTCCTAACAAACCTATTCAAACGTTGCAATTTTACACAGAACATTAAAAAGTTCCAACTCATTTTCCAATAAATAAAGCATCGAAACCTCAGGAAAATGAGAAATGAAGAGCAAATAACTGCGCTACTGCAGTTGTAGCAGGTCTAATTTGAACTTTATTGCATTCAGATTCAGATTCATTTATTCACAATATAAGATTACAATATAAATTACATGTCAATTTATAAGAATCTCTATTGTGATCGTCAACAACATTAAATAAAAAAAAATTAAGATAAGGTTGCTTTCGGTGCAATCGAATTAGGCTGCAAGTTGTCTCGAAATATTGTACATTGTAGAGCTATTGAACTATTATCAGAAATGAATACAGGATTAGCTTTTTTCGATGACCGTACCCCTGAAGATGAAAAGCAAAAGATGTTCAAAGAAGCGGATGGATGGCAAAGTCATTAAATTTGAAAAAAAAAATCCCTTAGTGATTTTATTACTACAAAAACGAAATCTTTCTTTGAATTATTCGGTGTTAAGGATGAAAGTGAATACTGTAGCACAACACTAAGCGGCTAGGTCGATAGTTTAAAAGCAGAAAGGCACATAGTTTTGATCAAAAAAAAACTGATTCGGTCAAAGACGACCAGCAGAAACTTTTCTTTTTAAGAGTCGTCGAGCATCACATCACAAAAAATACAAGGCCAAGCGAACCAAAGAGGTTGCAGTTTATGTTAGCCAATTAAGTAGTTAATAAATCATTAATGGATGTTCTATTTTATATTTATATTGTAATACTATGAATTGTAGTTTATTATTTATTGAAAGTACAATGAATATAAAAATCAAAATCAAAATCAAAACATTTATTCTGCAAATAGGCCTCAAGGGCACTTTTACAAGTCAAAATCTATCTAGGTACATCAAATAAAAATAATACAATAATCAAAGTATCATTAATTAAATGTAGTGTTACATGTCAAAAATAAGACTAAGAAACTAATAACAATCGAGATTTGTTAGAGATGTATAAGGTCTCTAAGCGTCAAGATAAAATGTAATAAAGTAGGTACACTAATCATAATAAAATATGTTGAGCTATATCTATAGCACGTCAACATGAAAATAATAAAATCTATTAAATAAATATCCTCAGAGATGTATAAGGTCTCTGAGCGTCAGTCTAAAAATAAAATCAAATGAGAACAGTGAAGTCTCTCATCATGTCAATTCCACTGAACACTAGTACGAAGTTACTAGTCCTTGCAAACATGAACAGACCGGACCCCACAAACAGCACCCGTTCACGAGTATGACGCGTATCACTATATAAAAAAGAAGAACATACTAAACTAAAGATAAAAACCTACTTAACAAATAAAAAATGGGCTCTAATTCAGAGCTCAGCGGTGCGGCGGTATTGTCGCGCTGCCCATTAAGACCGATGCACTTATCAAGGTACGCGCCAGCCTTCTGGTCATCCGTCGTGTCAACAAGGCGTTTCGCCAGCTCCTTATAGGTGCTGTGAGCACCAGGTCCCCACGGCCCTAGTGTTTCCACCGCAAACGGCTCAAACATGTAGGCACTGTCAATGACTGCATATTTGCGCCGCTTGAGGTGTTCAGCCGCATCGGCGGCAGCTCCAGCCCTGGCCGAGATTCCTTGGAGATTTTTTTTTTAATTTATTTAAGACAATCATTAGAAACAATTATTGTGCACATATGAGCCACTATTTAAAACCTTTAACGGTTTAAATAATAGTTGCCGAGATCGCGCGGTTCATGCCGCGTTGTAACTTAATTTAATTTAACATTTTCAGTTAGAATTATAAGTTAATAATTAGGTACGAGTAACATAATATTTTTTAAGTAGCGATCCCTATAAGATGGGACAGTGCTACGGTATCCACACAAGTGGCATCCCAGACTAGCTATTTATATTTAATTTTCATTCATTTACGAATAAGTGAGGAAGGGTAAGAGCGAGGATAAGCTACATGAAACAAATAAAAGGAAAATTAGCAGTCGTGTCGTATAAAGAGGTCAAGGGGGCAGCCCTAGATAGAGGCAGATGGAGAGAGCTACACCAACAAGAGACTAACTCTTAAATTTATGACGATGAAGAATTATGTGTGGATACCGTATTGTGTTATTTTGATGCAAACATAATTATCTTTATAACCTCGATTGTTCATTCTAAGCTACCTCTAAGCACGATCCAATCCAAGATAAGCTAAAATCGGAAGCCGAGCGTAGTCAGAAAAACTACAAAATCAAAATCAAAAATCAAAATCAAAACATTTATTCTGCAAATAGGCCTCAAGGGCACTTTTACAAATCAAAATCTATCTAGCTACATCAAATAAAAATAATGCAATAATCAAAGTATCATTAATTACATGTAGTGTTACATGTCAAAAATAAGACTAAGAAACTAATAACAATCGAGATTTGTTAGAACATTTGTTACAAATGTGAAACACCCTATTGTAGCGGTACTTACGTACCTTTTTTTTATACAACGCCAGTGGCAAAAAGCGTACGGTCCACCTGATGGTAAGCGGCCACCGCAGCCTATAGACGCCCGCAACTCCAAAGGAGTGACGTACGCGTTACCGACCCTTTATGAAATTTGAGAATTCACTGTGTTGACAACAGAAGGGACAAATTTAGGTCCCTCGCTCTCAACACAGTGCATCCTCAGGGGCTCTGGCAACCTTGCTCATCTCCAGGAACACAACACTACATACTTGTATAGTGGATAATGTTATTATGGCTGTGGTCTTCTGCAAGGTGGAGGTGCTTACCAGTTGGGCTGCTCCAAATCCGAGCAATATCACATTTTGCTGTGCCCTACCTCTCTCAAAACCTGCTTAGGACTACATATTTTGAACAGCAATTGCTAATTGATTTTTATGGTTTTTTAAATAAATCCTATCTCTTATAGTTACATACATTCCCATGACTTATTTCTCGCTCACCCTGTATACGTCGTTCGCCCACTATTTTTATTACCACCCCATTTTTATGGATCGTAACATTTTCACCGGATTTTGTGCTGTCATTCCTAGCTTTGTGTTGCGTTATGGAATGAAAGAGCGTAATTTATTTTATTTTCGCCATAGGTGCCATTTGTTTAATTTTGAACTTTATCCCGTATTAACAAGAACTCTTTTATACACATTATAACATACGAGTACGAACAAGTACCTAAGAGATATGTTATTTTGTTTTTTTGTTATGATTTTTAAGGTCTATATCAGTACGCCTATACTACTACCCTAGTACTGGCAAACTAATGAAAGCTACCGTTTTTGTGCTCACCAGTTGGCGCCACTGTCGAGTAACGTACAGCTGTCAAAAATTGTTATTGGTTATTATGGATATGAGAACGAAATATACATTTAAATCATATTTAATACCTTAAAACTGTATCGTAAAAATAAACATCCCGCATTGTAGCGCAATCCCGTTTTGTTCGAAAAAAAAGGAGGACATAAGTTTCCGAAAGACAAAACTATCTCAAAGCAATGACAGTCATTGAAACTTAACTCATATTTGCCATAATCAAGTTCAGGTATTGCAAAATAGTCACCATATTGTCCCAATTAGATTTTAACCCGCGTAGCGCAACCACGAAGAGTGACATTTGACATTTCGACCTCCCGCTACACTAGCGCCTCTAGCGGCGAATTCATAAGCGGGTAGCCCTCATTGATATTAAGTTGATGAGATAAATCCGAGTTCGTTACAAGTCAGTCAATAAGAAATCACACACTTTTTCTAGCTCTAGGGCCAGTTATTCAGACCACAACTTCTAATGACAGTCTATACCGTTCATAG
This sequence comes from Epiblema foenella, assembly GCA_963556455.1. NCBI lineage: Eukaryota > Metazoa > Arthropoda > Insecta > Lepidoptera > Tortricidae > Epiblema > Epiblema foenella. The sequence goes on from OY747111.1 coordinate 18,015,066, forward strand.
CTAAACTAGTTCCAACTCGATTTCACTCACACCTCCGAACTCCCAGTAGCTCGATTCCACTCACACCTCAGGGGAGCTACCGCGAACAGCAAACGAAGTTTTCCCTCTCTGTCGCACTTGCAAGTTTGCACATAAGTGAGACAGAGAGAGAAAACTTCGTTTGTGGTTCGCGGTAGCCCCTCAGATTCGGTTGAAACCGCTCAACCAATCTCGCTGTAGCGCAAACTCTTAGAGTATTCCAGTGTTGCAAACCACATGCGTGGTCGTGTCGGAGGTTTCCCCTGGATTTTCCCCAGGCTACTCTCCAACCGCGCACTCCTATCTCTTTATTGGGCCCGGCCTATAGTATAAAGCCACAGTCAGGTTCAAAAAAAAATAGTTCCAACTGTTCTAACATACCATACACCATCCAAACTAATATCTCCTTAACAATAAAGTTTAATTTTCATTGAATTCATCATTCATCTTAGATGTTGAGAGTCATTGTAAAGGCTTGGCTGTATATGGGGATCTTATTGATAATTATTGTAGGTTCATTTTCGAGTGTACACGTGGTAATGATCCGAAGTAACCATTGATGAGATGTCGGATTATAATTTTATTTACATACAATACAATACTTGAATCATAGTGCCATGGTGAAATTATATGGTTAAACTAGCTTTTTGCCGCGACTTCGTACGCGCATAAATGTTAGTTTACATGTTATTTTTATTTATAAGCTATTACTGCCTCCTGACAAATTAGTACATTTTCGGTAAGTAGGCTCAAGTGGGACTGGGCCGGCCACGTCTGTCGCATGCATCGCTAGTTGTATGGGCAAAAGTACAGCGCCTCTGGCGGTTACGCAATAGAACTAAGAATCGGCATACTAAATCGTTTACGCAGTCGCTAGCGAGTATGGTCATGCAAACTCAAGGTAAAGGCACAGATAGGTGGGCTAATGTAGCCACCAAGTGGGTGCCACATGATGGACGACGCATACGGATTATTATTGCAAAAAAATTAAACAGTTCGCTGAAGTATTTTTGGTACATACAACTTTCTCAGTCCTATCATCATCATCATCATCATTTCAGCCGAAAGACGTCCACTGCTGAACATAGGCCTCCCCCAAGGCTCGCCATTTAGACCGGTCCTGTGCCGTTCGTTTCCACCGGATTCCCGCGACCTTCACCAGGTCATCACTCCACCTTGTCGGAGGCCTACCGACAGCTCGTCTTCCGGTGCGTGGACGCCACTCAAGCAGTTTCTGGCCCCATCGACCATCAGTCCTAATTAACAATTAATTTCTTAACCTATGACCTGTCGATGATTACAGAATGAGTCAGACACAAACCCGCTTGCGTGACTTGACACCGACCGGCACAAATAGCATTACAATATAGTAATTACAAGAATCAGCAGGTAACGATCTAGCGATGCAATTGTGTACTTATTGTATGGGAAACGCAGTTAAGTCAAACGGTTTTAAGAGAAGATATGCGTGCATGATACACCACAGATTCGGTTGAAACCGCTCAACCAATCTCACTGGAGCGCAAACTCTTAGAGTCAGTGTTGCCAGATGGTTACATTTCTTACATTTTTCGTAACTTTTGACCGGCTCGCGTAACATGTAAGTAACTTCCGTTGTAAAGGATTTTTTTGTAACTTTTGAGAATAATGAAACTCTATTTAAAAAGAAAGGTCAATTGTATCTAACCGGGACCAAGCGAGACAATTTATAGGCTTCCATACAGAAAAGGTGACAAAAGAACCTACATGGTACGCCTCAGTCTGTCCGTCTGTTGCAACTATGTATGACATTCGAGATACCGCTATCAGACTGCTAACTTTTCAAGAAAAGAAACGTAATTTTCGTCCTAAGGGCCCTGGCAACACTGCTTAGAGTATTCCAGTGTTCCAAACCACACGCGTGGTCGTGCCGGAGGTTTTCCCCAGGCTACTCTCCAACCGCGCACTCCTATCGCTTTATTGGGCCCGGCCTATAAAGTCTCAGATTAAAAAAAAAAGCGTGCATGATAATAATAAACGCTTTTGACATGTATCGTACCTAGAGAATAAACGTATTTTCTTAATCATGCAGTGAAATATTGACGTTATATTCGTTATAACAGGCTTCAAAGTATCACGTTTCCCCGGAACAACTCTAGAGAACTGTAAAGGAATTTCAAACAAAATTGCATGCCTAGGCCTAGAAGTATTTTTTCTGCGTTCATGAACAGCGCTGCGAACTCGAAAGCACTATCGTAATTTTTCCTGACATTTCTCATTGGAGCGATAGAGAGAGAAAATACGATGGTGCTTTTGCGGTAGCGCAATAAAATCGGCTTAAGAGAACGCATATATTATCATATTTTTTGAAGAAAGTTAAGTCTAAAATATTTTACATTGTACTTTTTTGCTGAATTGCATTTTTTTTCTAGTGTATGAATGGTTATCGGACCAAAAATATCCGCGGTAATGCTTATTGCACACGAATTCATATTAAGGATACAAATCTGTATGATTCAATGTGTTGATACTGTTGATGAATAAATTTAAAATATTGTCTAGATACGTAAGTCACCGGAGACCATAGACAATATTTGAAATCCTCTGCATTTATTTTATTTATTATAGAAATTAAAATTCTTATGATCAAGTTGTGTATAAAAGCCCTAATAGGGTCTATTCGAACACTACACATGCGAAATACGAACGACTTCCGTAAACAAATACATTATGGATGGATTAGAGGGAAAATTCTAATCTAGTCTAAAATTACTAGTTAAACGTAAGTTGTTTTAGTACAGCAGTTATAGTTAAAGTTAGATACCATACCTAATCGTCGACTGAGATTAGTTTGTTCCTATATATTATAATAGTTTTTTACTTTTCTTTAGTTACCAAGTTAAAATTTACGTGCTGTTTAAAAAATATATAATAATGTAGCTAACACTATGTGAAATGATGAACCTCCAGGTCTATTGTTTTCTTTTGTATAGGTACATTTCATGTACTGTCAATTTGGATACCTCTATGTGACTGTTTGTGTTCTAAATAAATAAAAAATAAATAAATAATAAAATTTGTTTTTTGAATGGTGTATTTTTTTTATTTCATTGCATTTGTTTGAGGAAAGCACTATACAAGCCTTGCCGTGGAAAGGGCTTGCCGGCTTCGTACCACTATCCGTCTATACCTACTCACCCGGCAAGCCCTTCTTTCCCGGCGTCCACAGTAATATTATAAAAGTACATTAAATTTAGGCTTAATTTAAAGAGATCATTTAGACCTTATAGGTCTTATTCATAAACGTGCATCAAATCTATTTTAGCTAATATGCCGTTAAAAAATGTTTGTCTATATCTGTCACTTTGACATTTGTGTTTGTAAGAAAGGGACAAAACACATTTTTAGTTAGCAGACTTCGTAATTTTTTTGAATAATGGGGTATGTAGGTAAGTTATGTATAAAATGAACGGACTCTACTTGTTCTGACATTTGGTCTATACATGTGCCACGGCGACATGAAGGGAAACAAACTTTACTATTGTATATAGGAGACTGCTCTATGGACACATTAATTTACATAGGTGAAAAAATGACACCTCGCCGAGTTTCTTACGCCGGTTCTTCTCGAGGCAGAGGTTTATTTTATGAACCGGTGGTAGTTTTTTGACATTCATAAGTGCAAGTAACATGCCTAAATTGAAGAATATATGATTTCATTTCATTTCATTTCATTTCATACCTAAGATAGGCAACCACGATATGTAGATAGTCATGGGACACCCTGTATTTTACTATTACGTGCGATCATGCTGTGTTTTTACCGCGAGTTTGTATGACCGTACTCGCTAGCGGCTGAGTAAACGATTTAGTATGACGATTCTTACTTCTATTGCGTAAGCGCCAGAGGTGCTGTACTTTTGCCGATACAATATTTTACGCAGTCGCTAGCGAGTACGGTCATGTAAACTCATGGTAAAGGCACTGGTTATTCTGGTATGTTTACATGGAGAGACGAAATTACCAGTACAAAGGGGGGGGGGGGGGGCGAAGTTGCACCATGTACGTTCGTACAGTCGCCATCAAATATATCTGCACTCTTCAGCGTGATCAAAAAGATAGAACGTGCACTCTAACAACTTGGTAATAGAGGCGTGTTCAGATATTTATGAACACCTTGTTCGCTTCGATATATCTGATGGCGACTGTACCACGCTACCCTACACGTGACCCCTGGGTGGTGCTAAAAGTGCAATAAAACTGGCAACCGTACTGTCTTCTCGAAGATATCACGGTTCGAAATAATTGCCATACGATTACTACTCTTCGGCCTTACTGGGTCAGGGATCGGATACCGGTATTTTCTCCATAGAAAAATACCGGTATTATTACGGTCACCGGTTTATTATTACGTTTTTAATGGGACAATCTAATAATACGACGTTGTTACCTAAATACATGATTCAGCCCTACGTAAAGAGCAAAAAATAATCCAAAATATTGGGCTAATTCAGGGTTTTTTAAAAATACCGGTATCGGTCCCTGTACTGGGTTCGGTTACACATGAAGATACCTACAATTAATTTACCTATTTTCGATATGCCTACTTTCCAATACCAAGAATGGAATTCTTTTGACAAAATCGGCTTAAGAGAACGCATATCATATTTTTGAAGAAACTTCAGTCTAAAATATTTTACATTGTACTTTTTAGTCAAAGATGCCTCAACTATTACTTTTAGAAAATAGGTATTTCGAACAAAGTTATTTTGACAATGTTTAAATAATTTTGGGGTTCCGTACCCGTAACAAATCTCGATTGTTATTAGTTTTTAGTTTTATCTTTGACATGTAACACTATATTTAATAATTGATACTTTGATTATTGTATTACTTTTATTTGATATAGATAGATGCTGACTTGTAAATGTGCCCTAGAGGCCTATTTGCAGAATAAATGTTTTGATTTTGAAGAGTCCAAACGGAATCCTATTGTTGTCACACATGCTTCCGTCCGTCCGTCCGTCATCTGTCACACAAGTTTTACAGACAAACGGTTCAACCTACAGTCTTCAAATATTCACAGTACAAGCAGCTTGTTGGCCACAAAGCACGCAAATTGTCAAAACTTATTTTTTAATGTTTTTAAGAGGGTAACCAGCTAAAGCTTAACCTCCCCCTATTATTTTACATACTTAAGATTTTTCCTATAAGTTGCACCGCCCACAATCTTTCTGCTTTGTCTTAAGGTTGACTGGTAGAGAATGCTTTTGGCATTAAGTTCGCCTTTTGTACTATAAGTTTTTCTTTTGTGCAATAAAGATTAAATAAATAAATAAATAAAGAGGGTGGAGAAAAAAGAATTGTGATTTTTTTTTATGTTATAGGGGGCAAACGAGCAGACGGATCGCCTGATGGTAAGCAATTACCGTCGCCCATAGACCTATCCGAGCAAGTGAGGTTCGTCGTTTAGAATTCATTGATTAGACAAATAACATATTTTTTGTCTCCCGCCCCACCTTTGCAAGTTTCTTTTTGGCCCAATGGTTGACTGGTAGACAATGCCTTGAAGCATTAAGTCCACCCCGCATTTGTACTTATTTGTTTTGTGCAATAAATAATAAATAAGATAAATATTTATTGTTTTGAAAAATATTGGAAAACAAAGGAATGAGAAGCTACCAAAGTCGGTTTTTTTACAAAATTCTGTTCCGAAGAATTTTTAACTTCCCGTTTACCTATTAACTTGAAATTTGGTAATAATGTTTATTATTACGTATATTTTACCAACAAATACTAATATATTGATAAGTCAGTTTTTATTCACTGAAATTTCCTTATTTTTCATAAATTAAAAGCATCTTAATGTTGCGGTTGGTTCGGAACCATAAATGTGCGGAGTACGACACGCACTTGGCCGGTTTTTAGATGTCTGACATTAAATTCGCATATAATCCGTAGGACACTCAAGCTCACAGTGGATAGTATACTTATATAAGGCGTGTATGGGTCATTCTTAGTTGAAAAAACAAAAGTCATCCCTCCTGTGGTCAATAGTTAACGGCTTATGTGCATGTTAGCTATGTTTTTATTATGGGGATTTATAGAAACGGACACACTGTTTATGCGGGTTACTCGTCCAATTCAAAATTAAGCTTTATAGCCCTTGAAGCATAAGCCTTGGCCACAGAAGAGACGCGAACGGAAATCCGTGTATGATACGGGTATATGTAGTTTGTTATGTTAGATCTAGGCAGTCATTATGTGGTTATGATTCTTATGGTTTCCGACGGACGCTCTGCACAAGGCGAACAGGTTTTTGCGGTATCAGTTTTTATCGCCAGTTATACCTAACCAAGTTCAGAATTATAGAAATCATTGTCGAGATCTGAGTCTGTATTATCAATCCTAATCCTAATAATATTATAAACGTGGAAGTTTGTGCGGATGGATGTAAGTTCCGCTTAATCTCAAAAACTACTGAACGGATCTCTATGAAACTTTCCAGTATTGTAGCTTAGACATCAGAATAGGATAAAGGCTATAATTTATTTCAAAATTCATCCCTTAAGAAGGTAAAAAGGGGGTGGCCTTTTTGTATGGAAAATAAAATTTTCTTTAAGATAGAGACTTCAAACCCCCTTAATAGACTAACTATTAAAATTAAAGTAAACAGTTTTCAGCGTGTTTAGAAATTCGCCCTTTAAAAGGGTGAAACGGGGGTTGTAAGTTTGTATGGGGAGCTATTTTTTTTTTCATGAGGAGCTAGCATTCAATATTAAGAAAACTAATTTCAGGCCGCTAGTGTATTATAAAGGAAAATGAAGTAACGATATTGCAGGTATATACTTTATAAATACCTACATCCTTGTGGCTTGTACATGTGTTTGCTTGTCTATACAGTTCAGTTTCTGTTATTTATTCAATTGGCCACTCAATTCAATGGTTAACTGGAAGAGACGAACAAATATCGGGGTGGATATCAGAGAGTTTCTAACGCCTAATTTCTTGGCATGTTTATTGGCAAGTTTCAGTACACTTTGATGGTCTCCGTCGTTTGAAAAAATACCGGGCCTTTTACCAAATAACGGGGTACACTTACGGAATCTCCACCATAAATGATGGTAAAGAAATCAGCCGTTTGAACCGCTCCGTTAAGAAACGCTAGTAGTTTTTACTTTGTAAAATTGCCATTACCTTGTAATGTTCATTTTATTTTATTTATTTATGATGTTCAGCCTTGGTGCAATCATTCACTTTATCCCCTATACTGATAACATCCAAACGAAACTATTTAAAGAATAGCTTTGTATCCAAAATATTTGTTTAATTTAAACGGGTCTATCGCGATATTTATGTATTTACATTTTTTATAATATAAAAACAAATCTTTTACGTATGTGAACGCAAGGGTTTAAAATGTTAAATAGCTTTGTTTCTTTCACATCCATTAAAGAGAGAAGCAATACCTATGTCTATGGAAAAATATAGGTACCTAGGTGAAGTTAATAGGCTCTACAGAGAATGTTGCAGCATTTACGGTACATACGTAAGTTAAGATTCTCTGTCAGTCTTAAATATATCTTTACTTTTTAGTAGGTTTGCATTTTGGGTAGCTGTATCTTCTCGAACTCTAGTTTACTAATGGAGGCTTCAAGATGGCAGTCCAGGACATGATAATTATCCAATTAAGCCGTCGTCTCCCGGCGAAAAAAATAACAATAGCATTCTTTTGTTATAATCCCGGGGATCCCAGGGACCGGTAGACGACCGTCCATTTCGTTATATGTATTATAAAGACGTCACAAAATTATCTTTTGACAGAGCCATTTTTAGACTCTACCTACTCTATCAATTGACATGTTCAACGAATAATTACATTATTGCAGCCTACTTTCTTTTGCCGACTGTACATTTTTTGTATCTTCAAGTAAATTTTACCACAAACCTTAATACCTATCTATAGAGACTAAAAATATCAACTTGTAAGCAGGTTCTCGGATGACTATAATGATAATGACATATTTAAAACATTACACTTTTTTTTTGGGCAGTCATGTAAAAATATAATCAAGTCATTAACGGTCAAGTCACAATTCCGCATTCTATAATTCGAATATGGCACAGAATCAAAACATTCAAAACCGACGTGTCAACGTCACAATTTTTTTTTTATGTAAAAGAAAGCGATAGCAAAAGAAATACCGGCATTTTTCACAACACTAGTAGTCAGAAGGGCATCCTTGGACGGCGCAGCGCAGTTCACTCACCTTTCACAGAAAATGACCACTCAATAACGACTCACAGAACCTCACTGTAACACTGAACACACTGTTATTGAAATATTAAACAACTTTAATTGTTCAAACACTATTTTCGGACAACACAGCAAGACTTTGATTGCTTAAATATGTTCGGACGAGTTTAAAAACACAGTACGGACGTACGGCGGCGACGACGGTGCGGAAACCTGTTTTCCCTCTCTCTCACTCCGGTTTTGCTTTGGGTTGCCATGATCATCGTTAATTTCGCATCGTTTTTTTGGTTGTGATTACGTCAAGCCTCGTCATGCACTAAATTCTTATCAGATTCTAATTGGAAATGTGTCCATGACTAAAAACTACAAACTTAAATAAAATAGTTGGACTTTGAATTCAGCCAGCAACGGCTGCAACATATACAGTCGCCATCAAGTACACTTCAGGGTGTTCAAAAAGATTTGAACATGTATTCTACGATTATTCTCTGTTAGTTGAGTGCTTGAGTATGCCTTTTGGCATTGAATTCGCTATTAGATTCTGTAACTATTTGTAAATTGTAACATGTTATAAAGTTTGCATAAATAAATATAAAATAAATGGTACAATTTTTAGTGTCGAATTTTCACTCGAGATCTGTCAAAAAACCATGATGATTAAAGTCGAGCGCTCGACACTCAAAAATCAGCCAATCCTGGTCGTGTTATACCACCATTGCATTAAAAACCCGCGGGGTAATCACGTAACTTTTTTAATACCGTTAGGTAGATTTTAATGTCAAATTTTAATTGTCACCTCATACATTTATACTTCAAAATTGACAGTAAAATCTATCTACCGTTAGTACATAAAGTTACGTGATTACCCGGCAGGGCTCGGAAACCGATTTTGTCTTCATAGAATTAACCTGTTAAAAATTTCGGTTAATTCCGTTTTACGATGTTATTTCGTACTTTAAATCATTTATTTCATAGAGGAAGGTTAACAAAAACAAATCTTACTATAGCAATGGAGATATGAGAAATATTTTAGGAGATATTTCACAAATAGTAAAAGCCGGTACCGAGCCCTGTTAAAAACAACTCATTTTCTGATGTTGGCGAAGTTAGGCCGTTGGTTTGGAAATCTGTTGATAACCACGAACCTATTTATTTCCCTCAAAATAAATTCCCTCCCTCGGCCCGGCTGACACGATTAAGTTTAAAATAAATCGACATCGTCATAGTCGGTGACCCGCTGCTATATTTACCGCCCCTTTTAATGGTCCCTTATTACACTTTGAACCTTATATCGTGTCTACCTCTATTGTTGTACTCGTAGGTTCAACGTCAAAAACGTGTATACACTTTTGCACCTTATCCGTTTATATTAAGGCGTACAATGTATACATTACTTTGACGTTGACAGTACATATTTTCCGAAAATTAATAGCCTTCAGGGCGCGGGGGTTTTTAAGCCCGTAATCACAAAAGAAAGGGCAAGAAAGCGTTTGCCATTTTTAAAACTTTATAAGCAAAAGCCGTGTTATCTTTAATTTCTGAAATTAAATTTATGGCGTATCTAAAATTGTGTTAAATAAATATACTCTACTGGTTGGTTGAAAATCCCCCAATTATATTATAAATTCAATACGTTTTATAATGACTTGTATGTTTATTTGATATACTTACTTATTTATTTATTTTATTTATTTATTTATTAAATATATATATCACTTACAGATAAATGCAACACGTGATACATATTACACACCCCAAAAATAAATGAAGAAAAATACAAATAGATAGATTACTTACATTTAACTATCTCGTAATTTAAAAGATGAGCAAAGTAAAATCACTAAATTCGCAATGGAATATTCTAAGGCGAAGATTATTTCTTCATCGCTCATCGCAACGTTAACGGAAGCCCAATATTCATTTCCCAATCCATGTTCACCAAAATGAAGTGCCTCTCAAAATGTCCCCGATTCGAGGGTGAATTCCAATTATGGCAACACAGCTTCAATATAACCTCAAAGGCTGTCATGTCCGAGCGAATACGTAGCCAGCGCGTTCACAAACGCGAACGGGCAGCGCTACAACCTCAATTTAAAGCGACACGGTCCCAATAACGCCGTTACTCAACGACCTTAGAACTCCGTCGCATCGGATTAACATACGCTTTATTGCAAGCGTTGAGACGAACGTGAAGTAACGTACAAGTACTTGCGCGGCACCAATGCATTTCTTGAACTCCTTTTCATTCCAAATTAGCTTTTATATCGCTGGTTCAAAGTTTATGTTAGGCCATTGTAGGTGTAGAATTAAGTTGGTAATGTCAAAGGACTTGCTTCATAATCCCATTATTTGCAAAGAGCGGCAGCTACAATTTTAATACGCAACAACTGAGTAAGTCCGGAAAATGTAGATTTATTTTATAGAAAGGTTGCCATTCGGAATCGGGGCAAGTGAAAATTCTTTCTTCAAACTTGGGAAGTTGAAATTCTATCCTGGAAATCGTGGAAAGTTTACAATTGGAAATTTGCCGACTCGGGGACAAATCAAATGGTCAAATGGTGGAAATCTCTTCTTACCAAATAAATGCACATTTTTTTGCAAAGCAAACGATCTGAATAAAAGGTAAATTTAACTAAAAAAAAATGGCCTAAATCCCGAATGGATGTTACTTTTTCAATTTTTTTTTGCAATAATTTATTTATTTAATCTTTATTGCACAAAAGAAAAACTTATAGTACAAAGGGCGAACTTAATGCCAAAAGCATTCTCTACCAGTCAACCTTAAGACAAAGCAGAAAGATTGTGGGCGGTGCAACTTATAGGAAAAATCTTAAGTGTGTAAAATAATAGAGGGAGGTAATATATGAAACGATATGATATTATACAACACATATAATACAAAGCTATATATAAATAAATACAACTACATACATACACATACATACGAATATAGATGAAACGTACGAGTCAGATACATTAAGAGTCTTTATTTCTGCCAGCAAAAAACTTAGATAAGATCTTTTTAAAAACAGGCCTGTTTTGAGATCGTCTAATATTAACGGGGAGACTGTTCCATAATTAAGTAGGTATACGATATTTACAACTCTCAAACATGACTATGCGTTATCAAGCTACATTACCTGGAATGGCTGGCCTGGCTGGTTGTCTGGAAGAGATCGCTTGTTAGCGATAAGACCGCCTGTTGTCTACCACTGTTACATGTATTTTAATTTCTGTTGTACTTTGAATGTACTTCGTTTGGAGAGCAATAAAGAATATTTGTATTGTATTGTACCTACACAACGCCTAAGCCTATCGAATTTACACGAAACGAGAATAGACCCAATTGAAATTTTATGGGAATATTAAAAATGGGCAACTAGAATAGAACCAACTGTCAGTTTATGGGACAATAAAATTCAATTTTTACGATGCTTAAAAACGTATATTCAAATACAACACTATACATACTCGTATACAAGTGCTAGGTACCCACTTTTCACTGGTTTTAGACCTTACCAAAATTAAAATGTCAAATTGCATGCTTAGTAGTGATTATATACCTAGTAAGTATTACCGCATGAATATAACTAAGTAGATGTAAGACAGAAGTGTATCAATAGCATTCGAACTGCCAACAAACTGCTACGCAGTTTGGCATTGCAATTTATTCTGTAACATGTAATATGTGTCTTATGGAATAAACGATTAATAATAATAAGTATAAAAAAATCTAAAGTATATGACGCGTTCCTACCACAATTAACTAATGAAGGCCGAAGAATACCATTTTTCGTTCACATTTAAGGCACCTTTTGCATAACGATTTTTATAGTTTTGGAATTTTCCGGCGCAGTCGAAAGTATCCCTTCTAATTATTGAAAAAGATAATATTTATCATAATGATTTGATTTTTTAATGAATCGTGTTGTTACAAATATGAAATTTAATGTAATGTACGATGCTAATCACTACATAGTATAAAACAAAGTCGCTTTCTCTGTCCCTATGTCCCTATATCACTATGTATGCTTAATCTTTAAAACTACGCAACGGATTTTGATGCGGTTTTATTTAATAGATAGAATGACTCAAGGGGAAGGTTTATATGTATAATACATGCATCAGCATTGCACCTGTGCGAAGCCGGGGCGGGTCGCTAGTTATTGATAATTCAAAAACAATGGAAAAATCCTTGTGTTCTTAGGTAGATCATGTTTAAAAATATGATAAATAGGTAAATAAAAATAAATACTTGATCTCAGATTTTTCAGATTCCTAATGTCTGTAAGGGTCGTAATCGGGTAAATTTAGTTACAGCATTTAAGTAGTTCAAATTATAAATCCATTTAATTAAAACGTTTATTGATTTACAGGTGGTAATAATAGTTAAATAACAATAACTTAAATAATATTACAATTAACTTAAATCTAAAACAGGCCCTTGGGGCATTATACCGAGGATGCTGGCGGCATTTCCTCGCTGTATCGCAATGCTGATACGTTGTGCGAGGAAGCCGCCAGCTCTTCGGTCACCAGTTACGTCAACCAAACGCTTCGCGATTTCAGTAAGTAACTTGTGAGCGCTGGGACCCCAGTAGTTCTAATTTGTTAAGTCTGCTAAACACAAAACAGGGAAATGACGCAAATATTTAGTAACCATAATTCAAAATAACTTAAGTGTTTGTTAAAAATACGAAAGGGGCCTTAAATGATCAAATTATGAACAGCATATCATTACTTTAATGTCCGGTGTCATAATGAGTGTCTTTTCTTTACCCGTTACGTCTATTAAAAAAAAAAACAGCAAATTTACACCTTCGAATAAATTATACGGTGACACACGGCTTGTTCACACGTGATGTTTGCTTTACTACCATAAGGTTATACGGAAAAAACGTGATCAACAATTAAAGGTTAGGTACTCCAATATTTCGAACCCGTCATCTCCCTATTCCCGATGACATATATTTTCAACTAGCGACCCGCCCCGGCTTCGTACGGGTGCAATGCTGATGCATGTATTATACATATAAACCTTCCCCTTGAGTCACTCTATCTATTAAAAAAAACCGCATCAAAATCCGTTGCGTAGTTTTAAAGATTTAAGTATACATAGGGATATAGGTATATAGGGACATAGGGACAGAGAAAGCTACTTTGTTTTATACTATGTAGTGATAATAAGTTTCTATCGAAAATTTAATTTTTTGCATGATTTGCCCCGAACACAATATACATACATACAGACAAACATTGCAAGTTAAATAAAAGCTTGTTAGGGCGCTTATCCAGAAATCCAGCGAGGTTTTTTGGCCCACTTTTCGCCTTTTTGGTATTGTTATTTTACAATAATTTTAAGCTATGAAAGGCAAAAGTACAACACCTCTGGCAGTTACGCAATAGAATCGGCATACTAAATCGTTTACACTGTCGCTAGCGAGTACGGTCATGCAAACTCATGGTAATGGCACCGTTTGCTTTCGCGTTGCGCTCGCTAACTCGTCCCGTAGCGAGCGAGATTACAGTCAATTTCAGAGAGAAGCTACCGCCGTGGTATTTGGAGTAACATGTCATCAATACTTTACATGGCAGACAGGACCCGTTAATATAAACAAAGAAAATAAGAAAGAAAATTTATTCGTGACAAAAACAAACAAAAGATATGTATTTATTATATGTTATAGTTGTTATATATTTATTTGGTTTTGGTTTTAGCTATAAGTTTCCTTATTGAAAAGTTTTAGTACACTGTGTAAGTTTGTCTATCTCATTCTCCCACTACGTATATACACTCAATCCCTCAAAGGTTAGCTGGAAGAGATCCCTCATAGGGATAAGTTCGCCTTTGTACTCTAATCTTATGTGACATGTATATTGTTTTAACCTGTTATTGTGTACAATAAAGTGCTTACATACATACATACATACAAAAGACAAATATCAAATATAAAAGACATACAAAAAAACAAACAAATGCCTCAGCATAATGCTGGCTCAGGAGCCAGCGCTGGTCTTCTGGGGCCACGTTACGTACACTCTGTCCGCCAAGGCCTTAAAATAAACTGAACGCAGCCGTTGCGCTTATTAAATTAGCTTAAGAGGCCTTATAAGTTTTAAAATGTTGTGATTTAAAATTATGACAAAAGTATTGATAATAATACCAATAAAGTTATTAAAGGCTACGATGATTTTATTTAAGTTTTAGACAGTAACATAGCTATTTTTTTATTTTATTGTGTGTAGTAGAATTTAGGCGGAAATATCAAGTTTTTATCTTGAAAATGGTCTATTTTGAGAGATATTTGAAACGATATTTCTTAACAAAAATTCAAAAAATCCCTTTAAAGTTTATGACATTAGGTCGCAATAGTCCTGTTCTAGATAGTAACATTGGAGAAAATGTCAAGATACATGTCAATTCAAATAGAAAATGACGTAAATAAATGAGAATTTTTTAACTCATAAGGACCCTTAATTTAAAAATTAGATCTTCGGCCATTGTTGTCAATTTTTGGTAATAAAGTCGGCATATCGGTGAGGGGGGCGTCTCGGCTTCCCCGTTCGTGAGATAATAGTACTGTACATAGAGGCCAGTATTTCGTCCAACCCTAATTATAAATAAATAAAATAAAATAAATAATAAATATTAGAGGACAATCTTACACAAATCGAACTAGCCCCACAGTAAGCTCAAGAAGGCTTGTGTTATGGGTACTAGACGACGATATATTTAATAGATATAAATACTTAAATACATAGAAAACATCCAAGACTCAGAAACAAATATTCATGCTCATCACACAAATATTTGCCCTGACCGGGATTCGAACCCAGGACCGTCAGCTTCACAGGCAGGTGCACTACACACTAGGCTAAACCGGTCGTCAAAATTAAATTATGCACAGCATATCATTACTTTAATTTTCCATTACGTCGATTAAAAAATTACACCTTCGATTTAATTACACAGTAACAAAGGCAAGGGTTTGTTCACAGGTGATGTTTGCATTACTTTATTGCCATAAATAAGGCCATACAGAAAAAGGATCAAAAATTATAAGTTGCTCAGATATTTTAAACTTTCGGAACATACTTTTCAATACTATTTATTAACTCAAGTACGCCAATATTTGATCATTTCGATGCATACAATTCATCACCGCTAAATGTACCTATAGATAACAGACAATTACTTTCCTTTTATTGAAAAATTGAGTACCTTAATTGTATAGGTATTTATGATCAATATAATTTGAAATGACGATAACAAATTTGAGGAACCTGCTGCTGGTTTCATCATAACGCGTCATCTCCCGATCGGAGACCGAAGATTCTCTACCGTATATTCATATATATTTCGATCAAAAAATTTACTTCATAATTAAGTATTTATTACCGACTATAATGCCACGCACATCCAATATGCACTCGCCTTTACTACTTACAACGAAATAATTGTAAAGAAATATAGCTTCATCCTTTTTATTCGCCAACATGTCGCCCAAGCAGTCGGACAGTTTCAAACAAAACCTATTCTTCTTGGCAGTCTTTGGTTTATGGCCAGGGGAAAAACCCTACAAATTGTACAAATACTTCTCTTTCATCTATCTAATAGTCACTTTCGTCGCCTACAACGCCCTGCTGGCGCTGAATCTCTACCACACCCCGCGAAGAATCGATTTGCTTATCCGAGAAGCAGTTTTTTCTTTCACCGAAATTACGGTGGCCAGTAAAGTGTTGATGATGATTTTTAAAAGAAAAAAACTCGTGGCCGTCTTTGAAATGCTCGATCTCAACGATTTTAAAGGGAACGATGATATTGGCAGAGAAATTGTGAGGAAACACCATTACTATTACAAAACTTACTTCAAGGTTTTTACAACGCTATCATATTTCACTTATTTATCTCTATTTCTTTTCCCTGTTATCGGGTCTCTAATTTATAAAACTGCGCTGGATTTACCTGTTAGCGAGTATTATTTTCTCTCTGATGAAACAAGGAATGATTATTTTATATATATTTTTCTATACCAAGCAATCGGAATGTTCGGTCATATGATTTACAACATAAATATCGATACTTTGATTGCTGGATTTATGGTGTTAGCCATCTGTCAAGTAAAGCTGCTTTGCCACGATTTGGAAAATTTGAAAGTAAAAAAAACTGATACTGGCAGCCAAGAAACGTTGGATCTTAAGCAGCAACAGAAACTCCGCAAAATTGTGAATCACTACGCGTTGGTTTTGGAGTAAGTGTTTCATTCGATTTGAGCGCACATAAAACCAATTATCATCAGTTGAGGACACCAGTTTTGGCTTCAGTTATTAAATACTCATATCATATAGAACAATTAAGAGAGAAAGTTGCCTTAGTTTACGTCAATAATTACTGTCAAAGCATAATAATTCTACAGTGCAATCCGATTTAATCATATGCTAAACTCGAGCTTATTGG
Source organism: Epiblema foenella (assembly GCA_963556455.1). Taxonomy (NCBI): domain Eukaryota; kingdom Metazoa; phylum Arthropoda; class Insecta; order Lepidoptera; family Tortricidae; genus Epiblema; species Epiblema foenella. The sequence goes on from OY747111.1 coordinate 18,031,778, forward strand.
TTTACAGATACTGTAAGGAGTTTCAGGACGTTCGAGAAACATAATACAATAAATCTCACGAAATGAACCCAACAGCATAATGCTGGCATCAACTCATAATAAGTTGAGGACTTTTTTCAGTTATTAACTTACTCATTGAGACCGTTTTAGAGAGCAAGTTGCCTTGGTTTACGGCAGAAATTCCTGACAAAACACAATAATACTCGTCTTGTAACATACCTTGTGTTTGTAGCATCTGCTTGCTCCTTAGGCTGTGGCAATGCTCTGCTGAATATTATACTGATTCTGCTAAATATTTCACCCTGTATTGTTTTCAACTACGCATATCAATTATGACGTTTCATACGTTTCCCATGCTGGGGGGCACACTAAAATACGCCAGCCAGGCCCCGCATCTCAAGAGGACCCCGCGCCAAAAGCCCCTGCGTCTCGCTACTTCCTCGGGCTGATAAAGGCACTTACCCTGTTACTGACGGGTCCTACATTGTGGCTGACGTCGCCTACCCTGTCGCTGACGGTGCCTACTCTGTCGCTGACGGCGCTTACCCTGCCACCCTCAAGCGCCTTTCCGACCCACCTAGCATCCGTCGTTCTGATTTATACTTATTTTACAACAGAAAGTATACATCCTAAAGAGTGCCACGATAATCTTCTGATTTGTGATCAAATAAAACTTACCCCGACCATGAACTTCATAACTTAGCTAACGCGTTTTCTTTCTTTATTACTTTTAGAACTCTCAACTTGCCAGTTTAACTCACCTTCGAAATTATTGGTAGGCGACGTAACGTGACAATACTGCAGTGCATTGGAGCTTTAGGCCGGGTTTTATAAGGATCCGTTAGACCTTATGTCGGTTTGTTATGTCAAAAAGTATACTGAGTTATTGAAATTTGATCTGACATTTGGTCTAACGGATCTTTATAAAACCCGGCCTTATTGGTTTACAGATACTGTAAGGAGTTTCAGGACGTGATCAGCACAACTATGTTCTTTCAGTTTGGAATCGGAGCTGGCATTATGTGCGTTGTCATGTGTGGCTTTTTGTTGGTAAGCAAGGATTTTTTATTTCTTACGTTATTGCCAATGACAGAAAAACATTCTGAATTTTAATGTAGTAAACATTGTCTATAAATTAGGGAAGATCATTTTAGTACTATTGGTATTGAAAATTAAAAGTAATCATCAAATCGAAATGCTTAAAGTGCTCTTTCGACCCAGTTTTGGTCACTATGGATTTATAAGAATGCCTTTTGGATTTAAAAAAGCTCCTACCGCTTTTTCAATGTAATATGTTTAAATCCTGCGAGGTTTACAAGGAATTCATTGTTTTGTTGTACCAGTAGCGACTCGGTTCATTTGCTGTGCACACATTGTTCACAGGCTACGGTACAGTAGCCGATAATAGGAATGCGCATGTTATATTATATCAGTAAGCGACGTATAATACCGTACCTGCTATGAAAGAACTAAAATATTGCTTAATTCGTGAATGTTTTATTAAGGAACAATTAAGTCGGCTCAACAATTATTTGAAGACCAAAATCATATGAAGTGACATTCCTCGTTCCTGAGGGGCTACTCCGAACTTGTATCGTGCCGTCCCTTTCACTCATATGGTATATAATACGAGAGTGGAAGGGACGACACGACACGAAGTTCGGATTTCGAAGTTCGGAGTACTGGACCTGTGACTTCCTGGGTCACAGATCCCTCCCAGTACTGGCAGAGTTACCGCTATTGCTTAATTTAATCAAATAGAAAGAGTGCCCACGTATAATATTAGAACTTTTAGAAACGGAACTTTGCAATTCATATGATGGTGTTGGTTTGGATAGAACCGTGATAAGGCTCAGATAAGGAGGTACAAGTATACTGATGCACACGTAGATTTACTTAATTTTTCATTATGTTAAAGCCTTTAACTGTGGAGACATTCATATTCCTGGTGGCTTATTTCATGGCGATGAATTTGGAGATCCTCGTCCCGGCCTGGCTCGGCACCCAGCTCAATTATAAGGTAAGTACATAGAAGTAAAGAGCTATGTAGCTGTATATCCGTTCATAGAAGCAATATAAGTCAGTCTTTGGTTGCAATGATGTGACCGGGAGACATCGACGGGGGGCCGCTACCATCGATGCGTAGCCCCGTCAACGGGGAACCTCTCTGAGCTCACACGATTCATTCTTCGCTACGGAGTAGTGGCTCGACACCATACCCGGACGACGTAATCACAGCGTCTATCGAAAGATGGAACGCTGCGCTTACGGCGTCCAACTCTGACACGACACGTACACTTAGGCATTCCCGCCGGCGGGGACGTCCACCGCGTGATCGCGACAACAGTGACACATATAGTCCCTATTCATCCCGGTACCGCCGCACACCGGGTAGAGTCAGTCCGACCCAGGTCGGGCCTAGCTGAGTTTCTTGGACTCTTCTCAGCTAGGCTAGGTTTAGTGAACCAGCGACAAAACTCCCAGTAGCTCGATTCCACTCACACCTCAGATTCGGTTGAAACCGCTCAACCAATCTCACTCGAGCGCAAACTCGTATCCCAGTGTTCCAAACCACACGCGTGGTCGTGCCGGAGGTTTTCCCCTGGATTTTCCCCAGGCTACTCTCCAACCGCACATTCCTATCGCTTTATTGGGCCCGGCCTATAAAGCCACAGTCAGGTTCAAAAAAAAAAATGTTCGACACCTGATGTTGGCGTAGCAACGAACCGTTCAATCCATGAAAGCTTGTACTATCCCTATATAATATTGGGGTAAAGAAACCACCAATAGGGATGTTGACTGAAAATTTATTAGTTTCCAAATTATTATCCAAAAGAAAGAAGATATAAAATTATTCCAAATGATGAAAATCCCATTGGAGTATCTCAAAAAATAACGAAGTTACAACCGTTAGAATGTTTTTAATTAGAGAGAGAAAGCGGTACAAATCAGTGACGTCACTGACCTAAAGCTCCATAGTAAATGACGATCGTTCCATACAGAGGTGCGTTTTGCGAAAAAGGGACAGAAGATGCCCCTACTTAAAACTTTGAAGACTTACGTAATTATTTATTCTTTTGAGTGACTTTTTTCGCCCTTTGATTGAGAATTTGATCCCTTTTTGAGAAAATTTTAAGCTACTGATTTTTATTACAATGCAATGAGCAACAGTGGGTTTTTTTTCTCTTTATTTAAAGAGGTCGTCGCAAAGGTAATCATGTTAGGTTGTGGTTGTGTGCACGCTAAGTATTTATTCCTTTTTAGGGTTCCGTAGTAAACAAGGAACCCTTATAGTTTCGCCATGTCCGTCCGTCCGTACCCCGCTTTTCTCAGTAACCGTTAGTACTGGAAAGCTGTAATTTGGCATGAGTATACGTACATATCAATGATGCTGACAAAACGGTAGAATAAAATCATTAAAAAAATTTTTTTTTCAGGGTACCTCCCCTACATATAAAGTGGTGGTGCATTTTTTTTCTTCCAAACCCCATCTTGTGGGATATCGTTGGATAGCTCTTTCAAAAATATTATAAGGTTTTAAAAGCATTTTTGATTCAAGAATCGGTTGGCGTGATATTAAGCTTTGAAGTGATAATGTTTGCTATGGTCAAGTGTCCCCCCCCCCCCCAGCTAAACGGTGGCTACTAGGCAAGTGAAAAAAATCGTGGTTGTAGTATATACAATGAATTTAAAAGGAAAACTATCACAGCTAAGTAGACATTACCGTAAAGGGCAATATGTATACAACACAACATCTCAAAAAAGTACATCATCAGTACTAAGATCAGTAAAAACCCTTCTACGGGTCCGTAATTCCGCATATGACCGGTGACGTGATGGACGGGCAACTAGAGAACCCTACACTGTGCGTGGCCCGACATGCATTAGCCGGTTTTTTTTAACCTGACTGCGGCTTTATAAGCCGGGCCCAATAAAGCGATAAGAGTCCGTGGTCGGAGAGTAGCCTGGGGAAAATCCAGGGGAAAACCTCCGACACGACCACGCGTGTGGTTTGGAACCACTATGTACAGTCGGACTTATAAGTAGCTGGGCACTTTGGTGCTTTGTCTTTTCCATCCGGTGATTTTGAACACTGGAATACTCTAAGAGTTTGCACTCCAGTGAGATTAGTTGAGCGGTTTCAAGCGAATCTGAGGTGTATGCAACTCCCGTTAAGTATTTGTTCCGTTTGGGCACAGAGTCAAGAGCTGATGATAGCAGCATACAAGAGTGAATGGCTGCCACGTTCCGAGTGCTACAAGCAGAGCTTCAGGCTGTTGGTTGAGCGAGCCAAGCACCCCGTGGACATCACCGCCCTTAAGATATTCCCGCTGTCACTGACTACCTACCTCTCGGTACTTTTTTTACAGTTAATCATTTGCATGCCCTTAATCTAGGGTTGCCAATAATATGGGGGCGAACACCAGGACAATTAAAGAAAAAGTAGTGTACGTTGAGATCAAAAAAAAATTGAAGGGCATTAGCGCTTGCCTCATCTCCAAAGTCAAAGGGAGCTGGGCAGGTCTTTGCCGTCGGGTGGCACACTTCGTGCGCTAATCGTCGCGCAGGCACTATCTGTCTTAATCGGATGCTTATAGTCATCAGTACCACGTACACACATGCTTATTTACATAGCTGCCCCCTACTATTAAACTATGCTTTTTAACCCGGGAAAATTTGCTTAATGGCCGGGACACTGGGACACCAGGCCTTAAACCGGGACATGTCCCAGCGTACCGGAGCGTATGGTGACCCTACCTTAATCGTATCTATTCCTTGTTGCTCGTTACCATAGTTACGTCTACTAAGTCACTCTTTGAAATTGTAATTTTATAGGGTTTAAATATACCGAACATGAGTTTTAGCGATAAGCATAAATATATTTGAACATGTGCCGTCTCTTGAGCATGCTTGAAGTCCTTATTATAAACATTTTTCTAAGAAACTCGATTACTGTTATCTCCTCGCTGACGGGACAGAATAATAAGAAAGAAAAGTTGATTGATCCATTTACTTTGGGTCGGTGCGGGAATTTTTTACCATACCATCACTTGCATCCTTATCCTGTTCATTTGCAGAGATTCTACATGTCATACTGTGTTCATCCACCTTTTCCTTGGACTACCCCTCCTCTCACAACCCTCCAGCACATCCTTGACACATAATTTTCAACCTTCCGACCATGTCCGTAGCTATAAACAATCTCATCAATAGCATTTCCCCCACCCTGACTTTAAAAAATATATGATGGTCCCTTAACAATGTTTTTCATGACCGAAAAGCACATAATGTAAACCAATTTCGATGATTTCACGGATTAGCAAAATATTCTTAAAATGAGTTTTTTAAAATATGAACTGCAAGACATCAAAGCCCCACTGAAAATCAGCGTAGCTGCTTGCCGTGGCATTATGCTGAGTGGGACCCATAGCGTCGTTTATTATATTTTTTTCATTAATGTGTAACATAAATGCATAGACCAGTGTTGCCAGATGGTTACATTTCTTACATTTTTCGTAACTTTTGACCGGCTTGCGTAACATGTAAGTAATTTCTGTTGTAAAGGATTTTTTTGTAACTTTTGAGAATAATGAAACTATTTAAAAAGAAAGGTCTATTTTATCCAACAGGGACCAAGCGAGATAATTTATAGGCTTTCATACAGAACAGGTGACAAAAGAACTTACATGGTACGCCTCAGTCTGTCCGTCTGTTGCAACTATGTCATGATATTCGAGATACCGCCCATTAGACTGGCGTAATTTTGTCGCCGAATTATAACTGTATGTGGCTACTCATTTCTTAAAATCGAATGTTACGAAAGTAATTATGAAAAATATAAAAATGTAATTTTTGCATCAAAAATGTAACTTTTCAAGAAAAGAAACGTAATTTTCGTCCTAAGCGCCCTGGCAACACTGGCATAGACGTTAATAAATGTTTCTCTTTCTTTCTTCTTTCAAAGCCAGGGTAATGATTTTAACACGTAAATGGTTATTTTACTAGCTCTGCGAAAACTGATATGGGGTAGTGGATCTACAGGTAGGTACACACTTAACTAACTAATCCCATAGCTTTTAAACTGAGAATTTATCACATGGCCTTATTTATGGGACATTTTCGGGAGTTAATAATGTTTCAAGCAATTATATTTATTTCAGATAATGAAAACAGCATACTCCTGTTTCACTCTGCTTCGAATTCTTCGAGATCGTCAAGAACAAGCGACACATTGAATAAACCCACACATAACACGCTAAGATAATATGCAACCTAGTAGTATATTAGTTAGCGTTGCACTATAGAAAGCACTAATAATATTAAAAATTTCAAGTAGGTAAATAAAAGTCGTTGGCCACTGACACAGTAATAAAAAAAATTGTTTCGATGATGAAAAATGTGAAATTCAAGCTCTTTTATATGATACCCCACTTAACCTAGTAACTAAAATGGACGAAGAAAAGAAAATATGGCGCAGAAAAAGTCAAAAAATAGGTTATGATCATTTCGTCTAAAACGCAACTAGTAGAAGCGGTAACAGGTCTAAAACGCTGCTAGTCTAAAACGCATCTCGTCTAAACTGCAACTGGTCTAAATAGCTACCAGCCTAGGTCGCTACTGGTCTAAGCAGCATCTAGCCTAGCAGGCAATTCGCAACTGGTCTATAATGCATTTAGCCTAAAACACAACTGGTCTAATACGCATCTAATCTAAAACGCAACTGGTCTAATAAGACATCTAGTCTAAGGCGCACCCCGTTTAAAGCTGATTTGGTCTAAAACGCTCCTAGTCTAAACTAGATGTCAATCGTCTGTAAGGTTCAGCCTTTTATACCCTGTTTATTCTTAAAACCGTGCCAGACCCACCATACTACCGCCTATACCCCTAGTGGTACGGTGGGTATTTGTATAATCCCCATGGTACCACCATTATAGTGATGTCAAAGTCAATAAAAGAAAAGTCGTTATTCACGAATTAGTATTTATTAATCACTTTAATACATACATACGCACATACATACTATTTATTTGACATGAGTCGAAAGTCTATAAACGCTCGTGGCATCCTTACTGACGATGCTCGCCAACGCTCGCGCCGCAAACCACGCCACTCGCGTTTCAGGACACTTCTTATACAACAGTTGTACATAAACACTATATTATTATTCTTGCATGGAACCGTAAAAACACCGTTATAGTGTTTTCGTCGGTAAAACACGTCAGTATCGTTATGCCGCGATGCTGTGATCATTATCGAAACAACGTGAGCATTGCTAGATGCTGCGATTATGTGTACAGTTTGCAGTGCCACGGCAATTTCAAGCTTGTGTTATGACCCAGGGACTGTCCCTGTACAGTCAGCCAATAAATGGTAAATAAAGTAGTAGTTAAGAGAGGTAGGGCACAGCAAAATGTCATCTTGCTCGAATTTGGAGCAGCCCAACTGGGGAAGTACCTCCGCCTTGCAGAAGACCACAACCATAACAACATTATTTACTATACAAGTAGTGTTGTGTTCCTGGAGGTGAGCAAGGTTGCCAGAGCTCCCGAGGATGCACTGTGTTGAGAGCGATGGACCTAAATGTGTTCCTTCTGCTGTCAACACAGCGCATCCTCAAATCTTATAAAGGGTCGGCAACGCGCACGTGACTCCTTTGGAGTTGTGGGCGTCTATAGGCTGCGGTGTCCGCCATCAAGTGGACCGTACGTTTGTTTGCCACCGACGTTGTATAAAAAAAATAGACTATAATTTAAATTAGGCCACCTGTTACGGCACGACAGCTTCATTTTCAAGATCTTGGAGGGAAAATACTGTCAAATGGGGTCAAATGGCACGTTCAAGGGTTATTTGAGACACCCGTTTTCACCAGGAATCCATCTACCTCTAATTCAACACGCAAGCTGAATATCGGTTTCTTTCTACAGACACATAGAACACACGTGTCAAGAAAACTTTGATTATCCCATTTTACCCCGTTTGAAGAAGATGGAAAAATAAGGTCTGGTTCTCCCTCTGATTGGAAGGTCAGATGGCAGTCGCGTAAAAACTAGTACTAACGCCAACTCTTTCGATTAGGTAGCGGACCCCGGGCATCCTTTAGGATGCAACTGTACCGGGATAACGCTAGGGTGATGATGATGATGAAGATGGAAAAAGAGGTAGACGAACGCCCAGATTGATTTATCTGGGTCAAGTGAGGGAGGAAGTGGCTGCCGCGACTAACGAGGAAGTTAAATAGAGATGAGTGGCGACAACTCCACCGACAAGAGCCTCTTAAGGAGTGATGATGAGTGAATACTTCAATTGGTGGTTGATCACTAGGGGTCACAAAACCGCTAGTATTTTTGAAAACCGGTTTTTCGGTTTTTGTACATTACAAAACCGGGTTTTCCGGTTTTTCGGTGATTTTTCGGTTTTACATATAAAAAGTGAAAAAAACTGCATTTTATGAATTTCAACTTTAATATTCAGTCATTTAACAATGGATATAAAACCTTTTTTATATCTTATAATTATTAGGAACAAAAATTCAAAACAAAATAACTTAAATAATATCCTCTATGCACTTCTGCAACGCAAAATTAACTACAAATAGTTATCATTATAACACAAAACATCGTATATTCCTTTTACGAAAGTAAATACTTATTAAATACACTTAACATTTGAGATCAATATTAATTTCTTTCATAGGTTAAGTTACTAAATTGGAGATCAGTGAAAAAAATATTGTTATTATAATCCCTCTTCTCGCCTTCTTTCAGCCAGGCAATTAAGAATAAATCATTATAATAACCAACATATAGAGATATTCGTTTCAGGGATAAGTTCACATTTGTTTGCACACATATAATTATAAATTTTTCATAGTTTGCATTTACCTTGTGGTTCGTACAATAAAAAGGTCGACTGCTAGTATTAGACTATTGCTAATAACTATACTAATTGTTAGGCTAAATCAACTATCAAGGCAAGCGATTATTTTTGGTTTTTCTTTGCAAATTGATAATGGGATCTTAGGATAGAGAGAATGTCTAATGTATCATCACTCAGCGATGTTCTTAAGTGGTTACAGAGATATCCTGCTGACTAAAACACCCTTTCGGACTCTACACTGGTGGGAATTATTTACTGATAAACTAAAAAGTAGAAATTACAAATAGAAGAAGAAGTTGTAAGTAGTAATAAACTGATAATCAAAGTAATACTTACAACTATCAAGTATTTAAGTGTAAAACCGAAAAACTCGAAAAACCGGTTTATTCAAATTTGAAAGCCGGTTTTCTCAATCGACGAAAAACCCGGTTTTTTCGGTTTCGGTGAAACCGGTTTTGTGACCCCTATTGATCACCTTTTGGTAGCTGTCATTCCAGACAATATATGTCATATAATCATATTAAACTACTGTACCGATATTCGAAACCTAATTATATTTGAAACTTCAAGAAAAGAGCATATTCCCTTCTGAAAGGCCGGCAACGCACTTGCGACTCCTCTGGTGTTGCAGGTGTTTATGGGCGACGGTAATACCATCAGGCGATCCACCTGCTCGTTTGCCCTCTATAACAGAAAAAAAAACTAGGTTTCCAATATGATAAGTTATTTAATTAGCGTTTTATTTTTGTGTATAACGCCGTTTCTCGTACGGGAATGACAGCTATCAAAAGAAGTGACAGATGATAGATATCGTTAACTGTAACAGTGGGTCAGTTTGTATTTTTAACATGGACTGTACTTCTACTAGAGCTGCCATCGAAGCTGCCATCGAATTTACCTAATCGGAGCAAAAATAAAGATGCAAAAATTATAAGAATGCTATTTTTTGCCCTAGTAAGGTGGCGTTACAATGATTTGATTAAGCAACTTTTAAATACCTTTAAAAAACATATTTGTTGACGACAGTACTAAACTGTTTTTGAAAATGTTTAAAAAATTCAAATATTAACGGAATTGAGAATTCCTACTCAACTATTTCAAATCTCACGACGTTATTTGCTTTTTTTGTGATATAACGGGGATAAATTATCTATAAAGTTTATCTCGTATACCATACGATCATTTTACATTGTAAGAGAGCTCAATAAGATCTACACAAGCGCTTATTCTCATTCTTATCTTATTACTTACGTGTACGTATATAATGTATATTATATACGTGTGTTGTTAAGCCGTTGTCAACCCGTGCCGGAGATCTCCGGGCACATAACAAAAGAATGCTAATGTTTATTTTTTTAGTCGGTCGAGAACGGCTTGTAAGTACCTACTTGCTAAATAATTGATGGAACAAGACGTTACTTTGAGGAATTCTAAAATTAATGTCTCGAACAGAAAAGAATATTGTTCTCGGACCACTGTTTTTTAAATCTGACTGTGGCTTTATAGGCCGTGCCCAATAACGCGATAGGAGTGCGCGGTTGGAGAGAATGGAGAGTAGGCTGGGGTAAAATCCAGGGGAAAACCTCCGACGCGACCACGCGTGTGGTTTGGAACCACTATGTACATTCGAACTCATATGTAGCTGGGCACTTTGGTACTTTGCCGTTTTCACCCATAGGAAATGTTACTATGACAGTTCAAACATAACGTTAAAGCGACAAGGTAATGTAAAATATATCTGTCGTTGACGTCTGTGTCGCCACTTATCTTAGTTTTAAGTTAGGTCCCCACTGAAAATCAGTGCATCAGCTTGCTGTGTCTCGCCGTGGCTTAATGCTGAGTGGGGATCCTTTTTAACGTCTTTTATTTTTAAATTAATATGTTTCTTTATTTAATCGGCTGAATTGTGATGTTAAATAAACGTATTTTCTTTCTTCTTTCTTTCAAGGTACAAATGTGTTAACCCTGTTGTGAATTCAACTATACATACGTTTTATCTCGGATCAGTGTAAAACATGACAAGTTCAGCGACTAACTCTATTTTTTTTCTTAACCTGATTGTGGCATTATACACAGAGCCCAATAAAGGGATAGAATGGAAGTGCGCGGTTGGAGAGTCAGCCAGGGAAAAATCCCAAGGAAACCTCCGATACGACCACACTAGCGGTTTAAACACTGGAATACTCTAAGTCGGTTGCACCAACATACGATCACAGGCCGGTCATCGACAAATATGGCGCCGGCAGCTGTCATCCCATAGAAACTTGTCAAACTTTCGATACAAACAGATTTTAACGAACACCGCTTACGATTACAGACGGTTTGGTGCAACCCACCCTAAGAGTACTTCGGTGAGTGCGCTTGGGAGCTCCATGAGCTCATACCGCCTTCCCACTTCTTCCACCAGACATCCAGAAGTACGGCTGGCTACCGTCCTTACCTGGTCGTAATTCCTCTTAATGGAACCAAGCGCTTCATTCATTCTAATGCGCACTGCTAAAGTTTGGAATACCCTACGTGCGTTTTTTTTTTTTTTTATTAATAATGGGATCGCTCTTGGCCAGCATCTAGCCAGGGGGCAAAGATGAGGCCGACGATGAAGCGAGCTCACCCAGAAGGTGCCTATTCACTCGTGCCTTAAAAAGATTTGTATTTCTTGACTACTTGTATTTCCGAGTTCATATAACTTAGACCTGTTTAAAGTATGAGTGAATAGGTATCTTCTGGGTGAGCTCGCTTCACCATCGGCATCTTTGCTCCCTGGCTAGATGCTGGCAAAGAGTAATCTCATTTTAAAACAAAAAGAGTCTGCGCTCCAGTGAGATTAGGTAGTAAGAGCGGCTTCAACCGAATCTCAGGTGAACTTCGTATTATGTATTCACGACAATATGTAGAAAATCCACAGAAAATCGGACGATGTTGAGACAGAAACAACATTGTAATACGAGAGGAGATTAATGTTTATATGTATTGCATATCATCATCATCATAATATTTAAGAGCTTGGCTCTTCTCGGTGGAGTAATTGCCAGCTTATTCTACATTCAGCTTTGTCCTTCACTTCTTTGTATGACGTAGCATTTATTTTATGTTTTATTTGCTCCATGTACGTCATTCTAGATCTTCCCCTTTTCCTTTTCCCCTCTATCTGTCCTTCTATTATTGTTCTGATCGATTCGTCATGGCATATGAGATGTCCTATAATTTTTCCTCTTCTGTTTTCTATTATTTTCAATAAAGTCCTCTTCTCTTTAACTAAGTTTAAAACTTCTTCGTTAGTTTTCTTCTCTGTGTTGCATATCACAGTATCATATAATAACGCTATTATGGATTTAATTTAATAATCTAGAAAGACAAACTGCGCGGTTTAGCTAAGCGCCTACTAAAAAGTAATGAGTAATAAACGACGGATCCGACTATTTGGAACACGTCCAGGATTGCCGTATTTGAAACAGACTCGCTTCAAATTAAGTTTTAAATTGTTTTAATAACCACGCTATGTTCGCGTTCTCTGTTCTTTACTTTTCCGCTTAATTTCGGTTCAGATGGACATTTTGGTGATAGTCTAAATTATACTGTGTAGACTAGACAGGTACTACATATTTACAAATTGGACATGAAATATTGTATAATTAATAATTAATTTTTAATCATAATTCCAAATGTATTAATAGAATTTTAATATTTGACATAGTTTTACCCTTAAATCTGTCCTTGGCAAGTGCATGCTGGAGCTAGCTAGATATATATATTTTTATGACGAACTGTACCTACCTATATCTACTATAAGTAGTGGTACAATATTTAGAAAATGTATATAATGTATGACTAACAACGATTTGGTGATATCATGTATTACTATCATGTTGTAAGTATATTGAATAAACGAATTGAATTGTACTTACATTACCTAATTCTGAACATATCGAAAGGTCGTTTTTCCGTCAACCACCGCATACATTCACAAAACACGGAGATCTCAGAGATAGCGGGCGCATCGTAGACGAGTAGCGGATACTATGGTTTCCCCGTTTGTAAAGGAAATTGCGTAGCGATGCGGAAAGTTTGGAAGCTAAAGTGTTAAGGCAGTTCGGCCCAAATCGCGAAAAACGTCACTTAAAACATGACATGGTAAAATTCGTACATTATCTACGTAATTGTATAATATCTAAGTACGTTTAAGAAAAAATATTTTAGTAAGGTTTACATTTCAATTTGATTTCGCCGTAGGTTAGTAAGTCACATCACAGTTTAGGTGCTGACCATTCGTGAGCCTTACTGCAATGAGATAAGGTCCACCGATGGCCATTTTAATGTGATCCTGATAGTAACTATAATGCCGTTATTTTTTTACTTTCTCTAATAGGTATTGTATGAATGAAAGGTACATACATAGTTTAGTCTCACTGCGCCGCTTCACCCGAAGCTTGATGAGACAGGACGAGATGCACTGCAACAAAATATTATATATAAACACGTGCCTACAAAAATCTTGTTTCTTTTTTTAATTTTTCTACATTTTAGATAAAGATCTAAGGCCTCGGAGGATTCGTACACGGAATGTATGATAACGTGAATAACGTCCATCTCGCGTCGCGCCGCTTGTGTGGCGTCGCTAACCTGAGGAACTACTCCGAAATTCGAAATCCGAACTTCGTATGGTGCCGTCCCTTTCACTCATATAGTGTATAACACGAGAGTGAAAGGGATGGCACGATACGAAGTTCTAATTTCTGAGTAGGTTACCGTACGTTCCGGCATGCAGCGCGAGCGCACTCAACGCGTCTCCCTCTCGTCCGATGAAGATGGATTGACCTCGTAGATGTTTCCGATGTCCTCTGTGTGGTTAATGTCGTCGAGCTGTCATGGTTAGGGCGACGAAGGGAGAGCGCTAGCTGATATTACACTGTCCTGAATTCAGGCGTCCTTATTAGGATGCGAATTAGGATTAATTTCGTCCGGAACCACCCTGACGTCCTAATTAGGATACTTACTTCCTGAATGCGATTACACGTTCCTGAATCTGCTTCCTAACTCATTCAGGATTCTAAATTCACGACAGTTAACTTTTCCTTATTGGCATGGTAGCCACTGCCAAAGCTAGGCCAAGACCAACTTTCTGTTTTTTGACAATATCGGCGGCATCGCTAGGATACGTCGAACTCCGTCGGGCAGTGGGAACGAACTGATTCAGAGACTGATTCAGTGTAGTGTAATCAGAAGCTTCCTTCCTATCCCCTCCCTCGCATCCTAGTTAGGACGCCTGAATTCAGGATAGTGTAATAACCGCTTAAGGCTTGGTCACATGGCTTGCACGCCGCAAGCGATACGGGCGGAAAAGTATGATGGAGTCGCTTCTCGCAGTTTGTGTGGCGTAAGTTTCAGCGGCGCAGGGGTCGATGTGTGTGTGTCACCAAGCTTGTGCCTCTACCATGAGTTTGCATGACCGTACTCTCTAGCGACTGCGTAAACGATTTAGTATGTCGATTCTCAGTTCTATTGCGTAACCGCCAGAGGCGCTGTACTTTTGCCCATACTTACGCTGTCGCTAGCGAGTACGGTGATGTAAACGGGTGGATCAACTTTTTTTGTGTTGTTATCTTGACCCGTTGTCCAAGGGACACTAGTGGCGCAGTTTATTCAAAAAAAAATTGTATTAAGTTCTACCTAACATGCTTAGTAGATGAGCCATTATGGAGATAGCTTAAAAGTACCACAAATAGTATGTTTGATAAACTTAAATAACATAAAATCACGATTGTATTCGAATTTTGTCCCCTGGCCAACTAGAAGTAACCACGGCAACGAGTGGCACTAAAAAGTTGATTCACCCAAAGTCATGGTAAAGCCACTGATGATGATGGACTGACCTCGTGGATGTGTCCGATGACCTCCGTGTGGTTCATGTCGTCGAGGCGAGTCTCGTTCACGTCCATGATCTCGTCGGCGAGCTCCAGGTTGTCCATGTTGCCGGCGGATGGCGACCCTGCCACAAATACCACATCATTCAAATTCAAAATACATTTATACACATAAATACATACTGAAATCGCAAAGCGTTTGGTTGACGTAACTGGTGACCGAAGAGCTGGCGACTTCCTCGGACAACGTATCAGCATTGCGATACAGCGAGGGTCCACTCACACCTCAGATTCGGTTGAAACCGCTCAACCAATCTCACTGGAGCGCAAACTCTTAGAGTATTCCAGTGTTCCAAACCACACGCGTGGTCGTGTCGGAGAGGTTTTGCCCCTGGATTTTCCCCAGGCTACTCTCCAACCGCGCACTCCTATCGCTTTATTGACCCCGGCCTATAAAGCCACGGTCAAGTTGAAAAAAAAAGATACGACATACCGTTTATTCTACCTACCTTATTGTAATTCACGGTGTACAATGAAAGTAGTAGTTTATTAGGGGAGTAACTATGAATTAAGAAAGGCATTTAAAACAAGAGTGTGGTTTTAATAATCATTTCTAGATAATTCTCATTATAGGTACCCACGTTTCTTCACTTCGGTGCTTTTGGACGAATTTAATTCATGCCTCTCTTTTTTCAAAGCTGTAATAAATAATAGATTTATAGTTTATATTTAACAACATTTCCTACAAATGTGAACTAACTTGAAACTGTCAATTTCTTGACAGTGACTTGTCAGCCTTCGGTGACATATTTGTAAATAAATAAATGAATGAAATAACCTTTTTTTCGTAACGGGGCAAAAATAAGTACTTATTTCTATATCTGATAGAGAACTAAAATAATTTAACTGTCTATTATTAAATCCATTTTGTTACTCTATGACTTCGTTCTAACATCGCGCTTGGGTATGAAATAAAATCGATAAAAAAATATTTAAATTGGGCGTGATTTAACGAAATAGCAGTAAACTTACAGGTGATAACTGCTTGACTTTTATTTGATTTGCGAGCACGGTTTGTGCAGTACCTAAGAACACAGGTAGACATGTTTGGATGTAAGCTTTTCTCCTATATACGTCCAACTATAACAGCCGTCTTGCACAGACTAAGGGCAAACGTGTCAATTGACTCAAACAGGTTGGACAAGAAATCAAGTTGAGATGTCTGCTCTAGTGGTATACATAATTCACGCCCTTGCCAGACAATGAATGACTTTGGCAATGGTTACCCTGAACCAAAGGAATTTAGAGTACTCCCGCTGAACTCCATCATTCGGTTTGTGGAAATGCTGGAGAGCAGCTTGGAGTAGGCATAAAGGAGGGGGCAATTGCACAAAAGATCCCACTGGGTCATCCGCAAGGGCCCTCATCTAAATAAGTTAAGATAAGATAAGGTATACATAATTACTCAAAGCACCATCTCGGGCATTTTTTATTTAAAATAAAGTTTAAAAATAAGGTAATTGAACTTTATTCTGAAAGTAGGCCGCTGAGGCACTTCAAGTTAAAATCTACTAGCGATTCTGAAAAGGCCACTGTCAAGTAGAAACACTGAAATACTTAAGTAAGTCCGTTCATTATGAGATGCTGGAGAATAACAAGATAGAAAAGTATCCAATAATAATGTGTGGAAATCGTGTAAGTTTAAATCAATATACAAGATTATATCTCTAAGTACTGTGTGATCACTACATAAGTATAAAACAAAGTCGCTTTCTCTGTCCCTATATCCCTATGTATGTTTAAATCTTTAAAACTACGCAACGGATTTTGATGCGGTTTTTTTTAATAGAGTGATTGAAGAGGAAGGTTTATGTACATAATAACATCCATTAAATAGTGCACCCGTGCGAAGCCGGGGCGGGTCGCTAGTAGATAATAAACAAGTAATAGTGTAGGAAAAACTTACATCTTAATTTGGATTTATTCCCTTTTCTTTTCTGGATATTCAAAATCAATATCAGAATACAAGTGTGACAAGCGTCAATCAAGTTTTAATTTTATTTTTTACAACACGGATTTTTGCTAAATCTATGGACAGAACCACAGAGGGGAATAATTTAGAGAAAAAAAAGCAGTTTAAATTACAAGGAACGTGATAGCGAAAGGCAAAGAAACACTAGCGCACTTAAGTTATTAAATAATCTAATTATTTGTGGCTAAATATACAGATTTTTTGAATTGAGATATTTTGGAAACATAAACATCAAGATCATTACAGACGCGAAACAAATCATCAAACTCCCGACACATGCGAACACTAGGGTCGGTTGCACCAACATACGGTCACAGGCCGGTCATCGTCAAATATGGCGCCGGCAGCTGTCATCCCATAGAAACTTGTCAAACTTTCCATACAATCAGATTTTAACGAACACCGCTTACGATTACAGACGGTTTGGTGCAACCCACCTTTATTCCGGACCGGCCTTATTGACGACCGGTTTAGCCTAGTGGGTAGTGCACCTGCCTGTGAAGCTGACGGTCCTGGGTTCGAATCCCGGTCAGGGCAAATATTTGTGTGATGAGCATGAATATTTGTTTCTGAGTCTTGGATGTTTTCTATGTATTTAAGTATTTATATCTATTAAATATATCGTCGTCTGGTACCCATAACACAAGTCTTCTTGAGCTTACTGTGGGGCTAGTTCGATTTGTGTAAGATTGTCCTCTAATATTTATTTATTTATTTATTCTGAGGGCCTACTCCGAACTTCGAAATCCGGACTTCGTGTCGTATCGTCCCTTTCACTCTTGTGTTATATACTGAGTCTGTTACATGTACCTTTCGAAAAAAAAGTACATGTAACAGACTGAATAGGAAGTCAACCTAAACTCAATACCTATTTAGGCACTTGTCCCACCGCCGGCGAGTAGCGAGTAATCTCATAGTAATTCCACTCGCTTGAGCGAGAAAACGAGTAGAATTACTATGAAAGTACTCGCTGCTCGCCGGCGGGGGGACCAGTGCCTTATCTTCTGTAGTTGACGGAATTTAGACACAGGCACGCAGGAGACTAATCTGGGGAATGACCAACTAATTCTAAAAGTTGAAGTTCCAAGACTTTTTCCAAAAGATATGTTTAAGAGCCCTTATAAGTCTTAAAATGTTTTGATTTCAAATTATGACAAAAGTATTGATAATACCAATAAAGTGATTAAAATAAATAATACTATGATTTTATTAAAGTTTTAGATATAGCCATTGTTTGATTTTATTGTGTGTATTAGAATTTAATCGGAAAAAGACAGTCTTTAGATCGAAAATGGTCGATTTGGAGTGATGTTTGAAATTATATTTCTTAATGAAAAATCCAAAAAATACATTTTAAATTTATGACATTAGGCCGCAATGGTCCTGTTCTAGATAGTAACACTGAGAAAATGTCAAGATCTTTCTTCACAACTTCAGGAAGTACAAACGAAGACTATTTTTATTTATTTATTATTTACTACAACCAACTCAGAACTTTATATTTCGATGGTTAATTTCTTATTTGCTAACAGCTAGAGACCACATACCTCTCACCCCACGAAGACTTGCTAGACTAAGGACTCTCAAACGTCGTGTTTTTTCATACTAACTATCTAATTGAATTTATCTAATCAATTCGATAAACACTGAAACCTTAACCTTTTTACGCCATGTCAAATACAAAAGCAATCAAACGCGAGTTTTTATCCTGTAGAAATGTATGCGGGTTTCAGTAGAAAACACAAACATCCCTTCGGCTTTTTATAACTTCTTGTTATTTGCATTCTAGTCAGTATGTCTATATGGTTTTTAAGGCAGCCTTAATTTGTACTTGGTGAAGTACCTATACGTACATTAGGCAGTTATTAATACTATGCTATAAAAGTGTCAGCCCTGAAGTACTACCTTTAACTTGTATTTGTACAAGTACGCGGGGACTTATGAGGCTAAAGTTAGTTTAAGAGGAAACATTAACTCCAGCCTAGCTACTGATCGTGTTTATGTCGGACATACAGAATTCGTCCTTTTCTAGCAAATCAGCAAAAAGGGACAGCGCTAGCACCAGGTACCAAACTATCAAGGCAAGTAAACTTGAAAAGTAAATTAGGTAACGCAACACTAAGTTCATTGTGATAGGGGATAAATTCCCGTGACTCTGCTTGCAAGAGACAATAATCCTCACTAGGAGGTAGTGATTAAATCCTGCGCTTGACCTAGTTCCCGCGAAGTTCTAAAAAAGAATTGAATGGGTTCGTCTTGAGAGCTACAAAAATATCGTGAGATTTACATCGAGGTTAGGTTTTGTTTATCATTAAAATCACGGAAAATATAGCAAGGTGAATGAAATTGAGATAAAATTGTTGATAGGTATATTAGGTACCTAATATCTGGTTTTCTGTATCCAAAGACCGGGTTTCATATAAATCCGTTAGACCAAATGTCAGACCTAATTGAAATTACAAATAAAAAAGTTGGCCCAAATCACTGTCAATTGGCAGGGTGCCCAGAAGGCTGTCTGTATTGCCTCGCTTCACGGCAATACTTATTCGGTGAGCGAAATAGTGGCCAGCCCTCTGGTCACCAGAAGCCTCTATTAGGCGCTTCGAAAGATCTTTATAAAGTCGACTCGCTTTTGGCCCCCACGCCCCCAAAGTTTCTACGCCAAACGCCGCAAACATGTAGCTACTTTAATTTAAATTTAGAATGAAGGAAAAATTTTGGCACCGAGCAGGATTCGAACCTGCGACCTCCCGGCACTCGCGGTCAGTCGCTCTCGCCAACTGAACTATAGGTGCAATCGTTCCTTCGTATTAAGCAGTACCGCTGCTAACGTAAACTATTTAAAAAAAAATGTAGCTACTTCCTACAGCGACATATTTATGGCACTTGCGGTTAAACGCCACAAACATGTAACCACTTCCTATTTCCCTATTATCCTATATTTGCGGCACTTGTGGTTTTCGAATGGTGCTTGGAATATGGGACGGTGCCAGGGTATCAACCCAAGTAGCTTCCCAAACTAGCGGCCGACCCATACTCCAAGGCACCAGTGTCATTCCGTCGAGCCTTTTGCCGTCGTTTCTGGCCAAACCGCTCTTGGACTTCCGGCATTTTGGCACTGACAAAGGGCCCTTCGGATGACATTGATGCTGGCATGGCGGAGATCCTCCCAGCGCTTCGGACGCGTGTATACCCGTGGTGGCCTAGGCTGTAAACCATGCGACCGCATAAACAGCGATGTGGCTGGTTTGTTGGGGCCCCTAGACGTAGACTAGCTGCCAAGCGAAAGGTATAGTATTGTCCAGAAAAGTACCAATATTTTGAAAGAGTTTGGAGCCATAGACCTTAACTATAGACATATAACTTAATTACATAAACGTAGCGACATTAAAGATCTAACGGAGCTTTATAAAATAGAGCCTAAAATGTAATACAAAAAAATTGTAAATGTTAACATAGAAACTAACACGTTTTTAGCTAAGATATTAAAATTGAAGCCCCTAATTTATCATCATACCTACCTGTAAGTATGTAAGCTAGGAAATCTGTATTATAGTGAATGGGCGCTATTATACGTTTCTGTGGACGTCCACGTCACGATTTTTCCGTTAACGTCCACGATAATATCGTAGACGTCGATGCCTGACGCTTTTGTAGTTTGCCGTGTTCATGTCCATTTTATATAAATAAACAGCAAATCGTTTATTTTAGTTTTTTAATAATCGTATTGGCAGAATGTCATGACGAACCAAAAAGCAAATAATTGCTTATGGCTGAACACCGTGATGCTGTGTCACAAATAAATGTGGAATGGAAATTAAAAAAGAGCATCTTGCAGGCCAATTTTGTATGAAATTCCTTTAAAAGCCTCTCGTCTAGCCGCACCCGAAACGTGACACTTCGCAGCCTATTATAAGGAACATAACCTCAATATTTCATTGCATGTTGGAGAAAAGTATTTTAAACTGTTTAATATTGACGTTACCCAAGTAAAGATAAATCCGAGCAAAAAAAATGGAGTTTTAGCTGAAAATGCGGCAATCGCTTACATTGACAGTGACAGAGAACCTTGAGTTTTTTGGAGTGATCCATATTATATTTTTATTCATAGTAGGTATACTTGATTAAATTATATATAGTTGATTTTGTACATGTACATTCATAGATGTAAAGGCCACATTTTTTTTTATTTTTAATGGCTATTGGGCGACTAGCCAGCGTCATGTCGATGCCACATTTGACATGTCAGCTGTCAACTTGATGTTTTTTTTTTATCGTGACAGACCAAAGCACGATCTTATTACTTAATCCCTCCAAAAGTGTTGTATGTATGTCAAAGATAAGATTTGAACAAATATTTCTTAAAAACGATACTTACAAACCGGCCAAGTGCGAGTCGGACTCGCGCACGAAGGGTTCCGTACCATAAAAACGGCAAAAGATCACGTTTGCTGTATGGGAGCCCCCTTAAATATTTATTTTATTCTGTTTTTAGTATTTGTTGTTATAGCGGCAACAGAAATACATCATCTGTGAAAATTTCAAGTGTCTAACTATCATGGTTTATGAGATACAGTCTGGTGATAGCCGAACGGATAGCGAAGTCTTATTAATAGCTTCCCGTTTTACCCTTTGGGTACGGAACCCTAATAAAAAACAGTTTTGAACTCTATAATAAGTCTATATCAATTAAAAATATAATATGGACCACTGTCCCCAATTTCGTATCTTTACACACAACGCGCATTTATCGTGACGATATCGTGGAGTATACAGCGAGCCTACGGCATACCGTGGACGTCCACGGCATGCCGTTACCGTCCACGGTAGAATAAAAGCGTCTACATACATTTTTATACATTTCAGGTCCCCTGTTTTATCGTGACGGTAAATCGTGGACGTCCACTATAAAACCGACCAATGATACAGATTTATTAATTCGCAAATGACAGATACTACCCAAGCAAATTAAGAGATAAAATATGTGAAGGAATAGTTCATCATCATCATCAGCCTGTGTCAGTCCACTGCTGGACATAGGCCTCTCCCATGTCACGCCACTGAGCTCGGTCTTCAGCTCTTCTCCTCCAATCCCTGCCCACTGCCTTACGAATATCATCGCCCCACCTAGTTACAGGGCGTCCTACACTACGTTTGCCGACACGCGGTCTCCACTCAAGAACCAGTCTGCCCCAACGGCCATCGGTTCTGCGACATATGTGACCTGCCCACTGCCACTTCAGCTTACTAATTCGCTGAGCTAATTAGTAAGCTGAAGTGGAAGGAATAGTTACATTATGAAATCCCCCAAGGTTTAGTTTTACTTCTGAGCTGGAAAGTCAGATGGCAATCGCTTGTGGACTTGTGCCTACGCTAATCTTAGGACTAGATACCAAAGCGGATCCCAGGTCCAGGTTTCTTAAGGACACAAACGGGAAACCATTAGAACTAGTAAAGTAAAGATTGATCATGGTATAAAATCATTTCTATTGGGCCAAATAGTTAGTAAAACTAGGACACAAACGGGAAACCATTAGAACTAGTAAAGTAAAGATTGATCATGGTATAAAATCATTTCTATTGGGCCAAATAGTTAGCAAAACTTACCGTACAGCTTGACTTTGTTATCTTTCGTTTGAGCCACTATGATAACATATCCCTCGAGGTCCACGGATTTGCATTTAACTGTTGTCATTTTGTCTATTGCGTTTATTTGGGTTGTTGGGGCATTGAAGGAATTCATCTTGATATTATTACAATATTATTTTAATATTTATTAATTAACTAGTTATAACGAACGTTCAAGGGGCGCGAGCCGCGGCCAACGCTTCCTCCAGCACCATTTTAAACAGAATTTACGTTTAGAAAACGAATTTATCCCACACATTTTGGTAGAACACATTTCTCACTTATCCGGGGCAAAATTCTTCGGCCATGTCACTTTATCTTCGCTTCCTTAAAACACACGGCACGCGAAACACATGGTTCGACAAATAACACTTTTTACAAGTTATCAGTGTTTAATTATTGATATTTAAGCGTATTGACGAGATATTTGGTCGATTTAAGTTGCTGGAAGTCACTGGTCATGCTGGTTATCTGACTGTTTCGGGTTTTCAGGTTTACGAAACGCGCGCGGTGGTAACATTTGGGTTTTGAGTCGCGAACGTCCCAGCAGGGACTTAGTCGTGGTATTATGGTTTATTAAACTAACGTTTAAGGCCTTTGAGCGTGTTTTTGAGGTTGAGACGACGGTCCCACGTCCGCGGACTGGGTGTTCGGCGCGAATGGATATGTCCATCCCATTTTCGCACGATCAATAATGCTCCCTTCCCAGCATCCCTTAACTCCCACAGATACGCCGCCATTCACCTATTCCATGTGCTCGCGGTATTAATTCCGAGGTGAAGTATAAAAATTCTCTTGATTGCTGAAAATACAAAAATCATTGTCATAACTTCCACGACATAATAAAAACAAAAATGGTTTTTAGGCAAGGTCCCACCGAGATTTGAACTCGGATCGCTGGATTCAAAGTCCAGAGTGCTAACCATTACACCATGGGACCTCTTTTTGAAGGGGCCGAAATAACGGAATACATCAAACAATCGTATTAATCGAATAAATTTCTAATTTTTTAGTTCAAATTCGCATATTTTCTTCTTACGGAAATTCCAAAATGTATTAAATATACAGTAGTTTCATATAATTCATCAAACAACATGATATACCTCATGTTCATTCATATTATTCGATTTGACAAGTTTCAAATGTTTCTCCTAGATGGAGCTACAATGAGCATGAAGTTAGATGTTTGCTAACGTCACATAGTCTTTCAGCGCCATCTATGAATGACATTTTGGACTATGAGAAACTGTGTTTCCAGCACTAAAAATTATGAAAAAGAGGGTAAATTTTACTTACACAGTACATTATAATTAATTTTTTTCAAATAAGTATGAAATGGACATATTTGAACATGTTCATACAAATTTAAAAATAGATCTTAATGTCATTTAAAACGTAATTTATGTAATTAGTCATAAATTGTAAATTTACAAATTTCTGAATTTATTACTTTTATTGTTTACGATTTTCGACAAATATAAATATAATTTTTTTTTTTCAATTTCATTTATTAGTCATTTCATTTTGATCATTACATGGTATGTCAGTAAATCCTGCTCCGTTGAAGCCTACGCGCGTCAGGCATTTTCCGGCACCGTGGATCACGCCATAAACTGCACTTGGCTATACGTGACCGAGTCCGCGTTAAGATCCAACAAGATCCTTTGAATGAACATCATTAGAAGTATATGTCATTACGTAACCGCTGCAATAAAATCTCTAGGAAAGCAAAGAATAGATATTTCTAAAAAAGAATGCCCCCCTTCTAAATTGTGGAAGTTCCTAAAATCTCTTGGGGTGGGCAAAGCTTAGAAATGTATCTCAAGTTTTTTAGATTTAGATGCCATCAATAAGCATTTTAGTGCCTCGCCTGTGTCTCTTGAGCCTTCCGCTCTACTTTGTCACTTCTTGCCAGTACCAGACACCCTGACTTGTCTCTCTTTGAGTTTAGTCGTATTTCACCGCAAGCGACATTTGCCTTGCCTATCTCAAATATATTAAGACGAGGGCTGTCGGTGAGGATAACCTCAGTCTGAATTTGTTGCTCCAATCCTTTCCGACATTATTCATTGTGAAACGGGCGTAAATGTACACCTCGTTATTGTTTAGTCGTTTGTCGTTAAATAAAAACAGCATGGGGTTCATACACGGTTTATTTATTGTTCAGATACTTTTACACAGCACGTACAGTAATTAAACACAAAGCACTTAGGTTTAGTTATTTAAGTAGATTCTAATAAGATTCATCACAAAACAACTTTCTAGTTGCTGTGGACGCAGCGTCCTGGAAACTAGCCATCGTAATACCTTTCCCTAAAACCCCATATCCTGTCTCTATTTTTCAATATCAGCATGTTTTATCAAAAATTATTGTGCATTTTATAAATCCTAGTCTCATATCGCATCTCAGTAGGCACTCTATGTGAAATTCCTTTCCATCCGGTTTTCGCCCCGGGCACAGCACAATTTAGTTACAAGGTACCTTAACTTATTGGAACGTTGCTGTAGGTACATGGTGTAAGTTTGTCTATTTCATTCTCCCACTTTCCACTAAATCCCTCAAAGGTTAACTTGAAGAGATCCCTGATAGGTATGAGTTCGCCTTTGCACTTTAATCTTGAGACATGTACTATTGTTTTAACCTGTTATTGTGTACAATGTACAATAAAGTGTTTAATTACATACATACAATTTATTGCTCGACTTGACGGAGGCACTGCCGTGCTCCAGATTTGGAAACAAATATTACAATGCACTGTCACATTTTTGTTTAATTATATGTGTTACAAAAATAAGTATCACTCGTAGCTAAGTGAGTTGAGTTATCTCTTCAACTACTTACGTACTATTAAATTACAATATATTTTTTATATTATAAATGTACACATGATCACATACTTGAGGCAAAATTCTAGAGGGAAACCAGGACGGAAAGAAAAGCTCAATGTAATGTCTCATCAAGAGGTCAATTGGCTGGGAAAAGAATGGAATGGCGATTATCCCGCCTACAAGAGCTCGGATCTTAAATTTAATATTTCTTTCGTGGACATTTCTCTGATAGCCATCCCCGAGGCCGAGGGAAGGGTCGGCAACGCGTACGTGGAGTTTGGAGTTGCGGGCGCCTATAGGCTGCGGTGGCCGCTTACCATCAGGTGAACCGTACGTTTCTTTGCCACCGGCGTTATATAAAAAAAAAGCTGTGATATGACACGCAAATAAAACGCAGATGCTACGTAAAACGCTGTGGACAAGTTCTAATGGGTGCAATTCACCATCGAGTTACATTTCATGCCTGATACGTTCACAGTACGGTCATGGTATGATACGGTGTAGTGGGTCTACGCCTTTCAGTTTATCGATTCTGAGAACTATATAAGTTACCTTGGTAACCAGTCTGAACTCCAGCTCAAAATAATAAATGCGTTCAAAAAAGAAGAAAGCTCGTTGGTGGCTTGTTGGGGAGAGCCGTGAGATAACATTCTTCTAAAAATGGACGGATGGGTTCATCCAAGGCATAATTATGCAGCAGTCTTCTTCGGCACGAAATGTCCAAAGTGTTGATCTCAAGACTTAGCAAGCTCGATAGCTTTCATGGATATTGAAAATACAAGAACATTTTATATAACAATAACAATTAACATTTTTCACGTCAAATTTCAACCCTTTTCAAAAACTGATAGGAGATCCAATGAAAATAAAATAGTAAATATGGGTCCAACCATAGTCCTACTTTTCTAAATTATGGGTATTTCTAACGATTAACTAGCAACATTCGCATCCTTCAAAAAAATTGGCAGCAATAAGTTATGTAGCACACATGAGATTTTTGAATATAAAAAAAATCAAAGATTTGACGTCGCAAATTTTCATTTTTGTCAATTTATAAATGTTATTTCTTTATTTTACTATTAATTAAATGTTTTATTTTTATGAACTCGGGGAAAATTTTAATCTTTCGGTAGCAACACTGATAATAAAATGTCAGTTTGTCACTGACTTCGCTGTAGTAAGGTTGTCATTTCGTCTATCTGATAACGTGATAGATGAATGGAAAATAATTAACACCGTAGCAGCGAAGTTTACGTGTTCCGCGACTCCGAATATAAAAGCCGCGAGTGTTAAAAACCAGTGTCAACCTAAATATCGTCGCTGTTCGAACCGCCATGATCAATGTGGGAAACAAAGATGGCGGAATAATATCGTGATCATAACCAAAAGCGTCCGTTTTGTGGCGTCGTGCGTTATGTGCTGGGGTGGGCGCGGGTCGCAGCCGTGTCGGGGTGCGTGAGCGCGGGCGCGGGCGATGGGCGCGCCGGGCTGATGCCGCCGGCGGGCCGCGCGGCTATGGCGGCCGAGGAAGCACGCCCGCTGTCGCTCTTCACCGCCGTCTTCGAGTACACGGCGCAGGGCGGCGACGAGCTCACCCTCCGCCGGGGCGAGATCGTTGAGGTGCTCTCTAAGGACCCGAACATCTCGGGGGACGACGGCTGGTGGACGGGGAAGATCGGGGACCGCATCGGCATTTTCCCAGCGCAGTATGTGACTGAGGAAGACCCGCTAGCGGTCACATCTGTTATCGGGGACGTGGATCCCCCGCGCGTATCGTTCTCCGAGCTTAAACTGGAGGAGGTGATAGGTGTAGGCGGGTTTGGTAAAGTGTACCGAGGATATTGGAACGATGAGGTGGTGGCGGTTAAAGCGGCGCGGCAGGACGCGAATGAGGACATTGAGGTTATCAAAGAGAGCGTGCTGCAAGAGGCTAAGCTCTTCTGGATGTTGCAACACGAGAATATAGTGTCGTTAAAGGGTGTGTGTTTAGAAGAACCTAACCTGTGCTTAGTGATGGAGTATGCACAAGGGGGCTCTTTGAACCGAGTGTTGTCGGGGAGGAAGATCCGGCCGGGGATCCTGGTGGACTGGGCCATACAAGTGGCCCGTGGCATGGCATACCTGCATGAAGATGCACCTATATCTCTCATTCATCGGGACCTCAAAAGCTCGAATGGTAAGTTGTTTCTTTATTATGATGAATATTGTCGGCTAGTCTGAATTTTAGGCCCAAAAATGGAAATAAGCAAGGCTTTCAACTTTACCCAATGATATGTAAATCACATTACGGGTATGTGAGATTATAGGTTTGGCAAACATTGCATGATCTAACATCTGTGAGAGGAGTATCCATGATAAAGATTATAGGTTACTATTAACCCATTGCCGCCCAGCTAAAAAAACAAAACAATTTCACTCCGGGTCTGGGAGATGACGGCTTAAATAAATAAGGTACCCTTTGCAGAGCAACAACATGTGTCAAGATAGGGAATCAAATCTTATAACACTATTTTTTCAAAAAATTCAAAATTATTTTTTTTTTTATCAAATAACGTTAACAAGGTTGTCAAATCCTCCTTTTAAGTAAAAACTTGTGTTAGAAGGAATTCGCTCTTTCATACAAGGTGTTGAGTAAGTTAAGGATAAAAATAAAATAAATTTAAATTAATCTTAAATCTATACTCAAGAGCAAAGCAAAATCAGACACTACCAATCTGGATTACGAAAGAATTTGTTCAGATCATTTTTTATACAGCAATGGTGCCACCAAGTTAAGGCTTAAACTTATTTAAAATGGCAAGTTGTGAACACCAGCTTATACTTGGAATGTGATATATGGGTCACACATTGATCCCTTAGACCTATATAAACCCAAAAAGGCCACAACACTTAATCTATCAAGGCTCCGGAAGCATCACATTCCTGAGATAACGGTGTTGATAACAATTTTATCAATCATGTAAATATGTCAAAATGTTTGACCTTATCGAAAGTGCCAATTGAATAATTGAATGTTGCTCAGTAAGAGAATTTATTATGCTAATGTACCTGGAGCATCGAAAAAGACTTGGGACTGGGTAGTATAATAAGAAAACTTCCGAAATTCTTGGGATGAACCACTGGTTGCATTATGTGAATGTCAGAATATATATTACTGAGCTAAATATTCCTATTTTGTAGTGTGTTGTGGGTTATGGGG
This sequence comes from Epiblema foenella, assembly GCA_963556455.1. NCBI lineage: Eukaryota > Metazoa > Arthropoda > Insecta > Lepidoptera > Tortricidae > Epiblema > Epiblema foenella. The sequence goes on from OY747111.1 coordinate 18,060,204, forward strand.
TGGCTATCTATCACTGCAATATCACTTGCTCTCAATCTTTAACCTTACCATTCTGGCACTAGAATTGAATTTCATGTCCTCTGCCTACCACTTTTGGGAATACAGCGTTGAGTTTGTATGTATGTAAATATTCCTCGGAATTATTATTTTCTATGATGTAATATCAATGTAGATGACATAGGAAGTATAGGTTGAATAACAAAGGCCAACTCGACAGAATCGACCCAGTCACCTACGGACTAATACCTCCGATCGGGGCAAAATTTTGAAAAGGTCTCATTGTTTATAGGAATTAATCTCTTAGAACTGTTTTACTGTTCTCCAGTCGGGTGTCAAATTCTAGTTGGAACTAATCTTGTTGGATCTTCACATAATTTTATTTATTTATTATTATTTATTTATTTATAGCCTCTTATTCAGAAGATTACATTAATACTAAAACTACAGTAACCGCGTTTTTGTTTTTTTTTTTATACTTCTGTGTGCCTTCTGGCAAAGGCCTCCCCCAGCCTTCTCCATTCCTCCCTGTCTGTGGATCTTCACATAATTATGCTTACACAAATAAACTTTTCGCAAAAGTTCAACAAGCATAATTAACCTATCAATTAAGTGCTACCTTGACCAACACCGAGAAATTCCAATAATATCCACACGTGGAAAGCTCATGATTAATTAAGCTGACCTTCACTCATCAAATTAATCGAGGCTCAAAACTCTATAATTGGGGTCAAACATCTGTCCATTGGCAGATTTTTATTGCCCTTATGCAATCTTTTGGTACATTGTTCAACCCACAACTGAGCGCCATCCACCCACATCTGAACCTAATTCATGTCAAATTATACTTTGAAAGTGTTAATTTGATTATTACAAGGATAAAAATGACTGGATCTTAAACTGTGATGTGTTTTTTATTAGCATCATTATGAGTTTTATTCTGAAAGTTTCTCAGCAATAAAATTATTATAGGCATTCATAAAAAATTAGCTCATCAAGAAACTGTAGGTATTAAACCGCCGATGACGTCGAAACCACACACGCAACTTATTTATCGATAGACATACATACATATAATACGTGACCATATTCTTTAACTTCGTTTGACTTCGCTCGAGGCGCCGTGCAATTAGGGAATGCAATCGCGACTCGAGATTGCAAATTCGAGATCCCGCGGGATTAGAAATATCAATCCCGCGGGATCCCGGAATTTTCGGGATCCCGTCTAGTTTTAAAAAAATAACAAATTTGGATGACTAAAAAAGCTAATAACTGCTTGTTTGTGATAGTGAGGTTAAGTAAAATAACATATTACTCGAAAGAAAATAAAAACCTTTATTCTTTAATCTTACCAACCAAAAATAATTATCAGGTTTTAACGAAATTAACATAGGTAAATTAGGTAATCAAAATAATCAACATATTTCAAAGGAATTAGGAAATAGTTACCTAAGACGAGTGATTTTGAAAATGACTCCTTAAAAAACAAAGGGTATTAATAGTATCCCAATCCCGTCAATCTCGAACGGGATCTCGTCATATGATGCGTCGGGATTGATCCCGAAAAATTACCCGAGATCTCGCGAGATCGGGATCTCGCGGGATCGGGATTGCATTCCCTAGGTGCAATACTCCGCGTGTACAATGAGGGCTGTCGTTTTTGTGCTCACCAGTTGGCGCCACTGTCGAGTAAGGTCCAGCTGTCAAAAATTGTTATGAAGTTTTAAATCATATTTAATACCTTAAAACCGTACTGTAAAAATATCGAACATCCCGCATTGTTGCGCAGTCCCGTTTTGTTCGGAAAAAAAGGAGGAAATAAGATTCCGAAAGACAAAACTGTCTCAAAGCATTGACCCGTAACTCATATTTGCCATAATCAAGCTCAGGTATTGCAAAATAGTCACCATATTGTTCCAATTAGATATTAACCCGCGTAACACAACCATAAAGAGTGACATTTGACATTTCGGAGACCTCACGCTACACTAGCGCCTCTAGCGGCGAATTCATACGCGGTAGCCCACATTAATAATGAGCCCTTCTACCTACACATTAAGTTGTATTAATAATTTATTATCAGTATAATGCAACATTAAATCCATAAAACAATCCTTGACACCATTTATACAAATGTCCAACGCAACAAAAACTTGTTAAATGAACAATAACAATCAAGTAAATATTGACTTCCATATTTGTACCTAACGTTTGTCATTTCCTTGTTTAATCATTTCACTGCAGCTTTATCCAACTTTCACACGAACTAAAAAGGCTTAAACGCCTTTACAAGCCCTACAAGTTATGCCCTTTGTTAAGGAGGCTAAATTATCTGGGCCACTAGCTATTGTGATTTCTAAATGGGCTGCATCTTGTGCAATTCACCCTATTTCTGCATAATTGCGGTAAATTATAAATGCATCAGCGTTATTTTAATAATACGCGATATTACAGCCGGTAAAGCAGAAACATGCAAATGTATTCTGTTCTCAAGGCTGCTTTGGTGATCATTTGCCTTTTTAATGTAGAAGTACATCAAATATTGTGTAAAATCATTTACTTTAGATTACACTATTTACATAGTCGAAACTTTAGTCCAGCGCTGGCACTAGCCACTGATAAGGATAGAGCATTACACTCCGCGCCGGCGCGTCCAAAGTTTTATCTTTCCCTTGTTTTTCTCCGTTCGTCATGTTGCCGCTCCTAGGCACCTGAGAGCCTACCCCCGATTATCTGCCTCTGTCGCACTTGCATGTTCGAGCGACAGAGCGAGATACCTACTTCTTATCCGCTCGACGCTATGAGGCGTATATTATCGTTGGCATTTACGAATCCATAGATTTTTAGCGGGTTTTCCTACACCGAGTTATTTTACATGTACGATATTAAAATTACGCAGCCTAATCTAAAAGCCTGTGTATACGACGACCACCTTAGCTTAGTTGGTAGTGACCCCGCCTACGAAGCTGGAGGTCCCGGGTTCGAATCCCGGTCACGGCATGTATTTGTGTGATGAACACGAATATTTGTTCCTGAGTCTTGGATGTTTTCTATGTATTTAAGTATCTATTTATCTATATAAGTATGTATATATCGTCGCTTAGTACCTATAATACAAGCTTTGCTTAGTTTGGGACTAGGTCGATTTGTGTAAGATGTCCACAAAATATTATTATTATGTTTTTAGAGATTAGTTCGATATTCGAATTCATGTATTTACTGCTCCGGCAAGTAATAATGTTATGCACTTGCACTAACCTCTCACTTGATTTCGGATTTGAAAAATAGCAGCCTAAATTGCTTTATAAATCTGCTTTTACTCCGCTTGGGAACTACAGTTCTTTGCCACAATAGATTTAAAGAGTGTGCAAAATTGCCAACTTCGTTTTCCAAAAACAAGTGCTTGAACAAAGTCTATATTATTAAATTAAGATAGTATTATCCCTAAATTCCCAATGTATTTTCCCTGTTGTTATTGTCCCTAAGTTCCCAACATACATTTATTTTACATGCATGTATTATACATATAAACCTTCCCCTTGAGTCACTTTATCTGTTAAAAAAAACCGCATCAAAATCCGTTGCGTAGTTTTAAAGATTTAAGCATACATAGGGATATAGGGACAGGGAAAGCGACTTTGTTTTATACTATGTAGTGATTACATCGAAAAGCATAATAACAATAACATTACATAACAAAAGATACATAGATAAAGACGAGTTTTATTTGCCACCCTCGCCAAATGGGGAGTGAACCCCTTCGCGATCCAATCGGCCGAAAGCTAGCCTGGATTGTATCAATTTTCACTTAGCGAAGTAAAATGGAGGTGTCTGAACCCTTTTGGCTTGACAGGGCAAATTTTTCATCAGAAATGCGCGGCTTTCTGGTTTTTTGGGCTTTCGATAGTCGCGGGCAGAGTTCGAAATTATCAAGATAATTATGGTCTTTGATAATTATCGCGATAATTATCCGATAATTATCCCTCTTATGGGTAGGGTGGTATACGTTATTTTATTAGTTAAATTTATTTTCCGATCCGTCTACATTAGCCAGTTGAAATTTTCACAGATTATATATCTCTGTTGCCGTTATAACAACAAATACTAAATGACAGAGTAAAATAAATATTTAAGAGGGCTCCCATACAACAAACGTCATTTTTTTGCCGTTTTTATGGATAATGTTACGGAACCCTTCGTGTGCGAGTGTGACTCGCACTTGACTGGTTTTGGACCGTCACATATTGGAAACCTTAGAAAAATTATGGGACTTTGAGGACATTTTTTAAATATCAGATTGATTCTGAGCAGGCAAATACAAAAGTTTACAAATTCTGATGAGAAAAAAGGAAAAGTTAAAATTTGGAGTGTAAGGCACATTTTCTGGAGCTTTGGTGACCTGACTCAAAATAGCTACTCCACCAGTCTCGCATTGTGTGAATTACGAAAGAGGAGGGTACATTTTTCTCGTCTCGAGTCGCGTCGCATTCTGATTTGCTATACATCCTATAGTTACAGTACAGTCAAAGTCATACGTTACCAAAGCGACAAAACTATGTACGCTCTTGCGCCCTTGTATTAAGGCTATGTTTGCATATTTTGCCACTAAGGGTCGGTTGCACCAACATACGATCACAGGCCGGTCATCGTCAAATATGGCGCCGGCAGCTGTTATCCCATAGAAACTTGTTAAACTTTCCATACAATCAGATTTTAACGAACACCGCTTACGATTACAGACGGTTTGTTGCAACCAGGGATCGGATACCGGTATTTTCTCCATAGAAAAATACCGGTATTATTACGGTTACCGGTTCATTATTTCGTTTTTAATGGGACAATCTAATAATACGACGTTGTTACCTAAATACATGATTCAGCCCTACGTAAAGAGCAAAAAATAATCCAAAATATTGGGCTAATTCAGGGTTTTTTAAAAATACCGGTATCGGTCCCTGGTTGCAACCCACCCTTAGTCTGTATAGATTTCGATGGTGACTGTAGCCAACTATGCTAAATGTTTAATTAATAGTCACAAAGGCGAGAACGCGCCGAGCGACTCCTCATTAGAGAATTCAATTAAGTACCGTGAGTGCCGAGCTTTATAGCCCTGCCTGAATAATTGGGTTACGGCTGAATATCTTGCAGAACTTTCGGTACGAATTAGTAGAATTCGGGACTGCATCTCCTCACACACACATCTGGCCAGTATCCATATGGGTGATTTGATTATTGACTAAAGCCCATGACGGACAGGTACTATGAAAATGCGTCATGGATGGTTTAGCTAGTGGGTAGTGCACCTGCCTATGAAGCTGACGGTCCTGGGTTCGAATCCCGGTCAGGGCAAATATTTGTGTGATGAGCATGAATATTTGTTTCTGAGTCTTGGATGTTTTCTATGTATTTAAGTATTTATATCTATTAAATATATCGTCGTCTAGTACCCATAACACAAGCTTTCTTGAGCTTACTGTGGGGCTAGTTCGATTTGTGTAAGATTGTCCTCTAATATTTATTTATTTATTTAAATGAAAATTTATTCAAAAGTGGCCCATCTGCAGGTATGTAAATAGTAAATAAATAAAATTAAGGCGATTCCTCGATTCGGTCAACCACGCCCCCCGTGAAAGCACGCTTATGTCTTTCGCTCACGACAAAACGGGATGCAACACATCGGGAATGGCTTTTTTGACAAATCTTGATAAATCTCTGACTGTGTGCAGTTTTTTTAAATTTCCTCTTGACGGAGTTCAGATGAGATAAAATACCATCATATTAAATGTAGTTTAATAATGCGTTGTTTTAGTAGGCTGAGTAAAAACAGGAAAATACTCAACTTATGATTTTTTTTTCTATCGAGAAAATATTAAGCAATCATGTTTCAGCTATTGTCAGAAACAATCATATACTCAAGGCTGCAAGGTTTGTATACGGTTTTTTTTGGAAATAGGTATACAAATTTTGTGGTTTTTATTAGTTTTTTTTTAAATTACATCTAAGAAGTTGTAATGTAGTTAGAGGCTTGCTGGAACTGACATCGTTATCTTGACGAAAGCTTCGAAATAAATAAAGAAAAAAAAAGAATCATATATATCTGAAAATCAATCCTTATTGTTTCCTCGTCTATGCAGAACAGCGTTTCAAAGAACGCGATATTTCTCGCTGTACGGCCTTAATATTAGATGACACTCGCTTACTAAGTATTGTTATTAATTTTTGGTATCTGTAGGCATTGGGCAAAGATCACTGGAAACGCTTTACCATTGGCCAATAACTTGTCATCCATCACAGAACTGAAGTCTGTTCTTCATTAAAATTCTCGAAAGGTCTTCATAATGACTCAAAATTTCGTACCAATTACGGTTACACAACTTTTAATGAAACTATCATAAAAATGAATAGTTCATGCTTACAGTGTTTAATTATTTCGAGTTTCGACAACGGCAGTTCGTTACGAACTCGAAAAAAATGGTCTCGCTTTCGCTAGACCTATATGGCATGAAAATTCTGGCCCAAGTGAGTAAGAAGTTGATATTTAACGGACGATTTCGGTGCCAGGCGTGTTCGTCTTGCTGCTGCGGCTAAACTAAAGCTTAAGCGCTTTTAATCATCATTTATAATGCGCACTGCTAAGGTTTGAAATTCCCTGCCAGCGTCTGTATTTCCGAGTTCATATAACCTAGACCTTTTTAAGGCATGAGTGGAGGAATGAGGCGGGCTTAAGGCACTCAAAGCTCTTCATGGAAGGAGTGGATACAGGCTGGACCAAAAAAATTTGGAAATACAGCAGAAAACAGCTCAGGATGATAACTGGGGTGTTTACAGGTCACTTCGGGGTCAAAGGAATCTTGGCCAAGATGGGACTAGCAGACGACACAGAATGTAGGATGTGTGGCGAGGATGACGAGACAATGGAACACTTACTGTGTGAATGTCACGCCCTTGCCAGACAGAGAATGAATGACTTTGTCAATGGTTATCCTGAACCAAAGGAATTCAGAGTACTCCCGCTGAACTCCATCATTCGGTTTGTGGAAATGCTGGAGAGCAGCTTGGAGTAGGCATAAAGGAGGGGGTAATTGCACAAAAGATCCCACTGGGTCGAAGTGCATCCGCAAGGGCCCTCATCTAAATAAGATAAGATAAGATAAGGCACGAGTGAATAGGCATCTTCTGGGTGAGCTCGCTTCACTGTCGGTCTCATCTTTGCCCCCTGGCTAGATGCTGGCCAAGAGCAATGCCATTTTTTATAAAAAAAAAGGCTCTGGCACACCTCCGTAGTGTCCAGGGTATCATTGCGCTAAGAACGAAAGAGCATGTGATATGCCGCGAGCGCGTGCGAGCAGGATGACATGATCGAAACATCGGTTAGACAGAAAACCTTTTGTACGTAAGTACTCTTAATTATCCTGCGCTTTTGAGTTTATTTGCAGTATAGTAATGGCAGTTTTACACTAGTTCAGTTTCGGATATAATAAAAAAAACTGATAATGTCACCGTTATAGCGTAATGGGATCTATGCCCAAGTAATACTGGAATTACTTACTAATCTCTAGTTGAATAAATAAACAATTTTATGCGATTATTTTATTCGCCGATTTCAAATTATCTATTATGCAACCGTATAATTTTATAGTTTGGAATGGCTCAGTATCGTAATAAAAGATTTTATTTGTCCAATTTAGAGTTATGTCCCGAATAATGAAGTAGACTGACTGGCAATTTATACAATTTCAGTTTAATGTCCATACTAATAAAGTCTACCCCTGCTTATATCTCCATATATTATGGTTTGAACTATTTGTATTTTTTTTTGAGGTGTGTAACAAAGAGTATTGTAAAGTATACGGTACGATTTCTATTAGAAACGTACGATTCTTGAATTTCTTGTTGTTAGTAAAAAACTCCTGAAATATGCTGAATATTAACTTACTAGATAGTAAATTAAGGGGATTCCTCGATTCTGTCAGCGACGCCCCCCGTGAAAGAGACTCTTCGGAAATGGCTTTTTTTAGACAAATGTCGGTAAATATCTTGACTGTGTGAGTTTTATTAAATTTCCTCTTGACAGAGTTTAGATGAGGTAAAATACCATCATATTAACTTAATTGTGTCGTTTGATAATGCGTTGTTTTAGTAGGCTGATTAAAAAACGGAAAAAATAAGTCTTTATTTTAATTTGTATTTTTTTTATCGACAAAATTTGAAGCAATCATGTTTCGGCTATTGTCAGACTAACAATTATAGTCAAGAATCATGTATCGGAAAATTAATCGAAATTATTCCCTCGTCTGGGCAGAGCAGCGTTTCGAATAACGCGATATTTTTGGTTGCACGCCCTTAAGGCGCGTAATAGAGTGAAATACCACATTTTGGTCGAGTTCAAAGGCCTAAAACTCAAAACTGGCCCGAAATATAGGTCTCGAAAAGTTATACTTGAAGAATTGATACGTCCTCTTCAATCTGAGCGATGGAAATTGCAACACGCCTAGATTGTCCTAACAAAAAAGAAATATCAAATAAGGCATTTTTCAACCTTTTAAATCGCTACTGCTCACTATCTAGACATGTTTTTTACACGGGATATTCAGAAAATAAAACTTAATTCAGTTTTTCATAATTTGTGCGACGGATATTGTAAAATAATCATGACTTTTGTCAAAAACCTGGAATAACTACCACACCGTCATAAAAGTTGGGGCGGATACGTGCGCGGGCGACGGGCGGCAGTCTGCCACCGGCTCTCGGACGGGAAGGCTGTGTGGCTGTGTCGCTTTGCGCGCGACGCTAAAATATAAGAGTTCGGTTCTGAGACAATATACCTACTTAACTATTTTATATATTTAATTACTTCAAACATTCCTACGTATTTAGAAAATAATAATATAAAAAATACATACACACATACAAAAAATCTGCAAAAACCTGTTACAGGGGGGGGGGGGGGGGGGGTAGTGCGGCGGGAAAGGCTAAGCCACGCCCCAACGCGCAAGGTCGTTCGCGGGTATAGGCGCCTTAAGAGTGTCTATTAGAAACATACGGTTTTTAGAGAGTGTGTGTAATAAAAACTCTATTAACTTAGTGTTAAAGTAGTATATCCAATGGAACAACGGCATATGTCAGTGTTTTACTCAAAGAATTTACCTGTACTAGTTCTATAACTAAGATCTTAAGACAAAGTCGAAAATCGCTGATGTCTCTGCTTGGGATATAACAAATTTTCAAGGAAGGTACCCCTTTTAAGGGAGCAATTAGGCTTCATTTTCTTTACTGAAGCAATTAGAAATCGTCCTTATTGACATCAATAAAGGAACCTTTTATTTGTTAATTACATGCGGTCGTGTTGATTTTGGACAGCAGTTATTTTGTAAACGCGCAATGAAATGCATGCAAATTACAGTTGTGTGAGAAATGAAGTGTCTCGAGTACGGAGCCAGAGGGCCTACCCTATCTCCCTCTCTGTCGCACTTGCTAATTTCACAGAGAGGGAGATATTCGAACTTCGTTCGTTTTCGGTTCGCGGTAGCCCCTCCGAACTTCGTATCGTGCCGTCCCTTTCACTCTCGTGTTATTCATTATATGAGTGAAAGGGACGGCACGATACGAAGTTCGGTGTAGGCCCTCAGTTTCGAATATTTACTTATTTTGGACTTGTCGATTTTTATCTTAAAATGCAACTGTTTCGAAATGTTTTGGCAATTAAACGGCAGGTTTAGTGAGAATTAACTGTTATCTTAAAAATGCATCAAAGTATCAAACACACTTTATAAGTTCACAGCTAGCAAATGTGGAATTTTCCTTTTTTTAAATATGTAATGTGGACCAAAGTAGCCACTGAATGGATCCCACAAGATGGCTCCCGAAGCAGAGACAGACCGAAAAGGAGATGGCGGGACGACCTTGATACATTTTGTACGGATTGGCGGGAACTGGCACACGACCGAGACGAGTGGCGAAAAAGAGGGGAGGCCTTTGCCCAGCAGTGGGACACTATATAGGCTATAAAAATATATATATATATATGTAATAATAAAGTTTACAAATAGCGTTAATACACTTAGATTTTCCATTTTTTAGGCTTCCGTAGCCTAAATGGCGAAAATGGAATCCTTATCATGTCTGTCCGTCCATATGTCACAGCCGATTTACTCGGAAACTATAAGCACTACAATTATGAAATTTGGTAGGAAGCTGTATTCTATGACCCGCTATGTAAAAGTGGTTTGAACAAGATAGGTTTTAGAGTTTTTGAGTGTTCGCTGAAAAACTGTCTTGCCCAAACAAAAGGTCGTAAGTGCCGTGAGTTCCCTATTAAGATATGACCTTCTTAGATTCAATGTATTGGATAGAGGTTTTAAATGTGGACTAATAGCTGTTGGTACTTGTCAGTCCGACCCAGGCCGGGCCTAGCTGAGTTTCTTGCTGGACTCTTCTCAGCTAGGCTAGGTTTAGTGAACCAGCGACAAAACTCCCAGTAGCTCGATTCCACTCATACCTCAGATTCGGTTGAAACCGCTCAACCAATCTCACTGGAGCGCAAACTCAAGAGTATTCCAGTGTTCCAAACCACACGCGTGGTCGTGCCGGAAGTTTTCCCCTGGATTTTCGCCAGGCTACTCTCCAACCGCGCACTCCTATCGCTTTATTGTGCCCGGCCTATAAAGCCACAGTCAGATTAAAAAAAAAACAAAAAAAAGTGTTGGTACTTGTACTTGGCTGGTTTTTTTAAAGATCCATTAGAACAAATGTCAGTGAAGCTTAATATATTTTTAGACGTAACTTAACCTTATCTGACGGAAGTTTATAAACCCGAGCCTTGAGATATTCCCATGATTTCCACCAAACCGGATTACTATAAATGTCAGAGGAAATCGAGAGATCGTGGGACACTTTGTGGAGGGAAACAGAATGGTAAACTATTTCTAATACTGTCGACGGCACTTTATGTACCCAATAGTGAACCTTACTGCAAAGAAAAGGTCTGCTAATTTTTTTTATACAACCAGTGTTGCCAGGTGGTTACATTTCTTACATTTTTCGTAACTTTTGACCGGCTCGCGTAACATGTAAGTAACTTCTGTTGTAAATGATTTTTTTGTAACTTTTGACAATAATGAAACTCTATATGAAAAAAAAGAAAGGTCAATTGTATCTAACCGGGACCAGGCGAGACAATTTGTAGGCTTTCATACAGAAAAGGTGACAAAAGAACCTACATGGTACGCCTCAGTCTGTCCGTCTGTTGCAACTATGTATCACATTCGAGATACCGCCCATCAGACTGGCGTAATTCTGTCGCCGAACTCGCCGAATTAAAGTTGTATGTGGCTACTCATTTCTTAAAATCGAAATTTACGGAAATAATTATGAAAAATATAAAAAATGTAACTTTTGCATCAAAAATGTAACTTTTCAAGAAAAGAAATGTAATTTTCGTCCTAAGGGTCCTGGCAACACTGTATACAACGCCGGTGGCAAACAAGCTTACGTAGTCCACCTGATGGTAACCGGCCACCGCAGCCTATGGACGCCCGCAACTCCAAAGGAGTCACCGACCCTTTATAAAATTTGAGGATGCACTGTATTGACAACAGAAGGGACACATTTAGGTCCCTCGCTCACAACACAGTGCATCCTCGGGAGCTCTGGCAACCTTGCTCACCGCCAGGAACACAACACTACATACTTGTATAGTAGATAATGTTATCATGGCTGTGGTCTTCTGCAAGGCGGAGGTACTTCCCCAGTTGGGCTGCTCTAAATTCGATCAAGATGACTGTTTTGCTTTGCCCTACCTACCTCTCTTAATTGCGTTTTTTCCATACGTTCGGCATACGAACTATAACTTAGTATGTAAGAGTTGGATCTTTTTCTGTATCTAGAATAATCTACATGCAATTGATTGTTATAAAATTGCCATTCCAGTGTCAAATGTTCTGCAGCGGTCACAAGTCCTTATCTAATCGGCCACGTGGCTTTATCGCCCTAAAACATCGTTATAATTATCCCCTAGTAAGCTGGTATTCAGTGCATGAGAAACGCCCCATAATAATATGCCCGGCTGTTAGAACATTCGCTCACGCGATTTTTTTTTCAGTTGTCACAATTTATTAGTGAGACACGTTTTGCGGTGGTGAGGTGAAGCCTGCGTGTGACTGCTGTTTTTATGTCTTTCCCCCTATGCTGGCCCATCAGACCGCATAGGGAGGTTGTCCACCACAATATCTGTCGCTGGCCGCATAGAAAGCCAAACTGGAACAAATACAAATACAAACATTTATTCTGCAAATAGGCCACAAGGGCACTTTTACATGTATGACTATAATAAGTAATACATTTTTCATGTCAAAATATTAATTTACAGTTCAAGAAGGAATAATAATTTCGAGTTTAACAATTATAACAAAATTAATGTCATACAGTGAAGATAAACTTGCAAAGTTATCTATTACAAATATTAAGTTAGAGATGTATAAGGTCTCAAGATTAAACAACGAGTGAAATTAATATATTATCCCAGAGATGTACATGGTCTCTGAGCGTCAAAATTAAAATTAATTTAATATTGTTAGAGATGTATATGGTCTCTAAGTCACTGATAATAAAAACGAATCCACAACGGGATGATGTCTCTCGTCAATCCCCTATGAAAAGACACTAGTATTAACGTAGTCACTATGTCCTAGCAAGCATGAACAGACCGGACTCCACAAACAGCACCCGATCACGAGTATGACGCGTATCTCAGCCATCGCCTCCCTCGACCATCTGTTAGGGAAGGTGGCGACCCGATCAACGACGCCACCGTAGGCAAAGCCCTTAAAGCGAGCATGACATATTCAAGCTGGCGGACATTGATAATAACAAAGTTAAGGCGACAAAAAAAGAAGTGTCTACTTTAGATGCCAATAAAGGGATTCGATTGGCAAAAAGGGCAAACACCCTGTAGTTTGCCTTTTTGCCAATATACAGACCGCAAGATACAGATTCAGCCTACACCTCAGATTCGGTTGAAACCGCTCAACCAATCTCACTGGAGCGCAAACTCTTAGAGTATTCCAGTGTTCCAAACCACACGCGTGGTCGTGCCGGAGGTTTTCCCCTGGATTTTCCCCAGGCTACTCTCCAACCGCGCACTCCTATCGCTTTATTGGGCCCGGCGTATAAAGCCACAGTCAGGTTCAAAAAAAACAGATTCAGCCTAGTTTGGGGTCCGCCGGACATCCCTTTGTTATGTAAATTTGTGTGTATAAGTGAATAAATAATTTGATTTTTTTTTGAAAAACAACCAAGTCAATTCTGCAACTGCAACAATTCTACTAGAGTCGCAAGCGTCCATAGGCTACGGTTTCTGTTCAACATCAGTCAACTCGTAAACTTATTTGTGTTGTTAGTTTGTTGTTGTATAAAAAAAATCATACAGACACTACGGGCCAGCAGAGGGTCTTTTTCCCAGAAAACTCGATACCGTGACTCGGGAACCGACGCGAAGTATACAGTGCCATCTATCGATGACTATAGTTTGACACGATTAATGCGGCTGAAAATTTAGTTTTTTGTAAAGAAAGCCTTAAAAACAGTCGGAACTCCCATCCGTCTCAAATCGCTTTTTTTTCGAACTATTTCCTCCCGATTGAAACATTAGCGAGATAAGTTGGCCTGTATTGTGACGGGGGATACCCTTTATTCCCAACATCTACATCGTATCGCTACAGACCAACCAGTATAAGATTGACCCTCGATCACGCATACTTGTTACGATTTTTAAAGTCAAATTATACTGGATTAGTTGTAGCACAAAAATTTGTGAATAGGTAGACGGGCTAATCAAGATAAATGGATCGCCGTCTGTTACTTAAGCCCCTATTTCGGACAGGGTATCTTTCTACTGAATGTTTTTGTTTTTCGATTGAAACTTTGTGATCTCTTTTTGGGGGTAAGTACGTAATAAATAAGGTTGGTAAGAACTTAGATGATATGTCCCGTCAGGCCCTGTACTGCGAACTTCGTATCGTGCCGTCCCTTTCACTCTCGTGATATTCACTATATTAGTGAAAGGGCCGACACGACGTCTGATCGGGCACGGCAGCGAAACGGCACAGTTTGCGTGCTCATCCCCGTGCAGATCTGAATGCACGGAATGTTATGAGCTATGTCACACTGGTTTGAGCGCGGTCCCGCACCGAAACCGCAAGAAAGCCGCGCGACTACTGCGTTCGTGATTTTGTGAGTTCGTGTTTTCGTGTTTTTTTTTTTATTTTTCAATTGAATAAGTGAAGTGATAAAACACATCAGTAACAAAATTATGTCTGTTTTTTGTCAAAACATGAATATCGTCATGATGTTATTATTATTTATTATGTAACGCTTAATGTTTATTGATCGCATACATTAACAACATTTGTTTACTTGTTTGTATGTGGTTGACCTCGCTACTGGCGTATTTTTATCCGGCTTCTATATACCTTGTCTGGGCATATGTATGGGATATGCACAGATTTAAATTCTGTCTTTGTAGCTCATAGTTATTACATTTGGGTAAGGATCCAAATTTAATCGAATCTCTAAAAAATGTATTCTTTAAATACCAATATTCCAATGATCTTTATTTTCAATAACAGGAGGGTCATTTTCTGATTTTTTATTATACTGTATGACCCTTGTAGGTAATGGGAAATGGTGTCTTTCTGTATCAGTATCTGCATGTTAAAACTCATCAAATTATTTTTAATCGGTCAATTTAAATAGTGAATTTTGACAGCTGGACCTCTCGCCATCGTACTGCCGCCTGTGTCTTTACATGAGTTTGCATGACCGCACTCGCTAGCGACTGCGTAAACGATTTAGTATGCCGATTCTTAGTTCTATTGCGTAACCGCCAGAGGCGCTGTACTTTTGCCCATACATTTTTTTACGCAGTCGCTAGCGAGTACGGTCATGTAAACTCATGGTGAAGGGACTGGTGACATAACGCATTCTGAAACCAAAATTTTATAAATCGGACTGTCTTACGTATATGAAATTTTGGGCTGAATTGCACCAACTGCCTGTAATAGTAAATGCCAAGCGGTGTCCATTAACATCAGGTGAATGACAAGTTTGTCATAACGATGATCCGTTTATGGTGCTTCTTATAGTCATAGTTAGTATTATAGGTTGTTTACACTATTTTTCTGTTTCACCTACTCAAGTAATTTAAATTTTCTAGCTTAGTTACTACCCAAAGGTTGTCTGGGAGAGATCGCTTGTTAGCGATAAGACCGCCTGTTGTCTACCACTGTTACATGTATTTTAATTTCTGTTGTTCTTTGAATGTACTTCGTTTGGTGAGCAATAAAGAATATTTGTATTGTATTGTATGCGTCTGTTAAGTTGATGCAACTCACCCTTATGGGTCCGTATCAGTTAAAAAACGCTCATCTATTTACGCCATTTTCTGTTTAAATTGACACATATCTTAACACTTTCTCAATGTTACTATCTAGAACAGGGCTATTGCGACCTTATGTCAGAAACAGAAAAACGTATTTTTGGATTTTTCATTAAGAAATATCGTTTCAAACATCACTCCATATCGACCATTTTCAAGCTGGAAACTTGTTTTTACCGCTTAAATTCTACTACACACAATAAAATCAAAAAATGGCTATGTTACTATCTTAAACTTCAATAAAATCATCGTATCCTTTAATAACTTTATTGGTATTATCAATAATTTTGTCATAATTTGAAATCAAAACATTTTAAAACTTATAAGGCCTCTTATGTCTTATTTTAAATTCGAACGAAATGAAACGTTGCACTGAAGAGCACTTGCTTGCAACCTGCAATGCGGCGGGCTAAAATGGATTTAGATTTTCTTTACTGATTTAGTATTAATGGCACTTGTTAGTTTTCGGGAGATATCTAATTTATCGTTGCAGTTCCGTTAGTTTCCGTAAAACTTAGTGTATTTGAACGTCCTCTTAAACATCAGTTTATGAACGATTTATTATGTTCCTCCTAGAATGAAAAGAGTACACAGATAGGTCCAGATACTTAAAAAATCAGCATAAAACGATCTCAAAAGTTTAAACGGAGTTGCAGGCGTCCATAGGCTACGGTGACCGCTTACCATCGGGCGGGCCGTACGCTTGTTTGCGACCGACGTGGTATAAAAAAAATCCTAGCAATTAGCAAACAAAAAGACTAAAAATTAACCATCTGCTTCAGGGATCATAGATACTATTATAAGGGTCAATCAACTTTTGCTTGTTGTTATTCTGTCCCGTCAGCGAGGAGACAACAGTAACAGAGTCTTTTAGAAAAATGTTTATAATATGGACTTCAAGCATGCTCAAGAGATGACCCATGTCCAAATGGATTGATGCTCATCGCTAAAACTTATATTTAATAATTTAAACCCTATAAAATCACGGTTTTAAAGAGTGACTCAGGAGACGTAACCATGGTAAAGATCAACAAAGAATAGTTGATCCACTCATAAAGCCACGCTTCACTCCAAGCAGTCCCCAAGAATGACACAAATTGTTACAATAAATCAAAATCAAGGTGCCATTGTCACAAAAAGTTACACCATACAATACAGTACGAGTGTCCAGTGTTTAAAAAACGAACGTAAGTTTCGATGACACGAGTCGATTTGGCACGGACACCGCACGCGCCTCTGTCGCCACTCCGTCGAAAAGGTCCTAACCGACATTCATTTCGTAGTCAGATATGCCGTTTTCAATTATTTGTTATTGTAACGTTAGCTTCATTGAGGTGTTTTAACTGTTTATACGCAGTCCATTCTTCGGGTTACCCAAGAATAATGTAAATACTACGGAAGGTGTGTTGGGTTTCGTGGAAGCAGTGTTGCCAGATAGCAAAATACAAAAAGCGGGAGATGCGCTTTAAAAACGTGGTTTTCCGAATGAAAATGCGGAATACATTCATTGTTAAGGCGACATTCTGAAAAAATGTAATGCCATATCTAGCTTCTTGATCCTAAAAATCTCAAAGTAAGGTATATTACTTCATATCTTGACTTGCCATGAACCAGAAACACAATTCTATGATTTTGGCTCGATAGATTTTAATGACGAACAGACCTCTAAAAAGTCCTAAATGTACAGATTAGTATAAAACAACATAAGGTACGTACGTCAAACTTACTTGATTATATAGGTATCAATAACATTCACAATCGTAGAGATGCTTTTTTGTTCTAGTCCTAACGGTTTTCTTAATTTTTATGTTCCGAATGAAAAAAAAGGGCTCTACGCCGTCACACACACTATCACGAAAGTTATAAATGTTACTTGCAGTCATTGGAACTGGTTCTAATCGTTCGATATTTTAAATTTACCGACTTTTTCACTGAGCAAATGCTAAGATTTCAAAAAAGAGGATCGGCGTAGGCTTAACGCGGATAGCGGGGACAGTGGCAACGCGGAGAAAAAAGAGGAAAAGCGAGGTATCTGGCAACACTGCGTGGAAGATTGTTTTGATGTGCACGCGGTGTATTTTCCTTATATTCAATAGGAATGTGGAAGTTTGAATACCTCCGCTACACACTCGTGTGGCACGGGGAGTAGCCAGGAAAGGGTTTATCAAGAAATCACGCGAGGCTCCGAAGGGGGTGGAGGGGGTCATGAAAAACCTCGCTAAAACTCATTATTGGTAGATTTAAACCCTATAAAATCACAGGAGACGTAACCATAGTAACGAGTAGCAAAGAATGGTTGATCCACCCTCAGGGTTCGAAAGGATAATTATCAATGATAATTATCTTGATTTTTATGCTTTGATAATTTTCGATTAGATAATAACCTAAAATTGTCAATTCGGCATGTCTTAAAAAAATACGTGCGTGAATTCGGATGTAAATAATTGCGCTCTGTATATGTGTTTTAATGATGTTGTAATGATTAATTGATTATATTTTAATGGTTAATAAAAAACTAGTAAAATATTGTATAGCAACTATTTATTTTGCAGCCTGAAACACCATATTTTTTATATATTAGTACAGAGTATACAGCCTGTATTGGTAAAAATACATCTTACAGGTCATAACATACATTGGAAAATAAATTTAACTAATAAAATAACGTATACTACCCTACCCATAAGAGGGATAATTATCGCAATAATTATCAAAGACCATAATTATCTTGATAATTTCAATGGGGGTTGATACCGTAAGATTGAATTAATCATGCGGTGATCCTGAATTAAAAGAGTTAACCTTGCATGCAATTCTGGCCCCTATGTGTAAATGAGGTTTAATAGACTTACTGATTACGGAAGTACAGACTGAAAATCTATCCTCTTACTAGCACAATGCGTCTTCAGAAGGCTACCAGGTCCCGCAATGTATCAAAACAACGCACTGATATTTCTATAAAATACATCACATATCACATGGAATCAGGAAATGCCAGTAGAAGTTAAATATAATCTTAGGCAAAAATCTATATATCGCAATTCAAAATAGACGGTGATTCTACAGCGCCATCTAACGGTTAATTCAACCAACTTTCTACATACATGCACAAAATAATTCCAAGAATATTGTCCATGTCGTTTAGCTAAAGACTATATTAAGGGTTTTTAAAGCTTTTGCATGTTATGAATGTTTATATTCCCGTGTTACGAAATTCCAGTAGAAGTTAAAAAATAATCTTAGGAAAATATCTATATAGAGCAATTCAGAATAGACGGTGATTCTACAGCGCCATCTAACGGTTAATTCAACCAACCTACTAAATACATGACAAAAAAATTCGAAGAATATTGTCCATGTCGTTTAGCTAAAGACTATGTTAAGATTTTTCAAAGTTTTTGCACGCTATGCATGTCTATATTCCCGAGTTACGAAATTTCAGTAGAAGTTAAAAAATAATCTTAGGCAAAAATCTATATAGCGCAATTCAAAATAGACGTTGATTCTACAGCGCCATCTAACTGTTAATTCAACCAACCTACTACATACATGCACAAAATAATTCCAAGAATATTGTCCATGTCGTTTAGCTAAAAGACTATATTAAGGGTTTTCAAAGATTTTGCATGTTATGAATGTTTATATTCCCGTGTTACGAAATTCCAGTAGAAGTTAAAAAATAATCTTAGGCAAAAAGGTATATAGCGCAATTCAAAATAGACGGTGATTCTACAGCGCCATCTAACGGTTAATTCAACCAACTTTCTACATACATGCATAAAATAATTCCAAGAATATTGTCCATGTCGTTTAGCTAAAAACTATGTTAAGGTTTTTCAAAGCTTTTACACGTTATGCATGTTTATATTCCCGTGTTATGAAATTCCAGTAGAAGTTAAAAAAATAATCTTAGGCAAAAACCTATAAAGCGCAATTCAAAATAAACGGTGATTCTACAGCGCCATCTAACGGTTAATTCAACCAACTTTCTACATACATGCACAAAATAATTCGAAGAATATTGTCCATGTCGTTTAGCTTAGGTTTTTCAAAGCTTTTACACGTTATGCATGTTTATATTCCCGTGTTATCGATTAGTGGCATTATACGGGCCACTGGGCAATACGCGGTTGGTGAGATCCCGCGATAATGCCCACGACCCACGAGTGGACATGTTACACGGTTGACGTGAGCACGACAGGCCAAGGTTTAACTTTACATAATAAGAATGCGCGGGTGAATATTACTTTAGAAAAATACAGTACTTAATTGTATTAGCCCAGTCGACGAAGCAAAACCTCGAAATGTTGATAACTTTGATGAGTTTTGCTACTAATGTTGATCGATCACCTTTGTTTTCAGCCCAGTCGACGAAGCAAAACCTCGAAATGTTGATAACTTTGATGAGTTTTGCTACTAATGTTGATCGATCACCTTTGTTTTCAGCCCAGTCGACGAAGCAAAACCTCGAAATGTTGATAACTTTGATGAGTTTTGCTACTAATGTTGATCGATCACCTTTGTTTTCAGCCCAGTCGACGAAGCAAAACCTCGAAATGTTGATAACTTTGATGAGATTTGCTACTAATGTTGATCGATCACCTTTGTTTTCAGCCCAGTCGACGAAGCAAAACCTCGAAATGTTGATAACTTTGATGAGATTTGCTACTAATGTTGATCGATCACCTATGTTTTCAGCCCAGTCGACGAAGCAAAACCTCGAAATGTTGGTAACATTGATGAGATTTGGTACGAATGTTGGATCGCCTTTGTTTTCGTTTCCCAAAAGTCCCCAGGACCTTCTAGAGCCGCCACCATCTTGTATAATATACTCCAGCCGGCAAATATTCGCATTTTGTGCGAAATCTACGTGCCCTATTAAAATATGGTCAAGGGCAATATTGAAGCTTAATAAATTCTGCACTAACCTGTACAATAACTATGACGAGAAAACATGTCTTCGTGGAGAAAAATGCATCCACATCTGAAATTTCCCTTCATGTCCTTGCAGGGGAGGTTCTTTGAACTTGGAGCTTAGAAGAATTTCTAATCGACTTAGATTTACACAACAGGATATATTATGAACTATGTTAATATTAATATTATTGGATTCGATGAGTTTTTAATAAAGCCTCAAATACCCCGACTGACAACCGCTGTCAGTTCGCGCGGGAAACGGTAGATTTGACAGTTGTTGCTAAGATTGGGTAGGCGCGTATAATGTTGCTCTGTGTCCATAAATTGTTAATTTAATGCAGATTCTTTGTATATTTGTAGAAACAGCGATTACATTTTGTTATTTATCGATTTTATGTCTTTCAATTCTAAAAATATTTTACCCAACCACGGTTGAACAAAAAAGAAGGCTAATGATTTAGTACCCATAGTTTGCGTCCACCTCCAGGTCAAGATGCTTGATGGATTCCAAAAATCGAAGTGGTGTCAGATTTCTCCTAATTCTGGCCACGTGTTGGTTTAAGAATATACAACATGGCATCTACAGGCATGAGAGGACGTCAATTCTGAAATCATAACTTGCTTCTAGAACTTAAATTATCGGCCGGTTTTTACACAGAACCCCATATAGATCTCAATTATTTTGTCGGCGTAGTCAACAACGACGCATATTCTTAAGATTGAAATTAGATCATTAATTAATGCATTGTATTATTTGTATTGTACTGTACCTAAAATCTCAATACACTTGTATGTCCTTCGTCAATAACTTATTATAGACATCTCTAGACACCCATTACCCTCATTGGATTACGCCACAATCGGTAGAAGAAAACAACATTCAGGAAACCATAATAAATAATAGAATACCTTTACTAACCATAACACTTCCAACGCCCACTGCCCATACTTCAAACTACAGTTGGCCGGTTTATATGAAAACAATCGCTTCGACTCTCGATCCTATTGTCTGTAGGAAAAGATTCAAATTAAAGCATAATTGTTTTAAATAGTCGGACATTTCAAATGAATTCAACAATACAAGTACAAGGGCCGTGGGAAAAATAACGCTATTCTCAGTACGGCGTGGATTTTTCATAGAACTATGACGTCATTACGTGTTATTACTGTTATTTAATAGCATTCAGTACGTAGCTATATCTCAATGTCATTCAATTGATGATTTATTGAATAAATAATGATACCATTACAAAAGTTATCTTAATTAGTAGCAGTGGACAGGACACCCAAGAGCTTCTATGAGAAGTAGGCCTGTGCCCAGCAGTGGGAAGATACAGGCCGGTGATGAAATTGAACTTAATAGGTACCTATTTTTTTTTAACCTGATTGTGGCAATAAAGCGATAGGAGTGCGCGGTTGGAGAGTAGACCCTTACTTGGTCGTAATTCCTCTTATTCGAACCAAGCGCTTTGCATCACCTTTTATAATGCGCACTTCTAAGGTTTGGAATTCTCTGCCGGCGTTTGTGTTTCCGAGCTCATATAACCTAGACCTTTTTAAGGCACGAGTGAATAGGCACCTTCTGGGTGAGCTCGCTTCATCGTCGGCCTCATCTTTGCCCCCTGGCTAGATGCTGGCCAAGAGCGATCTCATTTTTAATAATAAAAAAAAGTAGACTGGGGAAAAGTTCCGACATGGTTTGGAACGCTGGAATACGCTGGAAGAGTTTGCGTTCCAGTGAGATTGGTTGAGCGGTGTCAACCGAATCTGTTGTGTGAGCTCGCTGGTCGTGGTGTTATTATGGTTGCGGTCTTCTGTAAACTTTCCAAAATAAATCGAACCGGCGACCTTTTGAGCTGGTTAGACCACCGATCGAACACATCAATCGCCCATCATTTACTTTCCATTTTATTACAATGCTGCCATGAAAGTTGACATATTGACGACATTGTTGATAAAAATGATAAAGCGTGTACAACCCGCCACTCTGACCAATCATGAACTTTGTCTCGTACCGATAAGGTTGATGATTTGACTTCGTCCCCAGTACTCTTGATGAGAAATTGCCTATAACGTGAACATGGCTGTCGACCGACCACAATCACCAATCAATATTCGTGCCCACGAACTTTTAGTATCACTGCAATATGATGGCTATAAATATTGCCTATAGCTATATTTATCTTGGTAGCCAGTAATTTGGTTATTTATTCACAGCATTTAATCGTTTTAGGTCTGGGGCGCTACCGCGAACAGCAAACGAAGTTTTCCCTCTTTGTCGCACTTGTAAGTTTGCATATAAGTGAGACAGAGAGGGAAAAGTTCGTTTGTGGTTCGCGGTAGCCCCTCTGGTCTCTTTTGCGACCTTTAGGTTTTATGTGTGGTAGTAAATTATTTAAGGTTCACCACAGGTGACTTATTCTAAACAACTTTAGGAATTGAGGTAGGTACAGTCGCCATCAAATATATCTGTACTCTTCAGGGTGCTCAAAAATATCTGAACATGCACTTTAACGCCTTGACAATAGAGTCGTGTTCAGATGTTTGTGAGCACCTTGTTCACTCCGATATATCTGATGGTGACGGTACAATTAAATAAAACACATGTGTGATGTGTACCCATGTGTACCTACCTACGTTTTCATATTCACATAACTTTAATGTCTCGTGTAAGTTTTTAGTAAATTCTTATTTTTATGCGATATGACCGTGCGGTAAATCTTTTAATTGTTTACTGAAACTGCACGAATAAAAATAATGTACATTTAGGGGACTTAATGCCAGGCACTCTCTAACAGTCAACGATTGGTCCAAACAGTAATGGTTAAACTGCAGTATCGTCGACGCTAAGACGTGAAAGGAAACACAAATCAATTTACTTATTACTATAAGTTTCAAACAATGCGATATTCACATGTACATTTAGCGGACTTAATGCCAGGCACTATCTGCCAGTCAACTATTGGTCCGAACGAAAGCTGTTAAACTGCAGGATCGTCAACGCTAAGACGCGACAAAAAACACAAATAAATTTTTATTACTATAAGGGTGGGTTGCACCAAACCGTCTGTAATCGTAAGCGGTGTTCGTTAAAACCTGATTGTATGGAAAGTTTGACAAGTTTCTATGGGACGACAGCTGCCGGCGCCATATTTGACGATGACCGGCCTGTGGTCGTATGTTGGTGCAACCGACCCTAAGTTTCAAGCAATGCGATCATCAATGGCCACAATAAGCTCACTGGCTATAGAATAGATATTATGTTTGCATTAATTGTTAATTGTATTTATTAGCAGCGGCCTGCGCGCGGGCACGATAGCCAGGGGAAACCCAGCTGATTACGTCTGAAGCGGGCGTCACTGGACTAATTAGATATAAAGTGTTTTTCACCTCACTAGCTCGGAAAGCCCTTTTTTATTCTTTAAAAACAAATAGCACAACTGCATTTTGTCCAAAGAATATTTGAAATCCGAACGTGCTGTTTGTAACTTTTTTAAACATAATAACATGTAAAGGCCAGTCCAGACAGTCCAGCAACAATAATTTTATATTGTGCTGTTGTGTTAAAAAAACTAGTACCTACGCCAAATCTCGGGATTAGGTAGTGAACCTCGGGCATTCAACTATATTTAGGATGCAACTATACTGCAATAACGCTAGGTGAAAAGATTCGCTACGCTCAAGGTTCTATTTTTGAACCACTCGCTTCGCTCAGCAACCATATAATCCATTCGCTAGCTCGTAGTTGAACCCTAGAATCCATACGCTAGCTCGGGTTTCAATTCCACACTCGCGGTTAAAATACAACTTTGCACCCTTGTATGTAACATATTTATAAAAACATTGTCTAGCTAATGAACTGTTTTTTTTATACAACGCCGGTGGCAAACAAGCTTACGGTCCACCTGTCCTATAGACGCCCGCAACTCCAAAGGAGTCACGTACGCCTTGCCGACCCTTTATAAAATTTGAGGATGCACTGTGTTGACAACAGAAGGGAAAAATTTAGGTCCCTCGCTCTCAACACAGTGCATCTTCGGGAGCTCTGGCAACCTTGCTCACCTCCAGGAACACAACACTACATACTACAACTGTCCTTGTCTGGCTTACGGGTTTTGACCAAATTAACAACAATAACAAATTTAGAAATAAAGGAAAAATTGAAAATATTAGGCACCGAGCAGGATTTTCAATTTTTTTTTTTCAATTATTCCTTTATTTCTTAATTTGTAGTTTACATTAGCAGCGGTACTGCTTAATACAAAATAAATTTAACTACAATAAGTTAATGGACCGATATTCCAAAAGCATGTGCTGAGTATACCCGAATCACGGTGCCCATACATGGCAAGGCTCAGTTTTAAAGAACCGTTAGGTCCCTTTAATTAAAGACAAAGGTAATAACCTGCTGCCAGTTAGGAGGCGACACCGGGTCAATCACACCTGGTGGGCGTCGAGGTGACCTGGGTTAGGCGGACTTCACACCAGGGATCGGATACCGGTATTTTCTCCATAGAAAAATACCGGTATTATCACGGTCACCGGTTCATTATTTCGTTTTTAATTGGACAATCTAATAATACGACCTTGTTACCTAAATACATGATTCAGCCCTACCTAAAGAGCAAATAATCCAAATTATTGGGCTAATTGACGACCGCCTTAGCCTAGTTGGTAGTGACCCTACGAAGCTTGAGGTCCCGGGTTCGAATCCCGGTCAGGGCATTTATTTGTGTGATGAACACGAATATTTGTTCCTGAGCCTTGGATGTTTTCTATGTATTTAAGTATACGTTTATCTATATAAGTATGTATATCGTCGCCTAGTACCCATAGTACAAGCTTTGCTTAGTTTGGGACTAGGTCGATTTGTGTAAGATTGTCCACAAATGTTTATTTATTTTATTAATTCAGGGTTTTTTTTAAATACCGGTATCGGTCCCTGCTTCACACCAATGCGGTATCCGCAATTCCGCACACGGGTACGGTGTGATAGACGCCTTATTACAAATTTTGTTTGCGTCATGGAGGACAGAGACCAGTACAGTACTTTTGTCTCGCGAGCGCGGGTGAGATGTGATAATCCACAAAGGGACCTTATGGCAATAGGCGCTTACGTTGCACCTATTCACTATTGTATTGGAACAGCGGCAATAAAGGCGTAAGTGCCGGCCGCCATAAGGTCCCTTTCAATATGGATTATCACATATATATACATGTTACATGCATACTGTCTATGTGTGCTTTTAGAGCGGTAGAGCACAGCAAAATGTCATCTTGCTCGAATTTGGAGCAGCCCAACTGGGGAAGTACCTCTACCTTGCAGAATACCACAGCCATAATAACATTATTTACTATACAAGTATGTAGTGTTGTGTTCCTGGAGGTGAGCAAGGTTGCTAGAGCTCCCGAGGATGCACTGTGTTGAGAGCGAGGGACCTAAACGTGTTCCTTCTGCTGTCAACACAGTGCATCCTCAAATCCTCAAACGTGACTCCTTTGGAGTTGCGGGCGTCTATAGGCTGCGGTGGCCGCTTACCATCAGGTGGACCGTACGCTTGTTTGCCACCGGTGTTGTATATAAAAATATAGTATGGGCTTACGTCAGAGATTTGAAGGCATGGGAAAAGTTATATTCAAATGCAGTAAACATGCAGTAAATGTAACCCGGTCTTAGACGTCGTGCAGACAGTAACGAATACTATATGTACAACTAGCGACCCGCCCCGGCTTGGCACGGGTGCACTATTTAATGGATGTTATTATACATATAAACCTTCCTCTTCAATCACTCTATCTGTTAAAAAAAACCGCATCAAAAAGCGTTGCGTAGTTTAAAGATTTAAGCATACATAGGGATATAGGGACAGAGAAAGCGACTTTGTTTTATACTATGTAGTGATTGTACATTGAAAAATTGGTGTGAATGAACAATGGACTCGTTGTTGTGCATATTAACGCGTATCGCGGCCTGTTTGACGGAGCCTGTTCATATTTGTTTTATCTAATCCACTTGCACAATTTCTTTCATTCTTGCATGGTTAGGTATAAATATTGCGCAGTACTTTAAGCCGTCGTCTCCCGGCGAAAAAAATGAACAATACCATGACGACCGGTTTAGCCTAGTGGGTAGTGCACCTGCCTGTGAAGCTGACGGTCCTGGGTACGAATCCCGGTCAGGGCAAATATTTGTGTGATGAGCATGAATATTTGTTTCTGAGTCTTGGATGTTTTCTATGTATTTAAGTATTTATATCTATTAAATATATCGTCGTCTAGTACCCATAACACAAGCCTTCTTGAGCTTACTGTGGAGCTAGTTCGATTTGTGTAAGATTGTCCTCTAATATTTATTTATTATTTATTTATTCTTTTGTTATGATGCCTATAGTGCATCAGGCCCTGTACTAAATAGTATTTTCTCAAACATGCAATGGAATATTGACCTTATGTTCGTATTATCACGTTTCGGTTGCGGTGCAACGAGCGGCCCATAGTTGAATTTCGGGGAAATTTCGGCCGCGGGCCCGCCGCCGCGCCTCGAAAACAAAAGACGACGCCTGCTGCCGGATGCTGCGTGTTTTTATTACTGACTCCTTAGAATTTCATTTCGGATTTTCTTATAATATTCGAATTTCATTACATTTTTTGAGAAAAGCACTATACAAGCCTCGGCACGTATACGAGTCGTAACTGTAACTACTCGGCCGGCAATCCCCGATTTCGCGGCCTCTGCAGTAATGTACTATTAAAGAGAGTCTGAACGACATACAAAGTGTGCACAGCATTAGTCAAAGCTTTTAAGACTTGAGGACGACATATAAACAATCATCAACATATAAGCGGACCAAAAAAGTAAATTCTCCTGCTTGTTTCTAAAGTCAGGTCCCTTTCTTTGCGAGTTTGCGTTGTTAAATTTACAGAAGCGGTTTCATACTTTTATGACATTATATATTTTTATGTTATGCACCTCATACAGACAATCGCAAATATACTTACAGAGCCATGGAATGGAACATGTTTTTGATAAGTTGTGTGCACCCATATTTCTGCGCTTGACCGAACCGAACGGCGTGGTTGTTTGTCAAATTACTGCGTGTAATATTAATTGTGATTAAGGGTCCCACCACCACTCTTAATTACCGAATTAACCACTAAACCGGTCGGCCGAAACCGGTTTTTACAAATTTTTGAAATATCTCGTAAAGTACTTCTCATATTACCATTTTTATTTTAAGATTTGTTATAGTTAGGCTTCATCTATGAAATAAATTATTTAAAGTGCGAATAAATATCGTAAAACGCAATTAACCGAAATTTTTAACCGGTTAATTGTATGGAGACGAAACCGGTTTCCGAGTCCTGGCGTGCCATATTTATGCGCTTGACCGTACCGAACGGCGTGGTTGTTAGTCAAATTACTGCGTGTAATATTAATTGTGATTAACGGTTACACAACCACACTTATTTACCGAAATATAAATGACAGACACTTGACAACTGATTGACGGATGTGGGACATTCTGCGAAAATCCTTTCATTTACATACAGTTACGGCCGATTAGACTTGTGTTCATTAATCCAATTAAGATTACCATTAGAAGTTGGTTAGCTAAAGATTTTCAATTAATATTTATTAGAAGACATGCCAGGGTCGCGTGTCCTTTAATTTGCCTATTTTGTGTAGTTGTTAACGTGTCTAAGCGATCTGTCAATTAGGACTGATTAAGGGCAAATGCAAGAACTGTCAATCCTATCAAACAGTATGTACAGTCAGCAACATAAGTTTTGTATTTTTCATGTCGCTCGTATGTGTATATAAGTAGCTCAGAATTCGAAATAAATATTCATTACAACTCTGAATTTGCTCTCAATAAGAACTCCCAGCCACAGAAGCTACTACCTCAACAATATGTATATACTTTTAGACCTTATTTCTGAGCAATAAAGTCCTAGAATGTATACATGTTTATGTCTGACTGTACAATTGCCATCGAATATAGTTTATACTTCAGGGTAATCAAACGAAGTTAAATTTGCAGTCTAACGCCTAAACAATAGAGCCGACGCCGCAATGTTGTCGGTTTTATTCTCACTTCGCGTAAAACCATCGGTCGGTTCGACTTCGAATTCCGCCTGAAGTAGTTTTTTTTTATTAATTTTAAGTTGTCTTAATGAGATTCTAATAAAAACAAAGTTGAACACACATTCATTATTCTTGCATCATTTCGTATCGTCATTTAGCTGCTATTAACATAAGTTATGAACGTTATTCTTTTTTTTTTAGGTGATTGCACCTATAGCTCAGTTGGGTAGAGCGACTGACCGCGAGTGCCGGGAGGTCGCAGGTTCGAATCCTGCTCGGTGCCTAAATTTTTCAATTTTTCCTTCATTCTAAATATGAACGTTATGATCTCCAACCCTAGTAACCTAACAGGGTCTTATATCGTTATGAAACACAATACAAATACAATGCAAATAACTCTTTATTGCACACCCCTGAAAAAAAAAGAACACAGTACATTAGGCTTAAAGTATATAGGTAAACAACAGGCGGTCTTATCGCTAAAGAGCGATCTCTGCCAGACAACCTTTGGGTATATCTAATGGAATAGGTGGCAAACCGAAATATTGGAAACACTTAAGTTTAGAAAGAAAGAAGAAAGAAAAGAAAGAAAAAACATTTATTCGTGGCACAGACACAGTACAAATTAACATAACACCAAAATACAGAAAATAGCCACGAAATGGCCCCAAATCAGCATAGTGCTAGCCATTGGCTAGCGCTGGTCTTCCTTTGGGACCACGAGAAGCCACGAAAGACAAAAAACACTAAAGTCACAAACAACATAACAAACTCACATGTTTTACACACAATTTACTCACATGTATCAGAACAGGTATCCTATTTACGTCCCGATACCAGTGGCCAGAAAAGGCAGCGACGTGAAATCTTATGGGTATACATTATACTTGTAATAACACATCTTTCCCGGAGAGGCAAAGATCACGGATTTCCAATTGCAACGAGACACGCCTCTCGCGTCACTCGCTTTCGTAACATTCTTCGTACTACCTCGTTGATTAATGGCTACACGACACGCATCCGGGATTCCTGCCTTTTCCGCCCTTGATGTCCCGGTATTTCGAATGTCCGTAGTCTGAAAGAGACATTTTATGTGACCTTTCTTTATATCTTTGCCTTCGGCTCGTGCGTCAAATACCTGCGCCATGAGAAATTCTTTGTTTTACCGTCCTCCGCCCTAGGTAAGTAGGTAATGTATTTTTATTTTGATGTTATTGAGGGATCAGCTTCAATACAGAGTATGTCCGGTACAAATGGGAAATTCTCCAAGAAATTCCTTCGTTGTTTTTGGCCAACCTCCAGTCGTTCGTTGTTACTTTGATCATAACATTCCAATCGTTCGTTGTTACTTTGATCATAACATCTTTACTGTTTATTTATTACTTATACATGATCATATAAAGAGATCAAAAATATTTAAAGTTCCCAACGTCTTATTAATACTTGCATGCCCTCGTAAATTCATTAGTGCCTAATAAAATAGAATAAGATAACTCACATTTGTAAACAACAATTACCTTATGTTAAAAAGTAAACTGAGCGCGACGCGCCAATACACTGTTCGCTACAGTTTGGCGCATTTTGTGTACTGCATTATGTAATTGTTTTTACATGAATAAACGATTTCTATCTATCTACTACTATTTTTGTTATTTGTTTTTTTTTTTGTTTGTTGTTTTTTCGTTCTGGCACGTCTTTTGTATACCCTAAATTTAAGTTTTATTTTATAACATGTTATTTTTTCTTTATGGCTCAATTATTATTTCTACTTTTTTATGTAAAATATATCTGTCGTTGACGTCTGTGTCGCCACTTATCTTAGTTTTAAGTTAGGTCCCCACTGAAAATCAGTGCCTCGGCTTGCTGTGTCTCGCCGTGGCTTAATGCTGAGTGGGGATCCTTTTTTAACATCTTCTATTTTTAAATTAATATGTGTATGGCTGAATTGTGATGTTAAATAAACGTATTTTCTTTCTTTCTTACTATTTATCTATATCTGGGACTCGGAAACCAGTGGCTTCTCTGAAACTATCGCCGAGTGACTCAGGTTCACGCTCTTACATCTTAATACTCTTAGAAAACACGATGAATCATCGGAAGCTGCTTTCCATTTGACAAATATTACACTAAAATTCACAACACCTTATATGCCTTCACAATCCATAGAGACTTGACACCTTTTTCTACGGAGATTGATTTTGTATGTTAAACATTAGCGCTTCATTAATAGGCAAGTTCTGTGGTTAATTTAAATCTTACTTAATGTTTGATAATCGGTGTGGAGTGGTTTAAATGAATCATAATGGTTTAGTTTAAATTTGCGGACGGTTAATTGACGCGGAACGGGTTTTGGATTTAAACGTTTTTAACACGTTCAAAAATAGATGTTCAGTAGATTTTTCCTGAACAATCGCGATCTGTATAAATCTTTTTTCTACTCATCGACTTCAATGTTTGAATTACGATATAGTAGACAAAACTAAAATCACATACATTTCTCTATTGGTTTCCTTCAAGTGAACTCTTATGAAATAGAGCAATCACGTGTCGCCTTTTACTGTACTCTTATATGAAATTGGCCAATCACGTGTCACCATTACAGTTCTCTTATGAAATTGACAAATCACGTGACGTCGCGGACATAGGACAAAAGACCAACGAGCGCCCGACCCATGTGCCTAATGTTCATTGCCGCAGCACTAGTTTGTTTGATAGTTTCGGTTTGTTTAATTAATTTCCGTTGACTCGTAGAAAAAGTAGTGTATGCAATAGTTATATAATTAGCTTTTTAAGTCTCGAACCTTAATTAGACCACTCGGCAAGCCTCGTGGTCTAAACGCAGTTCTCGACTAAAACAGCATACATTATATAACGATTGCATAAACTACTATTATAGGTTAATAATCTAGAATTAATTAATTTACGAGTGCAAATAATGTAACATCAGCTACATCTCAGCCCTCAGCTCAATTATCATCAATCACTAGCCAGACACAAAAAAAAACATAAATTTCAATCAATGTCGAGGTTGCATATTCAAAAATAAAATATCCTGCAGTATAATATTCAGTGCTTAAATTTCGCAAAACGGGAATACTTTTGGCATCATTCCTTTCACAGCCATTTCTTAGATAAAACCATCTACTTTTTGACTTCATGTGCTACTAAACTAACTCACTTTGACTGTCAAGCTAAAAGTGACAACCTTAATTAATGATTAAGGTTGTCACATGAAGATGTCAATAAAGTGTCCCCTCTATCGAAAAAAAAAATCTACCTTTCCCAACTTTTGTTTCTTGTCCTAGGTCGCCTATCTATATTTGATAGCTTATTTGTATCAGACTAGCTTCCATTCTTCTCACTATTGTCTCACTGAGCTTTACGTTTCGCCTCACATTTTTTATTTCCCCGATTATTTACGCATTTTACGCGATCGAACGAACCGCCACCATGACTCTCGGTTTCACGGCACCGTTATTGGTCAACGAACTAGGATGTGCGCAAATATTGTCTTTAGCTCGCAAACTTGCCTACGCGCAGAACGGTACGCAGTAAGTTGGGTGTCAATTACGTAATTTATACTAAGTAAATAGAGGCTTGCTTCAAAGAATTGTCGAATATATTGATGGAAGCATATGGTTTACGGAATTGATTGATTTTGACGATTGCGAAGCTTAATTAGCTTTTAAATAAATAAATAAAATAAATATTTGTGGACAATCTTACACAAATCGACCTAGTCCCAAACTAAGCAAAGCTTGTACTATGGGTACTAGGCGACGATATATATAAATAAATATAAATAAATAAATATTAGAGGACAATCTTACGCAAATCGAACTAGCCCCACAGTAAGCTCAAGAATGCTAGTGTTATGGGTACTAGACGACGATATATTTAATAGATATAAATACTTAAATACATAGAAAACATCCAAGACTCGAGAAACAAATATTCATGCTCATCACACAAATATTTGCCCTGACCGGGATTCCAACCCAGGACCGTCAGCTTCACAGGCAGGGGCACTACCCACTAGGCTAAACCGGTCGTCTAAAATATACTTATAGATAAATATATACTTAAATACATAGAAAACATCCAAGACTCAGAAACAAATATTCGTGTTCATCACACAAATAAATGCCCTGACCGGGATTCGTACCCGGGACCTTCTTTTATTATTAATTTTTAGTTCTCATGCTCACATTTTTTTTTCTCATGTCTTTTAGGGACGTAGAACTTCCTTCGACTTACACTGCGGATCTGCGTTCAGTCTAACGGTCTCCGTGCAGCCTTGGCCTCCCGTGCCAAGCGCGGGCCGGCACCCGCGTCGCGTGCGAAATGTCACGCGTCACGCCGCAACGGCTAAGCATGCCCGAATAATGAACAGCTGATTAGGGTACTAACCCTATTCGAAGTACTTAGGTTAGGGCATATTTTTACAATACAATACAATACAAATACTCTTTATTGCACACCTCAATCAAAGGATACAGTACAGTATAAAAACATAATGAGAAGAGGCAAACAACAGGCGGTCTTATCGCTAAAGAGCGATTTCTTCCAGACAACCTTAGGGTAGCGGAAATGAAATTTTTATGGGTATTATAAGTTTTAGTTTATAATTTAGTTTTAGATTAGTTTAATCATATATGCTATGTTTTTTTTCTTTTTTTCACCTTTTCTCGTTATATAATATAGAATATTCCCCATTCGCCATGGCAATAAAAAAATTTAATAAAATCCCAAAAACAAACCAAACTATGAGTAACATACGCAAATTGGAAGTCGATCTTAAAACATATTTAATTAATAAAGCCTATTACTCCACATAAGAATTCCCAAATGATGCTGAGACCAAATGACATGAATTTACAATCGAAAGACATTATGTATATAATAAAAATTCAATAATAATGTAATTTATAAATAATAAATATTTGTGGACAATCTTACAAAAATCAACCTGGTCTCAAATTAAGCAATGCTTGTACTATGGGTACTAGGCGACGATATACATACTTATATAGATAAATATATACTTAAATACATAGAAAACATCCAAGACTCGGGAGCAAATATTCGTGTTCATCACACAAATAAATGCCCTGACCGGGGTTCGAACCCGGGACCTCCAGCTTCGAAGGCAGGGTCACTACCAAGTAGGCTAAAGCGTTCGTTAAGAGCTATTGGGTTGAAACAAAGGTTAATTGATAGAGAATGGTTGATGACATTAATTGGGGTTCCGTACCCAAAGGATAAAACGGAACCCTACTAAGAATTCGCTGTCCGTCCGCCTGTCTGTCACCAGGCTGTATCTCATGAGCCGTGATAGTTATATAATTGAAATTTTCACAGATGATGTATTTCTGTTGCCGCTATAACAATTTATATTAAAAAATGGAATAAAATAAATATTTAAGGGGCCTCCCATTCAACAAACTTGTTTTTTTTTGCCGTTTTTATAGATAATGTTACGGAACCCTACTTGAGCGAGTCCGACTCGCACTTGGGCGATTTCTGACTCTTGTGCTATTAAGTCCTTACCCAGTATTAAGAAATATATTGAGAAGTCAGCCGCAAAAATGAGGTAGAATTTACTGTTAAACTTCTTGCTTTGAGTCATATCAGTAATTCTGTATTACTTGCCCATTTAAATATTTATTGTTCTGGCATTTAAAACTAATTAAACAAACCAACCATATAAAGCTATCAGTGGGCTTAACATCGAATGTAGGTCAAATTCCACGCTCATTTGTAACCTGAACCTTTAAGTACGTGTGGCGAACCCAATCCGTCACAGTTGCCCAACAAAACCTTGTCCAGGGCAATTAGGAAGCTTTAAAGATAGCATCGCTCTTGCTAGTATAACATCCTATGTAATTATGAAACTATAAGTAACATCCGTGCTTCTCAAACGTGCGACAAATCGATGTATAACATTTGATTTTATTTAAAACTCAACTTTTACACGATTAGAATAAAGCTCCATTTGAACTAGCCTGATTGAACGAGATGAGTACTCGCTAAAGCTATCCCTCGATACCACACAACATGAAGCCGTACGATCGGAATGCGTTGGCTACATCCGATTCTTAAAGCTCGAAACTAAAATAGATTTTAAAGTCTCCTGTGTAAAGTTGCAGTTCGGTTGTGCGGACGCTTGTTTACGTCGTTGGGACTGTCGAAACGTGTGCCCCATAAGGTGTGCGGTAGACACTTGTCAGTGTTGAATGCGTGGAATTAGCCATTCAGTGAATTGGAGAGTGGCTCCCGCACGTTCTGAGACAACTGTCATATCATATTTGGATCTTTCTACTTTTTCATGACCAGTTTTCGATTACAAAAAAAAACTATGGTACGTATTGAATTACTGTACAAAAATGGGATTTCGAAATAGTACCTGAACCTAATAAAAGGAATTTATACAGGCTGTAACAAAACTATGACAAATATACTCTAACAAAAAAATGAAAGTAAGTGTAATATTTCGCCTATAAACTTAACGTTTGGCGAAACGGAAACAAATGTAAACTGTACCATACTCTTTTGGGAAAAATAAATTAAATTAAAATTAATTAATTAGTTAGGATCCTAATAAGAGAACAACGGTTGAAACTCATTTGGACTTTCCAAGTGAGTTTCAACCGTTGTTCTCTTATTAAGTGTAAATATGTCTCACGTTAGTGTAAATTTATGTAGTTAAGATCCGTTTAAGGGCATATTCGGTATCGTGTTCTGATTAGGAAAAAGTAGAAGAAAATTTTTTTTTGTCGGTTGTCAAGAAAGCTTTAGTTAGGATATTGGTAAACTGTGAGACTGAGTTTTATAAAGATCCTTTACCTACACTAAATGTAGCTCAAATTGCGTAACTCAAGTACACTTTTTGACATAACTTACAGATATACTTAAAAAGGTGAAGGGTAGCCGAAGTTTTTACCAATTCAGTGCTTGTTAAAAACATGAAAATGATCTTTTTTTACGTGTACAAAGCCTGCAATCCAGTGCTTTTACCATGAGTTTACATGACCGTACTCGCTAGCGACTGCGTAAAAATTCCACCTTTCATTTCAGAATTACGACGATATATTTTAAGAAAGTAACTTATAATAAATTAAGTACTAATGATCATACTTTTATTTACAGGTAAGTTGGTCGATTGTCCATAGAGATGGCTGGAAATGAGATAACTTGTAAGTAAATGAATTATGGGACTCGTATAATAAGAACATGGAAAGACTGAAATCATATGAGTACATTTTATCGGATTAAAATATGTCATTGGTCATCGTCAGTTGTAAAAACAAAAGTTGTCCACCCGATGGTCAATAGTTAATGGCTTATGTACAGTCGCCATCAGATATATCGGAGCGAACGAGGTGCTCACAAATATCTGAACACGACTCTATTGTCAAGGCGTTAAAGTGCATGTTCAGATATTTTTGAGCACCCTGAAGAGTACAGATATATTTGATGGCGACTGTACATGTAAGTTATGTTTTTACTACACGGATTTATAGTTACGGAAACATCGTTTATGCGGGTTACTAGACCAATCCAAAATTAAGCTTTTTGGGCCTTAACTTTTGATATGTCCACGAACCTAAAGGCCTCGCCACATTCAACGCGGTAGCGGCGCGGTCGCAGCACCGGCCAAGCGCGGGACCGCGCGGCTACCGCGCAGTTCGAGCGCGGGCCGGTGTGACATAGCTCATAACGTTCGGTGCATTTCAGATCAGCGCGGGGCCGCGCGCAAACTGCGACCG
The DNA here is from genome assembly GCA_963556455.1 of Epiblema foenella. NCBI lineage: Eukaryota > Metazoa > Arthropoda > Insecta > Lepidoptera > Tortricidae > Epiblema > Epiblema foenella. The sequence continues at coordinate 18,096,406 of OY747111.1, forward strand.
CGCCGCTACCGCCTTGAATGTGGCGAGGCCTTAAATCTGACAATGACCCGTACACACCGTCGCCTGACAGCCGCACGCTTGAACAACTAGGCTACCGTGGCTCCTTTCTTAATTTAACGAAATCGGGTATTTTAATGCAACGATTTGCATTCTAAAGCTCCATTTTAAATTGAATGAAACTACCCAACAGTTTCGACGGATGTCGACTAAATGTCAATTTACCTTATACGGCCGGCCTTGTTACGGTGGTTGCCAAATAGAGACGAATTTATTGCCTTCGTGTACGTTAACGATGTTACTACTGACACTTGGATAGTTTCTCCACAATAAAATCATTTGCAGTAATTACAGTATCACAAGTGGGTGGATCAACTATTCTTTGTTCCTCGTTACCATGGTTACGTCTCCTGAGTCACTCTTTAAAACAGTGATTTTATAGGGTTTAAATTTACTAAATATGAGTTTTAGCGATAAGCATAAATCCATTTGGCCATGGATCATCCCTTGACCATGCTTGAAGTCCATATTATAAACATTTTTCTAAGAAAATTGGTTACTGTTTTCTCCTCGCTGACGGGACAGAATAACAACAAGAAAAAGTTGATTGACCCAAGTATTAACAATCATCATTATTACTTGTCATGTCTACGTATATTCACGGAATCAGTCGTTATTTTGCGGCATATACACGAATAGTTTGATCAACTAAAGCAGGGGTCGGCAACCTTTTAGCAGCCCAGTGCCACATTTTCAACACTTTTTTAAAAGCAGATTTCGGAATACTTGGCCCCCATTTCATATTTTAGTATTATTATTTGGAAAGAGGTTTCCGACAGTTTTGGTACTTACCAAAACTGTCGGAAACCTCTTGATATGTACTTACATATCAAACCACAGCTAATATTCGTAAATCGGGTAACTCAATGGTTATTGATGTCTCACTATTTGTATGAAAAAATTGTATTTACCACTGTGTTACCAACTTTTTACAGCAATAACTTAGTATTTAAGTATTTTTACCCATGAATTCAGTTTATTCGGTTCAGGTACTATTTAGAAATACTATTTTTGTATACTAATTCAATAGATATCATAGTTTTTTTCGCAATCGAAAATTGTTCACGAAAAAGTAGAATAACCCAGCTAACAAAATTGTCGCACACCACAAGTGTTAATCATTTGTTAATTGTGACTATCAGACAAAAGGTACCACATTGTCGGATGTCAATAAGGAGTCTCACGGGCCGCAGGTAAAGGCCTCGCTGGCGACATGCGATCAGCGGGCCTCCTGTTGCCGACCGCTGAACTAAATAACTAAAATAATATCCTTGTTAGGTTCATTAAAGGCATTGGTCCCATCGCTGGCGAGCAGCGAGTACTCTCATAGTAATTCTCGTTTTCTCGCTCAAGCGAGTAGAATTACTATGAGATTACTCGCTATTCGCCGGCGGTGGGACCAGGCTCTGTACTCCGAACTTCGTATCGTGCCGCCCCTTTCATTCTCGTGTTATACACTATATGAGTGAGAGGGACGGCACGATACGGAGTTTGGAGTAGCCTCTGTGCCGAAAGAAGAAATTCGATATTTCTTTTTTATTGGCAGGTTCCGATAGTCATTTGCAAAAATCTGCAAATACCTGCAGACGAATCACGTAACTTTATGTACTAACGGTAGATAGATTTTACTGTCAATTTTGAAGTATAAATGTATGAGCTGACACTTAAAATTTGACATTAAAATCTACCTGACGGTAGTAAAACAGTTACGTGATTACCCCGCTGGTGCTTTAACCTCCTACGACCCAATTTCGAAGACGGTACTTCCGAGGAACTGAACGCCCGGACCAAAAATTGTTCATATCTGGTTAACCGCATATTTTGTTCTAGTACTATCACAGTGGGTCATTGCTCCAACTCTCTGTTAAAATACTTGGGCTTTCACTGCAAACTGATTTTGTCCTAGTATTATCACTTTGAACCCCAGGAGGTTAAGCGACCTCTTTCATTCGAGTTCACCCAGGACCGCTGCCCAAGCTTTATACTGGCAATTATTTTACTGTGTGGCCTCGGTATGAAGCTATGAAGAAAGCCAGATGAAATCCGAGATTTATTACCAGGGAGCACAATTAAGATAAGAAGCTGTATAAGGCTTAATCGGCGGCGCACCCGCGGTTAGCTTTCGTTGATCGGAACAACAGGGTAATTCACTGTGTACCTACGTAGTATTTCTCGTTTGTTGCTCGCAGAACAATTTAAAAAATCATTGTTTAAATTTCTAGCAGTGGCGGCGCGTCAAAAATTTTTCAGGGAAGCCGGAAATAATTTGCCTTTCTTATTCTTCATGAGCCGTATATAGTGGAAATTAGGCAAGCCGGTGGGAATCGAGTTGTATGGACGCTTCGCCACTGATTTCTAGCTACCAAAGCATACTATTCCATACAAGAATATTTAAATGATCCTAACATAACATAAGCGTATAATAGCATAATTAACGATTTTATATTTAGCCCCTCATTCATAAAACTTAACAAACCTCTGCTAACTAAAAAGTTCTTTGTCCCATTCTCACAAACGTCAATGTCAAAGTGACAGATAAGGACAAACGAACTTTAGCGGCTAGTTAACTAATATAGGTTTGACAGACGTTTATGAATAAGGGGGTCAGTGTGTAAGTATGCATGCTGCATGGTATTTTGTGGCTATTTGTATGCCTTAACAGGCAAGACATAGTGATACAATCCGTAAACTGAAACACCGATGTACATACCTATGTTTAGCAAATAAAATATTGTGTATTTGTATTTGACAAGGCCAGTTCAGAGATCTGACGAAAATAATGAAATTTGAGTTTCCAGTGTGAAGAAATAATGTAGAATTAACTACACAAAAAATACTGTAGATTGAAAAAGAAACATTATTTATGTTTTATTTCGATTTGTGTAAGATAGTCCTCTAATATTTATTTAATTATTTTATTTTATTTTTATTTTTATTGTGGACCGAAAAAGACTCAAAGAAACAAAATAACCGAACAAAATATTGAAAATTGCATTGATAGCTGTCAAGAAATCCTAATTAGCATCGTAAAAATTAAATGTGATCTGTTTTTTTTGACAAAATATGGATATGTTTTTTTTTATTGTTCTAACATAATAACCGGATAGATTTTTCATAAGTGATCCAGTATTCCAAAAATCAAACAAATTGGACTAAATATTTACGAAACTCCGTGCAGCGCTTCCGTAGCGAGCGGGATGGTTAATTACAAACTCACGCATGTCAGAGTGGGACATTTGCAACGGAGTGGCCTCGCCTTAAGTGTGGGAATAGTACTAAGCCTCGTGTAAGTTAACTGTGTTAGGAAGCGTGTTGAATATATTAGCTGAAATTTATCGCGTGTTTTTATGTTGAATTTTGGTTCGAACATTTCAAGGTAACGGAGAATTGCGTTATATTGCGGTAAACTTTTTAAAAATATTTTATTGTAATCTGATCAGTACTTGAGTTATTCTACTTTTTCATGTACATAATTTTGTGACTCTTTTATTAAATGGAGATTTTGGAATACTTGGCCCTCACTTCATATTTTTGTATTGTTATTTAGAAAGAGGTTTAATTGCAGTATCACTTCCGATAGTTTTGGTAATTAGCGAACCACAGCTAACATCCATAAATCGAGTAACTCAGTGGTCCTTGGATTGTATGGTGAGAACCATATGTATGAAAAAAAACTTTTTACCACTGTGTTACCCATCTTTTATAGCAATATGTTAATATTTAAGTATTTTTACCAATAAATTCCTTTTATTAGGTTCAGGTACTATTTCGAAATCCTATTTTTGTACACTAATTCAATACGTGTCATACATTTTTTTTGTAATAGAAAACTGGGCATGTAAAAGTAGAATGACCCATTTAACACACTTAGGCCGGGTTTTATAAAGATCCGTTAGACCTTATGTCGGTTTGTTATGTCAAAAAATGTACTGAGTTACTGAAATTTGATCTGACAGTTGGTCTAACGGATTTTTATAAAACCCGGCCTTAGTAATCCTATATAGCAAATTTAGCAATAACAAGAAAAAAGGTTGTTTTTTTTTTCCTAAACGGTAAATAAACACTTAACTTGTGGCAGAACTGATGACCCAAGTCCTAATTAATTACGATTCATGTCGTTTTAGGATACCGATTAAGAGCTAATTAAATACTAGGTAAGTAACGTTAGTAGGTTTGTTGACTAACGAAGTGCATTTTTTCCGTGTTCATTTTCTTTTACGTAGTCTAGCCATAAATTCTGTCCCAACTTTTTCGCCATTTTAAATTTAATAATGGTACGTTCGATGTACTTTTGTTTCTTGATTATGCTTAAATAGACATTTGGCTGTCAGAAAAAGTATATTTGGCTCCAGGTATCGTTTCCCTGAAGATGGAGTGGGGCATCAAAGAGAATCGTGTCGCAGTGATAGCGTTATACAAGTGTAACAAGCAAGTGAACAACATTTTCAAACTGCTGAAACCTTTGAATATAACAAAGAAATTTATCTATCGTACCATCAAGCGATACAACGACATCGGTTTAGTCGACGACCGGCCCAGGAGCGGTCGACCACGGCAAACAAGGACACCGGCAGCGATTAAAGCGGTAGCTGAGCGAATTCGGAGAAATCCGCTACGCAAGCAGAAAATCATGGCTAGGGAAATGAAAATTCCCCCTAGAACTATGTCCCGTATCATAAAACAAGACCTTAAGCTTGGGGCTTATCGACGGAGCACAGGTCAGCGATTGACAGCGGCCCTACGGAAAATAAGAGCGACGAGAGCTAAAGTGTTATGGTCGCGGCATGCAAAGGGCGGATATCGTAATATTCTGTTTACAGATGAAAAAATCTTTACTGTGGAGCAAAAATTCAACCGCCAAAATGATAAAATATATGCTCACAGTTCCCAAGAAGCTTCTGAAAAAGTTCCAAGGGTAGAAAGAGGCCACCATCCTGCATATGGCATGGTTTGGTGTGGAGTATCCTATGAAGGCGTCACAGAGCTTCATTTTTGTGAACAAGGGGTAAAAATACGTGCTACGAACTATCAAAAAGACATTTTGAAGAGAGTTGTTAAGCCGCTAAATGATACTTTATTTGCCGGTAAGCACTGGATATTTCAACAAGACTCTGCCCCTGCACATAAAGCTAAGACAACGCAACGGTGGTTAGCGACGCATTTACCCGAGTTTATTGCGGCTGAAGATTGGCCCTCAGGAAGCCCGGATATCAACCCCTTGGACTATGGTCTGTGGAATATTTTGGAGGAGAAAGCCTGCTCTAAACCTCATCGCAATGTTGAGTCTCTGAAGTTAGATTTAGTGCGGGCAGCGGCTTCAATACCCATCGATACCGTCCGTGCCGTCATAGACGAGTGGCCGGACCGTTTAAAGAAGTGTGTTAAAGTAAAAGGTGGACATTTTGAATAAATATTTTATTTTATACAATCTGTATAGTATAATTAATAAAAATAACCCTAATTTATTTATAAACTTTCTTTTATTTTCAAAATAAATGTCATTTCATATAGGACAGAATTTATGGCAAGACTACGTAAATGCACCGTAAAATGTACCTTAACGCACAGAAGTAAGTGTTCAGTTCTACAGTATCGATCCATCCATATAATACTCATCTTTTGCGACTACTTCATTGATGGGTGTCTATATAAAGAAGTAATTAATGGCAATTTACAACTGATTTGTTGAGCTTTTGAAATTATGATGAGTTTTGCACTTATCGGTAGTTAAGTCGTAGCTAATTAGGAAAGGGCAGGCTTAATTGCCTTTTCCTAGAGTGGGGGTAGAAATCTCGGTTTCATACCTTTAGGGCGGTGCAACGAGAAATATCGTGTTCTTTGAAACGCTGTTCTGCGCAGACGAGGAAACAATAAGGATTGATTTTCAGATATATGATTCTTGACTATATGTCTGTGTTTCTGACTATAGCCGAAACATGATTACTTAAAATTTTCTCGATAGAAAAAAATCCAAAGTTGAGTCGTTATTTTCCTTTTTTTACTCAGCCTACTAAAACAACCCATTATCAAACGACACAATTAAGTTAAAATGATGGTATTTTACCTCATTTAAACTGTGTCAAGAGGAAATTTAATTAAACTGCACAGTTAGTTAGATATTTGTCGAGATTTGTCTAAAAAAGCCATACCCGAAGAGTGTTGCATCCCGTTTTGTCGTGCGCGAAAGACATAAGCATGGCCGACCGAATCTAGTAGTAAATCCAGACGGTCGATTATGAAATGCAAATTCTAACTATGTTTTACCAAACGGTTAAAACTCACCTGTTAAATGTCACTGCGGGCGACAAGTTTGTATTGAGGAAATACTCCCGAAGAGTTCGATTTAGTAAAATTTAGTAATATGACTGACCAAAGTTTAAGAATCGGTTCAGATATGAAATCTGTAGTTGTAGAGATCAGCTGGACATACCTAAGCACTTGCCCAAGCTGAAACGGAAACGCTTCGCTCGCTCCGTCAACTACTTAACCTAGCGACGCTGCACAACACGACAGTTTAAGGCGAGGCATTGCAAATGTCCCGCTCTAACACACGTTTGCAATTCACCATCCCGCTCTCTTCGGAAGCTCTGCGCGTAGTTTCGTAAATATTTAGTTTAGTACATTTTTATTTATTTTTGGAATACTGGATCACTTGTGAAAAATCTGTCCGGTTATTGTGTTATAACAATAAAAAGCTATCATTTGTGTAAAAAAAAAATATCACTGTTGACAATTACTAAATCGGCAGCATTAAAGTATTTAGGATTTTACTAAATCGGCAGCATTCAAGTATTTATGATTTTACTAAATCGGCAGCATTCAAGTATTTATGATTTTACTAAATCGGCAGCATTCAAGTATTTAGGATTTTACTAAATCAGCAGCATTCAAGTATTTATGATTTTACTAAATCGGCAGCATTCAAGTATTTAGGATTTTACTAAATCGGCAGCATTCAAGTATTTAGGATTTTACTAAATCGGCAGCATTCAAGTATTTAGGATTTTACTAAATCGGCAGCATTCAAGTATTTAGGATTTTTTGACAGGTTACCAAGGCATTTTTCAATATTTTATTCGGTTATTTTGTTTCTTTGAGTCTTTTTCGGTCCACAGTAATTTTTGTGTAGTGTAATTCCACATTCCTTCTTCACACTGGAAGCTCAAACTTCAGTATTCGCGTCAGATCTCTGAATGGGCCTTGCCTTAAACCCGCAAGCTCATAAACTTAACAGTGAACTATAAAATTAATCGAGTCTGTTTTATCGCGCGCCATGGACAATTAATAAAATCACAAAGTTCGCTAATCTCCGGCGTTCCGGTACGTTTACTGACGATAAACACTGTCCATTAAACCTTTGCCGACGTCGCTTAGAGCGGCCATAGATATTGTAAATGCATTATCGACCACTTGTAGTTGTAAAATAGAAAACCAGACTATAATTACATTATGGCCACGGTTGTCACGCGATTAACGACATTAGGCCTTCGCATGCTATCCGGAGGTGCAAGAAAGAGCAGTCTTCGGCTATGTAATGCGGTAAACGACAAGACTTCTTTTTGAAGAAAACTTTATAATAAAAAGAATGTATCTGTAAGTGAGCCTAAATAGCGCTTTTTGTGGGTAACCATGACTTTGACGTGAGATTTTAGTAACATTTAGGGTCGGTTGCACCAACATACGATCACAGGCCGGTCATCGTCAAATATGGCGCCGGCAGCTGTCATCCCATAGAAACTTGACAAACTTTCCATACAATCAGATTTTAACGAACACCGCTTACGATTACAGAAGGTTTGGTGCAACCCACCCTAAGTCCTGGTTTTAATAAAGGTTTGTTAGACTATATCTCATTCGAGGAAACAGAACCTCGTAAGGTATGTAACTTGAAATTTGGTACGAATGTTAATTGATGGCCTTTTTTTCGTCTCCAAAAAGTCCCTAGACCAGGACCTTCTAGAGCCGCCGCTACCTTGGAAAATGTACTCCATCCGGATGATATTCGCATTTTGCGCGAAACCTACGTACCCTATTAAAATATGGTCAAGAGCAACATTGAAGCTTATTAAATTCTGCACTAACATGTAGTACACAACTGTCGAGAAAACCAGGTCATCAATTAATATTCGTACCAAAGTTACCGACATTTCGAGGTTTTGCTTCCTCGACTGGGCTACTAGCTTGATTGAAAATTCTTTCCTTGGATGGTGTAGGCCGGCTAGCCGGCGGGTTATAAATAAAACTAAGCTTAACTATAACATACAATATAATTTAATAAAAAAAAGGTATACAAAAATGGGTTAACTTAACTAGTTCAGTCAGTACGGCGGCATGAGAAAACACACAAGTCACTGGCCTGTAAGTATTATGTTGAGGAAGTCTGTAAACTGGGAAGGTGGTCTGTGAGTTTCCGCTAAGTTTTGTAGATATATGGTAATTTCAAAGGCTGTACGGCATCGGCAGCTAGCGTCGAGACAGCGCCGACGAAAGTATGTACATTGCTGGCACCCAATGTAATCGGCAGTAATGTATCCAAGTAGAAAGGGCTGTAAACATTACTCGTGCTTTAAAAAGGTTCAAAACCCATCCGAGCCTCATTTTTAATCTAGGCCAGTGATGGCTAAATGAGGCTTGGATTGGGTTTCACAAACAATTTTATATACAAATTTGGTAATAATATATACAACAAATACCTGTGTAAGTGGCAGCCCTTGTATGATTAATATGAACTATATACAATATTTACAGGTGTATTTAGAAATAGTGCATCATACATATCACTATTATTCAAATTACAACACAAGTTTATTTATAGTACATTACTTACCAAGGGCGGTAAAACAAAGAATGTCTCAGATCGCAGGTATTTGACGCCCGAGCCGAAGGCAAGGGCGATAATTGTGCGATCTGAGGCTTTCTTAATTACCGCCCGGGGTAAGTACAAAATTTTATGTCACCCCCTGGCCAGGAAGTGGGATTTACTGCGCGCGGAGCGTGCGGTAATTGCCACTTTATGGCCAGGTGTGACATAAATATTAGAACAGCTTCCAAGAAACAGCACGCTCCAAGTAAAATTTTTCATCAAAAAAACAAAACACGGCCGTGAAAAATGTGTACTTTTTCTTTCTCAACGGCCAGTGCGCCAGCGGACGCACCGCGGAGGTTTTGCCGTGTTACAATGGGTAGAGGGGCTGAAATATAATGTAAATGTTGGTTTACCCGTGCGAAGCCGGCACTGGCCTCTAGTAGTTACATACATATGTATATACGATTAACATAAAGCATAGAATATACAAGGACATTTCTCGTGGCGCGGTGCGTTGATCTCGTGTAATCTTGTTACCGTTTCTCGGAAAGCAGAAGTCAACGTATCGACGCGACAGTTATTTTTTGTGCTTTGTCTCTGTTTGGAAGGCGACACGTGTAGTGTATGATAGGTATTTATTTGTGTATAAGACCAATAGGAAGGTATATAAAGGTATTAGGAAGATGACAAGGATGGAGTATCGTCTCGTTAGCTTTACTTTAATATTTCAAGGGATTAATAAGTTTTACCACGGGAAAAACTGTTTAAATGCTGGCAGACGAATTCGGTTAATCGAGGTACGAAGGCGAACTTTCTTCTTGTAAGTCATTGTTTTGAGAACACCACTATCTCAGGCTTGATGTTCACTCTAGGGTTAGAGCCAGGCTTTTAGCCGGGATAAGGTGCACTAGTCTAGCCGGTTGGCGTGCTTCCCGTCTGACCGGCTCAGGGTCAATTTGCGACATGGAGACTTTGTACAGTCGGCTGCAGCCTTCAGTGTTAACTACTGAAATAATGCAACCCCAGCCAGGCTAGCACAACTGTTCCACCTTCTTATAGAAAAAACAAAGTGGTAAAATTTGCGAATGGCATCAATCGCCACTTAGAAAAATCGATTTTCGGAAAATACAGTATACACTCATTAATTTCCACATTGTGATGTGAGTGAGAAAAGACTACTAGTCCATCCGTGCTGCTTTACTACTAGCATGAAGTACCACAAAACCGCGAGTAAAACCGTGGCGTACGTAAAATGCTTCTTTGCCGCGCATTTTCTAGTGTCGCTATAGCACAGCTAGCACAAGACTCGGTCTCTTTCTGATTAGAAAATTTGCTACTTCCACATTTGGCGTCCCGGTTTCGGCCTAAAAATCATGTTTCGGCCGAAGGTTCGGTTTCGGCCAAAAACTGCCGAACCTTTCAATGGCGTAGCTCGCTCGACTCCGCCAACAGTACATCTTATTTTAGCAAAGTATTTTATATTTCACAAAAACATAACCGCTTATTTTGCTTTTCGAACTTGGTTGACACGATTTTAATACATATCTACAAAAGTTTCGGTTTCGGCCGAAACTAGAGCCAACGCCTAACTTTCGGTTTCGACAAAAAAACAAGTTTCGATCTGACACTAACCGAAACCGAAACCAAAACTTCGGTCCGACACTAAAAGTTAAGCTTGTGGACATAGTTTGACGAAAGAATCTGCCATCAGATCTTCCCAATAGGGAAGGAAAACTAGACTGTGCTGGGATTAGACAGGTTTACTGACGATGTTTTTGTGTAGAAAGAAGATAATTGCATTTTGTACTCTAATGTAATTTCCAATCGATAAAAATGCATTTTGTACTCTACTAATGTCAGATCGAATCGACATAAATGGCATATTTACATTGCTTGATGGCTTCCACATGTCGAGATTCCCACACGTGTCTATAACCTATACGTAATACGTAAATTAAGGTACAGACAGCTTTTTAAGAAAGTTTTTAAACTGATTAATAAATGTGATAATCCATATTAAAAGGAACCTTATGGCGGCCGGCACTTACGCCTTTATTACCGCTATTCCAATACAATAGTGAATAGATGTAATGTAAGCGCCTGCCGCCATAAGGTCCCTTTCGATGTGGATTATCACAAATAATCATATTTTAGACATCCGAGGGCAATATTATATACGAAAAATATTTTTTTCCGAAATAAATAGCTCATGTTATTCGTCCCAAATTTCTTATTTCTGAAAGCCATTTAACGCTGATGAAATATTCAAAGAAATTCACGCATAATTCGAAACGCATTGCAACATAAGTTCAAGACAATGTATTTTTTTGTATATGTCTCTGCTCTCCGTCCCTGTTTCCGTTATTCGGGGTCGGGTCTCCTCACTATTCTGCACCAAGACAGTCTGTTTTTTTTAAAGGTTAAAAAAAAACAGTCTGTCTTGGTTTGTCGGTTCCGGCAATTGGGCTAGTTTGAGGTCTCATCTTATTATAGACCACCAGGACCACCATTTTTTGCATATGTATAGTATTATTTATCATATTCTTTAACTGTACGTACAATAAGTTATTTAGGTACTGCTCATATGTTATCATATGCTATAAAATAAGAGCACTGGCGCCTCCCGGGACTAACGAGCGGATTTCTGCGCGATTGCAAATCAAACTATATTTGCATACGAGTAAATCGAGCAAGATAATTTACTTTGTCACGCGACAAATATTTCATCGGTCTGGCATGTGTTCTGAAACCTCTTTCATCTTACGACTAGAGACACAGTTGAAAAATGAAAAGTCCTACCTCTTCCCTGTGGTCAATAGTTAACGGCATATCGTCGGGAGTAGTGCAATACTGGTAAATAGTGCGTATCTACACAGCACCCATAGTGCAAAACCGCGTAACTAGCACTGGTAAATAGTGCGTATCTACACAGCACCCATAGTGCAAAACCGCGTGACTAGCACTGGTAAATAATGCGTATCTACACAACACCCATAGTGCAAAACCGCGTGACTAGCACTGGTAAATAGTGCGTATCTACACAACACCCATAGTGCAAAACCGCGTTACTAGCACTGGTAAATGTGCGTATCTACACAACACCCATAGTGCAAAACCGCGTAACTAGCAATGGTAAATAGTGCGTATCTACACAACACCCATAGTGCAAAACCGCGTAACTAGCACTGGTAAATAGTGCGTATCTACACAATACCGAACTTTACAGGAGAACCTTATGAATCGCCGCTTGAGAGTAATTGAGCTACAGTATTGTTATCAAGCAATAACTATCTCGCTATTGGTTAAATGCAACGAGTGTTTGAACTGGTATATTCTAATCAGGATTTTACGTTCGTTGGCGGGAAATCTTAATTTGGCTACATTTGTTGGATACGCGGTATTAACCAATGCCATTTACGCGGATTTGCCTTATGGGTGTTGTGTAGATACGCAGTATTTACCAGTGCTAGTTACGCGGTATTGCACTATCCCCGATGATATGTGCATTTAACTCCGAGTACGGTGTGCTGAGACCCTCATATCTCACAGGTGAAGTCATTTTCGCCGTTTAATGCTCTGTCGTTATTATGCTTATATCTCGAAATTATTGAAATCACATTTATTTAGTTAGGAAATAAACAGGCGAAAACTACATAAATAAATAAATAAATAATAAATAAATATTAGAGGACAATCTTACACAAATCGAACTAGCCCCACAGTAAGCTCAAGAAGGCTTGTGTTATGGGTACTAGACGACGATATATTTAATAGATATAAATACTTAAATACATAGAAAACATCCAAGACTCAGAAACAAATATTCATGCTCATCACATAAATATTTGCCCTGACCGGGATTCGAACCCAGGACCGTCAGCTTCACAGGCAGGTGCACTACCCACTAGGCTAAACCGGTCGTCAAAACAAACATATGTTAGTTAATCAGAATACACATAAATGCTTCCTCTCCTCGTCTGGAAGTCTTGGTCCTAGGTGTCTTAGGCTATTTCAAAATATAAAAGTGGTGCCCCCCTCTTGCCTGATACAGTGCCCTAGCCGACTGATTTTGTCCCTCCTGAAACAAAGGCTGAGCCTGTACTCCGAACTTCGTTTCACTCTCGCGTTACAGGGATGTAACAGAACTTTGGGGCGCTACCGCGAACAGCAAACGAAGTTTTCCCTCTCTGTCGCACTTGCAAGTTTACACATAAGTGAGACAGAGAGGGAAAACTTCGTTTGTGGTTCGCGGTAGCCCCTCCGGTTCCGTTAAGTCGGCACTTCCGATTGGTTTTAAACATCCGCTTCGGTTCCGGTTCTGTTATTTTTAAAACGTATGTTATATCGGATGTCAAAGCAGCGCAGCGGGGGGAAATGAGCAGCGTACATCAAAAACAAACAGGTTTATAATTTTTATTTAGAATAGACTTAGCTTTTAGACCTGCCCTGCCCTTAACATCTGATCCATCTATCATGCGGGCTCCGCATCCGTTTTCAGTTCCGGCTTCGATTCCGGTTCTGGTTCCGATATACCGAATTCAAAACATCTGGTTCCGCTTCCAGTTCCGATAAAACCACATCTGTTGCATCCCTGTCGCGTTATTCACTATATGAGTGAGAGGGACGGCACGACACGAAGTTCGTATTAGCCCCTCTGGATCCGAGGCTGACGTTCACTTGTTATTTACTCTTGTTAGCCATCATCGTGCTATAAAAAAAGTAAAACTTGGTTCGGACATATGTCTAAGTTTATGACGTAAACATAAACACTCCGTTAGTGCGACGATAAACGAAAACTCGTGACCGCGCACTACGGTGTTGCCAGATGGTTACATTTCTTACATTTTCCGGAACTTTTGACAATAATTAAACTATTTAAAAAGAAAAGATACAAATACTTATACCATAGCCTCCTAAGACCCCGCGTCCTATATAAAGGACAAAATGTGGTCAACGGAAAATAAGTTAAATTTTGAAGTGATAGAGTTGCATTTGTTTTGGTTTGATTGTTTGACATAAAATAAAATTCAAATTTTAATCGGAACAGTTAGGTTAAAATTCGATTGTATTTTTATTTGTATGGTGGGTCTCAGGAGGATAGAGAATAGGGGAGGAATAATGATGGGTCATCTAATCTGCTAAGACATGACCTTTTCCTTAAGACCATTATAGAAGGGAAGATTGAAGGAAAGAGAGGAAGAGGAAGGCCAAGAAGAAACTACATCGAGCAAATAAAAGAGAAGGTTGTGTCATATCAGAGAGTAAAGGAGATAGCAGAGGACAGTAACGGCTGCTTGCTCCACAGACAAGAGTAGTAAACTCTTAAATAGAAGAAGAATTTAAAAAGAAAGGTCAATTAATAATAAATAAATAAATATTAGAGGACAATGATACACAAATCGAACTAGCCCCACAGTAAGCTCAAGAAGGCTTGTGTTATGGGTACTAGACGACGATATATTTAATAGATATAAATACTTAAATACATAGAAAACATCCAAGACTCAGAAACAAATATTTATGCTCATCACACAAATATTTGCCCTGACCGGGATTCGAACCCAGGACAGTCAGCTTCACAGGCAGGTGCACTACTCACTAGGCTAAAACCGGTCGTCTATGTATCTAACCGGGACCAAGCGAGACAATTTATATAGCCTTCCATACTGAAAAGGTGACAAAAGAACTCACATGGTACGATTCTGTCTGTCTTTCTGTTGCAATTATGTATGAGAATTGAGATACCGCCCATCAGCCCGTAATTTTAACGCCGAATTCTAATTGTAATCTTATGTGACATGTATATTGTTTTAACCTGTTATTGTGTACAGTAACGACTCATTTCTTAAATTCGAACGATTTAATAAATAATTATGAAAAGTATAAAAATGTCAACTTTTGCGTCAAACATGTAACTTTTCAAGAACCGATACGTAATTTACGTCCCATGGGCCCTGGCAACACTGGCGCACTACCATTTGGTGCTTTAAAAGTTAACGATGACAGAGTGGAAACTGTTTCACTTACCTGCTTGTTTACTGTGCCGTAATGGATCCATAAGTGTTTCGTCGATACCATTATGATCACCGGAAGCGTCCACTAGTATCAACTTGAGTTATGGTCTTGTTAGTAGCACTTGGTCACTTGTTCACTCAATAGTCAATGGTCACTTTTGAGTAGAGATGCGCCGAAAACGGGTTTCACCGAATAGGAATATCTTTTGCCGAATCGAATATTCGGCCGAATTATTCGGTTGATTGTAATACTTTTATTCGTTGATCTAAAACAGACTAATTCAATCATAAAAAAATTGTACATTGTCAAAACAGAATATTGACAATATTAATTTGATGAGAATATTAATTTCCCAAGCCAGTAACTATATTTATTTATTCATTTAAAACTGTGTAACACATAACAGAATTGTACAAATGGTGGGCTTAATGTCAAACTGTATTACATTCTTGTAACAAAAACCTCTAAATATGTTCGGTAAATATTCGGCAGCTGCACCCATTAAGGCTCGGTTTTATAAAGATCCGTTAGACCAAATGTCAGATCAAATTTCAGTAACTCAGTACATTTTTTGACATAACAAACCGACATAAGGTCTAACGGATCTTTATAAAACCGAGCCTAATTCGACCCAATATCGAACATTCAAAAACATGCCAGATATCGAATAATTATCGAATATTCGGCGCATCCCTAGTGTTGAGTGACAACCTAGGTGAAAAAACAAAAGCCGTCTCGTTTGCGGTCAATCAATAGTCATCAGCTATTTCAAGACCAAACGATCCATAATTTATGATAACATTGATACTTATATTTATTAAATTGATTATACCGCTGCCAGTAGGCAACGTTCCTAAAATGCTGGCCGCATTGCCACGTTGGGTGGCAATGTTCAATCTTTGTGCCAGATAGGCCAGCATTTTGGTCACGTGTTGCGTCGACCAGACGCCCAGATAGATCTTTGAAGACCTTATGGGCTCCCGGTCCCCACGGCCCAAATGTTCAAAAGGCTCAAATATGTACCCGCTATCGAGGGTACTATAATTATTTGCGCCTTTTGA
Organism: Epiblema foenella; assembly: GCA_963556455.1. Lineage (NCBI taxonomy): Eukaryota > Metazoa > Arthropoda > Insecta > Lepidoptera > Tortricidae > Epiblema > Epiblema foenella. The sequence continues at coordinate 18,112,345 of OY747111.1, forward strand.
GGTTTTCCGCCGATTCAGCCGCCGCACCACCCCTATTTCTCGTTCCGGGAAGATGAGAAGGCGCAAACGTCATCTGCTTTTTTTTTATAGCCTATTGACTGTTCCACTGCTGGGCAAAGGCCTCTCTCCATGTTTTCCAGGTCTCCCTATTGAGCGCTTCTTCCTCCTAATTCCTGGCAAATGCATCCAGATCATCCCATGTATGTCATCTGCTTACGTTGCATAAAATCATAAATGACATGTAAGTTATCTAGAAATCACGTGATTTTTTTTGGCCCACTTTTAGCCCCCCCTCCCCCTTGGTGATCTTTGTTATTTAGGCTGAAATGGTATTGTGTCAGTTGATATTGTATTTATTTTCAAAAAACGAATGATGATTTATAATGTCCTACATGAGTAAATATTATTTTTCGGTTTTGTAGGTACAGGAGAAAAATACAGATGAGGTTTACGTTGTACCCCCCCTCCCCCAACGTGATCAGTCGTGAGGTTTTCACGACCCCCTCCCCCCCTTCGGAACCTCACGTGATTTCTGGATAAACCCTAAATAATACGCAAAATATCGTAAGATGCTTTGCTATAATATAAGTTTTGTTTTGGTATATTAATATATTTACATTATAGCTCGTGACGAGGTTAGTGAACCTTCGAACAATAGTGACGTGAATGTAATTGCAACATCGCCTGAAATGATCACGCTGGACGCAGTCTCCAATGACATGAGATATGACATGAAATGACATTTTTTTTTTTTTTTCCCGCTTGTGAGTCTGGCCGGCCTTTTTATCCCTTCCAGTCTACCCCCTCCATTCGGTCCGATAAACAAGTCACGCCACCGATGGCGTGACGTATCAAAAGGAGCAAATGACCGTCTTTTAATACGTGAAATATATTGCATTTAATATTCATTTATTTATTACAACATTAGCACTAACAGTTAAACCTTACGTGCTAATTGGTATTACAGACATGACGTGACGGTAATAGATTTTAGCTTCTAAGTAAGTTTATTGCGTATATTTTGCTACATCATCTTTTGGTATTACCGTCTTTTGCTAGGTAGGACATGTAATCATTTGTTAGGAGTTATACTAACTGGCTAATAGCCAAAGGTCAGTCAAAACCGCAGGACTTATTTCCTTGTGTGCGTTTTTTAACATTTTTAATTATCGAATAGGTATTTTAAAGCATTAATATAATATAACTTACTAATTATGAAGCTATCCGTAGCAGAACTGGGGACACCGATATAGCCTTCAAAATTGCGAGACTTAAGTGGCAGTGGGCAGGGCACATTGCTCGCAGGACTGACGGTCGATGGGGCCAGAAACTGCTTGAGTGGCGTCCACGCACCGGAAGACGAGCTGTCGGTAGGCCTCCGACAAGGTGGAGTGATGACCTGGTGAAGGTCGCGGGAATCCGGTGGAAACGAACGGCACAGGACCGGTCTAAATGGCGAGCCTTGGGGGAGGCCTATGTTCAGCAGTGGACGTCTTTCGGCTGAAATGATGATGATGATGAATGATGAACTTACTAATTACACAATAATGTTATTAACTGGTGACAATATCCCATTAAATTTGATAATTTGTTTTAAAATGGCGTATGTATATCAGCATTAAAGTGTAGTTATGTCCATTAAGGCTAATGATTATCGTGGGTGGGCGCCGGCGCCGGCGCCGAGTAAACCGCAGCTTTTGATTTTTTACATTAAATATAAGTTATGAAGTATGGTAATTTTTCATGCTTATGGAATTTTATATTATGAGACTTGTGTTTAGCTAGAGGTTGGTATTTGCCTTGGTCGCTTGCTATTGGTAGCTCGATATTGCGTGTTCCTCGCCCGTGCCCGGGCTAACTTGCGAAATACGAATAAAAATTGGTTTAGGTGACTTCTGTATCCAAAATCAGAAAATTTAGATTTATAATGTTGGTATACATTAAGGTTCGGTTGCATCAACATACGAACACAGACCGGTCATCGTCAAATATGGCGCCGGCAGCTGTCATCCCATAGAAACTTGTTAAACTTTCAATACAATCAGATTTTAACGAACACCGCTTACGATTACAGACGGTTTTGTGCAACCCACCCTAATATAAGTAAAAATTTTAATGTTTCACTGAAAACTGAATAATAATCCACTTTCGTGATCCCAGTACAAGACCAAACTCTATCATCATAACTCTTCTAGAACAATAACTTTCACATCCTCCATATATCGTTTGTCTTTATAAATGCAACCTTGTCCCATTCGATTAACGGCTAAACATCAAGAAATAACACGAGCGTGCAATGGTTCCTTTCAACTCATAAGTTCTAATAGAAAAATATGAAAATACCTCGCATTTTTAAACATTTTAATCCCTTTTTCCACTAAGGTGTTAAGACTAACAATTCCCACTCGCAGAGCCTCCCTCCACTCAGATTAATTGGCGTCTGAGTGCGCTCCCCGCTACGTACATTTTTAACAAATACTCACGCCTCGACTCTGACAAGGGTCGCCTTAGCACTTTCCATCTAAAACATCCTAAGACCTCACAAAACTTATATGAGTTACGACTCCTTCTTTTAGTCAAGAGTAAGTGGTGTGACGAAGGCCAGAATTACTTTATTTCCTCGCTAATTTGACTGTACGTCGTACTCGGCAGCGGAAATGTTTGAAACGTGTCTGAGGAGACGTGGTGTAGACTGGTGATGGATGGTTTCCGATACGCGTATAGGCGAAGACGACATAGGCCAGCGGGGTAATCACGTAACTTTTTTACTACCGTTAGGTAGATTTTAATGTCAAATTTCAACTGTCAGCCCATACATTTATACTTCAAAATTGACACTAAAATCTATCTACCGTTAGTACATAAAGTTACGTGATTCGCCTGCAGGTTAAATAAGAAATAAGAAATACCTATTTATTCGAGACAAAAACTAAAAAGTTGTGTTATCTCGAAACGGTACCATCTCAGCATAATGCGGGCAATCGCCGGCGCTGGTCTTCCGATGGGACCGTCTAGTGATTTCACGATGAGTGACCGTACGAAGACAAAAAAAAAGAAAATAAATAATTAAAGAACGATTAACATGAATTAAACGGTTTCGCACACCGAGACCAGAAGTTAATACGCATTACAAAATCTTTTTTCCATATAATAAAGTCTTGACGCCTCCAGTAGCTACTTTCCTGTACCACTGAATATTGACCAATAGAAGAAACTACAAATAGGCCTGGCCCCGTATTATTTTCGCAGTTATCGCGTGATAAACGACGAGATAAGCATCAATCACTTTCTATCGAGTGGTATCAGAAAGTGACAAATGCTTACACGATAAACATGATCAGCACTGCATAGAAGCCTTGTACCTGTTTAGGTAGATTCCTCGTGAACAACATCATCATGTCAGACAAAATTCTTAGTCTTTCAGATTGATTGAATGATTGCTCCTTCTAGTTTTAACGGCAGGGCTCGGAACCGGTTTTTACTATTTTTGAAATATCTCCTAAACTACTTTCCATATCTCCATTTTCATTTTAAGATTTGTTTTTGTTAGCCTTTGTCTATGAAATAAATGATTTAAAATAGGAAAAAATATCGTAAAACGCAATTAACCGAATTTTTTAACCGGTTAATTGTATGAAGACGAAACCGTATTCCGAGCCTTGTTTAACGGAACATAAATTATACATCAAATAGCCACGTCACAAATCGTACCGAAACAAGTTAATGCGTGCGACGTTAATATAGCGTTACGCGTCGCGTCCGAAACGCCTCGTTTCCGTAACAATGTTTTAGTTATTCAGAAGTCGTTTGTCAATGTCGCCGAACAACCGCAGACCAAACGCCGGTGATGGCCGCTTCCTGTTGTTTCGCCGTTTGGACGGTCATTTGTGAAAGTTCACCGTGATAAAGTAATAGATATTGTTTGCCCTATATAAAATGAGTTATGATGTAAATGTTACGAAGTTTGATTGTTACGGCGTCAGGGTTGTCAATGGGGGCTACCGCGTATGAATTCGCCGCTAGAGGCCCTAGTGTAGCGTGAGGTCTCCGAAATGTCAAATGTCACTCTTTGTGGTTGCGGTACGCGGGTTAATATCTAATTGGAACAATATGGTGAGTATTTTGCAATACTTGAGCTTGATTATGGCAAATATGAGTTACGGGTCAATGACTGTCAGTGCTTTGAGACAGTTTTCTCTTTCGGAAACTTATTTCCTCCCTTTTTTCCGTACATAACGGGACTGCGATACAATGCGGGATGTTCGATATTTTTACGGTACGGTTTTAAGGTTTTAAACATGATTTAAATGCAAACTTCGTTCTTCTGCCCATAATAACCAATAATAATTTTTGACAGCTGGACCTTACTCGACAGTGGCGCCAACTGGTGAGCACAAAAACGATAGCCCTCATTCCCATTGCATTCTTGCATATGACCTTTATAAACAGATACGTAAATCCACATAGATACATACATATATGGTAATTCCTTACTGGCACAAACTCATTAAGCACAGCGCATCTCAGTATTCATTGAGCACGTTCGTAATACGATAGAGCTTATTTTCTTAATGAAATTTAAATAATTTTCAACTCTATGACCTACCAACATGTGACCGATTTCAATTGTTTTTTGTATTTGTAGGCGATAATTTTGGCGACAGGTCTAAAGGTATCATTCTGAAAACCCCTTATTACTAATCGAGTTTCATCGGTCATATTGCCATTACCTTAACTAGAGGTTTGTATTAAAAAAAATTTTTTATACAACGCTGGTGGCAAACAAGCGTACTGTCCACCTGATGGTAAGCGGCCACCGCAGCCTATAGACGCCCGCAACTCCAAAGGAGTCAAGTGCGCGTTGCTGACGCTTTATAAGATTTGAGGATGCACTGTGTTGACGGCAGAAGGAACACATTTAGGTTCCACTTCAATGATTTTGATAGATAGTAATTGCTTATACCTCTCATCCCGGTAACAGCAAAAAAAAATCAAGAACTTGGAGGTTATAATTTAAATAACGATATCTATCTACCTTAGAATACCAAATGAAGCAGAATATGTGTTACCTAGCCAAAACGGAGGGAATATTCCCCCCCAATAAAAACTTTCCGCTGCAATAAGTAAACACAATTCTCTAGAATTGGCAAAATACAAACTTGGCGAAATTCCCGGGGGATCCGTAACGGTCTTCTTTGTCAGAACTTTTCTGAATTAATTCCTTCGCAACCTTGCCAAAACCTCCTTGAAAATCCCTCATTATTGTGAAAAATTACCACGCACTAGTGCGGCGAGCTAAAAAGAAAAGCTTTTATTTTTACTGCTCACGTAAATGGGTATAATAATGTCGATATTATTGTAGAAAGTGAGGCTCAATGCGTCGTTTCAGTCAATTTAAACCGAAACTCGCCGCTGCAGGAGGCGTGTAACTGTCGAGATAACTTATGCGGTTTCATTAAAACGGCATCCCGCACCTTTTGGCTATCTGTAAATAAAATTTCACCTTGTTTACCATATTATCTACCCTTTCACCGCATAAAATATCCGTTCCTCGCCCGACAAACAAGATAACAATATCCCTCGGAGTGCACCCTCACCCTTCTGTTTCTTCTCTCTATATATGGCATCTTTCTATGTACCGTAGATGAATCGTGACATTTCATATTGCTTTCTATATTAATCCGGTGCATACGACCCACGACTCAAACCGAAAACATACCTCGGTGACGGCAGTGGTATGAGTTTTTAATTAAATTTCTTTTTTTAAGAACTAACCATATGGAGCTTGCTTTAATGCATGTATTATTGAAACCTTTAGTAATACCTGTCGCCAAACACGCCTTTATCTACTAAAGTTCACGCCTTGACTTTCAGAGTAAAGGTCAGAAGTCGGCCACGTGGCCGCACGCTGAATCTAGGTCTTCCAATTATTGGATAAGACGATATAAATAAACAATCTACACAACCGTAGTGATATCTTTTTATCTGCATCCACTAAAGAATATTTAAGTAGGCATTGACTCGTGGATTTCTTGGAATCATGTTTTTATGCGATGCCCATTTGCATGGTATTTGTAAACATTTCTCGGAAGTTTGTTAATTTGAATAATAAGTGCTGTCTCCTATTTGAAACATCAGAATTGTTCGCACACAATGCCCTAGCACAGCTCTTAGCCATATTTTCTGTTGCTGAATTCAAATTAGTTTCTCATGTCGTATTTGAACTACGCTTTTGTTTTTAATTAAATCCTCTTCGCTGTCAGACGTTCATACGTGTACGAGAATATGCGCATTCAGTATTCAGTACAAGTACCAAAGACGATGCCGCTTTTGACGTGACTCGAATCAATAGGTTTTTTAAACATCGATTAATTTAGGTTAATTCCACCTTCGCACATAGTCTCAAATTAATAATGCTGATTAAAACGATGTCTAGATCGGATGTAACGTACAAGTGACGACAAATGCATTCGGGTCATTGTCAGATTTAGATTCGCGTCTTTTCGGTGAACATCTCAAAATGTAAGGGCTACAAAGCTTAATTTTGGATTGGTCCAGTAACCCGCATAAACAGTGTCTCCGTTGCTATAGATCCATGTAATAAAAACATAGCTTACATGCACATAAACCGTTAACTATTGACCACCGAAAGGACAACTTTTGTTTTTGCAATTGACAATGACCCATTCCCATGAACAGTTTGAGGAAATTAACAGTGACATCATCACCGATTTGAAATTGGAAATGGTGATACATTGTTTAACGTATACTCTGCCTTTCTGATAGATAAAGCAACAATCGGCCATTTTTCTATCTGTTAACGACTTGCTCCATGCAAGAGGAACCGGATCTATATCCTGTTGGGCTTACTTCCCGCGCGTCTTGTGAATAATTCAACGCGCGAGTACTCCAAGCCTCCGACCGCCACGGATGAGCCAATTCGATTGAATTAATATTTGAGATGCCCATGATACTTCACGTCCGTTGAAGGCCGCATTCGCTAATTGAATTAAAAGTTTTGCCAACGTGTTTCTCAGAATGCGAAAAGTTTTCAAATGTCTTTTTACCCACGTCGGAACGGAGAAGGTATATGCGTTGCTATTGATGACAATGTTGAATATTAAAACTCGAGAACCTACACTCGAGGTCAAAAATTTCGGGCCACCCTAAATCAAATAACCGCAATAGGGTTTTCTAAATATTTTACACTACTTTTATTTACATGATATGTTATTCTTCGTAATACCCTATCCTATCCTATCATAAAAATATTAATCTCCAAAACTGACGATTTTTGCGATATATCGCTCCGTTGAAATTGTTTTTCTCATGGGTTTTTAGGAGTCCAATTTAAACCTGGAAACGTTAATTTTTTTAACTGTTATTTTTGCAGGTTAGATGTAAAATTAAATATAGATCATGATAGAATTAAAAAACTTTTCACTATATTAGGAAATATGACGGTATTTTAACGAACCGTATTTTTTGTCCGCGAGTTTATGAAATGAAATGAAATCATTTATTCTTCAATTTAAGCATGTTACATGCACTTATGAATGTCAAAAAACTACCACCGGTTCATAAAATAAACCTCTGCTTCGAGAAGAACCGGCGTAAGAAACTCGGCGAGGTGTCATTTTTTCAAAAAAATATACAATGTATATAAAATAACAGTATCATAATACTACAGAATTCAAATGCTACAATATAAACATACATACATATTTTTTAATATTAAGGACAAAATATATTTCTGTGTTAGATTACTTGTGCGGGACGCTATCACTGCCAAACATCCCTATCCATGATAAATTATAATGACTTACCACTAAACCAGCATAGTTCTGTAACAAAATTTTCTAATTTAAAAATATTTTATGTTTGCTTGTGTTAATATGCGCCGCCTGTCATCGTTACCACGAACTGCGGTTGCCTGATTGATTTGCACGCGACTTTCCCATTCGATCAGTCGTGTCAGAAACTTATTCGACCGAGATGATGTCAGATGTCTCATAAACCTCTAGTTTACGGTTACCGGCGATCGTGCTCGAAATGTTTGCTCGCGAGAGCGAAATGGCTACAGAATGTCGGTTACTCTTTATTATCGTACGGGTAAAGATCGTGTTTTTCTGTTTATTTTCGTCTATGCGAAGGGCATAAAACTTCCATTCCCAGTTTACATGTGACATATAAGTCATATTTAGACTTGTCATGTGCTTGCATGGTTATATCGAAGCCTGCGTGGTCGGAATACGAAATGAATCCTCATTTGCCGGTATTGTTCGTTCAGGAACACCTTGTAATGGATCTAGATTGAAATCGCTTGTAATTCACGCGAAATTATTATACGAACTTGTCTTGTCCCAATACAGAAAGAAAGAAAGAAAGAAACATTTATTCACAGACACAGAAGACACACATATTACAAAAAAAAAACAACAACACAAGAAAACAAACCACAACATGTGTGTCCCCGCGGCAGTGAAACGGACACTGGCTCAGCATTATGCTGAGGTGTCAGACACCTACAGCGCTGATTTTCAGCCAGTACCGTCGGTTACTATACCGTATTTAATTTGGCATTCAGTTACTTCATATCATCCGTTTCTAATGATTGTTTTATTAAATATAAAATTAAAGTAATTAATAACAACTCAGGTAAACTGTACTCTTGTGTCCCAAAATACAAGGTTTGCTTCGTTTGGGGTCCGCCAGGTACAGGTAAAATTTTAATTATAAAAATGAGTAAACTAATTTATTGTACATTAGAAGGACTTACTTTGGATTATTTTTGGAAGATGATGCAATATTGGTTTTAACATATGGAGCGTTAAGTAGGTATTTATTATCGATTTCATTGATGATCATTTGATCATTGTAGAAGATTCTTGTAGTTCCACAATATTTTATGGGCTAGAATGGAAAGAAAAAAATATGTTTATTTGCTAGTGTGTGAAATGCTATTTTATTAAATAAATATTTTTTGTACAATCTTACACAAATCAACCTAGTCCAAAACTAAGCAAAGCTTGTACTATGGGCACCAAGTGACGATATACATACTTATATAGATAAATAGATACTTAAATACATAGAAAACATCCAAGACTCAGAACAAAATTCGTGTTCATTACACAAATACATGCCCTGACCGGGATTCGAACCCTTATTGGATAATAAAAACGTTTGTGCTTTGCGGTGGACAACAGGCGGCCCGCAAGCCTCCTTATTGACAACCGACAATGTGACACCTTTTGTCTAATAGAGTAACAAATTATTACCAAATACGGCCCGCGACAATTTCCCTAGCCACTATGTGGCCCTTGGCTGCTAAAAGGTTGCCGACCACTGCTCTAGATTTATATGAGCTTACATTAATTTTGCACTAGGTTTTTATTACTTACATTCAGAGATGACGAAAATAAAATACTGAAGTTTCAGCTTCCATTGTGAAGAAGTAATGTAGAATTATAAAAATAGAAAGAAAGATAGAAAACATGTTTATTTAGCATATACAATATTAAAATAATAATAAAACAAAGGAAAATTAAAATAAAACTAATATAAGTATGCTAAAATGGTCGCCACTCAGCTTGGTGCCACGAAATAAGCTATTAGGCATTAAGTCGTGGCGCTGATTTTCAGTGGCGCCTGGTAACCGGAGGAGCTGCCACTTATTTAGTATACCACTTACTTAATGGCCTTATCAGTTAATAATATACATCTATTTATGCCATTTACTGTGTGAGATAATAAAAAACACTACAAAAATTACTGTGAACTGGAAAAGAAACAAACATAATAACTGAACAAAATATTGAAAAATACCTTGGTATTTTTATAATCTGTTACAAAATCCTAAATATCGTCGTAAAATTTACTTGTGGATGCTGCTTTCGTAATTACAACGACAGTGATATGTTTTTTTTTACAAAAAGGAAAGCTTTTTTTTATTCTTCTAACAAAATAACCGGATAGATGTTTCATAAGCGGTCCAGTGTTCCAAAAATCAATTAAAATGTACTGAATATTTACAAAATTACGCGCAGAGCTTTCCTTAGAGAACGGGATGGTTAATTGCAAACTGACGTGTGTTAGAGTGGGTCATTTGAAATGGAATGGCCTTGCCTTAAAGAGCCCAACTATCCTAAGTCAGCTGATCGCCATTTAACTAACAACCGCATCATTGTATTGACTTTCGAAAGTTCCTGACCAGTGTTGCCAAGGCCCTTGGGACGTAAATTGCGTTTCGTTTCCTGAAAAGTTACGTTTTTGATGCAAAAATTTTTTTTTTTAAAGTTTTCGTAATTATTTATCAAAACGTTTGATTTTAAGAAATAAGTAGCCACATACAGTTAGAATTCGGCGAGTTCGGCGACAGAATTACACCGGGCTGATGGGCGGTATCTAAAATGTCATACATAGAATTGCAATGGACGGACAGACAGAGTCGTGGATGGGTTATTTTACCACCTTTCTGTATTGGCAGCTTATAAATCGTCTCGCTCGGTCCCGTTTAGATAAACTTAACCTTTCTTTTTAAATATACGTTCATTATTCTCAAAAGTTACGAAAATTTCCTTTACAACAGAAGTTACGTGTTACGCGATCCGGCCAAAAGTTACATAAAATTTAAGAAATGTAACCATCTGGCAACACCTCGCCTGACATTTACTCAAAGGGTATGATTAAAAATGAAAATGCATAAAGTGGTTCGCCGATCGATACGTTACACTACATTTAGCCACAACCACTATACAAGTTTTTTTTTTAAACCTGACTGTGGCTTTATAGGCCGGGCCCAATAAAGCGATAGGAGTGCGCGGTTGGAGAGTAGCCTGGGGAAAAAATCCAGGGGAAAACCTCCGGCACGACCACGCGTGTGGTTTCGAACACTGGAATACTCTAAGAGTTTGCGCTCCAGTGAGATTGGTTGAGCGGTTTCAACCGAATCTGAGGTGTGAGTGGAATCGAGCTACTGGGAGTTTTGTCGCTGGTTCACTAAACCTAGCCTAGCTGAGAAGAGTCCAGCAAGAAACTCAGCTACGCCCGACCTGGGTCGGACTGACTCTACCCGGTATGCGGCGGTACCGGGACGAACAGGAACTATGGGACTATGGTATGACACCTGGCAATTGGATGCTGTTATGCACTAATGTATCAACCTAATAGGAAAACCTATAGTTGGTTGACACATTATTGCATAGCAGTGTCCAATTTTTCTAGTATAAACTAACAAGCTCGCGTGTCGCGGCCATTGTTTAAATATTAAACTGACGTTTAGACATCATAAAGACGATAAAATAACAGTAAAAAATACACTCGAGGTCAAAAGTTTCGGGTCACCCTTAATTAACCAACCGGGTTTTTCTAAATATTTTACACTAGTTTTATTTACATAATATATTATTCTTCTTAATACCTAACAGTATTAGCAATTCCCGGGAGCGTATCGTAAATATATCAATCTCCAATAATGATGGTTTTTGCAATATCTCGTTCATTACCATTATTATTATCATGGATTTTTGAATTGAAATGAAATGAAATGAAATCTTTTATTTCAGGTCTTTATCGACCCATATTAATTTATGTTAGTAACATTAATACTTATACTTAGGTTAGTAGACAGGGTATTATTTAATATACTTAGCTACAGATTTTACTTGCCCAACCCAGTACTGAAACAATGCGCAGTCAAATCTGTTAGCTACCATGTTGTATTTTTAAGAGTCCGATTTCCTGGCAAACGTTGCAGTTTAGATGTAAAATTAGTTAAAGATTATTACAGGATTAAAAATCTGTTTAACCAAGCACTATTCTAGGATATATGTCGGTATTTTACCCACTCGTATTCTTTGTCCGCGAGTTTAAATGCAAAAAGGAGAAAAAATAGATATTGAAGTAAAATTGCCAGACAAAAAAACTAGGACACGATTTGCTCAACATATAAATAGAGGTTTTAAGAAAGTCCACATAAAATTTCATGACATCAACAAGTGCGAAACTAAATCCGGCACGCACCCGATTGTTAATTAACTTCGTTAACCTGCATAATCGGAATGCAAGGAATCTGGTTTGCCGGCGATGTATCGCTGGGCGTAAACCACTCGATTTATCGATGCTCCTGTGAGAGGAATGCGATCGCAAGCGGGATCTGCCCACAATACAAATGTAGAATTGATTCGTTACAATGTCATTAAGAGATTGTTACATGTGTCCTTTATACGAGCCCCAATGCAAATGAGTACGTCTGGTAGGAAAAAAATGTACTAAACTAACGTTAACCTAAAAATTCTGGGGGACGAAGGTGTTTGGAAGAATTAGCAATATAAAAACAGTATAAGTTATAAATCGTATTTTATTTATTCAATGAAAAAAAAAACGAACTTTCCTTGGTAATAAAAAAAACATTGTTTCACCAATTGTACTAAAATGCAAAAAAGTTCGTCTTTAGTGTTACCGACGCAGATTAGAACGTCTACCACTTGGCAGGTGGCGTCTCCTTTTGCATCTAAAACGGCTTTAATTCTGAGCGGCATTGTATCTACCAGCTGTCGACACTCTTCCGGGGTTGTTTCATTCCAAACACAGGTAAGTTTCTCTTTAAGATCAGCTTTTGATCTGGACGGGTCCTTTCGCAACTTCTTCTTCATTTTCCACCACAACGTTTCTATGGGAGACAAGTCCGGGCTGCTGGATGGCCACGACATGGTAGGTATTTTTTTCTTTTTCAGCCACGCCATCGTTGCTTTAGCGGTATGGCATGAGGCACCATCTTGTTGAAAAGTATACGCATTTTTATACTTTAACTTACGTATAGACGGCAGCAAACTCTCTTGTAAGATGCTTTTGTATTTTTCGGCATTGACGGTTCCATCTATAAATTGCAGACAGCCGACACCCTGTGCCGACATGCAGCCCCAAATCATTAAGGAAGCTGGAAACTTTACCTTACGCTTAAGACAATCTTTTTGAAATGCCTCTCCTTTTTCGCGAATGACTTTACTTCGTTCATCGCCTACTGTGACTTCAAATTTAGATTCGTCACTCCATATAATTTTACGCCACTGATCGACGGTCCAATTTCTGTACTTTTTGGCGAATTTCAACCTGTTAGTTTTCTGCCGTTGTGTAAGTAACGGTTTCTCTTTAGCAGTGTAAAAACCGTAGCCCATCCTCTTCATCACTCTCTTGCAAGTATCCACTGAAATGTTTTTTTTAATTGCGTCACGCCATAGTACCGTAAGTTCTCCAGCTCTTGCACGACGATTTTTCTTGATGATCTTCCTCAGAATCCTGTTTTCTGCTTTAGTAGTAATTCGTGGGCGGCCGGATTTCTTTAAACAAGAAATTTTGTCGTGTTTTCGATGATGCTCGATGATAGTTTGGATTGTAGACCTTGGCATAGAAAGGTCCTTGGCAATTTGGTACGTAGATTTGCCTTTATTGTTACTGGAGATTATAATTTTCCGCACTTCTTCAGTCACTGGCTTACCTCGTGCCATCTCGATAGAAAAACGATTTGGAGTAATAAAAAATTAGGCTGAATTTGCCCTTTTATATAGTGGTTTGTCATTTTACATGACAGAGAATATTCCGTATTCAATTTGAAAATAATATTTTATATTACGAACCCTGGTAAACAGGTTTTATTTTAAATAGACGACCTATTTTGCCTTAAATATGAAGCAGACGTAATTATTTGCGTGTGAGATGTAATATTTATAATTAAATTATTTTAAAATAAATAACGAGATGTACACTTTGTACAACTCAAAACTAAGCTAGCTTTAGTGACATTGCGTCTAGTGTATTCCATTAATCATCAAAGTCGATTCGGGTAGAAATACTAGTTTTTGAAAAAAAATACGCATGCAGAATTGCGACTAGACGAGCTATTTTGCATTGGGGCTCGTATAGGACATCGGAAATAGTATCGGTTTACGGGGTGCGTTCGATAGATAGGTTTAAAAAAATAATAAAATAAATAAATAAATATTAGGGGACAATCTTACACAAATCGAACTAGCCCCACAGTAAGCTCAAGAAGGCTTGTGGTATGGGTACTAGACGACGATATATTTAATAGATATAAATACTTAAATACATAGAAAACATCCAAGACTCAGAAACAAATATTCATGCTCAGGTTTAAAGTTGTAAATTGCACTATTTATATTTATTTATACACTTTGACGTAAGTATGTGAAAATACTGCCACCTCTAATACTATTCTAATCGAGGCTAGGTAATACCAGGTCTGATCCCCTTGCCACTTCGGCTAAACTCTTTCACATACCTCCGGGGTGTTCATTCACCCGAATGTGGCTGGCACTACCGGACAGAGACAGCATTGCTCAACTTGATTGTGTAAACACGTTAATAGGTGACAGTGTTGACGCGAAAACGAGATAAAACTACAAAAAAATCCTAGCCACTAACTTAAGAGTCAAAATCAGAAATTATTTATTTGCATAGACACAGTAGGTATAAGGATGTTACAATATATTTTGTTTCATGCATCTAGCCTGCATGCAAGCGTGCAAATAAATACATAAAATATCAAAAGTTACAGTCCATTAAAATGTCAACAATAAATATAGGAAGTCAAATTGAAATACTAGTCAAATTAACATAATAGGCGTATCACAGTCGAAGACGCACAATAAAATCATAAAATAATAACAATTATATAACTAAATGTGCATTATAATAGACCTGTTAAAATAAGCGCGGTCTCGCTAACAAACTGTCTTGTCAGTTTGGCGAGTAAAATTGAGATTAGAAACATTATGTACCTACCATTTTGAAAAAAAAAAAAATGTGATAATCCATATTGAAAGGGACCTTATGGCGGCCGGCACTTACGCCTTTATTGCCGCTGTTCCAATACGACAGTGAATAGGTGCAACGTAAGCGCCTGCCGCCATAAGGTCCCTTTCGATGTGGATTATCACATATATATATATATATATATATTACTAATTCTAATGCTGGTGTTCCAGATATGCCTTCACGCTGTAAAAACAATGCTCTAAAAGCCAGTTTGTTAGACTGCGTTTAAAGGCGTTACCCTCCAGCAGCTTTAGTCCGGGAGACGATTATAAATGACAATACACATTTTGAAGACGTTCCTCTTGTATATCATCTTGTGACTTCGAGGGTGATATAAACTATCCTATATTTAGGACATGAACCAGGAATGCAAGCGTCAATTCGTTTCTTAAGAGTATCTCGTCTTTAGATCTGGTTACTTGCAATCGGAATATTAATCAGTTATGTTCTTATGTTATAAGCCGATGTCATTTTATAAGTCTCTCTTTCTAATGTCAAAGTACCTGATAATGTTTCATAAACGCTGTTGGTTCTCTACCCCAAATAAAAAAAATAATGTGACTTTAGAACCGTTTACCCGTAATCCGTCCCACACACCGCAATGATTGGTTTTGCTTTTAAATACTGGCCATTTAACACGAGCAATCCCTGTACACCCAAGGGGTTTGTTAATGAATACGAGCGCAAGCGAGTGGTTTAAAGCTCCTAAAGTAACGCTTATTTGGCCGCTGTTAATGCAATAATGTGTGAACCTACTATCGGTTTTCCTATTATGTTGACTCATTATTGCATAACAGCATCCAATTATCGCAGGATAACAGGCCATCCCAACACGTAAAATATACCTTTTATCTTTAACTGATAACTGGTTTGTTAAAAAATACATCAAAGATTTGGTTTCTTATATCGACTGCTAATGATGTCAATAAGACTAACATACTTGGCATGTGTGTTGTCCTTTCCGGGCCACACCTGGAAAGCGATATTTTACCACCGGGACAGTTGGGACGTCCTAATCTTGACTTGTCAATTGAGACCTCCCAGTTGAAAAACCCCTGAGTCACGCAATTATTTGGATAAGATCAAAAAAATTGGCAAAACTGTATACCCTGTTAGCTTCTTTTGACCATGTTTCCATTTTCTCGATGTCATATTCGTTTTTGAAGACAATACCATATGCCAGTCCAAATGTAATAACGATAGAGAAATTAGTAGAACTATAGGAGTATTCTAAGCAAGTTTGGATGTAGGAAGTAATTTCTGGAACAATAATTCTAATGAAAGGACCTTCAGGATGGCCAGTCTGCTTCGAGGAGTGATCAAAATACGTAAACACGGCTTTATTTCTAGGCATACGAGCCCCAATGCAAAATAGCTCGTCTAGTCGCAATTCTGCATGCGTATTTTTTTTCAAAAACTAGTATTTCTACCCGAATCGACTTTGATGATTAATGGAATACACTAGACGCAATGTCACTAAAGCTAGCTTAGTTTTGAGTTGTACAAAGTGTACATCTCGTTATTTATTTTAAAATAATTTAATTATAAATATTACATCTCACACGCAAATAATTACGTCTGCTTCATATTTAAGGCAAAATAGGTCGTCTATTTAAAATAAAACCTGTTTACCAGGGTTCGTAATATAAAATATTATTTTCAAATTGAATACGGAATATTCTCTGTCATGTAAAATGACAAACCACTATATAAAAGGGCAAATTCAGCCTAATTTTTTATTACTCCAAATCGTTTTTCTATCGAGATGGCACGAGGTAAGCCAGTGACTGAAGAAGTGCGGAAAATTATAATCTCCAGTAACAATAAAGGCAAATCTACGTACCAAATTGCCAAGGACCTTTCTATGCCAAGGTCTACAATCCAAACTATCATCGAGCATCATCGAAAACACGACAAAATTTCTTGTTTAAAGAAATCCGGCCGCCCACGAATTACTACTAAAGCAGAAAACAGGATTCTGAGGAAGATCATCAAGAAAAATCGTCGTGCAAGAGCTGGAGAACTTACGGTACTATGGCGTGACGCAATAAAAAAAAACATTTCAGTGGATACTTGCAAGAGAGTGATGAAGAGGATGGGCTACGGTTTTTACACTGCTAAAGAGAAACCGTTACTTACACAACGGCAGAAAACTAACAGGTTGAAATTCGCCAAAAAGTACAGAAATTGGACCGTCGATCAGTGGCGTAAAATTATATGGAGTGACGAATCTAAATTTGAAGTCACAGTAGGCGATGAACGAAGTAAAGTCATTCGCGAAAAAGGAGAGGCATTTCAAAAAGATTGTCTTAAGCGTAAGGTAAAGTTTCCAGCTTCCTTAATGATTTGGGGCTGCATGTCGGCACAGGGTGTCGGCTGTCTGCAATTTATAGATGGAACCGTCAATGCCGAAAAATACAAAAGCATCTTACAAGAGAGTTTGCTGCCGTCTATACGTAAGTTAAAGTATAAAAATGCGTATACTTTTCAACAAGATGGTGCCTCATGCCATACCGCTAAAGCAACGATGGCGTGGCTGAAAAAGAAAAAAATACCTACCATGTCGTGGCCATCCAGCAGCCCGGACTTGTCTCCCATAGAAACGTTGTGGTGGAAAATGAAGAAGAAGTTGCGAAAGGACCCGTCCAGATCAAAAGCTGATCTTAAAGAGAAACTTACCTGTGTTTGGAATGAAACAACCCCGGAAGAGTGTCGACAGCTGGTAGATACAATGCCGCTCAGAATTAAAGCCGTTTTAGATGCAAAAGGAGACGCCACCAAGTGGTAGACGTTCTAATCTGCGTCGGTAACACTAAAGACGAATTTTTTTGCATTTTAGTACAATTGGTGAAACAATGTTTTTTTTTATTACCAAGGAAAGTTCGTTTTTTTTTTCATTGAATAAATAAAATACGATTTATAACTTATACTGTTTTTATATTGCTAATTCTTCCAAACACCTTCGTCCCCCAGAATTTTTAGGTTAACGTTAGTTTAGTACATTTTTTTCCTACCAGACGTACTCATTTGCATTGGGGCTCGTATAAGGCTACTCAGTTATTTTTGAACCATTGGAAACGTAAATAATTAAATATATAGTTATGATCTCGACTAGACGTATCACGTTAGAATTAAAACATTACGGTTAACTGACCATTGGTAGACCTTATCTCGTTGCAATAAGGTTCAATGGTCGTCGTAACTGTGATACTGATAGTATATAAATAAAATTCTACGACAGTAATACTTAGAATATCGTAATACTCTGCGTAAAAATTGGCGGGAAGGGATCCCAGTATGTAAGATTTCGATTTAACACCATTTTAAAATGCAATTTTAAATTCGAACCAAATTATTCTATTGACACCGTGTGGAAATGCGATTTTAAAGTCTAGTCAAGTGCCAATTTTAATGGCCCCTTTTCTGCTACAATGTATAATTTTAATTTATTATCGTCATATTCTTCATATGCAGAATAAGCTGGCAATTACCCCACCGACAAGAGCCAATCTCTTAAATATTATGTTTTTTTATACCACGTCGGTGGCAAACAAGCTGACAGCCCACCTGATGGTAAGTGATTACCGTCGCCTATAGACGCTTGCAACACCGCAATATTGACGTATGTTGTGTGTGTATTGGCGTATGTTGATATAGTATAGTCGTATATTTGTGATGAGAGATTATAATGATGTATTTGATACATATTAAATCTAAATGTTGTATCTATAGAGTCGTCAGATAATAAAATAAAGATATGTGGCAAATGACACGAGGTGAATGCATTTAGATATTTTTATGCGATTAGGTCCCGAATAATGATTTTGACAGTCTTCTTCTATTTCTTTTCATTCGTATGTAACTTACGTTACTGACTTACTGACAAAATGATTATGTGATGTGTTAATGAATTTAATTGCCATTACTTGACACATTTCAACACCGACACAGCTTTTCGCGAATTAGACCACATTACCATGCCAGCGATTGTTGCGACCTGCCAAGCCGTCGTCTTGTCTCTTTGTGCTGCCGTGATGGACAGATGAATCGATATCGACACGGCCTCGTTCGACTCAAATGAACAGTCGACCTCAAAGAGGTATACATATTTTGCCTTAATTACAACGGAATAAGGTGCAAACGTGTAAACATGTCTTTGTACATATCCATAGGTACATAATCATCTTTTATACAGTGATTATTATCACGTGATATTTGCAGTATTGAAGCACTATTGTGATATTCTGATTAACTGTTAAAAAGTCACGGAATTCCGATGGATACGGCTAGCGTAGGACCGGTCGTCGAGCAGTTAGTTTTTTTAGAAATAAATAAAATAAAAAAAATATAATTATTGATATTTAAAATCGCGGTAATATCGCTATTCCAGTATTGTGATAATAATCACTGTGGGAGAGGCCATCGTTATTGGGTTCATCTATATCAGAGTTTTAATATATTTCGTGCGGTAGTTCGTTAGTTAGCGTTTATGACGGCTATACCTGGTTATTCAAAACGGCTAAGACAAAGATCGCGCATATGAAAAGCTCTGTCCTTGTCTAATTCGAACACTTAGAAAGAAACGTAGTATCATAATTTAACATCAATGTAAAAATAACCTTTCACATTTCATTCAAGTGGAAAACAGTTACCCAACGTTGAAAACACTGAAGCATAATAAAGCTATTTTTAGGTCTGCTGAAATTCTCTATTAGACACTTCGACATTTGGAAGAGAAGAAAATGGCAGTACCTCGTAATGTTACACAAAACTAGGTCAACTTAAAAATAGCGCGCATTCAAGTCTTGGAATACCAAGTTGCGAGAAATATTCCAGGTGTAATGTGTCCAAAAAGACTGACAATCAATTGACAAGCCCTTTTATTCAGAATTTGTGGTTATGACTATTGAATTGAGTCCGTTTACATCGTAAAGCACTACTTATACTTTCGTCCGTACCGCCGCACACCGGGTATAGAGTCAGTCCGACTCAGGTCGGGCCTAGCTGAGTTTCTTGCTGGACTCTTGTCAGCTAGGCTATGTTTAGTGAACCAGCGACAAAACTCCCAGTAGCTCGATTCCATTCACACCTCAGATTCCTCGGATTCGAAAACCGCTCAGCCAATCTCACTGGAGCGCAAACTCTTAGAGTATTCCAGTGTTCCAAACCACACGAGTGGTTGTGTCGGAGGTTTTCCCCTGAATTTTCCCCAGGCTACTAACACTGGAATAGTCTAAGAATTTGCGCTCCAGGGATATTGGTTAAGCGGTTTCAACCGAACCTGAGGTGTGAGTGGAATAGAGCTACTGGTAGTTCACGAAACCTAGCCTAGCTGAGAAGAGTCCAACAAGAACCGAGAACGACCTGGGTCGGACTGACTCTACTCGGTGTGCGGCGGTACCGGGACGAATAGAGACTATATGTGTCAGTGTTGTTGCGATCGCGCGGTGGACGTCCCCGCCGGCGGGAATGCCTACGAACTAGCAAGTATGAAAGTGCGTGAGCAAGTAGTGTTACCGGTGTCCCCTTGTTTTGCAGACAGAAATTTCATAGAATTTTGTTTCGCAGAAAATGTTTCAAATAATATTTGGTCCTTGTATTTTTATTTCGACTATTATTGTTTCAATGAATATTTACTTGAATGAAACATATTTCACAGAAATTCAATTCAATGAATTTTGTAATATCATTTTTGTATTTAACAAACTTATCAAACCGTAGAATTACGCTTGGTATTTCATTGTTTCACAGACAGAAAATTCATAGAATTTCGTTTTACAGAAACTTATATTAAATAATATTTGGTTCTTGTATTTTTATTTTGAATATGATTGTATCACTGCTTATTCACTACACAGAAACATATTTTGCTGAAACACAATTCAATGAATTTATATTTTTTATTTCTTTATTTAAGAAACTTTAGAATTATGCTTTAACGAACATTGTTTGTTCGGTGTTTTTTTTTTCATGGTATTTCAAATACATCAACACATTTTATTAATAAAAGCCCAGAAAGACCTGTTAGAGCAAATTCGACTCTAAGGCGGATAGGTTAGAAGATTAAGACGGGAGCTGAAGCGAAGCGAAGCTCCCGTCTTAATCTTCGAGGTTATTTTTTTTATAAAAGCCCAGAAAGATTTGTTGGGGAAAAATCAATTGTAACGCGGATAGGTTAGAAGATTAAGACGGGAGCTGAAGCGAAGCGAAGCTCCCGTCTTAATCTTCGAGGTTATTTTTTTTATAAAAGCCCAGAAAGACTTGTTGGGGAAAAATCAATTCTAACGCGGATAGGTTAGAAGATTAAGACGGGAGCTGAAGCGAAGCGAAGAACAGTAAACAGTAAATTACAATTTCAGTTTCTTTCCGATTTTTTCTTATAATTCAATTTCTGAATAATCTTGTTTATGTTGTAGAAAACCTTTATCAGTGTACTTTCGTTTTTTAACATAACTAAATAACATAAGGTCAAAGAATATATGATTTGTAATTATATCGTAATGAATATCGAAACATTAAATTTTCTTTGTAATAAAAAACTACGATAAAAATTTCTACAAAGTAATTATTTTACGAATTGATTATTCTATGAAATGGTAATATGAGATTTATTTTATGAGAAACAAAATTCTGTACAACTATTGTCTTGGTAATAATTTATACGTAAACTAAATAATATACGAAAAAATAATATTTCATTTGTAGTTCTATGATATGAATATCGAAATATTAAAAAATATTTATATCAAAAATCATTGATTTGAGTTTCTACAAAGTAAGTGTTCGAAGTAATGATTATTCTGTGAAATGATAATATGAGAAACATTTTCTGCGAAACGAAATTCTTTGAAAATGTTGTCTATAAAACAGTGTACAACCAGTGTTACCAGATATAGCTTGCGTTTTCCAAAGTGCGAACGAATGGAATTTATGTGTGTTGCTGCTTGCTTTCTCACCTCAAATATGGCTCTAATTATACAGATAAATATGTATAAGCCATTTAAACTATTAACCTGGGTGGCGCAAGCTTCAAACAGGCTTTGCGGCGCGCTCAGGGTAAGGGTTAACACACACTGTGTTATGATACTTATGATCAGAGCGTAAGGGGTCCAGCCATATTGACCAACGATATGAGCTCGGGGGCAATTGACGAAGCAAAAGTGATTTCAGAACAATTTGCTGGGCGGGCCGGTCGCATCGGTAATTCCGTCCATTACTTTCGTGGCCTAAAGGGTTAACTGAGAAAAAAGTCTATTTAATTAAATAGATTTGTTTAAATTTAATTTCAATCTTTGACACGGTGAAGTAGTGTTGTGAATTGTGAAGCAGGTCACGATATCACTATATGGAAATGGTTTTGTGAGATCGGAAAGCGTGCTGTGTGTGTAAAAAGCGTTGATCGCTTCGCGATAATTTGAATGTAGCTCGAAAAAGCGCAAGAATTCCCCAGAGGATATAGACTACGTGACGAAGACCTAGATGACCAAGCGTAGTATTTTGAGGACCCCCTCTCCCCTAAACCGGTCACGTAGTATGGGTACCTTCCCTAAGGTATTGTGATATTTGACTGCGGCCTTTTTCAAGCTTTACGTGGTTGATCAAGTTGACCCAGATGACATTCTGGTGGTTAAAAAGCTGATTAAAGTCCTAGCAAAGGCTTAAAGCATTTACTGTTGAAAATTGTCTATAGTGCACACACAGCTTAACGCCGGTGGACAAGTATCAAACTGGCGGGCGGCGCTTTGATCGCCCGCGCAGCCGCGCGGGTCGAAATATTGGGCTAGGAGGATAATGGCGCATTGTGCACAAAAAACGTGCGCAGAATACAAATTTATGCGATTTTACAACAAACTGCCAATGGAGTTTCTGTCCTTAGTTTTTGCATATCTAAATCCATATAAGCACAGGTCGATCCAACAATATTTTTATTGGGCCGACATGAGATAATTTTTTAACGAATATGTTAATTTTAATATATTTTTTTTATTTTTTCCTTAATCTTGGATGTTTTCTATGTATTTAAGTATATGTTTATCTATATAAGTATGTATATCGTAGCTTAGTACCCATAGTACAAAAAGCTTTGCTTAGTTTGGGACTAGGTCGATTTATGTAAGATTGTCCACAAATAATTATTTATTAATTTTATTTATTTATATTTTCATTTATTTTTCATAGTTATAGCCCAACGGGTCCGTCACGTGTTTATTGACATACTAGTCATGGTAGTAATAATGGCGCAAATATCTATAATTATCGAAATAAAATAATTATTAATTATTTTTAACGCGTTGCGAATGTTAGTTAGCTCCAGATTCTGGTTATGTGCAGGGATTGTAAAACCGGTTTTATTTAATACCTGTATAGAAATTGACATACGATTACCGCTAATAAAAGAATACCTATATTCTAATAAGAGGTATTGTTGTCATTCCGCTTTTATCTATACCTCTATGTATAGACTATTTACGGTACTAAATACCTGTATTCAATACCGTTATTCATTGCACTTGAAAGGTAAAACATTACTACTAAAACGCGACAAATAGGTGTAAATACCTACTTTTTACAATGCGCCAGTTTGCAGAAACAAATAATCGAGTGCATTGACACTGACAGCTATTAAGTACCGGTAATGGTTTTTATGGGTAAAGTGTCAAATTGTTGTCAAGTGGCGAAATCGCTAATATATTTGAATATCGGATTTTACCTTTTGATTGTAGCGCTAATCAGAGCTTTAGCGGGTTCACTAATGTTTCGGCGAAAATTATTTAGCAAATTTTTAACTCGCAAACTACAAGTAATGCCAACAGTTGATTTGCCAAATGAAACTTCTGCAAAAAAGTTGGGTGCGAAGTGAAATTTGGCGAAACCTATTTCGCCGAAAAGTCATTATACCAAGCAAATCATTTGCTTCATAATTTTTTGCCACATAAAAGTTAGTTGAAGTGAAATTTGGCATTATAAAAATGTTGCCAAATAAGAAAAGTGCTAAGTAAAGTTATGCCAACGGTTGGTTTGCCAAATGAAACTTCTGCGAAAAGTTGGTTGCGAAGTGAAATTTGGCGAAACGTTTTTCGCCGAAAAGGCAGTATACCGCTTTAGCGATATAAATAGCGAAATGCAATTATAACCGGTTATACCTTATTTAAAACCGGTATTAATAATACCGGTAACGATCTCTGGTTATGTGTCGCTATACTCGAAAAGGAAAACTACATATCTAGTTAGTTCAAAGGTTCACACTTAATTCAAAAGCAATCACCATTGTTTTTCCTTAATTGAATGTTTCTCAATCGCGCCGTATTTAGAGAGACCGCTCGACCAGGAAACACTGGGATCGACGCATAACATCCACCCACAACGTTACAGTTGTGATATTACTAGCAGTACATTGCATCCTTTTGTGCTCTACCACTTATAACTAACCTAACCTAATTGGCTGCCGACTCGACGCCAGCGGGCAACGGGACAATGGAATCGCGCCCCTGGCGTCTAGAATAGGCTCATTTAAGTTACATTTCGATTACTTCGCTCGCGCCGCCCAGAAGTGCTACCGCGAACCACAAACGAAGTTTTCCCTCTCTGTCGCACCTATGTGAAAACTTGCAAGTGCGACAGAGAGGGAAAACTTCGTTTGGTGTTCGCGGTAGCGCCCCAGGCCCTGAACTCCGTGCCGGGGGAACACATATGAGGAGGCCTCTCGTTTGAGTCTGATCATGACGACGCTTGTTGTTCAGAGGATCCAGCTACTGGGCCTGACCGTCGCCATTGACAAGACGGAGGTTCTTCTGTTCCATGGCCCTCGAAGAGGTCCTCCGAGGGCAGCGGCCATTACATTGTTCGGGCAAGCGATTCCGGTCAGGACCCAAATGAAGTACCTGGGTCTAGTGCTGGACGGACGGTGGAATTTCAGGGCACACCTTACGCAACTGGCTCCAAAGCTGGTGGGGGCTGCAGCGGCACTTGGACGGCTATTGCCCAATGTAGGAGGGCCTAACTCGTCCTGCAGACGCCTTTACTCTGGGGTAATTGAGAGTATGGCACTTTACGGTGCCCCCGTATGGGTAGACGCCCTCACTGCTCAAAACAAACCTTTATTGCGGAGAGCGCAGAGGGTTATAGCAGTGCGGGCGGTCCGAGGGTATCGCACGTTATCATGGACGGCGGCCACACTTCTGGCAGCAGACCCTCCCTGGGAACTCCAGGCGGAGGTGCTCGCTCAAGTGTACCGGTATCGTGCGGACATGCGGGGAAGGGGAGAAAAACCCGAACCCGATCATATAAATCGGGTCAGAGTAACAGCATATGCTGCCTTACTTCGTAAGTGGGCGGAAGATTTGGAGTACCCAGTGGCCGGTTTAATGACGGTGGAGGCGGTCCGTCCTCATCTGACTCGCTGGGTTACTCGGCGGCACGGGACTCTGTCCTATAGAATGACGCAGATGCTTACCGGACACGGGTGTTTCGGCGAATACCTGCACCGAGTGGCAGGTCGAGAGGAGTCACCCGTCTGCCATGAGTGTGGCGCGCCACAGGATACGGCGCTCCACACACTGTTGGAGTGTGCGGCCTGGGGCCCTCAGCGGCACACTCTAACATGCATAGTGAGGGGAGATCTTTCGCTGTCAGGCATCGTAAACGCGATGCTCCACAGTGAGAGGTGTTGGGAGGCAATGGCTACCTTCTGCGAGGACGTTATCACGCAGAAGGAGGCAGCGGAGCGGGCGCGCGAGGACAATCCCCTCGCGAATCCGCTCCGAAGACGACGGGTTGGAGGGAGAAGGCGACTATACGCTCATCTTCTCCCTCCACCCCAGTGAGCCACTGGTAGGGGCTGGGGGGCCCCTACCACTGAACCATCTAACTGGCTCAATTGCCGAAGGTTGCCGAGGCAAGGCAGCAAGCAACCTTGTAGGGCCTGAGCTCGCTTCGATGCGGGCATAAGCCGAGACGTCAGCGGTGGCATGCGCAAGCGAATCCTGCGGCGTCTCACACAGGCGATGAGGAGAAGCCGCTGGTTTTTAGTGGGTAGATTGACGATGTTCAGGAGTCCCACATCACCGTGCCTACCACCAGGAGGGCCGGTATGCATAAAGCATTTTCCAGCGTTAAAAAAAAAAAAAAAAAAAAAAAAGGCCCTGAACTCCGAACTACGTATCGTGCCGTCCCTTTCACTCTCGTGTTATTCACTGTATGAGTGAAAGGGACGACACGATACGAAGTTCGGAGTATAGTCCCTCAGCTGTCCGCTGGCGTCGAGTCCGCGGCCTTAGTGAGAGCTAAAATAGCCAAATACATCGTAACACATCCTTATTGTTCTAAAAATAATGGTATTTTACGATATATTTTGCTACTTTGACTGATACTAACTATACATAAGATGCTTGCTGACTGTATGTTGACGGCTTGATGCTCACAGTTACGTTCTACCGTCGTAGCGCTCGCCGCCGATAGCGTAAATCCTCACACTTTGTTAGAACCTAAATGATCACATTGATCACACATAATACTGTCCTAGAGGAATTTCTCGCCACGGCCTGGCTAAGGAATGAGATCCCTGTTAAGGTATCTGAAGTAGTTCCGCATATGAAGGGTTCAAATGCTTCTTATTCCCTTATAACAAAGACTTGACGTCTTACTATGCGTAGCTTTTTCTCATGGTGACTGTACCCTTTGGAAGGACACTACGGACTTACGGACCACTAAAAAGTCACCGCTCATCAGACGAGACCTCGCTCTACTGAGTAAAGATACTGGCTCTACGGCTTATGCTGTAAATATCGTACATCACGGGCATAATGCCAGCCGGTGGAGTCTGGATGGAGGCTCCATCGTAAACATTACCGCCAATTGGCTTGATAGGTGCGGAAATCGGTTACTTTATTGTTTAAAGATGGCGGTTAATGGAAATAGTGTATGATAACACTCGTTAAGCTAAGTTAGAGGCCTCCGGGCGGCTTGAGAACTTCTAGCAGTCAAGTTGCCCACTCACTTGACAAGGGGGGTCGAAATTGCACCACGTCCGTAGGAAGTAGGTACCCAAACGTTACCCTACACGTGACCCCTGGGTGAAGCTAAACGGTGCAACAAAATTGCCATACGATAAAGATAAAAATGGGAATATATTTGGGCGAAGTTCAATTTTTTTTAACCATAATTAAGGCTTAATTTGTCTAAAATCCGATTAATTCCTTTATACTTAATAAGAGAACAACGGTTGGAACTCACTTGGAAAGTCACTATTTGCGACATCAACCTGATGAAGGACTCCAATTGTAGTCCGAAACATGTCGCAAATAGTGACTTTCCAAGTGAGTTCCAACCGTTGTTCTCTTATTAAGTGTAAATATGTCTCACGTTAGTGTAAATTTATGTAATTCCTTTATGTCAACGAAAATATTTCGTTGAGGTATAACGGTAAGTTTCGTGTCATAACGGAATCAATAAATTGTGGACGAATAAAAAGCCTTAACTCTAAATACTATAAGCCCTAACTCCTTCATAAACTTGATTATCAAAATCTGGTATGTCTGGTTCTTGTACCAGTGGTAGGTACCAGTCGTCATCATCCTCCTAGCGTTGTTAATCCATTAAATCGAACCCATGTCTAATTCAAATTGCCTAACCCACTTCGAAAAATTCAGTGATAGAAGACTGAGAAATGTATATCGCAAGTGGCCAGAATAAGAAATGCCGCGCTTTGCTGGAGTGTACTCAATAAATCAATCGCTACACAATAAAATAACACAGTAAATATATAGCCTTTTAAGACCTCTTAGATCTGCGCTTCATTGAAAATTGTACGCATAAAAAAGTCGCATACTGTTTTGAAACATGTCGAGCGATATTCGGCAATAGAGACATGTTTGAGTGATCTCTGGAGCGCATCATACTATATGTGATAATCCACATCGAAAGGGACCTTATGGCGGCAGGCGCTTACGTTACACCTATTCACTGTTGTATTGGAACAGCGGCAATAAAGGCGTAAGTGCCCGCCGCCATAAGGTCCCTTTCAATATGGATTATCACATATAGTAGAACCCAAACTCAATCTTAGTTCAGTGCTGGGGAGATAATATCCTGATGATCCAGCGCGGCGGACGGCAGAGCAGAGCCTTATGTTATGACGCTATAAGATAAAACGAGATAGGTATGTGGATACTCAGCAATTTGCTCGGGGAATCTCAGCGATTTCAGATGACGCGACGCGATCCACCTACGCTTACGTTTACACTCATCTTACTACGGACTGGAAACTATAAATCAGTCCAGCTATTGCAGTTTTACGTGTGCTTCGTTGAACTGGAGGTTTTCCCGCGCTTGTCTAGTTAAGTATTCACGAATTCACGATATGATATCATTATAATACGCTATTCATCAGTTTAGGTCGTCATTATTACAATAGATCATGCATGCCGGGAATCTCGGTTACCGGGAATTATCCCATAATGCCTTATCTCTTCTGTTATATACAGTGTTGCCAGGGCTCTTAGGGCGAAAATTACGTTTCTTTTCTTGAAAAGTTAAATTTTTGATGCAAAAGTTACATTTTTTATATATTTCATAATTACTTTAGTAACGTGCGGTTGTAGCCACATACAACTATAATTAGGTGAGTTCGGCGACAGAATTACGCCAGTCTGATGGGCGGTATCTCGAATGTCAATGATAGTTGCAACAGACGGACAGTCAGGCGTACCACGTAGGTTATTTGTCACCTTTTCTGTATGAAAGCCTATAAATTGTCTCGCTTGGTCCCGGTTAGATACAATTGACCTTTTTTTTAAATAGAGTTTCATTATTCTCAAAAGTTACAAAAAATTCCTTTACAACAGAAGTTACTTACATGTTACGTGAGCCGGTCAAAAGTTACGAAAAATGTAAGAAATGTAACCATCTGGCAACACTGGTTATATACCTTCTCCAGTCTGCAGAAGCATCTTCAGCTGTTCCTTGTTATTGAGTTGCTCCACTGTTTCTAATTCATACACTTTGCAAGAGCGGTGCTCTCAATTTTCAATGAGGCCTGTCTGTGGCGCAGTCGTAAAACTGTTTGCTCCTCCGGTCACGCCCGCGGTGGGAAATACGCGAATTTGCGGTGTGCCGCCGTAGGTACCTACATACATTATACATGTAAATGCCATAGGTACTTATTATAGGTTAGCTATTGGCTACAATGGTATCATACTTGTATGTATACTACTCAAAATAAAATAGGGCCAGAAGTAATTTAATCGATACGTGAAGGTTATATTAGAAACTTTTTTATATTCTATTAGTTAATGTTTCGTACCCGTACCACAAAACTCGGGAGAGCGACCATGGACCATTATTTAACATAATATCATTTTCCGCCTTTTCCTTTCCGCTTTTTTTCTTATCTTTTTGCCTTTTTTAGGTAGCGGAACCCGTGCATCCTTCAGGATGCAACTGTACTGGGATAACGCTAGGATAATGATGATGATGATGATAATTTTCGGCCTTAAATGTAACTCAAATTGTACTTATAATTGTTTACGATAGTTAAATTTCAATAAGCGACCTAAATTACATAGCAAACAGATTTAATTTATTCAGTATGC
The DNA here is from genome assembly GCA_963556455.1 of Epiblema foenella. NCBI lineage: Eukaryota > Metazoa > Arthropoda > Insecta > Lepidoptera > Tortricidae > Epiblema > Epiblema foenella. The sequence continues at coordinate 18,141,771 of OY747111.1, forward strand.
AACCTCCAAAACCTACATGCTCTTAGGTCATGTAGACATTTGGACGTTCGACAGCCCACATCGAAGCCTACGTCTCGGAGAAATATGGAGGTCTGTTTTAAAATGTGTACTACAATTTATTGACCGAGTGAAACGAAGGTCTCTGCTTCAGCTTCGACAAAAATGCTTTCGTATGTCCGAATTCCGGATTTCCGGTTGTTCTCCTCTGCAGGTCGTATTTTTCAAGCGATTCTCGTGAAATTTTGTGAGCAGGTTCGGTAATTATATAAAAAAAAAATTGTCTAGTCAGTTTTCCTATACCAATATTTTATTTCAATGATTTTGTAAGTTTTTGCGGGCGAATTTCTGTTTGTTCTCCTCTACAGGTCGCAGTCCTCAATCGATTCTCGTGAAATTTTCAAAAACAGTCTGTATTTGGAAAATTTCAAAAACAAAAATAAGCGAGGTAGACCTGTAGATGCAGACCGTAGGTGAGCTGGAGACAGCTCACAAAGCCACTAGTTTAACAATTAGTGGCACTTGGAGCTGTAGACCATGCGACCTTGGAAATTCGATACAAAGTATAGTCAGCAGCACAAGTAGCTACATACGCGGGCCTAGTGCTCAAAATGATCTAGACACGTATGTCTAACGTGAAGAAAATAAGCTTTGTGTAGATCACTCTGACTGTTATTTTGATTGCGTTGTTTGAGAAGTAGAAAGTTTCTATATGGCAGTGATACTGGATTGGATATTATTATTCCCTGCGGGGGTCCGTATTTCCGAGTTCATATAATCTGCACCTTAATAAGGCACGAGTGAATAGGCATCTTCTGGGTGAGCTCGCTTCACCGTCGCCTCATCTTTGCCCCCTACCTAGATGCTGCCCAAGAGCAATCCCAATTTTTTTTTTTAATTTTTTTTCCCAAAAAAGTATTGTACAGTTTACATTTGTTTCCGTTTCGCCAAACTTTCACTTTTATTTTTTTGTACCAAGTTATAGTATCTAATGACCTAAGTAATAAAGTAATTAATCCCTATCCATTGAATATAAAACAAGATGGGTGCTAGCTTATTTAATTAATATTAAGCATCTTGCGTTGAGGTGTTTAATAGCAACCTTTTGAGTTTGTTTTTAAATATATTTTTACTGCTACACTCGTTTTCAAATGTAATTGTGTTAAATATTCGCGGTGTTAAGTAGCTGCGTGTCCTTTTACCATAATAATTGTTGGCGGTAGGTTCGGCGTATTTTCGTCGCGCTAACCCTCTATGCGGCCGTGTGTAGATTCGCGTAGTTTTAAATTCGGTACTTTTAAATTGTTCGGTTGCTATTAAATACCTAACTTTATCATACACTGGTACGACGTTCCGTAATTTGAATAACGTACTATAATCGTTGTTACAGGTTTTTCTAGTTTTTTTATCTATAACATTTTTTAATAATCGCAATTGTAATACATTATCTAAATAAAAAAAATCTTTTTAAATTCTAGTTCTCCTGAGCGAGGCCATCCTCCCCGACGACAACTTGGAAGACAAGACGCTGAAGATCACCGACTTCGGACTGGCGCGGGAGGTATACAAGACCACGAGGATGTCGGCCGCGGGGACCTACGCGTGGATGCCTCCAGAGGTGGGTCGATTGAATATTCCTTGTTGCTATTCTGGGGGGCCACTCCGAACTTCAAAATCTGAACTTCGTATCGTGCTGTCACTTTCACTCATATAGTGTATAACACGAGAGTGAAGGGGACGGCACGATGCGAAGTTCGGAGAACAGGGCCGACCACGAGGATGTCGGCCGCGGGGACCTACGCGTGGATGCCTCCAGAGGTGGGTTGATCGAATAATCCATGTTGTTATTCTGGGAGGCTTCTCCGAACTTCAAAATCCGAACTTCGTATCGTGCTGTCACTTTCACTCATATAGTGTATAACACGAGAGTGAAAGGGACGGCACGATACGAAGTTCGGAGTACAGGGCCTGTCCTGTTAGCGCGTCAGAGCGTCAGAATATTCAAGTATAATCTATCTGAAGCCCCCAATCCGCACATATTAGCTGATGATGAATTATATTGCATTATTTTTATTTGATGTACCTAGATAGATTTTGACTTGTAAGAGTGCCCTTGAGGCCTATTTGCAGAATAAATGTTTTGATTTTGATGAAGCCCTATGTGCATAAGCCGGCACCCATTTAAAAATACAACCTGCTTATAGTACCTATACTAATGTATTATAATATTGTTTACGTGTTTTATAATAAATATGCATAATCGTCATTTTGGGTAAAGCTGAGAAGCGCTTCAACCACCCCTTCCCGGGCGTTACCAAATATTCATAGATACGATAGCAAATTATCAATTAAAGATGTTATGAAATATTTTATGTCATGTAATAATTATGACGTTACGCCTTGCGACAAATATTTTATGGTTACTTATCAATGAATTGTCTTTAATGTACTCCGAACTCTAGCTGTAAATAATCCATTCATGGCTTCAGCAAATTAGCAGTTAAGTCATTTTAAGCTCATCAAAATCAATACATTTATTCTGCAAATAGGCCTCAACAGCACTTTTACAAGTCAAATTCTATCTATATCAAATAAAAATAATACAGTAATAAAGTATCATTAATTAAATTTAGTGTTACATGTCAAAAATAAGACTAAGAATCTAATAACAATCGAGATCTGTTAGAGATGTATAATAAGCGTCTAGATAAAAAGTAATAAGATAGGTACACTAATCATAATAAAATATTTGTGAGATATGTCACTAAGCGTCAACATAAAAATAATAAAATCGAATAAATAAAAGCGTTAAACTTATTTGGAACTTTAATAAAAAAGTGCATCAAAATTTCATGGAATTAACTATGGAGTTTACGGTGTAACCTACACACCGTTAACTTTATAGTTAATTCCATGACATGGATTGACAAAAGTTTCACTAAAGTTCATACATTTGTCGTATCGATATATTTGGTAAAGCACGAGATGGCGCTGATGGAACGTTTCGTGGCCTTATAATACCAATGTATCAGTATTTTCCAAGGGCATATTGACAAAACGCGACCCAGACCCGGACGTATCCCGGATGCAGTAAATAATCTAACAAAAAGCCGGGGAAATCCAAACGGATGCCGGCCGTTTATATAAACTTATTTTCTGTATCTTCGCTTGATAATGCCTCAGTACTTTTTCGGGGGTACTGTAAATAAGATCCCGTCTGATTCTCATTATAGTTCTTATTACTTGCGTAGTTCAATGCAATTTGCTTTATTCCACACATGTTACAGTACTTAACACCGAAACCCGATAATTTCATCATCATCATCATCATCATCATTTCAGCCGAAAGACGTCCACTGCTGAACATAGGCCTCCCCCAAGGCTCGCCATTTAGACCGGTCCTGTGCCGTTCGTTTCCACCGGATTCCCGCGACCTTCACCAGGTCATCACTCCACCTTGTCGGAGGCGTTGTCGGATAATTTAGGTTAAAATAAATTTCGAAAAATCGGTGCTAAAACGAAATAAAACCGTTCCGAGCCTTGATTTGAACTGTTTAAATTTATATCTGCATGCGCACGAGAAAATTGTCGTCTCCATGACTAAGACTCCGATTTACCGGGAACTCATGTTATATGTTTTGATTCGGTCCCATTCTAATACAATTTCCTTATTATACCAAACCACATTGGTTCTAAGAATTAATTGTTATATAAAATAATGTTCGCATGTCGACGTATGGTGTTATGTGCATATTTATACATCATTGTTTTTATGTAAGTGCTGTTAGGATCGAAATTTTCGTACACGAAAGGACTGCCCTTCATTCATACGTACATGAAAAATTGGCTGGCGAGCCAGCGAAACCTTCAGGAACAAAAGCAACTCTAATTATGTTAGGTTCAGAAGACCAACTCTTCGCTTCGCTTCTCTCCCCCCTTAGTCTTCAATGCCTTTACCACTCATGGTACACATGGTACATGACCGTACTCGCTAATGACTGCGTAAAAATTTGTATGGGCAAAAGTACAGCGCCTCTGGCGGTTACGCAATAGAACTAAGAGTCGGCATACTAAATCATTTACGCAGTCACTGGCGAGTACGGTCATGCAAACTCATGGTGAAGGCACTCGTCCTTACTAGCAAGTATATAAGTACGATAGGGACGGATGCTCTATGTCCGAAGTTAATGCGATCATGCTAGCTAGGGCGGCCGGTATTCCGTTCTCGATTCGAATGTCTCAATGAATGAATGAATGAATGAATGATTTATTTGCGTAAACATGGTAAATTGAAGTTGACATAGGTAATAAGTATTAGTAGTTTCACATGTTTAGCCTATAGCAGCATGCAAATACTAAATTCAAAAATTAACTTTAACAATAATGATTAAAGTTATTATTGATCTATAATTTTTTTAAATTAACACTACACTATTTATCAATACATTAAATTGCTATTATAAATTAAAAAATATGTACCTATACATTAAATTATTATGTTACATTATTTTTCATTACAATGTTACGAATGAGCTCATGCATTTCTAAATTAAATATGTCAAATATTATTATTCGTCAAGAAATTCCCTAATTGTATAAAAACATTTATTTGTTAGCCATTTTCTTAATTTTGTCATAAATAATCTGTCATGTAGTTTACGCAGTTCTTCTGGTATCTTATTATATACGGTGACGCTCATACCGTAACAGTTTTTTTTTAAATAAAGCAGTTGAGCATGTTGGCATTACTAATTTACTCTCGTCTCTTTGCCTAAGTCTTTGATTGTATTTCGGTATGGTGTACGATGAGAGCTCTTTTCTTACATAACATGCCAGCTCGAGAATGTATAAGCTAGTCAGTGTAAGCAGGCCAAGTCTTTGGAACAAGGGTTTACAGGAGTCCCTAGGTCTATTGCCACAAACTGCTCTTACACATTTTTTTTGAATAACAAAGGCTTTGATAGCATCTGTCGAATTACCCCATATTAGGATACCATATTTTAAGACAGATGTTACATAGCCATGATATGCGAGCAGAGCGGTATTTTCTCCTGCGACTAATAATCAAGTATTTCAATATAAGAATATGGAGATGTCTGCGGTCTGCGTCAAATATCTCAGGTGGAATACCGGCCCATTTCCTGATAGTGAAATGAATACACATGATGATATGACAATTACTCTACACACTCAATTCTCATCTAGTCTAGACTTCCAAGAGTGTCGTCTAACACGAAGTACCTAACTTCGCCCGTCAGACTCAATTACGTGATCTTTATCAGTTTATTATCTTTTTTGCCACCGTCTCGATTGAGATCGTAAAATTTTACGAGCTTTGCTTGGTATTCTTTGCCAATAGTTCGCTCGGATTTAAGTGATACAGTCTAGGAGAATAAACTAACTTTGTATGAAGTCAAACTTGGTGAACTCTTAATAGCACGCATTCAAGTCTATTAAGGCTTGGTCAGACAGTGCGCGCGACGTCCACGCAGCGCGACCGCTACGTATTGGAACGTACGATAATAGTTTAGCGATGTCACACAGCCTTCGCGACGCGAGCGGGACGTTCTCATAGCAGCGGTCGCGATGCGTCGTGTCCTGCGTAGCGCACTCTGTGTGATCAAGCCTCTACTACTATGAAGGCTTTAGATTTACGCGGTAGCAGCGCGCGGCAGAAACAGTGCCGGGCGGTAACGGAGCGGTGACGTCACATAGAGCTCGGTAACTCCCAGTAGCTCGATTCCACCCACACGTCAGATTTGGTTGAAGCCGCTCAACCAATCTCACTGGAGCTCAAACTTTCAGAGTATTCCAGTGTTTAAACCGCCCGCGTGGTCGTGTCGGAGGTTTTTCCCTGGATTTTCCAACCTCCAATCACACACTCGTATTGCTTTATTGGGCCCGGCCTATAAAGCCACAGTCAGGCTAAAAAAAAAGAAAATAAATGAATCTCTGTCTGTTTCAAGTAAGTTTCAACGTCCAAGTCAATAAATAAATAAATAAATATTAGAGGACAATCTTACACAAATCGAACTAGCCCCACAGTAAGCTCAAGAAGGCTTGTGTTATGGGTACTAGACGACGATATATTTTATAGATATAAATACTTAAATACATAGAAAACATCCAAGACAGAAATAAATATTCATTCTCATCACACAAATATTTGCCCACACCGGGATTCGAACCCAGGACCGTCAGCTTCACAGGCAGGTGCACTACCCACTAGGCTAAACCGGTCATCCGGTCAATGTGAGATACTTCAAAGTTTTTACGTGCATTCAGGTCCGCGTAGGCCCGCGCGCAAACTGCTCGGCCCCGCAACCTTGCTCGATCTATAAAATATAATATAATAGAACTAAAATAGAATCTGGGCATAAAGTGTATAGTTTATCCCGTAACAAATATTTATGTCGACAAACGTGATGTAAACACGATAACATCATACCCAAGCCGGTCTACATTATTCTTTTTAAAATGACTTATCGTAGCAGACAATTATAACCTGTTACGTCCGTCTGGCAGTAAAGGAAACGACTATGCTTATTATAATCTATGCGTATTGATTAGTTAGATAATAAATCCATAGGTCAACGTCCATAGTGCCGCTTGTATTTGTATCTCCGGGTGATGTAATTATATTACAATATTCACATTTAGTTGTCATTGTTTATTACTTTCTTTCAGGCTAGTTTTCTTGTGGGAGTCAGGATGGCGGGTGTACCTAAACAAATATGTAAATAAAGTGTATCAAAAATTTGTACTAAATTTGTACTATTTTATATCACTAGAAAAAAATTGTACCCTTCCGTATTTAAAGTTATTACAAAGTGAAGGTACACCCGCTATCCTGACCCCCACAAGAAAACTAGCTAATTCGTAGTTCCCAAGTTTTACACATTTTATGATTTTCTACTGCTGGGTAATACGGTTATTTTAAGTAATGAATGTATGGGAAATTCTAACAATTAATAACGTTTTGAAACTTGTGTGACATGATACCTTTCGGTGTAGTCTTCAAAACTCACAATTCTCCCGTCCCCTCCCAGTTTATTAATTTGTTTGACATCCCCATACATGTATTACTTAGAATAACCGTATTACCCAGCAGTAGAAAATCATAAAATGTGTAAAACTCGCGAACTATGAGTTAGATGGCTGAAGTTTTTACTGTATATTTGAGTACAAATTTGGTACAAAAAATTGAGATATTAACATTATGCATTAGTTGATAATTGGTAGGATCATAATTTTCCCAGGTACACCCGCCATCCTGACTGCCAGGATGGCGGGTGTATCTTCACTTTGTAATAACTTTAAATACGGAAGGGTACAATTTTTTTCTAAAGTGGTACAAAATAGTACAACTTCAGTACAAATTTTTGATACACTTTATTTACACATTTGTTTAGGTACACCCGCCATCCTGACTCTCACGTTTTCTTGGTTTTAAGGGGCTCCGCCAATTATCGATTTTTGACGAGTTTTGAGTTGATACTGCTTCGTCATAACTATAGATATATCGTCGGGTTACAAGCAAAAGTGACTAAGTAACAAATACCTACTTAGAATAAAGCTCGTATATCAGCATCGTTTCAGTACTGAGATACGAGGTTTCGAAAAATAGTGACAGATTTGATAGTGAGTTTTGCTACTCACCCGACGATATTTATGGCACAAACGGTTATCGGTTCTGACTGACTTCTTATTTTTTTATGATTTATACAAGCATGGTCCAAAAAAGCTCTAATTTCCATACGAGTATATTATTTATGCACTTATTTATATGAAATGTATATGTAACTGTTCATTATTGACGTCTCGTACACAAAAGTTACGTCCAAAAAACTTTTTTTTTACCTAAAATTGCCAAAATTTGATGCCATATACCCCGAAGACGTTTAGAAAGTAAATTTGGTATACTATTTCGGCAAAAGTAGTTGTTCTTAATACGATAAGCATCGATTTAAAACACCCTATATATTCTAAATCGATGACGATAAACCATAAAAAACACGAGAATATGGAGAGTTACAGATCGAAGGTCATAAGAAGCCCCATAATTGACAACGTGCCAGAAATATAAAGAAGAATGACCACTGGTACAATTTATCGTCATCACTACAATAATTCAGCTCATCACTACATAGTATAAAACAAAGTCGCTTTCTCTGTCCCTATATCCCTATGTATGCTTAAATCTTTAAAACTACGCAACGGATTTTGATGCGTTTTTAGGGTTCCGTAGCCAAAATGGCAAAAACGGAACCCTTATAGTTTCGTCATGTCCGTCTGTCCGTCTGTCCGTCTGTCCGTCTGTCCGTCTGTCACAGCCGATTTACTCGGAAACTATAAGTACTACAGTGATGAAATTTGATGGGAATATGTGTTGTATGAACCGCTACAAAATTATGACACTAAATAGTAAAAAAAAGAATTGGGGGTGGGGCCCCCCATACATGTAACTGAGGGATGAAAATTTTTTTTTCGATGTACATACCCGTGTGGGGTATCAATGGAAAGGTCTTTTAAAATGATATAAAGTTTTCTAAAAAACATTTTTCTTAAAGTGAACGGTTTTTGAGATATCAGCTCTCAAAGTCGTAAAAAGTATGTCCCCCCCCCTCTATTTTTATAACTACGGGGTATAAAATTCTAAAAAAAATAGAGGTGATGCATGCTAATTAACTCTTTCAACGATTTTTGGTTTGATCAAAGTATCTCTTATAGTTTTTGAGATAGGTTGATTTAACTGTAATTTTGGTTAAGTTATTTTTGCTGTTTTATAGATACTAGTACGGAACCCTTCGTGCGCGAGTCCAACTCGCCCTTGGCCGGTTTTTTTTAAATAGATAGAGTGACTCAAGGGGAAGGTTTATATGTATAATACATGCATCAGCATTGCACCCGTGCGAAGCCGGGGCGGGTCGCTAGTGTTGATATAAACGTCCCAGTGCGCGACACCTAAATGACGAATAAACCTATTTATTAATCACCTCTGTCATCATGACATCTGAAATTGTCATGTATTGGGTCAGTGTCGAGCACTGAGACGTTTACCTTACCTAATGAATTTTAATGTCAGTTCGATAAATAAATAAATAAATATTAGAGGACAATCTTACACAAATCGAACTAGCCCCACTGTAAGCTCAAGAAGGCTTGTGTTATGGGTACTAGACGACGATATATTTAATAGATATAAATACATAGAAAACATCCAAGACTCAGAAACAAATATTCATGCTCATCACACAAATATTTGCCCTGACCGGGATTCGAACCCAGGACCGTCAGCTTCACAGGCAGGTGCACTACCCACTAGGCTAAAAGAGTTTTTTTTTAATGATTTAGGATAAATTGTTTTTCAATTAATCCGAACTTTTTATGTGCCTTACATAGGACGTTATCTGTATAAGCTGACATTAGATAGAAAACCAATGTGACCACAAAACCGGACCCACGCACTAAATCCACTAAGCGACGACGAACAGATAAAGCTGGCTCTCAGGTCGTTGGACTTTGAAAATCCTTATCAACTGAAGGTGGCTCTTACCTGATAACGCGAAAATAATTTTGTTAACTTTGTTAAATGACCTTGAACAAATGTTATTGTAATTTGTATGTACTTAAATAACTACTCTGGGCCTCAAACAAAGTGTAGAATTGAAGATAAAATTATTCGATTTAATATAACTAGGTATGCTACATTAGACGTCTGTGATCTGTGATTCTCGGGCCTAGCTGAGTTTCTTGCTGGACTCTTCTCAGCTAGGTTAGGTTTAGTGAACCAGCGACAAAACTCCCAGTAGCTCGATTCCACTCACACCTCAGATTCGGTTGAAACCGCTCAACCAATCTCACTGGAGCGCAAACTCTTAGAGTATTCCAGTGATCCAAACCACACGCGTGTTCATGCCGGAGGCTTTCCCCAGGCTACTCTTCAACCGCGCACTCCTATCGCTTTATTGGGCCCGGCCTATAAAGCCACAGTCAGGTTCAAAAAAAAATCTGTGATTCGTTTTCGGTCTCTTTCGCCGAGCACATATTTTTGAGCTCGACTGTACGCTTGAAATTGACATGTAATTTGGTCAACTGTCAGCTGTCTGCCTGTCACACTGCGCGCGCCCGTTTTAGTTCACGGCCGACTTGTCAGATTTCGATCTGTTCGGAAGTGGGATTATTATTCGGCGGCTCGGGGAGCCGTGGGCGCTGCGCTGACGCCTCGGTAAACTTGAAATCATAGCCTTCTATATCTGTACACACGTACGAGACTAGCGTGTCAGTTCCATTCAAAAGTCAAAAGTCAAAAAAAGTCAAAAACATTTATTTGTAAACATAGGTACATAGGTCTTAGAATTATTAATATTACTGTCTCTCTATGTTTTGCCATAAGGCATACAAATATTTTGAGTCAAGATGGAGCATGCTTAAACAGTTACAATTCTTCATCTGTCAAGTATTCCCTTAGTGAATAGTAAGCTTTTTTAACTAGAAATGCAAATAGACTTTTTTTAAATTCTATCAATCCCTCTAATATGGTTATATTTCTCGGCAATTTATTGTAAATTTTTGGTGCTATCCCGAAAACACTTTTAGTAAGAAAAGCTGTTTTCATTGACTTCGTATACAATTTGTCACATCGGCGAGTACTTTTATAAACAGAAAATTGATGCATATTGGTTTTAATGTATACTGCTGTTTCATAAATATATAGGCATGGTAAAGTCAATATGTTGTGCTTAATGAAGTGTGTTTTACATGATTCTCTAGTCGGTAATCTACATACTGATCGTAAACATTTCATTCCAATACATTGAGCGGTTTGATAGATCAATTGAACTCAGTAAACTTAGATAACTGGGTGGATCAACTATTCCTTGTTCCTCTTTACCATGGTTACGTCTCCTGAGTCACTCTTTAAAACTTTGATTTTATAGGGTTTAGATCTACCAAACATGAGTTTTAGCGATTATCATAAATCCATTTGGACATAGGTCACCTCTTGAGCATGCTTGAAGCTCATGATATAAACATCTTTCTAAGAAACTCGGTTACTGTTTTCTCCTCGCTGACGGGACACAATAAGAACAAGAAAAAGTTGATTGACCCAACTAACTAAATCAGGCTTTAGAGTTGGCCGAGTTGCATCAAAGTGATTCATTCAAAAAGCTATTTACCGTTCAAACAATAAGGTTCAAATTCCACTAACATTTTTATAGAGAATCGGCCAACAAATAATTTCAACCTTTTAGTGCGTACGCGCACGCGTTTGTATGAAAGAAATATAAACGAACAAATTCATGAACATAGTATCAGATCCAATAAATTGTATAATGACTACAATGTACAGTGAGTTGCAGAAAAACGTGACCACATACACATGCACTGAAATTTATATGGAGGGGGGGTCACGTGTTTCTGCATCTGACTGTATATTGACCTCACTGATGGTGATGGGGGTGACATATTCACTGCTGCGTGACAAAACTGTCACATTACAATAATGATATTAGGTATTCAGGCGGTAAAACAAAGAATGTCTCAGATCGAATGTGTATGACGCCCGAACCGAAGGCAATGGGGACAAATAAGCGATATGAGGCTTTCTTTATTACCACCCGTGGTGAGTACCAAATTGTATTGCCCCCCCCCCCCTGGCCATGAAGTGGGACTGTTTGACATAAAGGTTAAAAAACTTGTTAAACATTAGCCGAAAGTCCACTGCTGGGCTGTACTCCAAGGACTGCCACAGTGATCGCGATTGTTAAAAAAAAATCACCAGGAAATATACAAACTTCTATTTGACGACCAGGGGACTGGCTAGACCGGGCTAGAATTTGCCCTAGGGTCTGCCACGAACTGAAAACGAAGTATCACTGTCTCTCGCTCGGCTTTGCTAGTGCGACAGAGAGGCATATATTTCGTTTTCGGTTCCCGGTAGGCTCTGAGGGGCTACTACGAACTTCGTATCGTGCCGTCCCTTTCACTCTTGTGTTATACACTATATGAGTAAAAGGGACGGCACGATACGAAGTTCAGAGTAGCCCCTCTGGTAACGGGTGGGAATAATGCATCTAATCAAGTTTTCTCGTTGTACGAGGAATATGCAAATATGATGACTTATCATCTGCTTATCTATACTAGAAGTATAGATATGTATACTTTGAACCAGATGTATTAATAGATACTTACACATGACGTGTATTTGAACGACTTTCTCAGGAAGAATATGACGTGTCTTTATTACCGTTATCGATACATCGTCATATTTGTACACGTAAACTATAATTAGTAGTCAGCGAAATATAATGTATTACGTTATGCATACGCTTAATAAAGCGTTTTCATTTTAAATGTATTTAATCAGATTTATATTTCCTTGGCAAATGAGCTGCCGTTTTTGTACTCACCAGTTGCCGCCACTGTCGAGTAAGGTCCAGCTGTCAAAAATTGTTATGAAGTTTTAAATCATATTTAATACCTTAAAACCGTACCGTAAAAATATCGAACATCGTTTTGTTCGGAAAAAAAAGGAGGAAATAAGTTTCCGAAAGACAAAACTGTCTCAAAGCACTGACAGTCATTGACCCGTAACTCATATTTGCCATAATCAAGCTCAGGTATTGCAAAATAGTCACCATATTGTTCCAATTAGATATTAACCCGCGTAGCACAACCACAAAGAGTGACATTTGACATTTCGGAGACCTCACGCTACACTAGCGCCTCTAGCGGCGAATTCATATGCGGTAGCCCTCATTGCAAGTCATAGTAATAATCATAACAATACTGATTGTGTATAAAGTAAATAGATAATTGTTAACAAGGGGAATGCCATATTTTGCGTTGTGTAGCTTTATTCGGACAAAGCCTTTGTTTAACAAACGTGAAATAATTAAACTAACAATTACATAAACTTGCCCACAAGGACCAGTGCAGGGCCTCCAATAGATAATACATTTTAGATTCATATTGAAACATAACAAACGGGTCACTCACCCCGATTATTATTTCAGATTCCTTTGTTTTCCTGCTAATCGACTTTAAATGTACTTAAATATGTACGAATCTTATAACGCAATTCAAAATAATACGGCAAATATTCAACGCCATCTCTGTATAATTTATAGCACTTTTTTGCACAATGCTAAACGAATCTCATCACTATTTCCAGGTGATAAAGAACTCTACGTTCTCCCACGCTTCGGACGTGTGGTCGTACGGCGTGCTGCTATGGGAGTTGCTCACGGGGGAAACACCGTACAAGGGGATCGACGCGCTCGCCGTGGCGTACGGCGTGGCTGTGAACAAGCTCACGCTGCCCATCCCGAGCACGTGTCCGAAGCCGTGGCGGAAGCTCATGCAAGGTAAACTTGAAACATTGATGTCCTATGTGTGATCCGAACCGCAGAGAGATGCTCGCGGGGAAAATACCGTACAAGGGGATCGAAGCGCTCGCCGTGGCTGTAAACAAGCTCACGCTGCCCATCCCAAGCACGTGTCCGAAGCCGTGGCGGAGGCTCATGCAAGGTAAACTTGAAAGATTGGTGTCGTATTTGTGTTCCGAACGGCTGAGAGCTGCTCACAGGGGAAACTCTCCTTACAATAAATCGGCGCGCTCGGCGTGGCTGTAAACAAGCTCACGTTGCCCATCCCGAGCACGTGTCCGAAGCCGTAGTTGAGGCTCATGCAAGGTAAACTTGAAAGATTGGTGTTCTATTTGTGGTCCGAACCGCTGAGAGCTGCTCACAGGGTAAACTCCGTACAAGAAAACAGCGGTGTCGCCGTGGCGTACGGCGTGCTGTGAACAAGGTCACGCTGCCCATCCCGAGCACGGTCTCATCGCGGCTCCCATATGTGCGCGTTTAAATTTTTCTTAGTGCTTTCTTTAGTGCACATTGTTGGCTGAATTCCCTAGCAGCATAAATTACCAGCATAATATAAAGTGTAGTGGGTGGGCGGGACCGGATTTAACGATTGTTTTCGCCGTAACGGAGGGCGTGCATTGATAACGCTTGATAGTACATTTCAAGGTCTAGTCGAGGAAGCATGGTGCCAGCTGGGTGGATGCCACGATCTATAATTTTTGTGTCTTCAAATTGGCTAAAATTTCAAATCCAGAACTGATTACAATACGTTGAATAAAAAAGTTTTTTGGAGACCATATTTTACCAAAAGTGTTTCTCACAAACTTACTTTTAAGTGTGTATAATAAAGTTTGTCAATGTACAGTCAAGTTCATAAATATATATACGTTTCCAAAGGTTCAAAAATATGTGAGCAACCTTGTGTCCCTAAAAATAAAGTCGCGTACACACAAACCCGCGTTCGTGAGATAAAAGTACTGTAAGGCCGCGAACTTGACGCCAGCGAGCGTAGGGGCGCCGAGCGGCGTGATAGCGGGGCGGCGCGAGAACAATGGAATCGCGCCGGTGTCGTCCAGAACGGGTTCATTCAAGTCTATACATTTTGATCGCGTCGCTCGCGCCGCCCCGCTGCCTGCCCGCTCGTCGCTCCGATGCCCGCTGCCGTCGAGTCAACTCGAGTCCGCGACGACGCCACACAGGCTGCGCGACGTGAGCGGGACGTTATCATATATTCCGCCGCGCACGCTGTCTGAGCAAGCCTTCAGTGACGCTCCGCCAAATGTGAACCGTGCTTATTGATTGTACTATGTTTGCAGCATGCTGGGACTCGAACCCGCGTTCACGGCCGATCTTCCCCAAGATCCTGTTGGAGCTGGAGAACATCCGACAGTCGGAGTTCACCCGGGCGCCGCACGAATCCTTCCACACCATGCAGGAGGACTGGCGCGTCGAGATCGAGGAGACTTTGCGGGAGCTAAGGAGAAAAGAGAAGGTAATCCCATTACCTTCTAGTGTAGGATAGTGTGGTAGTGATGATGAGCAGATGGGGCTTCTGCCAGATGATTACAAAGGTCCCCATGTACAGACGACCTTGGCCCTTCCATACCATGCAGTAGGACTGGGATTTGGAGATCGAGGAGAGTGCGGCAGCTGAGGAGAAAGAATAAGGTAATGGGAAGCTAGGTTATATCCGAATCCGACACTTCCTTGTCCGAACGGTCTTATCCTTTTACCATTCTTCAGTAAGATAAAGCCATATTAAGAACCTGTGTAGACTTCGCTACTTAGCTTTCACTTCAATTCAGGCGAGACAATGTTTTTAATTGAAACATGTTGACAATTTATTTGTAAAGATAGTTTTGTTATGAATAAGTGGATCGTTCTACTTTGTCATGACCAGTTTTCTATTACAAAAAAAAATTATGATATGAATGGAATTAGTGTACAAAAATAGGATTTCATAATAGTACCTGAACCTAATAAAAGGAATTTATAGTTAAAAATACTTAAATATTAACATATCGCTGTAAAAGGTGGGTAATACAGTGGTAAAAACCATTTTTTCATACAAATGGTTACTCGATTTATGGATATTAGCTGTGGTTCAGTAATTCCCAAAACTATTGGAAGTGATACTCTCATTATACTTCTTTCTAAATAACAAAACAAAAATATGAAGTGAGGGCCAAGTATTCCAAAATCTGCATTTATAAAAAGTGTCTGAAAATTATGTATTAAGAAGTAGAATGGCCCAAGGAACTCATAGACAGTGTTGCGATTTTGTAACTTACTGTTTCATAAAATTTAAATAAGGATACACTTACCGACTACCGGTACCGAATTACGATTTGAAACGGGATATTTACCATGTACATTTGTATTTTTACAAATACAAATATACATGGTAAATATCCCGTTTCAAATCGTAATTCTAATGTAAATGACCATGTAAGCTTGAAATCTTATACCGGTACCGACTTAACGGTTAATATAATTCCATTCCGTCTCTGAATGTATTTTAAACACCAAACAAGGATACAATATAGCTTGCCATACACCCTCAGCCTTCGCTCATCAAGACAGCTCACAGCTATGTCTGCATACTCACTAAAAATACCAATTTTGTTAAACATGATATTATGTACTGGGCACTGCTTTAACAATCCAAGCCTAAATACGTTTATATTGTTGCAGTTGTAAGCACTTAGTTATTGTCGACTATAAGATAATGTATGTATTGTGGGAAATATTTACCAGTTCCTTTTTTAATAATAATTTAATTCAGAACCGTAATTCCATACACAAAACTAAAACTAAAATATGTTAGTAACAATAATTATTAAGAAAATATGTTAGTAAATACACGAAATAAAATTGACACTATACAATACATAATAATTGAAACAAAAAAAAAGTTTTTAATGTTCTCAATTGACGGTTGTAGTGATCAGGATAAGAAGAATCGATTGTCTTAATTAGCGATTATTGATGAATAATGAATGATTATTCAAATCGATTTTATAACAATTTGTTTTTTAATGTTCCCATTTCACTACTGGATACGAATCTAGAATAAGAACTTTTGTCATATGATTTTTATTCTACCGACGTCAATTTTGTATCGTTCAAAAATCGATACTGTATTTCCGAATTCCGGAAGGGTAATTTGACACTTCATTCGTATTGGAATACTTATTTTTCTATAACACGTAATTTATTACGGTTATAAATTATTTCATTTCATCGATTTCCATCAACTTACGAAAATATCATCTGTATCGAAACGAATGATTTAGTCACTACACTAGATTTAAAAAATAAAAGATTTAGTATGTAACTGTTTTCATGGTGAATTATTATCATAATATACTACGCATCAGTGATAGAAAAAAATATGCATTCATTTGATTGCTCCTAAAACGCATATTACAACTACCTAACTACTCATGAAGCTCTAATATCATTACTTGATTTTATTCACCGTTTCGATGTGTAATGCGGGTTTACGTTATATGGGTGTTGTGATGTGTCAAAAAGAAAGTGGTAAATATTTCCCACAATAATGATCTAAAGTGTATATTAAAACACATAATAGCACTGCTTACATTCTTGCTATCGTGCAGTCAGTTTTCGTCCAGTTTGTATTCTTATACTCAATTTTATTTGTATTTAAAACATTTGCTGTTGTGGCGTCTTTTGCGAATATCAACCGTATCGTCTACTAATTTGTACTAATCAATCAGTTTGTTTCCCTTGTAATGCTTGCAATAGGAATGCAAAACTATAGAGGAGGTTAGTAGTACATTTTTTGTGATTTATTTTAGCACATTATTTGATAATTTGCTATCTCTTTCTGTACTCGATTTCTAAACGGAATAGTTACAATTGGTTAATACCCCAATAGGGATGTTGACACCAAATAAAAAAAAATAAGTTCGAATTATCTCGAAAAAGCATCAATTTTTTAATCAAATAGCGAAAAAGGTAACTCAATAGAATAAATAATTACATATTTTTTTTATAAGACTTCAAAGTTTTAAGAGGGGGCATACTTTGTTCAATTTCCCCAATCGCACCTTTGTATTGGAACGATCGTCATTTATTATGGCGCTCGAGGTCAGTGGCGTCATTGATCTGTCGCGCTTTCTCTCTCTAACGACCAACATTAAAACGGTTGTAGTTTCGTTATTTTTTGAGATATTTGAATAGGATTTTCATTATTACGCATATTTTTTTGCCTCGTTTCTTTTGGGGGTAGTCAAATTTTGAGTCAACAACCCTATTGTGTGACCCAATTGTTTTATTAGTTGCTTACTATCACTAAAATTTGTCCGCTACTTAGTTTATTGAAGATGAAATTTACTATAGAATACTAATTATTTTGCTAAATTACATTTACACTCAATTCTCAAAATTTGATTATGTATTGATTACGTACGATAGATTATGATCCCATTATCTATATATTATTTGTAGAAACTACTATTATCTTAACAACCTACGGATAGAAACAGCAATCTTCCATAATTTTAATAGTTTATCCGATTTCAGAGATTTATCCTCATGATATTGTATTAAAATAATGTATTTTTATTGCCACTTTTGTATTTCACTAAGGGGGAATTAGTTTGTTATCTAAACCTACGATCCTTTGATTCTGCAGAAATACAGCAATAAATTATATGGAACCTTACTTGCATGCTATATTCATTATTTTGCGGAGTTGCGAGGCAACCGAATTAAGATGAGTACGATCAAACTCTGCAATGTAATGAAAATTGGATACAAGCTCTTGCTTAATGTAAAATCACCCTTACCCCCTTATTCATAAACGTTCATCAAAGCTTTTAACTGAAACGCCATTAATATTCGTCACCTTGACATTTCTGTTTGTAGGAAAGGGGCGAAACACATTTGTTAAATTTATGAACAAGGGCATTAGGGTCGGTTGCACCAACATACGATCACAGGCCGGTCATCGTCAAATATGGCGCCGGCAGCTGTCATCCCATAGAAACTTGTCAAACTTTCCATACAATCAGATTTTAACGAACACCGCTTAGGATTACAGACGGTTTGGTGCAACTCACCCTTAGTCTATAATAATAATAATAATAAATAATAAATATTAGAGGACAATCTTACACAAATCGAACTAGCCCCACAGTAAGCTCAAGAAGGCTTGTGTTATGGGTACTAGACGACGATATATTTAATAGATATAAATACTTAAATACATAGAAAACATCCAAGACTCAGAAACAAATATTCATGCTCATCACACAAATATTTGCCCTTACCGGGATTCGAACCCAGGACCGTCAGCTTCACAGGCAGGTGCACTACCCACTAGGCTAAACCGGTCGTCAAAATCGTCTATAACTAACCCTCGTTCTAGGAACTCCGGTGCCGCGAAGAGGAGCTGTCCCGGGCGCAGCTGCAGCAGAGACTGATCGAGCAGAACCTAGCGCAGAAGGAGAGGGAGTTGGAGATGAGGGAGTTTGATCTCGCCGCGAGGGAGTTACACATACTCATTGTGGCCAGCAACATGTCTCACACGCAGCCGCCGCAGCCCAACAAGAGAAAGGGTAAGAGTTGAGGGTAAAAAATCCAGTTGATAGAGAAATAATTCTGAAAATAGAAGGAGAAAAGAAATACGTCGTGACATATTCGTAATATTAAATGGATCAGGGAAAGAGAACGTAAATGAGAGTTTTTAAAGAAAGTAAGTGGGTCATTCTACTTCTTTATGACCAGTTTTCTATTCCAAAAAAATCTACGATGTTACCACCAGACGTGCCGTACGCTTGTGTAAATCATTTCAATACAAATAATTTATTTCTGAAACTACAAAACTATTATTGGTAACAATAATTCTTAAGTAGAGCGACATTCTCATTCAACGACTAAGCTTCTTAAAATTACATATTAAAAAAAAATCTTAAGAAACATACAACTATACTCAAAAACCGTGTGTTCGTTTCCAGGCAAATTCAGCAAGATCAAGTTGCTGAAGAAAGACACGATCTCCTCCCCCGTGGACTTCAGACACACGCTCACAGTCCGACCTTCGGAAGACGAGTCCAGCGTGAAGCAACTAGTCGCCGTCGCCAAGGACACTCCACCAGGATCCCCCGCCATCATGAGAGCTATCGCACGTGAGTTATATTACTAAAAGACTGTTATCACAGACGTACCAAGAGTTATTACACGGTCCGACCTTCGGAAAATGAGACCAGCGTGAAGCAACTAGTCGCCGTCGCCAAGGACACTCCACCAGGATCCCCCGCCATCATGAGAGCTATCGCACGTGAGTTATATTACTGAAAGACTGTTATCATAGACATACCAAGAGCTATTACACGGTCCGACCTTCGGAGGACGAGACCAGCGTGAAGCAACTAGTCGCCGTCGCCAAGGACACTCCACCAGGATCCCCCGCCATCATGAGAGCTATCGCACGTGAGTTATATTACTAGAAGACTGTTATCACAGACATACCAAGAGCTATTACACGGTCGTACCTTCGGAAGACGAGACCAGCGTGAAGCAACTAGTCGCCGTCGCCAAGGACACTCCACCAGGATCCTCCGCCATCATGAGAGCTATCGCACGTGAGTTATATTACTAAAAGACTGTTATCACAGATATACCAAGAGCTATTACACGGTCCGACCTTCGGGAGACGAGACCAGCGTGAAACAACTAGTCGCCGTCGCCAAGGACACTCCACCAGGATCCCCCGCCATCATGAGAGCTATTGCACGTGAGTTATATTACTAAAAGACTGTTATCACAGACATACCAAGAGCTATTACACGGTCCGATCTTCGAAAGACGAGACCAGCGTGAAGCAACTAGTCGCCGTCGCCAAGGACACTCCACCAGGATCCCCCGCCATCATGAGAGCTATCGCACGTGAGTTATATTACTAGAAGACTGTTATCACAGACATACCAAGAGCTATTACACGGTCGTACCTTCGGAAGACGAGACCAGCGTGAAGCAACTAGTCGCCGTCGCCAAGGACACTCCACCAGGATCCTCCGCCATCATGAGAGCTATCGCACGTGAGTTATATTACTAAAAGACTGTTATCACAGACATACCAAGAGCTATTACACGGTCCGACCTTCGGAGGACGAGACCAGCGTGAAGCAACTAGTCGCCGTCGCCAAGGACGCTCCACCAGGATCCCCCGCCATCATGAGAGCTATCGCACGTGAGTTATATTACTAAAAGACTGTTATCACAGACATACCAAGAGCTATTACACGGTCCGACCTTCGGGAGACGAGACCAGCGTGAGGCAACTAGTCGCCGTCGTCAAGGACACTCCAGCAGGATCCCCGCCATCATATAGCTATATCACGTGAGTGATATTACCAATGTACTGCTGCAGACTGCTTGTAGACTTCTCATCACAATTCTGGGCCCATCACACGCGCCACTTCGTCTAAATTCGGATCCTCCGAGGATGTGCTGTGTTGAGTGTGAGGCACCTGCATGTCTCTAGCTGTCAACAGAACGGATCCTCAATTAAAACGGGTGATTTATCTGGAATCGCAGGCTACGGTGTCTGTTGATCATCAGGCAGGTCGTGAGTTTGTGTGCCACCATTGTAGTGTAATAAAAACCTTCATCGAGCTGGCGACAGCCATTTTTAACTTCGATCGGTCTGTAATTAGAACTTGTGCAACTGGGCCTTAACCGTACTTTTAGTAACTAAAAGTGGGTTGCGTCTGTACTCGTAACTGGTGTTCGTCAAATAAAAAAAATAAAAAAATATGTGTGAACAATCTTACACAAATCAACCTAGTCCCAAACTAAGCAAAGCTTATACTATGTGTACCAAGTGACGATATACATAATGACCCTGCCTTCGAAGCTGGAGGTCCCGGGTTCGAATCATACCTAAATAGATAAATAGTTACTTAAATGCATAGAACACATCCAAGACTCAGGAACATCACACAAATAAATGCCCCGACTGGGGTTCGAACCCGGAACTTCCAGCTTCGAAGGCAGGGTCACTACCAACTAGCCTAAAGCGGTCGTCGTTAAAATCTGATTGTATGGAAAGTGAGACAAGTTTCTATGGGATGACAGCTGCCGGCGCCATATTTGACGATAATTGGTCTGTAATCGTAAGTTGGTTCAACCCGCGCTATACACGGCATTCAAAATCAAAATCAAACATTTATTCTGCAAATAGGCCACAAGGGCACTTTTACATGTCAAAAATATTAATTTACAATTTAAGTAAGTCTGACTATAATAAGTAATACATTTTTCATGTCAAAATATTAATTTACAGTTCAAGAAGGAATAATAATTTCGAGTTTACAATTATAACAAAATTAATGTCATACAGTGAAGATAAACTTGCAAAGTTATCTATTACAAATATTACAACATCAGTAAAGTTAGAGATGTATAAGGTCTCAATATTAAACAAGGAGTATAATGAAATTAATATAATATCCCAGAGATGTACATGGTCTCTGAGCGTCAAAATTAAAATTAATTTAATATTGTTAGAGATGTATATGGTCTCTAAGTCACTTATAATAAAAACGAATCCACATCAGGATGATGTCTCTCGTCAATCCCCTATAAAAAGACACTAGTATTAACGTAGTCACTGTGTCCTTGCAAGCATGAACAGACCGGACTCCACAAACAGCACCCGATCACGAGTATGACGCGTATCTCAACCATCGCCTCCCTCGACCATCTGTTAATTCGATCACTGGAGCCATGATAATAATATTACGTGACATTTCAGTGCCAGCAGACGGCGTTAAAGGAAAAACCTGGGGCCCATCCTCCGTGCACCAGAAGTCTCGAGGGCACCTCCCACTACCGGCCCTCACTCGCCCCCGACCCTCGCACCGCTTCTCGTCATCAGCGCCAGACCTGCCCCCACCACCCACAGGTACCAAGGACAAGCGTACGCGCAAGTCCAAATCACAGGTCCGACAGCCCAAAACAGAACTGTCCAAGAAACGTTCCGGAAGCCACGACGACTTGCTCTACGAGAACGCGAAGCCTAGGAATAAGTTCAGCCTATGCCCCCCCATTTTCACGTCCACGTCGGACTTGCCCCACCATTACGATACTGTTTTCAGTATTGAGAAGCCGCAGGGCAAGAGGAAGGGCAGCCACGGGGAGGTGAAGAAGACCTTCTTCAAAGGTTTCAGGTCGCACAGTTTGGCGAGTGGTTTGTTGACCGCGGCCAATTTGAGTTCGGAGACGACTGAACTCTTGCGAGACGATTAGTTCGGGATAGAGTTACGTTTTCAGTACAGTCGACATTAATATATGTACATTAGCAATATTCATTTGTAGATGTAGATGTAGTGTAGGGACGCCTGGCCGGAAACAGGCGGGCTGTCGATCTTTGTTCAGGATCATTCAGCCCATTTCCCCAGAGTTTGAGCTCGAAGGTTATTGTCCCGGCGCTCCCACATTTGCTCCTTCCAATCTTCCCGTTTTCCTGCAGAACAGAAGGACATTTTTAAGGTCGACATCCCTCAATTCTCCCTCCTCCAACACATCTCTACCGAATATATTATAACGCGTTGCTGCGTACATACTACACTCTGCTAATAAATGTTTACTAGTTTCTTCCTCCCCACAATGAGGGCAGGAGGCATCATCTGCAATTTTCCTTCGTAATAAGCTCTAAAATACATACATATTAGTATAGTATAGTAGTTCTGTACTTGGTCTCTTCTATCTTACCCGCGTTGGTGCGTGACCGACTGACATGATTCTCAAAAATATCTCGAGATATTAAAAAGTTCGTCACTTATATTTTGTTGAATTTGAATTCCGAATCCAGCCTAATGGAACCTACAGGAATAACGATCTACTGTCACTAGCGACAAAATAAGCGAAAATGACTAATGACAATTCGTAATAGCGTGCAGACATTTTTGTCACTTTAGAAACGTACATATATTTATGCCTTCGACTGTACTGTAGCTGTTCGTATGAAGTATACCTATGTTAGTACATCCATGAAGCGATGTTTCGGTAATAGAAAGCCTTTTCTACCATATCCTATAGCGTCTAAGGTTCATTTTAAATATAAATTGGTCCCGATCTCCTATCCGCTGGGACGTTGTACAAAATGTTGCCATATTCGAGACATATCATGTTCTACTAATAACTACATTCCTAAATTAACATCACTTGTTAACTCTATCCCGAACAGTAGTTTTTAAATGTCTTAACATTTTTTTACAAAAAAAAATCAGTTAAAAGACCCGATCGATTCGACTCGAGCTTATATTTTAGGTGTAAATAAATTCGCTAGTTCTATTACAAGGATTTGAAATAGTTCATAGTTAATTGTTAAGTAAATAAAAAAAATATAAAAAGACTTATTTGTTAGTTTTAAACGTAAACCAGTGTCGAATTTTGATTATATACAAATAGTTAATATTGGTACATGTATCTTAAACATGGAAATGCGATAATTTTAGTGATATTTCAGATACATGTACCAACCCGTACAAAAACGTAATGCAATTTGTATCCATAGTGATGTACAAGACCTATAACTGTACAAATTATAATGGTACGTGGGTTTGGAACACTTTGGGAGGTCTAACGATATAACACTGTTATGACATTTCTATCATATTCCTAAGGACCTATCGCATGATCTCATTAGTAACATTAATATAGCCACTGTAAGTGCATAAAGCTACATTAAACATATTGAATAGCTTTACAATAATGTGGAGGCCATATTATTTAATTTATTATTTCAAACTATTACATACACTCGACTTAAATAGTGGCTCAAATGTACTATAAGCATCACCACCATTCGTAAACCTTATTGTAATGAGATATAAGGTCTACCAATGGTCTAACAGTATCTAACAACTTTCGCAGGTCCATTTATATGTTATAAATATCAATAAAAAATATCGTATGCCTCCAGGCATTAACTGGTTAGCAATTTAACAAGTAGATGTGGTGATACTTTATGACAAGTTTATCTCTGTGCTAAATCTCCCTAAGTGTTCCAAATCCATATCCTATCATAAATTGTTCCAGTTATATAAACCCCGTCTAACCATGCTTGGTATGCCGACTAAAAATCTAGAAACCATCACAATGCATTTATCTCATCTCAATGTTAGTTAATTTATTCTTAATTCCTAGTTATCATTATTATTAGGATTATGATAAAAGACTTTTAAATTAATTTTTAGAGGAATGTTAGGTTCTTGCCACATTGTATTTAAATTTTGCGAAAGATCGCAGTGTAGCGGCCGTAATAAGATGAAAAAATAAAAAAAATTGGCTGCGCGTACCCTGTGGTCTTTTGCAATTACTTCCGAGGTGAGTTTGTCAGTGGTTAGTCTTAGTGACGTCACTGAGCCTTGCCTTGAGTAGATAAATATGTCCGTTAATTCTCATCATAAGTATCGAACCCCAAAATATAATTAAAAAAATAGAAATCTTCATCAAACTGTGGAAGATATGACGTATTTCAATGTTCTGTTAACGCCAAAAAGTTCTATAGACAAATAAATAATAAAAATAACTCATCAGATATTATGACTAAAATATCAACTGTTTTTTTTTTATATGAATTATTTGACTCAATGACGTCACTCGAGGCTATTTTGAGATATTCTGATCTTGGAATTAGCAAATTGAATGACTGTAGAGAATTGTTTTGACATAACAAGGTTCCTGCCATAGACATTTCGCTATTGTAGAGGGACTGTTTTATCGAAATTTATCATACAGGCTTTGTATTTACGAAAATACTTGGAAAACGTACTTCGACCTATTTATGCTATTTTTTACGATTTTTGAATAAGTACAGGAATATGAAAACAAACGGAGTTGATCATAGAAAATTGTGACGTCATTAGGCATATTGTCATACTAATTTCAAACTAACCGAGCGTTTTTGATGTTTTAAAAAAGATTTTGATTTGACTATCAGTATTAATGCAGCGGTGCATTATCATAAACCTTTTATTAATCCCACTTGTCTATTTTTATAATTGTTAATTTTGTCCAATTCTTCATTAGTAAATTGTCTATGGCGACTATTGGTATGATAATGACCTCTTATGTTTCCCATCGCTGCAAAGGAGCCTCACACGACAACCTGCCTTATGCCTGTAAGTATGAATTTTGTGTTCACAAAAGCACCCAAACATGTATTAGTTATGTACCAAACTATTTTTGAGTATAGCTTACGATTTTTTGGTCAGTATTTACTATTTATTCATTAATGTTCTGGGCCTACTGTATACTTACTAACATGAGTTGGATTCTATTCCCAATTATTTAAAATTGGCTAAATGCTGGAACATAAAAGTACAACTTAGTCGTTGAAACATTATCTAATTTTTTTTAAGCGAAATATATTTTTTATACTAAGTATATTAAATATATTTTTACATAAAGACATACGCAGATCTTAGATTGGTTTGGTACATTCTAAACATATATTTGGTCGTGTACTACGTCACAAAAAAAAACAATGTCTCTATGGTTTTATGATTATGACATGAAGGGAACATTTCTTTAGATTCGCAAACTTGTTCGTTTTAGGGACGTTATTTAAAGACGGACTTTTAAATTATCGAAAACATTTTATTATAATTTAAATGAAAAATAGCTTAACCAGTTTTTAGCATAAATACGTTGACGCGTTTTATCACACGATAAAGCTAACATGTGTTATCTTGCAATTTAATATGGAACCGACTTTTAAATTAAATGTATTTTTTTATTTATACTAACGTTACGCCGGAACGAACATTTTTGACACTATTATTAAGATATTAGTGTTCAAGTAGAATTAAATATGGAATTGATTGTAAAAATTGTATGTTTCATTGACTTTTTATATTTTGTGTGCGTTATTAGACATATTTTTAGAAGTTTGTATTGTTTATATGTTCGACTCTTTTCATTTTATTTTTTTTGTAAATTGTAAGCATTTGTTTGCTTTCAGCCGTTTTAAGTTAAGTGCTATGCATGCTTAGCAGTTCATAGTGTATGCTATATACCGTACGGTTAAGTAATATCATTATATATGTATACGTCGTACTTACTTATTGATAGTTATCGCTTGGTTTCACCACATCTGGCACGCTTTCAAATGTTTACAATTAATTTTTAATTCCTTTATGTATTTTGGAAGTCAATGTGATATCAAAAAATATGAAAATTTGCCGCAATATTTTTATTTAAATTACTCTTTTTTATTGATTAGTTTATTAGGTTTTTGTTTTATTTTTATTATCTATGTCTGAATTGACAGATGTTTTTTTATCGGAGTGTAAGCTTTAGCATGCTTGATACAAGCAAGGTAGAATAATAGAATTGAATGTGTATACGTTTAGTACACTTTTTTTATTTCCCTCGCATGGGCTTCCAATTCGTATACCGATGTATCCTACCGTGTAACACGCGTAATCAGGACAATGGTGGTGGACTAGTATTAAAAAAAAATGAGGCTCAGATGTAAAAAAAAAAGTGAAATACCGCAGAGCGTAAACGATCTAAATAAACTCTGCCAATGTGAAACTCTCTGGTGATCTGGTTCTTATATTCTTTTTTTATATATTAAATAAAACCTTTTCCATGAAATCGATTCTGGTGTATTTTTTTAACATGGGTTTACTAATACTTTAGAACTAACAGACCCCTTAACAGATTAAAATGAGCCGTAGGATAAACGATTAAAAAAATAAAACCACTTGGTGTTGGGTGAAAAACAAAACGAATCTAAATCCGCTTTCGCTTTTTTCGGCTCTAATAACGGGAAGGCAGAGACAACGTAATTTTTTTTAAAACAAAAGTGCTGTAATTTTAAGTTTTGCACATGTAAGTATGATTTATTAGTACACTTTGCTTTTTGATTTTTTTTACGAATGAACTGTTTGGCATGTGTAGTCATTTTTAAACATTTTAATGCATGTATTTGTTATAAAAATGTTTTGGAACTATGTCACTCCTGAAGTTGTTTTTTTTTGTTGTTTTATAAAATACATAAATAGCTGTTTTTAGAATAGGAAGTTGTAATCTCATTGTGTCTCACTTGTTATTTATTATCATATCATTTCACTGTTTACAAACTCTTCGTGTTTCTTTGATAAAGTCTGACATAATAGTAAGAGGTACATATTAGTATTTTATACAGGTACTCGTACCAACATACCTACACATGTATTAAAACATATTGTTTTAATGCTATCACAAAATACAATAATATCACGTGCGTGAAACACGAAGAGTTTGCACTAACCAAACGAATAGATTACATTGGAAACTACTTCTAAATTGTTACATAAAAAAAAATAAAACGATAATTTTAAAAACAGGCGCTATCAGTAATATAAAAATATAAAGTTCTATAGTACATTTACAGTGCAAGGTGTAACATAAGTCGTGATACGAATACAAAAATATACAACGGAAAAAAATTGC
Organism: Epiblema foenella; assembly: GCA_963556455.1. Taxonomy (NCBI): domain Eukaryota; kingdom Metazoa; phylum Arthropoda; class Insecta; order Lepidoptera; family Tortricidae; genus Epiblema; species Epiblema foenella. Next base: position 18,169,619 of record OY747111.1, read on the forward strand.
AGTATTTTTTTATTCAATCTACTAATAGAATTGTATGAAGTAACTGACAATTTGGTCGGATATTAAAAATTTTTCAAAATCATGGCTAGACTCACATTGTTCCGTCCTCTCCCAGAATTCTCTTGTTATGTGCCCGGAGATCTCCGGCACGGGTAGACAACACCTTAAAAATCTTGTATCCCTTATGTTACACCTATTCTACATATTAATATTTTCAAATTTAAAATAGATTCATTAAACTCCCTACAACATCTATTCGTTTGGTACAATCAACCGCGTACATAGTGACTAATTGCCTATGTCATTCACATAGGTTGTTTTGTTCCTTACGCAGACTTCAGCCCCGAGGAGTGGGGGCCCGAGTACCCGCTCAGTACTTCCTCGCGATACACGATACCAATGCCCACGCTTTACAGTACTGAAGGTAAATAAAACTTGCCTATATAATTGTTAATGTAATATACACAAGGGGAATGTTTGTGATTGTAAAAACTTACCTATAAACCCATGACAGGACCAATGGTTTGATGAAAATAGAATCGACAGTAATGAGACGGGGGGTACTATGAAGAAGACCTTTGAGACAAAACTCTTCTAAGATGTCCTAGAAAACGATTGACATTCTGTTTTTATTAATTTATTTTATTCGTTGCATTCAAGTTACTGTGTAAACTTAACAAAAGTTTTTTATAGAGTTCTAAGCAGGTGCATCTAGAATTTAATATTATCGATGAATAAATAGCGAATAAACAGCATAAAGCTGGGAAATGATTTATTTGATTAAGCCACGTGGCTACACGCTACCGTTCCTTATAATATTTGCATTTCAATAAACAGGTTATAAGTTCAAGAAGCCCTCGATCATCGAGCTGGTGCTCTACAACATGGCGGCCCTGCTAGGCGGCGTCGCGGCCGGATACGATTTGCGCGTGAGCAACGTCAGTCCACTCCATCCCACACTACAGCCGCACAGGTGAGGCCACTTACATGCAGGTTACAAGTGCATGGCGGCCCTGTCAGGCGACTACGATGTGCGCGTGATCAACGTCAGTCCACTCCATCCCACACTACAGCCGCAAGGCGAGGCCACTTACATACATGCAGGGTACAAGTGCATGGCGGCCCTGCCAGGCGGCTACGATGTGCGCGTGAGCAACGTCAGTCCACTCCATCCCACACTACAGCCGCACAGGTGAGGCCACTTACATACATGCAGGTTACAAGTGCATGGCGGCCCTGCCAGGCGGCTACGATGTGCGCGTGAGCAACGTCAGTCCACTCCATCCCACACTACAGCCGCACAGGTGAGGCCACTTACATACATGCAGGTTACAAGTGCATGGCGGCCCTGCCAGGCGGCTACGATGTGCGCGTGAGCAACGTCAGTCCACTCCATCCCACACTACAGCCGCACAGGTGAGGTCACTTACATACATGCAGGTTACAAGTGCATGGCGGCCCTGCCAGGCGGCTACGATGTGCGCGTGAGCAACGTCAGTCCACTCCATCCCACACTACAGCCGCACAGGTGAGGTCACTTACATACATGCAGGTTACAAGTGCATGGCGGCCCTGCCAGGCGGCTACGATGTGCGCGTGAGCAACGTCAGTCCACTCCATTCATAAAATATGTTTGACGCCACGTATGCACCTGGAGCTCCCCCCGAAAAATGATTTGTCGCGCAAAAGTCAATATGCACATGTGAAAATTATATTTTCCCCTGAAATTCTTTAAAGAAATGTCATTATTCTTTCCGTAACTTTAAATTAAATATTTCCAGGACGGATCTAGAGCCAGAGCCACTGAACACCGCTTACGAGGGTTTTGGCTTCGCGCATAACACGTACCACGGTCCGACGAGGCATCTGCGGGCGCCGCTCAACGCCATCACTGGCTCCCCGGTGAGTGACCACCTTCTTAGGGTCGGTTGCACCAACATACGATCACAGGCCGGTCATCGTCAAATATGGCGCCGGCAGCTGTCATCCCATAGAAACTTGTCAAACTTTCCATACAATCGGATTTTGACGAACACCGCTTACGATTACAGACGGTTTGGTGCAACCCACCCTTACAGTACGATTCGTAGAAAGAGGATTAGATGGGAGGATTAGCGAATCACCAAGGGGGACGGACTTATGATTGGCTGACTAAATTGAGATGTATCGGAAGACTGTTGACTGATTATTCGTGCTAATATTATTATATACATTGGAACCAAATTTAAATTAAAAATAAATAAATATTAGAGGACAATTTTACACAAATCGAACTAGCGCCACAGTAAACTCAAGAAGGCTTGTGTTAATTAAGCCAATAGGCTTGAATGTATTGAAGACGTTTCGGTGACACAGGCCGGTGACAAATAATACGCGATGAGGGACAGAAGATGACACATTGTATCACGTTCCCACGCGTGTTGGTGTCTATGCTTGCATCTCTTTCGGACATCTTTGTATGTGTGTATTGCCGGCTCGAGTCTTTATCCTGACATATGATCGTATTCAATTGGATAAGTATATAGCAATAGTTTATAAGGTGTCTTCGGGTAACTTCGAATGCCGGCTAATTCCGAAAATAACAAATTCCAGACTAACTAAGCGATTTTATTGCATCTCATCATCAACACTATCAAAAAGAAATATTAAAATATTTTTGTTGATGTTTGGTAGTGCAACAAAATCACTTAGTTAGACAGGAATCTGTTATTTTAGAGACGGTCAAATATTTGTATGGAAACTACACTTAGAGCGACGCAAAAGACGAAAATAAGAGGCAAAGTTATTGAGGACTAAAAACGCTCCATACTGATTGACAGTGAAATGTGACGTCACAACTCTATAGCCTCTTACTACCGTTGTATGGGAAAACGAGTAATTTGCAGATTGTGGTCGTGAAGTATTGTGTTTATGGACATAGGTGCCATACAATTTCATTTTTGTTTATACATTAGTTCCATATCTTTTTATAATTTTGATTAATTTGTCTAATTTACTATTTATTGTTATAATTTGAAAGTTTTCTATCTATTATAAATTTTAACATGACTGTGTCAAATACACAATAGTGTTTCTGTTACAAAAACATACATCTGGTGTAGCAGGTCTCAAAGCGGTACAAAGAGGGAATGCCGCGAGTATTATGGGTATCTTTGCACCAGGTATGCGGGGTGGGCTATTTTAGACTATGTTTGTTTTATAATTCGTTTTAATTTTATTTATTTTAGTGTTAGTTTTATTTAATAAATATATATTTTATTAACGTACTATATTTAGACTGTGTGTATATAATATAAATTCTATTAAATGAGTGTTATAGTAAAATATCCAATAGAATAAGAGCATAATGTTTTTGGAATGCAAGTTTTCGTTTCATTGGTGTAATGAAGATATAGATCAAATAAAAGTTTGTAAAAACATACATGGCCGTATTATCTTCCTTTTCTTATGTGTGCCCAATTAATGTAATGTTTTTTTTTTTCAGATTACCAGTCTCCAAGCGGAAGAGCAGAGACCGATCAGATTCACCGACTCCCCGACCCACAACGCGCACCCCTCCTACTCCTCCGGCTACGGGCACTCTGCCCAACCCCTCTCAGGTACTTCCGGTCTCACCACCAACTATACCTCCACTCAGCCCCCCACGCCCTCCCCCCGGAGGACCTCCTCAGCTACCTCCGACCATCTCGCAGACTTGTACCACAATTATAGAGAAAACTTCCAACCTTCACAAGAAAGGGACTACTACTACAGAGCGGAGCCTTATGGCTACGATAGGACCGCCGATTACGTAGTCAAACACCCATTCTTCCCCTACGATGAAAGCTCGTATGAATATAAAGAGCCTACACCTGACTACAGACCACAGTTTTTAACTCACAGAAGAACGCCGTCTAACTCTTCAGCGACGAATTCTCACGCGGAAGAATTTTCGCCATCGCGACAGTACAGCGGTAAATACAACAAGAGCGAATACAGAACTCCAATAACGGAGTACCCAAGGAAATCTTCTGATTATTCGCTCCCAAGGGATTTTTATAGGCAGGAGGACGTGGAACGACCGGCTAATTTAGGACTGGAACTAGGGCCGACCAAGTTAAGGTCAAGTTTAAAGAAGTATAACAAAAAATCCAGCGCTTCGGGGGGCAGTTCGGGGGGTGGAACCCCTACTAACCCAACACCCCCCGACAGTTTAACCAGTGAAACTGATAGTTCGTATGTATCAGCTAGGGATGCCTCTACTGGTTCGGTGTCCAGGGTTCGTTTCAGCCCCGAATCATTGCCTGGAGTGGGCGAGAGGAGGCCCTCCCGACAGTCGTAGCGAAGGCTGAAGAAGTTCGACGACTACCTGGTCTGACTGTACATATGCGGTAGCGTGGAACGCTTGCTTTTTAGCAAATTTTTTGTAGCGGCTGAATGGCGCTGTGGAGCTGTGTTCAAGTATGAAGTTCAATTTTGAGATTTCTGAGCTATAATATGTTCGTGTACCAAAAAAACCTAGTCAGCAGCATAATTAACTAAATAGACAGTTTTTAAATTATCTATCCAAGTCCTTTACCTGCCATTTTCAAGTGTTCGTAATCGATCGATAAAAGTCGCACACTTGAGTTAGGTAGAAATTACATAAAGTAAGGCATCTATCTGGACTTTATGTAATTTTTGCCTGGAATATTGAAGTGATATAATAGTATTTTATGAAATCGTTACAATTAAATACATGCTTTTTTAGTCGAGTACTGCGTTTAGACACGAATCTTAAAAAGCTAATTATATAACCTTAATTTCTTTATTATGAGTTATTATAATTACATAAAGTCAAGCATCTGGACTTTATGTAATTTTTACTTGGAATATTGAAGTGATATAATTGTATTTTATGCAATCGTTACAATTAACGTACAAGCTTTTTTCAGTCGAGTACTGCGTTTTGATACGAAACTTAAAAAGTTAATTATATAACCTTAATTTCTTTCTTATGAGTTATACAAGTACAAAGTTTGGTCTTATACGAAGTATTAATTCAAACCGTGAAGTCGGCCCGTAGGAATTGAAATATTCATCTATCTAGCTAATTCTGCTGCAGGTTTTGATTTAATTTATATGGTGGCGTGTTTCGATGCTTTTGAGAGGAATTGTTGTTGGAAAATAATGAAAATCATCCACGTACTACATGTATAATATATATTTGAACACGCTGCACAGAACCGCCGTCTGCCGCGACTCGCGAATGAGTCTACTCGATTTTATCTTAAGAGGTCGTAATTTAAATAAGTTGCTTGGCGTTTGAGAATAGTGTTACACCTACTTTGCCGTGTGACGTCACGTTTCAAGTGGTAATATTAAAAATAAGTGGATGTGATGAACCTTGTATAGATGTCGCTACGTAATCTAGAAGTGGGTATTACAAGACCGGGATTAGTTTACGATTGGAATAACTGTCATTTCATATACACTGACGTAAGTATATGGAATACTTGTCACCTCTAATTGGATACTGTTACGCAATAATGTGTCAAACTACTATAGGTTTTCCTATTAGCTTGACACATTGCATAACAACATCCATTTCTATTCTAATCGCGGCTAGGTAATTATGTTTTAGCAGCTGTCAAAATTCACCAGTCAAGTTTGTGATGATTTTGACAATTAGCTAATGCTGCCTACTAGTTAAGTATTAAGAAAAGTCGTAATTCAAAATGAAACGTGCCTGGAGCACTGAAATCATAGCGACATCAGGAAATTTATCGACCTCTGCGAAATTGTCACAGCTGAATCACGCACTGATCTTTATACTAATAGTGTATTCCAGATAAAAAATATATGAACGTAGTTTTAATTTCCAGAATATTTAATTTACATCTATTATATTTATATTCAACTATTTTATTAATTCTATAGGAAGAATAGAACTTAAGGCAAGGTAACTACCCATCGATTTAAAATACCCTAGATACACTATCACCTACAAATTCAAGACGAAAAAGTGTCCAAGCCGGCTGAGCCGACATTGTGAGTGCGTGCGTGTTAGATACACGCTAAACGAGCGTAAGTCAATTGGGATCAATTTTTTTTTTTTTCAATAGTGAGCCTTATGTCACCAGCGTAACGTTTTACTTTAAATGAGAGCGTTTGGCGATTACAGCATTTCAATTTTGTTCACGCACATTTTCCACTGATTGTGTTGGCAACATTGGACATACATTGGAACAGAGTCGGTATCGTGTACCGTGGAGACGAAAATGATTTGTTTAAAATAGGTAGGTGGTAAACAAGCATACGACGTCAGATGTTAACGTCGAATTATTATAAATAGTAATGATAAATCGATTTATTATGTTGTGTTGTTTTTTAATTTTTATTATTTTAATGAGTGTTACTTTAGAACTCCGTAGTTTATGAACCGATTCGGAAAATTCTTTCTTTGTTTGGAATCATATGTTTGAACCATGTTGGTCCCGTTGTTGCCGTAAACTAGTTCTGATGATGGTATCCATGAGGAATTGAGGGAAATTCTCAAAAAATCAGGGGAAACATATAGCGATTTTAGTTTTTCGGTAACAAATCGAGCATTTGCATTCAGAAAGTAGCATTTGGAGAACAGAAGCTGATGACGAAGACCATGGACGGGACCATCCAAAAGTGTTTGTGTGTGGCGCTAAGATATTTCGATCAAGATACTCAAGCGACTTTAACAAAGCCACTTTAAATGGTTCTACTGTAATTTCATGTTATGTTACCATTAAATTAAAGCAGTCCTAAATTTAAATCAATTAATCGAATAAGTTATACTTGAAAGAAGAAATAGAATATTATTATCCGTAACACATTATTTTTAAAAACAAGGTTTAATTTACAAAAATTACACTGAACTAGAGTAACTTGTATAGAGTACATGATAGTGTCTCAAGCTTTGATATCTTTATTTTACATTTTGAAATTATATATAGGTAACATACCCCTCACGTTACCAGAACTTATCTTTCTACAAACAGCCATAAATCATTTAATACTTTTTATTCACTTTCTTATAGATAAACGCTCATATTTTAATTTATAGTTTTTACGAACTTACATATCTACATACACGCTCCTTAGGTGTGTGCTAATAACAAACAATACTTGTAAACTTTCATAAAAAAATTAGTCAGTCTGCGACTCCATTCCTTCGAAATTTTACTATAGTCCGATTCATAGGTCTCCCGTTTCGTTTCGATATACGACTCACTCAACGTGAGGGAAAGAGACAGTAGCATAGCTGGTCGTGTGTCTGATATTTTGATAAAATAATTGTTATAAGCGCGTTAAAGCTTAATATAACTACAAATCAATTAAATAATGAAACTTTAAATAAATACTCACCGAAAATACGAAATTACATCCTTTTTTAACGTCGTTAACGTGTTGTTTTTGCATTTTTATACGGAGCACTTGGACATGTTGACTCGCCGATGGCTAGCGCGCGACTCTGAGCGCAAGAGTGCTTAAAAGGCATTTAAGCACTCTTAAGCGCGGACGCTTTTGACAGGCGGATAGTGCATCTAGGGTATTTTAAATCGATGTAACTACCATAAAATATCTCAAAATCTACGAATATTATATAACTTACGACTAACTTTCGACCGCTTTAGCCTAGTTGGTAGTGATCCTGCCTTCGAAGCTGGAGGTCCCGGGTTCGAATCCCGGTCAGGGCATGTATTTGTGTGATGAACACGAATATTTGTTCTTGAGTCTTGGATGTTTTCTATGTATTTAAGTATCTATTTATCTATATAAGTATGTATATCGTCACTTGGTACCCATAGTACAAGCTTTGCTTAGTTTGGGGCTAGGTTGATTTGTGTAAGATTGTCCTAAGATATTAAGATATATATTATTAACTAACGACATCTTATAAATTTAACAATTTTGTGTTAAAAACGGACTAACCCCGACCGTCCCTGTTGTAATTTAACTTAAATATTAAAACATCAACTCCTATTCTGGTATACAAGTGAGAATTGTTAAAAGTATAAAGATCAGTGGCCAGCGGTGGCCCACTGGGCCAGCCTTGTATAAATGCAATTGTGTTCATTAACTAGTTACGTGTAGAGCTGTATATTTGTATCATACGTGTATGCATGCGTGTATGCGAGGAGTGCCTGCTATACCCACTAACACTTACTCACCGACAAATGGCAGCACATGTCTGACAGTATGCGCTTGAGTTGATTTGTCGACGTACGACAAGGATAGTAACTACGTTACTGTACACGCGTGAAAGAGAGAAGCTCTGTCAACAACTCGACTCACACGCGTATTGTAGATGTCACTATTATTTAGTTTTGGGATTGAAATCATATTCCGAAGTATCAATTGTGTATCATTATATCATTTGAATTTTGAATCAACTTAATATTTAAGAAAACTTCAACAAAAAACAAAACAATTGGCATAATTTACAACATGTAAGAAAAATGACTACATTTTTAATTAACGGAAGCGAAGTTCCTTCGGTACCTACTTTTTTCCATTTGACCAAACTACAATTTAATTTATGTCACACCTGGCCATAAAGTGGCAATTACCGCACGCTCCGCGCGCGGAAAATTCCACTTCCTGGCCAGAGGGTGACATAAAATTTTGTACTTACCTCGGGCGGTAATTAAGAAAGCCTCAGATAGCATAATTATCGTCCTTGCCTTCGGCTCGGGCGTCAAATACCTGCGATCTGAGACATTCTTTGTTTTACCGCCCTTGGTAAGTAATGTACTATTATTGAGTTAGAAATGTTCATACACCCAGTGATAACTAGAGGATCAAAAGGCACAAATAACAAAAAAATGTACAAAATGTAAATATCCCGCGAAACTTCAGCTTTTCCCGGCATTTATTCTAATTATTTTAATTTGTTACGGTGCTGAGGCACCATATTAATTTGTTATTTTGATTAAATTATAAATAGTACAAATGTATTTTAAGAATCCTACGAACGAATTGAATAGAAATTATTTACTTTCCACATTACTGTAACTAACATAATATGTATGTCGAGTAAACAGTGTATGGTTTTTGTACAAAATCAAATGTTAGATTATTTTATACTAAAATATCAGTAAATATAGGTGTAGTGAAACCAGTTTTGTATCCCACGTAATTAATTAGGTAAAGAACTAGTCGAAGTTTTGCAAAATATAAATGTATCCTTAATATTGCATATCCAGCGATTGATATTGTATTTGAGATATTATGCTTTCTGTACTCAGGAACACTGGTTTACTTACTATATGTATAGACAATATGTATTTGAATATACGTTTTTCGACTTAACGCAGCCTACGGAGCATGTTTTGAAAATTAGACGTTAAAGGCAACACTAAATTTAGGACTCGTACATATATCAAATTTTAAATATAAATTAGCTTTGATATTTTAGCGAAACCAGTGCCTAACTTGTGGAGCGTCGATAGAGATTATGCAGATGGTTGTAGGTTGTCTTTTTCTCGTGTTTCGTCTTGGTCTAGGGCCAGTGATGCTCTAGAAAATGTTGTGATTATTTATTCGTTTGCATTTTATTTCTTGTGCAATAATTGAAATTGTTTTGCGTCCATTTTATTTTTTATTATACTTTTTAAATCTGTTATTTATGAAACGGAAATCGTGAATGTAGCAGTATTTCAGCAGTATTCGAGATTCATTACCACTATATTTTATATAAATATTGGAATTTTTATATGGATATGTATGTTGTATTATATTATAGTGTATATTTGATTTGTTTAATTGTCACGAGCCAGTGCCAATCCGACGTCCAGTGCTCCCGCGCAGACGGCCTACCGCGTAGCATAAACAAAGTTCGTTCGTGTATCTCCCTTTCTGTAGCACTTGCTAATTCGAGCGATAGAGGGAGACGCACGACGAACGAACTTCCTTTTCTGTTCGCGGCGGGCCCTTTGTTTCCAAACTTGTTTTTATTGCAAGCCAAATCCTAACCAAATTATTATAAGAATCTCTTTATAATAAGTTTCATATACTGGAGTCACAAATTATTTTCAAGTTACGAAAATGAATTTATTAATAGTTTTTTTTTATAACATTGTAAATATATATGTTTAACTAATTATTGTATGTATTGACTCACGGCACGATTACTTAAAAAATACTCTAGTCTTGAAAAATATTTAATTTTAATATCTGGCTTGTATGTATTCGAGGTACGAAGGGTTGTAGGCATACTTCGGGCATTCCATATTTCTGTGAAAACGACATTCCATATTGTTTAACGGAAGTGATATTATGCTCATTGCGTTCATTAGTCGAATGTGAGATGGTTCTTTGTGCCAATAACAAGAAGGAAAATGCCTTAAGTACGTTGAAATAAATTGACAAATAAAACTAGATTAAGCTTTTTATGAAGTCTTGTTATTTATCCCCATTTGTGCCTTTATTTCGCCTTTTTGTGACATGTGTGACAATTTGAGACAAGTTTTTGACGGTGACGGCGTATTCACGTTCTTTAACCACCGAACGTCAAAATGGTTACTCGCAATTTTCAACTCTGTTATATAAAATCAAGAAGGTGTCATTTACATTGTGACTTTGTCTCGCATATTATCAGACAATAGCGTATATAAAATCAAGGTGTCATTTACATTGCGACTTTGTCTCGCATATTATCAGACAATAGCGATGTACTTTTTTTATCAAAATCAATATAGTACCTATACATGATTCTGAAAAAAGGACAATTTTTTGAGAATGCCCAGATCATATTTACATGTCCGGTAGTCCTCAACTCATGTAAACGATTCTAACGTGAATTATTTACGTTTAATCTTTTGGGCGACATCAATGGATGTATATTCTGACACGGCGTGCATTACGATATAAACCCGATATAATTCTACATTTCCGGGCATGTAAGTGTTCAACTTGACATTCTCATTTACAATATACCTACATTTCCGGGCATGTTTGAGAAATACAAAGTACATTATTGCAGAGGCCGTGAAGTAAGAACTACGACTCGGCCGTCTACCCCGTCTACCCCATTCTCCATAGAAAAATACCGGTATTATTACGGTCACCGGTTCATTATTTTGTTTTTAATGGGACAATCTAATAATACGACGTTGTTACCTAAATACATGATTCAGACCTACGTAAAGAGCAAAAAATAATCCAAAATATTGGGCTAATTCAGGGTTTTTTAAAAATACCGGTATCGGTCCCTGCCCCCAAACTCGTCCAGGAATCCCTGTTCCGGCCGAGGATTGTAGTGCTTTTGTCAAACAATGTGAGGAAATATTAAAATTAATTTTTGCCGGTAGCATATTTCCCATTGCTAAGTTTGCCTCCTCTCAAAGGAGGTGGAGTACAGTCTATAACTTCCCCGTCACTCTCGTTAATAGAGGTCATTTTTATTTGTTGAAATTACAATCGGAACGAACAATCAGAACGAAATGTTTAATTTGCCGCTTTTTTTATTTTTTAAACAATCCATTTGAACAAGTTATTCGAGCACCATGTTTAACCGCACATAAATATAGTACCATAGATTTTGTTTTTTTTTGACGTCGCAATAGTGGTTAGAGTCTAGTGGTGCTTGGCAGTATGTAATTTTTCGTTTGTCAGTTTAACGTTAGTAAGCAAATCTTTTTACCTTTTTAGCTAGAGCAGCGGACAATAATGGTTTTTCTTAGGTTTTTCATAACATAAGGCCAAGAAATAATGTAGAAGGCAATGAACAAGAAACTTCATTTCTTAATATTATGATTCTTGAAATGTATGTATTTCCGAGCATGTTTGAGAAAGAAATATTTTTTGTCAATTTTTGTGGCTGGGTCAACAAGATGCTTATACTGTGAAAATTTGAAGGCTGTACCTTCCGACCGTTTGGCTGTAAAACCTATTTTCAAACGACGGACGGACGCGTGAGTTGCAATAGGGTTCTGTTTGGACCCTTCGGGTACAGAACCCTAAAATGAATTCCTGATATGTTTTACACGAAAACAAGCCCTAGTAGCCTAACCGATTAGTAAAAAAAAAGAAAAATAGATGTACTTGGTCCCATTCACCCCGCTCTCCCCGCGCACGGGGGACGACTTTGGCTGCCCTCCACATCTGAAAATAATCTTCGAATTTCGTATCGTGCCGTCCCGTTCACTCGTTCGGAATTGGCCCTCTATAGTAGAAATTCCATGCTTGTAACTTTTGTAACCCGATGCGCACAATTATGTTAGAAATCTGCGGTCTAGCAACTCTACTATTGTACTTACCCCAATGAAAGTTAGCTCAAGCCGCTTCAGGTCATTCAGAATCGTTTTCTCCGTAGGGCCACTGATGCTCCGTGGTACCAGTCGAACCTGTCTGCACCACGACATGAGGATTAGCATCATGGTTTCTTTAAGCTGACTGCCAGACGTTATTTTGACAACGCTTCCCATCATAGGAATCCGTTAGTTAGGAAGGCTGTCGAGTACGCTCCCATCCCTCCCCCCTCTGTCGTAACTCGGCGATCACTGATTAGGGGCCGCATGGTCCGGCGTCCTAGGCAAACACTCACGGACCCGGACGACGTAATCATAGCGTCCTGCGAAAGATGGTACGTTGCACTGACGGCGTCCAACTCTGACACGACGCGTACACTTAAACATTCCCGGGGATGTCCACCGCGCGATCGCGACAACACTGACACATATAGTCCCTATTCGTCCCGGTACCGCCGCACACCGGGTAGAGTCAGTCCGACCCACGACACCTCTTGTTGGACTCTTCTCAGCTAGGCTAGGTTGTGGTAGTGAACCAGCGACAAAACTCCCAGTAGCTTCATTCCACTCACACCTCAGATTCGGTTGAAACCGCTCCAATCTCGCTGGAGCGCAAACTCTTAAGAGTATTCCAGTGTTCCAAACCACACGCGTGATCGTGACGGAGGCTTTCCCCTGGCTACTCTCCAACCGCGCTTCCTATCGCTTTATTGGGCCCGGCCTATAAAGCCACAGTCAGGTTAAAAAAAAAAGGAAATTTTGAAAACTATAAGTCCTATCAACATACATCCAAGGAATGTTTGTCATCCAAGGATGAAAAAAACATTTAATGGTTTTCTCCTAGGTTTAGCCAAAACAGATTTGTTTAAGTGTTCCTACTACATGCATGCTACATTTCTGCCAAATGGGACCGTATTTCGAGCTAATAAGCCGTACTGAATACGCAATTGAAAAAAGTTACTTGGCTTAGCCAAGTTGGCCATCGATAACTAGCAATACTAGCATTTTCGTTAAATTAGAAAATAAACATTGTACGTATTCATGTTGTTCCCCTTAATTATTCTACCTAAAAAAAGGCAATGTACGGCCTTGACTACCATTTGATTTATTTGGCGACAGTCTGAATAGTTTACCGGCCTAGCAAGTAAACACTCAATCCCTCACGGTATAATGTACGTACATACAGTAAATACGTAGACGATATGTAGATTTAAACACATACGTAGCTACATGGTATAGTGTAAGCCACATATTAAGTACGTATGTACATAAAGTAACAAATATCAGTTTAGTTTGATAGGGCCCTTCAGGTATACGTAGAGCAAAAGCATTCTTAAACTAAACGCGCCTCTCAAGTGTTTTCGCCACAATACAAAAATATTGAAATAATGTCTACTAGGGCGTTTGTTTTAAGATGGTTTTCACTCTCAGGTTATCTGATAGGATAATAAATAATATAACAATGTATAAAAAGAACAATTTATTCAATACTGGGCATCATTAAAATATTATATCAGTGCAGTGTAAAAATACTTATATTATATAAAGTGTGCTCTTAAGGTAGGCAACTTATATACACCACCTGCATGAAGTTGTGTCATAAACGAATCACGATCATTTTTATTTCTCTTTTTTATAGAGAAACTGCAAGAAATCGCGGTAGAATGTCGGTAGTAACCATTTTTATCACACAAATCCAAGCGGTCGTAAAATGTGCTTTATCTTATACTAAAATTGGTTTCCTTAACCTAAGCAAGTCCGAACTGCGTTCCAATGATTCAAAAGCATTCAAATTTCGAAGCGAAAACACGCTAAATAAAAAATATAAAAGACCTGTTTAGTTTAGTCCAATAAGACCATAAAATTTAGGTTTATAACCAAATTCTTAACTACGCCCGGGCGGGCCGGGTATATCACAATGATCAAATGTACAGTTAGGACTACCTATATGAATCGACGACTTACTTGCTAAGGGTATAGGGCCTGACTAGCGGTCCTGAGGCCAATCTACACTGAACAGTTATGTTGAGTTGTCGACCACCATAAGCTAGTTCTGTCATCTACGCCCCATACATTATGCCAATACCTCCAGTGGAATTTGTCAAAAATTATCTTTCTTAGTCTAACAGATCTAGGTAGTTTAAATCTGTTGGCATTTCCGCTGAACAACCAGTTTTATTTGGGAACAAATGTAGTCATAACCGATCTACGCAGACGGAGTGATCGAAAGACCATAAATGTTTTATGATCTATGGAAATTTTCGAATAAGACAAGCTACAAAAGTTTTTTTATAAAATCTCTCAAGTTATTGTGCGAATTTCTAGGAAACGTCAATATGATAACCTATATGCCTTAGAGCGTTCTGTAAACAACAATGTACTTAGTTAGGTAGGTTCCGATACTGTGACGGCTAGCACCTATTCGCTGGGTGCGAAGTAGGAGGTGGGGAACCACGAATCGATCGCAGTGCGCACCGTGGCCAAAAAAGGAACTATCGGCGGACCAACTGTCAGATTTTCTAAGCGAAATATACGCATCCGCGCATTTTAAGTAAAAATAAATAAACATGCGTCACGAAACCTGTCGCGTAGTTAACTGCAAGAACAATGGCAAATACCGTGATCACAAATTCTAGAAATTTTCACAAGCAAGTTGGAAACGAGAATAACGGATGAAATAGATAATCGCTGTCAAAAGGAAAAAGTAACTAATTAAGCTAACCTATAAAGCAACATAGTTTGTATGTTGTAGGAACTTAGCACATTACAATGGTTAAGTTACTATAATTTATTTTTATAATTAATTTGGCCATGTTTAACTGAAAATACACAAAAAGTCTGCATTATTAACACACTACAGCCATAAATGATCGTCTGCATCATATATGAAATGCGTTATTCGATTAAATTTGTTTATTTCTTTACTCGTGAAGTTAAGCAATGAGAAAGTTCTTGTGTACTACCTGAAATTTTAAATAAAGGAAATAAAAAAAGGAAAACGTTATTATCGACACTACAGATCTACATGATCGAATGGAATATATGTATATTACGATATTTCCTTGGAAATATTTGTTTGTTTAACATGCTCTTTATAATAACATCCGGCCATTTGACATTTCAAAGTCGTAACTGTAACCGCTAGTTGGCGCTGTCATCGCGCATCCAGCGAATTGCCCTATTTCCGCCGAACGGCAAGTATCTTCAAAGATACTTAGTACTCCTTTAGTGAGTATTATATTATTTGCTTAGTACTCACATAAACTCTATATGGGATTTCCAGGCTATTCCGCATTTACGAGCCAATTTTTCAGAATTTTCTACACATAATCGACACTACATAATGGAATATGATCCCAAAATTGGTTTGCCTTCCTCAAAATTGAAGATTAAGGGTGGGTTGCACTGCACCAAACCGTCTGTACCTACCGAATCATTGAAATGACAGCTGCAGGCGCCTTATTTAACGCTGATCGGTCCGTAGGTAATCGTAAGTTGGTACAACCCGCCCTAACTAGCGATGCGACTGCTTACATGGGGATACGTTAACATTACCTACTACATCGGATGCGACCAAATTCAAGGACAGCCACAGCCACAAACGAAGATTTTCCTCTCTGTCGAACTTATGGGAAAACTTGCAAGTGCGACAGAGAGGGAAAATTTCGAATGCCGTTCGCGGTAGCAGCCCTGACTGGTCAATCATTTTGTCGCAAGTGGAACGTGTTTATGATCTACGAATGTCAATGAATTCATAACATGACGAAACGAAAGTTGTAAGTATATATTCTACCTTGCTGACAACGTAACACCTAATAAACCAACTAAACCTAACACAAGCTACAGTAGAACATTATCTTGAGCGTAAACTTCAATACTTACGTAAAAAAGTATCATAATTTAAACATAGCGGACGTAGAAAAATATAATCTACAACGTTTGTCAAGTTACATCACGTTTACATACAAGAAACCTGATAGCCTAGCCATGTCGGTTCAGGTTATTTTTTTTTTGTCCAAATACGTCAGGCTTCATCATTTATGGTCCATCAAATATGGCGCCATGCCAATCTATTCTTTCTGACTTATACAAAAGAATAGCATAATCTAGGATGCCGAGCTTTAAGCTTCGTAAATGTATGTACATCAATTTTAACGTTTGTTATTTAGTTTGGAGACGGAAATATAACCCTATACATTAGCACATTAAAAAAATATTACCAAGGTTCATGAAACGGATGGATAATTTAATATTAAACACGTCGTCTACCGGTCCCTGGCATCCCCGGGCTCATTACAAAATAATGCTATTGTTTATTTTTTTCGCCGGGAGAGGACATACAAAAAAAGACTAATCAACAATTCCTAGATCTGCCATAAAAATTGTCGATAAGCGACTAGACAATTTAACTACCTACCGAAGTCACGTAACTTTTGTAGCACTTACAGTGACACGTAAACAATGTCCTATTACACCGGCTTTCCTCACATACGAAGTCAAATATTTTCTCAGTAATATCCTTTTTTATGTAGTCGTCTGAAGCGAACTCGTTAAGGGCGAATGGTTCGAGCTTCGACCCACAGCTTCACGTCTACAGCTGCTGCCTGGGTCAAAATGTTATTAGAGACCGTATCATTATCTCCTGAAATGAAATGTATATTGTATAAGGTTTTAGATCGTATCTTAACACGTATTCATATAATTTTAGATTTATGTTGGGGTTTTGTCTGCATTATTAATCTATTAACTACTTATATTCATTCAACCACTGAAAAATTAGGTGATTGAGAAGTTAACGTTCAATTATTTTGATCATACATTGCGGTTAAATATTGTGTTAGTTAGTATACTTGGTTAGTCGGTTGGAGTACGAGACTACCAACCATTATAAGAACCATTTCTAGTAATTGGATGTGACATAACACAAAATGCCACACGCACAAAAAATACAAATGTTATTCATAAACTAATTGGCTACCTATGTCGTTTAACGAAAATGTCGTAAGATTATTCTTTTTTGGCACATGTTTGCAATGTACGATAGACGTACCTAAGCGTGCTACGTAGTAAGTAGTAAGCGCAGTAAGTACTGAAGTTATTGTAATGATTATGGAAGGATTATTCGTTATGTTAGAAGACACAAGCGGAAGAGCATGTAAGTGGAGGTGGGACCATTATCTACGTCGATCGTGGCAGGTGGCGAGCGAACCCTAATAATATTAACATATACTTTTGGATGGTATAATATTACTTCGATATTTGAAAATAGGTTAACAGTAACACTAGGTACTAGCCAAGTTAGCTAGCATGTACCTACATCGTATGTCCGCTGTCGTAATCCTCTTCAGAAACAGCTAAACACACACGTTTACGAATTCAGCGTTTGTAATCGTACGCAGTGAGCCGCGTACTATTACGTAACGTCGTGTTTATAATTCTCTATTCTCGGACAATTCGTTTTTTCAATGTCAAGACTAGTCTCCTGTTCATTAATCGGAATTGGAGCGGGCCGAGGCCGAAAACAGTCGCTGATCTGTTTATTAGGTTAAAGTTTTAAGTGTAGCATTCTCTGGCCATGAATATGTTCAGTTTAAAGTGAAAAAATATAATTAGTACTTAATTGTAAATTTTTATACCGTGGTAACAATTGCTCGTCGCATTTACGAATAGCAAATGAATCTGAAACAAACCTAATTTCATCGCATTGAAGAAACCCCGTGGAAGTAATTAAAAGATATTACGAAATGTTTTTGTGACGTTTTAATCTACGACATTAAGCATAATGAAATCTAAGTACGATGTCGACGAGTGATTCGGGGTTAATCCATTTATGCTCAAGTGCCAGCCCGTTCCGAATCACAATCAATCAAGCTCAACGATTTTTCCGTTACAATAACTTTTCATGAATGTTTTACCGGCGTTATCAGAGTTGAGGCAATTAATCCTTGACCTTTGGATTAAAATAACTATTTAGGCAAATATTAAGCTTGAAGGACGAGTTATATTACTCCCCTTGACTTCACCCCTCTTGTTCAAGCGGATGTGGTATTGTTTTTGCGTTAACTTGGCCTTTGAAAGCGAGGTGAAGCCGTATTGTTGTCAAGCGCGTTTCTAGGAAACTTTTGTATGAAACCCGTCGGCCATTTAAGCCACACAGCAGTTACGCGATACGCACATTATTCAGAAGGGCTGGCAACCTCAATAGGGGAGACATTTCTTTTTGTCATATTAAGCATATCTTTCTATTTAATACCGAGCTAAATAAACGACACTATACGATTAACTATACGATGACAAGGCAGACCGAGACGACACCCTACCGATGGCCCTTAATGGTTCCTCCGAGACGTTCTTCGATTTAATTGGCAATTTTACTTCAAGATTGCACGAATTTCGTAAAAATCGTCATTAACAAGCGCCTAACGCGACGAAAAAAACAGCCAGTCCCGAGGCTTGGTTCCGACAGGTAGGTAATTATAATACCGCCGCTGGAACCATAAAACTTGATAAAAACGGTGAACGCACCTATCTGTACAATGCGATTCGTCTCGCGTATTGCCACGATAGTTTAGGTAGCTATTATTGTGTTAAGGTAGATTTGTAAGACAATGATTTCATATGAAGCTACAGCTCTCAGGACATTCAGTTGGGGATATTTAGTGGGAAAAACCGCAAGCGAAATAAGAGACATAAATCATTATCGAAGCATGATAGCGAATAATTGTCTGATACGTCCGAATTAAAAAAGTAATGAGTATTCATTCCAATAGCGCGTGTCAATTAATTTCATCCAAAAACCAGTAGATAACTTTAATAAAAGTGCGAATCTCGATAGGTATGTTGCGTAGGCAGCAACGGTACATGTGAATTTTAGTACTGTTACCTGGCAGAATAACGAATGTCCAACCTATACGTAAACGAGAAGACATTTTAGCTATACGCATTCTATTACGACCGCGGCCGGGTCGAGGCGATAACATGCTGTGACTCAGAGCCACAGCGTCCATCCATTTTACGGTTGACAAAGGAGCTACGCAAAATATCATGCTCTAAAATGTTCTGCACTTGCAATAAGCCTTATTTGGGTCAAACATGGATTTAACTCGTGTGTTCATAAGTTTAGAGATTATTTTTATTACTCGAATGAATTTTAATTAATAAAGTATTTTTTTATTAATACCTGTAATTATTTTGGTATTTTCACTAGACTGCAGTTTGTTTAGTAGATGTACAAAGGTATTTTTAAACTGTGTTTTTGACAAACGCCGGTTATTTTTGGGTTAGCTACACCTAAATTATGACACCACGAGACACCCAGATTCCCTTACTTATCTTCCAGTGGCTCATTAACGAGAAACCAGGTTTTATTGGAATTTACGGCAGATGTAAATCGTGCGTTCATAAAAGTTAATTTTGTTCAAAAAGAGCAAACAGTATTTTTTTGAGCCGTGCTAACGAGTCAATGTTTTGAACTGATAAAAGACCGAAAACTTTCTACCAGCAGTTTTCGTATGCATTTTGAATTGGTTGACGGTTTTCTCAAAAACCTTTTCTAAATACTACCGAGTGAAACGAAGGTCCCTGCTTCAGCTTCGACAAAAATGCTTTCGATGTCCGGATTTCCGTTTGTTCTCGTCTACAGGTCTCAATTCTCAACCGATTCTCGTGAATTTCGTGAGCAGGTTCAATAGTTATATACAATTTTTTCGTCGTGTCAGTTTTTGGAAATTTTCGGAAAAAAAAATTATTTCAAAGATTTTAAGTTTCTGCGTCCAAATTTCGGTTTGTTCTCCTCTACAGGTCGCATTTTTCAACCGCTTCTCGTGAAATTTTGTTAGCAGGTTCGATATTCATAATTGATCTTTTTTATAATGTCAGATTTTGGATAACATAAAAAAAAAACTCACTCACGAGGTCTACAGTTCACAGAGCCACTAGTAACTAGTTTTAACTATAAATATACTAAGTATAAGGCTTGAACATCTGGCGTCCCTTGGGTCCCTTGCCTCCGAGAGTCGGTCAGGCCCCTCTCTACGCTTGCCTTTGTTGGCCGGCGGAGTGGACCCCAGCAGGGGCCGCAGGACTCTCACCCCTGGCTTGCCTTAACCGGCCGGTCAGAGTGGGGTGCCAGAGCTATATGCTCGCAAGGTGGAAGTGTATTGCACGTAATGGCGTAATAACGAGGAAACCCACTCACCCCGCGGTGGCGAAATCGGAGCCGCACCTCTCTACACCCTAAGCTGCTTACACCAGTGTTGCTACCCTCGCTGCCATTTGGTAGCTTCTAATAGGGCGGCCCACCTAGTGAGCGGCGAGTCACCGTCTGCCTCAAGTAGCATTTTAATAATTGAATTATTTGAAACGATAGTCGTCTCAGATCTTATCGAGCACACGAGGTAGATTCGGGGCTTTCCTGTGGACTTTTTTTAAATCTGACTGGCTTTATAGGCCCTGCCCAATAAAGCAATAGGAGTGCGCGATTGGAGAATATCCTGGAAAAAATCCAGGGGAAACCTCTGACACGACCACGCGGGCGGTTTAAACACTAAGAGTTTGCGCTCTGGTTAAGAGGTAATCGAGCTGCTGGGAGTTATGCCGGTAGTACACTTAACCTAGCCTAGCTGAAAAGAGTTCAGTAAGAAACTCAGTTAGGTCCTGTGAATGTACCTAAAGTTAAGGTCAGGAGGGCTTATTTTTCATTGGATTTAAAATCGATATACTAAAACCATAATTTACAATACATACTTGCATACATGCATATAAGGCATTCATGTAATTGATAAAAGGAAAAAATACTTGTTTTTAACTGCGTACGATCCATTTTCCTTACTTTTCACTGATAGGTATATACGGTTTACCATACAATACAATACAAATATTCTTTATTGCTCACCAAACGAAGTACATTCAAAGAACAACAGAAATTAAAATACATGTAACAGTGGTAGACAACAGGCGGTCTAGGCGGGTAGTTAGTGTCTTGTTTGTAGATACCGTCTACACCCACTTCCATGAAGCAGGGGCGTAGCTACCTTGGGTGGCACCCGGTGCGGAAGTTGGTGGTGGTGTCACCCCATCGAAAGTAAAAAGTAATAAATTTTATATGATAAAGGACATGGACCCTGAGCTAGTGCTAGTGGAGGAATCCCCGAAAAAGAAATTTTTGTGCTAGCGGGGGTATTTATTTTTTGTTTGTACATTATTCTTAAAGTTGAGAGACCGGGTGGGTGTCACCCCAAAAAAGGTGACACCCGGTGCGGCCCGCCCCCGCCGCCCCCCTTTTGCTACGCCACTGCCATGAAGCTTCCAATAAACTTCTAATGAAAGGAGTTTTTCATTAGCAAATGACAAGGTTCCCCAGCTATTTCAAACCAAACTTTCATTATCGCTATGAAAAGCGAAGTTCGAAGCGCCGTGGCTATTCTCTGTTCTATACATACATATAATAAAGAACCTGCGGGTGATTCTCATCGTTAAAATTAATTGATGTCCTTACCGGTCCGAACGTTAAGTGAAAGTTAAGGAATTCAGATTGCAATATAAACTTATTGTTGACTCCAGTTTACTCTATACCTGGATCCCTAACTGTTAAATACGAGTCGTTAACAATCCGGGCCCGGAAAGGACAAATTAGGAAATTGTTAAATCTTGGAATGAGAATCACCTGCGGCAATCGATACAGCCTCTACTTAACGCCAGAGGTCATACACCCTTTATCTGGGGGTAAAGCTATTTAACGCGTGTCTTTTAGAATTATAACCGGTTATGTAGATTTTTTATATGTTAAAGCGCTCGCAACGAATGTCAAATCAACACTGCCTCAGTTGTGTGACATCTTGAATGATAAAATATGATAATAGGTAACATTAATAACACAACAGGAAAATTATGTCAGTACCAATGCCACGAATATATTCGTTCAGACTTTAGCTTTGCCAGGCAAGCGACTGTATATTTAATAAGCAGTTGTTAAACTTTTGCGAATGCTAATGAAATACGTATTGAAGTATAATTGTTATATTCCTATTGAGAAGCTTCTAAACTGAGATGTAATAAGCTAGATTTTGACATACAATAGCTGTACTGTTACCCAAAACCCAATTTGAAATTACTGAACTCATAAGTCATCCTTACGCTTAAGTCCATAAAATCAAAATCCCTGTGGGAAAGCTAGATGCAAGACGTTTCTATGAGTGTCTCAAACTCAATAAAAAACCGGTCAAGAGCGTGTCGGACCACGCACAATGAAGGGTTCCGTATCAACACCTACTAGTTCACATTTAAAATCACTATCCAATACATTGAATCTAAAAAAGTCGTATCTTCATAGCGAACTCACGGCACTTACGACCTTTTGTTTGGGCAAGACAGTTTTTAAGCAAAAACCGTAAAACCTATATTGTTCAAACCAGGAATCGTTGAAAGTATTTACTACACACCACCTCAATTTTTTTCAGAATTTTAAACTTAATAGTTTGGAATTACGGGGGGGGGGGAAACACTTTGTATGACTTTGACAGCTAATATCTCACCAACGGTTGACTTAAATGGAAAGTTTTATAGAAACGTCCATATAACTTTTAAAAGCCTATCCATCGATACTCCAAACGACTATGTGCGTTGAAAAATTTTTTTTTCATCCACCGGTTACATGTATGGAGTAATATTTTGTAATACCCCTAATTTTGTAATTTCACATCACTTTTATGTAGCGGTTCATAGAATACATCTTCCTACCAAATTTCATAATTGTAGTGCTTATAGTCTCCGAGTAAATCGGCTGTGACATACGGACGGACGGACGGACAGACGGATGGACGGACGGACGGACAGACATGACGAATCTATAAGGGTTCCGTTTTTGCCATTTTGACTACGGAACCCTAAAAAAACAGTTGATATTAACATTATTGACCTTCTGGAAGTTTTCTATAACTAGCTGGTTTTGGTATTTATATACAGCTCTTACATACGCGGACAGTCGCAAATATGTCATCCGATTATTATTTTCTCAAGGTCTACAAATATTTTTGTTACTTTGGTAACGAACCGAACATAATATGTGACTTTGACTGTAGCCCCTCTTAATAATGTCTAAGAAATTCGTCGCCAAACATATTGATTTCCTCTAATAGCACTCAATCTATTCAGAGCGCGAGTTCAATGAATCAGGATTTACAGTCTCGAGAAAGCGTATTTTCCAAGTCCCCGCCATCGCCAGTTAATAGATCAAAAATATTCGATAGTAGGGTTACCACTAACTTTAAGTAGTGATAAAATTCATAATGTGTATGAAATCGGTGCGATTTCAAATAATTTATCTGTTAATTTTGCTACTACGTTTTATGAAACAGAAGTAGTGACTTCTCATTAGATTTTCGCCACTTTCCGAAAAATACTTGCAAATAAATATTCGAATTTGAAAGTGAATAACAATTAACGGCCAAATGGAAATAAATGCCTATACCAAACCAATGTGTCACGGGATTGACGTCATCTTCCTCTTATATGAAAACATCCTCCGGTAAGCTGGTAACCCCAGTGGGAGCGAGACCGAGGGGTCGACGCATTGACTGCGACAACGCGAGACGTCCTTGGGAAGGACGTCCCGGCCAATATCTCCGCAGCCTACGCTATCTACCGCAAATATTGAGCTGCCTTTGGGCTGGCATTCACAAGTCCACAACACGCCTCAACGAACCAGAGTACCTCCGACCTCCGGTTACACGTCGCTGTAACTAAACTTGGGATCTAGTTTCAGTAGGTCTGTGGTGAGTCGAGTCAGGTTGTAAATCGCATAGACCACGGCTAGGCTACACCTATATTATCAGTACTTATCTCCTACGTAGCTGATATTAGTTATCTACGGTAGGTATCATTTTTTACGATTAATACAACTAAAACTATGAAATTTATGATTACATTACCTAATACCTATACTATAAACATTTCCAAAAATTGAAAAGATCTTTAAGTACCTATGTGGACTAGAATATCTGTAAGTCTGTCATTTACATTTCGGAAATATAAACTCACCGTATGATGACGTTATATTTACTTTCTACTTTCACTCCTAAACTCTTGGTATATTATATACCTAATTTTCCCACGTAATTGATATGGGGGGTGGGTCTGCCGCGCCGTTCTCACATTTTTCGTGCATAGACAGGCAGGTCACTTTCTTAATTACATATATTTGTTTCAAAATATATCTACCAGTGAATTCCCATGTGGATTGTATGCTAATTGAGACGGTCGGCCCGTCACGTCTGCGACAGCGCATCCAAACGGCTATTTTAGCTCAATTGCGCTCGGAATTGCAGAGACACATCGGGGCAGGCACAGCACCTAATGCTACTATTGTGGCAGTCTTATGTACTCACTTGCGCTAGGAATTGCAGACACATCGGAGCAGACCCGAGGCAGGCATCTAACGTTACTATTGTGGCAGTGTATTTACTCCTTACTTTATTTGACTCTGAAACTGGACAGCAGCGTTTAATCTTATCGACTTCCCGATAACTGTTGTCCAATGTTTCGCTGGTGTTGGACACCAATCTAAACGACCCAGGCTCGACTATTACACTACGCTATAGTTATGTACGTATAAAAATATGAACATAGCTCACTATCTCAATATTTCTCACGGCGGCGAACAAACTAGATTTGATTTATAGCCCGTCGTAACATATTTCCGTAAAACGCGTGCGCCAAAAATAATATAGATTAATATACTAATGACGGACAAACAATAACGACAGCCATTACCGCCAAGTAACATAAACAAATAAAACTTATTTCTGTATGCTACACGCATGCAATAGTGAAGCGGTTATATCGACCTGCCGCGGACAATACACACAAGATATATACATTTAGGTACATGGAACACTAATGCCACAAATATTATATGTATATATTGTAAGTAGATAAGGATACGACGGGGAGAGGATAAAACCGTATATAGAAAAAAATAGAGAAATATACAATAAACTCTATTTAAACATGAAATTTATTAAAGAGTAAAAAACATACAATGGTTTGTTTACACAAAATAAAATACCTGGAGGGTAAAGGCGGGCCGAACGCGGGGCCATGGGCACATGTAACCCGGGCACTATGGGCCCTGTGGGTACTCAAGCACCATGGGGTCCGGGCACAAAGGGCACTATGGGCCCGCAGGTGCAGGTATTCAGGCACCATGGGCAGCCGCGTCCGGCCCTAGGACGCGTGCGACAGGCCCATACATAGTTGATAATATAATACCATACAATAATAGAAGTACACATATATGATACTGTCAAGCCAACTAAACCAACTCACAGATAGTCATGTCGCGCTCTCGCGAATATAAAACTATGTTAAATCTTACAAAAATACTTATGCGACTAATCTGAAATGCACATAGAGGATCTCGCGTCTCAACTACAAAAATATTTTGAGATTGGAATGAATCTTTCTTTAAGCTTTCGGCCTCGGAACGATCACAGGGGGACGGCAGTAACGTCCGGTCACAATTTAATTGCTCCTCTTCTGCGTCTTAAAGCTAACGGATAGAACCTGGCCATTAAGCGTGTAGCCATTAAGCGCCTGGATCGCCATCGCGGCCTCGTCATACTCGCGCATGTTGACGAAAGCAAACCCCTTGTTCTTCTTGGTTTCAGGATCCTTGATCACCTTTATAGAGTCGATCGCCCCGTATGGGCCAAAGAGCTGCCAGAGCGCTAGCTCCTCGGTGTCCTCCCCGATGTTGTATACATACACTGTGGTCTGATGCGGAGCGGGCGGCGCGCCCAGCAGCGGCACAGGGCTCGCGGGCGCGCCGAGGAGCGGCAGCGGCGAGTGGTTGGCGGCCGCCATGGGGTTGAAGCGTTGCTGGCCCTTGTTGATGAAGGGCAGAGCCTTGCCCGGAGACGGCAGCAGCGGCGGAGGCGAGGCCTGAGGAAAACCGGGCGCGAAGGCGGCTGGACGAGCGCCGAAGGCCGCGCTGAGGTTGGTGCCGTTGAAGGCGGCGGGGGCAGCGCCGTTGAACACCGCCGCGCCGTTGTAAGCGAGCGGCGCCGCGACGCCGGCGCGCGGCGATGGACGCGGCGCGTTTTTGTTGGCGTTGGGTTTGTTCGCGAACTTCACCACCACCGCCCCCGCCCCGGGCAGCGGCGTGCTACCGTTGAGCTGTGCGATCGCCTCCTCGGCCTGTGCGCGCGTCTCGTAGCACACGAACCCGATGCCCTGCGACACGCGACTGTTTGTGATCACTCCGAACTGACCGAATAGCACGTTGAGTCTCTCTAGTGTCATGTCCGGTGGGAGATTACTGATGTACAGGTTCGACTCTGTATCGGGTTTGTGACTGGCCTTGTTTTCCGGATTGAGCAGCGCGAATGAGACTTTGAGCGTTTTCCCCTGCATGAGTAGCCCGTTGAAGGCGGCACGCGCCTTCTCCGCGTCCTCGTGTTTCTCGTACTCGACGAACCCGTAACCGCGGTTCGCGATCAGTTTGCAGCTCTCGATCTTGCCCATCGCCGAGAACAGCGCGTACATCATGTCGCGGGTCATCAGCTCCGGGATATAGTTCACCATCAACTTTGTCGGAGACACATTGGAATTGGCGTCGCCGCCGCCATTCTCTTCGCGTTTCACGACGCTCATTTCGTTTTTCATTGTTCTTTACACGTAAAAACTACACTACGGTAAACAAAATACTATTAAAACTCACACTATTGGCGCTTGATTATTTCATTTGCGACACGGTAAATGAACAAAGAACGAACACAAAAAATAGTAGCCGCACGAAAACGCCAACGACGCCGGTTCACAAGTTCATCATCATCGCAGTTTGTTTTTCGAATGTTACCAGGATATCGGACCCTTTTCGGCAAATCGGGGATTGTTACATTTCCAAAATCTCTCCACTAGTACTTGTTCTCACGAATATTGAGTTAAAACGTGAGATAAAATATTAATTTGCACGTGTAGCAAATCTTCTTCTGTCAAATAATAATTAAATTATTTTTTGCACATACGTGGCATTATTTTAAAAATATTTTGTCTATGCGATTTTTATTCTTTTGCTTTTGGCGATATAGATAAACAAAAGTGAACTGAAGTCGTGTATGGTAAAGTATTGTGTTCTGCAGGTTGCCTAACATGTAGAGCCGTAATGTTTACTTCTCTATGAGCTTATAACTCTATGGACGTACAAAGAGTATTAGATAGAAGGAGGATAAGCGAATCACCAAGGGGGATAAACTTATGATAGGCTGATTAAATTGCGGTGTAAATCAGGAGACTGATATGGATGTAGCACAATTTTAACATCTCATAATTAGTCGTGCTGTATATACATTGGCGTCAAATTTAAATTAAGCTAATAGGCTTAAATACACATAAAGACGTTTCGGTGACAAAAGCCGGTGACAAATAATACGCAATGAGGGACAGGCGATGACACATTGTATCACGTTCCCACGTGTGTTGGTGTCTTTGCTTGCATCTCGTTCACGCATCTTTGTTGTGTGTATTGCCGGCTCCAGTCTTATCATTACTTCATGTCTATGGACAAACATTACCAATTTACCACACGCTGTATTGCACAGACTTACCAGACGCGACACGCAAATAATAACACCACAGCCGAGCGAGGCAGTCGTATACAATTTTGTATAAGAGCGACAGAGAGTTACATATCATTTGTTGTCTCTGTCACAGTTTCATTTTTTTTTTGTCGAGCACAACTTATTTTATATAATAGTTGTGCCCAAATACGTCACACAAGCGATTACCCGCCCAAGTTAAGGACGTAATTTATGGTAAACCGGCAGCCATTTTAAACCAATTCTCAATTTATCTGCATAAGACCTTTTCCATCACTCTTGGTGGCCCGCGTATAGGATCTGTTTAGAAATATTTATACTCTAAGTTGTATTGATTCAATGGGGCTACCGCGACCACAAACGAAGTTTTCTTTCTCTGTCTCACTTATGTGCAAACTTGCAAGTGCGACAGAGAGGGAAAACTTCGTTTGCCGTCGCGGTAGCGCCCCAGTATATATATTGTATTGTCTATAGCTGTCAGACTATGACTGTCAGTGTCAGGTGTTTATTATTGTTAAAAATTATTGTGGGGTTGTTTATTTTGTGAAATTTCCATTACCTCACATTTCATTGAAACTAACATTATTCGAATTTCCTAATCTGCAAACATGTTTCTAACAAACATATTATTTAAGAAAGCTAAAAGCAAGTAAGTGCTTTTAATTATTTTTTCTAGGTTAGGTTCCTTTTGTTTCAGTTTTGATAGGGAGATATCATAATAACTCTTTTGATTTTAGGCATATTATGGTGTTAATGGAGAGCATGGTGTCTGGGCATAAGTTTAATGCTATTCGAGAACGATTGGCGGATAAACTAGAGCTAATACGATTCGATCCGTACAGTAAGTAACCTATATTTTTTTCTATTATTATATGTAGCTCTTCCGTACCTACCTCTATCATGGCTCTGCCATACTATGCTCCTTGCGTTGTTCATCGCTGTGCTGCTGCGATGGTGCCTTCTCTGCCCACGCACTGCTTTACTCGAGCAATTAAATACGAGGCTCCGCACTAGGTTCTTTGGCTCGTGGCCATAAAACTGGCAAAGCAGGGAGCAGTGGACATGACCTGCGGTATGATGAGTTATGTTACCACACTGTCTCTGCCTCCTTGCCTCGCTACTTGTGGTGCTCGCTACGCTAAGTGTGTAATGGGGGTCCAGACAAACACTGAAGTACACGCATGAAAGTAGCAGCTGCATACATATAATTTGAAAGGGGTGCCACGATGTCAGTTAAAATATTAGAATAGTTTGGCATTGATCATGATTAGCTACTGCAATACCTAGTATTGTCATCATGTTTTTTTCCCTGTATTATTCATCAATAATGAATAATTGGTATGAAAATACTTTCAAGGGACTCATAAAAACTGTCCATGAATTAGAATGAGATTCGGGTTTTAGAAAGATATGGCTATCGGCATTGACAAGCAAAGGAGATGCTGCCGTTTTGAATACTAGACCACCAATCTGCTGTCTACCGGTCCCTGGGATCCTAGGGCTCATTACAAAAGAATGCTTGTTTATTTTTTCGCCGGGACACAACGGTATAAATAATTTTGAGAGCTTTGTTTATAATGATGTATTTTTTTATTAATTCCAGTCCGACAACAAAGTCTATATAAGGAAAGGAAAAAGATCAGGAGCATCAAGTCATCATAAGTCAGGTTTTTCACCACATATAGTCTGTAGGTAATCCGTAAAGTTAAATAATAGTCAGTGTTTAAAATGTTTTAATTTAATTATTGTACATTAGACAATAAATAAAATCTTTGGATACAACATATTTTTATTATAGCTAGATCTGATGTTTAAGTACTTGTGAATGGTTAGCATTTGTTTTTATGTTTATGCACATTGATGCATGAACATACCATAGCTAAGTATTGTCTATGACGGATGATTGCATCCACTTCTTAATTTAATTAAAAAGTGAATGCTCTCATACCAAATAAACTCTACATTATCTATGCCAGCCCTTCTGTAAATCCGCTTTTTCATCATAATTCTCTGATAATATAATATGCAGAGTCTTGTGTCTAACTATGTTCAATAGGTATAATACAATGAATTTAGAATATATGCTTTACTTTTGACCCTTAATGCTACTCGGTCCACACGGCATGCAATCAAAATACAAAGTACATCAAGTGCCCAATACATATTGTTCTGAAAGTGCCTTATTTATATATCAAGTTCTTACAGTGCTAATTGAAAATAATAAATAGTAAATTATAAATTGAGACACCTGAAAAGTTTGACATTGTCATGCCAAGTTCTAAATTTCGTAATTTTTTAAAGAGCTTTGTGAATTCTCTATTCACACCAATAGGCCTATTCTGGATACCCCTCCCGCCATTCTCCCCCCACTTATATCACAATTCCAAAAACTAACTAGTTTCAAATTGTTTAATTTCCTTTCAACAACTACGAAAAGATTTTTTTTGGTAACATTTTCTCATAATACCTATACAGTTTTATTATAAAAGTCAATAAAGTGCAATCGTAAATATTAAATTTAGAACATAATATATTGATTAATAATTGTAAAAATTTTCTGCAATACACTATCATTATTAGAAACACTTATGACTTATTCTCACTATCCTTTTTATAAATCTATAATTTAGAATAAATATAATTTAGAAAGGATTTATTATCATATAACAATGTTAACGAACTAGGATTTCCTACAATAATTATCAATTATTACATAAATTGAATCTAAAGTAGAATGTCAACCACATTTTGTAGTATAATGTCAAAATATGTCATGCACTCTAACATTTACAAGACAATTGAACTAACATCATGTATGTATGTCTATCCTATATTGAAATTGACTAGAAATCAACAGATAGGTGATCCTTGAATAGACACCTAAATGAATTTTACACTCCATAGTAGTTAATTCAGCCACCGATTGACAGACAAAGAAATAAAGTATTAAAAATATATATCTAATTGATTAATATTGACATCAAAAGAGTCCGCCTACCTAATAATTGATTTTAAATCAAATTATTTGGATATAATCTCTTTGGCTTATAATTACGTCATTATAGTTATTCAGTTACCGAATATTACTTACTATTAAACTTATGACGAAAGTTACTGTAACTAAAAGTTAATGTTCAGTATATTGAGATAAGAGTAGTTTGGTCCACTAGCAACGAGACGAACATGAGAGTATAAAATTGGAATGGAATGATAGTATACTTATACTCTTAGACATTCATATATATGTAGGAAACAAATAGTATATAGTAGGTAGCATTTTAAACACCCCAAAACAAAAGGCTAGTAAGTAAAAAGAAGTGATATAATAATCCCCTTTTGTATTGTATTTCTGTAGAAAAATAACAATATTGGTGTTTTGTTACAATCTATAAGCCACTAAATACGAGTTGATCATTTAAATATTGCTTTCAAGCACTTTTTAAGATATCTTAAAAAAAAAAATAGTAAACATGGATTATCAGTCCATCCATGAGATGTTTAGCTATAGACATTTCTATAAAGTGTATAATCCTGAGACCTCATGGTCTCATGTATGATGTGTATGATCCGTGAATTCACCACTATTTAAACCTTACCATTTCACAGCAATAATGTTATTATTTTCGTGAAAAATTTTGGCATTGTTCCCTTACCAACGTTTAAATTAATAATTTGCTTAAAATACAACTAGTTTTCATAGTACCTATAAAGTTAGACGTCATGGGGATAGGAAACGATTCTGTTTTAAAATATTTATCTATTACCTACTGTTTTCTCTAGAACACGAGAGTGAAATAATGTGGACAAAATTGTCAATAATCACTTAAAGAAATAGGAAGAAATCTAAAGAGAAGACTAGCTTTGAACTGGAAGTATATTTAAATTAAAATGGATAATATTAAACTGTACCCGTAGAAAGAACGTACACAGATTTCTCCCGTGTTACTATAACTTAGAATTAAAAATATTAAAATTCGATTATATAGTCAATTTTAGTAATCGAAAAGGCCGAAACAATGTTTTCAGTTAATTTTTCCTCGTTAATTTTCTCGTTCCAATTTTGATTAACAATAATCAATAATTACTCTCTAAAATGTGTTACTAACTATGCTATCGTAATTAATGTTGACAATTGTTTGCATATAACTAATTCACAAATTAGTCCTTACCGGCATAGTAAGAAGAGCCAAGGCATTTGTCTTTGTGAATTAAACTAGCGATACTTAATATGAACCAAAATTTCAAATACAAGAATGTATGTAAAATTTTACACATACAGCTTTTTTATATTTTTTTTCTATTTCAAACACGCTTACGGTCCACCTGATGGCAAGCGGCCACCGCAGCCCATAGACGCCCGCAACTCCAAAGGAGTCACTTACGCGTTGCCGACCCTTTATAAAATTTGAGCATGCACTGTGTTGACAACAGAAGGGACAAATTTAGGTCCCTCGCTCTCAACACAGTGCATCCTCGGGAGCTCTGGCAATCTTGCTGTTATAAAAATACGCAAAACTACGACCAAAATACGGTGTTTAACTTACGATTAAAAAAACGTGTAGACACTAGACAATTTGAAAACCTTATAGGTTAAAACGTTACATAGTTCCCTAAATGAAGTATTATACAACTATAACCCTCCTATATAAAACTTAGTACTTTTTCAATAGGGATGTTGAATCAAAATTTGAAATACTTACTCCATAAGACATCTTCAAAAGAAACAAGGCAAAAATAAGCCAAATGCTAAAAATCGTATTCAAATATCTCAAAAATAACGAAGCTACAACCGTTTTAATGTTGCTGGTAAGAGAGAGAAAGCGCGACAGATCAGTGACGTCATTGACCACGAGCCCCATAGTAAATGACGATCCTTCCAATACAAAGGTGCGTTTTGCGGGAAAGGGACAGAGTATGCCCCCTCTTAAAACTTTGAAGACTTATAATTATGTAATTATTAATTTAGAAATAAAGGAAAAATTTAAAAAATTAGGCACCGAGCAGAATTTGAACCTGCGACCTCCCGGCAAATCTTGCTCGGTGCCTAAGTTTTTAAATTTTTCCTTTATTTCTAAATTTGTAGTTTACGTTAGCAGCGGTACTGCATAATACAAAATTAATTTATGTAATTATTTATTATTTTGAGTTACTTTTTTCGCCATTTGATTAAGAATATGATCCCTTTTCGAGAAAATTAGAACCTATTGGTTTTCTTATTGGGTGTCAACGTCCCTAATCGCTAAAAAATATAACCACAAAATTCATCTAAACGTCAAACAAATGGCAACTGGAGTTTCGGATTGACATGGAATCTTAGGTAATTTTGGAGATCACTTCACTGGCCACTGGGCTGGGCCGAGTCACTGGCCGGAGCACTGGCGCAGGCCACTGGCACTCAAGTCATTTGCTCGAAGAGTGGAGCAATGTCCGGGTACTTTCATGCGAAGAATTCCGTCTTACTCGAGTTGTCGAACTCCGACTCCTCCATCTTGTACATTTCGATCAACTGGAAATAATTATACAATACAATACAATACAAATACTCTTTATTGCACACCTCAAACAAAGGATACAGTACAGTACAAAAACACAATGACAAGAGGCAAACAACAGGCGGTGTTGAGGCAATAGCTTCTGTGGCTGGGAGTTCTTATTGGGAGCAAATTCAGAGTTGTAATGAATATTTATTTCGAATTTTGAGCTACTTATATACACATACGAGCGACATGAAAAATACAAAACAGGGTACTTAGAAATGGGTTGATTTAGGTTTACCCTACACAAAAAATATCACTCGCGCAAACATAGGGATGTATGTATGGGTATTAGGTATGCTGCCACAGGGCTCCTCTAATACCTTATCGCTAAAGAGCGATTTCTTCCAGACAACCTTAGGGTAGCGGAAATGAAATCTAATCAGAACGATTCCCAGCAGGTGGTGCAGAGAATTATTGTCAATTGTTTTAGTCAAAATGTAAAAAAATAATACAGTTATGTAAACGATTTCTTCAGATGAATAAAATAGATGAAGGTATTTGGTAGAGTTAATTCATATTATATTTATTTATTTATTTAATAGGCACGCAAAACAGATGACATTTATTACAAGTGAAAAAAGAAGATAATTTGAAGGTTCTAGTTGGGAATGCCACCCAAAACATGCATGCACGAGCTTGATTACAAAAATGAGTGAGTAAATAACACATAACAATATACTGAGCATGTAGAATAGCTTAATATATTTATTACACGGGACACCAAGTCAATTGTTTCAGTAAAAATGTAAAAAAATAATACATTTATCTAAACGATTTCTTCAGATGAATAAAATAGATGAAGGTATTTGGTAGAGTTAATTCATATTATACTTATTTATTGCACGGGACACCAACTCAATTGTTTCAGTAAAAATGTAAAAAAAAAAATACAGTTATCTAAAAGATTTCTTCAGATGAATAAAATAGATGAAGGTATTTGGTAGAGTTAATTCATATTATACTTATTTATTACACGGGACACCAACTCAATTGTTTCAGTAAAAATGTAAAAAAAAAAATACAGTTATCTAAAAGATTTCTTCAGATGAATAAAATAGATGAAGGTATTTGGTAGAGTTAATTTATATTTATTTATTACACGGGACAGCAACTCAATTGTTTTCAGTAAAAATGTAAAAAAACAATACAGTTATCTAAACTATTTCTTCAGATGAATAAAATAGATGAAGGTATTTGGTACAGTCAATTCATATTATATTTATTTATTACACGGGACACCAACTCAATTATTTCAGTCAAAATGTAAAAAAAATACAGTTGTCTAAACGATTTCTTGAGATAAATAAAATAAATGAAGGTATCTGGTACAGTCAATCCATACTATATTGGAATATGGTCACTCTTATGTAGCGGTTCATAGAATACACCTTCCTACCAAATTTCATAATTGTAGTGCTTATAGTCTCCGAGTAAATCGACTGTGGCATACGGACCACACCCGTTATAGTCCAGAACCGTTATAGTTTCGTCATGTTTGATAAATAAATGTTTGTGTGTTTAATAAATAAATGTTTGACAGTCTTGTCAGACTTGACTGAACCGGTAAGGGTTCCGTTTCTGCCATTTTAAAATATTTATCTATTACCGTAAACCGGGGTTACTTTTAAATTCAGGGGCTACTTTCAAAATCAAGTTTATTAGCTGTATTTCTAGTTTTTATTTGGTTAACCTGGGTCGGTGTTATACCTTGGTATACTTCCTAACTATTTACTGAACTGAATCAAATTAGAAATAGTGACAATTATATCAAATGTTGTCTGGAAGAGATCGGTCTTTAGCGATAAGACCGCCTGTTGTTCTGCCTGTCTCCCTGTATCTTTGTTTTTTTATTTTTTATGTGCTATTTTATTATGTGAGGTGTGCAATAAAGAGTATTTGTATTGTATTGTATAATATTAGTGTTCTTAATCTATCAAAGTCGCCCCGTTTTGTCCTAAAGTCACCCCAGTTTACGGTACCTACTGTTTTCACTAGAACACGGCTACGGAACCATAAATAGTGCCGCCCTTCCCCGCTCGCCTGTGCCCCCTGAATGACAACCCCCCATGGTCCGCTCTCCCCTGGGCCTCAGGAGGATACGGTTAGCTTGTGGCGTCACTCTTGTCAGCTGTCAAATCTGACATGTTCTGCATCGCGCTATCGAAGTTTCTAAAATCAGTTGCATATATATAACTTCCCAACAACTCTCATCGGACTTCGGTCCCTGAGAGATCTCTCTATTGTCGTCTCTTCCTGTGTCTCCTATCTATTGTATATATGTATATAATATGTAGATAGCCTTTCCTGTACATATCCAACATTGTATATTATACTTTATAGGAGCTCATTACTTATCTACAAGCTAATTAAGTGCAGTGTATAGTTACGTTGTCGACGTCCTTGGAGAGCTCGTCCATCTGCTTGTCGTGCGTCACCTTCAGCTTCTCCTTCTCGCGGTTCTGCTTGATGGTCTGCGTCTGCGCACGTTATTACACATATTGTTTAAATGAAATGAAATGAAATTTTTACAAGTCGAGGTAGGTACAATACTGAGCTTATAATAACTGTGTTTAACTATTATTAATTACAATTAGGTACTCATATATATTTTTTTAAATAAAATAATAATATCATTTATTCCATAAATTAACCAACTAATGTACTATTAATCCAAAAATGAAATCCGCAACATGCTTCGTCAAATTAACTTAACACAAAGGACCGCCCCGGATCGTAGATGGCTCGAAAGTTCCCATAACCCCGGCGGCGTTCCCACGCTGAATGGCCAAAGAGATCTGTTGAGCCAAGAACGAACCGGACCGAGGATCGCAACCCCTCTCCCTCAGCCGTCGACCCAAATCCCTGACAAAGTCCCTGGCCTCCGCGCCCCACGGCCCCGCCCTCTCCACCGCCACTGGCACGAAGTCGTACATTGGGTCCAAGGCAGAGTACTTCACATGTTTCGCCCGGGCCGCCGACTCTGCCGCCGACCCCGCGGATCTCATGGTGTGACTCAAATGGTGGTACTCATATTACATGTCACTTATCGTCATATTATATTGAAATATTTTTATGTCACAAATCATTTTACCTTATAAAATTATCGGTAGGTTAAAAAACTCGTCGTATGAATAAAATGACTCCTGCGTCAACCACTTCTTCAGCCTAACCTTGAATGCTGCTGCTGTTTATTATTGTTTAGGATCCCTATAGGGATGACGGTAAGACACCGTACGGAATGACGCTGATTCCGTGGAGGATGGGACGGGTGCTAGTGTGGGATGCGACCTGCGTAGACACACTGGCTGCCTCCCATCTCAGCAGCACCACGGTTAGAGCCGGCCGAGGCATTAACGAGGCGCAAATATAAGGGTCTCGACGCCAACTACAACTTTGTTCCTTTTGGTGCCGGGACCCTTGGTCCGTGGGGCTCATCAGCAAATAAATTATACCGCTTTTTGGCGAAACGGTTGGTCGATGTAACCGGGGACAGGAGAGCTGGCAGCTTCCTCGCTCAACGCATAAGCGTTGCGATTCAGCGGGGAAATGCTGCCAGCATCCTTGGTACCGTGCCACAGGGGCCTATTTTAGAATTCGACTTTTAGTTTTTGTTTTATGTAGTTATTGATTAAGTTTGTTACAATAATTTTTATTTTTATAACGTTCTAATAATACATTTTAAAAGGATCCTTCTTAAAACACGTTGATCTGTTTAGGCTATTTTGTGTATTCATTGACACGTAAAACCTGACCAGAAATATATGATCAGTGTCTAGAGGGCGCTATTATTCTCATTTGTATGGCAACATGCCAGTAATGTCAGTATACTCGGAAGAATGACATTTTGACTTGTTTACCTGTCAGTTCTGATGTTAATATTGAAATTTCGTATTTTTTCCTAAATTTTATTTTATATTAATAATAATATTCCGTTCTTGACAAAGAATCGTTTTGGGATTTTTTTATCATTATTTAACATAACCTAATATTCAACATAACTTAAACCACCACTGACAGTGACACTGACAACAGTGACAACCTATGATTAAAATTATTGCCACCGTAAGAAATTAGTTCAAATGAAATTCCGTAACATGGCCAACGGTCATATATATCTGGTCGAGTTTTCTCTCGATATTTTCTTAACGATACTCTAGGACTATTGAGGCCCAATGTCATTAATTTTAAATATTTTTTTGGAATTTTGATAATTTTAAACACTCCAAATAAGCTAAAAAATCTTTTTTAACGCTTAGGCAAATTCTACTACACAATAAAAACAAAAATTGGCTCAGCCCCAGAAACCGGCGTGTTGAGAGATTTCAGAAAAGATACCCAGCGGCCGCTAGAATTTGAGCACGCTAACTCTGCAAGGAATAATTTGGCAACACTGTACGTTATACGTCATATTTGCATGAAAATGTGACGTGTGAGGTAGTGTTGTCAAATTATTTCAATGCAGAGTTAGCGTGGTCAGACTCTAGAGGGTTCCTGGAAGTAAAAGTGTTAAGGCGCGTATAACCGCGAACGACCTTGCGCGTTGGGGAGTGGCGTAGCCTTTCCCGCCGCACTATCCGGGCCCCCCCCGCTGTAACAGGTTTTTTGTATGTGTGTATGTATTTTTTATATTATTATTTTCTAAATACATAGGAATGTTTGAAATAATTAAATATATAAAATAGTTAACTAGGTACATTGTCTCAGAATCGAACTCCTATATTTTAGCGTCGCGCGCAAAGCGACACAGCCTTCCCGTCCGAGAGCCGGTGGCAGACTGCCGCCCGTCGCCCGCGCACGTATCCGCCCCAACTTTTATGACGGTGTGGTAGTTATTCCAGGTTTTTGACAAAAGTAATGATTATTTTACAATATCCACAGCTCAGATTATGAAAAACTGAATTAAGTTTTATTTTCTGAATATCCCGTGTAAAAAACATGTCTAGATAGTGAGCAGTAGCGATTTAAAAGGTTGAAAAATGCCTTATTTGACTTTTTTTTGTTAGGACAATCTTGGCGTGTTTCAATTTCCGCAGCTCAGATTGAAGAGGACATATCAATTCTTCAAGTATATTTTTCGAGACCTATATTTCGGGCCAGTTTTGAGTTTTAGGCCTTTGAACGCGACCAAAATGTGGTATTTCACTCTATTACGCGCCTTAATATCGTATTCTACGAAAAGAAGCACTGACCTTCCTCTCGTCCATAAACTTCTTGGTGTTGTTCTGCTTCTTCTCCCGGAGCCGGCGATCCTTCTCCTGCTTGGTCTTCAGCGTCTTGTCGTTGGCCACCTCCTTGCTCGTCTCCATGCTGATCTTGGCCTGGCGCCCGTTCATGTCTTTCAGCTCCCTGGAGACATTTCAAATGAAATGAAATCATTTATTCTTCAATTTAGGCATGTTACATGCACTTATGAATGTCAAAAAACTACCACCGGTTCATAAAATAAACCTCTGCCTCGAGAAGAACCGGCGTAAGAAACTCGGCGAGGTGTCATTTTTTCAAAACAATATACTATGTATATAAAATAACAGTAAAAATAGTACAAAATTCAAATGCTACCTACAGTATAAACATATATACATATGTTTTAATACTAAGGATAAAATATTTCTGTGTTAGATTACTTGTGCGGGACGCTATCACTGCCAAACATCCCTATCCATGATATAATCGTTTATCTTATAATATGATATTGAAATAAGTGTCTGTTTCACGACAGATTTTTTAGAATCCATAAGTTCAGTAATGT
Source organism: Epiblema foenella (assembly GCA_963556455.1). Classification (NCBI taxonomy): domain Eukaryota; kingdom Metazoa; phylum Arthropoda; class Insecta; order Lepidoptera; family Tortricidae; genus Epiblema; species Epiblema foenella. Next base: position 18,208,743 of record OY747111.1, read on the forward strand.
GTCTTGGAATTTTATTGTAGAATTTTATACAATTTCCCAAAAACGACTTTTTCGCCTTCACTAGTCTATAAAAAGTTATTTTGAGTTTCCCAGTGTTTCTTGTAGTCATTAACTTATCAGTATTCGTTGGGAAATTGTATAAATTCTCCCTAACATACATGATTATTTCAAATATGTACAGCGACGGCAGAGCTAGGATATCTATTTCCTTAAAGATTTCTCTCAATGACTCACGCGACCCCAAGTTATAAATTGCTCGTATAGCCCTTTTTTGCAATATAAATACAGTTTCGATATCTGCAGCTGATCCCCATAAGATAAGACCGTAACTAATTATACTATTAAAATAAGCGAAGTAAATTAACCGAGCCGTTGCCACATTGGTAAGCTGCCTTATTCTCCTGACTGCAAAAGCAGCAGAGCTCAACCTACTTCCTATAGCGGTTATGTGGGAACCCCACTGCAATTTTGCGTCCAGTGTAATACCTAAGAATACAGTTGTCTTTTTCTTTCTTTCTTTCTATCAGAATCCCTGTCTGTGGGAGAGTGTTCATTTAATATAGCCTGTATAAGTCTCTTAGGCTATGGTGTCTGCTTACCATCAGGTAGGCCGTAAGCTTGTTTGCCATGCCACTGTCGTTGTATAGGGCAAATCTTGGCTATTCGGTGATATGCAGTTATTCGGTGATACTTTGTTATGGTCTTGTAACTGAGAAACATTCATATGTATTAACTCTGCACCACCTGCTATGAATAGTTCTGATTAGATTTCCGCTACCCTAAGGTTGTCTGGAAGAAATCGCTCTTTAGCGATAAGACCGCCTGTTGTTTGCCTCTTCTCATTGTGTTTTTGTACTGTACTGTATCCTTTGATTGAGGTGTGCAATAAAGAGTATTTGTATTGTATTGTAAACATTAAATAAAATAACAAACGAGGAACCTTCCATTTCCTTCCATTATCATAATGACTGCAAGTGGTGCAAATTTCAAAACAGTATAAGCTACAAACATATCAGATGACTGCTATAAGACGATAACAAACTATCAGCGAATGACTGCATATCACCGAATAGCCAAGGTTTACTCTATATAAAAACAATCTGGAACCACTGAGTAAATGTTTTGTCTTCAGAGCGGCAGTTGAGACTGCAGATCAACCCTAGATCAAATCCAGAAATACTCACTTCTCGTGTGTTTGGCTTATTTACTTTGGCTTGCCCCGTCATTGCGTCTCAAAATAAACAGAGACATAAAAACTGTCATTCTTCATCCTAGATACTTTACCAGTATACAGCTAGTATAGACCACAAAACCGGCCAAGTGCGTGTCGGATCACGCACAATGAAGGGTTCCGTACCGACACCTAATAATCCCCATTCAAAACCGCTGTACAATACATTGAATCAAAAAGGGTCGTAGTTTCATAGGGAACTCACGGCACTTACGACCTTCAGTTTGGGCATGACGGTTATTCAGAGATTATTCAAAAACCGTTTAAACCAAAAATCGTTGAAAGCATTTATTAATGTTCACCACCTTAATGTTTTCCAGAATTTTAAACTTCATACTTTGGAAATTAGAGGGGCGATGTGACACACTTTTATAGTCTCCGAGTAAATCGGCTGTGACATACGAACGGACAGACAGACATGACGAAGCAATAAGCCGTTTTTGCTATTTTGGCTACGGCACCCTAAAAACAGGTTCTTCTCGAGGCAGAGGTTTATTTTATGAACCGGTGGTAGTTTTTTGACATCCATAAGTGCATGTAACATGCCTAAATTGAAGAATAAACAATTTCATTTCATTTCATACACCTTTGTCAGCTTTAAACAGCCGATTTTGATAATTTGCAGAATTTTCCATAGAAAAGGTTGACCGTGTCGTCAAATTGTAGGTATGTGTAAAGTTTTGTGGTATAGGCCCATCTCACCTCTCATGCTTGGCTTCGAGCTGCTTCATCTGCGCCTGCTGCGTGGTCTCCATCATCTTCTTGAGCAGCTCCCTCTGTTCGTCGAGCCTGCTCCGCGCGGAGCTCCACTCCTCGAGGCGGTGCTTGGCGACGAGCTCGCTCCACGCGGCAGATTGGTCGGTGACCAGTTTACGGAAGGCTGGGTCGTTGCTTAGCTGCTCTTTGCTGGAAAATGGAGAATTTTTAGTGGGGTGAGAGGTGGATATCATTCGACCAGAGGACGTACCAATAGTAGATTGTGTCTCAAGGGAGCAAAATGATATATTTACGGCGAGGGCGGTATATTGAATTCTGAGTGAAGCGAAAGATTCTACAATAGAATCCTGAGCGTAGCGAGGGATTCTAGAGTAGAATCTTGAGCGTAGCGAGGGATTCAAGTGTTTACGCCCAAGACGGAAATAATTTTGCTGCCGTGTGACACATACTGCTTTTCACACCGTCTATGAGGCCCGCTGCTAAAAACATGAAATATCTTACAAATGATTTTACTACAGTATCACATACTGCTTTTCATACCTTCTATGAGGAAAAGAGTCATTTTTTCCCTCAAATGAGGGAAGAAAAGTACAACTTTGATCCCTCATTCGAAGGCAACAATAACTCTTTTCTGAATAGCAGGTGTGAAAAAAAAATATCCATAGCACTAGGGTACCAAGTGTATGAAGAAGAAGAGAAAAACCAACGTTTTGCGAACGAATGCATTATAGTCCCATATATTTTTATGATATTAATTAATTTGTCCACCTCACTATTTATAGTGATAATACCCATACCCATCCCATACTCTACCCATATAGCCACACTATGTTATAAGATGTAACATGAGTTATCTACCCTATTGTGCAAAAAGCGTTGCGTTGCGTCGATGCATCGAACACAACACGGATCTTGGTTGTGCTACTTGTACTCACTTCTTCCCCTTGATGAGTTTCTCCAGCGCGCTGCACTGCGTCTTCTGCATCGCTAGCTTCTCCTTCGCGTGGCGCTTGCGCATCGCATCTAGTTCCTTCTGTTGCTTGCGGCCCGTCTTTACGAAACCCTTCTCTTGGCGCAGGGACTCCACTGTGATGGGCTCGAATACCAGTGGAGGCTCTGTAAGGTTAATATATATATATTATCGGTTTTCATATAATGCTGTGCGAAAGGGTAATTATTTAGATAGGTCCTATGGGTATGTGGGGATGTAGCTGTGCCGCAGTTCAATGTTAAAAGCCAATCAATGATGATGATGATTATATACATTGTATATTGTTTTGAAAAAATGACACCGGTTCTTCTCGAGGCAGAGGTTTATTTTATGAACAGGTGGTAGTTTTTTTGACATTCCTAATCGCATTTAATATGCCTAAATTGAAGAATAAATGATTTCATTTCATATGTCAGACATAGCGCGGACCGGTAAGGTAAATGCTGCTAACAGTGACAACTATTAGAATATGAGAATCTGAACTAAAAACAAGTTTTTGTTCGATATTAGTCTACTGCTAGAGAACACTACACATACAGAACGAGTCATTTTTAAATAATTTAGTATGAATATATCAACGACATTTTCATCTAGTTATCTCCGAAGAATGCAATAAGAAAGCATCGTAAGAAGTTTTATACCCATGTACAGGTATTTTTAAATTGTTTTTTTCCCATATTTGTAGTATAATAAAGGATTCTTTACCTTTATCAACGATTCTTACAGTCTTGACTGTTCTTTGATTCCTCAGCATCTTGTGACACCACTAATTAATACCTAAACCAGATTAAACTAAGGTTAGGTGTAAGACTGAACTAACGGGATACAGATCACAAATTTTTATCAAACTAAAGTTTTCCTCGAGCGAAATGCAGTGAATCTCAGAATCGTTTATTTATTTTAAACACAGTTCAAACGCATAGGCGATAGCGAGTTTCAATTGTAATTTTTTGGACCATGGTTGGCAAATTAATATATAGACCCGTTTGATAACATCTTTAAACTGTATTTCCATTACGGTATTTCACAAAATTCACAATAGTAAAAAAATATATTCCTACGTTATCAATGAATAAAACTTACAAAAAATATGCGACCTTCAACTTGTTTTTGCTATTTTAAAGATTTTTTAAATACATTAAGCTGAACATAGGGACACAATTTGACGATTGAAAATTTTGAGGTCAACTTGCCCTATAAACTTCATTCGTACCAACAACCGAGCGTTTTTGACGTTTCATAAAAAGTTACCCAATACCATATAACCCTTAGGCTGGGTTTTATAAAGATCCGTTAGACCAAATTTCAGATCAAATTTCAGTAACTAAGTACATTTTTTGACATAACAAACTGACATAAAGTCTAACGGGTCTTTATAAAACTGAGCCTTAGGCTGGGTTTTATAAAGATCCGTTAACCAAATTTCAGTAACTAAGTACATTTTTTGAAATAACAAACTGACATAAGGTCTAACGGGTCTTTATAAAACCGAGCCTTAGGCTGGGTTTTATAAAGATCCGTTAGACCAAATTTCAGATTTCTTTCTTTATTTCTTTCTTTCTTCTTTAAATGTCGCTTATACATTCCAATTTGCGGGTCATATATGAGATGAGACGTGATTATCATTGCGATATTTCTCATTATATCGAAACAAATTCTTTTCAAGACACTTATTAGAAGTGCCGGGGCTCGAACCCGCTTAAGCTTTCATCTTAAACCATCTTTGTAAGTGGAGAGTCTGAAAATATCTCTTACGCGACCGCTTTACGCTCCAGTTCGATATAAATTATGATTCCAATGCTATTTGCGATGCGCTCCGTAAACATATCCCGGAATTTTAATAACCTTTAACCTTGAATCTGGAGGCGACGTCCAGATGTTGGTTGACCGAGTAAATGTCAGCCACTCACGCAAACAGATACACTCAAAAGCAAAAAAAATGGGTACTTGTATCGAATTTTCCATACAAAGTGTACTACGACGATTAGTCACAAATATGACGAACCTAACTAGACTAAAGAGCACGTGGTATGCCGTTTCTTTAAGCAGCTGCCCAACGTTATTTTGACATCGCTCCCCATCATAGGAATCCGTTAGTTAGGAAGGCTGTAGACTACGTTCCGATCCCTCCCCCCTCTGTCCTAACTCGGCGGTCACGGATTAGGGGCCGTACGGTCCGGCGTCCTAGGCACACACTCACGGACCCGGACGACGTAATCACAGCGTCTGTCGAAAGATGGAACGCTGCGCTTACGGCGTCCAACTCAGACACGACGCGTACACTTAGGCATTCCCGCCGGCGGCAACACATACAGATTATAGTCCCTATTCGTCCCGGTACCGCCGCATATCGGGTAGAGTCAGTCCGACCCAGGTCGGGCCTAGCCGAGTTTCTAGCTGGACTCTTCTCAGCTAGGCTAGGCTTAGTGAACCAGCGACAAAACTCCCAGTAGCTCGATTCCACTCACACCTCAGATTCGGTTGAAACCGCTCAACCAATCTCACTGGAGCGCAAACTCTTAGAGTATTCCAGTGTTCCAAACCACACGCGTGGTCGTGCCGGAGGTTTTCCCCTGGGTTTTCACCAGGCTACTCTCCAACCGCGCACTCATATCGCTTTATTGGGCTCGGCCTATAAAAGCCACAGTCAGGTTCAAAAAAAAAAACAACCGACAACAACATGGCGTAAACAACTGTACGCCAAATATAACATTTCAAATCTCATATCCTGTGACGAGTTCGTTTATAAAACGTGTGACGAGAAAATACTTAAAATTCTGAAGATCTACAAGGTATTTATTTATTGGATTGGAAGGGTCCACCAACCCCTTCCAAAAAATAATAGCGCCCTCTTGACAATGGTCATATATTTCCTGGTCGGGTTAACCCATCATCTACCGGTCCCTGGGATCCCAGGGATCATAACAAAGGAATTCTATATGTTTGTGGCAAATGTTGCCACTGGCGAACGAAACGCTTTCGCTCTCAGCAGTGTCTAAACGCACATAGAGAGAGCGAGTTGTTTATTTTTTTCGCCGCGAGACGACGGCTCTATCGGCTAGAGAATCTGCATGTTGAAGTGGCAGTGGGCGGGCCACATTGCTCGTAGAACCGATAACCGTTGGGGAAGAAAGGTTCTCGAGTGACGGCCTCACACGGGAAGACGGAGCGTTGGACGGCCTCCCACTAGGTGGAGTGATGACTTGGTCAAGGCAGCGGGGAGTCGCTGCATGCGGGTGGCTCGCGACCGTGTGCTGTGGCGCTCCTTGGGGGAGGCCTATATCCAGCAGTGGATGTCTTCCGGCTGAATGATGATGATGATGATGATGAGACGACGGCTTAAGAAAACCGCAGCCGCTTAAAGTCGTGGCCGTAAGAACACCGACCTTCCTTCTTGTCCTCGATGGTCACTTTCTTCTCCGGGCCGCTCTCTTCGATGCCCATCTGCTTCATGTTGTCGGTGCGCTCCTTCGCGGCGCCCATGAAGGCTCGCGGGTCCGACAGCGCCGCCATGAAATCTGCACAAAAATGTTGGGTTACAAGGGAGAGAAACTACATATTCCCTACTTCATGTAATCGAGTTCCTTCCGTGCTGTACGTAAAGAGATCGCTTTATCAATTCAACAAACTTGTCCATGGTCCAATGAACTCGCGATGCTTCTAACCGGCAGAAATGGAAGCTTATCGCTAAACTTTCTTAGCATCTTTATGTACTCGGGACAGTTATAAATTTTGATGGAAAGCTTGATAAATTTCTATGGATTGACATTCCCGTGCCCGAAAAAAATTACGACCCACCGAACATCGCCCCGCGTACATCGTCTGCAATCACGACCACTCCGACGAGAGCGTGCAACTAAGGATCGGTTGCACCAACATACAACCACAGGCCGGTCATCCCATAGAAACTTGTCAAACTTTCCATATATTTTAATTACCCACGACGGAACGGAGAAGGTATATGCGTTTAGGGTGAGAGGTTGTTTGTTTGTTTGTTTGTAACGAACACCTCTTACGATCAAAGACGGTTTGGTGCAACCCACCCTAAGGAGAAGAGATGTGTATGCATCCCTAAGGCGTTGTAAATGGGAACTTGTTGAGGAATTTGGACGCCGAGCGTGGTTGCTTTGGTAGTTTAGCAGCTAGACCGGGAATGCCAGAATGTCGTAGGTACGAATCCTGGGTGTCGAAATGTCGAACGCTCAACTTTCCACTCGACATCTGTCAAATCATCATAGTTTCTTGACACTGCGTCGTTCACCTAATGCGGTCGACTAAATCATTATGAACTACTTAGGTCAACAAACGTCGTGTTCACATTAGTCTGTCCGCCTAGTGTTGGCAGCTGTCGATCGCCGAATGCGGCCGACTAACGTATTTTTTACACTTTTGCGGTCGCCGCATGCAGCATGCGGCGAACGACGAAGTCTAGTTGCCGCTTAAAATCGGGCCCCCTGCTCTGAGTCTAAATTTTTAAATGTTTCTGTTGAATTACCGTTCGACACTCTAAAATCGGGCCCCCTGCTCGGAGTCTAAATTTTTAAATGTTTCTGTTGAATTACCGTTCGACACTCTAAAATCGGGCCAACTATTCGGAGTATAAATTTTTTAATGTTTTTGTTTAATTTAAGAAAAAGGGATCGTACCTTCGAAGCCGTCCGGCACGTAGATCTTCAGCTCGATGTTGCAGAACAGCATGGGCAGTGACATGGGGAAGTTGGCTTCGGTGCGGAGGCTGATGTGGCGGTAGCCGGCCTGCAGCCCGTCCAGCGGCAGGATGCGCTGTCCGAGCAGCTTGCCGTTCTCCTCGTACACCCCGAAGCGGAGCACCGCCAGGTCCGGCAGCACCACCTACCGCCAGGGACATACCGCTTCATATTAGACCTGGTTCCCGCTTGTAGGATGTGGGGATTTTTATCGAGTGTCGGCGGCTCATACAAATTGGTGTCCGCCAAGTGTGAACAGCTATTCACATTAGAATTACGATTTGAAACGGGATATTTACAAATATACATACAACAATATACATGGTAAATATCCCGTTTCAAATCGTAATTCTAATGTAAAATGACCATGTAAGCTTGAAATCAGCTATTCACATTTGGCGGATCGTATAAAATGTTCCACCATTGGAACATCCGATTAAAATCTGGGCCCTACATCCGACAAGTGGAAATCGGCTCTTAGATCGAGGAGACCCGTCTAATACCAACAATCAAACCTTTTGCAGTTCCATGAAATGAGGATCTGAGTTTTAGATGCACTTTGAAGTGAGCCATACACCTAGCTCATCTCATCTTCAAAGCTACGTTGAGTCGGATTTATGTCGTGTACCTTAGGGCATACGTCGTCAGCGTAGTTTCCATTACAGATATCCTCTGAACTTTGGTCTTTAAAATATCAAACACACATTTTTTTTACATACAGCGAGGGTGGTAAGTAAGCTTACGGCCTATCTGTGGCCCGTTTCTCGAAGCTACAAGGTACAATTTACAAGTGGAAGTCTCTCTATTAAAAGGTATTGAAGAGGCTTCCACCTGTAACTTTTAGCTTAGAGAAATAGGCCCCTTGGGGCCTATTGCATAATGAATCGTAACTAATATTACAAGTAGAAGTCTCCTTTCAACCCCTTTCATTAGAAAGGGGAGTCTCTTCCTAATGAAAGGGGTTGAAAAGAGACGTAATGTTAGTAACAAGTCATTATGCAATAGCCCCTTTATAGTAAGCACATACCGTGGCCTATGGAAGCTTTTTTTGTGTACGTTTACACTAGGTTCGTAATCAGTCCGAGATTTACACTAATTTCTCGAAAACGTTTCATTCTTCAGCTACAATCCCGGTCATATAAACCTTTCATAAACTTCTAATTCTAATTTTCGCTTATTTTCGAAACACGAAATTCTTTTTAATGTAAACCAACTTCAACATCAACTGTCGTTCGAATTTGTACCTCAACAAACATTGCAAGTCATATTTCTCAACAACAACGGCTCCTCATCATAAACTGGCCTGAGTCTGTTGTCGAAACCACTCCAATTCAAACCTTACTTATAGTATATAAGGCACATTTTCGCTCACCTTTCGGAAGAGGAATGGCTCCTCATTGTACACTGGATTGAGTCCGTTGGCGGGCACCATGCGGGTCCGGAATTCTTTCCGGATGGTGTCAGTGGGAAGCCCGTACATGTCCACTTCCACGTACGTTCCGATCTTCTTATCGGACAAGAACTGGCCCGCTATCACCTGGGAAGATAAATATATCATTTAACCTACAAATAAAATAAAACTGGAGACTCGTATATATACCTAGTGTTGTGTGTAACTTGGTCAATCAACTTTTTCTTGTTGTTATTCTGTCCCGTCAGCGAGGAGACAACAGTAACCATGTTTCTTAGAAAATGCTTATAATATGGACTTCACGCATATTCAGGAGATGACCCATGTCCAAATGGATTTATACTTATCGCTAAAACCCATGTTTGGTAGATTTAAACCGTATAAAATCACACTTTTAAAGAGTGACCCAGGAGACATAACCATGGTAACAAGCAACAAAGAAAAGTTGATCCACCCAACTAGACATTGAACACTGGTGATAAAAATGAGGGTAGATTTTCGCCTCCCTCTCCCCCAGCGGATAGAGCGCGGCTACGCAGTGCTAGACTTGCCGCCGTCTCGGGCGAGCTAACGTACTGGTAGGTGAGTGAAGGGCGAGCTAACGTATTGGTAGGTGAGTGAAGGGCGAGCTAACGTACTGGTAGGTGAGTGAAGGGCGAGCTAACGTACTGGTAGGTGAGTGAAGGGCGAGCTAACGTATTGGTAGGTGAGTGAAGGGCGAGCTAACGTACTGGTGTGTGAGTGAAGGGCGAGCTAACGTACTGGTAGGTGAGCGAAGGGCGAGCTAACGTACTGGTGTGTGAGTGAAGGGCGAGCTAACGTACTGGTAGGTGAGTGAAGGGCGAGCTAACGTACTGGTAGGTGAGTGAAGAGCGAGCTAACGTACTGGTAGGTGAGTGAAGGGCGAGCTAACGTACTGGTGTGTGAGTGGAGGGCGAAATACGTACTGGTAGGTGAGTGAAGGGCGAGCTAACGTACTGGTGTGTGAGTGAAGGGCGACCTAACGTCCTGGTGTGTGGTGTGTGGTATGTGAGTGAAGGGTGAGCTATCGTCCTGGTGTGTGGTGTGTGAGTGAAGGGCGAGCTAACGTCCTGGTGTGTGGTGTGCAGTGTGTGGTGTGGTGTGCGGTTTGTGGTGTGGTGCGGTGTGTGTGTGGTGTGTGGTGTGGTGTGGTGTGGTGTGGTGTGCGGTGTGTGGTGTGTGGAGTGTGTGGAGTGTGTGTGTGGTGTGTGTGGTGTGCGGTGTGTGGTGTGCGGTGTGTGGTGTGGTGTGGTGTGGTGTGGTGTGGTGTGGTGTGTGTGCGGTGTACCTGCACGGAGCACTGCGCGGCGATGACGCCGTCGACGGGCGCGTCGGCGAAGGGGTCGAAGCTGCGGTCGGCGCGCCGCATGAAGTCGGGCTTCAGCAGGTAGCCGCAGTTCCCGTTGTACTCGAACTTGCCCTGGTTCAGCTGCATGGGCAGGTCGGACGTTTGGAAGTTCAGGGACACCATCTGGCAGCCGGCGTTCCAGAACACCTGGGGACGAATGTTACATTTTAGACACGCGGTAGGATATTAGCCTTTTGATAACGCGGAGTCCTCTGAGTGGCTACTCCGAAATTCGACATCCGAACTTCGTATCGTGCCGTCCCTCTCACTCATATAGTAAATAACAAGAGAGTGAAAGGGACGGCACGATAATACCTCTTTAAGCTTAGTAAAAGTTGAATTAAGGTGAGTATCATACCACAGTATTACTAAGCTATTGCCCAGACTTTACATCGCTGTTATACAGTCTAAAGCATTTAAAAATGTGCCCAAATTGCTTGAATAACAGCTGAATAGACATTTACTTAAATTTTCAACATGACTGTGTTACTTGGGTCTTTATTCCAAATACATAAGACTGAGAATCCAATCCGTACCTGTGGCATGTAATTGGAGGAATCGGCTCTGGTGCCCTTCGGGTAGATCCTGGACATCTGCCGCTTGTTGTAGTTCACGAAGTCAATGGCCTGCGTCTTCAGGTAGTTCATGCCGGTCGTCTCGGCGAACGATGACATGTTGTGGTAGATGTTCTTTTCTGGAAACAAGGTCCTGAAGTTAAAATTGAGCTTTTGAAAGTAAAATTGAATTTTAAGGCTCGGTTTTATAAAGATCCGTTAAACCTTATGTCGGTTTATTATGTCAAAAAATGTACTGAGTTACTGAAATTTGTTCTGACATTTGGTCTAACGGGTATTTATAAAACATGGCCTTAGGCTCGGTTTTATAAAGATCCGTTAGACCTTATGTCGGTTTGTTATGTCAAAAAATCTAGTGTGTTACTGAAATTTATTCTGACATTTGGTCTAACGGGTATTAATAAAACAAGGCCTTAGGCTCGGATTTATAAAGATCCGTTAGACCTTATGTCGGTTTGTTATGTCAAAAGATGTACTGAGTTACTGAAATTTGTTCTGACATTTGGTCTAACGGGTATTTATAAAACACGCCCTTAATAGACCAAGTAAACTGACGTCTACGGGCGCACGTCGGATGTGATTATGCCATAAGTAGTTAGAATACTAACAGTTCATTTTATGAATTAAAGATATCCTTATATCACCAGTTACTTACATGTCTTTTTATGTACATGTACTAAGTCTAAATAACGAAATATTCACATGATTCAGTTTACTTTGTCTAATAAAAAAATATTTTAAGAGGCCGGTATAGAAATTTTTAACATTTTGCGTAACTTCTTCCTATCTTATTACGAAAATATTTTAAGCACCCTTCGAAAGATCATTTCATTTTGCAACGTATAAGTGTAATATTTTATTAATTTTATTGTTGTGTTTTAAATCATTCATCCTTTTCCAACATCTGTTTTGTCTAATTTCGCTAGAATAGGCTTAAGAAAGTTATCTTTTCACTGCATTATTGCTATCAAACCGTTACAAAAAAATATCATTCCATTTGGCTTTAAGTGCTCTACAGTGTAAGTGTCTCAGTTTTTACCAATTTCATACAAAATCTTTAAGATTTTTTTTAAATGACCTTAGTCATTAAAAAAAAATGTTACACTAACGTGCTCGACTTATCGAGCAATTTTACGCATAAAACGTTCTTAAATAGCCGCGGCTACTGGCTACTAAAATCACATAGAAAAATAAAAATACCGAAATAAACTTCAGTCCTTGCTCTATTGATACAATCTAAAATGTGACCTATTCACTATATAATATTTCCAAAACATTACTTGAAGTGGAACAAATATTTCCAATAAAATAAGCGGCGCGGACGCGCTCGGATCCGTCTGCGCCGGGCGCAAACGTATGCCTTGTGCCTTTACAACAAGACACATAATTGATTGTAAGTACAAGTTTGTCCGTACGTCGACTCACAGCTGGGTGGCGCGTAGCTGCCGCTTGAATTAAAAATTGTACCGGCCTCTTAAGTGTAGTTTGGCGATGTTTGATCACATTACTTCTCTCACTAGATGGCGGTAGTAGTCATGTCAAGGTCTTCACTCAGTCACAGAATCCTGTCAGTCCGCGTGATAAACGACAAGATAAAATCTGTCATTTTCTAACGAGTGGTATCAGAAAGTGACAGATGCATTAATCTTATCGTTTATCACGCGAGGAGGAGACAACACAGACTCATGGGGGAGAGCCAGGTGCATGTTGCTGGTGGTTAACTAGTTGCCTTTCTCACTAGATGGCGCTAGTGGTAGTGTGATGGTGTTGACTTACTATCAGAAGCCTCGAACTTGATGGCCTGCGCGTAATGGGGGCTATAGCGTATGAATTCGCCGCTAGAGGCGCTAGTGTAGCGCGAGGTCTCCGAAATGTCAAATGTCACTCTTTGTGGTTGCGCTACGCGGGCGGGTTAATGTCTAATTGGAACAATAAGGTGAGTATTTTGCAATATCTGAGCTTGATTATGGCAAATATGAGTTACGGGTCAATGACTGTCAGTTCTTTGAGACAGTTTTGTCTTTCGGAAACTTATTTCCTAATAAAACGGGACTGCGCCGCTACAATGCGGGATGTTGGATATTTTTACGGTATGGTTTTAAGGTAAACTTCGTCCTCATGCCCATAATAACCAATAAAAAATTTTGACAGCTGGACCTTACTCGACAGTGGCGCCAACTGGTGAGCACAATAACGATAGCCCTCCTTGACCATGGAGGGGAGCCAGGGGTGCACGTTGTTTAACTAGTCCCAACTTCCCGCTAGGTGGCGCCAGTGGTTGCAGTTTCCCTACTTCTCGCTAGATGGCGCTAGTGACTCACTCTCGGCCTCCTCGAAGCCCTGGAACTTGATGGGCTGCGCGTAGTTGACCATGGAGGAGAGCCAGGGGTGCACGTTGGTGGTGGAGCCGGTGTAGGCGACCGGTGGGGGCGCGTCGTCCCCCGCCACCGCCGCCTCCGCCACGATCTCCTCCGGCTGAAAAAAAAAAAAACAGATAAAAGTTTTTTTAATCTTGCGGGTTGTTAACGCCCACGATGTATAATACTCACTAAAGGAGAAGAACGATAACTACATACAGAAAAACAGTGACCTTTCAAAAGTACGTTTATAAAAAACATAAAAAAACATAAAACATTTATTTAATTTCTTTACATATTCTAATTTAGTTTACATTCTAAGTAGCCGATATATACATTTAGAATCTGCAAAGATTTCGTTTGCGCTAATTCCAGAGTTATGCATGGTTCCTACACTAGGCAAAGCCTGTCCCGTAGGAAACCAGATTACATCCAGGTTTCCAAATTAAGCGCGAATTGGCCAAGTTATTATTCTGTAGGTATTATTTCACAGCAAACTACAATATACAGGTACGAACAGTATAGAAAAGGAGTTTCGACGCGACATTAAGTACGAGTAGTGTGTGCGTGCGTGTGTATGTGTGTGTGTGTGTGTGAGTGTGTATGTATAGTTGTATTTATACTACTAGCGACATCGGCCTTGAGCAGGGAACTAAATCAATATGTCAAATACGTATGTATTGACGACGTTGGTACCGACTCTGCTTGTGAAGCTGGATGTCCTGGGTTCAATCCCAGTAATATAATAATAATAAAATAAATTCATTTATTTCGAATAACAAAATCAAAATCAAACATTTATTCTGCAGATAGGCCCCAAGGGCACTTTAACATGTCAAAATATTAATTTACAATTTAAGAAAGTCTGACTATAATAAGTAATACATTTTTCATGTCAAAATATTAATTTACAGTTCAAGAAGGAATAATAATTTCGAGTTTACAATTATAACAAAATTAATGTCATATAACTACGATTCATATTTTTACAAAATTCATAAATTAAGTTAAATTGATAAATTACATGATATTAAATAATGCCAATTTTTCCATTTTTTAAGTAGGTACTTTAAAATTTGTGTTGTATTTGCTTTATAATATTTTTTACTGCATAATCTATATTTTCGTAAAAAGACCTAGCCGAAGAGGAAAAAGAATTAAAGAACATAATAAGAAATACGAATAATAATAATTAAATGATAAAATGCAGTATCCGTTGCCAATCAGGAAGCACCCACTGAATTGTAGGCGTGCAGTAAAAAATCTGCATTGACATTTTCCCCTGGATTGTCCCCAGGCTACTCTCCAACCGCGCACTCCTATCGCTTTATTGGGTCCGGCCTATAAAGCCTCAGTCAGGTTTAAAAAAAAAGAGCGACCGACACGGCCAGCAGCGGCGGCTTATTTCTAAAACTCAAGTTTAGTTTAAACCCTATAAAAAAAACCTAATAAAATACGTACTCGGAAAACATCAGACTTCAAATATTTTAAATGTTTTTAAATATACTCGTAAAATACCATGAAATAACAAACCATTAATATCAGAACATGCTTTTACGAGTATCGAAGAAAAAAGCTAATAATTTAACAATCTCCCATCCGCCAATGTTATATGAGTATCATTTACCCTAGCTCACCGAAAGGTAACCCTTTTTAATCACAATCAGACTCATAAAGATTTAGACATATTTCGACCTTGTCTCTAAGCAACAGTCAGGTTAAAAAAGTGTGTATTACCGACTCGTCTTTTCCTTACTTCATGACAAGTTTTGTTTTTTTTTCCCCGTGGGTGGAGGAAATCCTCATTGGATACCGCCGGCCCGGTCCTGACCGCATGCCCGACTCAACTGGGAATTGGCCCTGACTTACTTGACTTATGTTCCTATGTCCCGTAGATGGGGAGGGCTTCCACAGTGCGCCGCCATCCCGTTCGGTCTTGAGCTTCGCGCTTCAATTCGCTCCACGTCTTCCCTATGTTCTTGGGAATTGGCCCTAGAGCTACCCCCCTATTCATAAAACTTAACAAACCTCTGCTAACTAAAATGTCTGTTGTCACTGTCTCACAAGCACATGTGTCAGAGTGAGAGATAAGGACAAACGAACTTTAGCGGCCAGTTAACTAATATAGGTTTGATAGACGTTTATGAATAATGGGTACCCCCCTATTCATAAAACTTAACAAACCTCTGCTAACTCAAATGTCTGTTGTCACTGTCTCACAAGCACATGCAGGCGCGGATCCAGGATTTAGTTCAGGGGGGGGGGGGGCACTTTCGAACTTTCCGAAAATAAAACTGACTTTTGATAACTGTTTTTATTGTCAGAACATATTTCCTACGTCAGGACATAGGCAATTGCCCTCCCCTGACACATTTGCCCCTGTTGCCCCCCCCCTGTATCCGCGCCTGAGCACATGTGTCAGAGTGACAGATAAGGACAAACGAACTTTAGCGGCCAGTTAACTAATATAGGTTTGATAGACGTTTCTGAATAATGGGGCTAGAGATTCGCTTTAGGGGTCCATACGGTCCATACCTTCTTGTCAGTCACAGCGACGGCCGACGCGTCTTCCTTCACCTCGTCCTCAATGACGAACTGTCCCTGGCGGAAGAGCTCCAACTCCTGGCGCTCCACTTCGGGCTTCAGCCGCTTGTTCTTGATCATGATCTTGCGTTTCAAAGCCGACGGCGGTGGTAAAGGCTGCCCCGGCTCCAACTGGAATGGAACGAGTTTCAAGATGGTTAATAGAGTTGCCGCTGTTTTGTAACAAAATTGTGCGCATCGGATAACAAGCATGATTTCTAACACAGATAGTGTTGTGCGGTGATTATTTTAAGATGCGGAGAGAAGTCAGATTCGTCCCCCTTGCGCGGGGAGAGCTTCTTGCTGGATTCTTCTCAGCTGGCCTAGGCACGCACTCACGGACCCGGACGACGTAATCACAGCGTTCATCAAAAGATGGAACGCTGCGCTTACGGCGTCCAACTCAGACACGACGCGTACACTTAGGCATTCCCGTCGGCGGGGACGTCCATCGCGCGATCGCGAAAATACAGACACATATAGTCCCTATTCATCCCTGTACCGCCGCACACCGGGTAGAGTCAGTCCGACCCAGGTCGGGTCTAGCAGTGAGTTTCTTGCTGGACTTTTCTCAGCTAGGCTAGGTTTAGTGAACCAGCGATAAAACTCCCAGTAGCTGGATTCCCCTCACACGTCAGATTTGTTTGAAGCCGCTCAACCAATCTCACTGGAGCGCAAACTCTTAGAGTATTCCAGTGTCGAAACTGCCCGCGTGGTCGTGTCGGATGTTTCCCCTGCCCCAGGCCACTCTCACACCTATCGCTTTATTGGGCCCGGCCAGGTTAAAAAAAAGGTTATCTTGACACCACAGAGGTAGTGCCACAGCCGAGTTTTTTAGCGGAAGCGAAGTGTGGGACGATTTAGAGGGAACTATTTGATGCATGATGCATACACAGGGGTTCTGAACTCACCGGATAGTCAGGCAGCGGCTCTTTCAGCAGCAAGTCCCCCAGGATCTCATCACAGTACTTCGCCAGTTTGTATTGCTGCGCCTTGCAGCAGTGGTTCTCGAACGAGAGTATGATCGGGTAGTCTGACGTCACAAAGGCCGTGTCCCGGAGCGCGTAGATGACGTCCTTGAACAGGATGTCTGTGCACATCGCCATGCCGTGGGTGATGATTGGCTCTTCGTCTTCACCTTTGCCGTCCCAGCAGTCGAGTTCTACGCAGCTGGACGATAACAAATAACGATTAATTTTGTATCAGTACCGCTGCTAACGTAAACTACAAAGGAAAAATTGAAAAATTTAGGCACCGAGCAGGATTTGAACTGCGACCTCCCGGCACTCGTGGTCAGTCGCTCTAGCCAACTGAGCTATAGGTGCAACCGCCACTCGACCCGAAATTCCAAATTGGGAGGTCGCAGGTTCAAATCCTGCTCGGTGCCTAAATTTTTAAATGTTTCTTTTACATCTAAATTTGTAACAAATAACGATGTTTAGACATAACATAAATGATGCACGTATATACTTATAAGATAGATTTAGCAGAGAGTAGCGTACGTTATTTATTATCACAGAAAATTTCATGGTTCTCGAGAAGGCTGTTATTTCACAGCGTGTCTTGCTGATACAGGAAGGAAGCCAAGAAAGGATGCTACAACTTTTTGACTGTATTACCTGTACATTAAAGTTCAAAACTGGTAGACTACGTTTTTGGCGTTTTAACTGATTTTAAGCGAGCGTTTTAACTGATTTTAGCGCCACTCGTAAATAAGTGTAATTATTTAAATTTAACGATATATAACTAAAAAAGGGGGCCGCTACGTACAATAGTTTGTATTTAAGTACTTTTTGAATCCATCAAACTAGTTATTACGTTGCTGGATTCGTCAATCTATGCGTCCAAAGTTAAAACGGCCGTTTTAATTTTGAGCTCATAGAGAGACGAATCTAGCAACGTAAGAACTAGTTTAATGGATTCAAAAGTACTTAAATACAAACTATTGTACGTAGCGGCCTCCTTTTTTAGTTATATATCGTTAAATTGAAATAATTACACTTATTTACGAGTGGCGCTAGTGGACCTGTTACATTTTATTAAAGCGCTCTTAACCAAGTTTTGCACAAAGCTGTGAGAGTGAGAGGGTCATCAGGGGAGAGTGTTCTGAAAGAGCACTCACCGACACCCGGCCAGCAGGACTTGCCGGTACATCTCCACTGAGCTCTTGCCGCCGAACTGTCGGCCCGACAGGTACGTGTTGTGGGAGGAGTTGATGTAGTAGTGAGCGAGAGGCTGGTCCATCTCCATGTAGTTGTCTAGTCTGTCCAGGAACACGGGGGCGTTCTCGTCCGACATCAGGTAGCGGATGAGGCCGTCTTTGGTGAGACACTCTGGGGAATGAATGTAGAATAGAATAGAATAGAATATCATTTATTGTATCGATCATACATTGTCAAAAACAATATCAAATATAAAATTACTTAAATAAATTTACAATATAAATTAATGTATGTAACATACAATTGCAATGTCATATTCGAATTACATAATTTAGTTAATTAATGTCAATCATGATACATTCTTTCACCAATCGTTATTCGTCCAGGAAGTCTTTCACAGAATTAGGCTTTCCCCGTGCAGTGGGCTCTAAGTCCACGAGTAAAAGAGCTTTCCGTGCCAGCAATTCTGATTTGCTCAGGAATTTTATTGTAAATCTTAGGACCCACTACACCGAGGGATCTGCCTGTTTTCTGTAATCTGTGCACTGGGACGGCCAGCCCCGGTTTCCTTCTAGCAGAGTAGGTTCGAGCTATTGGGAACTCATGTAAATTCCTTCGCACATATTTACCTACTTCAAATATGAAGAATAGAGCTTAGTAACCAATACGCAATCTGTTGACATGTATGGAAGGGTACTTAAAGAGCCACTCCCGTTTGTGTCTTGAGTTCAGTATTTGCTATCATAGACGTAAGGTAGTAGCCACACTGATACGGTTCCCGCCTGACAGTGTGGCGTACGAGCGAGACAGCCCTATGCAAATCTATAGCGACGTCGGTGAATCACTGCGGAAACGGTCCGGAAACCACATCAGTGACAACCGCCTAAATTCTAGGCTTCTCAAAGTCATCTCCCCTTAAGGTCTATGGATGGGTTAAACCGCCTATAGGTTAACGTAAGTGGTGTTGGTTAAGTTCTGATTGTATGGGACATTTGACAAGTTTATATGGGACGACAGCTGCCGGCGCCATATTTAAAGTAAGTATCTGTAATCGTAAGTAAATTGGACTCAACATATGTGCTCGTTTGCTCATCCTCATCCTAGCATTATCCCAGTACATCCTGAAGGATTAGAATTACGATTTGAAACGGGATATTTACCCTGTATATTTGTATTTGTGAGTTCCCGATATTTCGGCACTGTTGCAAGCGCCATTATCAATGAAGTGTCTGGCGTCCAGTGATCCGAATGTTCACAAATCGAAAAGAGACTGTTTCCGGAAAGAACTCGCGTATTGATACTGTGAGTGTGGTGTGTCGTGACCGTAATCGAGTTTCAAGTGACAAGTCGGACGGTGGTAGTGACGGTGACACTGTGCGAAAAAAGCGAACCAGGAATGGTGTGTGGGTAGACCACAACTAAAACTCGCAGCACGTCAGTTAATTCTTGATAATGGCGCTTGCAACAGTGCCGAAATATCGGGAACTCACAAATACAAATAAATATACATGGTAAATATCCCGTTTCAAATCGTAATTCTAATGTAAATGACCATGTGAGCTTGAAATCTTATCCTGAAGGATGTCCGGGGTCCGCTGCCTAATCCCAAGAATAGGCGTAGGTATTAGTTCATACGGAACTAATACCTACGCCTATTCTTGGGATAGGCTTGTCAAGTGAGTGGTCAACTTGACTGTTAGAAGTTCTACTATCGAACGTAAAAATAATGGAGTGAACTCACTGTCATTCCTCGCAGCCTCATCTTGTTCGTAAGTGTTAATGATCTCAGCTGCTCTCTTGTCCTCGTACAGCGGGTAAAGGATCTCGTTCAGTCGGGGATCGCGCTGCTTCTCGTTCAGGAAGTTTACGAACTGATCCAAGTTGATGCGGTCGGATTTGCCTTGGGTGCTGCAAAAGAATGCAGGCGTTGGTACATTTTAATTTTTTTTTATTAGCTTGCACGTTTGGTTCACTGCAGGGCAAAGGCCTCTCCCCATGAATTCCACGACTCCTGTGTCTGTGCTTCTGGTCAATTGGCGAGGAAGACTTCTAAACCATCTCCGTTTAGGCCGGCCCCGTCTGCGTCACCCTTGTGGCATCCGCTTGGTAGCGATATTAGTCCACCTACCCGGATGCATACCCGCCCAGTCCCAATTGGGTCATTGTCAGTTGTAAAAACAAAAGTTGTCCACCCGGTTGTAACGTCGCACCGGTAGCATTGCGCGTTACAATATTTACTGTAAGTTATTATATATAATATTTGCTTGATTGTTAGTTATGTACGGAACCTTGTTCTAATTGCGCTCAACGCTAAGGGTTTATCCGCGGCGCGCTTCTATACGAACCTAAGCGCTGGCCCTCGCCCTGTGAGGCCTTGCTGACGAAGCGCAGATTTTAGAAGCTCTCGTCTGCCGACCCCTTGTCAGGCCAGTGTCTCTTATATTGGTGCGCGCTTACTCTTGTCGTCTAGTGCTATTGGGAATGGATATTATAGTTATAGTGGCTAACTCATGGTTTCATTGCCCACGACCCTATTCCTGTAGGTAAGGACCCCTAAGGTAATCCCTAGTGTTACACGGTGGTTAATAGTTAACGGCTTATGTACATATAAGTTGTTTTTATTAATTGGATTTATAGATATGGAAACACCGTTTATGCGCGTTACTAGACCAACCAAAATTAAGCTTTGTGGCCCTTAACTTTTGATATGTCCACCGAAAAGACGCGAACCTAAATCTGACAAGGACCCAATTGAGCCGGGCAGTTTTCAGTTGAAGATTAGGGTTCCCTGGTACGAAGCCTTAAGGAAGCCATTTATCCCAAAAGACAAACATTTAAACTTGCTCATGAACAAAGCTATCTAGTTCATGAGCAAGTTTAAATGTTTGTTTGTTTGTTTAAACAAAGCTATCTAGTTTTTCTGCTACAAATATGATACCTATTCTCAAATATTGTCTCTTATATCCACAGCAAGAAATAAACGTTATTCCATTGGGCGATACTGCAGCGACGCAACGGACAAGCACAGGTACACCATCAGCTTTCAGTTTTTCCCGACGCAAAGGTTTGGTCTACGACCATGGCTTGAAATACTGGTAATTTCCGGAACAGGTGTCGTGAGTTTGAACCAGAAATCGGTACCAAGAAAAGGTACCAGTTAAAATACCGGTAGGTACTCGAAAATGCGAGTGGAGCGAATGAGAGAGAAAGAGATCACAATAATTCGCATCGCACGCGCGCGACGTCTGTTAACTTAATAGTGGTTAGTAGGTGCCGCTACATACACGTGTAGAACAGGAACCTTTATAAAGAACTGGTATTTACTGGTGCCATTTAGGTGTATTTTTCTTTACCGGTTCTCTGGAACCAAAACAAAGGAAACCTATAAACACCGGTACGTTAGGGTTTATTCAGAAATCATGCGAGGTTCCGAGAGGGGGGGGGAGGTGGTCATGAAAACCTCACGACTGATCACGTTGGGGGAGGGAGGGTACAACGTGTATTCTATTCCTGTACCTACAAAACCGAGAAATAATATCTACTTATCTAGGAAATTATAAATCATCATTTCGCAGGTAAAAACAGCGAACCTATTTACGTTTTTTGAAATTTTGGAGCGCTCGCATAAACACAATATCAACTAACACCATACCATTACCGTATACCATTTCAGTCTAAATTTTTAATAGTGAAAAAATACATGAGGTTTCGTCGGGGCGGGGGTTCTCCTAGAACCTCACCAAAGTTCACCAAGGGGGAGGGGGGGGGGGGGGCTAATAGTGGGAAAATAAATCCTCACGTGATTTCTAGAGAAGCCCTTACAGGTATTTCCGGTTTCAAGCCCTGGCTTACGACCTCCACCCCAAGGTCCTCTTACCTCAAAAACTTGTTAGGCAACAGAAGCGTATCCAACAAAAGTGAGCTATAAACAAGACCTTGGGTTACACTTACATGGACCTAAATAGCTCCTCAATATCATTCCTCGGACAGATCTTATGGTAGAGCGCGTAGAACTTATCAAACGTGAATGCCTCCTTCTCCATCGCCTCGTTCTTCCCCGACGGCAGACCCAGCTCGGACAGGCACTGGTATACCAGCTTCTCAGTCTTCCCCGACGCGAAGGTCCGCGCTACGACCTTCACGGGGACTTTTCCACGAGGGTCGGTCAGGAAACAGAGGCGCATCCAACTAGAATGGGGTAATGGGATTACAAGTTGGATGTTGAAGTTGGTTAGGTGTGGACATACCGTAAAAGCGACATTTTCAAGTGTAGATGTCATTCTACTTTTTCATTTCTACTTTCTCACTTTTCTGTTACAACAAAAAATCTATGATATGTATTTTTTCATGACCAGTTTTCTGTTACAATAAATTCTATGATATGTATTGAATTAGTGTACAAAAATAGGATTTCGAAATAGTACCTGAACTTAATAAAAGGAATTTATAGGTAAAAATACTTAAATATTAACATATTGCTGTAAAAGATGGGTAACACAGTGGTAAAAAATTTTTTTCATACAAATGGTGAGACATCTAAGGACCACTGAGTTACTCAATTTATGGATATTAGCTGTGGTTCGTTAATTATCGAAACTATCGGAAGTGATACTCTAAATTAAACCTCTTTGTAAATAACAATACAAAAATATGAAGTGAGGGTCAAGTATTTCACAATCTGCATTTAAAAAAAAAATGTCTGAAAATTATGTACATGAAAAAGTAGAATGGTCCAGGTATCTATAGAGTATCTAATCTACCCAAAAACAACTTAAAAAATATTTACAACATGCAATGTTAGTTGCGCCGTGGCGTCTACGCGGATCTTAATAAATATATTATACACAATATTACTTAGAAAAAAAAATAGTTATAGTTAGTCGTACTTTTAATTATTTGTTATGCTATACCGGTTTTGATTCGGTCGTGTTTTTTTAAATATTTTGTTACATAGGTACTATTGTACTAATTGCATTTGAAAGGTGATACTACAAAAATTTAGATCTGTTCTACATTTTTATTCTGTTATCCCATGTCAAATTCTACTCGAACTAACTGGTGACCGAAGAGCTGGCGACTTCCTCGCACAGCGTATCAGCATTGCGATACAGCGAGGAAATGCCGCCAGCATCCTCGGTACAATGCCCCAAGGGCCTGTTTTAGATTTAAGTTAGTTGTAATATCATTTAAGTTATTGTTATTTAACTATTATTACCGCCTGTAAATTAGTTATTAAAACAAATATATTCCACAGCAGAGTAATTCAACATTTAGACAATTGTTCTTTGAATATGCTTCAATAAGAAGCCTATTATCAACTATATTATTCAGTGAGCCTCATTAATCTTCGCTTTTGTATCAGAATTTCAGAACATATAATGCTTCCAAGTTTTAGTTTTCCAGAGAGAAGATAGACAAGTAAACCGGCATAATGAATGCCTAAGTATGTATTCAATACCCAAGGGACTATGTGTGTGTACTGTGAAGTAAACGTGGGGGCGAGACCTCAACTTTAAGTTTCCCTGCTATAATATGTGATAATCCATATTGAAAGGAACCTTATGGCGGCCGGCACTTACGCCTTTATTGCCGCTGTTCCAATACAATAGTGAATAGGCGTAACGTAAGCGCCTGCCGCCATAAGGTCCCTTTCGATGTGGATTATCACATATTTCTTATCCCTAAGGTATTTAAGGGCCCTTATCGCTATTATCTAAATGGGATATTTTCCGTGTGAATTGATATGTATCTTAACATTTTCTCTGTCTAGTACTACCTGTCTACTAAAGGACTATGAATGGCGGCCTAATATCGTGAATTTTACATGCAATTTTTGGAGTTTAAATTCTTACCATACACGATAAGAGCGGTTTAGCCTAGTGGGTAGTGCACCTGCCTGTGAAGCTGATGGTTCTGGGTTCGAATCCGGTCAGGGCAAATATTTGTGTGATGAGCATGAATATTTGTTTCTGAGTCTTGGATGTTTTCTAGATATTTAAGTATTTATATCTATTAAATATATCGTCGTCTAGTACCCATAACACAAGCCTTCTTGAGCTTACTGTGGGACTAGTTCGATTTGTGTAAAATTGTCCTCTAATATTTATATATTTAAGAAAAAAAGAGCAAAAATGGCTCTGTTAGTATCGAAAACTTTCATAACAGCATCCTATTCTTTAATCACTTTATTAGATATGAATCATCATCCTCCTAACGTTATCCCAGTACAGTTGCATCCTTCAAGGATGCCCGATTGCCCGGGGTCCGCTACCTAATCCAAATAATTGTCATAGGTACTAGTTTTTACGGAAGCGACTGCCATCTGACCTTCCAACCCGAGGGGAAACCAGACCTTATTGAAATTAGGCTTGTCTAGTGAGTGGGCAACTTGACTGTTAGAAGTTCTCAAGCCGCCCGGAGGCCTCTAACTTGGCTTAACGACTGCCATCATAGACAGCAGCCGGGATCAACGGCTTAACGTGACTTCCAAAGCACGGGAGCGCTCAGTTAATAACATAACATCCAAGAACTTATTAGTTATGAATATTTTAGTTATAATTTTGAATTCAAGACATGTTAAAATTTGTAAGGCCCTTTTTATACCACGTCGGTGGCAAACAAGCGTACGGCCCGCCTGATGGTAAGCGGTCACCGTAGCCTATGGACGCTTGCAACTCCTGGGGTGTCACATGCACGTTGCCAACCCTAACCCTTTTTTCTTGCCAACCCTAACCCTTTTTTCTTGCCGACCCTAACCCTTTTTTCTTGCCTACCCTAACCCTTTTTTCTTGCCGACCCTAACCCTTTTTCTTGCCGACCCTAACCCTTTTTTCTTGCCGACCCTAACCCTTTTTTCTTGCCAACCCTAACCCTTTTTTCTTGCCGACCCTAACCCTTTTTTCTTGCCTACCCTAACCCTTTTTTCTTGCCGACCCTAACCCTTTTTCTTGCCGACCCTAACCCTTTTTCTTGCCGACCCTAACCCTTTTTTCTTGCCGACCCTAACCCTTTTTTCTTGCCGACCCTAACCCTTTTTTCTTGCCTACCCTAACTCTTTTTTCTTGCCGACCCTAACCCTTTTTTTCTGTCCCTAACCCTTTTTTCTTGCCGACCCTAAACCTTTTTTCTTGTCGACCCTAACCCTTTTTTCTTGCCGACCCTAACCTTTTTTCTTGCCGACCCTAACCCTTTTTTCTTGCCGACCCTAACCCTTTTTTCTTGCCGACCCTAACCCTTTTTTCTGTCAATGAAATGAAAAGTACACAAGCCTTTTCAACAAAGATACTTTGACTGGTTAATTTTAAGAAACAGCCCGTTATCCGACCGTGATTATTTAATTAAAAAAAAAGGTTACCTAAACTCAACGTCAAGATAAAATCTTTGAAGCAAAAGTTAATATTTATTAATTTAATATAAAAACCGGCTTTCTATATGAAAGACAATCTTTACTTTATATATCATTATAAACATGGTATAAATAAAATCTTTCCATTACGCTTATTTTGAAATAAATGCTAAACCTTCGTACGATGAAAATATAAAACAAGCTGCCCTGTAAACGGTTTCATTTAAGAAAACGATCTGTTGAAATTGTTAAGACGATCCCTCGCAGCGATATTGCGTTTATTTTTAAATGTGATAATCCACATCGAAAGGGACCTTATGGCGGCAGGCGCTTACGCCTTTATTGCCGCTATTCCAATACAATAGTGAATAGGTGTAACGTAAACGCCTGCCGCCATAAGGTCCCTTTCGATGTGGATTATCACAAATATATTGTGGTCTCAAATAAATTAGGGTGCCCTTGCGTTTATTAAATGGGGTTATTAAATAAGGATAAGGAAAATACTCTGTAATTATAATGGTTATACCCACACTAATTTGGACTTTTATTTAAATGCCATTATTAGCAGTGTTGCCAGGGCCCTTGGGACGTAAATTACGTTTCGTTTCTTAAAAAGTTACAATACAATACAATACAAATACTCTTTATTGCACACCTCACATAATAAAATAGCACAGTTACATTTTTGATGCAAAAGTTACATTTTTTCTATTTCTTATCAAAACTGCCGATTTTAAGAAATTAGTAGCCGCATGCAGCTAGAATTCGGCGAGCTCGGCGACAGAATTACGCCGGGCTGATGGGGGATATCTCAAATGTCATACACAGTTACCTACTCGTACAACAGACGAACAGACAGAGTCGTATCATGTGGTTTCTTTTGTTACCTTTCCTGTATGGAAGCTTATAAATTGTCCGCTTAGTCCCGGTTCGATACAAAAGACTTTCTTTTAAATAGAGTTCGTTGTACTTAAGTTACGAAAATTTCCCTTATAACAGAAGTTACTTACATGTTACTCGAGCTGGTCAAAATTTTGGTATATTATATGTATGTATATTTTTATGTATGTATATTTGTATATTATTTAAGTATGTGTATTTATATATAATAGTTGTTTTGGAATTTTTTTTTTCTCATTGTAATAGTTTATGCACCACCTTTTCAGCTTTATATTTCATTTCTCCACTACCCAAAGGTTGTCTGGAAGAGATCGCTCTTTAGCGATAAGACCGCCTGTTGTTCTGCCTCTGTCTCCCTGTATCTATGTTTTTTGTTTTTTTATGTGCTATTTTATTATGGAGGTGTGCAATAAAGAGTATTTGTTATGAAAAATTTAAGAAATGTAACCATCTGGCAACACTGATTATCCGGACTAAAGATATTACAGGCAAAGGTTCGGCACTATTGTAATTAGCTTTTTAGCGATAAGGCCACCTTTTGTTTTCTTTCGTATACTATTCTTGGTTAACACAAAAAAATGCATTGTATCATTCAAGTACCTATAGATTTTTTTTCTGTGGCGCCATTAGCTGCGTAAAAGGGAGCAGAGATTTTTTTATGCAATGACGGTGGCTCACTACCAGACACGACCCTTTTTTAGGGTTCCGCAGCCAAAATGGCAAAAACGGAACCCTTATAGATTCGTCATGTCTGTCCATCCGTCCGTATGTCACAGCCGATTTACTCGGAGAGTATAAGTACTACATTTTATTTATTTTATTTTATTTAGGACTGAGTAGCGATTGCACCTAGTGAAACCTTTTTGTGGGATAGATACCAAACTTAATTAAGTGAATCTGGCTGCCATGCAGTCAGTGCATCTGCCTGTAAAAGTGGTAGGTGGGTACGTCCCTAAGGCTGGACGTAGCCACCTACTGTTTTAGAATTGAGATTTTTTTAATTGTGATGTTTTTAAAAAAAATTATATCTCTTAAATTACGGGTTTTTGGACTATGTGTTATGGGGATGCTGTTATGCAATAACGTATCAACATAATAGGAAAACCTGTAGTAGGTTGACACATATTGCATAAAAGCGTCCATTACCCCCGACACTCCGCGCCCATCGGCTGGGCGGGTTGCTGGTCGGGCATTATCGAGTCTGTGGAATTAGTCTAGTTCTTTTAATTTATTTATGTTCTTGTTTTCTGTTATTTTTTACGCTTGTTTTTCTTGTTTTTTTTTCTGTTCTTTTAATTGTAGTTATAGCTTCTTGTGTATACTTTATCTTTGTTTAATTATGTCATTCATTATTTCATTTTTAGTTTATTTTTATTTAAATGTGTTACCTTCTGGGAAATCACTTAATGGTTCTGTCGGAAGATCAGCGCTGGTAATCGCGCCAGCACTACGCT
Organism: Epiblema foenella; assembly: GCA_963556455.1. Lineage (NCBI taxonomy): Eukaryota > Metazoa > Arthropoda > Insecta > Lepidoptera > Tortricidae > Epiblema > Epiblema foenella. The sequence continues at coordinate 18,236,544 of OY747111.1, forward strand.
GAGACAGAACCATTTCGTGCAATACCTTGTTCTTTTGTTTTTATTTATTTTCTTGTTCTTTTTGTGTTTTGCACGAATAAATATTTCTGATTTCTGATTTCATTAGGATAGTTCCCCTGTTACGCACTAACCAAGTTAAGGTCCGACCACACCGCTGCTCAAATTACGGTGACAGTGCGGAGTGGCAGTATCGTGCTTCAGGCGTGACGAATTTTCAAAACACATTAGTACTAGTGGATTTGTGAGGTGCAGAGATTGCGAGTTTTTTTTTTAATTTTCCTAAAACTGATAACAAAAATTTCTATATAATTATCGAATCTTTTTACATAATTTCACGACATTCCGTTGGTAGAGAACGAACTGAAATTCGCCCGCAGAAATTTACAAAAATATTGAAAAAAAAATGGTTTTGAAAATTTCCAAAAACTGACTCAAGAACGAAAATCCGTAATACCGAAACAGCACACAAAATTTCACGAGAATCGGTTGAGAAATGCGACCTGTAGAGGAGAACAACCGGAAATCTACAAATCCGGAATTCGGATATACGAAAGCATTTTTGTCGAAGCTGCAGCAGAGACCTTCGTTTCACTCTTTCAAAAAATCTATCCCTCTCGTCACTGCGTTAACGCAGCGTGAAGCTGCGGTGTGATCGCACCTTTAAATAGTAGGCTAAACTTAGAGTATACATTACATTATACCTACATTGGTTATTTATTATTGAAACAGCATGCAGACACTTCAAAAAACATGCATATAGTAAGCAGTTATTAAACAACTGTCACACGTTAAACTAACAAGTATAAAATATACAAAACTGGCGAAAAAGCATTAGTAAAGCCGTATGGCGAGTTAAGTCGTTCATAAAAATACTTTTATCTACACCCATACAGTAAATCCTCTTTTATGTGCTCAGAGAGGATTTACTGTAGGTGTAGGTAAGGACCAACTTTACAATATCGCGCCGGTCCGGGGCGGAGATGGCCATAACAGCATCAAAAACGGATTTAATATACGGATGTAGATAAAGTAGTTTATGCAACTGTACATAATTAGGCCTTAAAACACTCGTGTGATCGATCCTATTATGGAACTCGCTGACGCTCGTTTCATAAAACTGCACTCGTGTTTTAAGGCCTCTCATTATGTATCTGTTGCATAAACTACTATTAAAACGCATGTATTTCACATATAAATCTAATTCAAATGTATATTTTATCTGTATAAAGTCAAATAAAAGGGAAATAATATTTGGCGAAACGCCTTGTCGACGCGACGGGTGACCAGAGGGCCTACTTCGAAATACGAACTTCGTATCTTGCCGTCTCTTTCACTCTCGTGTTATACACTATACGGGTGAAAGGGGCGGCACGATGCGAAGTTCCCTTCGCATGCCTTAGGGTGCCTTCTGGGCACCCTACCGCTGAGCTCTGAACTAGAGCCCATTTTTGATTTGTAAGTAGGTTTTTATTTTTAGTTTGTTCTTGTTTTTATATTCATTGTATTCGAAGCAAATAAATGATTCATTTATAATAAAAGGTACTTATCAATAGAATCCTCATGTAAATATAAAGAATAAAATTACCTACCCATTTCAAATAAAGTATAAAGTTTTGTAATTCCATTAATTTAAAAATAGTTGATATTAATCTTCTGATTTAGTCAACAATCAGAGGGAAATCGAACATCTCCTTCCGAGGTATGGCTGTCCCTCTCGTCAAAGAATTAATATAGAAAGTACAGATAAGCATAGCAGAGCTAAGTATCTGTACTTTATACGTACACAATGAACAATCTATTTCAGAACATTTTAAACTAGCAACTGGTCATCACCCACCTTTTTTAAATCTAGAATGTTTGCGAATAAACAGTGAACTGAAACGCGTAAGCGCCATGTCGCAACTCAAACTGAAACTTTCTTTAACTCAAACTAGATAGAGTTTGATTTGGAACCGCAAGAACTTTCAGTACAGGTGGAGGAGCGGTTACTTCGTAGTTTTTTCCGAGAATCAGTGTAGTTCAAATGAACAGCAAGATTATTTAATTTCACGTGAGTATAATCTTACAACTAGGTTTTTAGCTCTTCCCATATATGTATAAAAATATGTATATCCATATGAAAGCTTTACAAAATTCGACGACCGGTTTAGCCTAGTGGGTAGTGCACCTGCCTGTGAAGCTGACGGTCCTGGGTTCGAATCCCGGTCAGGGCAAATATTTGTGTGATGAGCATGAATATTTGTTTCTGAGTCTTGGATGTTTTCTATGTATTTAAGTATTTATATCTATTAAATATATCGTCGTCTAGTACCCATAACACAAGCCTTCTTGAGCTTACTGTGGGGCTAGTTCGATTTGTGTAAGATTGTCCTCTAATATTTATTTATTTATTTATTTATTTTATTTATTTTAAAATGCGTTTATTTATATCTTTTTGAATGAGGGCTACCGTTTTTGTGCTCACCAGTTGGCGCCACTGTCGAATAAGTTCCAGCTGTCAAAAATTGTTACTGGTTATTATGGGCATGAGAACGAAGTTTGCATTTAAATCATATTTAATACCTTAAACCGTACCGTAAAAATATCGAACATCCCGCATTGTAGCGCGGTCCCGTTTTGTTCGGAAAAAAGGAGGAAATAAGTTTCAGAAAGGCAAAACTGTCTCTAAGCACTGACAGCCATTGACCCGTAACTCGAATTTTGTATTGCAAAATAGTCACCATATTGTTCCAATTAGATATTAACCCCCCCGAGCTCCCGAGGATGCACTGTGTTGAGAACGAGGGACCTAAATTTCTCCCTTCTGTTGCCAACACAGTGCATCCTCAAATTTTGAAAGGGTCGGCAACGCGTACGTGACTCCTTTGGAGTTGCGGGCGTCTATAGGCTGCGGTGGCCGCTTACCATCAGGTGCACCGTAAGCTAGTTTGCCACCGGCGTTGTATAAAAAAAAAACCCCGCGTAGCGCAACCACAAAAAGTAACATTTGACATTTCGGAGACCTCACGCTACACTAGCGCCTCTAGCGGCGAATTCATACGCGATAGCCCTCATTATCTTAAAACGCAGAGATGTACAAAATGGTTTTAAAAAAGCATTTAAATACAAAATGCAAAATACTTTTCAGATTTACTATTTCAAATGCAAAATACCAAATAGTTTTGCGTTTTGTATTTCAAATGCTAAATGCAAAATAGGTATTTTCAAAATACTTTTTCAAAATAAAATACCTTTTGACCAAATCGAATGATATTTTTATTTGTTTTAGGTAGAGATACAATGCCGAGCCGAATGCCACCTTATGCATGACATTTTGGTAATATTTATCAGTCCGCGTATAAATAAATTCTGTTATGTTATTAATAATAAATCCGTGAAATCGAATCGTCGGCGTCAGCGGCGTTGCGTTTTTATAGCCATAGATAATGTTCGTCGTTTTCGTTTGACATTGACACTAGTCAGACATAAGAAGCGCACTCTGACCAAATAAGAAAAAACCGGCCAAGGGCGAGTTGGACTCGCGCACGAAGGGTTCCGTACTAGTATCTATAAAACAGCAAAAATAACTTAACCAAAATTACAGTTAAATCAACCTATCTCAAAAACTATAAGAGATACTTTGATCAAACCAAAAATCGTTGAAAGAGTTAATTAGCATGCATCACCTCTATTTTTTTTAGAATTTTATACCCCGTAGTTATAAAAATAGAGGGGGGGGGACATACTTTTTACGACTTTGAGAGCTGATATCTCAAAAACCGTTCACTTTAAGAAAAATGTTTTTTAGAAAACTTTATATCATTTTAAAAGACCTTTCCATTGATACCCCACACGGGTATGTACATCGAAAAAAAAATTTTCATCCCTCAGTTACATGTATGGGGGGCCCCACCCCCAATTCTTTTTTTTACTATTTAGTGTCATAATTTTGTAGCGGTTCATACAACACATATTCCCATCAAATTTCATCACTGTAGTACTTATAGTTTCCGAGTAAATCGGCTGTGACAGACGGACAGACGGACAGACGGACAGACGGACAGACGGACATGACGAAACTATAAGGGTTCCGTTTTTGCCATTTTGGCTACGGAACCCTAAAAACGCACAGTGTAAGGTTCCGTAGTTGCCCGCCCATCACGTCACCGGTCATATGCGGAATTACGGACCCGTAAAAGGGTTTTTTACTGATCTTAGTACTGATGATGTACTTTTTTGAGATGTTGTGTTGTATACATATTTTCGCCCTTTACGGTAATATATTGCTTAGCTGAGATAAATTCATCGTATATACTACTACCATGATTTTTTTCACATGCCTAGTAGCCACCGTTTAGCCGGCAGGGGGGGACACTTGACCATAGCAAAAATTATCACTTCAAAGCTTAATATCACGCCAACCGATTCTTGAATCAAAAAATGCTTTTAGAAACCTATATAATAATATTTTTGAAAGAGCTATCCGACGATACCCCACACGATGGGGCTTGGAAGAAAAAATAATTGCACCACCACTTTACATGTAGGGGAGGTACCCTAAAAAATATTTTTTTTAATGATTTTTTTCTACCGTTTTGTCGGCGTCATTGATATGTATACTCATGCCAAATTACAGCTTTCTAGTACTAACGGTTACTGAGAAAAGCGGGGGACGGGACGGACGGACGGACATGGCGAAACTATAAGGGTTCCTTGTTTACTACGGAACCCTAAAAAGGGCACACATGGCTAGCAGGCGCCTCTATCGGTCAAATTCGGCAATACAAAATGAAATGAACGAATGACGCTTATTCGTTCATTTCATTTTGTTTGACTGGTAATCTGGCTAAACTTAATCACAAAGTATTTTGCATTTTGAAATGAATATTAAAAATGCAAAATACATCTCGAAAGGTATTTCAAATAAAATACAAAATGCTTTTTACTAAAAGGCATTTAAATGCAAAATACAAAATAGGTATTTTGCATTTTGTATTTGCATTTTAAATAGAAGTATTTCAAATAAATCGCATCTCTGTTAAAACGGAACAATTTCATATATTAGCTTTTAATATATTTGTAAAATAATACTTATTACTTTTATTTGAGGCGCATCAGTTATTTTAGAAGTCTTTGGAGCATGTATTAACAAGAAAATACTTTTCAAGAAAACAATTTCTTTATCAATGTTACATTTTTCTCGTTTCAGTTCCAGAAATGAATTTCAGCGTTCATTCAAAGCCCCTTCAAGCGTCGGACTACAAAAGAATTAGAAAGCCAATGTTTATTAGAATTCTTGTATTTTTCTTAAAAGACTAAAAACGGAACATCGGAACGAGGGGCATTAGGGAATCTGTGGAGTAGGTGATTCTCATTCCAAAAACATTTTCTTAATTTGTCCTTACCGGGCCCGGATTGTTAACGACTCGTGAGCGATTATTTCTGACTTTAACTATTTTAACAGTTAGGGATCCAGGTATAGAGTGAACTGGAGTCAACAATAAGTTTAAATTGCAATCTGATTTCCTTAACTTTCACTTAACGTTCGGATCGGTAAGGACATCAATTAACTTTAACGATGAGAATCACCCAGATATACATGAAGGGTATATGGAGGAGATTTAAAAACGATATGAACTGGTATTAGGTGCGTAATATTGAAAAAATCCAATAGGGATGTTGATACCAAATAAAAAAATCAATAAGTTAGATTTTTTTCGAAAAAGGATCAAATTCTTAATCAAATGGTGAAAAAAGTAACTCAAAAGAATAAATGATTTCATAATTATAAGTCTTCAAAGTTTATAAGCACTTTTGTATTCGAACGATTTCTTTTTTTTTTGTTAAACCTGACTGTAGCTTTATAGGCCGGGCCCAATAAAGCGATAGGATTGCGCGGTTGGAGAGTAGCCTGGGGAAAATCCAGGGGAAAACCTCCGGCACGACCACGCGTGTGGTTTGGAACACTGGAATACTCTAAAAGTTTGCGCTCCAGTGAGATTGGTTGAGCGGTTTCAACCGAATCTGAGGTGTGAGTGGAATCGAGCTACTGGGAGTTTTGTCGCTGGTTCACTAAACCTAGCCTAGCTGAGAACCAGCAAGAAACTCAGCTAGGCCCGACCTGGGTCGGACTGACTCTACCCGGTGCGCGGCGGTACCGGGACTAATAGGGACTATAATATTGGAACGATCGTCATTCATTATGGCGGTCGTGGTCGACGTCACTGCTCTATCGCGTTTTCTCTCTCTAATCACCAACATTAAAACGGTTGTAGCTTCGTTATTTTTTGAGATATTTGAACGGGATTTTCACCATTTGGCATATTTTTTGTCTTGTTTCTTTTGGAGTAGTCAAATTTTGAGTAAACTCTATTTAAAATTTAAATACGATGTTTCTATTTTCAATTGAGAGACTGTAGCCGAACATTAAAGCACTTGACTCAATCTGAAGGTCGGGGGTTCGAATCTCGTATAGATACTTGGTTTTTAAAAAACCTATTTGCGACATATAATTAAACATATGTGTGGGCGGGAGCCGCCGACTGGGAGAGGGTTTTTCGTCTCCAGAAAAGAGCCATCCGTATCATTGCGCGGGTTCCGCAAACAGACTCTGCGAAGCCATCTTATCTTATCTTATCTTATTTAGATGAGGGCCCTTGCGGATGCACTTCGACCCAGTGGGATCTTTTGTGCAATTGCCCCCTCCTTTATGCCTACTCCAAGCTGCTCTCCAGCATTTCCACAAACCGAATGATGGAGTTCAGCGGGAGTACTCTAAATTCCTTTGGTCCTGGGTAACCATTGCCAAAGTCATTCATTCTCTGTCTGGCAAGGGCGTGACATTCACACAGTAAGTGTTCCATTGTCTCGTCATCCTCGCCACACATCCTACATTCTGTGTCGTCTGCTAGTCCCATCTTGGCCAAGATTCCTTTGACCCCGAAGTGACCTGTAAACACCCCTCTGCGAAGCCATACTTCAAGTCATTAGGTATCTTTACGTTACCCTCTCTGCTAATCTGGCAAATGGCAGTAAATACACGAGACGAGGTAGATTCTATGCCTAGAACCACTGCTGAACTACCACGCAGGTACGAAACTCGCAGCATGCGAGCCGGTAAACTCCCCCTAATACCCCACAAACTCGCTAAATCTCGGAAACTCAGCCACGTCATGGGTCGTAGGGTCTATAATCACCTTCCAGGTGACATTACCGCTTCACAAAGTGGTCCAATATTTAAAGTCAAACTAAAAAAATGGCTTCTCGAGCAGGCGTTCTATGACCATAGAGAGTTATTTTATAAATTTTAAGATAATGACATGACCTGTATTTAATATAAATTGGCATGTAATCGGATGTTATCAATAAAATTGAATATGAATATGAATATATAACAGTGGCTTTTCATCATCATATCAGCCAAAAGACGTCCAGTCTTGCACATAGGTCTCCCCCAAAGATTGCCATAATGACCAGCCCTGCGCCACCCGCATCCAGCGGACTCCCGCGACCTTTACCAGATCATCAGTCCATCTTGTGGGGGGCCTACCCACGCTGCGCCTTCCGGTCCGTGGTCGCCACTCGAGAATCTCGCCATCGGTTCTACGTGCAATGCGCCCCGCCCACTGCCACTTAAGTTTAGCGATTCGGAAGGCTTTATCGGTTACTTTGGTTCTGCTACGGATAGCCTCATCTCTGATACGATCACGCAGGCTTTTCGGCAGGCACATATCCAGAGGGGGGGGATAGTTGGGATTTATCCCCCCCCCCCCCCCAGAAAATACTAAAATACTTATAAGTATGTAACTAAACTACGGACGGTACTTCTTTAAGTTATTAAAAATTATAGTACAGTGATTACAGCGATTTTTACACAGTTCACATGGTTGTCTCAATGTTTGTCCCCCCCCCCGAACCAAAAGTCTGGATACGTGCCTGCTTTTCGGTGAAGGAAAAAGCATGGTGAAGATGAGAAACCCGATCTAAACCCTACCAAAGTTTAGTTAAGTTTGAGTTTCCTCTCTGAGTAAGGTTAGATGGCAGTCGCTTCAGAAAAGCGACAAAATGAAATAGAATTACAATTTGAAACGGAATATTTAACATGTATATTTGTATTTTTGAGTTCCCGATATTTCGGCACTGTTGCAAGCGCCATTATCAAAATCATTATTGAAATTTTATAAAATGAAATAGAGCTTTAGACAGAACCGTATCTATGACACAAAGCGACGTCTAATCACGTTATTTTTTGCATTAAAAACTCCAGAGAGGGTGGAAATTGGTCGCGTCGTGCGTGTCTCAACTTTTCTCATAACGCGGGCATTAAAAATTCAATTAAAACAAACACGTGTTTTTTTAATGTTGCCATTTCACAGCGAGTGTACATCAGCGAGTTTTAGCTAAATGTTTTTGAATATTTATGGATGGGAACACAGCCATAATACAGTATTTTTTAATTTCGCGTTTGGAGGCTTCGGATTTACTAATGTGTTTTGAAAATATAGGTCAGATTAAGCACATAAATAATGCCTAAAACCTTTTGTGTAATGCTCTAAAAATAAATGAACTCTACGTACTGTTTCATAAGGTTGGTTCTTGGACAGACATTGTTGATTTTGTTGTTGTGAGTGATGGCTCGAAGACTCTCCTTCCATACCTTTAGCAAAAAGCGATTAACAAACAAATATAAACATGCAATTAAGACGTGCTAGAAAACATGCGTAAAATTAAAAAAAAAAAAGTATCGATCTGTTACGTCAATTCTATGTGAGAATTTTAAAATATATAGGCACATTTTAATTTTACGCATATTATATGCAAAATAAAAACTAAAAGCGTACCCAAAATACATAAACACTTAGAAATTAAGTAAACCCTTATTACAGTTCAACCAACAATTAAATGGATTTTTCTCTTATAAAAAGGTTTGAGTATGGCAACCCATTCGTCTGCCAACATTATAATCTCTATTTAGTCCGACTGAAGGACTTTTATCCAGGATAAAAAAAAACAACATTATCCTCCTGAGACCCACCATAATAAAAATACAATCGAATTTGAACCTAACAGTTCCGATTACAAATTTGAATTTTATTTTATGTCAAATCAATCAAACCAAAACAAATGCAACTCTATCACTTCAAAATTTAACTTATTTTCCGTTGACCATATTTTGTCCTTTATATAGGACGCGGGGTCTTAGGAGGATAAAATATCTTATTCATGTTCACGCACAAATGATAACTCGAATGAATTCTGCTTCGGTAATTTCGGGTACAACACGAAAACTGCCCGCCGCGTCAATCAAACCGTCGAATAGTAAATATCTCACTCGGAATGTTATTTGCATTCTAAAGATTTACAGAGCTTTAATTTTATCTTTTATTCATAAAATAATTTTAACATTCAGAATAAATCTGGCATGATTCTAAGTTCAAATAAGATTATATCTTCATTTTGAATAATCAATAATCATATTAAGATTTATGTGATTTTAATAATAATATTCTAAAGAGCGTTTTATACAGGCTCTTAAATTGTAAATACATATAGCACTTAGTAATTACCTATTTCAGGATTCTCATATATATTTTAGATCCTTGAATATAAAAGTTATACACTGTTAACATTATGTTGTGCTGATAACAGGCGTACATCTATGGTATCAAGCGATTTTATTCTTCAAAAGATCTGACTTCTCTTTGTTGAACCTGACTGTGGCTTTATAGACCCAATAAAGCGATAGGAGTGCGTGGTTGGAGAGTGGCCTGGGGAAAATCCAGGGGAAACCTCCGACACGACGACGCGAGCGGTTTAAAAACTGGAATACTCTAAGAGTTTGCGCTCCACCAAGGTTGGTTGAGCGGCTTCAACCAAATCTGAGGTGTGAATGGAATCGAGCTAATCGGAATTTTGTCGCTGGTTAGCTAAACTTAGCCTAGCTGAGAAGAGACCAGCAAGAAACTCAGCTAGTTCCGACCTGGGTCGGACTGACTACCCGATATGCGGCGGTAACGGGATTCAGAGTTCTCATTGGCTATTAAATAACTAAACCTAGCCTAGCTGAAAAGAGTCCAACAAAAAACTCAGCTAGTTCCGACCTGGGTCGGACTGACTACCCGATATGCGGTGGTAACGGGATTCAGACTTCTCATCGGCTGTTAAACCCAAAAGCATCCGAACAAATCCAAAAAAGAGAAAAGAGAAAAGATGTAGTTTAAATGTAGTGAAAAGCAAGCTAAAAAAGACATTTTCACAAAGATTACCTTAACTGTTAACAGATTTAGTTAGTTAATATGTATATATTTTTTTATTGTTCTAGTTCTTACAATTACAAGTATTACTTAATTATGTAACTTAGGTGCATGATAATAGACTTGTTAAAATGAGCGCGGTCTCGCCAACTGGCGAGTAAAATTGAAACTGGAAACTTTATGTAAGTACCTTTTTGAAAAAAAAAAAAAAAAAATTGCCCCGCGCCCAAAGCGGTTCCTTTAATTGCTGGTTCGTTTAATCCTTTAATTGTTGGTTGAAGTTGACAACAACCATCCTACACACAACAAAGCCATGCGCTTGGTCATGCCACGCGACTTACTGCTTCTTTAGACAGGTCATTGGGCATACGTTGTTCGCTTTAACATTGTGGGTGATCCGCCTGAGGCCTTCCAGCCAAACCTTGTGCCGCAAAACACGTTAGTCATCTAGTCTGTGGTTTGCGTTGCTTGGGGAGTACATGATATAATAATATAGTGCGTCAGGTATGGCAATCCGGTACATCGGTTAGTAGTGTGACACGACCTACGTCATCAGCCTTGCATCAGCCTATCGACGGTATGAGGACGTAGTGAGTGACGTATGTGTGTGTCGTCGACAGTGACGTATGTCCAGTGTTGCCAGATGGTTACATTTCTTACATTTTTCGTAACTTTTGACCGGCTCGCGTAACATGTAAGTAACTTCTGTTGTAAAGGATTTTTTTGTAACATTTGAGGATAATGAGACTGTATTTAAAAAGAAAGGTAATTGTATCTAACCGGGATCAAGCGACACAATTTATAGGCTTCCATACAGAAAAGGTGACAAAATAACCTACATAGTACGACTCTGTCTGTTCGTCTCTTGCAACTTTGTATGACATTTGAGACACCGCCCATCAGCTCGGCGTAATTCTGTCGTCGAACTCGCCGAATTGTAGCTGTATATGGCGACACGTTTCTTAGAATCGAATGTTTTGATAAGTAATTATGAACGTTTTGATAAGTAATTATGATAAATATATAAAATGTAACTTTTGCATTAAAAATTTAACTTTTCAAGAAAAGAAATGTAACTTTCGTCCCAAGGGCCCTGGCAACACTGCGTATGTCGTGTCACGGTCCGGATTGTCAGACCTTGTTCTCTTAGACCACGGGGGAATACATATGTGTCACCAAGCAAATTATAGTCTGGACAGTAAACTGTGACAGTAGAAAAATTGGTAAAATCTGTAAGCAAACCAAAAGGCACTATCAAAAAAAGTGAAATTATTACACGTTAGCTTATTGTAGACATCGAGGGTTGCCAAATCTGCTTTAGATTACTACTGACACGCGTGTGTGCCCAGACTATATTTGGTATTATGGTTCTGGGTACCTACGCCAAACATAACTGCTATGACAAAATAATGCTATTGTACTCGTAATATTTCACGATAAAAAGAGTTAGAGATAATGAAATTTTATAGAGTTACTGCACATAAATTTTGTGAAAGGTTGACGATCTGTTCATCATCATTAATTTCAGAGCTAGGCTCATGTCGGGGGTTTAAGTGCGAGATGGGTATTTATTATTAATGAATTAAGGTCGAGAGTCAGTGACGTGCTACTGGGACATAATTATTTTGTATTTTGTGAGGGTCAATTGAACTAATTTATTAGAATCAATGTGCGATTTTGATATCAATCATATGTTGTAAAAAATACAGGTAACAATAATTATAATTGCGTATGAAACTTAAGTTAATCCTGTGATAAACCACAGACCAAATACTTAAATAGGTACTGGAAGAATACACAAGAAGTGTGTAGGTATAGTCGCGAACCGGGATGGTCGAGGCACTTGCCATTGTCCGTATCCAATATAGATAGATAGGCAGTTATAGTATTTAAACACATCTAAACGCTCTAAACCTCAAATGTAAAAGTTGCCGGGCAAATGATTCAGTTAGCAATTCAATTATTGTGTCCTATATGTAGTGTTACGACCAACCCTGTCGAAGGGACTCGTCTGAAAATCAGCGCAAGGCGTAAAGCCCTGCATATGCTGAGACGAGCACCCATTGCCCAACCTAATAAAAATAAATATGTATTTTAAGTGTCTATTTTAAGTTATGTTATAAGAGATCCTTTGTTCTGTACACATTTTGTTTCTTTTTTGGCAATAAATCATTTTGAATTTGAATTTAACCTAAATTACGGCTAACCGTGTAATGAATGACACATGTTACCCGATTTCGTGTCAGTCCAGATTTGCATAACACGACCAAGTTGCGAACATTGTCAAGTGGCTCAACAATACATGTTCGCGATTATACGTACGTTTTAGATCTAAGGGTGGGTTGCACCAAGCCGTCTGTAATCGTAAGCGGTGTTCGTTAAAATCCGATTGTATGGAAAGTTTGACAAGTTTCTATGGGATGACAGCTGCCGGCGCCATATTTGACGATGACCGGCCTGTGATCGTATGTTGATGCAACCGGCCCCTAGGTCGTAGAGTAGTCACGTGTAGTTAAATCGCTCATTGATTCTGATAATCCTCATGTGAATATTCTTAGTTTATTTTTAAGGTACGAGATGGAATCCGACCGCAGACAGTACGGCACGTTCCGCGGCAGTCTAAATTGAACCGTAATTGTATTAGTAAAATGCTCAAATTCAAGTGAGTGGAGAAGTGTCGCAACCGCACGATGACACATACGCTCACTCCAAGTTGTTACTTTTAATCTTATGATTACAATCATTACGGTTCAATTTCGTGTGCGGCGGAAAGTGCAGTGCTACTAAACTATACCTTTAATGGATCTGTCGAGTGATACACCTTAAAACATCCCTCTCTTTTAACAAACAGGCGCGAAAGAGATAGGCGCGAAGAGATATCCATAGAAAAAAAAAACAATTTGTCTACACCGAATTCTATCGAAAAAATTAAAAAGCTATTGCTTTACCCACCTTTTACATACCCCGATGGAACTTTTCTAATAAACACTTTCATAAAGCTTCTATTTATAATTGTTGTTCAAAATTGGAAGAAAAGATCTACATCGGAATACTTACCTAAGTAGTGTTACATTTTTCTTTTGTATTTGTTCTCACTAGCAAATATTTGATATAGCTATTCATCTTTAAGTACTGTTAACATTTTGTAACCTGTAAACGTTATGTAATGGAGCACTGCGGTTAAAGCCACCATCAACTGGAATCGCTTCCTTTTGAACAATAATGCCGCTGATGGTGCCGTAAACAGTTTTATGGCGTCCGGCCCGGTTGCTTGTCTATTAAACCGACGTATACAGAATAGGGATGTTGACACTAAGTAAGAAACTCAACTACTTCAAATTTTCTCGAAAAAGGATCAAATTCTCAACCAAATAGCGAAAAAAGTAACTCAAAAAAATAAATAATTACATAATTACAAGTCATCAAAGTTTTAAGTGGGGGCATGTTCTGTCCCTTTTTCGCAAAACGCACCTCTGCATGGAACGATCTTCATTTACTATGGCGCTTTAAGTCAGTGACGTCACTACAAATTAGTGCTTTCTCACTCTTATTAACAACATTCTAACGGTTGTAGCTTCGTTATTTTTTGAGATATTTTAATGGGATTTTCACCATTTGGCATAGTTTTATGTCTTCTTTCTTTTGGATATAATTTAGATACCAATAAATTTTGAGTCAACATCCCTATTTGTGGAATCATCCAAATGTGCGGCTAGGGAACTGCGCAAATGTCATTATTTAAATAGTTCATGAATGGATCGCTAGGACCAAAATAACTTAAGAAAGAAAGAAAGCATTTATTCACTGCACCAAAAGACACACCGTTACAAATATAATATACTCAGTACATGAACATACAGTTAAAAAGTGCGTCTTCGCGACAGTAAATCGGTTGCTGTCTCAGCATTATGCCGAGGTGTTAGACACCTGCAGCGCTGGTTTTCAGACAGCACCGTACGTGATTCACGGAACGCAACACAACATACTATACATATAGGAAAGGTACACATATAATGAATAAAATCATAGGTGTTATATATATGAATGAGACTACCGCAACTTCTCGTTTGCACTCAGTATCGCATTTAAGTGATGTGTGACGTCACTTTTCATATATGAAATCTGACTTGTTCTGCATAGTGCTGTCGAAGTTTCTAAAAGCGGTTGAATAAATCCAATTTCCAAGCAACTCTCAATGGACTGGGTTTAGCAGCTTCGTGGAAAGCCAGTCCTGTCAAGCATAACTACGTAATTTATAGTGTACCTTTCGCCTATGCAAAGCGTTGTAGGTCATCATTCATAATTATATCCACAACGCTGGGTCTGATCTGCCTAGATAGCAATCAAGGATAACTTGATTTAAGGAAAGGCCATTCCAGTGCAAATGACCCCCTCTAACACGCGTGAGTTTGCAATTAACCATCTGCTCTCTACGGAAGCTCTGCGCGTAATTTCGTAAATATTTAGTACATTTTTATTGATTGTTGGAACACTGAATCACTTATGAAAAATCTATCCGGTTATAACAATAAAAAAGCGATCGTTTTTGTAAAAAAAAAACGTATAATTACGAGATCTGCAGCATTAAAGTTTATTTTTACTATGATATTTAGGATTTTTTGAGTGAGTTACCAAGCAAATACAATTAACAAATTTTCAATATTTTGTTCGGTTATTTATTATCTTTGTTTATTATTCAGTCTACTACATTAGAATTACGATTTGAAACGGGATATTTACCATGTATACTGGTATTTTTGAGTTCCCGATATTTCGGCACTGTTGCAAGCGCCATTATCAAGGATTAACTGACGTGTTGCGAGTTTTAGTTGTGGTCTCCCCACACACCATAGCGATCTACCCTCTTCCTGGTTCGCTTTTGATAATGGCGCTTGCAACAGTGCCGAAATATCGGGAACTCAAAAATACAAATATACATGGTAAATATCCCGTTTCAAATCGTAATTCTAATGTAAATGACCATGTAAACTTGAAATCAGTCTACTGCAATTTTTGTGTAGTGTAATTCTACATTATTTCTTCACACTGAAAGCTCAAACTTCAGTATTTACGTCAATCTGTGAATGGGCCTTGCCTTAACCAGTGTTTACCAGAATGGTCCTGAGCTAAGTAGGCACCTTAGGTAGGCAGTTTTGAGAAAACTGCAATTTTCTAGTCTCCAGTACGAGCAAGCGTGTCCGTCCTTGCAGAAAATTGCAATTTTCTTCGCTAGTCGGTAAAGGCCAGTAAAATCGAGGAAAAATTATGTTCTTCAATAGGAGATCTTGTCTTAACGATTCTTATATCTCGCTCGCACCATGTAAGTCAGAAAGAGATGGATGTTAAGGTTTGTTATCACTGTTAGCAGCAAGAATTGGAATGCCGGAATCTATGAACTCAAGTATTTGTATGAGTTTACGTACAGTGCCGCGCGAGTGACGATAAAATGAGACTAACTTAATTTCGTGAAGTACCTACTTAACTACTCTGCCTTTCAGCAGTGTAAGTTATAGGTACTTATTTGATCGGGTTACAAGCAAAAGTCACTAAGTAGCAAATACCTACTTACAATAAAGCTCGTATATCAGCATCGTTTCAGTACTGAGATACGAGGTTTCGAAGAGCAGTGACAGATTTGATAGTGAGTTTCGCTTCTCACCCGACGATTTTCTCGATCAGTTTTAGGCCGGGTTTTATAAAGATCCGTTAGACCAAATGTCAGATCAAATTTCAGTAACTCAGTACATTTTTTCAAATATTAGAGATTTCGCAACAAAAAGAAGAAAATTTTATATGTACTTTTTTTATGAAATAAATAGTTCTAAATTTTAATTTTTTTTTTGACATAACAAACCGACATAAGGTCTAACGGATCTTTATAAAACCGAGCCTTAGTATACTTATGTCGGGACTGGGGAGGCGACCATAGCTTGGTTATTATTGCTGAAATTGTGATACCTAGGTGGTAAACGTAAGTTTGGGACATTTCAACAATAAAATAACCTTGTCCATGGATGTGATTGATCATTTAAGGTATAGTTCCTACAAAGGCCAAATTCTGTCAAACGAACGCAAGCGAAAAACGACTAAGAGCCCTTATCATAAGGTAGATTCTTGCTTGCGTTCATTTGACAGAATTTGGCCTACAGTTCCAGACGTACCTACCATATCTAAGAGAGATAAATACCTATAATCCGTGGGTGCCTACCAGTGCAGATAGGTACTAAGTCCGGTATTAGCTACCAAGTACATGGTGCATTGCGGTCTGTATTGTCTTTTAAACCAGGTTTTTTTAGTATAACCAATACCGAAATCACGAGATTAATTTTACTAAAGAAATCCCTGGATTCCTGAGACTAAAAACAACAGATTTGCTTATAATAAAAATCCCGGGTTCAGTATACTAAAAATCCCGGGAGTGCTTAGTTGTACCTAAAACCCGGGATTTTTAAAGAAAATCCCGGAATCACCTACGTCAAAATTCATGCAAGTTCTAGTGTGTTACTGTTACCTTGGCAGTGTTGGCGTCCGGACAGACGACGTGCTGGTAGTTGATGTTGATGTAGTCGGTGCCGCTGCATATGGTGAGGGACTTATCCTCGAGGCCCTCCCCGTGCTTGTTCAGTAGGTTCATACTCAGCTTCGAGTCCTGGGATGAGATATACGGTAGGTGACATCGGTAAAAATAACGACCACTTTAGCCTAATTGGTGCCTGCAAAGCTGGCATGATCCCGGGGCCGAATCCCGGTCAGGGCATCTATTTGTGTGATGAACACGAATATTTGTTCCTGGGTCTTGGATGCTTTCTATGTATTTTTATCTATATAAGTATATATCGTCGCCTAGTCATAGTAGGTAATACAAGCTTACATACATAGCTCATAGTACAAACTTTGCTTAGTTTGGAACTAGGTTTTGTGTAAGATTGTTCGCAAATATTTATTTATATTTTATATAGATGACGAAATCATGACGCTACGAATTATTTTTGGCATTTTAATAGTTTTTAAATACATAAAGATAAATAAATTTACGATGTGTGACCATCAAAAGCGTAACATCACTTTTTTGTATTTCCGTACTAATTGATTTAAACAAACGATGCTTTTATTAAAGTTTTATTCATTTATTTAAACCTTATTGCACAAAATACAGAAATTGTACAAATGGCGGGCTTAATGCCAAATCGCATGCTCTACCAGCCAACCATTGGGCCAAACAAATATTTTATAAAAGGTTCAATGAAAAAAGTATGAAAATTTTATCAGAATATCAACCAAAACAAATGTATTACAAGTACACTAAATATAAACATAATTAAATAAAATATGTATAGTTATACAAAATACATACAAATAGGAGTAGATATATTACTACACACAAATACATACAGTAATTTTATTATAAGGATTATTTTAGTTTGTAGCTTGAAGAGGTCTTATAAAATTAAAAATGTTTTGATTTCAAATTGTGACAAAAGTATTGATAATATCAATAAAGTGATTAAAGGACACTATGAATTTATAAAAGTTTTAGATAGTGACATAGCCATGTCTTGATTTTAATGTGCGTAGTAGAATTTAAGCGGAAACAAGCCGTTTGAAAATGATCGTTTTGGAGTGACGTTTGAAACGATATTTCTTAATGAAAAATCCAAAAAATACATTTAAAATTTATGACATTAGTTCGCTATAGTCCTGTTCTAGATAGTAACACTGAGACAATGTCAAACAGAAAATTGCCTAAATAGATGAACGTTTTTAACTAATAACGGCTGTTAAATTCGTCATTATGGAGTGATGTTTGAAACGATAATTCTTAATGAGATAGCCAGTAACCGACATTTCAAGCAAAGGACTTTATCTCCATAATTAGGACCGTCAGCCATTAGGTTGTGACGAAACTATAACCAGTGTTGCCAGATGGTTACATTTCTTACATTTTTCGTAACCTTTGACCGGCTCGCGTAACATGTAAATAACTTCTGTTGTAAAGGATTTTTTTGTAACTTTTGAGAATAATGAAACTCTATTTAAAAAGAAAGGGCAATTGTATCTAACCGGGACCAAGCGAGACAATTTATAGGCTTTCATACAGAAAAGGTGACAAAAGAACCTACATGGTACGCCTCAGTCTGTCCGTCTGCTGCAACTATGTATGACATTCGAGATACCGCCCATCAGACTGGCGTAATTCTGTCGCCGAACTCGCCGAATTATAGTTGTATGTGGCTACTCATTTCTTAAAATCGAAAGTTACGAAAATAATTATGAAAAATATAAAAAATGTAACTTTTGCATCAAAAATGTAACTTTTCAAGAAAAGAAACGTAATTTTCGTCCTAAGGGCCCTGGCAACACTGACTATAACCCAAACATGGAGGTAGCATTACTCTTAATGACCCACGAGAGTCGCCCTACTTTGAGAACAGGAGTTTACGACTTCATAAGAGACATTGTACATTAAAATACACATTATGTCTCACTTCGGCTCACGTCTGAATATTACACTAAACAAAATAGTAAATTACACAGAATTGCTGTTAAATTCTACACTTCGTCGTTAAAGTTGTTACCAGACTGAAAATTGGGTACCTACCGTCGACATTTAAGACACGTCGGTACGTATATTAGGTACACTCGTGGATACATTAAATTATGAGTAGAGATGGGCCGGCTATGGATTTTGCTGAATAGCCGATTAATCGGTGCTGAGGTGGCCAACTATAGTCGCCGACTATAAAATGTAGCCGAATAGTCGGCTTTCCCGACTAGTCGGGTATATATCTAGCCTCAATTTTTTTAATTAGTCTGTGATCAAAATAAAAAGTTATTATTTGTTGTAAGTATCTAAGGAAGATACTTAATAATATGAAACTTGAAGTAGATATTGGTAGTTTTTTTTAAGTGCCGAAAAGACGGTCACTTTTGCAGACTAGTCGCCAACTATATAATAGCCGACTATAAATGTGGCCGGATAGTCAACTTTCCCAATTAGTCGATACATCTCTAGCTTCATTTTTTTTTAAATTGGTCTAAGATCCAAATAAAAAGTTATTATTTGTTGTAGGTATTTAAGAAAGATACTTAATAATATGAAAAGCGCTCGTGGCCCAGCGGCGCCAGCGTACCGTGTGCGGTATGAGAGGTTAAGCAACGTCGGCCCAGGTCAGTTCTGTGATGGGTGACCGAATTGAGTGGTTATTAACTAACAACAGCAAATCTTGTGGATGTGATAGTATTACTACAAAAATGTTAAAAATATGTGCTCCGTCTTTGTGTATTCCGCTCACACATATAATAAACCTCTCTTTTATCGAAGGCACCTTCCCTCATAAGCTAAAATCTTCAGTAGTAAAGCCATTGTTTAAGAAAGGTGATAGGCAAAATCCCAATAATTACAGGCCTATCGCCCTTATCCCAGTCATTTCAAAAGTGTTTGAAAGAGCAGTGTATACTAGATTGTACGACTTTTTAACTAAATTTGACATTCTGCGTCCAGAACAGTACGGTTTTAGGAAAGGCAAATCTACTGCACTTGCCTGCTTTGAACTTGTTAAATATGTCAGCGAGAGCTTGAATAATAAGACTCCAGTCATGTCCATCTTTTTGGACATGACTAAGGCTTTTGATTTTGTCAATCATTCGAAACTTCTTAACAAACTGGAAACATATGGCGTAAGAGGAAAAGTGTTTGATTGGATCAAATGCTATTTACAGGACAGAAGACAATGTACAGAAGTCAGCAAATTTTCAAATATTAATGGAGTTTTTACTAAAGAAACTTACAAATCAGAATTAAAATCCATAACTAAAGGTGTGCCGCAGGGTAGCATTCTCGGCCCATTACTTTTCATTACTTATATTAATGATCTGCCGAATGCTAACTTATGTAAAACGATTATGTTTGCTGACGACACGACGCTTGTGTTAAAATGTAAAAATAATGTAACTTATGAGCAAGACATCAATTATGCATTAACTGACATTATAAATTGGCTAAATATTAACGATTTACTCATAAATATTAATAAAACAAAGTACATACAATTTATTTCCTATAACTCTCTTGACATTCCCATTTCTTTATCTTTTAACAATGAAAAGGTCGAAAAAGTAGATTCCTATAAATTTCTTGGCATTGTAATCGACAAGCACTTGAATTGGAAGAATCATATTGAACAAGTATGCAATAAATTAAATCGTTTCGTTTTTGCTCTAAAACGATTACGAACCACTGTGTCGGAGGAAGCTGCTCTCTCTGCCTATCACGGCTTCGTGTCGTCTGTACTATTATATGGTTTGATACTATGGGGCAATTCGGTAGAGGTGAACCGAGTTTTTAGAATTCAAAAAAAATGTGTGAGAGCCATATGCAATGCGTGGACAGGTGACAGCTGTGTTCCACTGTTTAAAAAATTGGGAATTCTGCCTCTGCCGAGTTTGTACATTAGGGAAGTATCTGTTTTCGTAGAGTCTCATCTGTACTACTTTAAAATGCGTGAGGAGACTATGTTAAGACAGATGAGACTCAGAGGAAAAAACCTTCTGTACAGACCAGCAAGCAGCAAAGCTATTTATGAACGCAATGTTTCAAATATGTGCATTGAAATTTTTAATCATTTACCCGAGGACATCAGATCTCTTCAGGGAAAAGCTTTTAAAGTAAAACTGAGCAGATGGCTATTGGAGAAGTGCTTCTATGAAGTCAGACTTTTTCTCGGCAAATATTAATTGAATATATAAAATAATGACCATTCTAGATGTATATACTTATAATTATGTGTTGTAATTAAGTTGTAATTATTAATGAATTGTAATGTATAATATTTGCACGCCTGTAGATGGGCTGAATACAAGAGACAAATAATTATGTAACATCCAGTGAAAAACTGTATTCGTAGCAAATAAATAATTTTGAATTTTGAATTTTGAATTTGAATTTGAGCGCTCCCGTGCTTTGGAAGGCACGTTAAGCCGTTAATCCCGGTTGCTGTCTATGATAGCAGTCGTTAAGCCAAGTTAGAGGCCTTCGGGCGGCTCGAGAACTTCTAACAGTCAAGTTGCCCACTCACTTGACAAGCCTAATTCCAATAAGGTCTGGTTTCCCCTCGAGTTGGAAGGTCAGATGGCAGTCGCTTCCGTAAAAACTATAGTGCCTACGCCAAATCTTGGGATTAGGTAGCGGACCCCGGGCATCCTACAGGATGCAAATGTACTGGGATAACGCTAGGAGGATGATGATGACTTAATAATATAAAACTTGAAGTAAATATTGGTAGTTTTTATTATTATTTTGCAGTAATTCATTAAGTGCCAAATAGTCGGTCTCTTTTGCAGACTAGTCGCAGACTATATAATTGATATGAACTGACCTCCATGCTTTGTCTTTGGTTTTTATAATAGAAAATAGACACATGAAAACTGTCATTAAATTATTTTCAACAACGAATATAATTCTATTTGTGCGGAAATTGAGATTATTTCAATAATCATTATATTATGGCATGCGGCAGACGTGCCCAGACCAGTCCCATTTAAGTTTGGCGGCGGTGTGAGCTACGTCAGCTATCTGGGTTTTGGAACGCAGTATTGTATTTTTAATGCGATCTGTTAATTTCACGCTCAAAATACTGCGTTCCACCCTCTGGCAAACGTAGGACGCCGGACCATGCGGCCCCTAATCAGTGATCGCCTAGTTATGATAGAGACAAGTATTTAAGTATGTATATCGTTGTCTAGTACCTGGGTCATTGTCAGATTTAGGTTAGCATCTTTAAAAAATAATAATAATATCAAAAGTAAAGAGCTACAAAGCTTAATTTTTGATTGATTGATTGATGATTAACTTCATAAACAGTATCTCCGTTACTATAAATCCATGTAATAAAAACATAGCTTATTGCACATAAGCCGTTAACTATTGACCACTATTGACAACTATTGTTTTTTCTACTGACAAGACCCACATATAGTTCAAGCTTTCCTTAATTTGGGGCTAGGTCAATTTGCCTAATATTATCGACAAATATTCAATTCTCATTTATAACCAACTTTCACGTATGCTGTATATCTTCATTCATTCATTCGGTAACATATACTAACCTATAACCTAACCTATACATAAAGCGATATCATATTCATATTAATCATATAAGTAAGTTACCTATCACACGCCTCTATGCTTACAGCCATTAACAATACTCTGTATAAAAACACATAGCACATTTTCACCATTACGCATGTCAACATGGCGTCCTAATATTTGCGCCGCCATTTTGCGTGACGTCACCTGTCTGCTGTCATAGACATGCGATTCTGAAGGACTATTATAGCTTGGAAAATTAAGGCTGGTGGATGGGAAAATTCCTTGAAGTTAGGGATTTCTTTTGAGCTATTTAGTAATGAGTTCTAATTGTATGTATACCCTCGTGAGGCCCCGTGTCATATAGGTACTACATAAAATACAATTGATTTTGAACTATACCTAAATTCATTAAGGTCGAGATTATTTTGTTAATTTTTGAAGATCAGGCCTCAGGAGGATACAGTAAGGTACATGCATTTTTTTAATGATGCCATTCGAACCAGTTTTTAGAGAGATACTATTTTTTGTATGGAACTAACTACAATTAGAAGGGTGCGTTTCAAGCGATAAAAAATATTTATGGACGACCAAAAACAAATCGATCTAGTCCCAAACGAAGCAAAGATTGTACTATGGGTACTAGGCGAAGATATACATACTTATATAGAGAAATAGATACTTACATACATAGAAACATTCAAGACTCAGGAACACATATTCATGTTACTCACACAAATAAATGCACTGATGGATTCAAACCCGGGACCTCCAGCTTCGTAGGCGGTGTCACTACCAACTATGTTAAAGCGGTCGTCTAATAGCGATATAACAACAATGTATATAATTTCATATTAATAACGTTCACAAGATATAATGAACGTTAGCTATAACAACAAAATCAATAATTTTATAAGGAATAACGGTCAACAGATTGAATATTGATATTATATAATGTTTAATGTGTAAGAGTAGCCTGAGGAAAATCCAGGGGAAAACCTCCGACACGACCACGCGTGTGATTTGGAACACTGGAATACTCTAGCCCCCTTATTCATAAAACTTAACAAACCCCTGCTAACTATAATGTCTGTTGTCACTGTTTCACAAGCACATATGTCAAAGTGACAGATAAGGACAAATGAACTTTAGCGGCTAATTAACTAATATGTGATAATCCACATCGAAAGGGACCTTATGGCGGCCGGCACTTATGCCTTTGTTGCCGCTGTTCCAATACAATAGTGAATAGGTGTAATGTAAGCGCCTGATGCCGCCATAAGGTCCCTTTCGATGTGGATTATCACATAGGTTTGATAGACGTTTATGAATAAGGGGGTAAGAATTTGCGCTCCAGTAACAGTCAGTTGAGCGGTGTTCATCACACAAATAAATGTACCTACGTACTGCCTCCAGCTTCGTAGGCAGGGTCACTACCGACTAGGCTAAAGTGGTCGTCAGTCCTCATATTTATTGGTTTATTGGCGAAAAATGCCTAAGTGCATTATACTTTTGTTCGACCAATATATAGATTCATTATTTTAAGATTTGAAGCTTACATGGTCATTTACATTAGAATTACGACCGTAATCGAGTTTCAAGTGACAAGGCGGACGGTGGTAGTGACGGTGACACTGTGCGAAAAAAGCGAACCAGGAAGAGGGTAGATCGCTATGGTGTGTGGGTAAACCACAACTAAAACTCGCAGCACGTCAGTTAATCCTTGATAATGGCGCTTGCAACAGTGCCGAAATATCGGGAACTCAAAAATACAAATATACATGGTAAAGATCTCGTTTCAAATCGTAGATTCATTATTTTACTTCATACCACCTTGCTCCAGAGACTTAAAAAGTGTTTTATAGTAAAACAATGATGACGGATAGTTTCCATTTCCGATCCAGACTACCATAAACTATAGAGCAACTAAACAAATGGATTACCTTTGGCACACCTCCAGAGCGCACGTCGCTGACTTGGCACAATTCGATGACGTCACCGTCCTGAAACAAAAGGTTCCGGTTTAGTCTATGGTACTATTCGAACTAACTTATTTATTTTTTATTTATTTATTTATTGCAAACAAAACATATACAGCATTACAGTCGAAACCAAGGCACTGTATAATTTAGGTTATAAAACGCATAATTCACAATAGGAAAATTCAAATATCAATCAACTCCATCATCTCACAGTACCGCAGACATATTCGATACACAACCGTCCATCGACTTTCAAACATATCACATTCCGGTGCCCGTGACAGAAGCGAGTTCAGCAGTCGCAGAGCGCGCACAGCTGGCGAGCTTCTATGCGCCACAGTGAACCGGGATAGCGAGCCTAACAATTCGTGCTACGAGCTCAGGACAGTCTGTATCGCCACGTAAAATTCCACATTCCTTATAAACATGTGTGTCACGTATTTTCACACGAAAAAACTGATCGTTGAAATGTCGATCAATGAAAGTACATTGCAGTCAAGTTATATATTACATCAATTCATTATTAATTCATCTACACCATAAAAACATTTTTCAGTCAGCAGTTTCTGCAGATTAGATTTAAATTCACTATTCGGTAATGACTTAACTGTTCCTGGTAGTTTGTTAAGAATTAGACATGAGTAGTTCGCGAATGAATGAATCAAATGAAGTAGGTACTTCACCTCGTGTCACCCGTTCATTCACTGGTTCAGTTCGGATTAATATACTTCAATGCTTCAGTCAGAACCGATCATGAACATATAGTTTACCTACACATTTGCTACAACACAAAAATATACAATACAAAAATACAATACAAAAATATGAAGTGAGGGTCAAGTACTCTAAAATTTGCATTAAAAAAAAAGTTACTGAAAATTATGTACATAAAAAAGTAAAATGACCCAAGTATCAAAGATTACACCGAGACAGACGGTGCTATTCACTTTCAGTGAAAATCAAGCGTTGCACTGTAAATTACTTTGAAAATCGGTATTACCATCAAACGTGGTAGGTACCCGAACTTGCGTCCCTTTCGTGCCTTTTGATGTGGTTAGGTACCTTTTGGCTCACGCGTGAGGTATTTACAGCCTTAACGTTTATATTGAAATGGAATTAGTGATGATAACTAAATTATGACACATACACGGATTTGGCTTCCATTGAAAAATGTACAGTGAGACGTAGGTTTAAGGTATACAGTGTAATGGTCTCGTTGAACCACGCAAGTTAAATAAAAGCATTTGATCAAATTAAGTGCCGTTTGAATATTTGTTCAGTGAACATTTCTGTTTAACATTATATATATTTACATTCTGTATATTGATTTTTCAAATAGGAAGGTTTAATTTACGCTTTAATATCGGTTTAAATGTCTAACTTTGTAAATTTTTACAATATTTTACCTGTGACATGTTAGATGAGTTAGTTTGCATCGTGATAACACGTTACCATGTTAAAATAATCATCGTTTGTGTATTTTTTTTCTTAGCCTATATGGGTGTCCCACTGCTGGGCAAAGGTCTCTCCCCATGAATGCCATGACTGCCGCATCAGTGCCTCCTCCTGCCAGTTGGCGAGAAAGGCAAGTCATCCCGCCATCTCCGTTTAGGCCTGTCTCGTCTGCGTCGCATTTGTGGCATCCACTTGGTAGCTATATTACCTGTCCCATTTGAGCCTAGTAGTCCGCGATAAATTATAATATGTTAAACAAATTGCCACTTAGAACAGTCGCCATTTCGTCTTTGGATCATTGTCAGTTGTAAATACAAAAGTTGTCCACCCGGTGGTCAATAGTTACCGGCTTATGTACATATATGTTTTTATTACATGGATTTATAGTTATGGAAACATTGTTTATGCGGGTTACTAGACCAATCCAAAATTAAACTTTGCACTTAACTTTTGATATGTCCACCGAAAAGACGCGAACCTAAATCTGACAATGACCCTTTTACCAAATACCCGTGTGTAGTGATGTCCCCCAAAAGTTGTTAGAAGTATGTTAATGAGAAAAGTTTTCCTCTTGACGACTGAGAGGAAACAAGCTACACACATCGTGTAGGTAACTTGATATTCTTATTTTGCTTTAGTGAATATGTTTATTAACTTAGTACTCAGTTCAACTTTTAGGTAATCAGTTTAATGATATGCTATGTTACGATTCGTAAAATTCCATTCGTACTTAATTCGTAATTTACGAATAAAAAACTCCCGTTCGTTAGTATTTTGTTTCGAAAAAACATACTAGAGGTACTGTAATCATATGTTCGTGTAATCGCCCGAATGTAATTTTGCTCTAAGAAACGACAATCTAATTAAACTCCAGTGATTGAATTATCTAAATGCTTAGATAAAAGGTAATATTGCTTTTACATACCGCTGTTATTACTAAATGATGTAAACTCGAATGCTTGCTCAGTTCCCCTACCTAAAGGTTCATATTGTGATAACAATAGCAACGTTCATGAAAATTGTGTAATAATGTTGTGATAACTGCATAGTAAGTAAATACCTATTGTGATAATATTAACGATAATGAAGATTGTGTAACAATGTTGTGATATAGTACTGCAATAGTAAATAAGGTTGTAAAACATTAACGCTCGAATTCCAATTGGTTTAGATTGTACCATAGATAATATATGTTTAATTGCTTTTTGAACGAGCGAGCAAAGTGATATAAGCATTCATTTTAGCTTGGGCAAAATTCGTATGTCCGGTTTTTTTTGACCTGACTGTGGCTTTATAGGCCGGGCCCAATAAAGCGATAGGAGTGCGCGCTTGGAGAGTGGCCTGGGGAAAACCCAGGGGAAAACCTCCGACACGACCACGCGGGCGGTTTAAAATACTGGAATACTCTAAGAGTTTGCGTTTCATTGAGGTTGGTTGAGCGGCTTCAACCAAATCTGAGGTGTGAGTGGAATCGAGGTACTGGGAGTCTTGTCGCTGGTTCACTAAACCTAGCCTAGCTGAGAAGAGTCCAGCAAGAAACTCAGCTAGGCCCGACTTGGGCCGGACTGACTCTACCCGATATGCGGCGGTACCGGGACGAATAGGGACTATATGTGTCATATTAGACGTCTTCAAAGTTCTAGTAAAGACCCTGACATTATGAGGACATTTCTAGCAACGAAGCTAATATTGAAGCCACGCCCCTTACGTATCGCGGATATCACAATATCCGGATTTGCTCAGATATTATCACGATACTGCAATACACGTCAACATTTCTGTGATACAGATCATGATATGAGTGTATCGCATGATAATAATCACCGTGAAACCGACCCCATAGGAAAAAAATCGATTATTGAAAAAAACGAATATTGTATCTTCAAAAATCGATTGTTTTTTAATCGATTTTAATTTAGAGCAAAATAACCGATTATTTAATAATCGATTTTTCAAGACGGAAGTGACATCCCTAGGTGTATACAACGCTTCACTACGTAGTATAAAACAAAGTCGCTTTCTCTGTATCTATGTCCCTATGTCCCTATATCCCTATGTATGCTTAAATCTTTAAAACTACGCAACGGATTTTGATGCGGTTTTTTTTAATAGATAGAGTGACTCAAGGGGAAGGTTTATATGTATAATACATGCATCAGCATTGCACCCGTGCAAAGCCGGAGCGGGTCGCTAGTAAATACTATTACTCTCTTCAATCGAAGCCGAGACAATCAGTCTCAATACGGATGTTCACACCAAATAAGAAAATAAATTCGAATTTAGTATTAATTATTTTCAGCCAACACACCTATTCACAATACTCCAAAATCCCTAAACAATGAACCCATTCAGCTTTTAATTAATGGAGCCAAGTCTCGGAACAGCAGGTTTAAAGTTCCAATGAACGGATCGAGTTTACCCGATACTTGCTTTGTGTTCGATTCTCTCGAATTTCGGACTTTCTTTGAGCCCGGGTCCGCTTTCAAACAGCTTTGTTATCATGTTTTGCTATTAAGGGGCTTAACACCCAATGACCTTTCGATCTGTAACTCTGTTTTCTCGTGCTTTTTATGGGACAACGCAGGGGCGTATTTATCCTAGGGCCACGAGGGCCATGGCCCGGGGCGCCAATCCGCCAGGGCGGCGTAACCGCCCTCGACCTGCAGCCGCAACGTGTGTTTTTATTACAGAATCCTTAGAATTTCATTTCAAGTTTTCTTTTCAATTTTCAAACTTTATTGCATTTTTTGAAAAAAGCACTATAAAAGCCTCTTCGGTACCGGGGTTGCCAGCCTCGTCTCTCTAGATGGCCTCGTTAATACTCGGCCATCTATAACTACTCGACCGGCAATCCCCTATTTCGCGGCCTCTTCAGTAATGTGCTATAATAAAATAAAAATGTAGACTATTAAAAAAAAATCATTATTTTTCTTGGTTTATGGGGCGGCGAACCTTATTGGCCCGGGGCGCCAAATTTAAAAAATACGCTTCTGGCACAACGGGTTAAGAACAACGAGGTTTACCGAAATAGTATCCCATATTTACTTTAAAACTCACTGCCGGGGCGGGTCGCTAGTTTATTATATAACTAGCCACCCGCCCCGGCTTCGCACAGGTGCACCATTTAATGGATGTTATTATACATATAAACCTTCCTCTTCAATCACTCTATCTATTAAAAAAAACCGCATCAAAATCCGTTGCGTAGTTTTTATTTAAGCATACATAGGGATATAGGGACAGAGAAAGCGACTTTGTTTTATACTATGTAGTGATTAGTAATGAGTTTCCGGCTTAGTTATCTATTCTTCTGAGGCCGGGTTTTATAAAGATCCGTTAGACCAAATGTCAGATCAAATTTCAGTAACTCAGTACATTTTTTGACATAACAAACCGACATATAAAGGCCTAACGGCCCTAACGGATCTTTATAAAACCGAGCCTGAATGTACTAAGAAGACTGACTTTGATTGATTAAATATTAACTAGAACGTTCATTATTCTTCGGAAAACTCAACTTCCTCAATTAAACAACCCCAAGGAATCGAGTCCGGAACAGAAACCGGGTCGACGCGAAGTTATGTCGGTCACTTGCCAAGTTCTTGTGTTTCTAAAGTAAAGATCAGTCAGCTGATGACTTAAGGCCCGGGTACAAATTGAAAAGAACCATTTCAGAATATATTTATTGCCTCAAATTAATAATCATAATCATAATCCTTTATTGCACCATGGTATACAAGTTGTTATATTATATTATAGTCTCTCATGGACCCGTTTCGGGTGTAGCAATTGTAAATTTACACATTACATATCAAAGAATTGTAATAATAAATACCTAAATAAAACATGGCACAAAATGATCCTTAATTAACAAAGACATACAATTAAAAATATGAATCTTCTATCCTTTGAACTAATTACTATCATTATAAAAATCTTCAAGCGTATAGTAGGTTTTTTTTGTAAGGAATGACTTCAACTTTTTTGCATATACTGTATCTTTTTCCTCTGCTTTGATATGGTTTGGAAGGTGGTTGTAACATTTTACTGCTGCATAATGGGGACTCTTTCGGTATATTTCTAATTTTGGTGCTGGTAATATTAATTTGTATTTGAACCGTTTATTATTATGCTTTGTAAACAGGTGAGTGTTTTTCCGCACAAACAAGCATAATTCTAAAATACATAGGCATGGTAAGGTAAGTATTCCATGTTTAGCAAAGTGAGGTGGGGTGAGTGGGGCGGGTGGTGTCGTGAGTGAATATAAATAGATAGATAGATACGAACTCTTTACAGACTAAACATAAACAGTAGTACTTAATATCTACAGTTAAAATTGAAAACAAAACATTGGTTGGGCAAAGGGTTCCAGTCTCAGCTTGTGCCAAGCACAGGGCCTGACGCTGGTTTTCAGAAAGGACCCTAGAGAGATCGGTCAGTCGATCACTGGTTAACAAATTACTGTGCTTATTTACAGTGCTTATAATAATAATATATTAATAAAATAAAATGTGAAAGACAATACAGGAAGATTTTTTTTTATTTATTCTACGAAGGTGGCATACAAGTATATGGTCTGTCTGATGGTATTACAAAACCGAGATTAGTTTACGATAAGAATAGCTGTCATTTCATGTACACTGACGTGAGCATGAACAACAAACAATCATTTTAAACTCTCGCGCTTTGTAAACATATTTAAAGTTTTGTTTAAACGTGTCGAAACGTCGGTAACAAAGGTAAATACATAAATATCGCGTTAGACCCGTTTAAACAAATCTTTAAGTAACAAACAATCACTCAGAAATGTTTTCAAAGAGCAAGCCCTCTTAACATTAACTAGCATTTACATTTTTTTTTTGAGAACCTGACTGTGGCTTTATAGGTCGGGCCCAAAGCGATAGGAGTGCGCGGTTGGAGAGTACACTTATCAAGTAAAGTGTTTTTATTGTACCGCTGATTTTTTAAATGCGTTATTGTAAATTGTGACTTTAATTTGATGTGTTTACCTAAACATTTCTACGCCGCAGCTGCCGGCAGAATATGCGAAACTCATAATATTCTAAATTTAAATTTAGAATGAAGGAAAAATTTAGGCACCGAGCAAGATACGAACCTGCGACCTACCGGCACTCGCGGCCAGTCGCTCTAGCCAACTGAGCTATAGGTGCAATCGCTACCCAGTTCCAAATTCATCAACCGTTTCTTCGTGTTAAGCAGTACCGCTGCTAACGTAAACTATTTTTATACAAACAAACGCCTTAAGGGAGGCGTACAGCGACATCTACCAGAAGACTCATGCTTCATTAACGGCACTAACGTCTCAAATCATATTGAGAATCGTCAGTTACGATGCGCCATCCCATACCCAAATTTAGAATGAAGGAAAAATTGAAAAATTTAGGCACCGAGCAGGATAATAATATTCTACTAACCAAAATTGTACCATATTCTTTGAAATAAACTTATTATTATTATTATTACTTGTGACGCTATAGACTAGTATCCTATTTTATTTTCACGATGTTATTCGAATTTATTTTTAAAAGATCTTCAATTACCAGCACCTATAAGTATAGGTTCAGTTACAATTAAAACACAACAAAAGAGAATGCGAGTTAAAATAAGCCCTTGCTGGCGGCCGTTGGATACGGTTCATATTTGACAGTTAAATGTGACATCATCAAAACTTAAGAGCTTCGCTCTTGTCGGTGGAGTAACCGCCACTCTTCTCTATTCATTGCCAGTTCCTTGACTTCCCCATACGACTCGGCAACTTCCTCCCTCACTTGGTTAAATGTGACGTTGGCATAAAAAAATACTGATCACATTATAGTAGATTGTATAGGGTTTAAAATGAGGCGTATTACCACGAGATAGATATTTTCCCGAACGAAGTGAGGGAAAATAGTTCGAGGGGTAATATGGCTTTTAGACCAGAGTTATACACTCTATTTTTCACTTCGATAGCGAGAAAATAAATAAAGGTTAACCTACCCAAAATTAACAATAAATTCCACGGCGAAGATATATACTTTTGCAGCATGATTTTTTTTCTATACTCCTTTGACACACAAAGCATAGACACTGCGGTTCGCGCGCAACATTCACGCGCGAAAAAAGCTAACTGACCTTCCATTGAGCGCTTCAAAGTGTTGCTCGAACGATTTAACCACTTTTTTAATTATTGTGAAATAGGGACTACTACAAACTTAATCTTTAGACTCTTTAGAAAAATTAATTATGTTTCCAGATTGGTCGATTTTAGTAAAGCTGTATTCTGGTTGGTTAATACCCAATAGTAAATATTTTTTTAAGAGTTAAATTAGTGTTCTGTAATTGGTGGATTTAATAGGTGAAGTATTTTGATTGGTCAAATTCAAATATTTTGTAAATCATAAATATGTATTCATATTTTCCCTAGGGGTTAAAAGTACTACTTTACCCCGCTTGACAAGTCTAATATGACACACTTTTCGAGCATGAGAAGTGAAAAATACGTATGGCAATACACAGTCACAGAATCCACGCGTGAAATCCACTCCCCTAACACTTTTACCTACTACAAAATCCATTTGCGCCGAATGAAATTGGACATAAAACGTAATATATATCAGCAAAACGGCGGCATGTCACCCGTCAATCACGTTATCGGCTGTCATTTCCACATGATCCGGTTCCGCCGCTCGTTTCAGAGGGGAAACGGTTATCCGTTAGGTAGTTGCATTTTCCGCGACAAAGGAGGATACGAGACTTTATTACGTCACATTTTTTGCACGTCACCGCGTGACGTCAATACGGTGCTTGCGTACGGCGTGATCGGGCGTGGTATCGTATTGCAAGGTGCACAGATATTGATATTATTGATTTTAAAATTTTTAATGCAAATCTTATTGTATAATTGACATGTTTATATACTACCATAAAAGTCTATTTATTGAAATTTAGAATAAATAAATAAATAAATATTAGAGGACAATCTTACACAAATCGAACTAGCCCCACAGTAAGCTC
The DNA here is from genome assembly GCA_963556455.1 of Epiblema foenella. Lineage (NCBI taxonomy): Eukaryota > Metazoa > Arthropoda > Insecta > Lepidoptera > Tortricidae > Epiblema > Epiblema foenella. The sequence goes on from OY747111.1 coordinate 18,269,312, forward strand.
AAGAAGGCTTGTGTTATGGGTACTAGACGACGATATATTTAATAGATATAAATACTTAAATACATAGAAAACATCCAAGACTCAGAAACAAATATTCATGCTCATCACACAAATATTTGCCCTGACCGGGATTCGAACCCAGGACCGTCAGCTTCACAGGCAGGTGCACTACCCACTAGGCTAAACCGGTCGTCAGAATGAAGGAAAAATTTAAAAATTTAGGCACCGAACAGGATTCGAACCTGCGACCTCCCGGCACTCGCGGCCAGTCGCTCTAGCCAACTGAGCTATAGGTGCAATCGCTACCCAGTTCCAAATTCATCAACCGTCCCTGACGAACTGACGATTCTCAATATGATTTGAGACGTTAGTGCCGTTAATGAAGCATTAGTCTTCTGGTAGATGTCTCTGTACGCCTCCCTTAAGGCGTTTGTATAAAAATAGTATATTTATTGATTTACAAGCGGTAATAATAGTTAAATAATAATAACTCAAATAATACTAAAACAAACTTAAAGCTAGAACAGGCCCTTGGGGCATTGTACCGAGGATGCTGGCGGCATTTCCTCGCTGTATCGCAATGCTGATACGTTGTGAGAGGAGCATCATCCTGTTGTGGATTAGTTTTTATTTTCAGTGACTTAGAGACCACATAAATCTCTAACAATATTAAATAATTCTTAATTTTGACGCTCAGAGACCATGTACATCTCTGGGATATTATATTAATTTCATTATACTCCTTGTTTAATCTTGAGACCTTATACATATATAATTTTACTGATGTTGTAATATTTGTAATAGATAACTTTGCAAGTTTATCTTCACTGTATGACATTAATTTTGTTATAATTGTAAACTCGAAATTATTATTCTTGAACTGTAAATTAATATTTTGACATGAAAAATGTATTACTTATTATAGTCAGACTTTCTTAAATTGTAAATTAATATTTTGACATGTAAAAGTGCCCTTGTGGCCTATTTGCAAAATAAATGTTTGATTTTGATTCTGATCTATAATTCTTAAGCGTTGCCGCACCCTTGAAAACCCTTTTCACATTTCAGTGTCACTTTATTACTCAATATTACTTATTTTTTCCTGAGACCATTTATCAATCTCCAGACGAATTATCCGATGACAAAAATAAACGACCTTGGCACACAAGAGTAGTTTACGAAACAAATTGAAACAACATTAATTATTTGTCGCTAAACGCCCACGGACAGGTGAAATCACAAAACCGAGCCAAAATTTACAAATGCCGCTTTTCTTTCGGACTAACGAATCGCATACAAACTGTGAACACATCCAAAATTCCACTAAAATGACACATACCACACTTACTTCCTCGGCATCATATCCCACTCTCCCTGATATTGAAATACGAGCTTTATCGAGCAAATATTAATGTTGCTTTTGCGAGGATGATGTAAGCATGTTTCGAGGTATGCGAATTAAATAATTCCCGTCCTACGGGCCGGACAGCATTAAATATTCAAGGTTGAAACCTTTGGGAAATAACAGTTGGTAATGGAGCCACATTTGCACGGCATTTAATATGGCGGGTGTATGTGAGTGATGTATAAAATATGATCGGGACTAAGGATGTATAAAATGTGGTCCTAAGAAATAAGTTTGAACAGGCACGGGTAACTTTGCTGCGAAAACAGAAATTTATAATGCTGAGGTACATTAAAAATCTATCCCAGCATCTCCATCATCTTACCGATTTACAGGAGAACACAATTAATATGGCGCGCGTCAAAGCTCTTAAGTAGTTGACTGAGAGACTATTATTGCTTAATCCACACGCCTTATTACTTGGGTAGTGCTATACCCCCTTATTCATAAAACTTAACAAACCTGTGCTAACCAAAATGTCTGTTGTCACTGTCTCACAAGCACGTGTGTCAGAGTGACAAATACGGACAAACGAACTTTAGCGGCTAGTTAACTAATATAGGTTTGATAGACGTTTATGAATACGGGGGTTAATGTATTCAAGAACTAAAGATTTAACGCAACCCGCAGTCTGCGGGGCAAAACCCAACATAACAATACTTATAACGATTTGTACCTTTAGTATAAGTTTTTCGAAACATAACGCAAACAAACGCGTATGCGTTTCAGTCTAAATTTATATAGCAACTCAGCAGCGCGTCTGGTGGCCTTAGGTAACAACTTTTTTGCAATACAAATTGAGACTAAACGCAAACGCGTTCGTTTGTGTTTTGTTTCGAAATACAAATACTAGAGGTAGCACAATATTCCCTTGTACGAAGTAACATTAGTTTATACACTACTAGCGACCCGCCCCGGCTTCGCACGGGTGCACTATTTAATGGATGTTATTATACATATAAACCTTCCTCTTCAATCACTCTATCTATTAATAGAAACCGCATCATAATCCGTTGCGTAGTTTTAAAGATTTAAGCATACATAGGGATATAGGGGGGTGGATCAACTTTTTTGTGTTGTTATTTTGACCCGTTGTCCAAGGGACAATAGTGGTGCAATTTGTTCAAAAAAATGTAGTATTAAGTTCTACTAACATGCTTAGTAGATGGATCATTATGGAATTAGCTTATAAGTACTACACATGCGCATGTTTGATAGACTTAAATAGCATAAAATCACGATTGTATTCGAATTTTGTCCCCTGGACAACTAGACGTAACCACGGCAACGAGTGGCACTAAAAAGTTGATCCACCCAGGGACAGAGAAAGCGACTTTGTTTTATACTATGTAGTGATAAAAAACACTGAAAGGGTTTAAAGGACAACGAACTGAACTCGTATATTGTTAGTTAGCCAAAGGACGAAAGCTATCATTATCGAGCGTCCATAGGCTACGGTGACCGCTTACCATCAGGTGGGGGGTACGCTTGTTTGTCACCGACGTGGTATTAAAAAAAGCCATAACTTGCCTCATGGCATTAAGTCCGCCCTTTGTACTTATATTCTTTTTGTGCAATTAAGTTTAAATAAATAAATAAATAACTTTATTATGTTTAACTAGTTGAATAACTTGTTTGATACATTAGTCTTAACTTGATTTCTGCGGGTAGTACATACATACATCCATACATACATAAACTGACGCGTGTATTCCCAAAAGGGATAAGCAGAGCACATGAAATTTAATTCCAGTACCACATTTCGGCAATTGCAGGCCTAAAGATGGAGAAAATGTGATATTGCAGTGATAAGTTGCTAGCCCATCGCCCACAACACACTACAACCCCGTTCCCATAGTCGGCTCTTACGACATCCACGGGATGAAAGGGAGAGGTACTACTCTAACCCGGAACCACACGGGGTTACTCTGTAATATAAGTCCCGTTTGCGTCCGGTCTGGCTCTTCGAAGACATAATTCTTAATTTAAACTGTACATTAACCATTCACTTATCATGATGCACTGGCAACACTCGAATAATCGTTATCGGTCAATTGGTCTCTTTATTCACATTTCAATTAGCTATAAGTAATTTTCGTTTCAATATTGCAGATGGAATAGCGAGATCAAAAGCATATATATATACAGTCGTTATAGTATTTTATGCAATAGTTGTATAAGAGGGTTCAAAAAAGGTGAGTGGCGTGTGTAACAATTTGAGGCGAAGCAGAAAATTGTTAATGAAGACGCCATGAGCCTTTTTTGACCTACTTATACAACGTTGCATACATTACTTTTTCTACGACTAGGGATTAAATAATAAAACACAAAATTAAACAGCAATACAGCATAAGAAAGAGCGGTAAGTTTGATAGTGACAAATGACAGTCCACAGAACGTAATCATAGACACGGTAATTTTTTTTCAACTGTCATTTACTGACTTGCGTTTTCTCTTATCTTGGCAGTAATTATTTTAGTTTTGTTATTGTTTCAAACCATATGAATTCAGTTGTTAGTTAAGTTGGAGTTTTGATTTTCGTTGTAAATTTAGTGTTGTATTTTTTTAATTCGTTGGATTCACAGGGCACCTTTTGCAGCAATTGCATTATATCACATAATAACCCCCTTTATGAAGAATAGACTAGATAAACCTTTTTGAAATTGCGTAAGACATGCTTTTATATCCGTTTGCGGGATCATATAATTGACAGATACCGGAGTAGAAAAAAGATGTATTTATCATTCGCCGATTTTATTTTGTTTTCAATGTTATTGTATTTTATGTTTATTCAATGCATTGACAATCACAGTAGAGAAAATATAGCGGTGTAATTTTTCTTTTGAACCTGACTGTGGCTTTATAAGCCGGGCCCAATAAAGCGAGAGATGCGCGGTTGGAGAGTAGCCTGGGGAAAACCTCCGGCACGACCACGCGTGTGGTTTGGAACACTGGAATTCTCTAAGAGTTTGCGCTCCAGTGAGATTGCTTGAGCGGTTTCAACCGAATCTGAGGTGTGAGTGGAATCGAGCTATTGGGAGTTTTGTCGCTGATTCATTAAATAGCCTAGCTGAGAAGAGTCCAGCAAGAAATTCAGCTAGGCCCGACGTGACATACTGAAATCAAAACGGAATTCTAAACGCGTATCTCAGGTGGATCTCTATAGCAATCGACACTTGGAGTTAATTTTATACGGTACTAATGCGTTTTACATGTCCAAGTAAGCCAGTAACGAAACGGCATAATAAGCTGTACGTATTGAGGGTTGATGGGACTTTATAATTGATCGAGGTCTGCCGAATCTGGCGGCGTATTGAATATAAATACACGAATTACGATGGTGGTGCTTAAGTTTGTAATGGCTGTAGCGATTTTGGAAAGATTATGAGGTCGCGTTATTATATGATGCTATGTTCAGAATTAGTACATCATTACTGCAGAGGCCGCGAAATAGGGGATTGCCGGCCGAGTATTTATAGATCTAGATATACAAAGCCGGCAATCCTCTGTTCGCGCCGAGGCTTGCATAGTGCTTTTCTCAAAAAATGCAATGAAATTTGACAATTATAAGAAAACTCGAAATTAAATTAAGTATTCTATTCAGTAATGAAAACACGCGCTGCAGCAGCCGTTGGCCGGCGTCTTGCTGATCGTCTTCTGTTTCCGGGGCGCGCCGAACCGCGGGCCGCGGAAACAAAAGACGATCACTTTGCCGGGCTAGACCGGACATGGGACGCTCGTTGCGCCGCACCCGGAGACGTCGTAATACTTCGCACCCCGCAGGCGAATCACGAACCTTTATGTACTTGCTGTAGATAGATTTTAGATTTTGTATGTATAAATGTATGAGCTGGCAATTAAAATTTGTCATTAAAATTTACCTAACGGTAGTACAAAAGTTACGTGTTTGCAGCGAACGTGTTTGTACGCAGTTGTAACGAACATAACGTCAATATTTCATTGCATGTTTGAGAGAAGTACATACATTACTTGCCTATGACAGTAAAACTATAAAAGTCTCTGATCGCAGATTTGATGCTCGAGCCGAAGGCAAGGGCGATAAATATTGCTGCATTTTTCGCTTTTGATAGTCCTATTGTACCCCAAAGTAAAGGTTACGGGAAAGTGCACATCAGTGCCTTTACCATGCGTTTACATGACCGTACTCGCTAGCGACTGCGTAAAAAATTACGGGCAAAAGTACAGCGACTCAGGCGGTTACGCAATAGAACTAAGATCGGCATACTAAATCGTTTACGCAGTAGCTAGCGAGTACGGTCATGTAAACTCATGGTAAAGGCACAGGTGCGCTACCACGAACAGCAAACGAAGTTTTCGTTCTTTGTCGCACTTGCACGTTCGGACGTAAGCGCGACAGAGAGAGAAAACTTCGTTTGCTGTTCGCAGTAGCCCCTCTGGGATGGACTCGAGCTCACATGCGTCATGCCGCAGATCTATCACGTGCGGCACGCCGCATGTGGCATTCACAATCGTAAAACACGGTTTATGCTCCATTTTCATCGCATGGGGAGATTATTGTGTTTATTGCCGTACAGTAAATGTGGCATGGGTTAGTATTTTGAGCCTGCGATGGCTGCGATACGAATACACATAGAACATTCAGATAGTGATGATTCTAACCCACAAGTTATGTATGTAGAGGGGCTACTCAGAATTTCGTACAGTGCCGTACCTTTCACTCATATATTGTGTAGCACAAGAGTGAAAGGGATGGTACGACATGAAGTGCGGAGTACAGGCTCTGCTCCTTGTGTATAATCCAGTTGCTATGACGTAACAAGGGTTACCTATCGCAAATTCGAATTTTTTTCAAAATTGTATTTCGGCTAGGACTAAAAATTACGTTCATTATTATGATCAACCTACAAACAGTCGATACAATTATTAGTCGATTTTGTCCCAACAAGTCTTTCTGGGCTTTTATAAAAAAAATAACCTCGAAGATTAAGACGGGAGCTTCGCTTCCCTTCAGCTCCCGTCTTAATCTTCTAACCTATCCGCATTAGAGTCGATTTTGTCCCAACAAGTCATTGTGGGTTTTTATAAAAAAAATAATTTCGTAGATTAAGACGGGAGCTTCGCTCCCGCTTAGTCTTATATAACGAAATTATGGAAAATGTCACGACTTTCCGTATCATTGAAATTATGAAAATGTGGCTAACGTATAAGTTGTCAAATGTAAAAATTGGGAATTGTAAAGCGGGCTTTTGAATTGCGGACAAATTACATTGTGGTAAAATGAATCCGTGGTATTTCAAACAGTTGCGAAACAAAGTATTTGGATTGTAAAGATTCGGTGAACCGTTTTCGGACAAGTGAAATTCGGTAAATAGATTTTCGAAACATCGATAGGTTACCCGTAACAAGGTGGGGGTAGCTGGAAAGTGTTCGGAACTTAATGGAACTTTACGGAGTTATTTGGGGGTTCACTAGGAAGACTATCCTAAGTTTTTCACCTCGAGGGCCCTGTGCTGACCTGGGGGGGAGCAATATGTCTGATAATTTTCAGATTTTCGCTTATATCTCTTGAACTAATGACATTTTGGTTCCACATTGTATGACAAAGTTAAAGATCATTAAATTCCCTAAATGTTCGTTGTTGAACCATGTTTTCAGGACTTCTATTAACGGAGATACAGCAGATCAAAGTTATAGTATGGAGGCAAAATTACAAAATGTCGTCTCCTTCACGATTTTCGTCGACACAGCTGCTATATACCTAAAACATTCCCCCCCCAAGTCAGCCCAGGGTCCTTGAGGTAAACTAGGGATAGTCTTCCTAGTGTACCCCCAAATAACCCCGTTAAAGTTCCATTAAATGCCGAAAACTTTCCAGGTATAAAGTACATAACAGCTGGATTAGTAACTGTGATGTCAGTGATCATTCTGTGATCTTTGTGCATAATAGTAATTCAGGGAGAGCCTTTTATACCTCCCTGTGTGGCTAGCACAACTTTTATTTTTATTTTATTTTATTTCGAAAGGTACATAAAACAGACAGTAATCGAAACGTACAGTGAAATAATATATATAAGAAGACACATGACTAGATTACAGTCCAAAAATATATGTACACATCATGGCTATGAGTTATAATTTAGAGAGAAAATAAAAAAGTAGTTTGAATTACAGAGGAAGTGAATAGCAAAAGGCGAACAAACAAGTTATTCAATCATTTTAAATTATTTGTAGCTAAAAATACAGATTTTTTGAATTGAGAGATATTGGAAACATAAACATCAAGGTCCTTACAGACGCGAACCAAGTCATCAAACTCCCGACACATGCGAACAACTGGATTATAATATGAAGTATTATTTCGGTATACAGCCAGAGTAAAAGTTTTCGGAGAACGAGTCCTGTAAACTATATTGATATTCAAAAGTGACAATAATAATAATAATAATAATAATAATATATTCTTTATTGCACCACAAAAAGAAACTGTCACAAGATTAACCTTAAAAACTAATAGGTAACAACAGGCGGTCTTATCGCTATAGAGCGATCTCTTCCAGACAACCTTTGGGTAGCAGGAGTTGAAAACTTAAAGAAAAATAACAACAGGTAGTGCTAGGATAAAGCAAGAAAGATAGAATAACACACACATCTAGGCTAATATATACAGCTAACAATACAATACATTAATAAATATATACATACATAACTACATAAATATTTATATATACATATATATATACATAGCTACAAAGATAATACAAGCTAAGAGAGTGACAAGTAATGATGTCTCAGGAGATTTTTGAAAATGGGCAGAGACTTGGCACATCTAATATCTAACGGCAGAGCATTCCATAACCGAACAGCTTGAAAAGTGAAAGATTCGTTGTAAAATTTTGAAGAAGAAGGTGGTGGAGCAAGAAGTCTGTTTTGAGTAGATCTCACGGACGAGAGGTACCTAAAACGTTCTTTGAGATATGCAGGGGTGGTCGGGTTGAACAGTACACTATACAGAAGAGCTAGGATATGCGAATCACGACGAAGACGAATAGGAAGCCACTTGAGTTGAGAACGAAAGCTGGAGACGTGGTCATACTTGCGCAAGCCAAATATGAACCTGATGCAAAGATTTTGAAGCCTCTCAAGTTTATTTAGCTGGTCCTCAGAAAGATCAAGATAGGAAATGTCGGCGTAATCTAGGATAGGGAGAAGAAGAGATTGAGCAAGCGCAGTTTTAGTGGCGAGCGGTAAGAAGTTACGAAGTCTACGGAGTGATTCCACAGAAGCAAACATTTTCCTGCTGACCTCGCTCACCTGAGGTATCCAAGATAAAGTGCGGTCGAAGATAATGCCAAGATTTTTCACTTGGTGTGAATACGGAATTACAACACCGTCAAACATAATGGGCGGCAGAGTACCAAAAAGGACCCGAGGCATGAGCTTAGGACTACCTATAATTATAACTTGAGTTTTACTCGGGTTGACTTTGAGACCGTAGCGCCTACTCCAGTCCGAAATGCGTGCCAGATCATTATTAGTGGAGAGAATCAACTGAGGTAGATCGCTTATTGCACCCTGAGAGTAAATTTGGAGATCGTCGGCATAAAGGTGATAAGATGAGAAGATATTGCTCGTAATGGAATTAATGAAAATAGAGAAAAGAAGAGGCGACAACACACCACCTTGCGGGACGCCGGCAAGCGTGTTGCACCATGAGGACCGGGAAGAATCTACCTTTATACGCTGCCGACGACCAACTAAGTAACTATGAAACCAATCAATTACCGCAGGAGATATGTTAAGAGAACGCATTATACCAAGCAAAATGTCAGGATCAACCGTATTAAAGGCATTGCTGAAATCCAACAGCGATAACACCGTGACCTTTCTGCTATCCATGCCCGCACGAATATCATCAGCGATTTTCACCAAAGCGGTAGCCGTACTATGACCCGTACGAAAACCGGATTGAAAAGGGTTCATGAGATTATTCCTATTAAGGAAGGATGTCAGCTGTTGATGGATAAGGCGCTCAAGAACTTTTGATAGGAATGGGAGAATGGATATGGGGCGGTAGTCAGAAAAGGAAGAGGGATTAGACTTTTTCGGCAATGGAATTATATCGGCATCTTTCCAGAGCGAAGGAAAAACGCTAGACGAAATGGATTTATTAAGGATGCAGGTGATAATAGGAACAAGGAGATCAAGGAGAGGAAGGATCATATTACGGCTAACACTGTCAACTCCAACGGCATTGGATGTAATGGATAATACGTTCTTCCTAACATCACTGTCAGTAAATTGAGTAAGAGAGAAAGGAGGAAAGTCAGGAGTTGGGACACTTGAAAGAACGTTAAGAGTATCGGACTTATCTGGTCCGGTAAAGGTCGTGGTAGAAGAAAAGTGCTGGTTAAGCTGGTTGAAGTCAACATTGTTTCCAATGGGATTTTTATGGGATTTTGGGATGGGATAGATAAGGAGAATCGATATGGGAATGGATAATTTTATATAAATAAATAAGGTCACTTGCTGACAAATCGTATCTCGCGCGGCTCAGCGATTCCTGTCTCGCTCGAATTGTGTGGGTTAGAAAGAGGAGGGTAGATTTTTCTCTACTCGCGTCGCGTCGCAGCGGTAGTTGTGCTAGCCCCCCTGAGGGGCTACCACGAACCACAAACGAAGTTTTCCCTCTCTGTCTCACTTATATGCAAACTTGCAAGTCCGACAGAGAGGGAAAACTTCGTTTGCTGTTCGCGGTAGCGCCACTGGCCTCATTAAGAGGCTCACAAAGCGCCTCAACGCGTCGTTATCACCTGTCACCCGCCCCTGTACCGCGTGATACGGCGAGCGGAGCGTTTCCGACGGCCTTTGTGAAGCACTGAATGCCAAGAGTTTATTGTGTGCTATTCAAAGCACATGATGATGTGTATAGAAAAGCGGCAGTTTGCTGAGTTTTCCAGTATGAAAAAGTACGTTTTTTTCAGGCAAACAAGCATACGGATATGTTTAATCTTGAGACCTTATACATCTCTAACTTTACTGATGTTGTAATATTTGTAATGTATAACTTTGCAAGTTTATCTTCCCTGTATGACATTAATTTTGTTATAATTGTAAACTCGAAATTATTATTCCTTCTTGAACTGTAAATTAATATTTTGACATGAAAAATGTATTACTTATTATAGTCAGACTTTCTTAAATTGTAAATTAATATTTTGACATGTAAAAGTGCCCTTGTGGCCTAATATTTGCAGAATAAATGTTTGATTTTGATATCTGGTGCCAAGCTGACGCCGTAGTTTATGGACGCTTGCTACTCAATAACAATTAAAAGCGTGCTGCCGATTCAGTTTAAACGTGAGAATTCTCAAAGTAGCGTATAATTATAGATATCGCAAGTGTATGTTTTCCTGACCCACGGTCTAAGATGCGTGACGTCATGCCTGCGTGGCCTCGTACTACAGTTGTGTAGAAAACAGGGTGCCGTTTTTGTCGTGAAATATTTGCTTTTATGTATATAGTTGCTGTACAATTTCTTTTATATTGAAACATGACAATTTTATTCGTAAATTTCAATTTACATTTGGCGAATACACAAAAAACAACGTTTCTGCGAATCTTTAGAAACATTTTCTTTTCGACAATATTCAGGTCAGGGATGTCACTGATTTGTATCGCATTTCAGTTTATTTTCAGTTTCAGTTTATTTTAATTCATTAACAATTTTCATTGTGTTTGAATGTCTTAATATACAATATTAAAGTAAAACATAATCGATTTCATAAAAATAATTATCTCTCTAATTAAAAATGTTCTATCGGGTGTAGCTTCGTTATTTTTTGAGATATTTTCATGGGACTTTCACCATTTGGCACAGTTTTATGTCTTCTTTCTTTTGAATTATAATTTGGATGCTAATAAATTTTAAGTCAATATCCTTATTTATTTATTTAATAGGCACGCAAAACAGATGAAACTTATTAAATGTGATATTCCACATCGAAAGGGACCTTATGGCGGCAGGCGCTTACGTTACACCTGAGATATGTTGAGATTGGTTGAGGGATGATTGGAGGTTCTAAGTGAAACCAGACATAGTAACACCGAAGATGTTGTATTCTCGGTAAAGTTTAAGAAAAGAACAAGGTATAACTAAACGTACGGAACTTATAGCTAGTTATTGCTTACATGCTATTTTACTCAATTACGTGCATCACATGTCGCAGGGCGTAACGATGAGTTACCGTTATTGTGTTAATTAGGCGTATAGTACACACCTATTCACTATTGTGTTGGAACAGCGGCAATAAAGGCGTAAGTGCCGGCCGCCATAAGGTTCCTTTCAATATGGATTATCACAAATGTAGAAGAGTTGATAATTTGAAGGTTCTGGTTGGGAATGCGACTCAAAACATGCATGCACAGCATGATTACAAAAAATGAGCGAAACCTATCCTAAAGTACATAACACATAACAATATACTGAGCATATACAATAGCTTTCATGTTACAAACAACTGGTATGACAAAATGCAACATGTTGGAAAGTTAAAAAGTTAAAATTTACCACTTGAGGGCTGGAGAAAGAAAATATATACATGTAAGTTTGTATTGTATTTGAAACCAATCGTCTACCGGTCCCTGGGATCCCCGGGATCAAAACAAAAGAATTCTATTTTTATTTTTTCCTCGGGAGACGATGGCTTAACACTAAGATGACTGAGCACTTGAACTGCACTTGGTCGAAATTCCTCTTATTCGAATCAAGCGCTTTGCATCACTTTTATTATGCGCACTTCTAAGGTTTGGAATTCTCTGCCGGCGTTTGTGTTTCCGAGCTCATATAACCTAGACGTTTTTAAGGCACGAGTGAATAGGCACCTTCAGGGTGAGCTCGCTTCATCGTCGGCCTCATCTTTGCCCCCTGGCTAGATGCTGGCCAAGAGCGATCCCATTTTTAATAATAAAAAAAAAAACAGAGAGCTTTGACCACCCGCCAACAACCAACCAACAAAAATTATAATAAAATGAATCATGCAACTTTTGAGCACCGTCGCTCAGTCGGCAGCCGGTGCGATTTGACTGATTCGATACGTCTGTCAAATTCGGTATTCAGTCTACATTAGTCGCCCTGAGGACCCAACGGGTACAGACAGAGGTTAAGTGAGACTCAAGTTGAACTCCTCTAAAAGAAAAGTAGTGAGCGTGAGCACTCCTCCCTTGGCCGAGTGTCCGAGTGACCCTTGCCTTGCCCGACCTTGCCGCTAACGAGCCCTTGTGCTCGAGTGGCGGGGGCGGGAACCGCGAAACAGGCACGAACCACTCTTTTACTTCTTTCTGGTAAGTGTTTGCACGTAGTAAATCCATACGTAAGTTTGTAAAACATATAATGATAAATTTAGCGAAGCAGATATGTTTCATATGTCGGAATCTCAATATAGACGTAGACTGCTCTGCAACTTAAAAAAAAAATAAGATTGAAAAGTAGTGTTTCGACTAAAAAAATTACCTAATCTAGTTTAAGTTTATTAATTTCTTGCATGTTTAATGTCCTCAAAGTGTTGAAATAAGTCTAATATGTTGTTTTTGGTTACCATCACGATTAAGTATGTCAATAATTTAGATGTATTACATAGTAGTGGCAGCTTTACTGGTCAATGTATCTATATAGTGTAAGTTATAATTTTAAGTATTATTTGTACCGTTGTTTGCCCAAATAAACATTAAAACATACCAATTTTTAGGGTTCCGTACACGAAGGGTCCAAACGGAATCCTATTGTTGTCACTCACGAGTCCGTCCGTCCGTCCGGTGCAATGCCTCAAGGGCCTATTTTATATTTATACAGGGTGTAACAAAACTAGTGATCCGTTTAAGGGCATATTCAGTATCGTGTTCGAACATTTTAGGAAAAATAGACTTATAGGTTTAGGTAACGGCGGTGTGGGTTAATGATTGAAAACAAACTCGTACGGTAAACTAATATAATTAGAAAAGTAAGAACAAAATTATTAAGCGATACGAAATGGCAGCGAGTTACGAGCGGACTGCCGGCGGTGCAGGAGCCTAGAGAGAGGGAGACGCGACCGGAAGGAAGCGAGACGGCTATACGTGGGTCATTGTCAGTTGTAAAAACAAAAGTTGTCCACACGATGATCAATAGTTAACAGCTTATGTGCATATACGTTACGTTTTTATTACATGGATTTATAGTTATGGAAACATCGTTTATGCGGGTTACTAGACCAATCCAAAATTAAGCTTTGTGGCCCTTAACTTTTGATATGTCCACCGAAAAGATGCGAACCTAAATCTGACAATGACCCACGTAAGGGCGCTTCAAATAGGTTGTTGGCGCGCATGCATCCTATAGATCAAAATTTTTTTGACGCAATAAATTTTTGGCGTTTGTATGAACAGTTGGACGACCTGCCCCATAGAAAAAAAATATTCGCGTCAAAAAAAATTTTTTTCTACTTTTTCCTAATCAGAACGGATCCTAACTAGTTTTTTTACACCCTGTATAATCAACCTAAAACTCTACGATCCATTCGGCTTTTGGCGAAAGCATTGACTATTTAAATATTTCTCTTATATATTACTAGCGCCCCGCCCCGGCTTCGCACGGGTGCACTATTTAATGGATGTTATTATACACATAAACCTTCCTCTTCAATCACTCTATCTATTAAAAAAAACCGCATCAAAATCCGTTGCGTAGTTTTAAAGATTTAAGCATACATAGGGATATAGGGACAGAGAAAGCGACTTTGTTTTATACTATTTAGTGATATTTGATCAGAAGCTTCGTAACTAATAAAGAGGTCGAACTGTACAGGCGCCATCAAACATTTTTAGAATTTTAAAAAGAACGAAAGAAAAAACATTGATTCATTTCACAAAGACAGTACAAACAGCCAGACTATACAACTACGAAATGGCCCCAATTCAGCGCAGTGCCAGCCAATAGCTATTAGCGTTTGTGTGCACCTAGGTTTTGCACCTTATTCCAATGTAATAAGGCGAAAAAATGTGTATACATCTTTTACGTCGATTGTACCATACACGTACGTAAAAACGATCATCACGAGTCGATTAGGGTCAGGTCAGTCGAGGAGCTTTCATACGTCGATGTTGGACAATCGTATCAATATGTTAAAGTTGCCCAGCATAAACAAGCACCATGTAATGCAATTATACAGTACAGTACCAGCTAATAGTATGTCATATCACCATCATATAATGTATTCCGGAGCAAACTTAGTGTGGCTCATAAATAAGAAATTTTACTGACATCAAGAATTTATGACATACGAATCCCTAGAGTAGGTAATTATAATTACAATGTAAGTATAAAGTTAATCTCACGTATGTATTTATTAAAATATTGTATAATGTAATAAAATAATGTAATGTAATAATAATAATTAATAATGGATAATGTGGTAATACTAATAATGATCAAATATATTTTGAATAGGTAACTAAAATGTATGCATAATGCATGAATTACATTTAACCTAATTATTTATTGAAATATTGTTTAATGTTATAAAATAATGTAAAAATAAAATAAAATAATGTAAAGTATAATAATAATTAATAATAGATTAATAGATTATGTATTAAAAATGACTTTAGTTAATAATATTACCTAATGCTATGCCCCAACAGGGCCCATGTGAGACTGAAAATATTATGTATAAGATCTGTAATACCATGGATGCAATAAATAAATAAATAAATATGTTTTTTTATGTTATACGGGGCAAACGAGCAGACGGATCGCCTGATGGTAATCGATAAAAAAAAATATCGCAATATTTGTGAATAACTATGTTACGTAACCAAATCTTCTTGCGAGTTTCAAAAGGACTATCTTCGTTTAAGCATGATTTTCTACAGGAGCTGTTTAAAAGTTAGTCAAAACTACATGATGGTAATATAATATGGCACCCATTTTAAGGGACATAAAAAAGCCTTAACAACCGAAAACTGCTTATTTGATCAGCAAAAATACTAGTTTCACAGAAAAAAAGGCGTTTTGTATTTTTGATGCGCAAAATCAGTATTTTAATTGTGCAGTCAAAATTTTTTGATGTGCAATTAAATATATACCATATAATATTAGCCGGTATGTATGGTGGCGAGAAACGTAATCCAATTTTACCTTCGCTAGAACGGATGAGTATTTTGCATTTTATAAGCATAGTTTTGTCGCTTCTATTCTTGCGATAAATAGAAGTTAACTTTAAGTTCAAGTTTTTAAATTGACTTTATGTGTGTTAACGATTTATCGTAAGATAAATACTAAAACTAATGATAGTTTTATTGCCTATCATATTCACGTCCTTACCGGTCTACAATGGCTACCAAATCAATGACCGAGCAAGCGAAGTCTCGCTGTTTTATATTGGGCAAAATGCTTTCGTACGTCCGGATGTGCGTCTATTTTGAGCCGGTCCATATTATATTTTTTATTCATAGTAGACTTATTATAGAGTTCTAAACTGTTGTCGGTTTTTTAAATTAAGTACCTATCGTTTTCAAGAAACATTCTTTTGAACGTCTGTTTATAGATGTAATTGCAACATTTTACATCTGTCAGCTGCCGTATAGATGCTTATTGTTTTTGTTTCGCAGCAGACCAAGGCACGATCCTATTAGTGCATCCAAACGTGTGGAATGTCAAAGATAAAATTCAAAAAATATGTATTTAAGAACGATACTAGGTTCATTTTATTGATACACAACAAAAAACGAGCAAAAAACAAACAACACAATAATATAAAGCATTATAAATAAAAAAAATGCCTTAAGTCTTCGGTGCTCGGTAGGGTTCCCAGAAGGCTGGCCGCATTGCCACGCTGGATAGCTATGCTAATCCGCTGGGCGAAATAGTGGCCAGCCCTCTGGTCACCGGAAACCTCTATAAGATATATTCTATAACGATACTTAATAAAAAAACTGGCAACAGCTTTGAACTCTATAATTAAATGAATACCACCGTAATAGTAGGTTAAGGCGTTTATCCAATACACACAGATTCTTACTACCACTAATGAAAAATGTTTACGGCATGAGGACCAATCTATATTTGCTTCCTAAAATAATAAATAGCCTCCCAACACACATACAAGATTCATACCTATCCAACCCTAGATTACTTAAAGATGTTAACAAATATTTTATGTCATGTAATAATTATGACTACGCCTTGTGATAAGTGCTTTCTTGTTGTTTGCCAATGAACTGAATGTAATGTAAGTCCTAGTCCGAACTCTAGCTGTAAATAAGCCATTCAAGGCTTTAGCAGTTAAGCAATTTCAAACTCTGCGTTAAATTATTTGGAACTTTAATAATAATAAAAAAAAAAATAAGTCCACTATCAATAAAAAATATAATATGGACCACTACAAAAAACTTAGGGTTCCCAATTCTCTTCTACAGGTGGCATTTCTCAACAGATCTTCGTGAACCTTTTGATGGATTTTTTGACGATTTTTTTTCTTTTCAGTGGCCGAGTGACGGCATTGTCATTATATAAAACTTCACTCGCGAGGGCTACAACTCACAATGCCACTAGTTATGATGGTGGAAATATCGCCAGGTTACAAGCAAAAGTCACTAAGTAACAAACACCTACTTACAATAAAGCTCGTATATCAGCCAGGGATCGGATACCGGTATTTTCTCCATAGAAAAATACCGGTATTATTACGGTCACCGGTTCATTATTTCGTTTTTAATGGGACAATCTAATAATACGACGTTGTTACCTAAATACATGATTCAGCCCTACGTAAAGAGCAAAAAATAATCCAAAATATTGGGCTAATTCAGGGCTTTTAAAAATACCGGTATCGGTCCCTGATATCAGCATCGTTTCAGTACTGAGATACGAGGTTTAGAAGAGTAGTGACAGATTTGATAGTGTGTTTTGCTTCTCACGGGACGATATATTGTGTTATACATACCCGTCCATCGCTTTTCCAGTATATGAAGAACCCATACTCGTCGACTTTGAAGGTGCAGTTCTGTTCTAACTCGGTGTTGTCTTTCTCTTCTGTCCAGCGGTCGAATACCGCGCCCTGGAACAACATGGTCCATATTAGACTCAGATTCAAACACTTATTCGACAAAGTATAATATGATGGGCTAAAATAAGTACGTGGACCCCGCAAGATGGTTACCGGAGACCAAAGAGATTTTTTTTATATTTCTTACACAAATCAACTTAGTTCCAAACTAAGCAAAGCTTGTACTATGGGTACTAAGTGACGATATACATACTTATATAGATAAATATATACTTAAATACATAAAAAACATCCAAGACTCAGGAACAAATATTCATCACACAAATAAATGCCCTGACCGGGATTCGACCCCCGGGACCTCCAGCTTCGAAGGCAGGGTCACTACCAACTAGGCTAAAGCGGTAGTCATTAAATGGACGGTTTGGTTTTTTTAATACAACGCCGGTGGCAAACAAGCTTACGGTCCATCTGATGGTAAGCGGCCACAAGGCCAAAATGTCGTAAGTGCGGTGAGTCCCCTATGAAGATACGACTTTTTTAGATTCAATGTATTGGATAGTGATTTTAAATGTGGACTAGTAGGTGTTGGTACGGAACCCTTCATTATGCGTGGTCCGACACGCACTTGGCCGGTTTTATATTTGTAGTGTTAATTTGAATCTTTAATTTATTTTAGCAATTTTAAAGATTGTATATGCGTAAAGATTAAAAAAGGGCGTTGTTTGATTTTATGACGTCACTAAGACATTATTTCTCCACAAACTTCAAACAATTCATTTATTATTAACTTATGCTAATATTCCAGTAATTGTACTATAAACATACAAGTTGACAAAAAAATATGAATACATACAAATTCAACGAACTTAAAATGATTTTATACATAATAATAATAAATAATAATACCCCACAGTAAGCTCAAGAAGGCTTGTGTTATGGGTACTAGACGACGATATATTTAATAGATATAAATATTTAAATACATAGAAAACATCCAAGACTCAGAAACAAATATTCATACTCATTACACAAATATTTGCCCTGACCGGGATTCGAACCCAGGACCGTCAGCTTCACAGGCAGGTGCACTACCCACTAGGCTAAACCGGTCGTCATACATCAACTTAAGAATATACTCGTAAATAGAAAATGCACCAGATTATTATTTTTCTGATCTTGACTGTGGCTTTATAGGCCGGGTCGAATAAAGCGATAGGAGTGCGCGGTTCGAGAGTAGCCTGGGGAAATCCAGGGGATAACCTCCGACACGACCACGCGGGCGGTTTAAACGCTGGAATACTCAACCAATCTCACTGGAGCGCAAACTCTTAGAGTATTCCAGTGATCCAAACCACACGCGTGGTCATGCCGGAGGTTTTCCCCTGGATTTTCCCCAGGCTACTCTCCAACCGCGCACTCCTATCGCTTTATTGGGCCCGGCCTATTAAGCCACAGTCAGGTTCAAAAAAAAAAAAAACTGGAATACTTTGAGTTTGCGCTCCAGCGAGATTGGTTGAGCCGCTTCAACCGAATCTGAGGTAGTTTACCCCTACTGAGGTATGGAGGTATAGATATAAGGATAGTTTTTAACCGGGAACTCATTCCTTAAGTTCAGAATAATTGAATAGAAATTATTTATCTCATGCGATAACGTGTTGTATGCGAACAAAGTCGCGGTCGATACTCATTACAATACCATATTGTTGTTACATTATTGCGGTAATTGTGTTCACATGTAAATTACGTCACAAACCACAAAACTACGTCACACGGCCTCCATTGACGGATTGTAATCTTCTTCATTCATGAGTTATTTTCACGCTTCCATAAATAACCGCTTATCGGTATAATCTCTTTGAAGCTAAAGCGAATGTCGTCTTTTTTGTGAGCCTCACACATTAACATTGAAAACTTTCCCTGTAATAAAGTAGAAAGTAAATGAAATGTATTTACACCTCACTAGCTCGGAAAACCCTTTTTATTCTTTATAAACAGACAGCAAATCTGCATTTTATCCACAAGAATATTTGAAATACGAACGTGCTATTTGTAGCGTTTTTTAAACATAATATTTAATTTTATATTGTGCTGTTGTGTTAATAGTACATTACTTACCAAGAGCGGTAAAACAAAGAATGTCTCAGATCGCAGGTATTTGACGCCCGAGCCGAAGGCAAGGGCGATAATTATGCGATCTGAGGCTTTCTTAATTACCGCCCGAGGTAAGTACAAAATTTTATGTCACCCCCTGGCCAGGAAGTGGGATTTTCCGCGCGCGGAGCGTGCGGTAATTGCCACTTTATGGCCAGGTGTGACATAAAAAAACTTACCTAAGCCAAATCTCGGGATTAGGTTACATTTTTTTTTGTTGAACACCTAGGTCTTAACTGCAATAATATTTGGAATTGTTCCGCATCCGTTTTCAGTTTCTGCTCCGATTCCGGATCTGGTTCCGATATACCGAATTTAAAACATCTAGTTCCGCTTCCGGTTCCGATAAAACCACATCTGTTACATCCCTGATCTAGAGTATGTTCCCGTCTTATTAAATCACGTTTGTTGTATGGGAACCCCCTCAAATATTTATTTTATTCTGTTTTTAGTATTTGTTGTTATAGCGGCAACAGAAATACATCATCTGTGAAAATTTCAACTGTCTAACTATCACGGCTCATGAGATACAACCTGGTGACATACGGACGGACAGCGAAGTCTTATAGGGCGGGACCTTTATTACCCTTTGGTACCCTAAAAATCTACCAATAAAATACTTGCTTAAATGGGAGCTATAAAAACTTAAATTATACCTAAATTCGTAATAAATGTACCTGAAGACTACAATTAGACGCAGTAAACTGACAGATAAAATGTTCCAGGAGTAGAAAAAAATAAATAGTGACGGCATATATCGATAAAAACATATCGATAAATATAACGTACTACCAAACTTATTCCAATGTTGTAATCTGTGAGCCTTCAACTTTCCGGCCACTAAAGGCTCATCACTACATAGTATAAAACAAAGTCGCTTTCTCTGTCCCTAATCCCTATATCCCTATGTACAGGGCCGTCTTTAACCAATTGGAGGCCCTGGGCACATTAGGGTAATGGGGCCCCTATACTTATACCCTTGACAGATCACTATTTTGTTAGAATAGACAAAGAAAGTGGCTAAACAAGGTTCTACATTTATTTTTCTTGACCGAGTGAAACGAAGTTCTTTGCTTCAACTTCGGCAAAAATGCTTTCTATGTCCCGCTTTCCGGATTTCCGGTTGTTCTCCTCTAAGTACATGTCGCGCATTTCTTAATAGGTTCTCATGAAATTTCGTGGGCAGGTTCGATAATTACATAGGATCTTTTTGTCGAGCACAGTTAGTAGAATTTTCAAAAAAATAAACGCTCGCGAGGTCTACAGCTCACAGAGTATGATATACTCGTAATCTATAAAAGTGATACTTTTAGTATTCGCAGTTTATAGTGTTTAAATGTTTTTGGAAATTTTCATGAACCGTCTCGACAAAAAAAAATCTATATATGTAACAATCGAACCTGCTCACGAAATTTCACAAGAATTGGTTGAGAATTGCGACCTGTAGACAAGAACAAACGGAAATCCGGAACCTGGACATACGAAAGCATTATTGTCGAGCTGAAGTATAGACCTTCGTTTCACTCGGTCAAAAACTGTACAAGTTTGTACATTTTAGGAAATATGACGGTATTTTACCGACCCGGTATTTGTCCGAGAGATATTTAGTATACCAATCCCATCATTATATCATTCCCGACGACATCTCTATAATATTCATAATAAGAGTAAACTATCTAAACAAACTGAAATCGGAAAAGTTGACTTTCGAGTGAGTGAGAGTATATTGTCGGATATTTTGGTTTTGACCAGTTCCTTTTTGACAGATTTGAATTGGCGTTTGAAGTGATGAGGGTAAGAAGAATCGATTGTTTTAATTAGCAATTATTAATGAATGGTGAATGATTAATGTACACGTAATTTATTAACGTTAAAAATTCATTCTTATGATCGATCCATCGACTTACGGAAATAACATGTAAATCGAGACGAATGATTTAGTCACTGAAGTATATTTAATAAAGACGTAACTGTTTTAATGGTGCATTATTGTCATAAATTACTACGCATCAGTGATAGAAAAAAAATATAAATTCATTTTTGATTGCTCCTCTAAAACGCGTTTACATTACAACTTCCTAACTACTCATGAAGCTCTAATATCAATACTTGATTTTATTCATAGTGTCGATGTCTAATGCGGATTTACTTTATATGGGTGTTGTGATGTGTCAAAAAGGAACTGGTAATTTTTTTCGATAATAGTAGATTCGCGCATGTAAAAGCTATGAGCAAGTACTTAGTTCATTATCGTTTGATTTTATGATCGAAATATTTTTCGGTAATAAATATTGGTTATCGTTTCGTGATCTGGCAGGAACTAGGGGGCCCCTATCGATCGCGGGGCCCTGGGCAAGTGCCCATAGTGCCCAATGGGAAAGATGGCCCTGAGCCTATGTATGCTTAAGTCTTTAAAACTACGCAACGGATTTTGATGCGGTTTTTTTTAATAGATAGAGTGATTGAAGGTGAAGGTTTATATGTATACTAACATCCATTAAATAGTGCACCCGTGCGAAGCCGGGGCGGGTCGCTAGTTAAATTAATATTTAAATATGAAATTTAGCCGTTTTAATACGACTAAATAAGAGGATTTAGAAAAAATAATAATTTGACAACAAAAATTCGAATCGAATCGAAAATTCTGAGCATATCAGATTGAGAGAAACACTACTAATTTCGATGTTCAACACAAGCACCCGATAACTTGGGTCAAAAGATCATTAAGTCTAGTAATTGCCTTAAATAATATCGATATGAACGTTATAATTGTATAAGAATGTTATAATTGTAAACTCGAAATTATTATTCCTTCTTGAACTGTAAATTAATATTTTGACATGAAAAATGTATTACTTATTATAGTCAGGCTTTCTTAAATTGTAAATTAATATTTTGACATGTAAAAGTGCCCTTGTGGCCTTTGCAGAATAAATGTTTGATTTTGATTTTTTGATTTTGAACAGCACTGGCCATACTGTGGCAACATATTATGTCCATTTTAACTTGTCAAACAACTTGGTCTAATGGTCAACTTGAGTAGAGGTACTCGGAAACCAAGTTCCCTTGCAATTTTAGAAGTTCTACCGAAACTAAATGTGATTAGGTGAGATTTGACTCTACCTGCTTCCCATAAAAAACACCTTACAAATAATACCTGTCTGTTAGCAACACTATTAGAGAATATTTAGCAATAAAAAGAACGAGAATATCTCTTCATTTTGGCCTCGACGGTCATTAAAGTCAAAGAAGGTACCAATTACTAAGAAAATGGAAAAGTTCGATTATCTCGAAAACCAAGGGACTTTTACTAAACCTGAAAGTCCTTTTTCTGGACCAGCCTCAGGTGCTCTATCGGTGGTTATAACCTTGTCCATTATTTACTGGACATCCTGTATATAGAGTGGCTAACACGCAATTCAAATATTCGCTATAGTTTTGATTATAGTTACAGTTTACTTATAAAAAGGTTATATTACCACGCCGAAACCTCATAAACGGTTAAAAAATCCAGTCCAAGGAATTCTATTTAATATATACCTTACTTCATATCAGAAAATAGCAAATTCATAAATAGCAATAAAACTGAGTTTTTTAAAAGTTATTGATGGTGGTTGTAACATCTCTATATTATACAATAACATTTTTCACTTCGACATTTGACACTAAACAATAAAGTTCCATAATAATGGATATGAAAACGTCACTCATTTAATAGAATCATTGATTGACCGTTCGGGTGCCATCGTATTCCGATCGAGCACCGAGTTTTCCCGAAGGAAAATCATTTTGCAATACATCTGTACAGTTTTTGCTTTAGCAAACCGTGACAGTCAGTGTCATGTGTGCTCACTTTACCTCTACAGTAATTAAGCCTCCTTAATTAAGGCACCGTGGCTCGACAAACATGCTCTCGTGCCTGGCTCGAGCCTTTGTCCTGCCGTCAATTAGTTGGCCTGGGCTTTATAAGAGCTCCATCGCCTGTAAATGGAGTCGCCCTGTTTACTTACGGCCTGGCCTGTATTTTGCGAGAAACATCACATTACCTCCACAGTCCACAATCCGTACAATTGCGCTTAGATTAGTATGAGATTAAGTACGTGAGCTCTTTCGCGATAAGACCGTCTGTTGTTTGCCTCTACTCATTGTGTTTTTGTACTAAATACAAATACAAATACAAACATTTATTCTGCAAATAGGCCACAAGGGCACTTTTACATGTCAAAATATTAATTTACAATTTAAGAAAGTCTGACTATAATAAGTAATACATTTTTCATGTCAAAATATTAATTTACAGTTCAAGAAGGAATAATAATTTCGAGTTTAATAATTATAACAAAATTAATGTCATACAGTGAAGATAAACTTGCAAAGTTATCTATTACAAATATTAAGTAAGAGATGTATAAGGTCTCAAGATTAAACAAGGAGTGAAATTAATATATTATCCCAGAGATGTACATGGTCTCTGAGCGTCAAAATTAAAATTAATTTAATATTGTTAGAGATGTATATGGTCTCTAAGTCACTGATAATAAAAACGAATCCACAACAGGATGATGTCTCTCGTCAATCCCCTATGAAAAGACACTAGTATTAACGTAGTCACTATGTCCTAGCAAGCATGAACAGACCGGACTCCACAAACAGCACCCGATCACGAGTATGACGCGTATCTCAGCCATACTGTACTGTGTCCTTTAATTGAGGTGTGCAATAAAGAGTAATTGTTATGTATTTTTTTTTAACTAGTGGCTCTATGAGGGGTCGTCCATAAAGTCCTTGTTACAGTTGATCACGGCGCGGCGAGAAGTTTCGTCGAGACTTCTCGCACACTCGGTGAACTGACCACACTCGCGGTACAAAAATCCAGTTTGTTCAATGCGTAGAACAATTAACACGTAGGATTTTTCTATACGGTTTGTCCTACGATGTGAACAAAACGGAATTATTTTGTCCGGTTTGTCCTACGATGTGAACAAAATCGTTGGACAAAACGGACTACTTCATCTCACGCTATCTAAGGCGCAAATCAAGGTATGGACCGACTATGGATTCTGTCGACTGGCCGACTAATCGGCGTTGACGGTGATGTGGCCGACTAATCACCGACTATGAACGAGGATACAGACAGTGTGTTGTAAAGAGGGATTTTGCCGACTAGCCGACTGGCCGACAAATGGGCGGTATAATCGTTGACTAATAGGTAAATGTGGCCTTCAAGACTAGACCAGGGATCGGATACCGGTATTTTCTCCATAGAAAAATACCGGTATTATTACGGGCACCCGTTCATTATTTCGTTTTTAATGGGACAGTCTAATAACACGACGTTGTTACCTAAATACATGATTCAGCCCTACGTAAAGAGCATAAAATAATCCATAATATTGGGCTAATTCAGGGTTTTTTTAAATACCGGTATCGGTCCCTGGACTAGACGGGACATCACTACGCAAAGCGATACTTTACGTCTGGCAGTTAAAAACCTTTACGACATTACGAATTAGATACATTTACGAATCTTTTCAAAGCATAGATTAGGTGGGCCATTCTACTTTTCATGTACATAATTTTCAGACACTTTTTTTTAAATGCAGATTTTGGAATACTTGGCCCTCACTTCATATATTTGTATTGTTATTTAGAAAGAGGTTTAATTGCAGTATTACTTCAGATAGTTTTGATAATTAACGAACCACAGCTAATATCCATAAATCGAGTAAATCAGTGGTCCTTGGATGTCTCGCGATTTGTATGAAAAAATGGTTTTTACCACTGTGTTACCCACCTTTTACAGCAATATGTTAATATTTAAGTATTTTTACCTGTAAATTCCTTTTATTAGGTTCAGGTAGTATTTCGAAGTCCTATTTCTGTACACGAATTCAGTACATACGAGCCCCAATGCAAAATAGCTCGTCTAGTCGCAATTCTGCATGCGTATTTTTTTTCAAAAACTAGTATTTCTACCCGAATCGACTTTGATGATTAATGGAATACACTAGACGCAATGTCACTAAAGCTAGCTTAGTTTTGAGTTGTACAAAGTGTACATCTCGTTATTTATTTTAAAATAATTTAATTATAAATATTACATCTCACACGCAAATAATTACGTCTGCTTCATATTTAAGGCATAATAGGTCGTCTATTTAAAATAAAACCTGTTTACCAGGGTTCGTAATATAAAATATTATTTTCAAATTGAATACGGAATATTCTCTGTCATGTAAAATGACAAACCACTATATAAAAGGGCAAATTCAGCCTAATTTTTTATTACTCCAAATCGTTTTTCTATCGAGATGGCACGAGGTAAGCCAGTGACTGAAGAAGTGCGGAAAATTATAATCTCCAGTAACAATAAAGGCAAATCTACGTACCAAATTGCCAAGGACCTTTCTATGCCAAGGTCTACAATCCAAACTATCATCGAGCATCATCGAAAACACGACAAAATTTCTTGTTTAAAGAAATCCGGCCGCCCACGAATTACTACTAAAGCAGAAAACAGGATTCTGAGGAAGATCATCAAGAAAAATCGTCGTGCAAGAGCTGGAGAACTTACGGTACTATGGCGTGACGCAATTAAAAAAAACATTTCAGTGGATACTTGCAAGAGAGTGATGAAGAGGATGGGCTACGGTTTTTACACTGCTAAAGAGAAACCGTTACTTACACAACGGCAGAAAACTAACAGGTTGAAATTCGCCAAAAAGTACAGAAATTGGACCGTCGATCAGTGGCGTAAAATTATATGGAGTGACGAATCTAAATTTGAAGTCACAGTAGGCGATGAACGAAGTAAAGTCATTCGCGAAAAAGGAGAGGCATTTCAAAAAGATTGTCTTAAGCGTAAGGTAAAGTTTCCAGCTTCCTTAATGATTTGGGGCTGCATGTCGGCACAGGGTGTCGGCTGTCTGCAATTTATAGATGGAACCGTCAATGCCGAAAAATACAAAAGCATCTTACAAGAGAGTTTGCTGCCGTCTATACGTAAGTTAAAGTATAAAAATGCGTATACTTTTCAACAAGATGGTGCCTCATGCCATACCGCTAAAGCAACGATGGCGTGGCTGAAAAAGAAAAAAATACCTACCATGTCGTGGCCATCCAGCAGCCCGGACTTGTCTCCCATAGAAACGTTGTGGTGGAAAATGAAGAAGAAGTTGCGAAAGGACCCGTCCAGATCAAAAGCTGATCTTAAAGAGAAACTTACCTGTGTTTGGAATGAAACAACCCCGGAAGAGTGTCGACAGCTGGTAGATACAATGCCGCTCAGAATTAAAGCCGTTTTAGATGCAAAAGGAGACGCCACCAAGTGGTAGACGTTCTAATCTGCGTCGGTAACACTAAAGACGAACTTTTTTGCATTTTAGTACAATTGGTGAAACAATGTTTTTTTATTACCAAGGAAAGTTCGTTTTTTTTTTCATTGAATAAATAAAATACGATTTATAACTTATACTGTTTTTATATTGCTAATTCTTCCAAACACCTTCGTCCCCCAGAATTTTTAGGTTAACGTTAGTTTAGTACATTTTTTTCCTACCAGACGTACTCATTTGCATTGGGGCTCGTATCATAGTTTTTTTTTATAGAAAACTGGTCATGAAAAAGTAGAATGACCCAGGCACACAAAGCCATTCAGCGTGTAAGATAGCAGTAGAGTTGTCAGTAGCCTAATAAAATAGTGTATAGAAGAATTTTACGGCATCTCGGCTGTAAAATCGTAGTTAAAATCGCCATTAAACGCTTTAAAGCGAATGACAATGTGTTTAAAATGCTTTTGAAAGTTGGAGCGAAGGCATCTTCGTAAAATTACAATTAGGAATGTTTTTTTATGATTGAACAGCGATTGGCGTCAGTCTCGTTTGATGGAAACCGATGACAGCGATTAACACCAACTAAGAAAAATGAATAAGTTTAAATTTTATCGAAAAAAAAATTTATAAAGGGTCGGCAACGCGTACGTGACTCCTTTGGAGTTGCGGGCGTCTATAGGCTGCGGTGGCCGCTTACCATCAGGTGGACCGTAAGCCTGTTTGCCACCGGCGTTGTATAAAAAAAAATCAAATTCTTACTCAAATGGCTAAAATGTAACTCAAATGATTAATAATTACATAATAATATCTTCAAAGTTTTCTGTCCCTTTTCAGCAAAACGCACCTTTGTATTGTATTAACGATCGTCAGTTCGCTTGAGGTCAGTGACGTCACTGATCTGTTCGCTCTCTCTCTAACCGGCAACATTAAAACGGTTGTAGTTTCGTTATGTTTTCAGATATTTGAATAAGATTTTTTCCATTTGGCATATTTTTTACCTTGTTTCTTATGGAGAAAATTGACTACGCTAAAAAACTAGGTACATTTAGGCCAGGTTTTATAAAGAACCGTTAGACCAAATGTCAGATCATATTTCAGTAACTCAGTACATTTTTTGACATAACAAACCGACATAAGGTCTAACGGATCTTTATAAAACCGAGCCTTAGCGTAGTCAAATTTTGAGTCAACAACCCTATTTTTTTAAATATACAGGGTGTAACAAAAATAGTGAGGATCCGTTTAAGGGCATATTCGGTATCGTGTTCTGATTAGGAAAAAGTAGAAGAAATTTTTTTTGACGTAAAATATTTTTATTTCTATGGGGCAGGTCGTCCAGGTCAGCCAACTGTCCATACAAGCCCACAAGGAACAAAAATATATTGCATCAAAAAAAATATTCTTCTACTTTTGCCTGACCAGAATACGATACCGAATATGCCCTTACCATTATATTACTCAACTGCACAGTTCGCTAGCGATTATTTTGAAATCCATTGAGATGGGCACTTCACATGTGAGAAGCAAATGGTTGGGCTATATCGGTATGATTGATTGCTTCGCTGCGGAAATTAGGGCGTGCAATTGATGCAATACAAATATGTATTCCAGGCGTGGTCGAATAATTGGAATTACGGATCCTCAAATTAAAAAAAAATGCGGATTTGAATCTCTCGTATCTGATTTCTATTTGATATATTTCTGTACGCACCTGACGAAGTTATGTAGATATAACTAAAAATTTGCATGTCACCGCATGACGAGATAGCTAGTTCTAAACACTATAACTAAGATCCTATTGTACTCTGTCTTATGCGAATAAAGATACTTACTTACTTACTTACGCTGCGGATTAGAATTTTCGGACTATGTATAAATACTTAGTTTTGTTGCAATAAGAATTTTTTTTTATAGCCTATACAGTGTCCCACGGCTGGGCAAAGGCCTCCCCTCTTTTTCGCCACTCGTCTCGGTCGTGTGCCAGCTCCCAAAAAAATATAATAAGTAATTCTACCATTTAAAAATTTGTGAGTATATTTTTTGACATACAAAGTCTTATGGATCTTTATTAATATGACGCTTATAGGGGGCATTATTTTTGTATTGTTTAAAACCGGCCAAGTGCGAGTCGGATTCGCAGCTCGAAGGGTTCCGTACCATTATCTATAAAAACGGCAAAAAGTACCTTATGTCAGTTGTATGGGAGCCCCTTGACATATGTATTTTATTCTGTTTTTTTTTGTATTTGTTATTATAGCGGCAACAGAAATAGATCATCTGTGAAAATTTCAACTGTCTAACTATCACGGTTCATGAGATACAGCCTAATAACAGACGGACAGACAGACAGACGGATGGACTGCGGAGTCTTAGTAATGAGGTCCCATTTTACCGTTTGAGTACGGAACGCTAAAAAGAGCACCTAGGACTTGCTTGAAACATGGGATGGGGGGACAATTGCTTCTATTGAACGCCTGGCTTGAATGCGACTTTGTATTGTATTAACTATTATTTAAGGTTGTGAACCAATTTAGTCTATTATCAGTGTAAGAGACTCAATAGTGAGGTTACCTGGGAAACTGATTTTTGGTGGCACTACACTAATTGTAATTGACCGAGTGAAGCGAAGGTCTCTGCTTCAGCTTCGACAAAAATGTTTTCGTATGTCCGGATTTTCATTAGTTCTCGTCTACAGGTCGCAATTCTCAACCGATTCTCGTGAAATTTCGTAAGCAGGTTCGATAGTTATATAGAATTTTTTTGTCGAGATCCAGTAACAATTTTTTTGTAAGTTTCTGCGGTCGAATTTCGGTTTGTTCTCAGAAGAGAACACACACACACACACAGACAGACAGGTCGCATTTCTCAACCGATTCTCGTGAAATTTTGTGAGCAGGTTGGATAAGTATACAGTTTTTTTTTGTCGAATATGTTTTTGGAAATTAAAAAAAATATATATCCATTCAACGGTTTGTTCTCTTCTAAACGATTGTCGTGGAATTTTGTGAGCAGGCCCGGTAATTACATAGAATTTATTTGTCGAGTCAGTCTTTGGAAATTTTCAAAAACAATTATTATTTCAAAGATTTTGTAAGTTTCTGCGTCCGAATTTCGGTTTGTTATCCTCTACAGGTTGCATTTCTCAACCGCTTCTTGTGAAATTTTGTTAGCAGGTTCAATATTCATAATTGATCTTTTTTATAATGTCAGATTTTGGAAATGACAAAAAAAAATCACTCACGAGGTCTACAGCTCACAGAGCCACTAGTTGTATTATTTTTCTAGAAGTCGAGAATTCAATTACTTACCCTTTTTATTTAATTTTAGTTTATGAGACAAATTTTAATTTTAAAGTGCTGAAGTTTGTTACACTGATTTATATTTTATTCCTTTGATTTGTTCGCTGCAAGTATCCCTTGGTAAATAAATGTCAATATT
This sequence comes from Epiblema foenella, assembly GCA_963556455.1. NCBI lineage: Eukaryota > Metazoa > Arthropoda > Insecta > Lepidoptera > Tortricidae > Epiblema > Epiblema foenella. The sequence continues at coordinate 18,299,659 of OY747111.1, forward strand.
GAATTATAATGCTATTTAATTCCAGTTTATTACCTTTTCCTTCCAGTATCTTCCGTAAGATACAGGCTCAGCCTAGTTTGGTGTCCGCCAGACATCTCTTTGTTATGTATTATAAACTTGTGTGCTTAAGCGAATAAATAAATAAATAAAAAAAATTAGTATCGAAAAAATATCGAAACTATCGGAAAGCCGATATTCAAAATTTCGATACCGGTATTGGAAAAAGGCTCCGATATTCCATGATCTAGCTATAGTTCATATTTGTAGATTAGAGTATAATTCTATTGTATCACATTCCATATGCATATGACATTGATTCACAAATGATCGCGGCCTGTGATCTGGGTTAACTAATCAATGCAATCAAATGGAAGATACAGTTCATCGCGCACGCGGTCTACCCAGCTTTGCAAATACACTTATGAAACATGATGATAACTATAGCATACTATGTACGGTGCGAACGGTGCCTTGACCATGAGTTTACATGACCGTACTCGCTAGCGACTGCGTAAAAATGTGTATGGGCAAAAGTACAGCGCCTCTGGCTATTACGCAATAGAACTAAGAATCGGCATACTAAATCGTTTACGCAGTCGCTAGCGAGTACGGTCATGCAAACTCATGGTAAAGGCACTGGCATACGGAGCGCTCGTGGCCCAGCGGCGCCCGCGTGCCGCGTGCCGCGTGCGGTATGCGAGGTTGCTTAACCTAATGGGCCCAGGTCAGTTATTGGATGGGTGACCGCTTTGAGTGGTTACTAACTGAGCATTCCCTAGCTTTGTACGGCGCGTTAAGTCGTTGATCCCGGCATCTGTCTATGGCAGCAGTCGTCAAGTTGGAGGCCTTCGGGCGGCTTGAGAACTTCTAACAGTCAAGTTGACCACTCACTTGACAAGCCCAATTCCAATAATGTCTGGTTTCCCCTCGGGTTGAAAGGTCAGATAGCAGTCGTTTCCGTAAAAAGTGCCCACGCCAAAGCTTGGGATTAGGTAGCGGACTCCGGGCATCCGTACTGGCAACTGTACTGGGCTAACACTAGGAGGATGGATGTCAATGAAATACAAACTTTTAACTGGCACGATTCGCAATTGTATATGGAATACTTCTATGAGTATGATAATTACTGAAATATAACGAAACAGACCACTCAGAGGGCCTACTCCCGGACCCCGTCCTAGAAGGATGATGTTGTCAGGTGGATGACAAAAGAGGTCCTTCTTTTCACAAGACGGACAGAAGTAAAAGTTTAGTTGAATATCGTGCCAACCTCGCTCGAATCCAAAGTTTTTCATTACATCACGCGCGCCTGGAATTCTGTATAAAATGTCTTGCGGTGCCCGGGAAATGCACTACTTATCACCTAAATCTAGAGATGAGCCGAATATGGGTTTGACCGAATACAAATATTCGGCCAAATATTAGGTCCAGCTGTTGCCGAACCGGTTATTCGGCCGAATTATTCGGTTCAACGCAATTCCTTCATCTATTGTTGTAAAACAGACTAATTGAATGGTAGAATTTTTGTTCATTATCAAGGCGAAATATTGACAAAAAATAATTTAAATCACTTTTAATAATGGGTCAAGTATTAATTTCACGAAACAGTAACTATAATACACTCTTGTAACTTGTAACAAAACCCTCTCAAAATTGTTCTGTAAATATTCGGCAGCTGAACCGAATAATTCGGCCGAATACCGAACATTCAAAAACATGCCGAATACCGAATAATAACCGAATATTCGGCGCATCCCTACCTAAGTCCAATTGCTACAAACAAATGAAACGCTGGCTTATCAATGAGGCTTTTTATTGCATGAATGAATTTTACACAAATGTACATTAAACTGCTTCATGTCATACAATTCACTTTTTTTGCTACAAAACAGGTGATAAAAATATACAATGATATCAATGTTATGTAATAATTTCATATTTTTTCTTTGCCAAACCTCGGAGATAAGGAGGCGGATTTTTTTTTACATTTTCCCTCATAAAACAAAAATGACTCAACGTAAATAAATAATATTTCAGAATGTGCAACCCAAGCTCTTTCATAAGAGACCCCATTCGATATATTCGCTAGACTTTCAAATTTTGCACCACTGTCATTTTTTCACAGAAAATAAAAAAAAATGTTAGAAAGTCATGTTCTATGTATCTAGTTTAGCCTTATTTATAACTGTTCCAAATTTCAAATCGATAGCATAAGTAATTCTTGAGATATTTAGCGATGTGACAAACAGACAGACAAAGTGAAACCGTAAGGGTCCCTTTTTTACCATTTTGGTACGGAACCCTTAAAACTACTTTCTTTACAACTGAAAACTAATTAAGAAGATTAGTTAACGTAATCAATCTTTTACATCTTAACACCCAATAGACGACGATCGACCCTATTATTTTGACATAAGAAGTAACAATGTCAACAATTGCTTCAGTGTCGAACACTGGGACATTCACTTTACATATTTCACAAACTACCACCGCTGCGAAGGGCCGCATACATAAATGATTCACAGCTGAACTCCGGTTATATTAAACTAGCCCGAGGTTGCCCAACGTAAATATTACTGTACTACTCGTATATACAGGGTGAAATTTTATTGACCGTTCATTTTTTTCCCAGGCATGAAGTAATCAATAAAAGATGCCAGTTCTGAAAAAAATACGTAAAATTTTCATAATAAAAATGTGCGGTGTGGGGGAGAGGCGTGGGGCGTGCTCACCTATCCTATGTTGACCAATGCAAATTGCAATTAGTCGCACGTCACGTGCATCTTCGCATGAACGGTTGTGCACTTTCATGTTGCATCTCTTGTAAAGACGCGCGATCGTGAACATGACACACAACGATGTTTACGAACCGGCAGTACTATAAAATGGTGCGGGTATTCGTTAGGAAGTATGATAAAGGAAAATTTGCAACATATGCTTTTTTTACTAGCTTTCTTTAAAAACAGGTTTTTTGACGCTTAAGTTTATCTTGGCGACTCAACGTGGGGGCGTGGCGAGCGTTATTACCGTATCCCACACAGCGCGCTACCGCGGCATCTACGAACGCATAATTTATTTTGGGTATCTTTCAGTGCTGTCTGTGTAGAAAAAACACGTATTTTATATTTTTCGCAAAGGAATCCACCATGAAAATTTAAACGGTCAATAAATTTTCATCCTGTATAGGTATGTACGTTCTGCGTGACAGATGACTCGGCTGTTGAACACTGAAAGTCTTTTCAAATGCTTCATTTGATACGCCACTTGACAAGATTAAAAATATTTTTTCTTCAGAACACACAAAATGGAGTACATAGTCCGCCATATTGTTTTTATTGCAACGTCACATCCTATGTTATTCGGAATGACGTAAGGACTCCAACGATACCTTACACATCTTGTGCAGTTATAGGGGAACAAAGAATTTCATATATATACATTCATGAACCCTGAAAACGTACACTCCTCTTTTTGTGCAGTCGTGTAAAAATAAGTCTGTTTTCACTAGAGGCGAAAACAACAATATACGAAACTAGGTGAAAGAAAATATTTTCGTAACATAACATTTGTTTCTGACAACTACTGTATCCATTTTTCGTTTTTATTAAATTGGGAGTGATATAAATAATAACTAGCAATCGCAGAAATAAATCTCTCATGCTCGATTTTTCCAAATTAATCCATAATGTTGCAGGCCTTGAGTCGAAATTGAAGTGCTTCAAACCACCAGTTTGTAGATATTCGTTCCCGTGTACGGAACCGTCGCCAAACATATGACGATCATATATAGTACATTGACACCTGTGATATAGTATAGGTTGCTTCCGAATAGGTAGCATCAGCTCTCGAGGGGCTACTGCCCTCCCTCTCCCTCTCTGTCGCTAAATATGCAGTGCGAGAGAGACAGCCTCTCAGAGGCTGATATTTCGTTTTCGATAGGCCCTCCGAATACCGACGTCGAGTATGAGATCACTGAGGGAATTTAAGGGCCGAGATTCAGTGAAGCATTTAAGTGTTGTTAAATTGTTTTTCTACTCCTGTACTTTTTTTCGCGAATTAAGGAATCATGAACTCTAATATAAATACATACTTTATTCGGATATATTTATGAAAACGAAACAGTTAAGATTCGATCCGGATTTGATTCAGTTTAGGTCGGATGCCAACTCTAGCAAATTAAAAAAAAAAACAAACCATAAACAAAGTGTCATATTTTTGATTTCCCACCAAATTTCTAATTGAAAACGAAAACATTCAAGCTGATAAATGATAATATTAATTAAATCAAACGATTTTTTGTGTTCATGAAGAAAATTTGTAGGTTGTTTGTTGTTTACTTGTTTATTGATTCTTTTAAAAATCCACTAAGAAGTTATACAGCATTGCTGAAGAAATTGCGTAGGTAAGTTGCACAATTACTAAGGAAAAACTGGCGCATGAAAAGTTTGATAAATACTTACTTTTTATTTGAAATGAGTCGTAGAAAAAGTATTGTATGCAACAGTGTATAACTGGTATAAAAAGGCTCGTGGTGTCTTTACTTGCGATGTTCAAGGCTCACATCGCAACCCACACCACTCGCCTTTTTATACCCTTCTTATACACCAGTTGCATAATATACCTACTAATGTGAAACATGTTACGTTTACTTACTCATTGTACGTTCGTATTAGACGTGCAATAATGTTACAAATTACCGAATTTTCATTACTACTAAAAAAGAATCCTTGACTTTTACAATCATATAAATGGGTCAATCTCGTCGCTCTAAACTCTAATATCGATACCCATCTTCAAATTGATATTAAGTTGTGCCATCCTTGACTCACTTTAAAGGACGATTAACAAAAATTAAACAGCTAACCAATTGGAATCGCTTTAAAACGATGTAAGGGTCATCACGAGTGCGTCTGACAACCCTTGAGCTTCAAAGGGAAAGATCCAAGGACTTTCATTTTAGAGGAAATTGCGAAATGAAATGAAATGAAATATATTTATTTGCTTAACATCATGTACATATGAAGATGGCGAGGTAAATGAACGGTCTAATAGCAATAATTTTCAAAAGTCAAAAAGTCTAAAGTAATTTATTTGCTAGAATAGTCAAGCGGATGTTAATAATGATAATATTCGTACAATGTATTCTGCCTGCAAATTATACTACAATTAAAATTACAATGTTAAGAGTTAAGTTAAAGGTTAGTCAAAATTTAATTTATTTATTAGGGGAGATTTAATAAATAACACGCTTATAATCTAAATATTCTTTCACAGAGTAAAATGCATTTTGAGTCAAAAATTCTAATAAGTATTTCTTAAATTCTTGCATGTCAGATCTTCTTATAAAGTCTGGCAGCTTATTATATAGTTTGGGTGCCATGCCAAATACACGTTTTGCACGCAAGGCTGTTTTTGATTGGTTATTTGCGATTCTATGCCGCTGTCGTGCATTATTAAAAACAGAGAATTGGTTTTGACATGATTTAACATACATGGCTATTTCAAATATATATAAACAGGGGAGTGATAATATTTTTAATTCTATAAAGTAGGACTTGCATGGTTCGGATGGTTTTAGGCCACAAGCGGAACGTAGACACTTTTTTTGGGCCTTAAATATCCACTCTCGATTTGTTGAATTGCCCCAGAACATTATACCATAACGTAATGTAGGTGTTACATACGCATGGTAGGCAGTTAGTACTGCAGCCAGACTTATTTTTTTATTTAAATTATACAATGCATGCGAGAATCTATTTACTATCAATTATATATTTATTGATAGTTAAACAATCCATCAATTACCTGCAATAGACCGTTCCGTGTCCAGGCCGGCCCGTTTCCGAGCGTCACCGGGCCCGTCCGTGGCCGGGTGGCCGTTGATTTTCTGTCATAGAAAACGGGCCGGCCCGGACACGGAACGGTCCAGTGTGAATCATCCTTAACTACATGTCGCATTTCGTCTGAGATAGTACAATACCGCGGAACTAGCACTGGTAAATACTGCGTATCTACAAAACACCCCACTTTACAAAACTTAAAACGTTTTTTTAACGTTTTTTGGCAGAAGAACAAATCAGTTTATGGTTCCAACTATTTATAACGAATTTAACTGGTTAAGAAAAGAGAAAAAATGTAGTTTAAATGTAGTGAAAAGCAAGCTAAAAAAGACATTTTTACAAAGATTACCTTAACTGTTAACAGATTTAGTTCTTAATTATATGACTTAGGTGCATGATAATAGACCTGTTAAAACGAGCGCGGCCTCGCCAACAAACTGTCTTGTCAGTTTGGCGAGTAAAATTGAAATTGGAAACATTATGTACCTTTTTGAAAATAAATAAATAAAAGGATTTCACATTCGTTGGCGGGAAATCTTAATTTGGCTACATTTGTTAGATACGCGGTACTAACCAATGCCAGTTACGCGGATTTGCCCTATGGGTGATGTGTAGATACCAATGCTAGTTACTCGGTATTGCACTTTCCCCGACGATTTGTCAACCGATTCTCGTGAAACTTTGTGAGCAGGTTCGTTGATCATATATTTTTTTTTGTGGAGTCAGTTTTTGGAAATTTAAAAAAAAAACACTCACCAGGTCTAAAGCTCACAGAGCCACTAGACTACTTTGAATTCATCCAAATAATTACGTCAATTTATATTTATTGATAGTTAAACAATCCATCAATTACCTGCAATAGTGGCTCAGGGACCGGGATTTGCCAGTTGAATTCGAACCTTTTCGTCATCGCGTAAAGTCCAAATCAGCTTGGCAGGATCAACGAGACATCTTGACCGGAAACCTGCGAAACAAATTGATATCATAAATATTGCACCCAAGCCGGGAATAAATAAAATAAATAAATATTTGTGGACAATCTTACACAAATCGACCTAGACCCAATAGAAGGGAATAAGGGACGGTATCAGTTCCCGATTGCTAGGCAGAATGATCATGGACCAAAATAGTGTCAGAGGAACTTCGTATCGTGCCGTCTCTTTCACTCTTGTCTTATACACCATACGAGTGAAAGAGACGGCACGATACGAAGTTCGGAGTAGAAACTGAGACTTCATGGTAAAAGGGGCGTCGGGCGACCACCGGCTCGATGGGATGCCGGTATTAGGAAAGATTGCGGGTCAGTCTTGGACAAGACTGTAACATACCCATACATGAATGCATTCATAGCTTGAATGTATTCATAGCTTTTCTTCGTTCCAGAGAACCGGTAAAGGAAAAATACCGGTTCTTTATAAATGTTCTTTCCTACACGCGTATGCTACGTTTGCTTCGATGCGAGTGCGGCGGCACCTATGCCTTTACCATGAGTTTACATGACCGTACTCGCTAGGACTGTCATACTGAATTTCGAAGTTCAAAATTGCGATTCACTGTAGCCCTAAAGTACTAAAATGCGATGCACGTTACTGCGAAATGACGCCACATCGATCTACATATTCTCGATTTTTGAATTTTGAACTTCGAAATTCAGTATGACAGTCACTCGCTGACTTACCACCGCGACGCACGTTAGTGCGAAAGTATACCACATCGATGCTAACATTCTCCCTAAGGTACTGTATCCCTAAAGTACTAAAATACGGCGCACGTTAGTGCCAAAGTATGACACATCGATGCATACATTATTCCTAAAGTACTGTAGACCTAAAGTACTAAAATGCGACGCACGTTAGTGCCAAAGTATGCCACATCGATGCACACATTCTGGAATGAATCCCAGCGCGATGCATAGTACATGCGAGGGCGTGGCTCGGCGGAGGCAAACTCCATTTCGACTGTTTTGCACCACGATGTTTACAGTAAATCGACGATCGACGAATCGATGTTTAAATTCTAAGTAAAGAAAGTCTGTAAAGTTATAGGTTTGTTTACCTATATTCCAAATTACAGTCATATACACATTATAGTTTCTGAGTAAAATGATACTGACATACGGACAGACAGAAATGACGAATGACGAAACTATTAGGGATCAATTTTTGACATTTTGGCCACGAAACCATAATGAAAAAAAAAATTAAAGAAAATATTTAATCACAGAAAAAAATATTCATTATAGGATGAGGATACTCCTCAAACAAAAAACAATAATTCAATAACATAAAATAAAATTGTTATGACTGAATAAACAATTAAATTACATACTTATCAAAGGAAAAAAAAAACAAATTGATCCCTAATAGTTTCGTCATTCGTCATTTCTGTCTATCCGTATGTCAGTATCATTTTACTCAGAAACTATAATGTGTATACGACTGAAATTTGGAATATAGGTAAACAAACCTATAAATTTACAGACTTTCTTTATTTAGAATTTAAACATCGATTCGTCGATCGTCGATTTACTGTAAACATCGTGGTGCAAAACAGTCGAAATGGAGTTTGTCTCCGAGTCACGCCCTCGCATATATACTATGCATCGCGCTGGAATTCATTCCAGAATGTGTGCATCGATGTGGCATACTTTGGCACTAACGTGCGTCGCATTTTAGTACTTTAGGGATACAGTACTTTAGGAATAATGTGTGCATCGATGTGGCATACTTTGGCACTAACGTGCGTCGCATTTTAGTACTTTAGGTCTACAGTACTTTAGGAATAATGTATGCATCGATGTGTCATACTTTGGCACTAACGTGCGCCGTATTTTAGTACTTTAGGGATACAGTACCTTAGGGAGAATGTTAGAATCGATGTGGTATACTTTCGCACTAACGTGCGTCGCGGTGGTAAAAAATCGAGAATATGTAGATCGATGTGGCGTCATTTCGCAGTAACGTGCATCGCATTTTAGTACTTATGGAGTTTGCCTCCGCCGAGCCACGCCCTCGCATGTACTATGCATCGCGCTGGGATTCATTCCAGAATGTGTGCATCGATGTGGCATACTTTGGCACTAACGTGCATCGCATTTTAGTACTTTAGGTCTACAGTACTTTAGGAATAATGTATGCATCGATGTGTCATACTTTGGCACTAACGTGCGCCGTATTTTAGTACTTTAGGGATACAGTACCTTAGGGAGAATGTTAGCATCGATGTGGTATACTTTCGCACTAACGTGCGTCGCGGTGGTAAGTCAGCGAGTGACTGTCATACTGAATTTCGAAGTTCAAAATTCAAAAATCGAGAATATGTAGATCGATGTGGCGTCATTTCGCAGTAACGTGCATCGCATTTTAGTACTTTAGGGCTACAGTGAATCGCAATTTTGAACTTCGAAATTCAGTATGACAGTCACTCGCTAGCGACTGATTTTTACTGTTATTTGATATACATTGTATATTGTTTTGAAAAAATGACACCTCGCCGAGTTTCTTAGCCGGTTCTTCTCGAGGCAGAGGTTTATTTTATGAAACGGTGGTAGTTTTTTGACATTCATAAGTGCATGTAACATGCCTAAATTGAAGAATAAATGATTTCATTTCATTTCTCATTCACTCCACTAGCACTTTCGAGAACTGGTATTGTAATTGCTAAAAACAGATTTTCATCAACACCGGTTTTCATTACCGGTACGTTTGCTTGGTCTAATACCGGTTTCTTTTTCAAGATCACGATACCTGTTCTAGAAAATACCAGAGGGGCTACCGCGAACCGAAAACGAACGAAGTTCGAATATCTCCCTCTCCGTCGCACGAATAAGCAAGAGTGACAGAGAGGGAGATATTCGAACTTCGTTCGTTTTCGGTTCGCGGTAGCCCCTCAGTATTTCAAGCCCTGCTTAGGACGGGGACGAGTGGCGTACTCGAAGAAAGACTGATACCGTTTACGCAGTCGCTAGCGAGTACGGTCATGCAAACTCATGGTAAAGGCGCTGATCTATGAATGGGCCTAACGCGGATTATTTATTCACGGGTCGGGAGTTATTTAAATATTCGAGTACACGCGAAGATAAGTATCCACTAGTAGTGCTTACTCCGTTGCAGTAAGGTTCACGATTGGTCAGTTATCCGTATTCTCGATACGGCACGTTCTATGTTTAGGCTAAGTGAAAAGTTTCCATTCACATTTAATATTGAATGAGGCAAACATGATGAGAATTTTAAGAGGAATTTTATCTCAGTCTGTGAATTTATGGCAGAATTTAAAACTAGAGTCTTTAAGGGAATTTACGAGGATACTAAAGTTTGTGCAATTTACCTATATACCCGCCGACTAATAATAATAATAATAATAATATTCTCGACCAACACCTCAAGAGACTCTCGCTAGATGGCTGGGTCAAGGGTCAGATACAGAAGGCGGTACTCCTGGACACGGCGCGGATAGTCAGGAGGTTCCTCTCTCTGTCGCCCTAACCACCGGTAGCTTAGGCCCCGCCTCGCTGCCGGCGGCACCCTAGGTTAGGATTTTATAATATTTTTATGTTTTGTAAGTGTATTTTTATATTTTACTTTTTATAAAAATATTGTAAAAGCCTGACCTAAGAAGGAAAATAAATAAAGAGAATATTCATTTATTTCAGGCATTGCCCATAAAGTGTTAGTAATTACAATTTCAAAAAACTTACAAAACTAATGTTAATTGCATCATAAAACATAATAAAGACAGGACCGGACGAGTTAATACAAAATTATACATTTAAAAATAAAACAATGAAATAAAATGAAATAAATTAAAATTAAATTGGAACTAAAACATGTCATGTCCTAATTAATAAATAAATGGTAACAATTGGTGTCATTAATTAATGTCGAGTTAAAATTATCAGAACTAGAAATTCATAATAAAATGTAAAATAATATAAAAATGGAATAAATAAAAATTTATTTTAAAATGTCAAATATAAATTAATGAAAACAAATAATAATAATAATAACAAGAATATGATACAATTTTAGTGAATGAATTAATTAATGTCACCAGTTAAAATTTACAAAAGTTGCGTGAACACCTAACCATCTTTTCAACATGGGCGAGTCCCATCTCTCGGCAAACACCTTCAGGATGCTGTTGGGACTACTCCGCAACCTATCCAACAATGAGGCGCAGCGCTTTCTTAGGATAGCATGAAAGCCATCAACTCCCGCCTCCACAAACATGCTCGAGGCGCTGCACCACCGCTGGAGCCCCAGCAACGCCCTAAAGGCGTTGTTGTATTGCACGCGGAGTGCACTATATGTCCTCTGCGTAAAGCTAACCCAGAGACTGCAGGTGTAAAAGCATTGGCAGTACGCTCTAAAAAGCGTAAGTTTCACTTCTCTAGTACAACCTGCAAATCTCCGAGCCAACATGTTGCAGCGAACGGATAGCGCCCTCCGCTCCCTCTCTATGTCCATGTTGTCAGAGAGGTCCTCCGCGACCCAGTGACCCAGATACTTGAAATGTTGAACTCTCTTTAAACAGGTGCCGCCTAACTCGATTGGTGGCAAAACCTCGTACGTCTTAGTGCCGGCCTTGAAGATTAGGAGTTCACTCTTCCCGGCATTGTACCTGAGTCCGTGGGTCACTGCATACTTCTCGCAAATAGAGAGCAAGTATTGCAACGCGCCGAGAGATGGCGTAAGCAGTACCATGTCGTCTGCATAGCTGATGTTGTTAATACAAACTCCATCAACCGAACATCCGACATTGGCACCGCTCAACTCCTCTATCAACCCGTTGACGTACAGGTTGAATAGCCGGGGAGACGTAAGCCCCCCCTGCCTCACCCCGCACTCCAACCTGAACTCCTCCGAAACCACATCAGCCCATCTCACACAGTTTCTCTGGCTATGGTACCAATATTTAATACTAAGCAACTGCATTCAAAAGTTAGGAACGGTATTATTCAAAAATAAAAACCGGTCAAGTGGTTTTTAATTTATTTTGTTTTATTTAATGTTATTGACGATCACAATTGAGATTCTTGTAAATTGATATGTAATTTATATTGTAATCTTATATTGTGAATAAATGAATCTGAATCTGAGTGCAAGCCGGACTCGCGCACGAACCATACCATCACTACATAGTATAAAACAAAGTCGCTTTCTCTGTCCCTATATCCCTATGTATGCTTAAAACTTTAAAACTACGCAACGGATTTTGATGCGGTTTTATTTAATAGATAGAGTGATTGAAGGGGAAGGTTTATATGTATAATAACATCCATTAAATAGTGCACCCGTGCGAAGCCGGGGCGGGTCGCTAGTTAGCTATAAAAAGGGCAAAACTCGTTTGTTGTACTTATGGGACGCGTACGTGACTCCTTTGGAGTCGCGGGCGTCTGTAGGCTGCGGTGGCCGCTTACCATCAGGTGGACCGTAAGTTTGATTGCCACCGGCGTTGTATAAAAAAAAATCTGTTTTGTAGTATTTGTTGTTATAGCGTCGACAGAAATAAATTATCTGTGAATATTTCAACCGTCTAACTATCACGGTTCATGAGATACAGCCTGGTGACAGACGAACAAACAGACAGACAGACGGACAGCGGAGTGTTAGTAATAGGGTCCTGTTTTACGCTTTGGTTACGAAACCCTAAAAAGTATGGCCCGCATTTGAATTTATTTTTCTAAATTAACTAACTGTAAATAAAACTGCTACCAGACACCCTATGGTATCTGGTCGCACGGTAGTGCCACCGACAAGTCGAGCAAAACAAAGAGGCACCGACTGTACTCATCCTTTACTCGAAGCGATTCAAGCCATTTTCAACATCCTGTAATTTTATGCTGGCTAAAATCAAAATCGAAATATTTCTGCAAATAAGCATCATGGGCACTTTTACAAGTCATTTATCTATGTCAATTAAAAATGATACAATAATCAAAATATGTGATAATCCACATCGAAAGGGACCTTATGGCGGCAGGCGCTTACGTTACACCTATTCACTATTGTATTGGAACAGCGGCAATAAAGGCGTAAGCGCCGGCCGCCATAAGGTCCTTTCAATATGGATTATCACATATCATTAATTAAATGTAGTGCTACGTACATTTCAAAAATAAGACTAAGAAACTAATAACAATCCAGATTTGTTAGAGATGTATAAGGTCTCTAAGCGTCAAATTAAAAAAAAATAAGGTACACTAATCATAATAAAATATTGTGAGATATCTCTAAGCGTCAATATGAAAATAATAAAATCTAATAAATAAATATACTCAGAGATGTATGAGGTCTCTGAGCGTAGGTCAAAAATAAAATCAAATGAGAACGGAGCGAAGTCTCTCATCATGTCAATCAATCAAAAAAAAATCAAACATTTATTCTGCAAATAGGCCACAAGGGCACTTTTAAATTCACACACAATTCGTGTGTAATAAACATGAACAGATGGGACCCCACAAACAGCACCGTTCACGAGTACGACGCGTATCTCAGATACAGCCCTGAATAACATACGTATATAGGGCATAATATGACTTAGATAAATTCTCAATAATATTCAATTTAAACTTGTACTTTGAGAACTATTCCGTCCGTTCCGGCATCTTTATTTGCTTACTAAATACAATTTTGTGTCTTGCAATCACACACTAGGACATAGTTTTAGGTATGCAAAAATTAATTAACGAGGTAAAGTTACTAAGTCTCAAAATTTTATTTAGAAAGTAATTAAAGATTAATAAAAATACCTGACTTGTCTCCGTAATATCTCGCAATTTTTTACGGTGAAAGAGTTTCAAGACTTGGCCTAGTTTTACATGGAATGTTTTAATTTTATTTTTTTTATACAGCGACATCTACCAGAAGACTCATACTTCATTAACGGCACTAACGTCTCAAATCATATTGAGAATCGTCAGTTGCGATGCGCCATCCCATACCCAAATTTAGAATAAAGGAAACATTTAAAAATTTAGGCACCGAGCAGGATTCGAACCTGCGACCTCCCGGCACTCGCGGCAAGTCGCTCTAGCCAACAAAGCTATAGGTGCAATCGCCACCCAGTCCCAAATTCATCAACCGTTCCTTCGTACCGTAACCGTTTCGTTCGAATCCTGCTCGGTGCCTAAATTTTTCAATTTTTCCTTTATTCTAAATTATGGAATGTTTTTATGGGATTTTATTTAGAAGACAAAACGTAGCAAATTGTACAACTTTGTCGGTGTTATAAGGACAATTTTTAATGGTGTCGTTCCGTTCGCTTCGCAAGACAAAGACACCCTTTCAAGTCAGAATTATATTGCATCACACGTAGAACAGAGCTTGTTAACGCTATCTCATCTCAACCAGCTTATTAGAGGAGGATGAATCAGAGCTTAGGGGCCGATAACGAGCACGTAGAGCGGACATAGTACAGTCAACGTCAAAGATGTATATACATTTTTCGCCTTATTACAATACCATAAGGTGCAAAAATGCGACCATGGCTTTGACGTAGACTATATGACGAAGCATTTATAGTCAGTTTTTCCTTGACGGAATGTAGATTATTTTTATACAACGACGGTAAATAGGGTTGCCAACTTATGTGCTCAGATTTGGGGAACTTTTGTAGTAGAATCGCGGGACCTGCATGCAAAACGACTCCAGAAGAACTATAAACTTCTGAACACCTTTTTCAACCTGATCAGGGGGACCTATGACAGTAGCGTTTATCCCGTGATACACGACAGGGTAAAGCATCTATCACTTTCTGTCACGACTTAATAGAAAGTCATTCATCTTGTAAAATACGTGATTAGGAGATAGAGTAACACATCACTTTTTTTAAAAAACTAACTTACGTAAATCTAAAACAGGCCCTTGGGGCATTGTACCGAGGATGCCGGCGTCATTTCCTCGCTGTATCGCAATGCTGATACGTTGTGCGAGGAAGTCGCCAGCTCTTCCCTCATCAGTTACGTCAATTAAACGCTTCGCTATTTCAGTAAATAACTTGTGCGCGATGGGACCCCATGGACCAAGAGTTTCGACACCAAAAATACAAAATTGTACTCTCTGCCGAGGCCCCTATAATATTTATTACGCTTTAATATTTCGGCATTTTCCGCCGCTGCACCCGCTTTTACTGTAGTTCATTGGAGGTAGCATCCCACCACCAACATCTGTCGCAAACTCCAAGGAACTAAGGACACCCCATCAGGTCTCTTACCATATAATTCATTGCTAATAAAGCAACAGAACTACGGGGCTTCACGCAATATGAATTCATGTTACTATCACTGTAATTATTACTGGTGTCTAAGCACACTGATAAAGTGCGTCTGTGAAAAATAAATGTAAGTCGCCAATGACATTAATATTCAAGATTATTTCATGATACATCAAATTGATAACAAGTTAAGAACCTAGCAGAATAAATAAAGTACTCTTCAGCCGGAAAATCCTCCTTACGTAGTTGAAGGCTTACTCCCTTATTCATATTAAAACTTAACAAACCTCTGCTAACTAAAATGTCTGTTGTCACTGTCTCACAAGCACGTGTGTCAAAGTGACAGATAAGGACAAACGAACTTTAGCAGCTAGTTAACTAATATAGGTTTGATTGACGTTTATGAATACGGGGGTTAAATGTCTAGAAAGGGACAACAACCCCTGAATGGCCGTAAAAACATCCAAGCGTCTACCCGTCTCCACCTGTATTCACAAAATACTGTCAGCTCCCCAAAATAACTTGATCCCCCTATACGTGGAAGTTCTGTTTGATGGGAGCTGAAACTACCGGTTTGCCTTCTTAGTAAGTGAAAATCGGCCTTGCAAGATAGCAAGGGTTCTCGGAAACGATGTAATAAAGAAACAAAAATATACCTAGTAGATATAGACTCATAAGTAGCTGGAGTAGCTGGCAGATTTAGCATTTTGTTACACGTTACCGGTATTCTTACCAGGGCTCGGAAACCGGTTTTGTTTTCATACAATTGACGACCAGTTTAGCCTAGCGGGTAGTGCACCTGCCTGTGAAGCTGACGGTCCTGGGTTCGAATCCCGGTCAGGGCAAATATTTGTGTGATGAGCATGAATATTTGTTTCTGAGTCTTGGATGTTTTCTATGTATTTAAGTATTTATATCTATTAAATATATCGTCGTCTAGTACCCATAACACAAGCCTTCTTGAGCTTACTGTGGGGCTAGTTCGATTTGTGTAAGATTGTCCTCTAATATTTATTTATTTATTTATTTATTAACCGGTTAAAAATTTCGGTTAATTACGTTTTACGATATTTTTTCGTACTTTACATTATTTATTCCATAGACGAAGGTTAACAAAAGCAAATATTATATAATAAAAATGGAGATAAATAAGTACTTTAGGAAATATTTCCAAAATAGTAAAAACCCTTGGGTAGATAATCTTGAGTCAACAATGACTTTAGAAACGAGCGTTTCAGACGCTCGGAGAATCAAAAATCGCCCAATACGTCACATGAACTACTTATACGTTCTGGGGCAAACCTTGGCTACTCGGTGACAGTTTGTTATCGTCTTGTAGCTGAGAAACATTAAACTTAAGGGTCCTTACTAGTTAAAAAGCGCTCATCTGTATACGCAATTTTCTGTTTGAATTGACAAGCATCTTGAATCTCTCAATGTTACTATCTAGAACATGACTACTGCGACCTTATGGCATAAACTTGAAATGTATTTTTTGGATTTTTCATTAAGAAGCGTCGTTTCAAAAATCACTCCAAATCGACCATTTTCAAGCTAATTACTTATTTTTTCCACTTAAATTCTACTACACACGATAAAATCAAAAAATGGCTGTTACTATCTAAAACTCTAATAAAATTATCGTAGCCTTTAATAACTTGGTATTATAAACACTCTTGTCATAATTTGAAATCAAAACATTTTAAAACTTATAAGGCCTCTTAATAACAAACGAGGAACCTTCCCTATCATAATGACTGCAAGTGGCGTAAATTTATAAACAGTACAAGCTACAAACATTTCTGAGGGGCTACCGCGGACTGAAAACGAACGAAGCTCAAATATTTCCCTCTCTGCCGCACGATAAGCAAGTGCGACAGAGAGGGAGATATTCGAACTTCGTTCGTTTTCGGTTCGCGGTAGCGCCCCAGGCCCCTATTTCACCAAAGCTGACAGGCGCGACAATTGTCAAAAAACATTACAATTGTAGTTGGTGAAACAGTTTTCACATGAAAATTGTCGATTTGTCCGCCTACATATGTCAAATACATACATAAATACGTATATATTTATAATATGTATTTATTATATGTTTAGTTGTTATATATTTATTTAGTTCTAGTTTTAGCTATAAGTTTCCTTATTGAAAAGTTTTAGTACACTGTGTAAGTTTGTCTATCTCATTCTCCTACTTTCCACTCAATCCCTCAAAGGTTAGCTGGAAGAGATCCCTCATAGGGATGTTCGCCTTTGTACTCTAATCTTATGTGATATGTATATTGTTTTAACCTGTTATTGTGTACAATAAAGTGCTTACATACATACATATGTCAACTTGGTGAAATAGGGATTAGATGACTGCTATAAGACCATAACATACTAACAACGAATGCCTGCATATCACAGAATAGCCAAGGTTTGCCCTATTTCTTTCCCACAGGCGGACAATATCGTGAGGGCAAAGTTCGCAACTCTTAAGTGGCAAGTTCGCAACTAATGGAACCGACCGCTTTAGTTCCGGAACTTACACTTGGGAGTTTACTGGGAAAATTGTCGTGCCGATATGAGCAGACTGTTCCTTGAATTTCTCTCTCTTTGAACAAATTAAACTAACAAATATTGAAGTTGAAACTGAGGAACTTTGAATCCCAGTTACAGTATATATATGTACTTGTAATCTATATTACCAATAAAGTATGAGTATGAGTATGAGTATTAAATATATCGTCGTCCCGAAACCCAGATAGCTGACGTAGCTCACACCTCCGCCAAACTTAAATGGGACTGGGCCGGGCACGTCTGCCGCATGCCGGAAGACTTGTGAGCTAAAATGGCCACCAAGTGGGTCCCACAAAACCGAGCGCGGCGTCGCGGCACCTCGTCGGAGATGGAGAGACCAACTTGACGTCTCGGATCAGAAGTGGTGGGAGAATGCACAAGACAGGGACGCGTGGAAAAAAAAGAGGCCTTTGCCCAGCAGTGGGACACTTGAGGCTCTTAATAATAATAATATATCGTACAAGTTAAAGTCAAGTAACAAATACCTACTTAAAATAAAGCTCGTATGTCAGCATCGTTTCGGTACAAAGATACGAGGTTTTGAAGAGTAGTGGCAAATTTAATAGTGAGTCTTGCTTCTCACTCGACGATATGGTCGTCTAATACTTATAACGTAACATTTCCCCAGGCGGCATATAGTTACACCTAATTCCTTGCATGCAATATCAACTGACTATAGTTAATCTGTTTTGTATATGTAGTTAGCACCTAGTTCGACATCCAATTAAGAACATCCCCGTATCCCAAGCGAGAACACAGTACTAGCATATAATACAGTATTGTAACTTCACTCAAGTGTCAAAATTAAACGAGAATTATGTCGCCGAAGCCGTTGTAATGTAATGTTCTTTCGGTAAACGTATGATGTTTCAAAGTTTCTTGCCTCTAGGTAAACGCACCCTAGTTTCATGCAATACATAGAATGAATAGTTAAGATGATTTCTATCTATGAAAGTCCAGGCCCCTATCGCAGTCATCCGAGATAAGGGTCAATAGGGTTTTTATTTTCTAAATACTACTTATTTGACGACTGGTTTAGCCTAGTGGGTAGTGCACCTGCCTGTGAAGCTGACGGTACTGGGTTCGAATCCCGGTCAGGGCAAATATTTGTGTGATGAGCATGAATAATTGTTTCTGAGTCTTGGATGTTTACTATGTATTTAAGTATTTATATCTATTAAATATATCGTCGTCTAGTACCCATAACACAAGCCTTCTTGAGCTTACTTTGGGGCTAGTTCGATTTGTGTAAGATTGTCCTCTAATATTTATTTATTTATATTTATTTATTTTATAATTTGCTTTGTCACAAGTTGTCACCAATTAACTGTTTACGATAAGCTAACTGTGAGTGCGAGTGCAACTACTAAGAACTTGGCCAACTTATGCATGCGCCTCGGGTGACGCTACCCTCAATGTCACCAGTTTCCGAGGTGTCGGAGTTAATTACTTTATCACGTGTGCTCTAGGATGCGCTACGTGTTTATTATAGTTTAAATTACTTTATTTAGTGATTGGAGTGATGACCTGGTGAAGGTCGTGGGAATCCGGTGGAAACGAACGGCACAGGACCGGTCTAAATGGCGAGCCTTGGGGGAGGCCTATGTTCGGCAGTGGACGTCTTTCGGCTGAAATGATGATGATGATGATGATGATTTAGTGATAAATAATTAACATAATTGTCACATAATTTATTTACGTACTTATATAATCTAGGCCTTAACATCGATTTTTGGCGGCTGTGCGGGGGTTAAAAGTCTAAATCTAGATTTTTTTAATTTTTTCCTGTAATCTACAGAATACACAGCAGCTTTTGAGCCCTATTACAATACGGTACTCCAAAATTCGTGAATTTCGACCCATAAAAATACAAATACAAACATTTATTCTGCAAATAGGCCACAAGGGCACTTTTACATGTCAAAATATTAATTTACAATTTAAGAAAGTCTGACTATAATAAGTAATACATTTTTCATGTCGAAATATGAATTTACAGTTCAAGAAGGAATAATAATTTCGAGTTTACAATTATACCAAAATTAATGTCATACAATGAAGATAAACTTACAAAGTTATCTATTACAAAATCAGTAAAGTTAGAGATGTATAAGGTCTCAAGATTAAACAAGGAGTATAATGAAATTAATATAATATCCCAGAGATGTACATGGTCTCTGAGCGTCAAAATTTAAATTAATTTAATATTGTTAGAGATTAATTTAATAGTGTTTATTACTTACTTATTCCGGTCAATTTACTGCTTAATACTAGCTTATTGTGATTATTGACATTATGGATGCAGCTATACCTTGTTTTTTTTTTAATATTAGGAATGAGATAAACAAAGCAGTGGTCGTAAATATACACACATTGAATTTGCATTATTCGCACGAAAGATTTGAATAAGTGACAGTGACAAATTACTTTTTTATAACCTGAACAGACTCCTTACAATCTCTGCCTCTTTGGGTATTTTATTGCACAACTTATAGATGAATGAAAAGACACGTAATTTAAAAAATAATTGATACCTTATCATTTGCAAATGGGTGGATCAACTATTCTTTGTTGCTGGTTACCATGGTTACGTCTCCTGAGTCACTCTCTAAAACAGTGATTTTATAGGGTTTAAATTATTAAATATGAGTTTTAGCGATGAGCATGCTTGAAGTCCATATTATAAACATTTTTCTAAGAAACTCGGTTACTGTTGTCTCCTCGCCGACGGGACAGAATAACAAAAAGAAAAAGTTGATTGGCCCAAATATATAAATAAATATGGATTAACACATATCTTCTTATTTGTTGTTATTTCCATATTCTATTATTTTTTAAAGGGATAAGTTCGCCTTTGTATCAATGTAACCGAATTAGTATGTTATACCTGTGTTTTGTGTACCATAAAGTATTTAAATACATACATACACTATTTAATGTAAGCATGAAATAACGATTCAATATTCACTGAGATTAATTGACACTTTATTGCAGTATGTGCCTGATTAAAAACCTCATAAGTAGTTCTCCGTCATTTTTTCTAATGCTAAATTAAACCCGTCGTCTACCGGTCCCTGGCATCCCAGGGATCAAAACAAAAGCATGCTATTGTTTATTTTTCTCACCGGGAGACGACGACTTAAAATGCTGTGTCAAACTTCAGTACAGTTAGTGTTTATGGCGCGTCTACTTTTAAATTAGCACTGCACTGCCTGTCGCGGGTGCGCCTGCGCGGGAGCGGTGCGGTATATATATATACTGACTGAATACTGTCCCGCATCCGCACATGATATTACTATTGCGCAAATTTACTGACAAGTGACAATGACAATATCCCGTCAGGCAAAAATTTGGTTACATGGAAGAAAAAAAGAATAACATTTATTCACTTGCCAAAAGACACACAGACGTACATGTAAACTCGTAGAGTATTACAGTGCAAAAACCGCCCGCGTGGCCGTGTCGGAGGTTTCCCCTGGATTGTCCCCAGGCTACTCTCCAACCGCGCACTCCTATCGCTTTATTGGGCCCGGCCTATAAAGCCACAGTCAGGTTCAAAAAAGAAAGCATAGTACATTCAACGCATAAAATAATGCGTGTTTTCGAGGCAGTGAATCAGAGGGCCTACTCCGTTTCTTTTACTCTCGGGTTCTACACTATACGAGTGAAAGGGACCGCACGATACGAAGTTCGGATTTCGACGTTCGCAGTAGACCCTCAGTTGCAGTCTCAACACGCGTGGTCGTGCCGGAGGTTTTCTCCCGGATTTACCCCAGGCTACTCTCCAACCGCGCACTCCTATCGCTTTATTGGGCCCGGCCTATAAAGCCACAGTCAGGTTCAAAAAAAAAAGCAGTCTCAGCATTATGCAGAGGATTATGTTACCTGCAGCGCTGCTTTAATTGAGTCTCTAAAATATACTGGAGTAGGTATAACACATTTATAATTAAATTGTATCAACTCAGTCACGTTCCGAGGGTAAAATTATCCCCATAATTGGCCCGGTAAAGGCGGGGTAATAAGCGTGACCGGACACGTGCCGGGTCCACGTGCCTTTGCCTTTACGTAAACGGCAGTTATTGGAAACACATGGGAGGCTCACATTTATCGAAGAGTTTGTGTAACTGTAATAAGTACATGTCTCATAAGATACTTAATATAAGATATCAAGCTTACATGGTCATTTACATTAGAATTACGATTTGAAACGAGATATTTACCATGTATATTTGTATTTTTGAGTTCCCGATATTTCGGCACTGTTTTTTTTTTGTTGATGGCTTTCACTCCTTGCTGAATTTGGCAAGGGGTATTTCGCCAATGTCGCCGTATACAGACATATCACACGAGAGGAGAATGATCATGTTAAAAATTTTGATTTTTGTGGAAGGATATGTCTGGGAACCTAAAACAAATAATAACACATATTAAGGACGGCACAGACAATACAGGACGTTTGTACAGTTAAAAAAAGAGCCGGAAGTGGGTGACAGACGGTTAGACATGCCAACATAGAGGAAAAAATGGAGAAGTGCAAGCGCCATTATAAAGGATTAACTGACGTGCTGCGAGTCTTAGTTGTGGTCTACCCACACACCATAGCGATCTACCCTCTTCCTGGTTCGCTTTTTTCGCACAGTGTCACCTTCACTACCAACGTCCGCCTTGTCACTTGAGACTCGATTACGGTCACGACACATCACACTCACAGTATCAATACGCGAGTTCTTTCCGGAAACAGTCTCTTTTCGATTTGAGAACTTTCGGATCACTGGACGCCAGACACTTGACAGTACATGGTAAATATCCCGTTTCAAATCGTAATTCTAGGGTCATACTTAGTTGAAAAAACAATAGTCGTCCCTCCTGTGGTCAATAGTTAACGGCTTATGTGCATGTTAGATGTTTATTACAGGGGTTTATAGAAACGGAGACACTGTTTACGCGGGTTACTGGTCCAATCCAACATTAAGCTTTGTAGCGCTTAACTTTTGGTATGTCCACAGAAAAGACGCGAACCGAAATCCATATATGACCTATAACGCTCAAGGCTATTTTACATTGAGTCAGTAACTGGCGTCAGTGCTGGCGCCGAAAACTGACTCGTGCTATTTAGACGCAGTCAGTATTTCGTCAGTAGTCGAGAAGTCAATTTATACGATGGCAGTGCCAGGTCAGCGCTGACTCGGCTGTCGACTGACGTCAGTTATTGACCCTGTGTAAAATTGCCTTCACAAGTCGCTGGACACTTTGGGACTTTGTCGCTTTGACCCGTTGGGAATTTAGTGGGACTCGGTAACAAAATATGTTAAGCTAAGAGACAACGTTTGCCACCCCCTAATCCTCAACCGATTTGTATGATTTTTGGAAATGTTGGAGATATAATTCAATACTAGGATTATACGTTGTAATACTCGCGTCATACTCGTGATCGGGTGCTGTTTGTGGAGTCCGGTCTGTTCATGCTTGCTAGGACATAGTGACTACGTTAATACTAGAGTCTCTTTATAGGGGATTGACGAGAGACATCATCCTGTTGTGGATTCGTTTTTATTATCAGTGACTTAGAGACCAAATACATCTCTAACAATATTAAATTAATCTTAATTTTGACGCTCAGAGACCATGTACATTTCTGGGATATTATATTAATTTCATTATACTCCTTGTTTAATCTTGAGACCTCATACATCTCTAACTTTAACATCAGTAAAGTTAGAGATGTATAGTAAAGTAATATTTGTAATAGATAACTTTGCAAGTTTATCTTCACTGTATGACATTAATTTTGTTATAATTGTAAACTCGAAATTATTATTCCTTCTTGAACTGTAAATTAATATTTTGACATGTTGAATGTATTACTTATTAACTATAGTCAGACTGTCTTAAATTGTAAATTAATATTTTGACATGTAAAAGTGCCCTTGTGGCCTATTTGCAGAATAAATGTTTGATTTTGATTTGATATTTCGGAATAATTGCATACAAGTGAAAACATGGACCCTTAAAGATTTCTTTTTCTTTTTAATCCAGAACTCCCTCCCGGTTTTTTGCTATTATTTCATAAACTAGAAAGAATTACAAAAAGATCAAAACGTATACACTTAGTTAAGGATGTAAGGAATCGATCAAGCCCAATATTGGTTCATTTGATAAAGGTTTAAAGGTGGAAAACGTTGCCGCCCGAAGCACTAATTCTGCGAGAAGTTAGACGCCAAACGGCCGATGGTGACGAGTCTCTGAATCGCACGATACGGGCGCAAGACCCTGACGGTTAAAACAGAAAGAATATACCGAAATGCTTGTTCTAAACGATCTCACGATAGGTTCACAATAGTCTTAAGTTAAGCCCCTTTGTGAGGCCGACCTTACCTCCTACCTATAGGTCGAGTTTCAGGATAACAAGCAAGATAAAAGGTTTTGGTCCCGCGGGCGATAAATCCCACTTTCACGCTCCATCCGTTATGCTTAACCTGTTAGTGATGACGGAATACGGATATCACTTTGTTTTGCACTTTGAGAATTTACAAACTGCAAATACAAACTTTCATTATTATTATTATTTTTGTATTAAGCAGTACCGCTGCTAACGTAAACTACGTTGTACATATAGCTCAGTGCCTTCACTATGAGTTTGCATGACCGTACTCGCTAGCGACTGCGTAAACGATTTAGTATGCCGATTCTTAGTTCTATTGCGTAACCGCCAGAGGCGCTGTACTTTTGGCCATACAAATTTTTACGCAGTCGCTAGCTACGGTCATATAAACTCATTGTAAAGGCACAGCTGACTAGAGCGACTGGCCGCGAGTGCGGGGAGGTCGCAGGTTCAAATCCTGCTCGGTGCCTAAATTTTTCAATTTTTCCTTTATTTCTAAATTTGTACAAACTTTCACATTGTAAGGTCTATGAATCTGTTTAATTTTAGTTCTATAGTTAGTAAGGCATCGTAGCTCTCATAGCTCTTGCATTTTCGTCTATAATTCTAGATAGTAGTCCGCCGAGGCGTAACTTTACGTACTACCTGTATATTTTAAATGGGTCAATCAACTTTTTTTTATTTATTTATTTATTCTAGGAGTTTCAACAGCTTTGCTTAACATATTAACATCTAAAATAGAAATATGGAGCCATACTACAGAAACTCACAAATAGCAACAAGTTCGAGTTCAGTTGTTGTTATTCTGTGCCATCAGCGAGGAGACAACAGGAACCGAGTTTCTTAGAAAAATGTTTATATTATGAGCTTCAAGCATGCTCAATAGATGTCCCATGTCCAAATGGATTTATGATCATTGCTAAACTCATGTTTGGTAGATCTAAGCCTTATAAAATCACAGTATTGAAGAGTGACTCAGGAGACGTAACCATGGTAACGAGCAACAAAGCATAGTTGATCCACCCAAATACTTAATGCCATTTTTGAAGAATTACAATCTATCAGTTTGTGTCGAACAATTCCATTAAAATATGCCTAACATTAGTCCATAAGTAACATGATTACCTTGCTGTTAATATTATTTATGTATGTATGTATGTAAAATTCTTTATTGTACACGAGTAAAACATAACATAAATTACAAGAACAGTTGACATATATGCACAAAGGCGAGCTTATCCCTGTAAGGGATTTAAACACACATGTTAAAAAATCCAATTGTCCACAATGGCATTAGCGAAGCCCCGTAACACGATTACGGCAGCGCTGAAGGCCGAATAATCCACTTAGGCTACCATGGAAAACAAATCGAGCCTGAGCGGTTCGCGGTAGCCCCTCTGATTAGCCGGCATTCCATAAATGTCAGCTCCTGTGGGACTATTACACACATTCAGTCAGCTCATAAACATACATTCTAATACCTGGGTCATTCTACATTTTCACGACCAGTTTTCTATTACAAAAAAAATCTATGATATTTATTGAATTAGTGTACAAAAACAGGATTTCGAAACAGTTCCTGGACCTAATAAAACTAGTGGCTCTGTGAGCTGTAGACCTCGTGAGTGAGTTTTTTATCATTTCCAAAATCTGACATTATAAAAAAGATCAATTATGAATATCGAACTTGCTAACAAAATTTCACGAGAAGCGGTTGAAAATCGCGACCCGTAGAGGAGAACCAACCGAAATTCTGACACAGAAACTTACAAAATCTTTGTAATAAAAATTGTTTTTGAAAATTTCCAAAAACTGACTAGACAAAAACTTTCCATATAATTACCGGTAATTATATAGAATTTTTTGAGCAGGTTCGGCCTGCTCACAAAATTTCACGAGAATCGTGTGCGAAATGCGACCCGTAGAGGAGAACAAACCGTTGAATAAATATTTTTTTTTTATATCCAAAAGCTTATTCGACAAAAAAAATCTGTATATTTATCCAATCTGCTCACAAAATTTCACGAGAATCAGTTGAGAAATGCGACCTGTAGAGGAGAACAAACCGAAATTCCCCCGCAGAAACTTACAAAATCATTGATAAAAAAAGTTTTTGGAAATCTCCAAAAACCGTCTCGACAAAAAAATTCTATATAATTATTGAACCTGCTCACGAAATTTCACTTGAGAATTGCGACCTTTTTTTCTTCCAAACCCCATCGTGTGGGGAATCGTTGGATAGCTCTTTCAAAAATATTATATTGTTTCTAAAAGTATTTTTTGATTCAAGAATCGGTTGGCGTGATATTAAGCTATGAAGTGATAATTTTTGCTATGGTCAAGTGTCCCCCCCCTCTGCCAGCTAAACGGTGGCTACTAGGCATGTGAAAACAATCATGGTAGTAGTATATACGATGAATTTAAAAGGAAAACTATCACAGCTAAGTAGACATTACCGTAAAGGGCAAAAATATGTATACAACACAACATCTCAAAAAGTACATCAGTACTAAGATCAGTAAAAACCCTTCTACGGGTCCGTAATTCCGCATATGACCGGTGACGTGATGGACGGGCAACTACGGAATCCTACACTGTGCGTGGCCCGACACGCACTTGGCCGGTTTTTCTCTCATTATGATTCCAACTCTCGTTGTCTGCTTTCTGTCTTGGCCGTTGTCCTTGTCACTCTAGCGTAGCATACTCTTAACTAGCTATAAAGACAGCACTGTAAATAGGTTTATATATGAAGATTATTTTCACTTGTTTCAGTTGAAACGGTCTAAACACAGTCGTATAGCAAGAGAGAAGTGCACGGAGCGCAAAGGTCGTGGGTTCAACTCCAGCTTCTGGCCACACATTTTACAATTTTCACCTATATCACTATATTATTGATATATGAATTAAATTATACGATGTCGTGTTATTCATTAAAATTAAAAAGCTATCCAAGAGACGTTTATTTATAACTAGCGACCCGCCCCGGCTTCGCACGGGTGCACTATTTAATGGATGTTATTATACATATAAACTTTTCTCTTCCATCACTCTATCTATTAAAAAAAACCGCATCAAAATCCGTTGCGTAGTTTTAAAGATTTAAGCATACATAGGGATATAGGGACAGAGAAAGCGACTTTGTTTTATACTATGTAGTGATGTTCGGCCGTTTTTAATTCCAAATTCTTTTTGTATGAATGTTATCTATAATAAAATTAATAAATCAAAAACAATCACAGTCGAACGCAGGGGACCATCTACATATTACGTCACAGCAATAGGTCGGGCGCGGGCTCATACCGCACGTGACAGTACGTGTTACAGGTAAAGGAAAAAAGCGTGTCATAGGGGAGATACAATACAATACAATACAAATACTCTTTTCACCTCACCCGCTCTGAAAGGCTTACTTTATCGTTTCAAATCTGCGTGCAAAAGTCCATTTTATCCGCTAGCGGATAAAGTGATTTTGAAATTCGAACATGACGTAGTACCGCGCTACCCAATTTTTTTATGGATGCGTTCAGAATCATGGTTCGGGCATGCGGTCTTGAGGCGGTTTCTACACATGACGCGGTTTCCGCACGACGGTGCGGTGTGCGAGTGAGACAGCGCTATATATGCGCTGTATATAGCGACGGCCCGCTCGCACAAGGAAAGTGTCATCCGATGAAACATTTTATTTTAGGTACTTACATTAAATTGAAAATCATTCAGTTTTAGTTTTATATCATTATTTTACCTACTTTTTCAATTTATGGAAATACAAAAATAAGAAATATATTCAAACAATATTCGTATTGCAATTTTCTTTAATAATACTTGAATTGTTTTCTTGTAGCTACATTTCCTCGCTAGGGTGAGGTGAAAAGTTGTGTTTCGCTCGGCAGCAAAGTTATTTGGCTTCTCGTATCTTGAAACCCTCGCTACGCTCAGGATTCTAGAATTGAACCACTCGCTACGCTCGTGGTTAAATTCTAGAATCCTTCGCTAGCTCGGCTTTCAATTCGAGCTCTCGCGCCAAACAACAACTTTGCAGCCTTGCATAACAAATAACTATTATTGCACACCTCAATAAAAATACACAGCAGGTCAGAAACATAACATAGCGAGATATAAGCGGTAGACAACAGGTGGTCTAAGTTAGCGGCTGTCAGGGATAGTTCTAAAAAACGAAATTTTGTGTAACGTAATATGTATGGCTGAGATACGCGTCATACTCGTGATCGGGTGCTGTTTGTGGAGTCCGGTCTGTTCATGCTTGCTATTAAGGTAGTCACTATACCTTAATACTAGTGTATTTTTATAGGGGATTGACGAGAGACATTATCCTGTTGTGGATTCGTCTTTATTATCAGTGACTTAGAGACCATATACATCTCTAACAATATTAAATTAATTTTAATTATGACGTTCAGAGACCATGTAAATCTCTGGGATATTATATTAATTTCATTATACTCCTTGTTTAATCTTTAGACCTTATACATCTCTAACTTTACAGATGTTGTAATATTTGTAATAGATAACTTTGCAAGTTTAGCTTCACTGTATGATATTAATTTTGTTATAATTGTAAACTCGAAATTATTATTCCTGCTTGAACTGTAAATTAATATTTTGACATTAAAAATGTATTACTTATTATAGTTAAACTTTCTTAAATTGTAAATTAATAATTTGACATGTAAAAGTGCCCTTGTGGCCTATTTGCAGAATAAATGTTTGATTTTGATTTTGAATACAATACAAATACTCTTTATTGCACACCTCAATAAAAATACAAAGCAGGTCAGAAACATAACATAGCGAGATATAAGCGGTAGACAACAGATGGTCTAAGTTAGCGGCTGTCAGGGATAGTTCAAAAAGACGGAATTTTGTGTAACGTAATATGTATATGGCCCCTAGTCCGCCCACAACGACACCAATTACGTTTCTTTACATCAAATTCACAATACAAGTAAAATGAAAGTAGAATATATATTTAGGATGGCTTAGCGAGAATATATAATATTACCTTAATTCAACTCAAATACCCAACCTATCCTCGAGCTTTCAAAACCAATAAACTAAGATCCATAGTCCCCTGAGATTTTACTAGAAATTCTTGAACGTTTTGGTATAAAATCCAAATATCGAGCTTATAATCCAAGACAGGAGGTTGAAATTGTAATGACATTTGCAAGTTTCGCTCATTTTAAATAAATAGCTTATATACCTGAGAAGAAAGTTCATTCAGGAAGCCTTCAAAAGTTATCTTTGTCTTTCGTGTATTGCAAAAGTTCGGGAGCGGACGTAACTGGATTTATTAAGAGCGCTTAAGAGCCCTTATCATAAATGAAAAGTAGTGTTTAACTCGGGTGAAAGCACCCATTTTCAAGGCATACAACCAATCATTTTACTCGAGCAGCTTGTGGGTGACATATACTAAGAGAGCGTACAGTGCCCTGCGCATACAATATAATAATGCATTCAGAATGCTGTTGGGGCTACCTAGATGGTGCAGCGCATCACTAATGTTTGCTGAGGCCCGCACGGACGGTTTTCAAGCTATTATGCGCAAGAAAATCGTTTCGTTGCTTTCTGAGTGTCATTGTTGACAGGTTTGACTGTCCAATCCTGGAGCACTGGGTGGGTCAAATTAGGAGCTGCGCCCTATATAATTATAATTAATTTAATTTAATTTAATTTAATACTAATACGTAGGTGTAAGCTGTACTAACACGATATGGATAAACAAAGTCCGAAATAAAGATTTTATTATTATTATTATTTAGCCCATTTGCCATTTTGACGACCGGTTTAGCCTAGTGGGTAGTGCACCTGCCTGTGAAGCTGACGGTCCTGGGCTCGAATCCCGGTCAGGGCAAATATTTGTGTGATGAGCATGAATATTTGTTTCTGAGTCTTGGATGTTTTCTATGTATTTAAGTATTTATATCTATTAAATATATCGTCGTCTAGTACCTATAACACAAGCCTTCTTGAGCTTACTGTGGGGCTAGTTCGATTTGTGTAAGATTGTCCTCTAATATATATTTTTTTAAGTTCACCCTTGAACTATTGTCGGGTGAAATCGGTCGCTCTGTTCATGTTTGCAAGGACTAGTAACTTCGTACTAGTTTTGTGGTACAGTGGAATTGACATGATGAGAGACTTCGCTCTGTTCTAATTTGGTTTTATTTTAGACTGACGCTCAGAGACCTTATACATCTCCGAGGATATTTATTTAATAGATTTTATTATTTTCGTGTTGACGCTTAGAGATATAATCTCACAATATATTATTATAACTATCACTATTTTTTTTTTTGCAGTTGTATGGCGTTCAGTGAGTGGCGGTTGAAAATCAGCGCTATAGGTGTCTGAGATCTCAGCATAATGCTGAGCCAATGTCCGTTTCACTGCCGCAGGGACACACATGTTATGTGGTTTGTGTGTATTATTTTGTTGTCATTTACGTGTGTCTTCTGTGTCTGTGAATAAATGTTTTTTCTTTCTTTCAATAAAGTGATCAAAGGATACGATTATTGTATTACAGATTGAGATAGTAACAAAGCTATTTTTTGATTTTATTGTGTGTGGTAGAATTGAAGCGGAAAATTCAGTTCTTTAGCTTGAAAACGGTGGATTTGGAATGAATGATGTTTGAAACGATATTTCTGAATGAAAACACAAAAAAATACAAGTACATTTAAAATTAATGACATTAGGTCGCAATTTTCAACAAAATTCTAGATAGCAACGTTCTAATGCCAAGATAAGTGTCAATTCAAACAGAAAATGGCCCAAATAGATGAGTTTTTAGGGTTCCGTACCTAAAGGGTAAAACCGGACCCTATTACTAAGACTTCGCTCTCTGTCCGTCCGTCTATCTGTCCGTCTGTCTGTCACCAAGTTGTATCTCATGAACCGCTGTAGTTAGACAGTTGAAATTTTCACAGATGATGTATTTCTGTTGCATTTATAACAACGAATACTAAAATACAGAATAAAATAATTATTTAAGGGTGCTCCCATACAACAAACGATTTTTTTGCCGCTTTTATAGATAATGGCACGGAACCCTTCGTGCGCGAGTCCGACTCGCACTTGGCCAGTTTTTTAACTGATAAGGACTTTTAAAGTCTACTACTACTGGCTTCTAAGTTATGTTTGTGCAAGTACTCGCCGTTAGCAAGATGACCACAACCGGAAATGATATGCCTGAGTGACTCTCCGGGACGGCGGCATGCCCGACAAATGTCGACCGTACCGTCTTTCAGGATTTATTTCCGGTAGTTGTTCGTCATGATAACTTCGTCCGCAATTGCACAGACAAAACCTTCGGTTTCCCCGAAGAGATCCCCAAAACGTAGCCAGTTCACCGACGCGAGCAGGTCTACGTCAGGCCCTGTCAGGGCCCTGTAGAACCGCCCGTGTAGCTCCTTACTCTTCCTTACCGCCTTATTATTATTATTTTATGTTCGTACAGTTACACACCGTGAAATCACTCGACGGTCCTATCGGAAGACCAGCGCTGGCGATTGCCCGCATTATACTGAGATGGTACCGTTTCGAGATAACACAACTTTTTTGTTTATTTTTATTTTTTATTTTGCTGTGTCAGTTGTTGTCTTTGTCTCGAATAAATATTTCTTATTTCTTATAAAGCAGCAACATCAATTAGAGTACCAGAACCTCTTCAAAATGTTACCTGTAAAAAAGAAAATATATATTAAAACACGTAGATAACACGTACACGCACAATTAAAAACTTCGGACACTTATATTATTTCCAGGTTGCTTACATCCGTTTTAACCCCCCCTCCTCCCCACCAAGCGCACGCCACGCAAAAGTAACACCCCTCTTTTGCGTTAGGTGCACTTGGTGGTTTGGGTGTTTGTCAAGACAAAATAAATAATAATAAATATTTGTGGACAATCTTACACAAATCGACCTAGTCCCAAACTAAGCAAAGCTTGTACTATGGGTACTAGGCGACGATATACATACTTATATAGATAAATAGATACTTAAATACATAGAAAACATCCAAGACTCAGGAACAAATATTCATGCTCATCACACAAATATTTGCCCTGACCGGGATTCGAACCCAGGACCGTCAGCTTCACAGGCAGGTGCACTACCCACTAGGCTAAACCGGTCGTCAAAATAAATAATAATAAATATTTGTGGACAATCTTACACAAATCGACCTAGTCCCAAACTAAGCAAAGCTTGTACTATGGGTACTAGGCGACGATATACATACTTATATAGATAAATAGATACTTAAATACATAGAAAACATCCAAGACTCAGGAACAAATATTCATGTCACTCACACAAATATATGCCCTGACCGGGATTCGAACCCGGGACCTCCAGCTTCGTAGGCAGTGTTACTACCAACTAGGCTAAAGCGGTCGCCAAAGAAGATAGAAGCTACACATGACAAATTATAATGCCTCAAAGCAGCCGTGCGACTTGGTGGGGAGGGGGCTCTTACAGGAGACCACCCCCAGACAGCCGGACAACCAGCAAAGCTAAGAAGCTGCTAAAATGTGTGTGTGTCGGTCTACTGGCAATGTGGCTCCCTAACGCATGAATATGAGTGGCATTTTTTTTCAATCGAAATTCTTGATGGTAGAGATTGTTCTTAGCTACATTTTAGTAGTAACACGACTACACCTAAACAGAAGAAGAAGAAGAAGAAGAAAGATATTTATTCGGATAACACAAGTATCTATGTAATACACCTTAAAACCTCAGCAATGCAGTTGACACAGCAGTGCCAACGGCGCTGGTTTTCTGTGGATCCAGCGAGGTGTGCAGGACAGCATACCGCATATACTACGCGACTCGAGTTAGAGGATATAAATACATACAAGTACAAAAATAATATTATCATATATGTTTTAGAGTTAAATAATTTATACAGATGACGTCTAAAAGGCAGTGGTTGGCAAACAGAATATTGCACGAATCCAAATTTAATTATACTACATTTGTATACAAAGGCGAACTTATCCCTTTAAGGGATCTCGTCCAGCTAACCTTATGCCTAATCGCCAGGCAACCAATTAAGCCGTCGTCTCCGGCGAAAAAAATAAACAATAGCATTCTTTTGTAACGAGCCCGGGGATCCCAGGGACCGGTCAACGACGGATTTTGTGAACTGTTTCTATTTATTCGGAAAACACAAATCATTTAGAGTAGGGTACTTCCATATATAGAGTATCGAAGCATAACAGAACACGAAATAATGGATTATCTACGGCCCTGGATTAGCCACGGCGGGCACATTGTTTTTTTATGTATCATCCGCACGTATTCAGCCGTAGACAATGTAAATACGTGAATTTTCTATGGGGACCTATGTTTTTAATGGGTTCCAAGGTTAATGTGACCAAGTGCAATAAATAGTTATATTTTTCATGTAAATAGTTATTTGTTCAACAAGAGAGCAAAGTAGATTTTTGCTGCAAGTGTTGATATTGAGTCCCGAGCAAGCGAAAGATTCTATAATTGAATCACGAGCGTAGCGAGTGATTCAAAATTAGAATCTTGAGCGTAGCGAGGGACTCAAAGACACGAGATGCAAATATCTTTGCTCTCGTGTGATACATACAACTTTTCACCTCAGCGGCGAGAACATATAACTCGATGGAATAAAACGCCACATAGCATAAATCAAATCATTTTTATGTAAAAAAATCAAACAACAAATACATATGTGAAATAATAAACATTAACTAAGTACAATTACTCTTTCTTATAACATTCACTTTACATGACGTTACCACTGACAACCGTTTTAGAAATGCAACTAGTTTTGGGTACGTTTCAATATGTATATTGTGTTTCATCTTCATCGTCGCTTGAGCATCGAATATTGCTCCACATGGTTTTCGGTTGTTTGTTATGGGATAACCTTACTTACTTATACTTATACTTTTTCCGAGATAATGGTTGCTCCTTTATCCGATCGTCATTTATTGAATATTTCGTGTCCCTTTAAATACTTCTGTCGAGTCTTTTCGGGCATAAAACACAGTTCAACCTCTTTGACGGCAGCTCTCAACTCTTGAGGAGTTAAAACATCGGCTTCGTCAATTTATTCACTCATATTTAGTACAGTTTTTAGTTTAAGTTATGTTTTATATCCAAGAATACGAATAACATTTAAAAAGTTCAATCGCGCTAATTTTTTAAAGAATATAAAATGCGTTCTGAAACTGTATATGAATTTATATTCGTTCACCGTATGAAAAAAACTAAAGCCTTATAATAATTACTGTTCGCGATCAATATCGCATTTCTTCATTGTATTTTAAGAATAATGAAATATTAATACGATTATAATAATTAGATTTAATATAGGTTTAATATTTTTATACGACTTTAACACGAGTTCGAATTTTATTTTGTTTCGGAACGAGTTTTTCGTTCCCGCGTTTTAGGGGTCTACTACGAAGTTTCGAAATCGAATGACGATTCGACATAGTTTATCTCTCTCTTTTTTGTAACGGAGTGAAAGTGACAGAGAAAATGAAGTTTAAATGTTCCAAGTTTGTATTACGCCCCGCAGTATGAAAAGATGACCTACGATATGAAAAATTAAAAAGTTACTTTTCTTCACGCTCGCAGCAAAATTGCATTTTGCTCACTGGTTTCAAGCAGCAAAACCGCCGTGTTCGAGCCACTGAGGTGAAAATATACATTGATTTCAATGTTATGTAATAATAACAAGTTTATTGTTGCTTGCTATTCAAATTAGTATACATGCAATATATTTGAATTTAATGAATTAGTATAATAACTAAAAATAACATGAGAATATATGACTCAAAATCAAAAATCAAAATCAAAACATTTATTCTGCAAATAGGCCTCAAGGGCACTTTTACAAGTCAAAATCTATCTAGGTACATCAAATAAAAATAATACAATAATCAACTACTAAAAATTAAAACTAAACTAAACTAAAATATATTTAAAAAATTTGGTCCTCTAGGCATAGTTCTTAAGATGCTGGCAGCATTTTCTCGCTGAATCGCTATGCTGATGCGTTGAGCGAGGGAGCTGCCAGCTCTATAATCCCCCGTGGAATCCACCAGCCTTTTAGAGAGGTCTTTAACTAGCTGACGGGCAATATAAATAAATAAATAAATGTACACTGTAATGTATAGCATATTCATTCAGAGGAAAATCGAGTTGTTCTCTGTTAAATCACCCATAATTACTTAGGGTCGATTGCACCAACATACGATCGCAGGCCGGGCATCGTCAAATATGGCGCCGGCAGCTGTCATCCCATAGAAACTTGTCAAACTTTCCATACAATCAGAATTTAACGAACACAGCTTACGATTACAGACGGTTCGGTGCAACCCACCCTTATTCTATTGACATAGCATCAAAATCGTTGGAGCAGTCTCCGATATTCCCGAAACAATTACTTACATAAAAGAATCCCGGCGAAAAAAATAAACAATAGCATTGTTTTATGTTGATCCCTGGGATCCCAGGGACCGGTAGTCGACGGATTAGAAGAGTAAACACTTTTTGGGGCAGTTTTCGAATGACAAGAGTCAGTATGGACGTAAGCATAAGACACAATCAATATTGATAAATGTGGCACTTGAATTGAATTGCATGTGCTCTGCTGATCCCTTTTGGGAATACAGGCGTGAGTTTACGTATGCATGTGTTCAAATTCTACTCCAATGCTGAATAATCTAAGTTAAAGTTAAATTTAACTATAGGTTTCTTTAGGTTTCATTGCTCGCAGGACTGACGGTCGATGGGGCCAGAAACTGCTTGAGTGGCGTCCACGCACCGGAAGACGAGCTGTCGGTAGGCCTCCGACAAGGTGGAGTGATGACCTGGTGAAGGTCGCGGGAATCCGGTGGAAACGAACGGCACAGGACCGGTCTAAATGGCGAGCCTTGGGGGAGGCCTATGTTCAGCAGTGGACGTCTTTCGGCTGAAATGATGATGATGATGATAGGTTTCTATTATGTACTATATTTGGAAGAGCGAGATCTCCTGATACAGGTACCTCTATACCTACTAGGAGATCTCAACCATACTGTACCTAAACTAAGCCCTATTTGTTAATGAAATAAACTTTATTATTATTAAAAAAATAAATTTAAAAAAATAAAAATAAAATGTGTACAGTCAATATTGTCTCACACCATCAATCGGTGCCTTTACCATGAGTTTACATGACCGTACTCGCTAGCGACTGACTGACTCTACCCGGTGTGCGGCGGTACCGGGACGAATAGGGACTATATGTGTCAGTGTTGTCGCGATCTCGCGGTGGACGTCCCCGCCGGCGGGTATACCTAAGTGTACGCGTCGTGTCTGAGTTGGACGCCGTAAGCGCAGCGTCCCATCTTTCGATGGACGCTGTGATTACGTCGTCCGGGTCCGTGTGTGCCTAGGACGCCGGACCGTGCGGCCCCTAATCAGTGATCGCCAACTTACGACATAACGTAGTCATAACCTGTCTATTTATTTCATTTATCAACTTTGACAAAATAATTCCACGCGACGTTCCGTTTTTCAAAATGGCGATGCGAACAATGAACAATCAATCAACGAAGTTGATCCAAGGATTGAATAACAGAATGGTAAATGATGGCGTGTGGCACACTCAAAGGACTGTGCCTGACGCGTGTCATGGCTAGGATATTTCTCTCATTAGGGTAAACGTGCCGATGATGTTGACACTGACTGGTGAACAATAGGTGTCAACTAGTGGGTATTAAGACTACTGTGAACCTAATCTTTTCGAAATATTCTTTCTGTTTCACCGGGCGAGGTGTTGTGCCCGTATCGTGCGATAGAGAGAGTCGTCGGCATCGGCAGTTTGACGCCTAATTTTTCGCAGAATTAGTGCTTCGGGCGGCAACGTACACTATTTAAAAACAAACTAGAAAAACTGTTAATCGACAGACGCTATTACTCTGTAAAGGATTTTTTAAATGATGATAGTTTATAAAATTCCATGATATTATTTATTTTTAGAAAATGTGTATTGTTTTAGTAACTAGTTTTTAAGTTATAGTTGTGTGCCCTTTCAGGGCGTCATGGTCTGACTTTAATTGTATAATTACACCTTAATTGAAATGTACATGACTTAACAACGAAATAAATAAATAAAAAACGTTTTCACCCCTTAAATCTTTATCGACTGAGACAAAAAAAAATATAATAATCGTTTATTCACATAAATAACAAATGTTTACACAACTTACGCACTTCTGCCAAACCACAGTGCGGTTTGTTGGCAGACGAGCTCCATTTATATTTACTTAAGTAACATTTGTATTGTAGGTATTGTATTTACTTAGAATATTGGCCTTGATCAATTCCTTACGTCCTTAACTAGGTTTATATGTTTTGATTTTTTGGTAATAAATAAATAATAGAGGACAATCTTACATAAATCGAACTAGCCCCACAGTAAGCTCAAGAAGGCTTGTGTTATGGGTACTAGACGACGATATATTTAATAGATATAAATACTTAAATACATAGAAAACATCCAAGACTCAGAAACAAATATTCATGCTCATCACACAAATATTTGCCCTGACCGGGATTCCAACCCAGGACCGTCAGCTTTACAGGCAGGTGTACTACCCACTAGGCTAAACCGGTCGTCAAAATAATGTTCTCTCGTTTATGAAATAATAGCAAAAAACCAGGAGAGGTCTACACAACCCTCAAAAAGTGACAAACAGCGATTTAGTTTTTCATGGAAAAAGAACTAAAGGAAATTGCCAAAGGCTAGTTTTATGAAGATCCGTTATCATCTCTGTAAGTTATGTCAAAAAAAATTGGTCTACATTTGGTCTTTGGTGGAATTTCTGAAAACCAGCGTCAGGCCCTGTGCTTGGCCCAAACTGAGACTGGAACCCTTTGCCCAACCAATGTTTTGTTTTCAATTTTAACTGTAGATATTAAGTACTACTGTTTATGTTCAGTCTGTAAAGAGTTCGTATCTATCTATCTATTTATATTAATTTGAGGCAATAAATATATTCTGATTCTGATTCTGAATTTCCTCTCTCGGACACTCCGGTTGAGGAATGAGCTCCCTGCCGAGGTTTTCCCGAGGGACTACAGTATTCAAGAAAGGAGTGTTAAAAATTCAAAGGGTCGGCAACGCGCATGTGACGCCCCTGGAGTTGCTAGCGTCCATAGGCTGCGGTGACCGCTTACCATCAGGCAGGCCGACGTGGTGTATATATAAAAAAATATTGGTGTAACGGGTCTTTATAAAACCCGCCCTACTGCTCCGACAGTTATATCGTGGCTACTTCAAAGAGAACACGTAGCATTAAAACAAGGCGGGTTTATCAGAATTTATGACAGCACTAAATCGCGCGCTAATGAGGATTTGAATCAATTCATAAATATAGACAGCCTTGCGTTCGGAAATTCAATGTTTAGGTCGAGGTTGGCTAAAGCTGAACAGTATAGGAATAGTTTTTTAAATAAATTTTCATTCGCTCGGCACAACATGTACAAATTTCTTTTTCACGATTACCGTAGATAATAATATAATAATAATAATATTTTTTGGACAATCTCACACAAATCAACCTAGTCCCAAACTAAGCAAAGCTTGTACTATGGGTACCAAGTGACGATATACATACTTATATAGATAAATAGATACTTAAATACATAGAAAACATCCAAGACTCAGGAACAAATATTCGTGTTCATCACACAAATACATGCCCTGACCGGGATTCGAACGCGGGACCTCCAGCCTCGAAGGCAGGATCACTACCAACTAGGCTAAAGCGGTCGTCAAAATAATATATACATGGCGTCCCACGGCTATACCACATGGCGGTAAACTACCTTGAATATTGTAGATGGAACATTTTACTGAAAGAAAACATTATTTGAATTTAAAAAACAATTTAAACTGCATTCACAGATATTTAAATAATTTTATGGTTGTACCGGGAATCGAACCTGTTACATGACAAAAATTATTACCCTGTAGCTTTATCATACCGATCGAATGGCTTCATCCTAAGGATTAGTTTTTGCTAAATAACATAGTGCCATAGTAACATAGTGTCCAGGCTCAAGTGGGACTGGGCCGGCCACGTCTGTCGCATGCATCCAGATAGGTGGGCTAATGTAGCCACCAAGTGGGTGCCACATGATGGACGACGCAGACGGGGCAGGCCCAGGCGAAGATGGCGGGATGATCTGGATGCATTTGCCAGCAATTGGGAGGAAGAAGCGCTCAATAGGGAGACCTGGAAAACATGGGGAGAGGCCTTTGCCCAGCAGTGGGACAGTCAATAGGCTATTAAAGTAAGTAAATAACATAGTGTCAGAAATAAAAAGAAGACCATGAATTCTAACATATTTAATACAAAATTAATCAATTTATCACGTTTTGATTTGACACTGCTCTGTAGTTAATTTTTGGGTTTCTCTTAAGTTTGTGGTATATATGTTTGTATGTATGTATGTTTATTTATATATTATTTATGTATGTTTATTATATGTGTCTTACTTTCATTTTTATCTTTTAGTTTCACTTACATATTCCAATACCTAGTTTTTATTTTTGCACCACCCACTAAATATGTGTGTTTAGTTCTCCCCGCTACCCATAGGTTGTCTGGAAGAGATCGCTCTTTAGCGATAAGACCGCCTGTTGTCTACCTCTGCTTATATCTCGCTATGTTATGTTTCTGACCTGCTATGTATTTTTTTACCATGAGTTTGCATGACCGTACTCAGGGGGGCTAGCACAACTACCGCTGCGACGCGACGCGAGTAGAGAAAAATCTACCCTCCTCTTTCTAACCCGCACAGTTCGAGCGAGATAGGAATCGTTGAGTCGCGCGAGATACGATTTGTCAGCAAGTTGTGCTAGCCCCACATGGTAAAGGCACTGTTCTCGCCCCGCACGGCAAGTTATCATAAAATGAGTACTTTTGTTACCTTTGTAGACATTAGGTAACTATTACTAAACATTTGCTTGATTTGTACGCCCTATCCACTTATACCGATCTTCACAAAGTGGGTCAGATAATCTCCTAAAGGCCTGGCCACATTGGTACGGTGCGGCGTCGTGAACGTGAAACGGCGCGGCGCCGTCGTACGGCACGTCGCCGCGTCGTGCAGATACACGGTGCCGTGCCGTGGTGAATGGATGCACGGTACGGCGCCCCGTCGTACCATAACACCGTGTTGTTCTTAAGCAGCTGCGTCGTCAAAAATTTCTCGATCAGTCTTACGGTTAAAGATTTATTTATTCTCAAAAGAATACATTTCACTTACTGAGAATACAATTATTATCATGTCTTAATTATTACGCCCGTGAGAGCTTACATGTGCAACAAACAATACAAGTAAACAAGTATAAAATATTTTTAGGTGCCTGTAACAAATACAAAAGTGGGTAATTGTTGCAGTAATAGTCTTCAACCTGACATGGATCCCATCACACGTATTCTGATTTTGTTGTTATTAAGACGACGCATGAGGAAAAAGCAAACGAAAAGAAAATTATGGGTGAACCCATATCTTTCTATTATGAATCACGATGGGAGTAATTTCAGGAGGAAATACGATGCGTTGAAAACAAGTGACCACAAATTTTATGATTATATTAGAATGTCAGTGCCAACCTTTGAAGAACTGCTAAGTAAATTATTTTTTATACAAACGCCTTAAGGGAGGCGTAATTGCACCTATAGCTCAGTTGGCTAGAGCGACTGGCCGCGAGTGCCGGGAGGTCACAGGTTCGAATCCTGCTCGGTGGCAAAAACCAAACTAGTCATTCTGCGTTTTAGACTATCTGAGACCAACCCCCTAAATTTTTTCAATTTTTTTCCTTCATTGTAAATTTGCTAAGTAAATTATCACCAATGTGGGTTCACCCAGATTTTTTTTACAACAAGAGTTTAGACTTATGATGTCTGGTTGACGACTGATCTTACAAATTTTGACGACGCTGCGCCCTATGGCAACACGGCGTCGTGGGACGATGCGGCACCGTACCGTGAATCCGCTCAACGCAGCACGGCACCGTGTATCTGCCAGGGATCGGATACCGGTATTTTCTCCATAGAAAAATACCGGTATTATTACGGTCACCGGTTCATTATTTCATTTTTAATGGGACAATCTAATAATACGACGTTGTTACCTAAATACACGATTCAACCCTACGTAAAAAGCAAAAAATAATCCAAAATATTGGGCTAATTCAGGGCTTTTTAAAAATACCCGTATCTGCACGTCGCGGCGACGTGTCGGTGCCGCACTACGGCACCGCGCCGTTTCACGTTCACGACGCCGCGCCGTCGTGATGTGGCCAGGCCCTAACAGCATTCTAATCAGCCACGTCAAAGCCAAGGAGCATTAAGGTGCACTACGCTGATACGATGATAGATTGAGTCACGCAAGCTCGGGAAACAGGGTTCAGAGCCTCTAGTATAGGTAAGTTTATTAGAAACAAAACACAAACGAATCTCAATTCGTATAGCAACACGAACAACGCCAACCAGCAGAGGCTGGTGCTGGTAACTTATTTTTGCCCTAAAATTGAGACTAAATGCAAACGCGTTCGTTTGTTACACTTAGGCATTGCCGGCGGGGACCTCAACCGCGTGATCGCGACAACACTGACACATAGTCCCTATTCGTCCCGTCATTTGATTCTAATGGTGCCTAGTGTTACACTCAAACTTTGTTTAAGCACACGCGTGGTCGTGCCGGAGGTTTTCCCCTGGATTTTCCCCAGGCTACTCTCCAACCGCACACTCCTACCGCTTTATTGGGCCCGGCCTATAAAGCCACAGTCAGTTGTTTAATGTTATGTGTGAATGGGGCTGTACTTGGACTGCCACATGGAGTGGTCCCATTGAGTATTTCATGTTGTTTACATTGTATTTTACATATTTTTAACATTAAAAAACCGTAAACGCTTATAACCTGTTTTCGGTTATTTTTTCGACATAACCGAAACCATAACCGTTATTGCATTTCCTAATTTAGATTTATTAGACATTACAAGTCTTCATTATAAATTATAGTCATGTCAATTTAAAAGTCTCTATTGTGATCGTCAAAACATTGAATAGAATATACACCTACATACAATCCTACATTTTTCCCTAGTAGCGTGTCAATGTGACTTAGGAAGTCGTCAAAATGTCAATTGATCGGATGAGGAGAGTTAGATGAATCATAATGATGTGTAAATGGACGACAAAGAGATAAGCGAGCACATATTTACACTATTGTCATTCATAATATGAGACACTTCGTTGCCGAACAAAAGCGAGCAATGAATCAAGTTTTAATCTAGTTGGCCATTCTACTTTTTCATGTAGGTACATACTTTTCAAGCCCTTTTTTGTAAATAAAATAAAATAAAATATCTTTATTTCAGACCTTGTTTTGATCCATAGATTGTTAGTAACAATGGAGACTTATAATCTATGTTAGTTACAATTTGGGACATAATAGTAATATAAAAATAACTAAAGACAATAATAAAAAGGCGGATTTTGGAATACTTGGTACTCACTTCATATTTTTGTATTGTTATTTAGAAAGAGGTGTAATTGCAATATCACTTCCTATAGTTTTGGTAATTAACGAACCACAGCTAATATCCATAAATCGAATAACTCAGTGGTCCTTGGATGTCTCACCATTTCTATGAAATTATGGTTTTTACCACTTTGTTACCCACCTTTTACAGCAATATGTTAATATTTAAGTATTTTTGTCTGTAAATTCCTTTTATTAGGTTCAGAGTACTATTTCGAAATCCTGTCTTTGTACACTAATTCAATTCATAGCATAGATTTTTTTTAGTAGAAAACTAATCATGAATGATGATTTTTGAGTTTTTTGACATTGTAAGTATTTAGATAAATAGGTAGGTAATTTCGTATTTTAACCATTATTATATTGTTATCAATGCCTACATTAGTAATAGTATGACGATCCACTTGGGTGAAACTTGAAATGTGATTTTATTTAATTTATGGTTGTTTTTCTTTTGTTTTAATTGTTTTATTATGTGTTATTATTCTATTCAATGTATTGACGACGACAATAGGGATTGTTTTAAATTGACTTAAATGTAATTTATAATGAAGTCTTGTATTGTGTAATAAATGAAATCTAAATCTAAATAGATATTCCAAACAAACAAAACTAATCTATTATTATATAATTCCTGATGAATACCTAAAACGTCACAATCATTTAAACACTTTATCATTTTCTTTTCAAGCTAACTTATTTGTCCTTGACTTCATACTTGAAATCATTTGAGTTGGCCCCGTTGCATCAAAGTAATTCGTTCAAATAGCTATTTTACCATTCAAGCAATGAAGTTCAAAATCCAATAACATTTTAATAGATATTCCAAACAAAACTAACCGATAAGCGCCGACCCGTTGTTTAGTTGGCACGTTACATTTATCTTAATAGTTGATCCATTACAAAATATCGTAAAAACGCCCGTAAATTGCATCGGGTCGTAAACCTACAGGATGTTTTAGGGTAGCAATGACCTTGGGGGTTGAGGAAAATGGGGAGATGTTACATTGTTGGCCAAAGGATGAGAAGCATCATGGACACGGCAGAGATAGGTACAGCGAAACTCACAGTCACAGCGAAACGTCGTCTCGTTCATATTCGAATGGATTCCATGGTTGAACCGCGAGCGAAGCGAGTGGTTCGAAAATAGAATCCTGAGCGTAGCGAGTGTTGCAACACACAAGAAGTAAAATAACTTTGCAGCCGTGTATAACACAAATCTTTTCACCTCACTAGAGCGAAGCATTTTTTTTGCTCGTCTTCGTCCTAGCTTTATTCCAGTACAGTTGCATCCTAAATATAGTTGGATGCCCGGGGTCCACTACCTAATCCCGAGATTTGGCGTAGGTACTAGTTTTTTTAACGCAATAGCACAATATAAAATTATTGTCGCTGCACTGTCTGGACTGGCCTGTGCTTATGTTTAAAAAAGTTACACAATATCACGTACGGATTTCAAGTATTCTTTGCACTCTTGTGGATAAAATGCAATACAAAAAAAAAAAAATTAACATAAGTTACACGTATTGTAGAAGCTCTAAAGAGTCACTAGTTGCACTAAAACTCAATTCCTTTCACACTACAAACAAACTCAGTTCGGTATTCTGTTCGCGTGCAGTAATTGCATTTTCTTCACAAGCTCGCGACCCGCTATTCGTAGTTCAATTTGGCTACTCTGTAAACTGATCTTGTAGTTGTGCACATCGCTAACAGAAGTATAACAAGATCTTGGCGTGTCGTCCTTGTAGATACTATTGTTTCTTTTATACTATTGTTCGCTTCGGTCTTTAATTTTAATGGCTACTGTTAAGGCGCCTATACCCGCGAACGACCTTGCGCGTTGGGGCGTGGCTTAGCCTTTCCCGCCGCACTACCCGCGCCCCCCCGCTGTAACAGGTTTTTGCAGATTTTTTGTATGTGTGTATGTATTTTTTATATTATTATTTTCTAAATACGTAGGAATGTTTGAAGTAATTAAATATATAAAATAGTTAAGTAGGTATATTGTCTCAGAACCGAACTCTTATATTTTAGCGTCGCGCGCAAAGCGACACAGAGCAGTAGCGATTTAAAAGGTTGAAAAATGCCTTATTTGATATTTCTTTTTTGTTAGGACAATCTAGGCGTGTTGCAATTTCCATCACAGAGATTGAAGAGGACATATCAATTCTTCAAGTATAACTTTTCGAGACCTATATTTCGGGCCAGTTTTGAGTTTTAGGCCTTTGAACTCGACCAAAATGTGGTATTTCACTCTATTACGCGCCTTAAGCGGGGCTATTTTGTAACGTCATTGATGACC
Source organism: Epiblema foenella (assembly GCA_963556455.1). Taxonomy (NCBI): domain Eukaryota; kingdom Metazoa; phylum Arthropoda; class Insecta; order Lepidoptera; family Tortricidae; genus Epiblema; species Epiblema foenella. The sequence continues at coordinate 18,344,565 of OY747111.1, forward strand.
AACTCCATAGCCTTGTTATAGTATTTTATATAATAGTTGTATAATGGGGTTCAAAAAAGGTGAGTGGCGTGTGTAACAATTTGAGGCGAAGCCGAAAATTGTTAATAAAGACGCCATGAGCCTGTTTTGACCTACTTATACAACGTTGCATACATTATTTTTTCTACGACTACGGATTAAATAATAAAATACAAAATTAAACAGCAATACAGTTTAAGTATTTATATCTATTAAATATATCGTCGTCTAGTACCCATAACACAAGCCTTCTTGAGCTTACTGTGGGGCTAGTTCGATTTGTGTAAGATTGTCCTCTAATATTTATTTATTTATTTTATTTAATACAGCATAAGAAAGAGCGCTACGTTGGATAGTGACAAATGACAGTCCACAGAACGTAATCATAGACAGGGTATTTTTTTCAACTGTCATTTAGTGACTTGCGTTTTCCCTTATGTTGGCAGTAATTATTTTAGTTTTGTTATTGTTTCAAACCATATGAATTCAGTTGTCTGTTAAATTGGCAGTTTTGATTTTCGTTGTAAAAGTGTTACGTGTTCGTTGTAAACTAATATTAGTATCATTCGATTATCAAAATTAGTATATTACTAATTTCCAATTCGAATATTGACATTAGTAATCGCTAATCATTCGAAGTCGCGCATCACTAAACGAAAGTCATGAGTACAGTCGTTATTTTGACTATCTTGCAGCAGGGCGCTCCCCACCCAACGCCGATTGCCAAGTGGTGGTGAGCTTGGTTGGTTGGCTTGATGGTTTCACGGACTCATTATACAAAGAATATATATGTCATTATCGGAGTAGCCATCAAAAGGTACGATGTCTAGACGAACCAATAAACTAAGGCTGTTAATTTTGCTGATAAAATTTACATCCTTAGAATGAACCTGTTGGAGTTTTACTTCTGAACTAAAATCATTAATGAGATGTCAGAATTGTGTACTTCTTGAACCTGAATCTGAATCTTAAGGTATAACCGGTTATAATTGCATTTCGCTATTTATGTCGCTAAAGCTCTGATTAGCGGTATAATCAAAACCGGTATTCAAATATATTAGCGGTTTCGCCAATTGACAACAATACCTCTATTTGACACATTACCCATAAAAACCATTTAATAGCTGTCAGTGTCAATATACTCGATAATTTGTTTCTGCAAACTGGCGTATTGTAAAAAGTAGGTATTTACACCTATTTGCCGCGTTTTAGTAGTAATGTTTAATGGGGGCTATCGCGTATGAATTCGCCGCTAGAGGCGCTAGTGTAGCATGAGGTCTCCGAAATGTCAAATGTCACTCTTTGTGGTTGCGGTACGCGGGTTAATATTTAATTGGAACAATATGGTGAGTATTTTGCAACACCTGAGCTTGATTATGGCAAATAAGAGTTACGGGTCAATGACTGTCACTGCTTTGAGACAGTTTTGTCTTTCGGAAACTTATTTCCTCCTTTTTTCCCGAACAAAACGGGACCGCGCTACAATGCGGGATGTTCAATATTTTTACGGTACGGTTTTAAGGTTTTAAACATGATTTAAATGCAAACTTCGTTCTCATGACCTTAATAACCAATAATATTTTTTGACAGCTGGACCTTACTCGACAGTGGCGCCAACTGGTGAGCACAAAAACGATAGCCCTCATTGACATCTTACGTTTCTAATTTAGAACGATGTCGTACTTGCCCCTCGTCTTATGTTAGAGGGGATGGAATTCCCCGACCGCGATCCCTTACTTTTGAAATCCGTGATTATTTCAGCTTCCGCAGAGGTATAAATTTATACAGGCACTTACGTATCTAAACTTGGTTCGGGGGACAAACATTGAAACAACCATGTGAACTCTGTACCTACTTATCGAAAGAACACGCAAGCGAATAAATAAACAGACGGCTAAAAACGTTTTCGGGGGGGATAAATCCCAACTATCCCCCCATCTGGATACGTGCCTGAATTTATATCGGAATCCCGCAAAGTAACCGCCATAAATTAGAATATATATAAACTTTATTTTTGTTGAGTTTCCTTCCTCCTCGTGGTTGGGTTTAGTAAATTGTCGGCGTTGTAAAAAAAAATCCATAGGAATCACGAATTTACTTCCCTCTAGAGAATTTAATACATTTAATTATTATTTATTTATCATGCTTTTTTAAGAACAAAAATTATAAATAAACAAAAGCCCCGCAAATCTGTAATTACAGTTTATCTGCAGGAAGGCTTTACAAATTAAAAATCAATAATATCGATAATATTTCCTTATGTATATATAATGTATAAATAAGGAAATAAAATAAAGGAGATTTTCAATAAAATTTCAACTTAAAAAATCAATTAACATCTTCACTTAAAAGTAAATGTATGGCAGTGATCTAATAAATGTTTTTTTTTAACTTTCTCTTAAAAATATGTTTATTTTCTCGAGGCTTACGTCCGTCCTTGGGTAAGCTGTTGAGAATACTTATATGGCAGGCGTTTTTTTAGTGTCCTGTCTCCGTAAGTTTTTAATCCTCGGCACATCATTAATTATATTGTTATTGTAATTCATTTAATTTTATAACCCTTATTTAGTGTGAAACCAACTCACTGACTACGGGTGGGCTTAAAACCAGCTTAGCGCTGTGCTCACACCGATTTTTCAACGTCTTATTTTTAATACCCATACTGTAGATTGAACATTGTAAAGTTTTGAGAAATAAACCTTTTTGTATTTTGTATTTGTACATCAAACTTACCCGCGGACACCGACTTCGTGCCATGTTCGTGGGTAGTTCTATACAGATTTTATTTTTTTAATTTTGGCAATCATCTATTGACATTTCTGCCAGCTTCACGTCAATTTTGAAAGAATGGAAACTTGTTTGTGAAACTCGAAAATTTGGAGGGAAATTCAGATCAGAGCTGAAAAAAAAAACCCAGATTAGTACCTAAAGTTAGATATTAAAAGGTACACACATTTCTATACAGGTTATGCTCCTGGCTGTCATAGTTGTTAATAGCCAGGAGGTGTTTATGTTTGACAGCAGTATTTTACATGAACAGTTTTCGGTAATCATTTTTACAGTTGTTTTTATATCAGTTTATTTGTTTTATTTTATTTTGACATTTGCTTATTACATATATGTGCGTATCTATTTATATATGCTTATATTCGGTATTTATATATTTATATAATTTTGTGTTCGAATTGTACATGTTTCTCGGTTTGCCTAATAATCTTAATCTCCACTCAATTGCTCAAAGGTTAGCTGAAAGAAATCCCTTACAGGGATAAGCTCGCCTTTGTACATATATGTCAACTGTTCTTATAATTTATGTTATGTTTTACTCATGTACAATAAAGAATTTTACATACATACATACATTATTTCATAAACAAATTTGTTGAATGTCCTATAAATGAATTTGCCCATCGCCGCGCGAATGAAATTAGCAATTCGCATCGAAAACTGTAAAATGTTTAATTTTAAGCATCATCCTCACCGAGAATGAGACCGTCCTAAATTAGTTTAACGAATTTTCTACTGTTGCTTTTAGATTTAATAGCCGTGCCTCATTTAATTATCAGATTAATAAATGTTTCAATTTTACGTTTCATAAGATGTATAATGGGTTGTTAGAATATCATTGAAATGGTTTAATGAAAGAGCGCTTCTGTAAAACCAAAAAACCATACCTATACCACGTAAACAAGAAAATTCACTCGTATTATGGTCGCAGGTGTCGCGTGATAAACGATAAGATAAAGCAGCAAAGCGTTTTATCTCACACCTGGCTATAAAGTGGCCATTACCGCACGCTCCGCGGTTGGAAAATCCCGCTTCCTGGCCAGGGGGTGACATAAAATTTTCTACTTACCACGGGCCGTTAAAAGCCTCAGATCGGATATTTATCGCCCTTGCCTTCGGCTCGGTCAAATACCTGCGATTTGAGACATTTTTTATTTTATCGCCCTTGGTAAGTAATGTACTTAAGGCACGAGTAAATAATTAGTAGCAGGTATTTGACGCCTGAACCGAAGGCAAGGGCGATAATTATGCGATCTGAGGCTTTCTTAATTACCGCCCGAGGTAAGTACAAAATTTTATGTCACCCCCTGGCCAGGAAGTGGAATTTTCCGCGCGCGGAGCGTGCGGTAATTGCCACTTTATGGCCAGGTGTGACATAAAGACTTTTTCTTCTGGGTGAGCTCGCTTCACCGTCGGCTTCAACTTTGCCCCCTGGCTAGATGCTGGCGAAGATCCCATTTTTGATTTAACAAAATCATCACTTTCCATCAAATGGTGAGAGAAATTGATAGATGCTTTTTATATTGTCGTTTATAACGCGATAAACAAAACCATCATAGCTACAATTTTCAAGGAAAGTTTCATCATTTATCATTGTTTTTCTAATTATACCGATGGTCAGGATTTGACAGGATAATTATCAATGATAATTATCTTGATAATTATCATTGATAATTATCGTGATTTTTATGCTTTGATAATTATCGATTTGATAATAACCTAAAATTGTAAATTCGGCATGAGTCTTAAAAAATACGTGCGTGAATTCGAACGTTAATAATTGCGCTCTGTATATATATGTGTTTTAATGATGGTGTAATGATTAATTGATTATATTTTAATGGTTAAATTATAATCAATTAGTAACATATTGTATAGCAACTATTTATTTTGCAGCCTAAAACACCATAATCTTTTATATATTAGTACAGAGTCCAGTCTTTATTGGTAAAAATACATTTTACAGGTCATATCATACATTTGAAAATAAAATAACGTATACTACCCTACCCATAAGAGGGATAATTATCCGATAATTATCGGATAATTATCAAAGACCATAATTATCTTGATAATTTCGAACCCTGCCGATGGTTAGTAAATCAATTAGAACCGATCTGCGTCTATTTGCCTTGGGACTGGGCTATACAGGGTGAAAAAAACTTATGGCCCTAGAGGGAAACTTCCTTAAAACCTTTTTAAAAAGAAACCACTGTACGCTTGTTCGCCACCGACATTGTATAAAAAAAAACATAACTGTATTCAAAGATATTCTAAAATTCGATTCTTACCCGGGAATCGAACCAGCTGTAAATTAAAAAAATTGGGCCGTAAACTCATCCGTCGTACAAGATATCCATTAAAACGGAATATTTAGTACACCGACTTCTTAAAACCTTACAAAAATTTAGAAAATCTTTTGAATGCCTTTTTTTAAATAAAATAGTTTAATAAAAAGTTTCCTGTAAGTAAAATGATCTAGCATAAGGATATAAGGCAGTTCCCTTCCAGAGACTATTTTTTTTCCGTCACTATCATCATCACTACATAGTATAAAACAAAGTCGCTTTCTCTGTCCCTATGTCCCTATATCCCTATGTCCCTCATCATCATCATCATCATCATTTCAGCCGAAAGACGTCCACTTCTGAACATAGGCCTCCCCCAAGGCTCGCCATTTAGACCGGTCCTGTGCCGTTCGTTTCCACCGGATTCCCGCGACCTTCACCTATGTCCCTATGTATGCTTAAACCTTTAAAACTACGCAACGGATTTTGATGCGGTTTTTAATAGATAGAGTGACTCAAGGGGAAGGTTTATATGTATAATACATGCATCAGCATTGCACCCGTACGAAGCCGGGGCGGGTCGCTAGTCTTTATAAAGGACACTTAGATCTGATCTCAAGGCACACCTTGGCAGTGGCCTACGCTTAGCATTGAAACGGCGGAGCGTGCGTGAATACATATCGATGTTGGTGCATAATTGTTTACTAGTCGCGTTCCGTCCAAGTAAATAAATAAATAACATATTTTTAATTCAGAAAACAATAGGGTAAATATTTAAAACTAATTACGTTCTAAATTAACATTAATTACAAAGAAAAAACAAATGAAATATAAAAACCCTCCGTCCCCAAGGTCGCTCATTGGCGGAAATGATCCCAAGATGCTGGCGGCGTTTCCCCGCTGCACAGCAATGCTGAGCCTTTGCCCGAGAAACGCGCCAGCTCTGGGATCACAGCAAGTTCTTATTAGTTTCTTTTTCAGTACATTGAATAAATAAATAAATATTAGAGGACAATCTTACACAAATCGAACTAGCCCCACAGTAAGCTCAAGAAGGCTTGTGTTATGGGTACTAGACGACGATATATTTAATAGATATAAATACTTAAATACATAGAAAACATCCAAGACTCAGAAACAAATATTCATGCTCATCACACAAATATTTGCCCTGACCGGGATTCGAACCCAGGACCGTCAGCTTCACAGGCAGGTGCACTACCCACTAGGCTAAACCGGTCGTCAGTCAACAAGTAGTCTGTCCAGTACTTTTATCTCATGAATGCGGGGAACCATAAGGTTGTGTGTTGAGATTATGAGGCAACTTGCATATAATTTATTAGGTTTCCGTACCGAAAAGGTAAAACAGGACCCTATTACTAAGACTATGCTGTTCTTTTGTCCGTCTGTCATCAGGCTGTATCTCATGAACCGTGATAGTTAGACAGTTGAAAATTTCATAGATGTATTTCTGTTCCCGCTATAACAACAAATACTAAAACATGGAATAAAATAAATATCGAAGGCTCCATACAACGAACGTGATTTTTTTTGCCGTTTTTATAGATAACTAGCGACCCGCCCCGGCTTCGCACGGGTGCACTATTTAATGGATGTTATTATACACATAAACCTTCCTCTTCAATCACTATCTATTAAAAAAAACCGCATCAAAATCCGTTCCGTAGTTTTAAAGATTTAAGCATACATAGGGATATAGGGACAGAGAAAGCGACTTTGTTTTATACTATGTAGTGATGGTACGGAACGACTCGCACTTGGCCGATTTTTTGTATTAAGCAGTAACGTGGCTAAAGCAAATTATAAAATCAATCAGGTGTATACCAGGATGACGCAGGTTTGAATCCTGCTCGGAACCTAAATTCTTCAATTTTTCCCTTTAAGTACTTTGAAATTCATAATTTGTATATAGGTCTGAGGGGCTACCGCCAACAGCAAACGAAGTTTTCCCTCTCTGTCTCACTTATGTGCAAACTTGGAAGTGTGACAGCGAGGGAAAACTTCGTTTGCTGTTCGCGGTAGCGCCACCGGTTTCATGGCTGACGGCCATTATTTATACAGCGTGTAGCCGAGTTCCGGGCACGGCGAGGCGGTTACGAATTCATGGCGACTACATCGAAGCCACTTATATATAATTCACGGACATACGGACGAGACTAAGGGTGGGTTGCACCAAACCATCTGTAATCGTAAGCGGTGTTCGTTAAAATCTGATTGTATGGAAAGTTTGACAAGTTTCTATGGGATGACAGCTGCCGGCGCCATATTTGACGACGACCGTCCTGTGATCGTATGTTGATGCAACCGGCCCTAAGTATAGTTGTTTATGTAAATAAATCTAAGTAACTCGTCGACATGTGTATTTTGCCTGTCCTAACCTACGGTGCACAAACATGGTCTTTAACTGAGATCCAGAAATCCAAATTGAAGGTTTGCCAGCGCGCTATGGAGCGCAGCATTTTGGGTGTCAAAAGGACGAATCGTGTCCGAAATACTACACTGCGCTCTAAAACACGCATTGCTGACGTAGGTAAAAAACTGCCAGGCTCAAATGGGACTGGGCCGGCCACGTCTGTCGCATGCATCAAGATAGGTGGGCTAATGTAGCCACCAAGTGGGTGCCACATGATGGACGACGCAGACGGGGCAGGCCCAGACGTAGATGGCGGGATGATCTGGATGCATTTGCCAAGAATTGGGAGGAAGAAGCGCTCAATAGGGAGACCTGGAAAACATGGGGAGAGGCCTTTGCCCAGCAGTGGGACAGCCAATAGGCTATAAAGTAAGTAATCTAAGTACGGGTTGCACCAAACCGTTTTTTTTAACCTGCATGTCTGTGGCTTTATAGGGAGTGCGCGGTTGGAGAGTGGCCTGGGGACAATCCAGTAGAAACCTGCGACACGACCACGCGAGTGGTTTAATTAAACATTGGAATACTCTAAGAGTTTGCGCTCCAGTGAGATTGGTTGAACGGCTTCAACCAAATCAGAAGTGTCAGTGGTATCGAGCTACTAGGGGTTTTGTCACTGGTAGGTACACTATAAATCTAGCTTAACTGAGAAGAATCCAGCAAAACTCAGCTACGCAACGTTTTTTAATGTACCGTTGCGAAAAAATATGAACAAAAAACTAAATAAAACAGTAATTAAAAGAGACAAAATAAAATCTGGCTGGGAGTTTTGTAGGTACTATACTAACATAGCTTTTACGTCACTTTAACTAACAATATAATAATAATAATAATAATAATCTTTTATTTCAAGTATCACAAAGACTCATAGGTACAATATATGCATCTATGTACTTAGCTTTTAACCGCGACTTCGTCTGCGTAAACTTCCACTCCCTATTTCGTCCCTTCGAGGGATGACTTCTGGATAAAAAGTATCCTATATGTTAATCCATGCTATAAACTCGTTGTATACAAAGTTTCATCATAATCCGTTCACCCGTTTTTGCGGAACTCAATAACAAACATCTGAACTTTCGTATTTATACTATTAGTACGATGGTCTGAAATAAAATATTTGAATTTGTCGCTAGTTCACTACACCTAGCCTTAGGTGAAAAGATTCTATAGGTAAAGTTTCTAGATTATAGTAAAAATTTGTATGGGCAAAAGTACAGCGCCCCTGGCGGTTACGCAATAGAACTAAGAATCAGCATACTAAATCATTTACGCAGTCGCTAGCGAGTACGGTCATGCAAACTCATGGTAAATTCATTTACTGTCTCTACTGTGGTCGCCCCGATATCTGCAAAACGAAAATTGTCCCACAAAAGCGAATTGCACTGTATTCCAAGTGTGAATATCCTTGTTTAAGGGGATGCCTCGATTCGGTCAGCCACGCCCCCCCGTGAAAGAGACACGCTTATGTCTTTCGCGCACGACAAAACGGGATGCAACACTCTTCGGGAATGGCATTTTTAGACAAATCTCGATAAATATCTGACCGTGTGCAGTTTTATTAAATCTCCTCTTGACAGAGTTTAGATGAGATAAAATACCATGGTTTTAATTTAATTGTGTCGTTTAATAATGCGTTGTTTTAGTAGGCTGAGTAAAAAAAGGAAAATAACGACTCAACTTCGGATTTTTTTTCTATCGAGAAAATTTTAAGCGATCATGTTTCGGCTGTAGTCAGAAACAGCCATATAGTCAAGAATCATATATCTGAAAATCAATACTTATTGTTTCCTCGTCTAGGCAGAACAGCGTTTCAAAAAAAGGGATATTTCTCGTTGCACGGCCTTAATGGAATAGTCGGTATCCGTGCCGCAAACTCGCTACCTATCTGGACAATTAGGTTACGGCGCAACACAATAATGGACAGAGGAACCACTTATTTTTTTCTGACACAATAAATAAATAAATATTTTTGGACAATCTTACACAAATCAACCTAGTCCCAAACTAAGCAAAGCTTGTACTATGGGTACCAAGTGACGATATACATATACATACTTATATAGATAAATATATACTTACAATACATAGAAAACATCCAAGACTCAAGAACAAATATTCGTGTTCATCACACAAATACATGCCCTGCCCTGGCCGGGATTCGAACCCGGGGCCTCCAGCTTCGAAGGCAGGGTCAATACCAACTAGGCTAAAGCGGTCGCCACAATGTAAAATTAAAATTAACTAATGGTAGAGTCCGACTAACGAATCGTGGCACTAGAAGAATGGAGCAAATTAAAAAAACGCGCTAATAACAAAAACGTACAAAGAAAGAAATAACGGGTCGTTTTCAAGGCTTTTTTAGGAACGAAGAGCTCCAAAAAATACTTATACGCTGTTTCTAAACGCTTCTGGTTAAAATAAATAAATAAATAAAAAGTTTATAAACAAAAATAGTTATGAAATTATAAAATGAGCAATAATAATTTTCGTATATTTTGCCCGCGTGTTCGTATGAATCGAGGTATTGAGTTTATTAGGGTATAGCGCTAAAAAGGACATTTATCGTTTTTGGCCAATTTACACATAATCTCTTATATATATGTACATATTATATGTATGTAACTCCCTCGTGAAAGACTCGGTCCTTTTGTAATACCTGTTTGAAAATCTGTTAGGCAACTTAGGCAGAAATTAACTAGAATGTATTGCGTAGACATTTTTTTTAAATTAACCGAGTGAGCGTGAAGTGTTTCCGTTTCAGCGTGGACAAAAATGTCAATTCATTTTTTTCAAAATAACAGCCGTGTGGGTTTCAAACACAAACCTTAAAAATGTCACTCGCAAGGCCTACAGAGTCACTTATTAATAAGTAGTGATAGATATAAAAAACAGATCTATTAGAGGTAATTTAAATTCATCCTCGCTCTCATTTAATTATCTATTGTTTTATTTGCGAACGCTACATAAAACCTACCTATTATACTAGATAGTATAAAAAAGAGACACTTGTTTGAACCATTTATTAACACCGGTTTCTTTATTAATTTTAAATGCATTTATAGGCCGGGCCTAATAAAGCGATTGGAGTGTGTGGTTGGAGAGTGGCCTGGGGAAAATCCAGGGAAAACCTCTGACACGACCACGTGGGCGGTTTAAATACTAGAATACTCTAAAAGTTTGCGCTCCACTCAGATTGGTTGAGCGGTTTCAACCAAATCTGAGTGTGAGTGGAATCGAGCTCTGAAAACCGCAATATGTGTCAATGACTAGCTTAAATCCGCGGCTTGGCATTGGCACGAGTCAGATTATTGTAGCCTTTCAGTTACACCGAATTTAGCGCCCCTGTATGACTAGGGCTAGACACCGCACGAGTTATCTCACCGCGCGAGCTGTCTCACCGCGAGATAATATCGTGCCTCGTGCGCGCGCCGTTTTGTGCTAGCGGTGCTAGATGGGTTAAGCATAATGACGGCTACCGCGTATGAAGTCGCCGCTAGAGGCGCTAGTGTAGCGCGAGGTCTCCAAAATGTCAAATGTCACTCTTTATGGTTACGCTACGTGGGTTAATATCTAATTCGAACGATAAGGTGACTATTTTGCAATACCTGAGCTTAATTATGGCAAATATGAGTTACGGGCGGGTTCAGTGACAGTTTTGTCTTTCGGAAACTAATGTCCTCCTTTTTTTCCGAACAAAACGGGACTGCGCTACAATGCGGGATGTTCGATATTTTTACGGTACGGTTTTAAGGTATTAAATATGATTTAAATGTAAACTTCGTTCTCATGCCCATAATAACCAATAACAATTTTTGACAGCTGGACTTTACTCGATAGTGGCGCCAACTGGTGAGCACAAAAAACGATAGCCCCCATTGCAGCCGACCTACGGGTCGGCTGCAATGGGGGCTATCGTTTTACATGACCTTTACCTGGAACGCTGCGCTTGCGGCGTCCAACTCTGACACGACGCGTACACTTAGGCATTCCCGCCGGCGGGGACGTCCACCGCGCGATCGCGACAACACTGACACATATAGTCCCTATTCGTCCCGGTACCGCCGCACACCGGGTAGAGTCAGTCCGACCCAGGTCGGGCCTAGCTGAGTTTCTTGCTGGACTCTTCTCAGCTAGGCTAGGTTTAGTGAACCAGCGACAAAACTCCCAGTAGCTCGATTCCACTCACACCTCAGATTCGGTTGAAACCGCTCAACCAATCTCACTGGAGCGCAAACTCTTAGAGTATTCCAGTGTTCCAAACCACACGCGTGGGCGTACCGGAGGTTTTCCCCTGGATTTTCCCCAGGCTACTCTCCAACCGCGCACTCCTATCGCTTTATTGGGCCCGGCCTATAAAGCCACAGTCAGGTTCAAAAAAAAAAAAGACCTTTACCATGAGTTTTACATGACCGTACTCGCTAGCGACTGCGTAAAAAATAGCATGGGCAAAAGTACAGCGCCTCTGGCGGTTACGCAATAGAACTAAAAATCGGCATACTAAATCGTTTAAGCAGTCGCTATAGAGATTCACGCCGCGCCGGCGTGCAGCCCTCAATGTCTAACTAAACTTTTTTTTTTGTAAACCAATAAAAGCTTTTCCTGTCAGTCTTCATAACTTGACATAAGATTGAAATTATTCAAATATACGTACAGATCTGTATAATACATAATTTTCCTATACCTTTAATCGTGGAGTGGGCTTTCTGTTAGCAAGTACTCTGTGCACACAGTGCTATCACATTAATCTGCAGTTAACTTGCTGCCGGTGGAAACCTAACTACTGACAAACCGACACGTTTCAGGATTGATTGCACCTTGATTTAGGATAGGTTTTAAATATAAAACTCCCGTTAGTTTCAGACATCATCATCGTCCTATTAGCGCTATCCCACTACAGTTGCATCCTTAAGGATGCCCGGGGTCCGCTACCTAATCCCAAGATTTGGCGTAGGCACTAGTTTTTATGGAAGCGACTGCCATCTAACCTTCCACCCCGAGGGGAAACCAGAACCTATTGGAATTGGGCTTGTGTTGTTAATAAATAGACATAACCATACACGGTGACCTCGTGACATCACCGACCCATCTCTGTATCTGACAGGTCGGCCGAACGCTAATTGACAGCGAGTGTCAAAGCCTTGCGGTTACGTGTTCTGGGTAATTAATGTTGATTGATTTACACCAATACGATTAGAGGCATGGTTATGCTGTTATACACATCACTACATAGTATAAAACAAAGTCGCTTTCTCTGTCCCTATGTCCCTTGCAACGGATTTTGATGCGGTTTTTTTTAATAGATAGAGTGACTCAAGGGGATGGTTTATATGTGTAATACATGCATCAGCATTGCACCCGTGCGAAGCCGGGGCGGGTCGCTAGTATAATATATGTACAGTCAAGTGCAATTTTATGTACTGAATCAACCCTCTCATATGTACTTTTTTCTTTCGAACCTGACTGTGGCCTTAGGCCGGGCCCAATAAAGCGATAGGAGTGCGCGGTTGAAGAGTAGCCTGGGGAAAATCCAAGGGAAAACCTCCGGCACGACCACGCGTGTGGTTTGGAACACTGGAATACTCTAAGAGTTTGCGCTCCAGTGAGATTGTTTGAGCGGTTTCAACCGAATCTGAGGTGTAAGTGGAATCGAGCTACTGGGAGTTTTGTCGCTGGTTCACTAAACCTAGCCTAGCTGAGAAGAGTCCAGCAAGAAACTCAGCTAGGCCCGACCTGGGTCGGACTGACTCTACCCGGTGTGCGGCGGTACCGGGACGAAGGGACTATATGTGTCAGTGTTGCCGCGATCGCGCGGTGGACGTCCCCGCCGGCGGGAATGCCTAAGTGTCAGAGTTGGACGCCGTAAGCGCAGCGGTCCATCTTTCCATGGACGCTGTGATTACGTCGTCCGGGTCCGTAAGTGTGTGCCTAGGACGCTGGACCGTGCGGCCCCTAATCAGTGATCGCCGAGTAACGATAGAGGGCGTCTCATACGTACAGAAATATGTCTAACGACTAGTCATGCCAGGTATTTTAAAAAACCAGCCAAGTGCGTGTCGGACCATGCACAATGAAGGGTTCCGTACCAACACCTACTAGTCCACATTTAATATTTTATAATTTTTTTAATTTCACACCACTTTTAGTAGCGCTTCATAGAATACACCTTCCTGCCAAATTTCATAATTGTAGTGCTTATAGTCTCCGAGTAAATCGGCAGTGACATACGGACGGACGTACGGACAGACATGACGAATCTATAAGGGCTCCGTTTTTGCCATTTTCGCTGCGTAACCCTAAAAATGGCTAGGATTTGACGCATCAAAAAAAAACATCTAACCTACAAATACTGATTAGCACATCGAAAATACTAATCGCTCATCACAACTCGGTTTTAATGTGTAATTGATTAATTTTGATGTGGAATTGGTTAATTTTGATGTGCAATTGGTTAATTTTGATGTGTAATTGGTTAATTTTGATGTGCAATTGGTTAATTTTGATGTGCAACTGGTTAATTTTCATGTGCAATTGGTTAATTTTGATGTGCAATTGGTTAAATTGGTTTATTTTGATGTGCAAGTCAGTATTTTGTGGTACGTGTTACATATCTTGAAGGAAGAAGAAGACATTCTTGCCGGAATGATTTATTAAATAAGGAACACTATTACAGCACAATGGCGCCTATTTTTGACAAAGACAAAAAGACATCGCATGTGGTTTTTTTTAAACACGCGGGAGTAGGCGAGTTCGGATACTTAACAGTACGTAATCAGTATTTTTTTTAATAAGCGATTAAAATGTCCTCTTTCAATATTTTTTATGTTATAGGGGGCAAACGAGCAGACGGATCGCCTGATGGTAAGCAATTACCGTCGCCCAATATCAACGTCGTCGTCGTCGTGTCGTTTCAATATGTTTATAATAACAAAAATATATAAGTTGGAGCATGTTCTCCCCGTATTATCATGAGTTTTATTTGTTTATTAGTGTTATTTGTTTATTTTTACCGTTGCCGCCGTAGATGTTTTTTAAACTTATTCTACCTTTACAAGTTACAACATACTATTTCTATTTTTATGCCACTACCTAGAATCGAACTCGTGCCTACCGACGCGGGCAACCCCACTGCCATTTACTGTACTGACCCATATATTACACATTTACCCCATAACCGCTGACCCACGAGGGTAAATGTGGCGGAATGGGTACTTATTAATAGATATTTGCACTTTAGTGTTAATGTACTGCTTAGGATTTCAATATATTCCGCATTATTCATAGAAATGCTGAACTGATAACTCACACCATTTGGATCGGTGTAACACTGAATTGCGAATAATAAATCTGCGATGAACGTTAGTGCGACAGAATTTTATCGCGACAAATGTTAGTTCGAAAGCACTTGGTTGCGACAAATTATTAACCGACGAACAGAAATTCGATGCCCGTTAATGTTTCACAAAAACCGACTCTAACACGGATAGGTTAGAAGATTAAGACCGGAGCTGAAGCGAAGCGAAGCTCTCGTCTTAATCTTCGAGGTAATTTTTTTATAAAACCGCAAAGACCTGTTCTTAATCTTCGAGGTTATTTTTTTTTATAAAAGCCCAGAAAAACCTGTTAGGGCAAAACAGACTCTAACGCGGATAGGTTAGAAGCAGGGATCGGATACCGGTATTTTCTCCATAGAAAAATACCGGTATTATTACGGTCACCGGTTCATTATTTCGTTTTTAATGGGACAATCTAATAAGGGAGCATTCAAGTATTACGTAACGCAATTTTTGAAGATTTTAGACACCCCCTCCCCCCCTTGTAACGCACCGTAACGTTTTTCTGTACCCCCCCTCCCCCTCTCTAAACGTTACGTAACACTCAAGTGACCATTTTTACCCTAAAGGCACTAAAAGTTATGTTATAGTTTTTGTCCTTGGTATAGTTTTAATTGCTTTTGCGGTAATCCTACTAAATAAAACAAGAGAACTTTAATCCGCAACACCTGCGTATTTTGTTTATTTTTCTATAAATTTTTGGCTTTACACACACACAATTGTTTTTCTCCGTCATTCCTATCCTATTTTAGCTTTTTTTACTAATAAACTCTTAAAATACATAACATGTTTATTTTAACCTTTGGGAATGCAATTATAAACAGAAACCCAACTGAAATTAAACATTTTACTCGAAATAAAATCGTATTCTTAACAAAATTAAAAAATAATCAACTGTTAACCAAGTATCTAAGTAGGTCTATAAAAACAATTTGGGAGTTTTAATTCCCTAAATTTTTATTAAAAAAAAGAAACAATGTTACGTAATGTCTTGTAAGAAAGACCCCCTCCCTCCCCTGTAACGCATCGTAACGTTTTACGAGACCCCCCTCCCGCCCCCCAAATTGCGTTACGTAATACTTGAGTGCTCCCTAATACGACGTTGTTACCTAAATACATGATTCAGCCCTACGTAAAGAGCAAAACATAATCCATCGACTGTCGCACTAACGTGCATCGAATTTCTGTTCGTCGGTTAATAATTTGTCGCAACCAAGTGCTTTCGAACTAACATTTGTCGCGATAAAATTCTGTCGCACTAACGTTCATCGCAGATTTATTATTCGCAATTCAGTTGCGGAGCCCATTCGGCTACGCTAACCCAGAAAACACTAGTCATCTATTTTTTGTGTGAATTGACATATTGTCATTTTCCTAATAGGGACCTCGAAAGGGACCTTATGGCGGCAGGCGCTTACGTTGCAGCTATTCACTATTGTATTGGAACAGCGGCAATAAAGGCGTAAGTGCCGGCCGCCATAAGGTCCCTTTCAATATGGATTATCATATCGTAGATGTTACATGTAGGTATTATATGCTTTTTCATTTAAAACTATTGTGTAAAGCTTCACTCCAAATAGACAACTCTCCTTTCCCGTTTTAATTCTACTACACACAATAAAAGCAGAAAATGGCTCCCTTACTGTCTAAAAATTTAATTAAAGAATTGTATCATTTAATTAATGAAATAAATGAACTTTATTCTGCTAGTAGACCGCAAAGGCACTTTTACAAGTCAAAAACTACTAGCGTTTCTCAAGAAACCACTGCCGTGAAGAAACGCCGAAAGAAACTCGACAGTCATTTTCTCCAAAATATGCTTATTACCCCTGAGCGCCTCTGGCGGTTACGCAATAGAACTAAGAATCGGCATATTAAATCGTTTACGCAGTCGCTAGCGAGTACGGTCATGCAAACTCATGGTAAAGGCACTGGGATCTCCCGCGGAACGCTCCAGTGCCGCCCTAGAGTCCACTTATGTGTGTCCCGCTGTTTCTATGACGATCGTAGCCCCCAACTACGACCGTCTACGACCCCGGGACCCCTTTTAGTCGCCTTCTACGACAGGCAGAGGATACAACCTAACATCACAGCTTAGATGGAATAGTAACAGCGCGGCCGGTGGTCCTATTGCATTTACGACAGAATATGTTTTTAACTGAAATTTATGCACTTACGTCAGCTTCAGCTCTGATGGTGATGTCACTGGACTCCACTATTGAGAAAAAAATTCTGACCAAACCATTTATTTGACGGAGCGGGCGAAGCGATTCCGTTTCAACTTTGGCAAAAATGCTTTCGTATTCATGTGTCCGGATGTTCTCCTCTACAGGTCGCATTTCTCAACCGATTCTTATGTGAAATATTGTGAGGAGGTTCGATAATAGAAAATATTACAAGTTTTTTTTTCGATTTAGTCAGGATTTTTTTCTAAATCACGGAGCCTTGGGTTGAAAACGTGAAAAATAAACCACTCGTTTGTAATTTTACAGCTTCGACCCTTAAACTCGGCCTAGCTTGCACAAAGCGTTCCGTAGCACGTCCATTCATGACGTCAAGTGCTCTAATCCGACTGTACATAGGCCAGTTACACACGCTGCGCAAACTCCTAATTCCGTATGTACACAACCTAACATCGTCACAGCACAGTTTAAAACAGCGCGACTGGTGGACGGATAATTTATTTATTTTATTTCCTTATTTATTTAAAAAAAGTACACTTTACAGACATCACACAATAAATGATACAGTTAAGTTTGCACAAAATCAGTAGTTTATAGACCAGCATGACATCCAAAGCAAGTGCACACAGCATGATCAATAAGTAAGCGCATAATTGACCAAGTGCACATACAATACTAGTGTCAAGTCGACCAACACAGAGCAGGGTTAATTACATGGTTAAATCTAATCAAGTTCAGCATTCAATAACACAGTTACCCTACTCTATTTCAGCAAAGTCGAGCCAATGATGCATCAACATGAACATTACTAGTAGCAAAAGTTTAATTAAAGGAGATAAGTAAGTATACATTCTTAGGTACTAACTGAATGATAAACGATAAAACGATAACACTGAAACGAAATTAAATAAACAAACAAGGAAATCAGGGTAAAGCGTTTACTTTTTAGGGTGAGCAAAAAGGATAACCGGCAAGTCTCTCTTAAATTTAATAATGCGTGGATCAAATATGAACATGAACACAACATAATATCAACATGAACATGAACATCATCAGCCACCAAGTCATTATACTGTCTGCACATTCTAGTGATTGGGTTGATAATGATAAACTTATCTTACAGGACAGTGACAATTATACTAGTGACTCAGACACACATGACATGTAAATATGACTTATAATTGACATGTAAAATTACTTATAATTTTATCAAAAAATATCTCAATCTCTCAATCTCAATCTCTGTGAGTAGACCTCGCGAGTGGTTTTTTATAAATCTTGGTTAATAAAAAAATTGTTTTTGAAAATTATCGAACCTGCACACAAAATTTCACGAGAATCGGTTGAGAAATGCAGCCTCTACAGAAAAAGAAAACATTGAAAAAGATTTTTTTTTTCAATTTCCAATAACTGATAGACAAAAAAATTATATGTACATACATAATTATCCAACCTGCTCATAAAATAACAGGCGAATCGATTGAGAAATGCGACCCGTAAAGGAGAGACATGAACCCGCATGAGGACGACAAACCGAAAGTCGCCCAAAAACTTACAAAATCAATGAAAAAAAAATGTTTTTGTAATTTATAAAAACTGTCTCGACAAAAATATTCTATATAATACCCGAACCTGCTCACAAAATTTCACGAGAATCGGTTGACAAATGCGGCCTGTGCCTTTACTATGAGTTTACATGACCGTACTCGCTAGAGACCAAGGACCATATACAATTGTATATGGTCCTTGCTAGAGACTGAGTAAAAATTAGTATGGGCAAAAGTGCAGCGCCTCTGGCGGTTACGCAATAGAACTAAGAATCGGCATACTAAATCGTTTACACAGTCGCTAGCGAGTACGGTCATGCAAACTCATGGTAAAGGCATTGTAGAGGATAACAGACGGAAATCCGTCTTCCGGACATAGACACGAAAGCATTTTTGTCGAGCTGAAGCAGAGACAATCGTTGCACTCGGTCAAAAAGATTGTCATTACTACGATCGACGATTCACAACCTTGTGGCGAGTTTTCCGTAGAACTCAACAAGTCAACACCCACCAGTTTGTCTATTCATTAAAAGTATGTACAGATTATAAAGAAGAATGAAGAACTCCAGCTTGTCTGATTGCATCACAGACTTACCAGACGCGACACGCAAATAATAATACCACAACCGAGCGAGACAGCCGTATAAGTTTTTGTATAAGAGCGACAGGGAGTTACATATCATTTGTTATCCCTGTCACAGTTTCACTTTTTTATGTCGAGCGCAACTTTATACGACAGTTGTGCCAAAATACGTCACACAAGCGATTTCCCGCCCAAGTTAAGGAAGTAATTTATGGTAAACCGGCGGCCATTTTAAACCAATTCTCAATTTATCTGCATAAGACCTTTTCCGTCACTCTTGGTGGCCCGCGTATAGGATCTCTTTAGAAATATTTATACTCTAAGGATTGCAACAAAAAACCCACAGTAATTCCCAGTGACAGATGACAGCAAAAGGTGCGTTCCCAATCGCGGTACGAGGCGCGTTCCAAATTAGATAAAATATGTATATTTAAGATTCCTGATTTTCATTTTAGATAGCCGAGTTTGGGGTTATATAACAAAACCTTCAAAAGTTTACGGTGCCTGTAAAATTATGGCATACGAAATGATTGAATACATTACTGACTTGCCTTCCAGTTCAAAATACTGAAAGTTCTACTTAAAACTCGCCACGTTTTAAGTGAGATTTTAGATTGTGCTCAGCTAAGTAAATATTTATTGATTTACAAGTGGTAATAACAGTTAAATAACAATAACTTAAATAATATTAAAACTAACTTCAATTTAAAACAGGTCCTTGGGGCATTGTCCCGAGGATGCTGGCGGCATTTCCTCGCTGTATCGCAATGCTGATACGTTGTCCGAGGAAGTCGCCAGCTCTTCCCTCACCAGTTACGTCAATCACACGCTTCGATAATAGTTCTGCAATATTACATTTACTCCATGTTTCAACCTACAATTCCTAAATGTGGCATTGGAATTAATAATTCTCATATGCTATACGCACATAGTCGTGTGGGATATCGATGGATAGGCCTTTAAAAATGATATGGAGGTTTCTAAAAAACTTGTCCATTCAAGTCAACCGTTGGTGAGACATTAACGGTCAAAGTCGTAGAAAGTGTGCCCCCCCCCCCCCCTCTAATTTCCAAACTATAAAGTTTAAAATTCAGAAAAAAATTGAGGTGGTGTGCATTATTAAATACCTTCAACGATTTTTGGTTTGAACAATATTGGTTTTATGGTTTTTGAGTTTTCGCTAAAAAACTGTCTTGCCCAAAGAAAAGGTCGTAAGTGCCGTGAGTTCCCTATGAAGATACGACTTTTTTAGATATTGGATAGTGATTTTAAATGTGGACTAGTAGTTGTTGGTACGGAACCCTTCATTGTGCGTGGTCCGACACGCACTTGGCCGGTTTTATTAGACTTAACAGCGTGTAGCGTTGTATATAAAGTGCCCTCTCTATTCTATTTTGTGTAAGTACATAAGGAATGATATTGAATGTGTAACCTGCACTGCGCAGCACAAACACGACTTGTTATATTTAAGCTCGACAGTTACCTAATATGCTACTGACCTATATTTTCCTCATTCATAGTTGATCTGAGTTATTTGAATTAGTATTATAAGGAAACTCAAAAATAAAACTTGATTTGAGATTGAGCGTACTAATTTCACGCGACAATATTCAATAGTTGCTTAGGATCGGTTGCACCAACATACGATCACAGGCCGGTCATCGTCAAATATGGCGCCGGCAGCTGTCATCCCATAGAAACTTGTCAAACTTTCCGTACAATCAGATTTTAACGAACACCGCTTACGATTACAGACGGTTTGGTGCAAACCACCCTTAGAATCAAGCGGTTCTGACAATAAGTAGGTTTCAAATTTAATTTGCTTAAGAGGACCCAATTGCGAAAACGCTTGGAGTAAGATGGACGAATATTTAAATGTTATGCAAATGTTTAGAATTTCAAGAATCCGACCGTTAGAAAAAAAAACATATCTACCCGAAATTAAGAATAAAAAAAATTACGTACCGAAGCGGTACCGCTTTCACGGTTGAAACGAAGATCGAATTTTAATTTGTGATAATCCGTATTGAAAGGAACCTTATGGCGGCCGGCACTTACGCTTTTATTGACGCTGTTCCAATACAATAGTGAATAGGTGTAACGTAAGCGCCTGCCGCCATAAGGTCCCTTTCGATGTGGATTATCACATTGTGTTTCATACTTCTTGATGTGTTAATAGTTGGAAGGTGAAATTAATTCCAGTGCCACAGTTAGCAACTGTAGGTTAAAAGATGGAGAAAATGTGATGTTGCAGTGATAGGTTGCTAGCCCATCGCCCATAACACACTACAACCTGGTTCCCGCGTTGCATTGCGTTGGTTGCGTGGTGGTTTGACGACCGCTTTATCCTGATTGGTAGTGACCCTGCCTTCGAAGCTGGAGGTCCCAGGTACGAATCCCGGTCAGGGCATGTATTTGTGTGATGAACACGAATATTTCGAGTTTTGGATGTTTTCTATGTATTTAAGTATCTATTTATCTATATAAGTATGTATATCGTCACTTGGTACCCATAGTACCTACAAGCTTTGCTTAGTTTGGGACTAGGTTGATTTGTGTAAGATTGTCCAAAAATATTTATTATTTTTTTTATTTTTTTTTTCTCCTTAGTCGACTCTTACGACACCCACGGGAAGATAGGGGGAAGTGCTATTCTAACCCAGCACCACACGGGACACTTACTTAATATATGCTCACGAGCAAAAATAACGGGTATATTTTCTATGAAAATTCAATACAAAGTTTACCAGAATTTTTTGTTCGTAAGTGTACGTGCATTGCACAATCGTCTCGCTCTAGCTTGCGATTAAAAGCGAGGTTGGAGTTGCCGAGCAAATGTTGTCATAAATAGATTTTCGTTTACACGAGCTATCAGCCGCCACCGAGTGCTCTCTCTGGCAATATAATCTGTGCACACAGGCATGTTAAATAGGCTAAGTACAGTCGGACTCGCAACGAGCTTAACACCTATGTAATAATGTGTTTAAACTGTCATATCCAGAATCCATGGCTTAACCAGAAATCAATTCATTCATCAGTTTTTTGGCCCATTTTTAGGCCCTCCCCTTCGCCCTTGGTGATCTTTGGTGAGGTACTAGGGACCCCCCCCCACGAAATCTCACGAGAGACATCATCCTGTTGTGGATTCGTTTTTATTATCAGTGACTTAGAGATCATATACATCTCTAACAATATTAAATTAATCTTAATTTTGACGCTCAGAGACCATGTGCATCTCTGGGATATCATATTAATTTAATTATACTCCTTGTTTAATCTTGAGACCTTATACATCTCTAACTTTTACATCAGTAAAGTAAGAGATGTATATAGTAAAGTAATATTTGTAATAGATAACTTTGCAAGTTTATCTTCACTGTATGACATTAATTTTGTTATAATTGTAAACTCGAAATTATTATTCTTTCTTGAACTGTAAATTCACATTTTGACATGAAAAATGTATAATAGTCAGACTTTCTTAAATTGTAAATTAATATTTTGACATGTAAAAGTGCCCTTGTGGCCTATTTGCAGAATAAATGTTTGATTCAGGGATCGGATACCGGTATTTTCTCCATAGAAAAATACCGGTATTATTACGGTCACCGGTTCATTATTTCGTTTTTAATGCGACAATATAATAATACGACGTTGTTACCTAAATACATGATTCAGCCCTACGTAAACAGCAAAAAATAATCCAAAATATTGGGCTAATTCAGGGTTTTTTAAAAATACCGGTATCGGTCCCTGGTTTGATTATGATTTTGATTTTTTGAGTAGCTCAAAAATCAATTTCTTAACGTGCATGTAACTAGTAGCGTGTGCACTATCTGTGGCAATGTAATCTGTGTCCAGGCATGTTAAACAGAACACACACTTTATGTAATATAATGTACGTGCCCGTGTCCGCACAAACACGGCGCACGTGTCCCAGAGCACGTGCTCGGATTCCAATTAGCTGCTTCGGGTATTAATCTTTGACGACAATTTAACCTAGTGGTCAGTGAGGCTGCCTACAAAGCTGACGGTCCTGGGTTTGAACCAGGGACCGATACCGGTATTTTTAAAAAACCCTCAATTAGCCCAATATTTTGGATTATCTTTTGCTCTTTACGTAGGACTGAATCATGTATTTAGGTAACAACGTCGTATTACTAGATTGTCCCATTAAGAACGAAATAATGAATCGGTGACCGTAATAATACCGGTATTTTTCTATGGAGAAAATACCGGTATCCGATCCCTGGTTTGAACCCCGGTCACCGCAAATATTTGTGTGTTGAGCATGAATATTTGTTTCTGAATCTTGGACATGGGTTCATCCAGAAATCACGCAAGGTTCCGAAGGGGGGAGCGGGTCATGAAAACCTCACCACTGATCACGTTGAGGGAGGGGGGGTATACTGAATCTTGGATATGGGTTCATTCAGAAATCACGCAAGGTTCCGAAGATGGGGGGGGGGGGAGGGGACATGAAAACCTTGGGGGAGGGACCACGTTTGGGGAGGGGTGTACAACAACGTAGTCCTCACGTGTATTTTTTACCTGTACCTACAAAACCGAGAAATAATATTTACGCACGTCAAAAACAGCGAATCTATTAACGTATTTTGAAATTTTAAAGCGCTATGTGTTATGCAAATCGCTCTAAAATTTTAGAGCGCTATATGTGTTATGTGTTATGCTATATGTGTTCTGAAAGTGGGCCACAAAGCCTCACGTGATTTCTGGATAAGCCCTACCTTGTATGTATATTTAAGTATTTATATATACTTATTAAATATATAGTAGTTTAATATCTGATAACACAAGCCATTGAGCTTACTATGGGGCTTAGTTTTATTTGTGTAAGATTGCCCCCTAACATTATTTGATTTATTTACTTACTTATACTGTATTGAAGATGGTACGGAATTTCATGACGAAATCGCAAGCAACATCTATTATTATTATCTATTTATTTATTTCTGTACTTAAGTTAGGTTTTATAACATTTCTGTGAAAAGTAAAATATAAACATACGTTTACAAAAAATAAAAATAAAAAAATATTAAGTAAAACCTAACCCAGAGGGGCTACTCCAAACTTCGTATTGTGCCGTCACTTTCACCCGTATAGTGAATAACACGAAAGTGAAAGGGACAACACGACACGAAGTTCGGAGTACAGGAGCAGAGGGGCTACCGCGAACCGATAACGAACGAAGTTCGAATATCTCCTTCTCTGTCGCACTTGCTTATTCGTGAGACAGGGAGGGAGATATTCGAACTTCGTTCATTTGTGGTTCGCATGTCACGCTTATATGCAAACTTGCAAGTGCGACAGAGAGGGAAAACTTCATTTGCTGTTCGCGGTAGCGCCACAGGGTGCCGCCGGAATCGAGGCATCTTATTATTATTAGGTACTTAAAGCCTTTATATATGACTTTCGTTTTTCTTGAGAGATATATATATATATTTATGTACATGTTTATATTATATTTCTCCTGCTTAGGGATGTCACTTCCGTCTTGAAAAATCGATTTTTAAATAATCGATTATTTTGCTCCAAATTACAATTGATTTTTGAAAATATAATAATCAAAATCAAAATCAAAAATCAAAATCAAAACATTTATTCTGCAAATAGGCCTCAAGGGCACTTTTACAAGTCAAAATCTATCTAGGTACATCAAATAAAAATAATACAATAATCAAAGTATCATTAATTAAATGTAGTGTTACATGTCAAAAATAAGAATAAGAAACTAATAACAATCGAGATTTGTTAGAGATGTATAAGGTCTCTAAGCGTCAAGATAAAAGGTAATAAAGTAAGTACACTAATCATAATAAAATATTTTGAGCTATATCTATAACACGTCAACATGAAAATAATAAAATCTAATAAATAAATATCCTCAGAGATGTATAAGGTCTCTGAGCGTCAGTCTAAAAAATAAAATCAAATGAGAACAATGAAGTCTCTCATCATGTCAATTCCACTGAACACTAGTACGAAGTTACTAGTCCTTGCAAACATGAACAGACCGGACCCCACAAACAGCACCCGTTCACGAGTATGACGCGTATCTCAGCCATCGCCTCCCTCGACCATATATTAGGGAAGGTTGCGACCCGATCAACGACGCCACCGTAAGCAAAGACCTTTAGGCGAGCATGACATATTCAAGCTGCAGGACATTTATAATCAAAGTAGTACTTAATAATAAAATATCGAATACAATGAGATACCTCATGATGTGCTCAAAGGTACATGAAATGATTTTAGAACAGTAAAAGTCCAGACTAAAATTGTAGTTATACATGTCTACATTATAAACCATTACTAATTCTAGTAAATTATACAACTGGCTTAAAAGCTTCCTGATCGTTTAAAAAATCATTGACGGAATAATACGCCTTGCTTACCAAGTGACTTTTAACGTGACACTTAAATCTGTTGACGGGCAAATTCACTACATCCATGGGTATTTTATTATAAAAGCGTATACAGTTCCCCACGAAGGACGTGCTAACTTTACGGAGACGACAGGCTGCCACTGCGAGCTTGTTTTTACTTCTTGTGTTGTAGTCGTGGATTTCGCTGTTAAGTTTGAATTCATGGAGATTTTTCCGTACATACATAATGTTCTCAAAAATGTATTGAGAAGCTACAGTGAGAATATTTGCCTCTTTGAATTTTTCTCTTAAGGAGGCACGAGCTCCTAGTTCATAAATAGAACGCACTGCTCGTTTTTGCAGTACGAAGATAGTCTGGATATCCGCCGCTTTCCCCCACAGCAGGATTCCATAGGACATAACACTGTGGAAGTAACTGTAGTACACCAATTTTGCTGTCTCGACGTTTGTCAGCTGCCTGATTCGCCTCACTGCATAGGCTGCGGAGCTTAGTTTTCCTGCTAATGTGGCTATATGTGCATGCCACTGAAGTTTTGAATCTAAGGTTATTCCCAAAAACACAGCCTTATCTTCGAATTCTAGAATTTGGCCCTTTAATTTAATTCTTGAGTTGTTTATGTGCTTAACATTGGGTAAAATAAACTTTATGCACTTCGTCTTCTTTGCATTTAAAAGCAGGTTATTGGCTGTAAACCAATTTACAATAGTGGATAATACATCATTAATACAGTCAAAGCTTTTCTCTTTTCTATCTACTTTGAAAATTAGAGAAGTGTCATCTGCAAATAAAACTATATCATGTTTACCCTGCACAAGCTCTGGTAAGTCATTTATGTACACTAAAAATAAGAACGGTCCTAGGATGGATCCTTGCGGTACTCCAAGAGCAACGTTTGACCCTGCTGACGAGGTCCCATTGATGACTACTCGCTGTGTTCTGTTCGATAGATATGATGAAACGAGATCAAGAGCTCCATTCTTTATCCCATAGTGCCTAAGCTTTCTGATCAGATTTTCGTGATCAACGCAATCAAATGCTTTTGATAAATCACAGAAAACTCCAACAGCATCTTGAGCCTTTTCCCAGGCATCAAAAATATGTTTAATGAGTACCACACCGGCATCTGTGGTGGAACGGCCTCTAGTAAATCCGAATTGCTTACTGTTCAGCAGTTTATTACGATTGAAATGGGATAGAAGCTGATTAAGGATAAGTTTCTCGAAAATTTTGCTTAATGCCGGTAGTATTGAGATAGGTCTGAAGTTTGTGGGGTCTGATTTCGTTCCTGATTTGAACAACGGGATAATTTTACTATGTTTCATCAAGTCAGGAAAAACTCCAGTATCAATACTTCTATTAAAGATATCAGCTATATAAGGAGCAGTTAATTCTATTATGGAATGTAATACTTTGACAGACAGCCCCCAAAGATCTTCAGTTTTCTTGACATTCAATGATCTAAACGCTTTGGTAACGATGATAGGAGTCACATAATTGAAACCAAAGATTTCCGTACATTCCACTACATTTCCTTTCAATAATACTTCAGCAGCGTCTGGCGATGAATTTAAAGACTTTGATGTGTCTATGGGTATATTGGAAAAGAACCGCTCAAATTGATCCGCTACATCGAGATCGGAACTTACTAGAGTATCATTGATACGTAAGCTGTAGTGCGGATCTTTAATCTTTCTTTTTCCAGTTTCATTGCTTATTACTTGCCATACAGTCTTGACCTTATCACTAGAGTTTTGTATTTTTTTGGACAAGTAATCAGCTTTAGCGGCGACACATACTTTCTTAAAAGATTTGGAATAGTTTTTAACATACTCTAGAAATTCCGGTCTTTTATCCGTAGTTCTCGAATCATATAAGTCATAGAGTCGGCGTCTCTTCTCGTGAATATCTGGTGTAGCCCAGTCGCTAAACTTAACCTTGGACCTGCCTTGAATTTTCTTAGGACTAAAGCATTTGTCAAATTCTTTTTTTATACAATCATGTAAAACAGAACACATACAGTCGGGGTTTTCCTGGGGAAATGAAAGATGAAATAATCTTTTTGCAGTATTCTGACAAAATAGGTCGAGGCGTTTTTCTGAAATAGGTCTGCACATGAAGCCACAAGGCGCTTCCTCGATTTTCCCGCTAAAGGTAACAAGTTGCCCGCAGTGGTCAGAACTTAAAGAGTTTATGATAGATTTAACTATCGCCTCCTTGTTACTGTAAATATTATCAATACACGTAGCACTAGTTGCTGTAATTCGAGTAGGCTCACAAAACAAGTTCACTAGGTCAAAAGACTTGAACGTATTTATTAAACTCACACTCATTGGCGATTTTTCTAATAAATTAACATTAAAATCACCACACACAATGATACACTTTTTGCTCTTAAAGACACTAGCGAGCACTTCATCCATAACGGATTCGAATAAAGTGTAGTCCGCTGACGGGGGTCTGTACACGCATACAATTATAAATTGTTCCAGCTCAATACAAGACAGTTCAATTTGCCGTTCAATAGACATGTCGACTATAT
Organism: Epiblema foenella; assembly: GCA_963556455.1. Taxonomy (NCBI): domain Eukaryota; kingdom Metazoa; phylum Arthropoda; class Insecta; order Lepidoptera; family Tortricidae; genus Epiblema; species Epiblema foenella. The sequence continues at coordinate 18,372,680 of OY747111.1, forward strand.
CTTTACGCTCTTTGCTTTTGAGGTTATGCTTTACTAAAATCAAAGATCCTCCACGGCTGTAGGACTTTCTATAAAATGAACTCAGTACACTATGATTTGTGAAATTGAACATTTCATGACCTTTAAGCCAGTGCTCAGTTATACACAAAATATGAATATTTGAACATTGTATGAACAAATCTATTTCTAATTCTTTACTGGCAAATCCCTGGATATTTTGGTTAACTATGTTCACTACATCATTACTCGCATGATTACTAGTGTTACAGCGATCGAGAGGCTCGGAGCCGGCGGATGTAGCACACTTTGTCGAAGAGGTTAGTTTAAATCAACCGCAGGCTCCGTCCCGGACCCTCCGCTACTAAAACGTAACACAGGACCCGCCTTAAAACTATCACAAACCGTGTTTGACATCACAGGGTCTACAATATTATATGCTAACAAATTAGCAACATCTCGCAAGTCCCTCCTAGGAAGGTGGGTACGCTTTCGGGTCAGGTTGAATTTTTTTACAAAAACGCCGGCACCCGGGGCGACTCGAAGTGTACCGGGATGCCGCTCCCCGGTTCTAGAACATTATTCATAAAGGCTATGTATTCCTGCAATGTTTTGCTTGACAGCTCGTGTTTGATAGTAATATCTTTCAACTTTGCCTGCAGTATTTTGATCTCTTCGGAGCGATTATTCAGCTCTTTGACTGCCTCGTCTAATTGTCGCTGACAATTAAGTAGCTGGTCATTCAGTGCCACATGATTGAACCTTGACATTGCTGCCTTAAAAATTGACTTGTGGCGTTGCAATAAAACTTTAGATTTTTTGATAAATCTACTTAATTTTAAATATTTTTTAATCTTATTCGACCCCCTCACTACAATTTTTTTATCAAAATGATTCTGTAAATACACAGAATTGGTCAAATCTATTGTTTCAACTATGGGGGCACTTACTAAACTATCATGCATTATGTCTACTTCACAATTGTTAAGTTCGGCAAAGATACTTAAATTATTCTCATCCAGCTCGGAGCAATACTTGCAAACAGTGGTCTGTTTTGCATGAAGTTCCTCAAGTTCTTGCTCCAGATCCCGAATACGCTGCAATGCCTGCTCATGTATCTCCTGGCACTGCTGGAACCGGTCCACGGAGAGTTGAAGTTCAGTCTGCTGGCTCAACATGTCCTCATACACAATATCTTGTTCAGCGAGCTGAGCTTTTAGTGTTGTGTTCATCCTGACGACCCGCACAACCTCCTCTTCACTGTCCTCCCGTTCCTGCAGGAGTTTTTCATTTAGCTCAGTGGCTTCTTTGAGCTCTTTTTGAGTTTGCTGAAGTTTATTTATTAACGCAGCTCTGCGTGTGGTCGGTTTGGTGACTTGGGCTGAAAACATGTTCATAGTGTAAGATACTTGAAGTAACTTACAATAAAGAGAAAGTGCTTTTAGTACCGACTTGACTGTCAAGGATAACTAATTATTCATAAATTAGTGATTATATTAATACACAAGCAAAATAGAATACGTCTTTGGTCGCTTAAACGAATATTTCAAATCTACAATGGGCTAAATGCCGATACAATTGAGCTATTATATTGAGATATACTTCGGCATAAAAATTTGGAACATATAAGTAGCTCATAGGTTATGTTATTATGGTCTGAAGGCTAAAAATGAAGTGGAGGGAATAATTTATGAAAAACAATACTCATCTGCTTTTATTTTCCGCTGGGAATCAGTACACTCACAGTACGGTCACTGTAGGTTTAAATATTGGACGTTGGCCGGATGACAGTTGCTTTATTATTGCCGATATTTTTGTTGTTTATACTGCACTAGGATGTGTGATAACAATAACACGTTTAAATTATCCACTAAACTTAACTTTTATAACGTTTGATATGTATTATTTACATATTTAATATTTATTAGACAATTTTTAAATACGCGTATCGTATTTGTCGTCTTGTCCGAGGTGCGTTCGGATACTCTCCGCTCAATACTTTCAATAACCGATTTTTTTAATAATCGATTTTTTAATTTATTTCTCCTATGGGGCCGGTTCCACAGTGAGTATTATCATGCGATACAATCATATCATGATCAGTATCACAAGAATGTTGAAGTGTAATGCAGTATCGTGATAATATCTGAGCATATCATGATATTTAGAAATCCGCGATACCTACCGGGCGTGGTTTCCGTCCGACTCGCACTTGGCCAGTTTATTTTTATATTAAACATGCTACTCTCGATACTATAGCAACAGCTCCAACAATACAATATGTAGGCCAGTATCGAGGTAATCTCGTACAATACTGCTTAAACAAGAATTCATATAAAATCCATCATTATAATTATAGTATGTATTGAATATGTAGTAGTATATCTAATCCTGTATGTATGTATCTTGTATACCTGTTTTTTATAACTGTGTATTTTGTTTTTTATGTTTATATGTTTTATTAGATACTAGCGACCCGCCCCGTCTTCGCACGGGTGCAATGCTGATGCATTTATTATACATATAAACCTTCCCCTTGAGTCACTCTATCTATTAAAAAAAACCGCATCAAAATCCGTTGCGTAGTTTTAAAGATTTAAGCATACATAGGGATATAGGGACAGAGAAAGCGACTTTGTTTTATACTATGTAGTGATTCTGATATACATTTTCACACTCTTTTTCTTTTCTTTGCACCTTTTATAAAATATCTGTTTAGCCCAATGGTTGGCTGGTAGAGAATGCCATTTGGCATTAAGCCCGCCATTTGTACAATTTGTGTATTTTGTGCAATAAAGTTTAAATAAATAAATACTGCAAAACAAAGGCCAAGCCATTCATTCGGGAAAGGTCGCTTTAATTACGGCGGCTACTTGTAAGCAACTTACGTAGTAGTTACGCACGTCGAGGGCATAAATATGTATACATATTAGGACCTTATTTCAATGGAATAAAGTGAAAAAAATTATACATACCAGTGTGTATGGACACTAAACCTAGACTACAATTTAGTGTAGTATCGATTTAATCCTCTCAAAAATGTGTCATCAAGTTATTATCCTCCTGGCGTTTTTCCCGGTTGTGGCCTAAGGAGCCCCGGGTCCACTTTGACACCTAATCCCAAGATTGGGCGTAGGCACTAGTTTTATGAATTTACTAGCGACCCGCCCCGACTTCGCACGGGTGCAATGCTGATGCATGTATTATACAATTAAACGTTCCCCTGGAGTCACTTTATCTATTAAAAAAAACCGCATCAAAATCCGTTGCGTAGTTTTAAAGATTTAAGCAATAAGGTGCGTTCGGCAAAGTTCCGGACGATTTTAGGTGGGTTGAGATGGTGTTGGTTTTTATTTTATATTTCAGCTTGAAAATAAGCCACGTGCGTGATTCAAATACCAAAATAATAAGAATGAAATGCTTTATTGCATAGATTTTTTAAAATTTCCTAAACATCAAGATGAGTGTGTGACGAGTGTTTAAATTTAGGAAAGAAAAAAAATTGTCACGCGTTAATTTTTACGTAATGGTGTAAGAACGGACGAGCCTGTAACTTCGACTCTGTTACCCCTAGCAGAGAGTTTACTACAGGGAAATGTCCGATTTTATCCGCTGATTAACATGTAGAAGAATTGGTTAGAAAGTACGTTAAACTTTAATTTCGGACACGATTTAAATTTTTTTGTACTTTTTTCGTCCGATCTTACACCATGCATCCAAAATTGAAGAAATTGTGGATCTCAAACTTTTCGCTGTTGGGGTTAATGAACTCGGGGTTCATTGAACTTACAAGGACGTGGTAGGCTGAAAGAAGGTGCTGACGTATTTAAGTAAAAATGAGTATAGGGAACAAGAATTAAATACAACTTTTTCAATCAGTCTGCGTTATTATTCGCCATAATAATAATTTGTCAGGGGTTGAAAATAGACATACTTAACTAGAGGTCAATTATACTTTTGGTACAATTTGCCAGCTTTCGGGAGTTTTACTTGTATTGGTAGGTACAGAATATTATTTTAAGTGTGTGCTTAATTTTGTCTAGTACTAGCAACTTTTAGCTTGTCCGGCTTTATTGATAAGCAAACAGGCATAATCAAAATATGTAAGTAGATATAGAGATCATTGACTGATAATCACTGTTGTTTGATGTGACAGTAGAAATTACTTTTTAGGGTTCCGTAGGCCCGACCTGGGTCGGACTGGCTCTACCCGATGTACAGCGGTACCGGTAAGAATAGGGATTATATGTGTCAGTGCTGTCGCGATCGCACTGTGGACGTCTCCGCCGGCGGGAATGCCTAAGCGTACGCGTCGTGTCTGAGTTGGACGCCGTAAGCGCAGCGTTCCATATTTCGATGGACGCTGTGATTACGTCGTCCGGGTCCGTGAGTGTGTGCTTAGGATGCCGGACCGTGCGATCCCTAATCAGTGATCGCCGAGTTACGACAGAGGGAGGGATGGGAACGTAGTCGATAGCGTTCCTAAGTGGGTCAGTTTATTTCTAAGTGACATTTTACTAAACTTGTCAATCATCGGTCCAAGGTTTCATAGCACGAATAACGCACGGTTGCGTACCCTACTGAGGTGGCTACGGAATGTCAGTTTTCTGTCGAGGGTCACTCCAAGATATTTGACTTCGTTAGCCCAAGGGATGGGCCGGTCAATCATCTGGATCGGAGCCACCCAGCCAGCCTTTCCGTGCTAACGCGGTCAGACGGGTGGAAGACTATCGCAGTGCTTTTTACCGGATTGACTTCGATAAGCCAAAGATTAAATCAACGGCCAAGGTCAATGATTGCCTCCTGGAGGTATCGCCGGATAAAAGTGTACTTACAATGAATCATAAAGAGCGCGGTATCATCCGCGAACAACCCCAGTTGCACTTTAGGGTGCCTTGGAATGTCGTTTGTGAAATGAAATGAAATGAAATCATTTATTCTTCAATTTAGGCATGTTACATGCACTTATGAATGTCAAAAAACTACCACCGGTTCATAAAATAAACCTCTGCCTCGAGAAGAACCGGCGTAAGCAACTCGGCGAGGTGTCATTTTTTCAAAACAATATACTATGTATATAAAATAACAGTAAAAAAAGTACAAAATTCAAATGCTACCTACACTATAAACATACATACATATTTTTTAATACTAAGGACAAAATATTTCTGTGTTAGATTACTTGTGCGGGACGCTATCACTGCCAAACATCCCTATGCATGATGTAATCGTTTATCTTATAATATGCTTTTGAAATAAGTGTCTGTTTCACAACAGATTTAAATTTAGAATCCGTAAGTTCAGTAATGTGTCTTGGAATTTTATTGTAGAATTTTATACAATTTCCCAAGAACGACTTTTTCGCATTCACTAGTCTATAAAAAGTTATTTTGAGTTTCCCAGTGTTTCTTGTAGTTATTAACTTATCAGTATTCGTTGGGAAATGGTGTAAATTCTTCCTAACATACATGATTATTTCAAATATGTACAGCGACGGCAGGGTTAAGATATCTATTTCCTTAAAGATTTCTCTCAATGACTCACGCGACCCCAAGTTATAAATTGCTCGTATAGCCCTTTTCTGTAATATAAATACTGTTTCGATATCTGCAGCCGATCCCCATAAGATAAGACCGTAACTAATTATACTATTAAAATAAGCGAAGTAAACTAACCGAGCCGTTGCCACATTGGTAAGCTGCCTTATTCTCCTGACTTCAAAAGCAGCAGAGCTCAACCTACTTCCTATAGCGGTTATGTGGGAACCCCACTGCAATTTTGAGTCCAGTGTAATACCTAAGAATACAGTTGTCTTAACAAATTCTAAAGTCTCACCGTTAAGTTTTATATTTGAATCTATATTGATATCTGAAGATGAGTTTGCTAGTGAGAATTTTATACATTTGGTTTTTTTCGGATTCAACACTAAGTTATTGGCAGCAAACCAGTCAGATATCATGGAGAGGGTATTATTTGGTTCAACGAGTTCAGTATCTTTCCTATTAACCTTGAACAGTAATGATGTGTCATCTGCGAACATTACAATGCCCGATCTTTGACTTACCATATATGGTAAATCATTTACATAAACAAGGAATAGGAACGGGCCTAGAATAGATCCCTGAGGTACTCCCATCTCTACCACTGTATCTGATGAAATAGCTCCATTTATCGCTACCCTTTGATTTCTTTGTGTTAGGTATGACTTAATGATGTCTAATGCATGTCCTCTAATGCCATAATATTTCAGCTTACAAATTAAAGTACCATGGTCTACACAATCAAAAGCCTTGGAAAGGTCACAGAATAGTGTGAATAACGAATGAAGAGTGGGAGAGAGCACGGAGCCTTGCAGGACTCCGGCCCGGATGGGGTGTGAGTCCGAGTACGTTCCCTCTAGTCTGTATCGAAAGCTTCGATCCCTGAGAAAATCTCGTATGGTGAGTACGAGTCTGTCAGGCATACCGAGATGATATAACTTGTGTATCAGCCCTTTATGCCAGACCTTGTCGAAGGCTTTCGAGAAAGATCGCACCGGCCCTGCAATAGAGAGAAACCGTCCATCACGTGCTCCGTGACGCGGTGCACCTGTTGGACGCACCAGTGCTCGGATCTAAAGCCGAACTGCGCGATGATGATGACGTTATTCTCAACCATAAATCTGAGAATCCTGGTGAGAAGTATCCGCTCATATAGTTTTCCTACAGAGCTAAGTAAGCTAATCGGTCTATAAAAGGCAGGCGAACTCCGGGGTCTACCGGGCTTCGCTATCCCTATGACCGCTGCACCTTTCCACGTGGCTGGAAGGTGAGCATTGGTCAAAGCGGCATTAAAAATGCCGACCAAAATGAGGCGGGTTTCAGGGAGAAGTCTCAGGATACGATTGGATTCACCATCCGCACCCGGAGCGTTCCTAACAAGAAGACGCCTGACTAGGCCACTGACTTCCTTAACCGACATCGGTTAAATGGGTGAAGTTACGGGGAGACGCGATCTCCTATCCACCTCGGAATCGACCCATCTAATATAGGCTTCGTCGGTGTGTAGGAGACTAGGCGAACATTGGGACTCTAAGCTACTCGCAAGGCATTCGGCTTTCTCACTACCCTCGAAAGCAGGGGTAGGGTTTTCCGGACGATCCAAGGGGGGTATGGCATCGGATTTGAGAGATCTCGCTAGTTTCCAGTAAGCCAGATGACTAGGCGTGATTTCACCTATCAGATCCCTGATCGAATCGATCGCTTGGTCGGTCTATTCAGTTGTAGTTAAACAGTCAGGGATGTCTCTAAGCAGGGAATGATCTGTTTGTAAGAGACCTGATACTACCTTATTCCAGTCCACGAGTGTTCTGGTACGAGGTGTATTACTAGGATGAGGACCTAATCTCAAAATAACTGGCCTATGGTCCGAGTCAAGTTCGTGTATCACTTCTACAGAACGCAGAGTTAACCCTACGTTCTTTAGGAGTGCTAACTATGTCGAGTACGTCAGGTCGGTGCTCTACGTTATGAGGGAAATGAGTTGGTTCTAAGGGAGCGAGGAGATCGAAAGGGAGGCTGTCGATCAAAAGGTGATGAAGCCGATTGACGTTGGGCAAAGCGATGTAACTTGATCAAAGAGTCAAATAGACCAAATAGTAGATTTAAACGCGATCGTTACCCGGTCAGTCATCCCGAAATGGAGTAACTAAACCATTCTTATTAATGAATTGCTAATATATATATACATATCTGAAAATTTTCTATTTTTAATAACAATAAATAATATTGAATTTATATTACTTAAATGATATGAAATGATATTAAATAACAGGTCAACATTTTCATACTTTTTTTGTAATTTTACCCGACCCAGAAAAAACAATGACGTTTAAAGCATTTAATATTTTATCATTAAAAAAATTAAAATATGTCAAATTGAGTACTTATACAATATTTGTATGTCAGTCACATTTTGTGTCTCCTGGTAACCTGTAGGCAAGTATTTATAAAGTTTGAGAAACAGTACACGTTTAAGTTCGGATGTTTTTCATCCGATCTTTTACTACTACGGGTAAGATCGGATCTCAGCCTACGGTGGCCGTATCGCAATGTTAATAATACAGATTTATTACAAATTTAATAAAAATAATCTTCGCTAAGTAAATTAATAGAAAAATGCTTTAACTTTCCAGTTATTTTCAAAAGACCTTGGAAGGGTATTTTCGGACGAACCGCAAAAATCGATTTTTTATCCGTTTTCATTAGAATGAGCACAACACTCGACTCGATGGTCAGAGCAACAAGAGAGGGCTGTAGGGGGGTGCGGGACAAAATGGCGCATCGCGTCAGCTTGCCAGCCTTAAAAAAATCCCACGCAATAGGCGTAAATTTCGATCATACGTTCTTACCCGCTGTCCGATCTTAGTCGAACGCACCTTACATAGGCATATAGGGACATAGGGACAGAGAAAGCGACTTTGTTTTATACTATGTAGTGATGAAAGCTACTGCCTGACTGATCTGACCTGGAAGGCTACCCAGAGGCTACCGAGAGAGGACCTTCGCTATCCGTCCGTCCGTCTGTCACCAGACTGGATCTCATGAACCGTGATAATCAGACAGTTGAAATTTTCACAGATGATGTATTTCTGTTGCCGCTATAACAACAAATATTTAAGGGGGCTCCCATACAACAAACGTGGTTTTTTTGCTCGTTTTTGCTTGATATTTATAACGGCAACAGGTAGTCGCTTGAAATACACAGAATATTTTTTTTTATAAATAAATAAATATTAGACGACCGGTTTAGCCTAGTGGGTAGTGCACCTGCCTGTGAACCTGACGGTCCTGGGTTCGAATCCCGGTCAGGGCAAATATTTGTGTGATGAGCATGAATAATTGTTTCTGAGTCTTGGATGTTTTCTATGTATTTAAGTATTTATATCTATTAAATATATCGTCGTCTAGTACCCATAACACAAGCCTTCTTGAGCTTACTGTGGGACTAGTTCGATTTGTGTAAAGAGGCTCCTAGACGGGCCATGTTTTTGTGCAATATGTGGCTGCAACACAGTGGCCCGGCAACATTGCAAGCAATACCAGCCACACTATGCAATAATGCAGTTATGGCCCGGCCATATAGCCAAACATGTTTTGTGTTGCCGTGTATGGCCGATATTGTCCCGAGGTGTTGCCGGACGATCGCTAGGCTCTCGATTTTAAATGCAATATTGCCCAGCCAGTTGTATCGTTGTTTCACTCGTTCACTTTGTACAGCATAGTGCATCCTTTTCTACGCGACATGAAGTTTGCTGTGAAGGTACGACGTGTTGCTATATTCCGTGCTTTGCGATCAGCTGCATGTTATTTTCATTTTGAGGTTATTTTATGCAGCAAATATGACTAATACGTGGTCTAACGAACGAGTTATAGATTTTATTAACGAAGTACATTTGCACCCTGAGTTGTGGGACATAAAAGCCGCAATATACAAAGATAGGAATGTGAAAAAAGATGGATGGAATAAAATTGCTGAAATGTTTGATACAACAAGTGACGAAGCTTACAAGAAATTTCGAAGCTTAAGAACTTACGCGAATAATGAGGAGAAAAAGAAGAAAAGTGGTAGTGCTGGCGGTAAATCAGTGAAGTGGTTTGCTTACGACGCGATTTCATTTGTTTTGACTCAGAATACGCCGAATAAAGGATTAGGCAGTGAAAATGCACCAGTTAACGTAAGTATCTTTATTGAAACATTGAAAATGTACATATACATATTATAAAATACATATTATTATTAGATGTATTATCAATATTATCATACCAATTAATAAATCGAACTTCTTTATAAGTATTTATCTTGCCATGCTACTCGTCCCTGCTCTGTCATAAAATAATGCATAAATTCGTCTCTTACTGCTTTCGCTCTTGTGGTTGCGTTCCTTCCTATTGTTCTTAAACTTGTTAAACTTTGTTCATCCCTCCACGAGCCTGGCATTATTCTACCAACGTCAATATCTTCACTGTCGTAGGTCCCAGGAGGTGAATAAAGAGATTGTGCTGTAGTGTTTCTTCGTAAAAAGTTATGTAAATAGGTACAAGCCATAACTATATTTTGTACATGTTTTAACTCAACATCAATAGTTGTGTGTAATACACGAAAAACTGAAGACATGATACCAAAAGAGTTTTCTACAATACGGCGTGCTCTAGATATTCTATAGTTACATACACGCTTAGGAGATCCTATCTTCAAATCTAACGTATAGGGCTTGCAAATATTCTCCATTAAAGGAAATGCATCATCTGCCAGGAAAACATACGGTGCTAGCATTTCTCGGCCTGGGAGGGATTCAGGTTGTGGTATGTCAAGAGTTTGTCCCAGGAGTGCTTTTCCAAAAGCCGTATGTCTAAATACTCCCCCATCAGATATACTTCCTTGAACTCCAGCATGAACATATAGAAAATTGTAACGTGCATCTGTTACAGCAAATAGTACTATGCTAAAAAACTGCTTATAATTGTAATATTGACTGCCACTGTGTGGTGGACAAGTTATTGCAACATGCTTGCCGTCCATAGCACCTAAACAGTGAGGAAAATTCCAACGATCCTCAAAATCCTTCGCGACTTGTTTCCATTCTGTCACTTTTGACGGCATCTGAAAAAAGGTTTTAGACATATACTAACAATTTTATGCATTTACAGGAGACTGAAACTACATCTGACATCAGTGTTGAGCCACATGAAGTCGTGGAATCAGAAGTACTGACTACTGACTCTTTGGAAGCCATTGAAACTACTCCAAAACCACGTGTTAAGAGGTTCAAGACTACAGATCCACTACTAGAGAAGGCTCAAAATATTTTACGCAATGCTGGTGAAAAAAAAAATGAATTTTCTGCCTTCGGGGAGCATGTAGCGAACAAACTAAGCAAATATGATGATTACACGCGTGCTCAAGCAGAATTTAAAATCACGCAAATACTGTTTGATTGTGATATGAAAATGTACACAGCTCGAGCTTCGTCTACATATGTACCGAGTCCTCATAACAATAGCAGAGATGGAGCTGGCACTTCGCAAAGTCAATACTCAAACATAGCCTCTCCACCCCCACTAAATGATTTACAGTACACGACCGCTGGAGCTGCATCTACATATGTACCGAGTCCTCATAACAATAGCAGAGATGGAGCTGGCACTTCGCAAAGTCAATACTCAAACATAGCCTCTCCACCCCCACTAAATGATTTACAGTACACGACCGCTGGAGCTGCATCTACATATGTACCGAGTCCTCATAACAATAGCAGAGATGGAGCTGGCACTTCGCAAAGTCAATACTCAAACATAGCCTCTCCACCCCCACTAAATGATTTACAGTACACGACCGCTGGAGCTGCATCTACATATGTACCGAGTCCTCATAACAATAGCAGAGATGGAGCTGGCACTTCGCAAAGTCAATACTCAAACATAGCCTCTCCACCCCCACTAAATGATTTACAGTACACGACCGCTGGTGCTGCATCTACATATGTACCGAGTCCTCATAACAATAGTAGAGGTGGAGCTGGCACTTCACGTCAATATTCAGACATAGCCCCACAACCAAATTTTCATTACATGGCGGTTCTTCCAGGTGTTGATAACACTACTTCTAATGTCATTTCAAATGAGACACAGTCAAATTTAACTTATGCTGAACTTGTATCATTCACTATAAAGGATTCATCAAAGTGAAAATTATTATTTTTTAGCGACACAAAGACTTCTTACCCTGTTTATTAAAGAGTTAAAATTACTCCCTACTGTAAACATAATTAATAAACTTATGTCAACTTACCTTTATGTATTCTTTTAACCCTTCTATCAAAGCTGCACACACCTCCGGAATAATAGTGGAAATCGAAGCATCTGACACCCTGAACAGATACATCAAACTTTTAAAAGAATCTCCAGTTGCCAAAAAGCGAAGAGTTATCGCCAATCTTGTAGTTATTGGTATCGCCGTCCTCATGTTTGTATCTTTTTTTACTATTTTTGGTCCTATTTTGTTTAAAAGAAAGTCGAAATCACTCTTTGACATTCTATTAAAGTTATTAAATAATTTACTATCAAGGCTTATTTCTAGACTCAAATTATCTAAAGTTTCACGCCTATTTAAGTAAGGACGAATCCATAATTTCTTTTTCTTTTGTTTTAAAACGATGTAAGCTGCTGCCACAAGTGTTGTTTCGTCAGCCATTATTGCTGGTTTGTGTTGCCCGTGTGAGTCTGCGTCTCATCAGCCATACTATTGCAGACATATATGCACACATTGCCCAGCCATAGATGGCTCGGCCATCAGCTGCAATGAAATATTTTTGTAGTTGCTGGGAAATTAGTTGCCAATAGTGCAGCCACAAATTGCACAAAAACATGGCCCGTCTAGGAGCCTCTTAAGATTGTCCTCTAATATTTATTTTATTATTATTTATTTATTTATATACGGAACCCTTCGTGCGTGAGTCCGCCTCGCACTTTGCCGGTTTTATTTTATCAGTTCATTCATCATTTATTGTTTGTTCTTAGACTATAATTTTGATGATATAAGTACATATTATACCTGATTGTGTCGTTTGTTTAGGTACGTATCGTGAGAAACATAGCGATAAGAATGTATATACATGTTATTATCTTATTATTAGCCGGCTGAGTAATTAATGTAATCAATTTACTTAACGGATCTGGTTTGTCTTGAGTGTATAGTATACATCATTGTTGTTACAGGACTTTAGCGAAGGGAATTTGAACTCTCCGTCCATTTTAACAAGGTTTTATTTAACTTGGCTTGTTTTATGTACACTCGAGGTTAAAAATTTCGGGTCACCCTAAATTAATATTCCTAATGTTTCTGTACATAGTTTCGTCTGTATATAATACATGTATGTATGTATGTGTATATATTTGTTATTCGTTATTTATGTATATATTGGTATAATATGTACGTACTATATTGACACTTAGTATATTCGTTTTTATATTCATATATATATAGTCATATAATGCAAATAGGAATGCAAATATTCAAAGCTGGGCATTAACTCGTTAATTAACGAAGTTAACCATCCTTAACGAAGTTAATTATTTTGTTAACGGTGCCCAGCTATGCAAACACTATAGTAGAATCTGAAATGGATTTGTGTATGCTTTCGCTCGTGTCCACGCGCTAAACCCAATGTACCAGAACGAGAAGGCGCACCAAATACCAATACGATTCCAATTTATTATACTATAGCATAGTTTTGTTTTGAAGAATTCGTAAACTAAACATTCTAAAAACTGCAGAGTTTGCGCACGGAGGATAATAAAATGCGCTTATTAATATAAAATCAATATTACGTTACCGCATAAATGACTAATATTTATTCTTACCAATATGGCGTTTAGTGCCTTTACCATGAGTTTGCATGACCGCACTCGTTAGCGATTGCGTAAACGATTTAGGCTCGGTTTTATAAAGATGGGTCATTGTCAGTTGCAAAAACAAAAGTTGTCCCTTCGGTGGTCAATACTTAATGGTTTATGTGCATGTGCTAAGTTTTTAGTTCATGGATTTATAGCAATGGAGACACTGTTTATGCGGGTTACTAGACCAATCCAAAATGAAACTTTGTAGTCCTTAACTTTTAATATGTCCACCGAAAAGACGCGAACCTGAATCTGACAATGACCCAGATCCTTTAGATCTTATATCGGTTTGTTATGTCAAAAAATATACTGAGTTACTTTGATCAGACATTTGGTCCAACGGATCTTTATAAAACCCGGCCTTAGTATGCCGATTCTTAGTTCTATTGCGTAACCGCCAGGGACGCTGTACTTTTGCCCATACACAATTACACATATTTACGCAGTCGTTAGCGAGTACGGTCATGTAAACTCATGGTAAAGGCACAGATCTTATATCGGTTTGTTATGTCAAAAAATGTACTGAGTTACTGAAATTTGATCAGACATTTGGTCCAACGGATCTTTATAAAACCCGGCCTTAGTATGCCGATTCTTAGTTCTATTGCGTAACCGCCAGAGGCGCTGTACTTTTGCCCATACAATTTTTTACGCTGTCGCTAGCGAGTACGGTCATGTAAACTCATGGTAAAGGCATTAGTTTGTCTTGTTTGCATAGTCATATTTTGTAACTGACAGAGTGCGTAAAGGCATTTTTATTGGTTTTAGATACTGATTGATCAAAATTCGGGACATTCCATTCTTCTGTCCCGAACTAGGTTCACGGATTAGGGATGTTTTTTTTTTAATATAGTTTTTACCATAATACACGCGGATAAATAATTCAAATAAGTTGATATATATACAACGCTTAGAAAATCTATTTATCGCTATCTTACTTGTGTTGTATTCATGTGCAATAAAAAGTATGTGTGTAAGTAAACATTATATTCAAATAGTAGCCCCTTCAAATTGCTGCGCCCGCGCAGGGCGTCACGTGTGTCTATACTTATATTGTAATTCGACCTGAGGGGCTAAGGTGATCGCTTATATGTCGGACATATAGCATTCGGCCCTTACTGTCAAGTATGTAAGTGCGAGAAAGACGAATGCTATATGTCCGACATATACGCGATCATCTTAGCCCCTCTGCTGATGTATAAATGTGGTATGCAATAAACGGTTGATATTTGATATTTGGATATAACACTATTTTGTTATAAAAACGTAAGATTTAATTTTTAATTTGAAAAATAAAATTTTAGTTTTATTATCTATACGTCTCGTAACCGAAAACGGCGTCCGCCATTTTTTCTTGTGAGTGACGTCAAGATAGCAGAAACACCAACGATACGAACTATGAAAGCTTATTCTTCTTGAACTTTTCTGTTTCTGAGGGGCTACCGCGAACCACAAACGAACTTTTCCCTCTCTGTCTCACTTATATGCAAACTTGCAAGTGCGACAGAGAGGGAAAACTTCGTTTGCTGTTCGCGGTAGCGCCACTGCTCTCATGACGTCACGACGGCGGACTTAATAATATGGCGGCTGCCTTTTTGGCGCGAATATATATTGTTCAAATTGCAATCATTTTTTTTTGCATAATGCGATATTGTTTTGTGGAGATAAAAATACTAGTTGAATATCGAATTTATACGAACATTTTAAAATATATTTTAATAAATTGTAGTATAGCCTAGCTGGTTGCAACATGACATTCCTTCATCCCCAGTTAAAGCAGACGTGGGAGCGGGGCAGGTTTTTGTCGTCGGACGGCATACTTCATGCGCTGCGCGCCGCGCAGTCACTGTCTGTCTTGAGCGGTAGGCTTATAGTCATCGGTACTACGTACATGCATGCTTATTTACCTAGCTGGTCCCGACTAATTAACTATGATTTTCAAACGGAGAAATTCCTTAATGGCCGGGACACTGGGACACCACGCTTCAAATCGGGACATGTCCCTGCGTAATGGGACGTATGGCAACCCTAATCTACAAGCTAATTTCTTAACTAATACCTTTTACGTTCAGTTGGCAGCAGAATAACACGCTCAGAATGATCTACACAGATCCTTATCTCTTCTAAATGACGACCGGTTTAGCCTAGTGGGTAGTGCACCTGCCTGTGAAGCTGACGGTCCTGAGTTCGAATCCCGGTCAGGGCAAATATTTGTGTGATGAGCATGAATATTTGTTTCTGAGTCTTGGATGTTTTCTATGTATTTAAGTATTTATATGTATTAAATATATCGTCGTCTAGTACCCATAACACAAGCCTTCTTGAGCTTACTGTGGGACTAGTTCGATTTGTGTAAGATTGTCCTCTAATATTTATTTATTTTATTTCTTTTGACAAGAGTCCGTGTGTAGATTTGAGCAATATGCCCGCGTAGTTCTGCTTTCTGCTGTTGAGCTGACTACATACCTATATTTTTTTTTATTTTCTAGTGATACATGGCTAACGCTACGTTAATGACTTATGAGTAGAGATGTACCGACTATGGATTTTGCCGACTGTGGGATCTTGGGGGTTTCTATTGTGGACTGTATAGTATATGATATATAGTCCACAATAGAAGCCCCCAATATAGGTAGAAATAATACGGCGGCTGGTTGTAATACGGAGTAGTTATAATGCAGCACTTGTTCACACTAATTATGTATCTTAAAGTCACCTTTTCTTATAATAATCTATTAGCTCTTATTTTTGTGCCCTGCACCTCCATGCAGCTATATTTCGGGCGGGCTCGATATTGCCATACATCTTAATAATCGGCCAGGGATGCCAGCCTAACATTCCTTTTTATATGGTGGTATTTTACATAGCCGGATTGTCGGCTTTCTCGACTAATCGGTACATCTCTAGTCAAAATTATCTAATTAGTCTACGATCAAAATATAAAGTTCCTGTCTTTAAGATGATTTGTTGTTGTATTTAAGAAAGATACTTAAAAATATGAAACTTGCATTAATTAATGGTAGTTTTTTTTATTATTTTGCAGTAAATCATTAAGTGCCGAATAGTCGGTCTCTTTTGCCTATAAATGTGGCCGGATAGTCGGCTTTCTCGACTAGTCGGTACATCTCTAGTCAAAATTATCTACTTAGTCTACGATCAAAATAAATAGTTCCTATTTCTAAGACGATTTCTTGTTGAATTTAAGAAAGATACTTAAAAATATGAAACTTGCATTAAATAATGGTAGTTTTTTTAATTATTTTGCAGTAGTGCCGAATAGTCGGTCTCTTTTGCCGATTAGTCGCCGACTATAATTGTAAACTCGAAATTATTATTCCTTCTTGAACTGTAAATTAATATTTTGACATGAAAAATGTATTACTTATTATAGTCAAGACTTTCTTAAATTGTAAATTAATATTTTGACATGTAAAAGTGCCCTTGTGGCCTATTTGCAGAATAAATGTTTGATTTTGATTTTGACTATAAATGTGGCCGGATAGTCGGCTTTCCCGACTAGTCGGTACATCTCGACTTATGAGTAACATTCTAGCATGGAACCACAAAGTCTACGAGTACGGATATTAAGATATAAATTGATAATTGGTCGATAAGTAGGTAAGTTTAGAGAGGCACAGCAAAATGTCATCTTGCTCGAATTTGGAGCAGCCCAACTGGGGAAGTACCTCAACCTTGCAGAAGACCACAGCCATAAAACATTATTTACTATACACGTATGTAGTGTTGTGTTCCTGGAGGTGAGCAAGGTTGCCAGAGCTCCCGAGGATACACTGTGCTGAGAGCGAGGGACCTAAATTTGTCCCTTCTGCTGTCAACACAGTGAATTCTCAAATTTCATAAAGGGCCGGCAACGCGTACGTGACTCCTTCGGAGTTGCGGGCGTCTATAGGCTGCGGTGGCTGCTTACCGTCAGGTGGACCGTACGCCTGTTTGCCACCGGCGTTGTATTAAAAAAAAGTATTAATGGAGTACTTACTTAGCCCCTGGAGCTGACGAGCGTACTGAATGAGGGCGACCGCGTATGAATTCGCCGCTAGAGGCGCTAGTGTAGCGTGAGGTCTCCAAAATGTCAAATGTCACTCTTTGTGGTTGCGCTATGCGGGTTAATACTTAATTGAAACAATATGGTGACTATTTTGCAATACCTGAGCTTGATAATGGCAAATATGAGTTACGGGTCAATGACTGTCAGTGTTTTGAGACAGTTTTGTCTTTCGGAAACTTATGTCCTCCTTTTTTCCGAACAAAACGGGGCCGCGCTACAATGCGGGATGTTCGATATTTTACGGTACGGTTTTAAAGTATTAAATATGATTTAAATATAAACTTCGTTTTCAGGCCCATAATAACATTAATATAATAACCAATAAAAATGTTTGACAGCTGGACCTTACTCGACAGTGACGCCAACTGGTGAGGACAAAAACGGTAGACCTCATTGTCAGGTGAAAAATGACACTGACAATTAGACACTTTACAAGTGTCGCCTGTCACATTGGAGAAAAAAGCACACATACTTTGGTTTGATTAATTTGTCTCCGTCCTATGTTCATTTTGGTAATATTAACTTCGACATTATTAGCATAAGTAAATACAAAACTGGTTTTAAAAACATTTGATCTCTATAAGTGCCTTGACGGTAGTTGCTATGACAAAACTGTTTGTTTTGATGTTAAAAACCTATCTGTCAAAGTTCATGACACAAAACTGTAGCACTTAGGTTTATAAATCATACGTTTTCAGTTTCACATCCGTTTTCCTATCCGCTCTCTGTATTTACTTTACAACGCTGCGATTTACACCAATATTTATACAAAGATCCTTCAGCGCTGTTATTTCGAGTGTTCTTACGTCTAGCAATAAAGCATTCGAACAGACAAACAAACCCTGTATGGAAAAACTATTAGCGCTCTGAATTGTAGAAACGTGACGACCAAGATAGCCATTAATACTGACCTTATAGGAGAATGAACGCGTGCACGCGTGCCCAGATAGCCACTATCCAATTGTAAACAGTCCTTGATGTTGTAAACAAGTGTTATTTCTATGTATTCGGTTGAGTTACGGTTTCGCGATTGGGTTTTGGTGCGGCGCAGCGTACACGACGTGCTAACAACGCGGCGATCTGTCGCGGACTGGAGCGAAGCGCGCGCGGGTCGCGGCGCGATGGCTCGCGCATGCGCGGACACAAGGTCGAATCTCAGACGCGAAATGCAATGCAAGGCACTGAAAAATGAACTGTCAATTAGTTCATATTGAAACCGTTGGCGCTACTGTCGCTTCGAAAGTTACCACAAGTTTCGAAGCGAGTCTGGGTTTCAGGGGACCGATTTTTGAATGTCAAACGCCCGACTTTTCACTCGACATCTGTCAAATCATCGTTTTTTGACAGATCTCGGGTGAAAAGTAGAGCGTTCGACACTCAAAAATCAGCCCCCAGGAATTGTCAATTTCACATTACAATAGGGATGATTTTATAATTAGGGGTGATATTATAATAACATAATGTGGCTACATGGATAGAAAACCATCAAATTATCGCAATAAAAAGTAAATTAGACAAATTAATTAAAATCACAAAAAGGTATGGGACTATAAAAATTCGCAAAAATGATTTAAAAAAATACAACATTTTAGTACGACTGATTATAAATTACATAAGTAAAGAGATACATAAGAAAAATAAAAATACATTGTGCTGGTAACTTTTATTGAAAACAAAAAAAAAGAATTATAAAAAAACAACTAGAGATATAAACTTTTTTAGGTTAATAACTTTAACAAGTAATAAATAAATTCATTGTCTACTTACTAGGGTTAACCTAGTTCACAGATTTCATCCTGAACTAGAAAACAGCTTAAAAATAAAACGGGATCTTAAAAAAGTGCACACTGAACTTGTCACAATTTAGAAAATTCTAGGAGTTTCCTACAACTCATGATTGATGATTTCATATTCTTCTTCTGAAATGATTAATGTTTTTTTCATGATAATAATGATTATGTGATGACTGATTGATACTATAATTAGAAAAATTACATAGCAAATCCAAAAAACCATTTATATCACACCTGGCCACAAAGTGGCATTACCGCATGCTTCGCGCGCGGAAAATGCCACTTCCCGGTGATATAAAATTTTATACTTGCCACGGGCGGTAATAAAAAAAGCCTCAGATCGCATATTTATCGCCCTTGCCTTCGGCTCGGGCGTCAAATACCTGCGATATGAGACATCCTTTATTTTACCGCCCTTGGCAAGTAATGTATATTTTTCACCCTTTTGATCAAATAATTTCAATTAAACACAAAAATCCAATATTGCTAATTAAGAACTGAAAAGAACAATTTTTTGAAAACGCCCGAATGTGATCATTTTACAACTTGTGTAATTTCATGATATAGCCTCTCTTAATAAATATGTATAATGTATATAACAAATGTATCTTAAAAATAATTAAGTAATAAAGTAAATAAATGGATAACAAAAGCAACCAGAAAATTATAAGGCTACCTTTCCACTGAGGCGGAGCCGAGCGGAGACGTGCAGAATCAAAATCCGCTGTGATCCGCTCCTCTCCGCTTCGTTTTAATGGATTTCATTGGTCACTTTTGCATGTCTCTGCTGCGCTCCGCGTCAGTGGAAAAGCAGCTTAGACTACCAGTGTCTGCAATGTTGCGTTCTTGTAAAAATGAGCAATGTCTATCTTTAGAGATATCTCTGTACCATTAATATCTTATATCACTTACAAATGACCAAGCCCAAACTTTTTTATACAGCTTTATCCCTGAAATACTTTTACATACAGTCTTCTGCTTAACTTCTAGATTTTTTATCCTATTTGAATGGTTTCATTTTAAAAAAATACTAGAACTCTCTGTATAATTATTAATTACCTAATGACAGCAGACTTATATTTTGAAATAACGCAACATTGTATATACATTGTAAGTCTCTTTATAATTTACTATTATAGTCCCTGACATAAGAAAATAGTAACAAAATAATCTTAGATTTAATTTCCTTAATAAAAACAAAACTTAATCTTATAAAAATGTATTAAAAAATCACGATTTGATCACATATTTCTGACTGCCCAAGAATTAATACTAAATCACCTACTGAACTTATAAAAACAATATTTTAATGCATGATAATCTCAGTCTATCTAAAATATACCTTAAATTTTTCGGAACGCCCCGATTTTCAGTATTGATATTTGCTCATGTGGTAAATCTAAATCGCGAAAACAGAATATTGTCTCGAATTCTTAGCACTCAGTACCAAAAACAAAATATAAATTTTAAGTGCCGAAATTTTAACGCTGCTGTCCCGAAAATTGTAAATTCAGATCTGGGGGCCGATTTTTGAGTGTCGAATGCTCGACTTTTCACTCGAGATCTGTCAAAAAACTATGATGATTTGACAGATGTCGAGTGAAAAGTCGAACGTTCGACACTCAAAAATCGCCCTTCTAGGCCCCTATTTCACCAAAGCTGAGAGGCGCGACAATTGTAAAAAAAATTACAATTGTAGTTGGTGAAACAGTTTTCACATGAAAATTGTCGATTTGTCAGCCTACATATGTCAAATACATACATATGTAACTTGGTGAAATAGGGGCCTGGTAACGCTATTGTCACGTGACAATTGGTGATTTGGTAATAAGAAGTTAGCTGCGTTAATTCTAATTAGTTTTTTAATAGGTCCAGCCTATTTTGGCCACAGTTTCTTAGCGGGCGGTATTTCAACGTTATGCACCATAGAGCAATGCTTTTTCAATTCAGTATACTTCCTGAACTTGGAGTCACAGATCAGACAATCGACAATCATCTTCCTAACATTATGTATAGACCATTCGTGATCCCATTTTTCTTTTAAAGTCTTAAAATAGTTGCAACAAAATCTACATTTGAACTTGTTCAAAGTATTAGCGTGAGCGCATTTAATATGTTTATTCAGCATAGACTCAAAATGGAACATCTTATTACAAAACTGACAAGATATCGGCTTGTTCTTATTATGGTACTCCATATGCTGTATTAGCATACGTTTAGAGTTGAATTTCCTGCCACAAAGATCGCATTGTAGATACGTTGTGCCATGTATTTTTTTATGTTTAGAGAAGTTGCTGGAGTCACTGAAGGATTTATCACAGAAGGTGCATTTATAGATGGTTAGTTTGGCGTGTTCGCGAAGATGGGCCTTGTATCTGTCTACCTTAGTGAACATTTCGGCTTGGCAGACCTCGCACTGGATGTTGAGGGTTCCGTTGCGGTTGACCGGGATCTTGTCTAGTGTGCTCTTGATTATATGCTCAATAAGGTGACGCTTTAGGTCTCCGATGCGGTCGAATATCTTCAGGCATACGTCGCATACCTGGAATAAATTACGTTTGGAATATACAAATACAAAAATATTTGCTAATGAGAAATACTTTTAGATGTTAAGGAAATAGCGTTGTTTTCTGTACATTTTTAATTGAGGAAGGTAGCTGATTATATATTTTGATCATCATGTGATGAGGGCTAGACGTTACTATTTTCATTGTAGAGAAGTACCACATTTTTAAGCAAAATAAAGATATTTATAATTTAAGCGAATATTTCGAATATAACACCAGTGCGTATAATATAATAATAAAAAAATGCTAATATATTTATATAAATAAGAAACTTTGTATGGTTGTAACTTTGAGACGTAAAATTGTTTGAGTTTTTGAGTGAGTCACTCAAAGTTAAGTAGTTTATAACCTAACCTGCAGAATATATCTACCAAGGGGAAGGAATAGTCAGTAGAAGTTCACGCGAACGAAGTCGCGGGCAAAAGCTAGTAATAAATAAATAAATAATTCAAATAAGTTGATAGATATACAACGCTATGAAAATCTATTTATCGCCATCTTACTTGTATTGTATTCATGTGCAATAAAATGTATGTGTGTAAGTAAACATTATGTTCAAATAGCAGCCCCCTCAAATTGCTGCGCCCGCGCAGGGCGTCACGTGTGTCTATATATTGTAATTCCAGGGCCATTCTACTTTTTCATGTACATAATTTACAGACACTTTTTTTTAAATGCAGATTTTGGAATACTTGGCCCTCACTTCATATTTTTGTACTGTTATTTAGAAAGAGGTTTAATTGTAGTATCACTTTCGATAGTTTTATTAATTAACGAACCACAGCTAATATACATAAATCGAGTAACTCAGTGGTCCTTGGATGTCTCACCATTTGTATGAAAAAATGGTTTTCACCACTGTGTTACCCAGCTTTTACAGAAATATGTTAATATTTAAGTATTTTTACCTACAAATTACCCGCGGTAGAAGGTTATGGTTACGGTGGGGAACCAGCGATAAAACTCCCAGTAGCTCGATTCCACTCACACCTCAGATTCGGTTGAAACCGCTCAACCAATCTCACTCCAGTGTTCCAAACGACACGCGTGGTCGTGTCGGAGGTTTTCCCCTGGATTTTCACCAGGTTACTCTCCAACCGCGCGCTCTTATCGCTTTATTGGGCCCGGTCTATAAAGCCACAAGTTGCGTACCTCTTTTCAAAAAACTTAAAATCCTACCTTTGCCATGCCTATACCTAAGAGACATATGTAATTTTGTCAGACCACATCACTCTTACTTTAAGACACGTGGTGAAGTACTTGAAAGGCAAACCAGGGTAAAAATAATGAATCTTTTATATCACCCTCGAAGTCACAAGATGATATACAAGAGGAACGTCTTCAAAATGTGTATTGTCATTTATAATAATCTCCCGGAGGAACTAAAGCTGCTGGAGGGAAACGCCTTTAAACGCAGTCTAACAAACTGGCTTTTAGAGCATTGTTTTTACAGCGTGAAGGCCTATCTCGAACACCAGCATTAGAATTAGTAATATTTAGTTATATAATTGTTATTATTTTATGATTTTATTGTGCCTCTTTGACTGTGATATGCTTTAATGGACTGTAACTTTTGACATGTTATGTATTTGCACGCTTGCATGCAGGCTAGATGCATGAAACAAAATGTATTGTATTGTAACAGTCAGGTAAAAAAAAAGGTTATGGTGGTGCACTCCTTTTCCGCACTCAGTCCGTGTAAGTCGGGCCATTGTGCGTGGCTGGTCAATGCGGATTCACTTCGTTCGGGAAAATAACCATCTCGTGGTAATATGGCTTATTTTAGACCCTTGTCATACTGATCTACTATACTCATAAATATCGCTTATCTTTTTATTTTATTTTATTTTCCTTTATTTGTTGCAACCATGGTATTTACAAGGTGTTCTTATAAGCTAGGCAGTACAGACAGACTTGGACCCTAGTAGGGTGTAGCAACATATTTACGAACTACAAACGAATCTAAATATTATATTATATGTATTTTTACAGTTTTGTGCGAAATAATTGCACTCAATTACAAAATGAATTTTTGGAGATAAACACAATTTTAAAGGCTGTATTTATAATTGGTTATAATACTCATTTAAACTATAAGGACATAGTTCAATGAGGTATTTTTTTAAAACGTTTAAAAACTTTGCAGACGATAGTGCTTTAATTTCGCTTGGTAAGGCATTGTACCTTCCATTTCTGGATGTCCGTTTGCCCGGCGGCAAAGACCTCCTCCAATCTTCTCCACTCTGGTTTTTCTACCCCCTTACCCCAAGTCTTTCCCGCTACCCGCCTGATAGCATCTTCCCATCGCTTCATCAAGAGAGGCAGACCACAAATTGCCAATTAATGCATGTATATTTAATGATGGAAACGTCAATTATTTTTATCTCCCCAACAATGCTTTATTTGTGATAATGCGATAATTAGGGCAATGTTTGAAAACACTGGGTTGAACGAACTCTAAGGCCTTGTTTACACAGGCATTGCGTGCGGTAGACGCGTGTTTCCACGCGAGTATGAAAATGCAACAACACGAGAGGGTATAGTATAGGGTCGGTTGCACCAACATACGATTACAGGCCGGTCATCGTCAAATATGGCGCCGGCAGCTGTCACCCCATAGAAACTTGTCAAACTTTCCATACAATCAGATATTAACGAACACCGCTTACAGACGGTTTGATCGAAGCCAGTTACGTACAAGTACTACAAAAGCCTCGATCGAAGCCAGTTTCGTAGACGGCCGAAGGGGGTGCAACCCACCCTTATGCTTGGTTTTATAAAGATCCGTTAGACCTTATGTCGGTTTGTTATGTCAAAAAATGTACTGAGTTACTGAAATTTGACCTGACATTTGGTCTAACGGATCTTTATAAAACCCGGCCTTAGTGTGGCGCTGTGACGGCTAATGAAACTTTAGACTGGAAAATAGCGGCAAATTTAAAAGGTCTTCATGCTGCAACACTGTATAACATGGTGAAACAATAATGACCCCTCCATTATGCACCACGTCCGTAGGGAGTACCCCCCGGTGACCCACCGCTACCCAACACGTGACCCCTGGGTGGTGCTAAAAGTGCAACAAAAACTAGCAACCGTATTGTCTTCTCGAAGATCTTACGGTTCGAAATAATTGCCATACGATAAATAATAAATAATGACACTTGGACAGCAAAATACATTTTCACACCTGCTATTCAGAAAGGACTCATTGTTGCCTTCGAAGGAACAAAGTCGTCCTTTTCTTCCCTCATTTGAAAGCATTAATTACTCTTTTCACACCTGCTATTCAGAAAAGAGTTATTGTTGCCTTCGAATGAGAGATCAAAGTTGTACTTTTCTTCCCTCACTTGAGGGCAAAAATGACTCTTTTCCTCATAGAAGGTGTGAAAAGCAGTATGTGACACTCTGTAGCAAAATCATTTGTAAGATATTTCATGTTTTTAGCAGCGGGGCTCGTAGACGGTGTGAAAAACAGTATGTGCCACTCTGTAGCAAAATCATTTGTAAGATATTTCATGTTTTTAGCAGCGGGGCTCGTAGACGGTGTGAAAAGCAGTATGTGTCACACGGTAGCAAAATTATTTCCGTCTTGGACGTAAACACTTGAATCCCTCGCTACGCTCAAGATTCTACATTAGAATCTTTCTCTTCACTCGAATTTCGAATTCAATATACCGCCCTCGTCGTAAATATATCATTTTGCTCCCTTGAGACACAATCTACTATTTTCCTCGTAAAAGATGTGAAAATCAGTATGTAAAATTCACTACGCTCAAGATTCCACTTTAGATTCCTGAGCGTAGCGAGGTCATTATACCGTCCTCGCCGTAAATATATCATTCTGCTCCCTTGAGCTTGAGGCACAGTATACTATTTTTGTCTCACATAGTTCAATACATACATACAGTACATTTGACATAAATATTATAGTTTAAAAAGTTTAAATAAATCTCCGTCTCGGCTTTCATTAGTCAGACAGCGTGAATTATTACAGCCAATAAGGTTGACTGGTAGAGAATGACATATGGCGTTAAGTCCGTTTTTTGTACGATAAAGTTTATTTTTCGACTACCACTTTGACCTAGTCGGTAGTGACCCTGTCTACGAAGGCGGTGGTCCCGGGTTCGAAACCCAAAATGATCGCACCTCCAATAATGATACTAATATATTTCAAGAATTTTTAGCAAGTAGGAAAGTAAAGTTTTTTAGGGTTCCATACCCAAAGGGTAAACGGGACCCTATTACTAAGACTTCGTAGTCCTCTCCGTCTGTCTGTCCGTCTGTCGCCAGGCTGCATCTCACGAACCGTTATAGTTAGACAGTTGAAATTTTCACGGATGATGTATTTCTAATTGCCGCTATAACAACAATACTAAAAAACAGAATTGAATAAATGCCTCCCATTACAAGAAACGTGATTTTTTTGCAGTTCTTATAGACAATGGTACGGAACCCTTCGTGCGCGGGTCCGACTCGCACTTGGCGTTTTAGAAAGTAAACATTACGTAAACACACTGGAGGCGCGTCCATTTCAATCTTAGTAATATATAACACGTACCTTATTACATTTCCTGTACTGCCTGGTCTTGGTTTTAGCCCCAAATATCTCGTTTGACATCACCTTCGCTATCACCGAATCCGCCCTCCTTATATCCTCATCCTTAATATTCTTTGGGTCTTCCACAGCGTCCATAGGCTGCAGCGTTATTATATCAGACTCACAAGACTCCTCCATAGCGCTCAAAGTCTCAAAATCCGATTCGTTCTGAATATCTTGATGGTCTTTCTGATGTTCTTTCAAATCGTTTCTTTTATTTGTTTTAAAGTCGCAATGCTCACACATGAATATACAATGTGCTTTAGCAATATGAGCTCTCAGACCGTCCATTTTGGAGTAAGTTTTCGAGCAATACACGCAACCGTATTTGCGGGAATGGATCTTATTGTGTGCGCGTAAGGTGAATTTTGAAGCGAACACTTTGTGGCACTTGCCGCATTCTAGTTCGGGGTCGCCGTGGCTCATACAGTGCTGTTCGAATTTCTTTTGGGATTTTATGTTTTTTCCGCATTCTGTGCAGAGGAATTTGATTTCGCCGACTGCTCTGCTGTCATAGGTCCTGAATAAATAAAAAAAAATAGGCCTCAAGGGCACTTTTACAAGTCAAAGTCTATCTATATCAAATAAAAATAATACAATAGTCAAAATATTAATTAAATGTAGTATTACATGTCAAAAATAAGACTAATGGGTGGTGGGTTGCATCAAACCGTCTGTAATTGTAAGCGATGTTCGTTAAAATCTGATTGTATGGAAAGTTTGACAAATTGCTATGGGATGACAGCTGCCGGCGCCATATTTGACATAATTTTTTTTTCTTCCAAACCCCATCGTGTGGGGTATTGTTAGATAGCTCTTTCAAAATATTAAAAGGTTTCTAAAAGCATTTTTTGATTCAAGAATCGGTTGGCGTGATATTAAGCTTTGAAGTGATAATTTTTGCTATGGTCAAGTATCCCCCCCCCTGCCAGCTAAACGGTGGCTACTAGGCATGTGAAGAAAATCATGGTAGTAGTATATACGATGAATTTAAAAGGAAAACTATCACAGCTAAGTAGACATTACCGTAAAGGGCAAAAATATGTATACAACACAACATCTCAAAAAAGTACATCATCAGTACTAAGATCAGGAAAAACCCTTCTACAGGTCCGTAATTCCGCATATGAGCGGTGACGTGACGGACGGGCAACTACGGAACCCTACACTGTGCGTGGCCCGACACGCACTTGGCCGGTTTTTTCAAAACAACATACAATGTATATAAAATCAGTATCATAATACTACAGAATTAAAATGTTAAGATATATATACATATATTTTTTTATATTTAGGAAATATTTCTGTGTTAGATTACTTGTGCGGGACGCTATCACTGCCAAACATCCCTGTCCATGTTATAAATTGTATCATGAGTCATCATTTTGACGACGGGTTTAGCCTAGTGGGTAGTGCACCTGCCTGTGAAGCTGACGGTCCTGGGTTCGAATCCCGGTCAGGGCAAATATTTGTGTGATGAGCATGAATATTTGTTTCTGAGTCTTGGATGTTTTATATGTATTTAAGTATTTATATCTATTAAATATATCGTCGTCTAGTACCCATAACACAAGCCTTCTTGAGCTTATTTCATTTATTCAACATTTATGTCAAGTGCATTACAAGAGATGTTACAGGTAGTTGGTAGGTACATGACACCCACTACTGTGCTGTGTGTGTGCTGTGTGTACTGTGTGTGTGTACTGTTACTGTGGGGCTAGTTCGATTTGTGTAAGATTGTCCTCTAATATTTATCTAATATTTATAAATGTATATAAAATAACAGTATCCTA
This sequence comes from Epiblema foenella, assembly GCA_963556455.1. NCBI lineage: Eukaryota > Metazoa > Arthropoda > Insecta > Lepidoptera > Tortricidae > Epiblema > Epiblema foenella. The sequence continues at coordinate 18,400,929 of OY747111.1, forward strand.
ATACTACAGAATTCAAATATTAAGATATAAACATATACATACATTTTTTAATATTTAGGACATATCTCTGTGTTAGATTACTTGTGCGGGACGCTATCACCCAAACATCCCTATCCATGTTAAATTGTATCATGAGTCATCATCCCTGACGGGCTACCGCGAAACGAAAACGAACGAAGTTCGAATATCTCCCTCTCTCACGCACGAATAAGCAAGTGCAACAGAGAGGGAGATATTCGAACTTCGTTCGTTTTCGGTTCGCGGTAGGCCCCCTGCACTGACCTGGGGCTGATGTGGTCCCCGACCATGTGCTGCCGGAACTCGAGGATCTGATCGAAGATCTGCTTGCACTTGTCACACTGGTACCTCTTCTGCCCCGGGTTCCCGTACTCGGGCTCCTCTGGAACACGACTCAACATTAGAGATGTGCCGACAGTAGAGTTCCCATCACTATGAATGCAGAAGCGTATTTTTTAAATTTGGCGCCCCAGGCCAATAAGGTTCGCCGCCCCATAAACCAAAAAAAAATATATATATATTTTTTTAATAGTCTATGATAGTACATTACTGAAGAGGCCGCGAAATAGGGGATTACCGGCCGAGTAGTCATAGATGGCCGAGTATTAACGAGGCCATCTAGAGATACGAGGCTGACAACCCCGTTACCGCAGAGGCTTTTATAGTGTTTTTTTTTTCAAAAAATGCAATAAAGTTTGAAAATTAAAAGAATACTTGAAATGAAATTCTAAGGATTCTGTAATAAAAACACACGTTGCAGCTGCCGGTCGGGGGCGGCTTGGCGGTTACGCCGCCCTGGCGGATTGGCGCCCCGGGCCATGGCCCTGATGGCCCTAGGGTAAATACGCCCCTGTATGAATGCGGAACATCCCTAGTTTTATAAATGTCACTTGGACAGATATGCGGTAATGGCGACAGAGCCGGTGATATTAGTTAGCGGCTTTGATAGTTAAATCTGTAATTAAAGATAGCGGAGAAGATAACAATAAATAGAAACAGTTGGAACAATTTTGTTTAATTTGAAATCCATACACCGACTATTCGGCCACATTTCGAGGGGTGAGTCAAACCCGATAAATCGAGATAATTGTTTTTTGAAATAAGAACTCAACATCCATTACGCAGAGTTCTATTTTCAATAAACCTTTTAGGTGACTTATCGGGTTTGACCATTCACCCCTCGATTTACAGCCGGCGACTTGTCGGCAAAATATACCGACTATTCGGCACTTAGGGTGGGTTGCATCAAACCGTCTGTAAATAAAAATAAAATAAATAAATTAATATTAGAGGACAATCTTACACAAATCGAACTAGCCCCACAGTAAGCTCAAGAAGGCTTGTGTTATGGGTACTAGACGACGATATATTTAATAGACATAAATACTAAGCGTAATTAAGCTCTGTAATCGTAAGCGGAGTTCGTTAAAATCTCATTGTATGGAAAGTTTGACATGTTTCTATGGGATGACAGCTGCCGGCGCCATATTTGATGACGACCGGCCTGTGATCGTATGTTGGTGCAACCGACCCTTAATGATTTACTGCAAAATAATAATAAAAGCTACCAATATTTACTTCAAGTTTCATAGTTTTAAGTATCTTAAATACAACAAATAAACATCCTAAGGTGATTTTTTGATTTATTTAAGATAGGACCTTTTTATTTTGATCAGACTAATAAAAAAAACTAGAGATGTACTGACTAGTCGGGAAAGCCGACTGTCCGGTCACATTTATAGTCTGCGACTAATCGGCTACCTCAGCACCGATAAGTCGGCTACCTCAGCACCGATAAGTCGGCTAGTCGGCAAAATCCATAGTCGGCCCATCGTATCTTTACTCAATTTAAATAAATAAATATTAGAGGACAATCTTACACAAATCGAACTAGCGCCACAGTAAGCTCAAGAAGGCTTGTGTTATGGGTACTAGACGACGATATATTTAATAGATATAAATACTTAAATACATAGAAAACATCCAAGACTCGGAAACAAATATTCATGCTCATCACACAAATATTTGCCCTGACCGGGATTCGAACCCAGGACCGTCAGCTTCAGAGGCAGGTGCACTACCCGCTAGGCTAAACGGGTCGTCTAAATTTAAATCATAGGTTACAGTACTTTTATCTCACAAGGGCGGATGAGCCATGGTTGTGTGTTGAGATATACGTACACATTGTCTATGTGTGCGTCAGCGTAGGAGCTATGAGTTCACATTGTCTATGTGTTCGTGTGTGTCACAACTGCAACTATGGCGAACCCGCGTTCGTGAGATAAAATAACTAACCGACGACCGCTTTAGCCTAGTTGGTAGTGACCCTGCCTTCGAAGCTGGAGGTCCCGGGTTCGAATCCCGGTCAGGGCATGTATTTGTGTGATGAACACGAATATTTGTTCCTGAGTCATGAATGTTTTCTATGTATTTAAGTATCTATTTATCTATATAAGTATGTATATCGTCACTTGGTACCCATAGTACAAGCTTTGCTTAGTTTGGGACTAGGTTGATTTGTGTAAGATTGTTGTGATGATGGTGATATTTTTTATATCACCATCATCATCATCATTTCAGCCGAAAGACGTCCACTGCCAAAAAATATTATATTATTATTAATACCGGCTCCATATAAGTAATGGGTCATGATGACCCAACGTACATCATTCCAGGGCATAGCTGCGTCTTTGTCCTACACCAGCATGGCTCATTGTGTGAATTCGGCATAAAAGTCACTAAGTAAGAAATACCGATTTAACAAAACTCGTATCTCAGTACCGAAACGATGCTGAGATACGAGCTTTGTTAAAGGTATCCAAGTGTAATTGCAGTGTTTTTGGTGAGTTTTGGGTCGGCACTCTTATCATTAACGACCATGTTTATTTGCAATGTCCTTGTTTAATCTTGAGACCTTATACATCTCTAACTTTACTGATGTTGTAATATTTGTAATAGATAACTTTGCAAGTTTATCTTCAATGTATGACATTAATTTTGTTATAATTGTAAACTCGAAATTATTATTCCTTCTTGAACTGTAAATTAATATTTTGACATGAAAAATTTATTACTTATTATAGTCAGACTTTCTTAAATTGTAAATTAATATTTTGACATGTAAAAGTGCCCTTGTGGCCTATTTGCAGAATAAATGTTTGTATTATGTATTTGTATTTTGTATAATGGGTACTAATGGAAACGCCTTTTCTTAAATCATTAATTTGTCAAGTACCTACACGTACCGGCACTACTAGCGACATCTCTGTAAAGAATGGTGAAAGTTAAGCCACAATGGCTTAAAATACATTGTACTTATTATTTCCCAATACACAATACTAAGATAGGTACCTACTCGTAATCACTACATAGTATAAAACAAAGTCGCTTTCTCTGTCCCTATAATCCCTATATCCCTATGTACTCTTAAATCTTTAAAACTACGCAACGGATTTTGATGCGGTTTTTTTAAATAGATAGAGTGATTGAAGAGGAAGGTTTATATGTATAATAACATCCATTAAATAGTGCACCCGTGCGAAGCCGGGGCGGGTCGCTAGTAGTTATATAAAACGCATTATTAAGAAATAAATACAACTTGCACAATAGGGTTGTTGACTCAAAATTGACTACTCCAAAAGAAACAAGGCAAACAAATATGCCAAATGGTGAAAATCCTATTCAAATATCTCAAAAAATAACGAAGCTTCAACCGTCTTAAAATTGCTGATTAGAGAGAGAAAGCGCGACAGATCAGTGACGTCATAGTTCCAATACAATGGTAAGTTTGTCGGAAAAGGGACAGAGCATGCCCCCTCTTGAAACTAATTATGCATTATTTGTTCTTTTGAGCTACTAAAAAATGTATCCTTTTTTGAGAAAATTCGAACTTACTGATTTTATTATTTGGTGTGAACAATGAACATCCCTATTACCAAACTAAATAAATAAATTGATACTTCTTTCTTAGCGAATAAAGTTGACATTTAAACTGAGCAGACACAGTTTTTAAATAACATTACATATATTATATATTAGCAACGTGAACCACGCGTAATAAAAAAGTGTCTATGACACAGAGTCCAAATTCTACAAAAAAAACAATATCAAGACTTGATAAAACTAACCAGTGCTATAAATGTAGGCATGTGTCTTAAAAAACTATATATTTTCAATAAAAAGTTTTAAGACCTTATTGTACAACATAATGCAATAAAAGTATACTATGAAAAATGTTGGTTGAAGTTTGTTTACAATGAATGAACAGAAATATTAAACAAAATCAATTAAAATAGTAAAAAAATCTGCACTTACCATACATAACCTGTGAGTTAACTTCTTCCTTCACTGAACACACCAGGAATGGATCATTCATAGCTATCTTCTGTATTGTCTGTCCGTAATGAGAGTCATGGCCAAGGAACAGTATAGTCTTTCTCTGCTTCGTAGATGACTGGATGTCCGATGACATCAACTGCTTCAGCGCTCCATTCTCACTTGGTATGCCAATGTATTTCCTCTCCTCTCTAACCCTGTTCTCCTTCTCATTTAAAATCTCTTCGGGCAGCTGAGACAGAAACACACCGCACTCAAATTCATCTTCTTCATACAGGTTGAAGTTAGGGTCCGCTGCGTTTTGTTGGGTACTCGATTCACTTACTTGGACTTTCCGGAACTTCTTATGCTCAAATTCGTCTGGAGCAGGGTATGTGGGTTCCTTGTTGTAGTTATACACATTTTGGGTGATGTATGTGTTATGTTGTTCTACCGTTATGTGATTTGTTCTAGTATTATGGTAAATGGAGTAATGCCCTTGTTGGTTTGTATCATAGTGGTTATACACAAATGGACTTCTAGCAGGATCTATCCACACCTGACTCTGGTTGAATGCATCAGCTATCTGGTTCCCCGACTCATCAACCAGCACAGAAATAAGGTCATTATCATTATACTCGCTAGGACCGTTATCCTTTGCATTGTGGCACACATTCATATCATAGCTGTCTATCAACTTCACATTACAAAAGCCATTGTAAATACACATTTCATTCCCTTCAGTGTCGGGGGAAGAGATATTTAACTCAATAAAAACATTATCTGATACTTCGCAATTGGTTTCTAACGAGGTGCACTTTTTTGGGAGCAACAGAACAGGGTAGCCTTCCGAATTCGTTGTGGCGGTACCTTGGTCCATCTTTCAGAATAAACCTAGGTAATCAGAACAAAAACATACCGTAATCTACCGCGATTTAGTTATTTTCATAATTGAAGGTGTTTTAAAGTATTTTTTTCACAAATTATAGAGTAAAATGCAGGTAAATTTCACTTACCACGTGTCTCGTCGGTGTTTCGCACGAAGGGGTAGTTGCAGAAGAGATGATTTTAAATTTCGAATGGGAAGTGGGGAAAATGGTTCTACCCTCGTATTTCGTCATTTTAATTGGGCAACGTCTTGGCGCTTGTTCCGGTAAAACCTTTACTGTAATAACAAGTAACAACTAACAGATCAATACTTTTAAATAATCATTTATTTTAATATCAAACAAAAATCATAGTTTACACAACTTCGAAATCAATTCAACGTTATATTTTTCTAAGAAACAAAATATTTGTAGATAACGTAGACAAACATAAGAATTACATCCTTATCACAATGCAATAAGAGTTGTTATGATCGCAAATGTAAAACAACGGCTTGAAGGTGACATTTGATTTTCGTTTAGAAATTGTTAACGTCAAATTAAATATAAAATTTGCCAATTTCAAAAGCATTATTTATGAAATCGCTTTGAATGTTACGGGACCGACCGTTTTTTAGGGTTGCGTAGCAAAAACGAAACCCTTACAGTTACGTCATGTCCGTCGTCCTTCTCACACAGTTTCTATTTCACCAAAAAAGATTTTCTGTCACATCTGGCCGTAAAGTGGCAGTTACCGCTACGCGTGCTGAATATCCCGATTCCTGGGCGGCTACCGCGAAACATCAAATGAAATTTTTCCTCTCTGTCGCACTTACGTACAGACTTACTAGTGAGACAAAGAAGGAAAACTTCGTTTACGGTTCGCGGTAGGCCCTCTGGGGCGCTACCGTGACAGCAAACGAAGTTTTCCCTCTCTGTCGCACTTACGTCCGAACGTGCAAGTGCGACAGTGAGCGAAAACTTCGTTTGCTGTTCGCGGTAGCGGCCCTGGCCGGGGGGTGATAAAGGTAGGCAAGGCATTTTTTCAGCGATAAATAAGGTCGGATCGATGCAATGCCTTTAAAGAGAGAAATACATGTTTTCATCTCATTCCACCCCATAACTGCCGTACCCTAACATACCCTGTGGCGCTACCGCAAACAGCAAGTTTGCATATAAGTGAGACAGAGAGGGAAAACTTCGTTTGTGGTTCGCGGTAGCCCCTCTGTATGGATTCGATTAAAGCGCTGGAACTATTTTGCGAATAGTACATACTAACCAAGGGCGGTAAGCAGAGAATGTATAAGACCTCAGGTATTTGATGCCCGAACCGGATAGTAGGCAAGATTGATTTGTAGTGTATCTACGCTGGTAGATTTTTTATTTTAGTAGGTATTTAACTGTACGAAGCATTGAGATTAGTAATTAGTTCAATACAATAAATAGACCAGGTAGGTACTTACTCATATTAAAAAAAAAAATCTTTTAAATATGAGTAAGTACCTACCTGGTGCGATGTGATGTCGCTATTGCAAAGCCTACATAAATACCTACCGGGAGCGAGGGAGTTGTACGGATATACAGATATACTCGGATTTTGAAGGATATGAGGAGTGATTCGTGCGGGCGGAGCGATATATATCTTTTTTATATATCACTCCGGAGTTACCCATGTCTAAAATAGTGGCTTTTCGGTAAAGGAAAACGTCACGAGGAAGCCGGACAGATCCCACAAAGTTCTAAGTTTTCCCTCTGGGTTAAAAGGTTAAGATGGCAGTCGCTATAGTAAAACTATTTCCTACTCCAAATCTTGGCAGTCAGAAGCTAGTCTCTGACGAAGGTTCCACTGAATAAAAATACAATTAAAGATGAACCATTTTACTAAAGCCATCATCATCATCATCATCATCATCATCATTTCAGCCGAAAGACGTCCACTGCTGAACATAGGCCTCCCCCAAGGCTCGCCATTTAGACCGGTCCTGTGCCGTTCGTTTCCACCGGATTCCCGCGACCTTCACCAGGTCATCACTCCACCTTGTCGGGGGCCTACCGACAGCTCGTCTTCCGGTGCGTGGACGCCACTCAAGCAGTTTCAGGCCCCATCGACCGTCAGTCCTGCGAGAAATGTGCCATGCCCACTGCCACTTAAGAGCCCTCGCACATTAGCCACTAGTGGCGTCCACTAAACGCAACCACCAGTGGTTAGATTCCTCGCACATTAAGCCACTGGTGGTCGCGTTTAGTTGCCGCCATTGGTGGCTTAATGTGCGAGGAATCTAACCACTGGTGGTTGCGTTTAGTGGACGCCACTAGTGGCTAATGTGCGAGGGCTCTAAGTCTCCCAATTTTGAAGGCTATGTCGGTGACCCCAGTTCTGCTACGGATAGCTTCATTCCTAATTCTATCACGCAGAGAAACCCCGAACATAGCTCTTTCCATTGCTCTTTGGGTGACCTTGAGATTTCTTATGAGGCCGCCGATTATTACGGGAGTTGGTACGACATGGGCTACTAAAGCCATAAGGCGTAGAATCCTTTGCGCGGTGTTCTGTAGCATCCAGTCCCTGAAGGTTCCAGGGAACAAAAATACAATTAAAAATGAACCGTTTCATTGAAGCGATAAGGTCGTCGTCTATGCGATGTTTTGGAACAGCCAGTCCCTGAGATGAATAATGAGCCGTTTAATTAACGCGATAAGGTTGTTGTGGTCTAGGCGGTGCTCTGCAGCACTGGTTGCACTGAATAAAAATACAATTAAAAATGAACCGTTTTATTAAACCTATAAGGTGTAGAGTCATTTACGCGGTGCGCTGCAGCAGCCAGTCCCTGGTGCTGGTTGCACTGAATAAAAATACAATTAAAAATGAACCGTTTTATTAAAGCCATAAGGTGTAGAGTCATTTACGCGGTGTGTCGCAGCAGCCAGTCCCTGTAGGCGCTCAAACGCACGAACATGTCGGGAGCGCCGCGCGCGCATGGGAAGCCCCACGACACGATGCCGACCTGTTGTCGCCGGTCTTCGCGGACCAGCGCGCTGCCGGAGTCGCCCTGGACGAAAAAAAAAGTTAATTAGATGAACGAAAAAGAGGTCAAGTGCGTGACGGACTCCGCACATTTTGAGTTTAGGAAAATTAAGGAAACTCTGATTTATCAATATATTAGTATTGGTTGGTAAATTATACGTAATAATAAACATTATCACTAAATTTCACGTTTATAGGTCAACTAGCGACCCGCCCCGGCTTCGCACGGGTGCACTATTTAATGGATGTTATTATACATATAAACCTTCCTCTTCAATCACTCTATCTATTAAAAAAAACCGCATGAAAATCAGTTGCGTAGTTTTAAAGATTTAAGCATACATAGGGATATAGGGACAGAGAAAGCGACTTTGTTTTATACTATGTAGTGATGATGGGAAGTTCATTCTTTTTTTTAAATACCTACAGCTTTTATATATTTAATTATGAACATCGATGGTATCGATACCCCATGCGATGGGGTAGGTAACTAAGTCAAAAAAATATTTTTTTGTTACGCCTTTAGCTGTACTGGAGTTGTGAGCTCAAAAATTTAAAGACTGTAGCCCTAACCGTTTGGCTGTAAAACCTGTGTGATAGACGACGGACGGACGGACAGAGGGGACGGGACGGACAATAGGGTTCCGTTCCGCCAGGCCCTGAGGGGCTACCGCGAACCACAAACGAAGTTTTCCCTCTCTGTCTCACTTATATGCAAACTTGCAAGTGCGACAGAGAGGGAAACTTCGTTTGCTGTTCGCGGTAGCGCCCCTGTTCTCCGAACTTCGTATCGTGAATCGTGCCGTCCCTTTCACTCTCGTGTTACACACTATATGGGTGATAGGGACGGCACTATACGAAGTTTAGATTTTGAAATTCGTATTAGCCCCTCAGACTTCGTCGAATGCAGGCGCATAAAAAAAAAAAAAAAACGGTTTCATTAAAAGAGCGTGCAGGCTTTATGACGAAAAATTTGAAACATTAGATATTTTCCACGAGACATCTTGTAGCTTCAAACGTTTATCTTTACTATGTATTCAACAACCATAACAATATTTTTTCATAATTGTAAGTTTTTGGCACTATTTATTTATTTATATACTACTAACGATGTATATCAAAAGCTCTTAAATTTTATTGTTTTTAATGTTTAGGTTTACATATTCGAATTAAGGAATTGACATGATGAATGATGAGAGACTTCACTGTTCTCATTTGATTTTATTTTTTTAGACTGACGCTCAGAGACCTTATACATCTCTGAGGATATTTATTTATTAGATTTTATTATAAACTAATTTTTCATGTTGACGTGTTATAGATATAGCTCAAAACATTTTATTATGATTAGTGTACCTATTTTATTACCTTTTATCTTGACGCTTAGAGACCTTATACATCTCTAACAAATCTCGATTGTTATTAGTTTCTTAGTCTTATTTTTGACATGTAACTCTACATTTAATTAATGATACTTTGATTATTGTATTATTTTTATTTGATGTACCTAGATAGATAGATTTTGACTTGTAAAAGTGCCCTTGAGGCCTATTTGCAGAATAAATGTTTTGATTTTTGATTTTTTTTTTGTAAGTCTACAACTTAATACCCTTTACTGTGTCAATTGTAAACATATGAGACTGTTTGTTTCTTAATAAAAAAAATAAATAATAATAAGCCGAATAACGAATAGCGCATAGCGAAGTGTGATGCCGGCACTAGATGGTACATGGGCCATTCTACTTTTTCATGTACATAATTTTCAGACACTTTTTTTTTAATGCAGATTTTGTAATACTTTGCTCTCTCTTCATATTTTTGTATTGTTATTTAGGAAGAGGTATAATTGCAGTATCACTTCCGATAGTTTTAGTAATTAACGAACCACAGCTAATATCCATAAATCGAGTAACTCAGTGGTCCTTGGATGTCGCACCATTTATATGAAAAAATGGTTTTTACCACTGTGTTACCCACCTTTTACAGCAATATATTAATATTTAAGTATTTTTACCTATAAATTCCTTTTATTAGGTTCAGATACTATTTCGAAATCCTATTTTTATGCACTAATTCTATTTATATCAGAAATTTTTTTTGTAATAGGAAACTGGTCATGAAAAAGTAGAATGACCCACTTACGTTGCAAGTGCCGTGTCCCGGAGAGTGGTAGGTGCAGATCTCGATGTGGGGCTCAAGAGGGGGCGGCGGCCTGTTGAGCTCCACGCCCATGCGCGCCACTTCCTCCACACAGCGCTGCCCGTCGATGATCTCAAGCTTTAGCTCCAGCAGCGTGGTGGAGAGAGCGCCTCCTGCCTGAGATTATGGAAATGGGTAATTATTTGTTCAGATTCATACATAAACTAGATGAGAGAGAGAGAGAGAGAAAGAGAGAAAGAAAGAAAGAAAGCATTTATTCATATGCACCAAAAGACACACAGTTACAAATATAATATACTCAGTACATGAACATACAGTTAATGCCGAGGTGTCAGACACCTGCAGCGCTGGTTTTCAGACAGCACCGTACGTGATCCACGGAACGCAACACAACATACTAAGACTAGAGAGAACATAGGTCTGTATTTCCGAGTTCATATAACATAGATCTTTTTAAGGAACGAGTGAATAGGCAATATAGGCACCTGGGTGAGCTCGCTTCACCGTCAGCCTCATCGTTGTCCCCTGAGGAGTTACTCCGAACTTCGTTGACGACCGGTTTAGCCTAGTGGGTAGTGCACCTGCCTGTGAAGCTGACGGTCCTGGGTTCGAATCCCGGTCAGGGCAAATATTTGTGTGATGAGCATGAATATTTGTTTCTGAGTCTTGTATGTTTTCTATGTATTTAAGTATTTATATCTATTAAATATATCGTCGTCTAGTACCCATAACACAAGCCTTCTTGAGCTTACTGTGGGGTAGTTCGATTTGCGTAAGATTGTCCTCTAATATTTATTTATTACTATTATTTATTATTTGTTCAGATTCATACATAAACTAGATTAGAGAGACAGAGAGAGAGAGAGAACATAGGTCTGTATTTCCGAGTTCATATAACATCGGTGTTGCCAGATGGTTACATTTCTTACATTTTTCGTAACTTTTGACCGGCTCGCGTAACATGTAAGTAACTTCTGTTGTAAAGGAATTTTTTGTAACTTTTGAGGATAATGGGACTGTATTTAAAAAGAAAGGTAATATTATCTAACTGGGATCATGCGACACAATTTATAGGCTTCCATACAGAAAAGGTGACAAAATAACCTACATAGTACGACTGTCTGTCCGTCTCTTGCAACTTTGTATGACATTTGAGACGCCGCCCATCAGCTTGGCGTAATTCTGTCATCGAACTCGCCGAATTGTAGCTGTATATGGCGACTCGTTTCTTAGAATCGAATGTTTTGATAAGTAATTATGAACATTTTGATAAGTAATTATGAAAAATATATAAAATGTAACTTTTGCATTAGAAATGTAACTTTTTAAGAAAACATATGTAACTTTCGTCCCAACGGCCCTGGCAACACTGTATAACATAGACCTTTTTAAGGAACGAGTGAATAGGCAATATAGGCATCTCCTGGATGAGCTCGCTTCACCGTCTGCCTCATCGTTGCCCCCTGCGGAGGTACTCCGAACTTCGACATCCTAACTTCGTATCGTGCCGTCCCTTTCACACATATAGTGTATAACACGAGAGTGAAAGGGACGGCACGATACGAAGTTCAGCAGTATTTTTATTGTATGGCAATTTTGTTGCCTGTTTTGTTGCGCCGTTTAGCACCACCCAGGGGTCACGTGTAACGGTGGTACTCCCTACGGGCGTGGTGGTGGTGGTGACTTATTCGACCCCCCTTGTCAAGTGAGTGGGCAACTTGACTGTTAGAAGTTCTCAAGCCGCCCGAAGGCTTCTAACTTGGCTTAACGGCTGCTATCATAGTCAGCAGCCGGGATCAACAGCTTAACGTGCCTTCCAAAGCACGGGAGCGCTCAGTTAATAAACACTCAAAGCGGTCACCAATCCAATAACTGATCTAGGCCGACGTTGCTTAACCTCGCATACCGCACGCGGTACGCGGGCGCCGCTGGGCCACGAGCGCTCCAAGTTAGTTAGTTTCAAACATATTGAAATATAATAAACAGGTCACTCACGTCTTTAAGGTTTATGGCTCGACTAGTTTCGGGACCAATAAATGGCTCTTAATCGAAGCAATAAGAGGGACAGGCCCGAGGGGCTACCGCGAACCGAGAACGAACGAAGTCTCCCTCTCTGTCTTACTTGCTAATTCGTGCGACAGAGAGGGAGATATTCGAACTTCGTTCGTTTTCGGTAGCCCCTCTGCTACTGATTCCGATGTCTCGTTGCTCCGTCGAAGTTTACTCTCATCTACGAGAAAGCCTGTGTTGTGTCCAGCAGTGAGATGTTTGAGCAATGATGGACTTATTATTTAGTGTGAAACCAACTCACTGACTACGGGTGGGCTTAAAACCAGCTTAGCGCTGTGCTCACACCGATTTTTCAACGTCTTATTTTTAATACCCATACTTATAGATTGAACAATGTAAAATTTTGAGAAATAAACCTTTTTGTATTTGTATTTGACTCACCACGATCCTGCCCCACCCAGCAACCCTAGCAACGATGCCCGCACCGGCTTGGTCGAAGCTCAGCTGGACCGGAGCCACCGCCGCCGAGAACTGGATGTCAGAGCTGGTCACCAACAGCCCGATGTCGTTCTTGATGATGGACGACACCCAGTTGGGGTGGGTGACGTTGCGCGCCACGGCGTAGGATGCACCTCCGAGGTTCCAGCGGTTGGTGCCTACGGTCAGGCGGAGGTTGCTGCGGAAGGGGGGACATAAATCAAATAAATTACCGACCGGTTTAGCCTAGTGGGTAGTGCAGCTGCCTGTGAAGCTGACGGTCCTGGGTTCGAATCCCGGTCAGGGCAAATATTTGTGTGTTGAGCAATGAATATTTGTTTCTGATTCTTGGATGTTTTCTATGTATTTAAGTATTTATATCTATTAAATATATCGTCGTCTAGTACCCATAACACAAGCCTTCTTGAGCTTACTGTGGGGCTAGTTCGGTTTGTGTAAGATTGTTCTCTAATATAGTATAGTAGTATATAGTATAGTTAAATATAGATACGTACCAAAAAATGCACAGTGCGAGACATAGACACAAAATGCACAGTGCGAGACATAGACACAAAATGCACAGTGCGAGACATAGGCACAAAATGCACAGTGCGAGACATAGGCATAAAATGCACAGTGCGAGACATAGGCACAAAATGCTCAGTGCGAGACATAGGCACAAAATGCACAGTGCGAGACATAGGCACAAAATGCACAGTGCGAGACATAGGCACAAAATTGCGATAGCCAAATTTCGTGTTAGGAGGATCAGCAAATCCTTTTTGGGTCAATGCATACGCTATTATAACAAACTACCCCAGGAAGCGCTAGTTACACTTTCCTAGAATAAAAACATATTTAAAGACTGTCTTAATGCAAAAGGCTTATTACACTATTGAGGACTATATAAATGACAATGTTTTTGTTTTGACAATTTTAATTTTAATTTTGTTAATTTTTATGTATTGATTGTATGTATGTTATTAACTGACGATGCAAAAGTGATTGTAAAATCCTACTTGAATAAATGGTTTGTTATCTTATCTTATCTTAAATGAACTTTATCTGCAAATAGGCTGTAATGGGACATTTACAAGTCAAAATCTACTAGCGATCATAAGTGGTAAGTGTGGTGATGACGGAATGTCATTTCTGTTTGCTTGCTTGACTGTATGACCTCAGTAGATAAGCTAAATTGGGCTAGCGGAATAAATGCGCCAACAACATCCTACCTCATCATCCTCCTAGCGTTATCCCGGTACAGTTGCATCCTGAAGGTTGCCCGGGGTCCGCTACCTAATCCCAAGACTTGGCGTAGGCACTAGTTCTTACGGAAGCGACTGCCATCTGACCTTCCAACCCGAGGGTAAAACCAGACCTTATTGGAATTAGGCTTGTCAAGTGAGAGGGTAACTTGACTGTTAGAAGTTCTCAAGCCGCCCGAAGGCCTCTAACTTGGCTTAACGACTGCTATCATAGACAGCAGCCGGGATCAACGGCTTAACGTGCCTTCCAAAGCACGGGAGCGCTCAGTTAATAACCACTCAAAGCGGTCACCCATCCAATAACTGACCTGGGCCGACGTTGCTTAACCTCGCATACCGCACGCGGTACGCGGGTGCCGCCGGGCCACGAGCGCTCCTCCATGCAACAACATCCTACCTACCATGCAAAAATTTCTTTAAATTCTTTCATTTCTGAGCTCAAAATTAAAACGGCCGTTTTAACTTTGGACGCATAGATTGACGAATCCAGCAACGTAAAAACTAGTTTGATGGATTCAAAAAGTACTTAAATACAAACTACAGTACGTAGCGGCCCCCTTTTTCAGTTATATATCGTTAAATTTAAATAATTACAATTATTTACGAGTGGCGCTAGTGGACCTGTTACATTTTATTAAAGCGCTCTTAATGGGGGCTATCGTTTTTATGCTCACCAGTTGGCGCCACTGTCGACTAAGGTCCAGCTGTCAAAAATTGTTATTGGTTATTATGGACATGAGATCGAAGTTTAGGTACATTTAAATCATATTCAATACCTTAAAACCGTACCGTGAAAATATCGAATATACCGCATTGTAGCGTGGTCCCGTTTTGTTCGGAAAAAAGGAGGAAATAATTTTCCGCAAGACAAATCTGTCTCAAAGCCCTGACAGTCATTGACCCTTAATTCATATTTGCCATAATCAAGCTCAGGTATTGCAAAATAGTGACCATATTGTTCCAATTAGATATTAACCCGCGTAGCGCAACCAAAAAGAGTGACATTTGACGTTTCGGAGGACCCCACGCTACACTAGCGCCTCTAGCGACGAATTCATACGCGATAGCCCCCATTGCTTATGCTTACCTAGACAGTGATCCCCAGCTGAACACAGCATCGATGCAATGCGCCGCTGTCAACACATATCTCTGTCCAATGATGGAGCCTCCACACACGAAATTCCTGACGAGAAGACCGTTGGTCATCCCCACCATGTAAGGCACACTGCCTTCGGCAGCTTCGGTACCACCCACGATGCGGGCGCTGGTGTCGACATGGGTGAAGTAGTCGATCTCGGAAGTTTGCGATGGTAATGCTGGAAAGTGGAAAGCGTAATCAAGTCAAGGCACGTTTCTGACGACCGGTTTAGCCTAGTGGGTAGTGCACCTGCCTGTGAAGCTGACGGTCCTGGGTTCGAATCCCGGTCAGGGCAAATATTTGTGTGATGAGCATCAATATTTGTTTCTGAGTCTTGGATGTTTTCTATGAATTTAAGTATTTATATCTATTAAATATATCGTCGTCTAGTACCCATAACACAAGCCTTCTTGAGCTTACTGTGGGGCTAGTTCGATTTGTGTTTTGTCCTCTCTAATATTTATTTATTTATTTATATTCTCGTTGTAAATGGCCTCGATGACAAGGTGTTTCAGTATAAGATTTCAAGATTACATGGTCATTTACATTAGAATTACGATTTGAAACGGGATATTTACCATGTATATTTGTATTTTTGAGTTCCCGATATTTCGGCACTGTTGCAAGCGTCATTATCTGTCAAGTGTCTGGCGTCCAGTGATCCGAAAGTTCTCAAATCGAAAAGAGACTGTTTCCGAAAAGAACTCGCGTATTGATACTGTGAGTGTGGTGTGTCGTGACACTCGTGACCGTAATCGAGTTTCAAGTGACAAGGCGGACGGTGGTAGTGACGGTGACACTGCGAAAAAAGCGTACCAGGAAGAGGGTAGATCGCTATGGTGTGTGGGTAGACCACAACTAAAACTCGCAGCACGTCAGTTAATCCTTGATAATGGCGCTTGCCACAGTGCCGAAATATCGGGGACTCAACAATACAAATATACATGGTAAATATCCCGTTTCAAATCGTAATTCTAAGGTGTTTCAGGTCCAAGTAATATTGCTTATGTGCAGCGTTCCTCGTCTGCTTAAACTTAGCATGGGCTGCGTTCCTGAGATGCATCATAAGTTTGACATTACTCGTCAGCTGGCTTGGGTGCCTCCTTCACAACAATTGTCCTCTCTGGTGCGTGCATGTCAAACAGTCCTAGTAAAAGTGACGCAAGGCGTTCATGGTTGCATCTAGGAACCTGTGGAGGCATTGGCAAACGAGCGTTCGGCCCGTCTGGTGACAAGGGGGAGCCGTAAAGAGAAGGAAATGGGGTTATAAAAGTCAAGTGTAGAAATATGTATCGAATGAATCCCCTCATAAATATGTACCGAAATTTTTGCGTAGACATAAGATCCATGGGACGTATTTTTGAGTAGTTTACATACACCCATACTTTTGCACTCGATTGTAACTACGCGTTTTTTCTGTATCTAAAGTTAAGAACTAGAAAGCCTAATGTTTTATTGGGCTTGGGCTGATTTAAACCGCATAAATGGCCTTTCTATAACCCCTTTTGACTATTTACAATGTAATATTCGGGACATAGTCAGATTTACGTTTGCGTCTTTTCGGTGGATATATCAAAAGATTTTAAATAGAGATACGAACATGTGACACCCCAGGAGTTGCAAGCGTCCATAGGCTATGGTGACCGCTTACCATCAGGCGGGCCGTACGCTTGTTTGCCACCGACGTGGTATAAAAAACCTATTATGCTACCAACAAGGTAAGCAGGCTACAAACAAAACAAACAACAAATTTTGTTGACATATTAACATTATAGGTACCTAACGCAATTTCAGCTCCTAATCTAATTAATACTTACGATAACGGGATTAAAAATATATATCTTTAATTAATGACAATCAGTGTCTAGGCACTAGGCAATTACTTATCTCATGATTATACATTAGCATCAATCATGATTTCATTACTTACTTTGATTTGTAAATGCGTGTCATATTGGGGTCATTGTCAGTTGTAAAAACAAAAGTTGTCCACTCGGTGGTCAATACTTAACGGCTCATAAACATATAAGTTATATTTTTATTACATGGATTTATAGTTACGGAGACACCTTTTATGCGGGTTACTAGACCAATCCAAAATTAAGCTTTGTATAGCCCTTAACTTTTGATATGTCCACCGAAAAGACGTGAACCTAAATCTGACAATGACCCATTGATGACTGTCAATACTAGAGATGCACTGAATATTCCGTTATTATTCGGTATATTCGGCATGTTTTTGAATGTTCGGTATTCGGCCGAATTATTCGGTTCAGCTGCCGAATATTTACTGAACAATTTTGAGAGGGTTTTGTTACAAGAGTGTATTATAGTCACAGCTTCGTGAAATTAATACTTGAGCCATTATTAACAGTGATTTAACTTTTCTTTGTCAATATTTCGCTTTGATAATGAACAAAAATTTTACTATTCAGTTAGTCTGTTCTACAACAAGATGAAGGAATTACGTTGAACCGAATAATTCGGCCGAATATTCGGTTCGGCAACAGCTGGACCTAATATACGGCCGAATGTTAGTATTCGGTCAAACCCATATTCGACGCACCTCTAGTCAATACAATATATGCTCAATGGAATTTCACCGTCAATATAATTTGTATTTGTACAATGATACAATAGTATACTGTGCCAGGTATGGCAATCCCATACATCGGTAGTAGTGTGTGTGACACGACCTTGGACATCAGCATATCGACGTTTTTTTTTTGAACCTGACTGTGGCTTCATAGGCCGAGCCCAATAAAGCGATAGGAGTGCGCGGTTGAAGAGTAGCCTGGGGAAAATCCAGCGGAAAACCTCCGGCACGACCACGCGTGTGGTTTGGAACACTGGAATACTCTAAGAGTTTGCGCTCCAGTGAGATTGGTTGAGCGGTTTCAACCGAATCTGAGGTGAGTGGAATCGAGCTTCTGGGAGTTTGTCGCTGGTTCACTAGTTGAGAAGAGTCCAGCAAGAAACTCAGCTAGGCCCGACCTGGGCCTATCGTCGGTATTTATTTATTTACACTTCAATATTACAAACATTCATAGGAGAAACACTGGCCCCTACACTAGGCACAGCCTGTCCCGTAGGTAGGTATATAGATGTAAGTGTGAGTGTGTCGTCGACAGTGACCAAGGTCGTGTCACGATCCGGATTTTCAGACCTTATTTTTTAGACCATGGTCAATACTGAGGCGGCGTTCGGTGGAATTGGGCTCTCTGGGGATGAAACGGGAAGAAATAACCCAAATTGTCCAAGACCGAAGCAAATGGAGATTTGATTCGAGTCCTACGCCCCAGCAGAGGGTAACGGCATAAAGAAGACCTAAACGCAATATTTAGTAGTAGTTCGGTAGGTACAAGTGAACTTCGTATATAAAAAAATTTAAGTCGCGCTTTTTGCACGTACGTGTTTCCTTTGTTTTCGATGTTTCTCGAAACAAAAATCTGTGTAGAAGCTTAGAGAAACTTGACAAATAACTGTTGTCAACGGAGATACACAATAATTAACTACCCCACAAAAGTTTATAAAAATGTTTGGACATCGACTCGCACTACTTTTCCCCCTATATGAAAATGACTGCTAACATTAGGTATTATATTTGAACCTCGTCTACCGGTCCCTGGGATCCCCGGGCTCCCCATTGTTTATTTTTTTTTCCCGGGAGACGACGGCTTAAATACATAATGTAGTATCATACCACAGTGCAGCTCTCTATTTAAAAAAAAACCCAGCTGAAAAGCTGCCAGTCACCAAATAGTAATAATAGTATATATGGCACACTAACTAGACAGAATTCGTGTCTTGTCTATAAATTGCAAACGGTTTGCCATAGCCAGCTCTCATGTTACTTATTTTTCCCGTTTCAGTAAATCATAATTTCCAAAATATCACGTCTTTACTAAAAACGTGCAATTCATGGTTAAGCCGCCGTCTTAAAATAAAAAATAGCATTCTTTTGTTATGATCCCTGGGATCCCAGGGACCGGTAGACGACTGGTTTAACCTCCTGAGATCTGACCTTCAAAAATTAACAAAATAATCTTGACCTTAATAAATTTACGTGTATTTTAAAATCAATTGTATTTTATGTAGTACCTATATGACACGAGGTTAAGGCGTAATTCCCCTGTGTGGTGTCCCAGGCACAGCTAAGTGTAGATTTGTAGATCTTCATTTTGCTAAGTATATGTACATGTATATAAAAAGCGCTCTATTAGTTTTGGGTGGGTTTAGCCAGTCTTAGCTAAATTTAAAGATACTTACCTAAACTCCCGATGAAGAGAGATATCAGCAAAACTCCTATTTTGTACACCATTTTGTCTAAACAGTTTACCCGCGTCTGAAACTAGTATTCTCATTCGACTATTTATAACAGTTCATCATTATCGCCATCAAATTAGATAACCGTTGATAATCTCAAAAGTTGTACTGATTAGTAATCATTAATGAGGCACCTACGTATGAAATGAGTGTTATGAGTCATTTGGTTTTACCATAAGCTAGCTACCCGCCCGGCTTCACACATGAAATGAAATCATTTATTCTTCAAGGCATGTTGCATGCACTTATGAATGTCAAAAAACTACCACCGGTTCATAAAATAAACTTCTGTGACCTAAAAACTTGCACTTCGATAAAAGTCAAATCAATATTAAAAAAAATGGTTTGCAACTCTATCTTACAATGATACAGAAGACATAATACGCACTTACTCTTGGTCTGTGGTTAGCTAAATCTTTATCAGCTAAGCTACTCGCACTTATTCACGTCACACACGCACACACCACACCCCTACTCACATACACACTCACACATCTTCACACATATTACACACGAACACTTTTACTTAGTTTATTAATTTTCTTGTTTTATACTCATAACTGCTACAAATGGTGCATTCCAAGATACAGGCTCGCCTAGTTTGGACTGCACCAGAAACCCCGTGTAACCTGTTGTATCATTTGTGTTTGTCAGATCAATAAATTTACTCTTTACTCTTACTCTTCTGCCTCGAGAAGAACCGGCGTAAGAAACTCGGCGAGGTGTAATTTTTTCAAAACAATATACAGTGTATATAAAATAACAGTATCATAATACTACAGAATTCATGCTACAATATAAACATACATACATATTTTTTAATATCAAGGACAAAATATTGTGTTAGATTACTTGTGCGGGACGCTATCACTGCCACTTTAACCGCCGAACTTCAAAAAAGCAATTCGCGGTATTCACCGGGCATAAATGAAATGTTATTTACATTGCCACTTTGTAGAATAGAATAGAATAGAATAGAATAGAATAATGTTTATTGTTGAACTGTGTACAAAGGTGTTAATAAGACATTACATTTAGACTTTTGTCTGGTTTATGAGAGGATGGCGGTTAAAAGGTTAACTAACCCGTAGTCTACCGGTCCATGGGATCCCCGGGCACATTAGAAAAGAATGCTATTGTTTACTTTTTTTACCGGGAGACGACGGTTTTTTTTTGAACCTGACTGTGGCTTTATAGGCCGGGCCCAATAAAGCGATAGAAGTGCGCGGTTGGAGAGTAGCCTGGGGAAAATCCAGGGGAAAACCTCCGGCACGACCACGCGTGTGGTTTGGAACACTGGAATACTCTAACCCCCTTATTCATAAAACTTAACAAACCTCTGCTAACTAAAATGTTCTTTGTCCCTTTCTCACAAACGTAAATGTCAAGGTGACAAATAAGGACAAATGAACTTTAGCGGCTAGTTAACTAATATAGGTTTGATAGACGATTATGAATAAGGGGGTAAGAGTTTGCGCTCCAGTGAGATTGGTTGAGCGGTTTCAACCGAATCTGAGGTGCGAGTGGAATCGAGCTACTGGGAGTTTTGTCGCTGGTTCACTAAACCTAGCCTAGCTGAGAGGGAGACGACGGCTTTAAGTAAATGAGACCAAATCTTCCCTTTACTGTCGGGTGATTCTCATCGTTAAAGTTAATTGATGTCCTTACCGGTCCGAACGTTAAGTGAAAGTTAAGGAAATCAGAGTGCAATTTAAACTTATTGTTGACTCCAGTTTACTCTATACCTGGATCCCTAACTGTTAAAATAGTTAAAGTCAGAAATAATCACTCACGAGTCGTTAACAATCCGGGCCCGGTAAGGACAAATGTGATAACACACATCGAAAGGGACCTTATGGCGGCAGGCGCTTACGTTACACCTATTCACTATTGTATTGGAACAGCGGCAATAAAGGCGTAAGTGCCGGCCGCCATAAGGTTCCTTTCAATATGGATTATCACAAATAAAGAAAATGTTAAATTTTGGAATGAGAATCACCCTGTCCCTGTGTTCTACTCACATTTACTCACCTTTTACGTGGAATTTTTTCACTTTTCTGTACAAGCGAAACAAAAAAAACATCAATTTGACAGCTTGAAAAGTTTTTTTTGTTTCACGGCAGACCAAGGCACGGTCCTATTAATCCGTCCAAACGTGCGGAATGTCAAAGATAGCATTCAAAAAAATATTTCTTAAAAACGATACTTAATAAATAAAACCGCCAACAGTCTTGAACTCAATAATTGTGATAATCCATATTGAAAGGGACCTTATGGCGGCCGGCACTTACGCCTTTATTGCCGCTGTTCCAATACAATAGTGAATAGGTGCAACGTAAGCGCCTGCCGCCATAAGGTCCCTTTCGATGTGGATTATCACAATTAGTTAATTATCAAAAATAATAAGGGCCACTCCAATAAACTTAATGTTCCCAATTACAAACGCAACAAATGTAGAAGTACCGAAATAGTTGCTACCGTTCTGAAGTTATGCGCGTCCATACATTTGGAGGATTTATTTATATATACTTACTAGCGACCCGCCCCGGCTTCGCACGGGTGCAATGCTGATGCATGTATTATACATATAAACCTTCCCCTTGAGTCATTCTATCTATTAAAAAAAACCGCATCAAAATCCGTTGCGTAGTTTTAAAGATTTAAGCATACATAGGGATATAGGGACATAGGGACAGAGAAAGCGACTTTGTTTTATACTATGTAGTGATAAGTGCATGATAAAGTACGGATATTTCCGAATTGAAAGAGATAACAAGATATGTATTTCATACGTTTATTCGTACTGAACTTAATGTCCTTAATGATAACACACGTTAAAGCTATTTATACTAAACACATTATGTACATGCAGGATTTCACATTATGAGCATTTGCTCATATTTATCGGTAATAGCACTTCCCTCTTTCTTCCCGTGGGTGTCGTAAGAGTCGACTATGGGAATAGGTTGTAGTGTGTCGTGGGCGATTGGCTAGCAACCTATCACTGCAATATCACATTTTCTCCATCGTTAAACCTACAATTGCTAAATACAGGTGGGAGTTTATGTATGGGTAATAAAGTTTTCTTTACGCAGCTGAAAGTGCAGAGACAATAGTAGATTGTGTCTCAAGGGAGCAAAACGATCTATTTACGGCGAGGGCGGTATATTGAATTCTGAGTGAAGCGAAAGATTCCTCGCTACGCTCAGGATTCTATTGTAGAATCTTGAGTGTAGCGAGGGATTCAAGTGTTTACGCCCAAGACGGAAATAATTTTGCTACCGTGTGACAATACTGCTTTTCACACCGTCTATGAGGCCCGCTGCTAAAAACATGAAATATCTTACAAATAATTTTACTACAGAGTGTCACATACTGTTTTTCACACCTATGAGGAAAATAGTCATGGTTGCCCTCAAATGAGAGAAGAAAAGTACATCTTTGATCCCTCATTCCGAAGGCAACAATAACTCTTTTCTGAATAGCAGGTGTGAAAAAATTATTGCCATTAAGTTATATACATTTGTTAGAAAATGTCTGAGAAAATTCCAAATCGTTTTTTAAACTCAAATTCAAACATAGTTACCAACTTTTAATGAATTGGGATGTTTCCAAGTTCAGAATTACAATAATCAATGCGGGATTTTCGAGGACAAATGTAATACAGAGATTCATAGTAATTTATCATCAGATCTCACGGTGAACGTTCATGATGATTGGCCACAGCATCTTCGCAGATTGTTGCAGCGTCAAGAAGGAAGTCAACGTAAGGCATTGCGGGGAGGCTGCCCGCAATGTTCCCGATGACTATATAGTCCGATGGCAGCGCGACACTGCCGCAGCGATCACAATCATGACGCGTCTTGAGGTGGAGGTCTGGCGCTGCGGATTCCAGTGTTGCCAGGGCCGTTGGGACGAAAGTTACATATCTTTTCTTGAAAAGTTACATTTCTAATGCAAAAGTTACATTTTATATATTTTTCATAATTACTTATCAAATCATTCGATTCTAAGAAACGAGTCGCCATATACTGTTACAATTTGGCGAGTTCGGCGACAGAATTACGCCGAGCTGATGGGCGGTGTCTCAAATGTCATACAAAGTTGCAAGAGACGGACAGACAGTCGTACTATGTAGGTTATTTTGTCACCTTTTCTGCATGGAAGCCTATAAATTGTGTCGCATGATCCCGGTTAGATACAACCTTTCTTTTTAAATAAAGTCTCATTATCCTCAAAAGTTACAAAAAAATCCTTTATAGCAGATGTTACTTACATGTTACGCGAGCCGGTCAAAAGTTACGAAAAATGTAAGAAATGTAACCATCTGGCAACACTGGCGGATTCTCTTCTGCCTGAGGCTTTCCAACTCTTCATCGTGCCTTTCCACACCACTCCTGAGGCCACGACGCCACTCCGGTCTCATCTCTTGAGCCTCCCATCTATGGGGTTGAATGTCGAAGCAGACCACGTCCCTTTTGCAGCAATCCTTGAACCTCAGCAGAGGACGCCCAAACAAGTCTCTTGGCGTGTGCCAAGTGCGTTCAATTAGGATTAAAACTGAACTTATACAAAATACCATTTTATATGGGCTTATCGAAAAATCACGCGACGTTTTTGGAGCACTTTTAGACCCCCCAGTGCCTTTACCATGAGTTTACAGGACCGCACTCGCTAGCGACTGCGTAAAAAATTGTATGGGCAAAAGTACAGCGCCTCTGGCGGTTACGCAATAGAATTAAGAATCGGCATACTAAATCGTTTACTTCGCTAGCGAGTACGGGCATGTAAACTCATGGTAATGGCCAGAGCTCGGAATAGGTAGTGCCTATTTACCTAAACTTCGCGGGAGGCCGTAACTAAGAGTGGTTACAAGCACCAAAAATAATTATTTCTTTTTAATGAATGCAGGATTTCACGGGATTTACTGTATTATTCTAGAGGCTTAATACATTTCGCTTTACTTATAAATCTTGTTATATTGCATGTTATTTGTTTAATTACCCTGAAATAACAATCAGTCATTAAAAATATACTATGGATCAAATTGAATCAAAAGGATTCCGAAATTTGATGGTTTTTAGTTGAGTTAGATAGAATTATACTCCTTTCTTCCATTAGAGGGGACCTGTGTCCAGCATTAGGGCGTATACAGATTAGTGATGAGACAGAACTATGATATGGCATAGAAGATATAGTACATTGTATTCTAATTTATTTCTAATATGATGGTATACATGTACTTATATATTAAATAAAACTATTTTTCAACCGATTATATCGTGTATAATGAATTTAAAATACATTCCGTGATCACGAGTGCTGTAAAGGACTCGAAACGTCGGAATGAATGTCAGAATTTTCTATACGATATCATAGTTCTGTCTCATCACCAATCTATGTAAGCCCTAATGCTGGACACAGGTCCCCTCTCATGGAAGAAAGGAGTATAATTCTGTCTAAGTCAACTAAAAACTATCAAATTTCGGAATCCTTTTGATTCAACTTGATCCATATTATATTTTTAATGACTGATTGTTATTTCAAGGTAATTAAACAAATAATATGCAATATAACAAGATTTATAAGTAAAGAGAAATGTATTAAGCCTCTAGAATAATACAGTAAATCCCGGGAAACCCCACATTCAATAAAAAGAAGTAATTATTTTTGGTGCTTGTAACCACTCTTAGTTACGTCCTCCCGCGAAGTTTAGGTAAATAGGCACTACCTATTCCGAGCTCTGGTAATGGCACTGGTGATCGTTGGTGAGGTTCTAGGCGACGGGTTCTGTTTGTTTTCTAAATAAACTAAAAAAAAAACAACCCCTTACAACGCGACCTCGTCACATAACCCACCAAATACTTAAATCATCTCAACAACGACTCTATCTTATACACCGCTTCAACACTCAAATTCAACCCTTCCGACGCCATGATACCCTCCAACTCGCTACCGCTATCCATCCCTTTCATCACGTTCCTAGGCAAATCGTGAAATATTAAAAACGAGCACAGCATTTTCTTAATATCGTCATCTGAGGTTGATATTTTTCTTGTGCTCGGCAGCCCTAGATATTTTCTTAAATAGGGTGTTATCCTGTGTTCCCAGCCGTCGAAGATGTGTGCGACTTTTTGTTTGATGGAAAGTGTGAATTCGCTCGACATTAGGGGCTCGTTTTGTTCTTGTCCGTCGATCTTCATGTCGCTTAGGGCGCGTTTATTGTGCGCTTCAATTTGGGAGAGAAGTAGCTTCACTTGCCAAATGTGGTAGGTTGATGGGTCCGTTTTCATTGTCTTTATTATCTGGAAACGATAAAAGGAACATTTTCGGTCAAGAGCCCTTATCAGTTAAAAAACGCTCATCAATATATATTGACTCAAATAATATGTTGACTCAAAATTTATTAGTATCTTTATTATCCAAAAGAAAGAAGACATAAAACTATGCCAAATGGTGAAAATCCCATTAAAATATCTCAAAGAATAAGGAAGTTACCACCGTTACAACGTTTTTAATTAGAGGAAGAAAGCGCTACAAATCAGTGACGTCACTGCCCTAAAGCGCCATAGTAAATGACGATCGTTCAATACAGAGATGCGTTTTGCGAAAAAGGGACAGAACATGCCCCCACTTAAAACTTTGAAGACTTATAATTATGTAATTATTTATTCTTTTGAGTTACTTTTTTCGCCATTTGTTTGAGAATATGATCCTTTTTCGAAAAAAAAATCAAGTTATTAATTTTCTTATTTGGTGTCAACATCCCTATTTAGGCCATTTTCTGTTTGAATTTACAAGTAACTTGACATTTTCTCGATGTTACTATTTAGAACAGGACCGTTGCGACCTTAATGTCATAAATTTTAAATGTATTTTTTAGATTTTTCATTAAGGAATATCGTTTCAAACATCACTCCAAATCGACCATTTTCAAGCCAAAACCTGTGTTTTTCCGCTTAAATTCTAATACACACAATAAAATCAATGTTACTATTTAAAACTTTAATAAAATCATTGTATCCTTCAATAACTTTATTGGTATTATCAATTGTTTTGTCATAATTTGAAACAAAAACATTTTAAAACGTATAAGGCCTCTTAATTAATGATACTTTGATTATTGTATCAGCTCATCTATTTAGGCGATTTACGGTTGAATTGTCAACCGTAAATCGCCTAAATAGATGAGCTTTTTTTAACTGATAAGGACTCTTAAATGTAGTGTTATATACAAAATTGTCAACTGACCTTCAAGAAGGTGGTCCAGATGGGCAGCGCGACGAGAATGTCTTTCACGACGCATTCATACGTCACCATACTGAGACTCTGCACGTATTCGCGCTCTTCACGACTGCAACATTACGATAAGAAAGATAGATAAGAGAAAAAATAAAAATATTTCCACATCTGCTATTCAGAAAAAAGTTACCTTCAAATGAGGGATCAAAGATGTACTTTTCAGGGTAACAATGACTCTTTTCCTCATTGAACGTGTGAAAAACAGTATGTGACAATCTGTAGTAAAATCATATGTAAGATATTTCATGTTTTTAGCAGCGGGCCTCATAGACGGTGTGAAAAGCAGTATGTGTCACACGGTAGCAAAATTATTTCCGTCTTGGGCTTAAACACTCGCTACGCTCACGATTCTATTGTAGAATCTTTCGCTTCACTCAGAATTTAATATACCGCCCTCGCCGTAAATATGTCAATTTGCTCCCTTGAGACACAATCTACTATTATCTACTAGAGTTTGGCTAATGAAGGATGGGACTAGAAAAGAGCGGCAAATTTTAAAAATCCACGTCGTGCAACACTTTGTATATAGTGACCATAATGATACTTGGGCAACAATAGTACATTACTTACCAAGGGCGGTAAAACAAAGAATGTGTCAGTTCGCAGGTATTTGACGCCCGAGCCGAAGGCAAAGGCGATAATTATGCGATCTGAGGCTTTCTTAATTACCGCCCGAGGTAAGTACAAAATTTTATCTGGCCCCCTGGCCAGGAAGTGTGATTTTCCGCGCGGGGAGCGTGCGGTAATTGCCACTTTATGGCCAGGTGTGACATAAAATAAAATGTTCGCACTACATACCTAAATAAATAAATATTTGTGGACAATCTTACACAAATCGACCTAGTCCCAAACTAAACAAAGCTGTGCTAATGCAAAATGGGTACTAGGCGACTATATACATACTTATATAAATAAATATATACTTAAATACATAGAAAACATCCAAGACTCAGGAACAAATATTCGTGTTCATCACACAAATAAACCTGACCGGGATTCGAACCCGGGACCTCCAGCTTCGTAGGCAGGGTCACTACCAACTAGGCTAAAATGGTCGTCACCTATGCGATAACATTACCAAAAAGAAGATTTATATTTAAATATTCTGAGTTTGTTAAGGAGTTAGCAATTCAAACGGAATAATGTACTGCGACACGATTTGCTGTATCCTGTTTCTGGCCCGTAAAGGATCAAGCAATGTTTGTCTCCATTGACTCTGCAATTAATTGACGTTTGACACATTTGACGTAGATATTATAGTTGCCATTTAATAGTAGTTTATGCAATCGTTACATAATGTATGCTTTTTTAGTCGAGAACTGCGTTTTCCGAGTGCGAGAGAGCGAGTGAGAGCGTCTGGACTGGCCTTTACATGTTATTATGTTTTAAAAAGTTACAAATGTGATAATCCATATTGAAAGGGACCTTATGGCGGCCGGCACTTACGCCTTTATTGCCGCTGTTCCAATACAATAGTGAATAGCTGCAACGTAAGCGCCTGCCGCCATAAGGTCCCTTTCGATGTGAATTATCACAAATAGTGCGTTCGGATTTCAAATATTCTTTGCACTCTTGTGGATAAAACGCAGTTTTGCTATCTGTTTTTAAATAATAAAATTCACCTCACTAGCTCGGAAAGCCCGAGGTGAAAATACTATTAATATGTAAGATACCTGTAGGTGCGGCAGACGCACTGCTTCGGCAAGAAGCCCTCATTCTTCAGACCCTTCCTCTTCCTCTGGATGAGCAGACAGTCCGCGCAGATTGAAGATGTGCTGTCTTTGGACAGGTAGTGCTTCACGAAATTCTTCACCTGAATTTAATGGATATTTGTACTATAATCCGTTTACTATATGATACGATATGATATATTTATCTCACAATATACAAATATCACTTAAAATTAAACATAGTCAACTTTTAAGGAACTGAAATTGTGATAGTTAGTTATATAACATTTTCAAATTGCATTAAAATTATCAATATTTTACAAGTAAGTATATAATATCTGAACAAGAGTTCAAAACTGTTGCCAGTTTTTTTATTAAGAATCGTTTTCAAGAAATATTTTTTTAAATCTTTATCCTTGACATACCGCACGTTTGGAGGGATTAATAGGATCGTGCTTTGGTCTGCCGCGAAACAAAAAAACATCAACTTCACAGCTGACAGATGTCAAATGTGACAGTTACACCTATGATTTTGTACATCATGGTATGTCAAAGATAAGATTCAAAAACATTTCTTAAAAATGATAATTAAAATAATAATTAATGATGATTAAAAAAAAACCGGTAACAATTTTGAACCCTACTATCAATAAAAAATATGATATGGACCACTCCTTTTTTTTAACCTAACTGTGGTTTTATAGACCGGGCCCAATAAAGCGATAGGAGTACGCGATTGGAGCGGCCTGGGGACAATCCAGGGGAAACCTCCAATACGAGCACGCGTGTGATTTGCAACACTGGAATACTCTAACCCCCCTATTCATAAAACTTAACAAACCTCTGCTAACTAAAATGTCTGTTGTCACTGTCTCACAAGCACATATGTCAAAGTGACAGATAAGGACAAACGAACTTTAGCGGCTAGTTAACTAATATAGGTTTAATAGACGTTTATGAATAAGGAGGTAAGAGTTTGTCCTGTAGTGAGATTGGTTGAGCGGTTTCAACCGAATCTGAGGTGTGAGTGGAATCGAGTTACTGAGAGCGAGCGGAAGCCGTGCGCGTCCGCCACGTGCGACAGACTGTGTTGTGTACCTTGTCGTCGCTGGTGAAGAGCTCGATGTTCTCCTTGGCGGTGGACCAGATGTTGGTGTTGTCGAGCGCGAGCGCGTGCGCGAGGAGGGAGCGGAAGCCGTGCGCGTCCGCCACGTGCGACAGACTGTGTTGTGTACCTTGTCGTCGCTGGTGAAGAGCTCGATGTTCTCCTTGGCGGTGGACCAGATGTTGGTGTTGTCGAGCGCGAGCGCGTGCGCGAGGAGGGAGCGGAAGCCGTGCGCGTCCGCCACGTGCGACAGACTGTGTTGTGTACCTTGTCGTCGCTGGTGAAGAGCTCGATGTTCTCCTTGGCGGTGGACCAGATGTTGGTGTTGTCGAGCGCGAGCGCGTGCGCGAGGAGGGAGCGGAAGCCGTGCGCGTCCGCCACGTGCGACAGACTGTGTTGTGTACCTTGTCGTCGCTGGTGAAGAGCTCGATGTTCTCCTTGGCGGTGGACCAGATGTTGGTGTTGTCGAGCGCGAGCGCGTGCGCGAGGAGGGAGCGGAAGCCGTGCGCGTCCGCCACGTGCGACAGACTGTGTTGTGTACCTTGTCGTCGCTGGTGAAGAGCTCGATGTTCTCCTTGGCGGTGGACCAGATGTTGGTGTTGTCGAGCGCGAGCGCGTGCGCGAGGAGGGAGCGGAAGCCGTGCGCGTCCGCCACGTGCGACAGACTGTGTTGTGTACCTTGTCGTCGCTGGTGAAGAGCTCGATGTTCTCCTTGGCGGTGGACCAGATGTTGGTGTTGTCGAGCGCGAGCGCGTGCGCGAGGAGGGAGCGGAAGCCGTGCGCGTCCGCCACGTGCGACAGACTGTGTTGTGTACCTTGTCGTCGCTGGTGAAGAGCTCGATGTTCTCCTTGGCGGTGGACCAGATGTTGGTGTTGTCGAGCGCGAGCGCGTGCGCGAGGAGGGAGCGGAAGCCGTGCGCGTCCGCCACGTGCGACAGACTGTGTTGTGTACCTTGTCGTCGCTGGTGAAGAGCTCGATGTTCTCCTTGGCGGTGGACCAGATGTTGGTGTTGTCGAGCGCGAGCGCGTGCGCGAGGAGGGAGCGGAAGCCGTGCGCGTCCGCCACGTGCGACAGACTGTGTTGTGTACCTTGTCGTCGCTGGTGAAGAGCTCGATGTTCTCCTTGGCGGTGGACCAGATGTTGGTGTTGTCGAGCGCGAGCGCGTGCGCGAGGAGGGAGCGGAAGCCGTGCGCGTCCGCCACGTGCGACAGACTGTGTTGTGTACCTTGTCGTCGCTGGTGAAGAGCTCGATGTTCTCCTTGGCGGTGGACCAGATGTTGGTGTTGTCGAGCGCGAGCGCGTGCGCGAGGAGGGAGCGGAAGCCGTGCGCGTCCGCCACGTGCGACAGACTGTGTTGTGTACCTTGTCGTCGCTGGTGAAGAGCTCGATGTTCTCCTTGGCGGTGGACCAGATGTTGGTGTTGTCGAGCGCGAGCGCGTGCGCGAGGAGGGAGCGGAAGCCGTGCGCGTCCGCCACGTGCGACAGACTGTGTTGTGTACCTTGTCGTCGCTGGTGAAGAGCTCGATGTTCTCCTTGGCGGTGGACCAGATGTTGGTGTTGTCGAGCGCGAGCGCGTGCGCGAGGAGGGAGCGGAAGCCGTGCGCGTCCGCCACGTGCGACAGACTGTGTTGTGTACCTTGTCGTCGCTGGTGAAGAGCTCGATGTTCTCCTTGGCGGTGGACCAGATGTTGGTGTTGTCGAGCGCGAGCGCGTGCGCGAGGAGGGAGCGGAAGCCGTGCGCGTCCGCCACGTGCGACAGACTGTGTTGTGTACCTTGTCGTCGCTGGTGAAGAGCTCGATGTTCTCCTTGGCGGTGGACCAGATGTTGGTGTTGTCGAGCGCGAGCGCGTGCGCGAGGAGGGAGCGGAAGCCGTGCGCGTCCGCCACGTGCGACAGACTGTGTTGTGTACCTTGTCGTCGCTGGTGAAGAGCTCGATGTTCTCCTTGGCGGTGGACCAGATGTTGGTGTTGTCGAGCGCGAGCGCGTGCGCGAGGAGGGAGCGGAAGCCGTGCGCGTCCGCCACGTGCGACAGACTGTGTTGTGTACCTTGTCGTCGCTGGTGAAGAGCTCGATGTTCTCCTTGGCGGTGGACCAGATGTTGGTGTTGTCGAGCGCGAGCGCGTGCGCGAGGAGGGAGCGGAAGCCGTGCGCGTCCGCCACGTGCGACAGACTGTGTTGTGTACCTTGTCGTCGCTGGTGAAGAGCTCGATGTTCTCCTTGGCGGTGGACCAGATGTTGGTGTTGTCGAGCGCGAGCGCGTGCGCGAGGAGGGAGCGGAAGCCGTGCGCGTCCGCCACGTGCGACAGACTGTGTTGTGTACCTTGTCGTCGCTGGTGAAGAGCTCGATGTTCTCCTTGGCGGTGGACCAGATGTTGGTGTTGTCGAGCGCGAGCGCGTGCGCGAGGAGGGAGCGGAAGCCGTGCGCGTCCGCCACGTGCGACAGACTGTGTTGTGTACCTTGTCGTCGCTGGTGAAGAGCTCGATGTTCTCCTTGGCGGTGGACCAGATGTTGGTGTTGTCGAGCGCGAGCGCGTGCGCGAGGAGGGAGCGGAAGCCGTGCGCGTCCGCCACGTGCGACAGACTGTGTTGTGTACCTTGTCGTCGCTGGTGAAGAGCTCGATGTTCTCCTTGGCGGTGGACCAGATGTTGGTGTTGTCGAGCGCGAGCGCGTGCGCGAGGAGGGAGCGGAAGCCGTGCGCGTCCGCCACGTGCGACAGACTGTGTTGTGTACCTTGTCGTCGCTGGTGAAGAGCTCGATGTTCTCCTTGGCGGTGGACCAGATGTTGGTGTTGTCGAGCGCGAGCGCGTGCGCGAGGAGGGAGCGGAAGCCGTGCGCGTCCGCCACGTGCGACAGACTGTGTTGTGTACCTTGTCGTCGCTGGTGAAGAGCTCGATGTTCTCCTTGGCGGTGGACCAGATGTTGGTGTTGTCGAGCGCGAGCGCGTGCGCGAGGAGGGAGCGGAAGCCGTGCGCGTCCGCCACGTGCGACAGACTGTGTTGTGTACCTTGTCGTCGCTGGTGAAGAGCTCGATGTTCTCCTTGGCGGTGGACCAGATGTTGGTGTTGTCGAGCGCGAGCGCGTGCGCGAGGAGGGAGCGGAAGCCGTGCGCGTCCGCCACGTGCGACAGACTGTGTTGTGTACCTTGTCGTCGCTGGTGAAGAGCTCGATGTTCTCCTTGGCGGTGGACCAGATGTTGGTGTTGTCGAGCGCGAGCGCGTGCGCGAGGAGGGAGCGGAAGCCGTGCGCGTCCGCCACGTGCGACAGACTGTGTTGTGTACCTTGTCGTCGCTGGTGAAGAGCTCGATGTTCTCCTTGGCGGTGGACCAGATGTTGGTGTTGTCGAGCGCGAGCGCGTGCGCGAGGAGGGAGCGGAAGCCGTGCGCGTCCGCCACGTGCGACAGACTGTGTTGTGTACCTTGTCGTCGCTGGTGAAGAGCTCGATGTTCTCCTTGGCGGTGGACCAGATGTTGGTGTTGTCGAGCGCGAGCGCGTGCGCGAGGAGGGAGCGGAAGCCGTGCGCGTCCGCCACGTGCGACAGACTGTGTTGTGTACCTTGTCGTCGCTGGTGAAGAGCTCGATGTTCTCCTTGGCGGTGGACCAGATGTTGGTGTTGTCGAGCGCGAGCGCGTGCGCGAGGAGGGAGCGGAAGCCGTGCGCGTCCGCCACGTGCGACAGACTGTGTTGTGTACCTTGTCGTCGCTGGTGAAGAGCTCGATGTTCTCCTTGGCGGTGGACCAGATGTTGGTGTTGTCGAGCGCGAGCGCGTGCGCGAGGAGGGAGCGGAAGCCGTGCGCGTCCGCCACGTGCGACAGACTGTGTTGTGTACCTTGTCGTCGCTGGTGAAGAGCTCGATGTTCTCCTTGGCGGTGGACCAGATGTTGGTGTTGTCGAGCGCGAGCGCGTGCGCGAGGAGGGAGCGGAAGCCGTGCGCGTCCGCCACGTGCGACAGACTGTGTTGTGTACCTTGTCGTCGCTGGTGAAGAGCTCGATGTTCTCCTTGGCGGTGGACCAGATGTTGGTGTTGTCGAGCGCGAGCGCGTGCGCGAGGAGGGAGCGGAAGCCGTGCGCGTCCGCCACGTGCGACAGACTGTGTTGTGTACCTTGTCGTCGCTGGTGAAGAGCTCGATGTTCTCCTTGGCGGTGGACCAGATGTTGGTGTTGTCGAGCGCGAGCGCGTGCGCGAGGAGGGAGCGGAAGCCGTGCGCGTCCGCCACGTGCGACAGACTGTGTTGTGTACCTTGTCGTCGCTGGTGAAGAGCTCGATGTTCTCCTTGGCGGTGGACCAGATGTTGGTGTTGTCGAGCGCGAGCGCGTGCGCGAGGAGGGAGCGGAAGCCGTGCGCGTCCGCCACGTGCGACAGACTGTGTTGTGTACCTTGTCGTCGCTGGTGAAGAGCTCGATGTTCTCCTTGGCGGTGGACCAGATGTTGGTGTTGTCGAGCGCGAGCGCGTGCGCGAGGAGGGAGCGGAAGCCGTGCGCGTCCGCCACGTGCGACAGACTGTGTTGTGTACCTTGTCGTCGCTGGTGAAGAGCTCGATGTTCTCCTTGGCGGTGGACCAGATGTTGGTGTTGTCGAGCGCGAGCGCGTGCGCGAGGAGGGAGCGGAAGCCGTGCGCGTCCGCCACGTGCGACAGACTGTGTTGTGTACCTTGTCGTCGCTGGTGAAGAGCTCGATGTTCTCCTTGGCGGTGGACCAGATGTTGGTGTTGTCGAGCGCGAGCGCGTGCGCGAGGAGGGAGCGGAAGCCGTGCGCGTCCGCCACGTGCGACAGACTGTGTTGTGTACCTTGTCGTCGCTGGTGAAGAGCTCGATGTTCTCCTTGGCGGTGGACCAGATGTTGGTGTTGTCGAGCGCGAGCGCGTGCGCGAGGAGGGAGCGGAAGCCGTGCGCGTCCGCCACGTGCGACAGACTGTGTTGTGTACCTTGTCGTCGCTGGTGAAGAGCTCGATGTTCTCCTTGGCGGTGGACCAGATGTTGGTGTTGTCGAGCGCGAGCGCGTGCGCGAGGAGGGAGCGGAAGCCGTGCGCGTCCGCCACGTGCGACAGACTGTGTTGTGTACCTTGTCGTCGCTGGTGAAGAGCTCGATGTTCTCCTTGGCGGTGGACCAGATGTTGGTGTTGTCGAGCGCGAGCGCGTGCGCGAGGAGGGAGCGGAAGCCGTGCGCGTCCGCCACGTGCGACAGACTGTGTTGTGTACCTTGTCGTCGCTGGTGAAGAGCTCGATGTTCTCCTTGGCGGTGGACCAGATGTTGGTGTTGTCGAGCGCGAGCGCGTGCGCGAGGAGGGAGCGGAAGCCGTGCGCGTCCGCCACGTGCGACAGACTGTGTTGTGTACCTTGTCGTCGCTGGTGAAGAGCTCGATGTTCTCCTTGGCGGTGGACCAGATGTTGGTGTTGTCGAGCGCGAGCGCGTGCGCGAGGAGGGAGCGGAAGCCGTGCGCGTCCGCCACGTGCGACAGACTGTGTTGTGTACCTTGTCGTCGCTGGTGAAGAGCTCGATGTTCTCCTTGGCGGTGGACCAGATGTTGGTGTTGTCGAGCGCGAGCGCGTGCGCGAGGAGGGAGCGGAAGCCGTGCGCGTCCGCCACGTGCGACAGACTGTGTTGTGTACCTTGTCGTCGCTGGTGAAGAGCTCGATGTTCTCCTTGGCGGTGGACCAGATGTTGGTGTTGTCGAGCGCGAGCGCGTGCGCGAGGAGGGAGCGGAAGCCGTGCGCGTCCGCCACGTGCGACAGACTGTGTTGTGTACCTTGTCGTCGCTGGTGAAGAGCTCGATGTTCTCCTTGGCGGTGGACCAGATGTTGGTGTTGTCGAGCGCGAGCGCGTGCGCGAGGAGGGAGCGGAAGCCGTGCGCGTCCGCCACGTGCGACAGACTGTGTTGTGTACCTTGTCGTCGCTGGTGAAGAGCTCGATGTTCTCCTTGGCGGTGGACCAGATGTTGGTGTTGTCGAGCGCGAGCGCGTGCGCGAGGAGGGAGCGGAAGCCGTGCGCGTCCGCCACGTGCGACAGACTGTGTTGTGTACCTTGTCGTCGCTGGTGAAGAGCTCGATGTTCTCCTTGGCGGTGGACCAGATGTTGGTGTTGTCGAGCGCGAGCGCGTGCGCGAGGAGGGAGCGGAAGCCGTGCGCGTCCGCCACGTGCGACAGACTGTGTTGTGTACCTTGTCGTCGCTGGTGAAGAGCTCGATGTTCTCCTTGGCGGTGGACCAGATGTTGGTGTTGTCGAGCGCGAGCGCGTGCGCGAGGAGGGAGCGGAAGCCGTGCGCGTCCGCCACGTGCGACAGACTGTGTTGTGTACCTTGTCGTCGCTGGTGAAGAGCTCGATGTTCTCCTTGGCGGTGGACCAGATGTTGGTGTTGTCGAGCGCGAGCGCGTGCGCGAGGAGGGAGCGGAAGCCGTGCGCGTCCGCCACGTGCGACAGACTGTGTTGTGTACCTTGTCGTCGCTGGTGAAGAGCTCGATGTTCTCCTTGGCGGTGGACCAGATGTTGGTGTTGTCGAGCGCGAGCGCGTGCGCGAGGAGGGAGCGGAAGCCGTGCGCGTCCGCCACGTGCGACAGACTGTGTTGTGTACCTTGTCGTCGCTGGTGAAGAGCTCGATGTTCTCCTTGGCGGTGGACCAGATGTTGGTGTTGTCGAGCGCGAGCGCGTGCGCGAGGAGGGAGCGGAAGCCGTGCGCGTCCGCCACGTACGACAGGCAGCCGGCGCGCTGCTTGATGTCCACGCACCACGTGTACTCCAGGAACGTTCTGAACACAAAACACGACATCGACGTAACATTTTAAACTCTTGACGATTTGTATACATACTTAAAATATTTCTTTAAAAGGGTTTAACTCAAGCTGATGGCTACGAGAGACAATTGAAATCAAGTCCACACTTTTTTGAACCTGTCTGTAGCTTTTTAGGCTGGGCTCAATAAAGCGATAGGAGTGCGCGGCTGGAGTATCAAAAAACACCCGGAAAAATTCAATAGGGAAGATGTTCAATCTATCGGAAAGTTGGGGATTGATACAAAACCTAAGATCATGTGGATCGTGGACCCTCCGTGTTCAACATTTATTTCTGACTGTAACAAATATTCCTGCGTGGACCCTCCGGGTTCTACATTTATTTCTGACTGTAACAAATATTTCTGCGTGCCCCCCGGGTTCTACATTTATTTCTGACTGTAACAAATATTTTCTGCGTGGACCCCCGGGTTCTACAGTTATTTCTGACTGTAACAAATATTTCTACGTGGACACCCCGTGTTCTACATTTATTTCTGACTGTAAGAAATATTTCCGCGTGGACCCCCCGTGTTCTACATTTATTTCTGACTGTAAGAAATATTTCTGCGTGGAGCCCCCGGGTTCTACATATATTTCTGACTGTAACAAATATTTCTACGTGGACCCCCCGTGTTCTACATTTATTTCTGACTGTAAGAAATATTTCTGCGTGGAGCCCCCGGGTTCTACATATATTTCTGACTGTAACAAATATTTCTACGTGGACCCCCCGTGTTCTACATTTATTTCTGACTGTAAGAAATATTTCTGCGTGGAGCTCCCAGGTTCTACATTTACTGTAACAAATATTTCCGCGTGGAGCCCCCGGGTTCTACATATATTTCTGCCTGTAAGAAATATTTGTACATGGACCCCCCCGGGATCTACATTTATTTCTGACTGTAACAAATATTTCTACGTGGACCCCCCGTGTTCTACATTTATTTCTGACTGTAACAAATATTTCTACGTGGACCCCCCATGTCCTACATTTATTTCTGACTGTAACAAATATTTCTACGTGGACCCCCCGTGTTCTACATTTATTTCCGACTGTAACAACATTACTTTTACGTGGACCCCCCGGGTTCTACATTTATATCTGACTGTAACAAATATTTGTACATGTACCCCCCGGGTTCTACATTTATTTCTGACTGTAACAAATATTTCTACGTGGACCCCCCGTGTTCTACATTTATTTCTGACTGTAACAAATATTTGTACATGGACTCCCCCGGATCTACATTGTTCTACACACGTGCTCGGGGTCCCGACCGGCTCGGTGTACGGCCCTGTCGGCTACGTGATGCTCGTCAACAGTGTCGTCAACGTCGTGCACAAGTGTAAAGTATACATGTATGCGGACGACATGTGTTTACTGTATGCAGATAAAGATATGTCGGAAGCTCATAAAAATATTCAGAGCGACCTTGATGCTGTAATTAAATGGGCCCATGATAATGGAATAATTATAAATCTAACAAAAACTAAATGTATGCATATATACTCCCCATACAACCGTAAGGCTGCTTCGGTCAATTATAGGGACCTTGGTGTCGTCGGTCACGGGTACGACTGTTTGCACAATCAATTAAATAATAAATGTAACTGTAAACCGCTCGAATATGTACGGACGTATAAGTATTTAGGTATGCACGTTGATAATCATTTCAATTGGAAAACACATGTCACTGCAGTTTGTTCTAGACTTCGTTCAGTTCTAAGTAAATTGTACCACTTGAATAGAGTAGTTAGTAAGAAAACTATGCTCGTTGTGTATTATGCGTTAGCTGACTCTGTTATTAGTTATGGGCTTAGTGTTTATGGTAGAACTTTTCAAACATATTTAAATGAAATTAAAAAGCTACAAATAAGATGTCAATAAAAAAACTAAAAATAATCTTAGAGGTAATTACGATAAGCTATACAGGATATGTAAAATACTACCTATACATCAAAGGGTGCAGTATATGATAGCTGTAGAAAGTTATTTAAATGATGAGTATAAAGTCTTAAAACACAATAAGTATAGAACAAAAAATATAAGAATAAAGAAATATGTACAGTAAACTGCTAAAAACTATTATGGCAAAAGAACTAATGTATTTATGATACCAAAAATATGTAACGAAACTGATTTTTTAAGAGAGGACAAGAAGTGCAGCATAATTGAATTAAAAAGTAGATTAAAAAAGACATTTCTGGCCAAACTACACTAATGCTTACCAAAAAACAAAAAAAAAAGTTTAATTGTTATAGGTAACAATGTAATGTTTATTGTTATTAACTCTTAAAAAAATATTGCAGTTAAATGTTTAGGCATTGTCATATTCAGTGTTTAAGTTTAGTTCGTAATAGCATAGTAAGTACCTAACATTAGTTAAATGAGCGCGATCTCGCCAACAAACTGTTATGGCAGTTTGGCGAGAAATTAAAAGATTGTAACTGTTATGTGCTTTTTTTTGATAAATAAATAAAATATTTCATATTTCTGACTGTAACAAATATTTGTACATGGACCCCCCCGGGATCTACATTTATTTCTGACTGTAACAATTATTTCTGCGTGGAGCCCCCAGGTTCTACATTTACTGTAACAAATATTTCCGCGTGGAGTCCCCGGGTTCTACATTTATTTCTGACTGTAACAAATATTTCTGCGTGGACCCCCCTGGTTCTACATTTATTTTTGACTGTAACAAATATTTGTACATGGACCCCCCCGGGTTCTACATTTATTTCTGACTGTAACAAATATTTCTACGTGGACCCCCCGTGTTCTACATTTATTTCTGACTGTAACAAATATTTCTGCGTGGAGCCCCCGGGTTCTAAATTTATTTCTGACTGTAACAATTACTTCTGCGTGGAGCCCCCGGGTTCTACATTTATTTCTGACTGTAACAAATATTTTTGCGTGGAGCCCCCGGGTCCTACATTTATTTCTGACTGTAACAAATATTTCTGCGTGGAGCCCCCGGGTTCTACATATATTTCTGACTGTAACAAATATTTCTGCGTGGAGCCCCCAGGTTCTACATATATTTCTGACTGTAACAAATATTTCCGCGTGGAGCCCCCGGGTTATACATTTATTTCTGACTGTACCAACACTTACTTGAGCTGGTCCCAGTTGCGGTCCCTCTGGAAGGTGATGGGCCAGTATCTGGGGTCATTGATCCGCACTTCCCTCAGAGTCTCCAGTTCGGGGATGATGCAGGGAGCCTTCATCTCACGCACGGCTCCTTCTAAATTGATCACCTGTACATTTACAACAAATATATGGGCCATTCTCCTTTTTCCTGTACGTAATTTTCAGACACTTTTTTTTAAATGCAGATTTTGGAATATTTGGCCCTCATTTCATATTTTTGTATTGTTATTTAGAAAGAAGTTTAATTGCAGTATCACTTCCGATAGTTTTCGTAATTAACGAACCACAGCCAATATCCATAAGTCGAGTAACTCAGTGGTCCTTGGATGTCTCACCATTTGTATGAAAAAATGGTTTTTACCACGGTGTTACCCACCTTTTACAGCAATATCTTAATATTTAAGTATTTTTATCTACAAAATCCTTTTATTAGGTTTAGGTTCTATTTAGAAATCCCATTTTTGTACACTAATTCATTACATTTCATAGA
Source organism: Epiblema foenella (assembly GCA_963556455.1). Lineage (NCBI taxonomy): Eukaryota > Metazoa > Arthropoda > Insecta > Lepidoptera > Tortricidae > Epiblema > Epiblema foenella. Next base: position 18,441,020 of record OY747111.1, read on the forward strand.
TTTTTTTTGTAACAGAAAACTGGTCATGAAAAAGTAGAATGACCCATATAGTACTTTCGAAACTGTAAGGCCAAATTCTGTCAAACGAACGCAAGCAAGAAGCTACCTTATAGTCAGAGTTCGTAGTCGTTTCTTGCTTGCGTTCTCGATTCGAACTCTAACAACAGCTAGTTCCCACTGCCACTGAGAGCCACTGTATTCAAGCGGTAAGGCACGCGACTTTCATCAGAAGGTCGCGGATTCGAACCCCTACTCAAAAAACCGATTTACATAAATAGCATTTAATATTTAACGCATTTAATTTTTTGTGAATATTTGTTCCTGAGTCTTGGATGTTTTCTATGTATTTAAGTATCTATTTATTTATATAAGTATGTATATCAACACTTAGTACCCATAGTACAAGCTTTGTTTAGTTTGGGACTAGGTTGATTTGTGTAAAATTATCCAAAAATATTTATTAAAAATATTTATTATTTTTTATTAGTTGTTTTTTATTAGGGAAACATCGTGACGAAACCGGTATAATCCCAACAAGGAGTTGAATGGTCTGTGAGTTGGACAGTCAGTTGGCATACGCTTTCATAAAACTAGTTCCCATGCCAAATTTTGGGATTAGGTGTCAAAGCGGACCACAGGCTCCTATCCTAGGGCACAACCGGGAACACGTTAGGACAGCAGCAGTTTGATCATAAGAAATTGCTGATTTCACTATCATTTCAGACCTTGACGCTAAGCACGACGAGCTTAACACCAGAGGGGCTACTACTTTTAGTCAATAAAAAAAAACCATAATTTTACGAAACTTTCAAGTGTCATGTTTTTAAGATTTTGAACATATTTATTAATTTACTTTTTTTTTTATTTAACTCAAAAAAAAATAAATTACAGTAGGCATATGATTTTACCTTGCCAAACTGTATATGCACTTTGTTGACGAGTGTTGTGCTCTCTCACTTACAGGTTCGGAACTTACACCTACTTCTTTCCTATAAACTAAATCATGCAATGCTAATGGCAGTCTAACAATAACTACCTAAGATACGTAGTGTGTGCACCAACGACGCTACGCCGTACCGGTCAGCTTGTTCAATTAAAGTCCTTTTTCACACCTGCTATTCAAAAAAGAGTTATTGTTGCCTTCGAATGAGGGATCAAAGTTGTACTTTTCTTCCCTCATTTGAGGGCAACAATTACTCTTTTCCTTATAGAAGGTGTGAAAAGCAGTATGTGACACTGTAGTAAAATCATTTGTAAGATATTTCATGTTTTTAGCAGCGGGCCTCATAGACGGTGTGAAAAGTAGTATGTGTCACACGGTAGCAAAATTATTTTCGTCTTGGGCGTAAACACTTGAATCCCTCGCTACGCTCAAGATTCTACTTTAGAATCCCTCGCTACGCTCAGGATTCTATTGTAGAATCTTTCGCTTCACTCAGAATTCAATATACCGCCCTCGCCGTAAATATATCATTTTGCTCCCTTGAGACACAATCTACTATTTCACACCTGCTATTTAGAAAAGAGTTATTCTTGCCTTCGAATGAGGGATCAAAGTTGTACTTTTCTCGCCTCATTTGAGGGCAACAATGACTCTTTTCCTTATGGATGGTGTGAAAAGCAGTATGTGACACTGTAGTAAAATCATTTGTAGGATAATCCATGTTTTTAGCAGCGGGCCTCATAGACGGTGTGAAAAGCAGTATGTGTCACACGGTAGCAAAATTATTTCCGTCTTGGGCGTGAACACTTGAATCCCTCGCTACGCTCAAGATTCTACAATAGAATCCCTCGCTACGCTCAGGATTCTATTGTAGAATCTTTCGCTTCACTCAGGATTCAATATACCGCCCTCGCCGTAAATATATCATTTTGCTCCCTTGAGACACAATCTACTAATCTCGTTGCTGTTTTCTTTTGTCATGATTCGATGGTTTACTATTCATATAGCTACATGTTATAATGATTGATTCCGCATGCGTATTCTCTCTTGTACTGTGGCATACTCGTACGTATACTGTGGGCAGTGGGCACACTCGTACACTCATCATAGGAATCCGTTAGTTAGGAAGGCTGTCGACTACGTTCCCATCCCTCCCCCCTCTGTCGTAACTCGGCGATCACTGATTAGGGGCCGCACGGTCCGGCGTCCTAGGCACACACTTACGGACCCGGACGACGTAATCACAGCGTCCATCGGAAGATGGAACGTTGCGCTTACGGCGTCCAACTCTGACACGACGCGTACACTTAGGCATTCCCGCCGGCGGGGACGTCCACCGCGCGATCGCGACAACAGTGACACATATAGTCCCTATTCGTCCCGGTACCGCCGCACACCGGGTAGAGTCAGTCCGATCTAGGTCGGGCCTAGCTGAGTTTCTTGCTGGACTCTTCTCAGCTAGGCTAGGTTTAGTGAACCAGCGACAAAACTCCCAGTAGCTCGATTCCACTCACACCTCAGATTCGGTTGAAACCGCTCAACCAATCTCACTGGAGCGCAAACTCTTAGAGTATTCTAGTGTTCCAAACCACACGCGTAGTCGTGCCGGAGGTTTTCCCCTGGAGTTTCCCCAGGCTACTCTCCAACCGCGCACTCCTATCGCTTTATTGGGCCCGGCCTATAAAGCCACAGTCAGGTTCAAAAAAAAAACTCGTACACTGGTACTCTCGTGCGTGTACCTGCAGGTGCGCGTAGCAGAGCTCCCCGCTGGCGAGGTCGCGCGGCAGCAGCAGGCGCGGCTCGGCCGCCAGCACGTACAGGTGCCGGAAGGCCTGCAGGTGGTATCTGCAACACACTCGTGCGAGTACACTCGCAGGAGAGTGCGGTAGGAGTGTACCTGCAGGTGCGCGTAGCAGAGCTCCCCGCTGGCGAGGTCGCGCGGCAGCAGCAGGCGCGGCTCGGCCGCCAGCACGTACAGGTGCCGGAAGGCCTGCAGGTGGTATCTGCAACACACTCGTGCGAGTACACTCGCAGGAGAGTGCGGTAGGAGTGTACCTGCAGGTGCGCGTAGCAGAGCTCCCCGCTGGCGAGGTCGCGCGGCAGCAGCAGGCGCGGCTCGGCCGCCAGCACGTACAGGTGCCGGAAGGCCTGCAGGTGGTATCTGCAACACACTCGTGCGAGTACACTCGCAGGAGAGTGCGGTAGGAGTGTACCTGCAGGTGCGCGTAGCAGAGCTCCCCGCTGGCGAGGTCGCGCGGCAGCAGCAGGCGCGGCTCGGCCGCCAGCACGTACAGGTGCCGGAAGGCCTGCAGGTGGTATCTGCAACACACTCGTGCGAGTACACTCGCAGGAGAGTGCGGTAGGAGTGTACCTGCAGGTGCGCGTAGCAGAGCTCCCCGCTGGCGAGGTCGCGCGGCAGCAGCAGGCGCGGCTCGGCCGCCAGCACGTACAGGTGCCGGAAGGCCTGCAGGTGGTATCTGCAACACACTCGTGCGAGTACACTCGCAGGAGAGTGCGGTAGGAGTGTACCTGCAGGTGCGCGTAGCAGAGCTCCCCGCTGGCGAGGTCGCGCGGCAGCAGCAGGCGCGGCTCGGCCGCCAGCACGTACAGGTGCCGGAAGGCCTGCAGGTGGTATCTGCAACACACTCGTGCGAGTACACTCGCAGGAGAGTGCGGTAGGAGTGTACCTGCAGGTGCGCGTAGCAGAGCTCCCCGCTGGCGAGGTCGCGCGGCAGCAGCAGGCGCGGCTCGGCCGCCAGCACGTACAGGTGCCGGAAGGCCTGCAGGTGGTATCTGCAACACACTCGTGCGAGTACACTCGCAGGAGAGTGCGGTAGGAGTGTACCTGCAGGTGCGCGTAGCAGAGCTCCCCGCTGGCGAGGTCGCGCGGCAGCAGCAGGCGCGGCTCGGCCGCCAGCACGTACAGGTGCCGGAAGGCCTGCAGGTGGTATCTGCAACACACGGGTACGAGTGCCTCACTCACAGCTCAAACCTTCACTGGGACATCTCTTAAACATAAAATAATAATTATACCTAATTTGGTTAGGTACGACTTATGTAAAGTAATCATCATTATCATCATCATCATTTCAGCCGAGAGGCGTCCACTGCTGAACATAGGCCTCCCCCAAGGCTCGCCATTTAGACCGATCCGGAAAGTAATCATATATTCAAAATTTTCGGTTCTGTGTAGAGTCGTAGTTCTGCTAACACTCCTTCTCGCTTCGCTCGTTGTTATACCTAACTACCGTTGACTGAACTATTTTGACCATAGCAAAAATTATCACTTCAAAGCTTAATATGATGCCAACCGATTCTTGAATCAAAAAATGCTTTTTAGAAACCTTAATATTTTTGAAAGAGCTATCCAACGATACCCCACACGATGGGGTTTGGAACAAAAACAAATTGCACCACCACTTTACATGTAGAGGAGGTACCCTAAAAACATTTTTTTTAATGATTTTATTCTACCGTTTTGTCGGCGTCATTGATATGTATACTCATGCCAAATTACAGCTTTCTAGTACTAACGGTTACTGAGAAAAGCTGGGAACGGACGCACGGACATGGCGAAACTATAAGGGTTCCTTGTTTACTACGGCACCCTAAAAACGATAAAAATGGAATCAAAATGCTGTAACAAATAAATTAACATTTAGCAATAATAAAACAAAATATATAATAAAATAGGCTTCGCTTTAAAAATCCTCTATTGAGTAATAGCACTTCACCAATAAGAAAGCACCTAATTAAAAAAAAATAGAACTGTTTCTAAGTGACTTCAACCGAATCGGCAACTTATTAAGGCTCGGTTTTATAAAGATCCTTTAGACCTTATGTCGGTTTATTATACCAAAAAATGTACTGAGTTACTGAAATTTGATCTGATATTTAGTCTAACGGATCTTTATAAAACCCGGCCTAAATAGCACAAAGGCCTGGTAACTCGCACAAAGCTTAACCTCTTTGAGTTTGGTAATGGCGGGTTTCGGCAAGTCCTTACGTCGTGTTGTAAGACGATTCTCCCTTTGCTCTTGTGTCTCTATTTCATTTATGTTTTACAAGTCCAGTCCAGTCCAGTTTATAGCACACTAGCGACCCGCCCCGGCTTCGCACGGGTGCACTATTTAATGGATGTTATTATACATATAAACCTTCCTCTTCAATCACTCTATCTATTAAAAAAACCGCATCAAAATCCGTTGCGTAGTTTTAAAGATTTAAGCACACATAGGGATATAGGGACATAGGGACAGAGAAAGCGACTTTGTTTTATACTATGTAGTGATAATCGTTATACACATTCGGAATTACATGTTTATATCTAAACAAGTGTAATTGGTGTACCGTTTTTGTTTAAATAAATAAATAGGTTTCACATTATGTACCCTGTTGGGCGCAGCAATTTTGGAGTTTACATTTTTTGGGTTGATCAACTATTCCTTGTTGCTCGTTGCCATGGTTACGTATCCATAGTCACTCTTTAAAACTGTGATTTTAAAGGGTTTAAATAAACCAAATATGATTTTAGCAATGAGTATAAATCCATTTGGACATGGGTCATCTCTTGAGCATGCTTGAAGTCCATATTGTAATCAATTTTCTAAGAAACTCGGTTACTGTTGTCTCCTCGCTGACGGGACCGAATAACAACAAGAAAAACTTGATTGACCCTTTTAATTATACTATAATATTACAAAAAAAATATTTACTTACATAATGGATGTAAATGATTAATCTTTAAAAAAATCATTTAAAGTACAATAACATTTAAGTTAAGTTCTACTTATCTATACAAACTGAATTACAAAATATACGATGCCCCATAAAGAGTACTTATAAATATAATTTTAAACTGAAAACTGTTACGTGATTTCATAAATTTCAACTTACTTATATTATAGCATGCAACCTACTTTAAATTAATTATATTGTTATTGTAATTAATTTAATTTTATAACCATTATTTAGTGTGAAACCAACTCACTGACTACGGGTGGGCTTAAAACCAGCTTAGCGCTGTGCTCACACCGATTTTTCAATGTCTTAATTTTAATACCCATACTTACTATAGATTGAACATTGTAAAATTTTGAGAAATAAACCTTTTTGTATTTGTATTTGTATTTGCATTTTTTTTAACTAGCCTATTTAAGTGTCCCACTTCTGGGCAAAGACCTCCCCTCTTTTCCTCCATTCGGCACTATTGTTAGCTTGTTCCCGCCAAGTTAAGGAAAACGCATCCAAAAAGGAGATGGCGGGACGACCTGGATGCGTTTTCCTTAATAATATTTTAGTAATATTAATTTATTTTTCATACACTAAAATACCCTATAGTTCGGGTGTTGAAACCGTCTCGTGTGGTATAAAAATCGGGGTATTTCCTAACAAATTTACAAATCTCTAGGATATAAATATTAAATACATGGAAGGGTGGGTATGATGTGCTGTATGAAGTAGGGTTTGCAACTCAAGCAGCAATTATACTTCGTCGTTCGCCGCTGCTGCATGCGGCGACCGCAAGAGTGTAAAGAACACGTTAGTCGGCCGCATTCGGCGATCGACAGCTGCCAACGCTTATAGGCAGGCGGACAGACTAATGTGAACACGACGTTTGTTGGCCTAAGTAGTTTCAAATGAATTCGGCGACCGCATTAGGTGAACGACGAAGTATAATTGCCGCTTTACTGTGTGTTTAATGTTTGTTAAAATACGGATAAGTTTTTTCGGAGCGTCTGTACTATTTCCCCAGAAAATGACTCCGTAGGTCAACCAGTTACATGCGTATGTACAATAGGTCTGCAGCGCGGTTTTAAAATAAGTGTTTTTTTTTAATTTGTCGAAGAGGGCAAATGAATGTAGATAATTTATATCATGAATTTTGAATATGTGGTTTCCAATTAATGTGTTTGTCTATATGCCGAGTAGTGTGAAAATTTATTATATCACAATAATAATGTAAAAGTCGTGAGTTTAAATCAATGTGTAATGGAACGTAACGGGTACAGACGCTATCAAATGAGCCGAGTGACATATTTGACATGTATTGTTTGATAATAAAGTAGCCTTTAACTTTTTTATAATCTTTTTATTTGTTTCCTTTCGTTAATTACAACATGACAACGAGTGTCTCGCGTCCCCTTGCTCTCTTCAGCGGGGCTCGTTTCATTTCACCTAGTCTGTACCCGTACAGACGCTAACTTGACAGCTGCCTGTCAAATATGTCACTCGGCTCATTTGATAGCGTCTGTACCCGTTACGTTCCATTACACAATGTACCAGGAATATTTTTTCCTCTACCATACAGTGTTGTAATGTAACTTCTTGGTTACGTATGGGGAACAAGCAATGTTTACCTGTTGTCTTCACTGTGTGTGGGGAACTTGGGGAAGAAGGCAGCCACCAACGCGCCGATGGCTTCAGGCGACGTGCTCAACGTGGCCCGGCCTCCCCCGAGGAACAGTAGACCTATGGTGCAGTGCACCGCCATCTGGAATATTAAGGGTCGGTTGCACCAACATACGATCACAGGCCGGTCATCCTCAAATATGGCGCCGGCAGCTGTCATCCCATAGAAACTTGTCAAACTTTCCATACAATCAGATTTTAACGAACACCGCTCACGATTACAGGGTCAATCAACTTTTTCTTGTTGTTATTCTGTCCCGTCAGCGAGGAGACAACAGTAACTGAGTTTCTTAGAAATATGTTTACAATATGGATTTTAAGCATGCTCAAGAGATGAATATCATATCCAAATGGATTTATGCTCATCGCTAAAACTCATGTTTGGTAGATTTAAACCCTATAAAATCACAGTTTTAAAGAGTGACTCAGGAGACGTAACCATGGTAACGAGCAACAAAGAATAGTTGATCCACTCACAGACGGTTTGGTGCAACCCAACCTAAAAGTCGAATTTAAATGTAACTAAGAAATTATGTCGTGCGTGTAAGATATGTCAAAAATTTTTAAACTGATAACGACTGAAGCCAAATCGATCACTTTTTAAAAGTAAAGGTCGTAATAGACAACTCGCTTTTTTTTAACCTGACTGTGGTTTTGTAGGCCGGACCCAATAGGGCCATAGGAGTGCGCGGTTGGAGAGGAGCCTGGGGAAAATCCAGGGGAAAAGCTCCGACACGACCACGCGTGTGGTTTGAAACACTGGAATACTCTAACTCCCTTATTCATAAAACTTAACAAATCTCTGCTAACTATAATGTTCTTTGTTCCTGTCTCACAAACGTAAATGTCAAAGTGACAAATAAGGACAAACGAACTTTAGCGGATAGTTAACTAATATACGTTTAATAGACGTTTATGAATAAGTGGGTAAGAGTTTGCGCTCCAGTGAAATTGGTTGAGCGGCTACAACCGAATCGAGCTACTGGGTGTGTGTGTGTGTGTGTGTGTGCGCGTACCTGTCCGCCGTGCGTGAGCGCGGGCGCGGGCGCGCGCGCGGGCGGCGCGGCGGCGGCGGGCGGCGCGGCCACGCGCGCGCGCAGGCGCCGGCAGTAGCGCAGCACGGCCACGTCGCCGCGCCCCGCCATTATCTGCCCACACACCAACACACATCAACAACATCAACCTCCTAGCGTTATCCCACTACAGTCGCATCCTGAAGAATGCCCGAGGACCGCTACCCCCAGGCAGAACCATCTAGTTACATTAGAAGAACTTTCGTAATTAAAAATTTCAAAATATCCGGATTCGCTCAGATATTATCACGATACTGCAATACACGACAACATTCTTGTGATACGGATCATGATATGAGTGTATCGCATGATAATAATCACCGTGGAACAAATCCCATAGATAAAATAAATAAAAAATCGATTATTGAAAAAAAAAACGATTATTATTTCTTCAATAATCGATTGTTTTTCGATCGATTTTAATTAGGAGCAAAATAATCGATTTTTCAAAACGGAAGTGACATCCTTACGGCGGCCAGCAGGCACACGCACAGGCACGCCTCGAGCGTGGAGCTGCCCGCCAGCTCCGCCACGCTCCCTCACCGGAGCGGCGCCCCTAGCGCGCGGCTCGTGCTCACCATGCCGGCGGCCAGCAGGCACACGCACAGGCACGCCTCGAGCGTGGAGCGGCCCGCCAGCTCCGCCACGCTCCCTCACCGGAGCGGCGCCCCTAGCGCGCGGCTCGTGCTCACCATGCCGGCGGCCAGCAGGCACACGCACAGGCACGCCTCGAGCGTGGAGCGGCCCGCCAGCTCCGCCACGCTCCCTCACCGGAGCGGCGCCCCTAGCGCGCGGCTCGTGCTCACCATGCCCGCGGCCAGCAGGCACACGCACAGGCACGCCTCGAGCGTGGAGCGGCCCGCCAGCTCCGCCACGCTCCCTCACCGGAGCGGCGCCCCTAGCGCGCGGCTCGTGCTCACCATGCCCGCGGCCAGCAGGCACACGCACAGGCACGCCTCGAGCGTGGAGCGGCCCGCCAGCTCCGCCACGCTCCCTCACCGGAGCGGCGCCCCTAGCGCGCGGCTCGTGCTCACCATGCCCGCGGCCAGCAGGCACACGCACAGGCACGCCTCGAGCGTGGAGCGGCCCGCCAGCTCCGCCACGCTCCCTCACCGGAGCGGCGCCCCTAGCGCGCGGCTCGTGCTCACCATGCCCGCGGCCAGCAGGCACACGCACAGGCACGCCTCGAGCGTGGAGCGGCCCGCCAGCTCCGCCACGCTCCCTCACCGGAGCGGCGCCCCTAGCGCGCGGCTCGTGCTCACCATGCCCGCGGCCAGCAGGCACACGCACAGGCACGCCTCGAGCGTGGAGCGGCCCGCCAGCTCCGCCACGCTCCCTCACCGGAGCGGCGCCCCTAGCGCGCGGCTCGTGCTCACCATGCCCGCGGCCAGCAGGCACACGCACAGGCACGCCTCGAGCGTGGAGCGGCCCGCCAGCTCCGCCACGCTCCCTCACCGGAGCGGCGCCCCTAGCGCGCGGCTCGTGCTCACCATGCCGGCGGCCAGCAGGCACACGCACAGGCACGCCTCGAGCGTGGAGCGGCCCGCCAGCTCCGCCACGCTCCCTCACCGGAGCGGCGCCCCTAGCGCGCGGCTCGTGCTCACCATGCCGGCGGCCAGCAGGCACACGCACAGGCACGCCTCGAGCGTGGAGCGGCCCGCCAGCTCCGCCACGCTCCCTCACCGGAGCGGCGCCCCTAGCGCGCGGCTCGTGCTCACCATGCCGGCGGCCAGCAGGCACACGCACAGGCACGCCTCGAGCGTGGAGCGGCCCGCCAGCTCCGCCACGCTCCCTCACCGGAGCGGCGCCCCTAGCGCGCGGCTCGTGCTCACCATGCCGGCGGCCAGCAGGCACACGCACAGGCACGCCTCGAGCGTGGAGCGGCCCGCCAGCTCCGCCACGCTCCCTCACCGGAGCGGCGCCCCTAGCGCGCGGCTCGTGCTCACCATGCCCGCGGCCAGCAGGCACACGCACAGGCACGCCTCGAGCGTGGAGCGGCCCGCCAGCTCCGCCACGCTCCCTCACCGGAGCGGCGCCCCTAGCGCGCGGCTCGTGCTCACCATGCCCGCGGCCAGCAGGCACACGCACAGGCACGCCTCGAGCGTGGAGCGGCCCGCCAGCTCCGCCACGCTCCCTCACCGGAGCGGCGCCCCTAGCGCGCGGCTCGTGCTCACCATGCCCGCGGCCAGCAGGCACACGCACAGGCACGCCTCGAGCGTGGAGCGGCCCGCCAGCTCCGCCACGCTCCCTCACCGGAGCGGCGCCCCTAGCGCGCGGCTCGTGCTCACCATGCCCGCGGCCAGCAGGCACACGCACAGGCACGCCTCGAGCGTGGAGCGGCCCGCCAGCTCCGCCCCGCTCCCTCACCGGAGCGGCGCCCCTAGCGCGCGGCTCGTGCTCACCATGCCCGCGGCCAGCAGGCACACGCACAGGCACGCCTCGAGCGTGGAGCGGCCCGCCAGCTCCGCCACGCTCCCTCACCGGAGCGGCGCCCCTAGCGCGCGGCTCGTGCTCACCATGCCCGCGGCCAGCAGGCACACGCACAGGCACGCCTCGAGCGTGGAGCGGCCCGCCAGCTCCGCCACGCTCCCTCACCGGAGCGGCGCCCCTAGCGCGCGGCTCGTGCTCACCATGCCCGCGGCCAGCAGGCACACGCACAGGCACGCCTCGAGCGTGGAGCGGCCCGCCAGCTCCGCCACGCTCCCTCACCGGAGCGGCGCCCCTAGCGCGCGGCTCGTGCTCACCATGCCCGCGGCCAGCAGGCACACGCACAGGCACGCCTCGAGCGTGGAGCGGCCCGCCAGCTCCGCCACGCTCCCTCACCGGAGCGGCGCCCCTAGCGCGCGGCTCGTGCTCACCATGCCCGCGGCCAGCAGGCACACGCACAGGCACGCCTCGAGCGTGGAGCGGCCCGCCAGCTCCGCCACGCTCCCTCACCGGAGCGGCGCCCCTAGCGCGCGGCTCGTGCTCACCATGCCCGCGGCCAGCAGGCACACGCACAGGCACGCCTCGAGCGTGGAGCGGCCCGCCAGCTCCGCCACGCTCCCTCACCGGAGCGGCGCCCCTAGCGCGCGGCTCGTGCTCACCATGCCCGCGGCCAGCAGGCACACGCACAGGCACGCCTCGAGCGTGGAGCGGCCCGCCAGCTCCGCCACGCTCCCTCACCGGAGCGGCGCCCCTAGCGCGCGGCTCGTGCTCACCATGCCCGCGGCCAGCAGGCACACGCACAGGCACGCCTCGAGCGTGGAGCGGCCCGCCAGCTCCGCCACGCTCCCTCACCGGAGCGGCGCCCCTAGCGCGCGGCTCGTGCTCACCATGCCCGCGGCCAGCAGGCACACGCACAGGCACGCCTCGAGCGTGGAGCGGCCCGCCAGCTCCGCCACGCTCCCTCACCGGAGCGGCGCCCCTAGCGCGCGGCTCGTGCTCACCATGCCCGCGGCCAGCAGGCACACGCACAGGCACGCCTCGAGCGTGGAGCGGCCCGCCAGCTCCGCCACGCTCCCTCACCGGAGCGGCGCCCCTAGCGCGCGGCTCGTGCTCACCATGCCCGCGGCCAGCAGGCACACGCACAGGCACGCCTCGAGCGTGGAGCGGCCCGCCAGCTCCGCCACGCTCTTCCCGCGCACGGTCAGCAGCAGCCGCGTGTAGTGCAGCGCCGCGTCGCGCGCGTCCTCGTCGCCCGAGCCCGCGAAGCGCAGCCCGAGCGCGAAGCACGCGCCGGCCACTATGTTGCAGTACGCTTGACTGTGGAGAAATACTCAACATAACAAACAGTCCGTGGACACATACGTACTATCTGTTAATTCCTATAATAGGCAGAATTATTCATGTTACAATTTATAACATAGTGTGACTATATGGATAGAAAACCTTCAAATGGTCACAATAAACAATAAAGTAAGACAAATTAATTATAATCATAAAAAGATATGTGACTGGGTCATTGTCAGATTTAGGTTCGCGTCTTTTCGGTGGGCATATCAACAGTTAAGGTTAAGGTAACACTAGGTTACTGTATCTTAAGATTGAAACTCACTTCATAGCTTCATAGTCGATGTTCTCATCAGTCGGCTTCACGAAACAATACGGTCTTATGGTCGAAGGCACCTGGTTCTCGATCCACTCCTCACTAGCCTCTATGCTGTCCCACATTATCAGTCCTGGGGAAAATTATAGATTTAGATTAGATTTAGATTTCATTTATTACACAATACAAGACTTCATTATAAATTACATTTAAGTCAATTTAAAAGAATCCCTATTGTGGTCGTCAATACATTGAATAGAATAATAACACACAATAAAACAATTAAACAAAAGAAAAACAAGCATAAATTAAATAAAAATAGCATTTCAAGTTTCACCCAAGAGGATCGTCATACTGTTACTAATGTAGGCATTGATAACAATATAATAATGGATAAAATACGAAATTACCTACCTATTTATCTAAATACTTAAAATGTCAAAAAACTCAAAAATACTTAATAATATAGATCCATAAAGAACAGACAATAGTGATGTCGACACCAAATAAGGAAACCAATATGTTCGAAGTTTCTTGAAAAGGGATCAAATTCTTAAAGAAGCCTTAAGTTTTAAAATGTTTTGATTTCAAATTATGACAAAAGAATTAATGACACCAATAAAGTTATTAAAGGATACGATGATTTTATTAAAGTTTTAGATAGTAACATAGCCATTTTATTGTGTATAGTAGAATTTAAGCGGAAGAAACAAGTTTTTGTCTTGAAAATGGTCGATTCGGAGTGATGTTTGAAACGATATTTCTTAATGAAACATCCAAAAACATACATTTATATTAAGAGTGACATTTGACATTTCGGAGACCTCACGCTACACTAGCGCCTCTAGCGGCGAATTCATACGCGATAGCCCTCATTGGTTGATGCTGACCTCGGGCTATGATCCTCAGCATGAGCAGGTCGGGGCGCACGAAGTCGAGCAGGTAGGCGGTGGCGGGCGGGCTGAGCCAGCCGGCCACCGCCTCGTTGCTGGAGCGCAGGTACATGAGGCCCAGCGCGAGCGTGGCGCCAATAATTTGGATACCAATTTTGATTCAACATCCCTATTGGTTGATGCTGACCTCGGGCTATGATCCTCAGCATGAGCAGGTCGGGCCGCACGAAGTCGAGCAGGTAGGCGGTGGCGGGCGGGCTGAGCCAGCCGGCCACCGCCTCGTTGCCGGAGCGCAGGTACATGAGCCCGAGCGCCAGCGTGGCGCCCGGCGACGTCACGTCCAGGTTCACGGTGCCGCCCTCGCGGATCGCGTACGAGCTCTGCTTGAACTTGTCGCGTTGTGCGCCTGGTTAACAACAAACCATTGACCCTTCTGATCATTAGGCCCCCGTAATTTTCGGGACAACGCGGACTAGCTAGTGTTAGAAACATTTTTTTATCGATATCGATAGTTGTGCTACGGAATAAATAAATAAATGTATAGTTTGTATAAAATAGGGTATTAAACAAAGGTCTACCTTTCCACTTTACTCGGAAAACATAAATCTTTATTTTATATATTTTAAAGTCTTTATAAATAAAAATAAATAAATAATTAGAGGACAATATAGGGCCAAACAGAAATGAGTAAATAATTCATAAAAGTTAAATGATAATATAATAACAGTAATCAATAACTTCATCATTCAACTGGCATATATATAAACGTTAACCAAATAGTTAACTTCGTTAATCGATAATTCGATAAATAAAATAACGTCGTTAAACGTTAAAGCGTTACTTTTTGGGCCATTTAACGGAAGGTAACGTTAATCGTTAACTCCTGACGCGCCTCACTTGCATCGTCTGTTTCACTGTGCGCCAATAGCGCGCGCCTACGCCGCCCCGATCGAACGGACAGATCCTGGTTATAGCCGCGCGGTACGCAGTGTTCCTTTGATAAAATATGTACTTAGTTAACGGATTAACGGAACTTTGGGCAGTTATCGGAAGTTAATGAGTCCGTTAACAATTTTGCAAGTTAACTTAAAAGTTAATCCGATATATGAATGGTTAATTTCGTCAACGAATACGGATTAACGAGTTAATCCAGCTCTGGGCATATAAAAGCTATTATATTAACCACGGATATCATAGCGTGCTCAAAAATAAGTATTACACACAATAAACACACGCACGCACACTTTCACTTGTACTCTCAATATAATATACTTTTCTGTGTTCATTGCTGTTAATTATAAGGTCAGCATCTACGTATTGTTAAGGGATGTTTAGTGTTGCACTGGCTGTTATTTTATAAGGTTCTGGCAGAATACCAGCGCTGTGGCATGCCCCAGCATTTATGCTGAGCCAGCGCCTATTCTCTGCCACGACACATGGCTTATCTGATTAGTTTCTAAGTCTTAGTTCTTAAGTAGTTGCATGTTATTACTTATATACTGTCAGAGTTAATATTTTATTTTATTGTAGTACTGTGTTATGCCATGTATGTTGTGGATATGAATAAAGAGTTTATCTATCTATCTATCTATCTATGGCGAATTTTTTTTTTGCATTCTTTCTTACCAGGTTGCCTCTGCGCGCGCTCGCCGCCGAGCATGTACGTGCGCAGCGCGGTGGCGTGCGCCGACGCCGGCGCCGCCCCCGCGCCCGCGCGCGTGCACACCAGCCCCAGCGCCAGCCCCGCCGCCAGCGCGTAGCCCTCGCGCTCCGCACACGACTCGGGCTCCGGCCCGGGCGGCTTGCCTGCCGCCAACGATAGCATATTCGGTTACCACAATTACTTATCGATTTATTTAATGGGTCAATCAACTTTTTCTTGTTGTTATTCTGTCCCGTCAGCGAGGAGACGATAGTAACCGAGTCTCTTAGAAAAATATTTATAATATGGACTTCAAGCCTGCTCAAAAGATGACTCATGTCCAAATTGATTTATGCTCATCGCTAAAACTCATGTTTAGTAAATTTAAACCCTATAAAATCACAGTTTTAAAGAGTGACTCAGGAGACGTTACCATGGTAACGAGCAACAAAGATTAGTTGATCCACCCATTTACATATTATAAACATATATACAATAGATAGGAGACACAGGAAGAAACGACAATAGAGAGATCTCTCAGGGACCGAAGTCCAATGAGAGTTGGTTAGAAGTTATATTTATGCAACTAACTTAAGAAACTTCGATAGCGCGATGCAGAACATGTCAGATTTGACAGTTGACGGGAGTGATGCCACAGCATCCTCGGTTATCACAATTACTAATCGATTTATCTAATATCTTTATACGAGAAATTACTGTATTTTTTTTGGGATCTCGACAAAGACTTACTGTTCCCCCCTAAAAACCCTCGTTTTTGGGGACGAACAATCAATCTAGCTAGATCTGATTCCGGGAAAAACGCCCTAAATGACAAAATAAAAGATTGTCAATTCTATAAAAATTATATCGCTACAAAACTTATCCTTATCATGTACGAAATACGTACCAATTTCCAAAAGCAGAACTTGCGCTAAATGCGCGTGGTGTGTGCCTTGGTAAACGAGCCCCAACCCAAGCAAAGCGGACACCAATATTCCGTGCTGTATGTCCAATTCTACGTGAGTTGGAGGCAGTAATGCTTCCAGGTGGATGCTCATCATTTTTGTAGCTTGGAGGTCCATGGTGCCTGAGGAAAAGACATTTTTAATATGTATACTAGCTTTTGTCCGCAAATTCCATGGCGTGGAAGCATTTATCACTTTTGAATCGTCAGTTATATCACGACATAGCATAAAACAAAGTCGCTTTCTCTGTCCCTATATCCCTATGTATGCTTAAATCTTTAAATCTACGCAACGGATTTTGATGCGGTTTTTTTTAATAGATAGAGTAATTGAAGTTTATATGTATAATACATGCATCAGAATTGTACCCGTGCGAAGCCGGGGCGGGTCGCTAGTATTACATAAATTGAATCTAATTTATTCAAAGCAATTTATGGATGCATATGAAATTAAAAAAAAGAAATGAATTACTGTAATGTATGTCACAGGAGAGTATAATAAATTCACAAAAAGATCGTGAATATGTAAAATAAAAACATAAAAAATATAATCTAGACAGTTTCTAGAATAAAGTCTGAATGTCAAGAGGAAAATTTAACGTCAAAATCAAATGTCATAGTTATGAAAATAGTCATTAAGATGTAATTTCATAATTATTAATTAATCATTAGTATTTCAACCACAATTATACCCACGGTGCTTTATCATTCATGTAGTCTTTTGTGCTATAATATGCTTTCGATATGAGTCTACGCTTTACATAAGTCTTGAATTTATTAATAGATAAATTAGTCACGTTTGTTGGTAGTTTATTATAAAACTTTACACAATTACACATGAATGATTTTCTTATTTTTGGAGTCGAGTGGAGGGTACCGCAAGCTTATATTTGTTTCTAGTATTAATATTATATATGTCACAGTTCTGCCTAAAATTTACAATATTTTTATGTACATACACAGTATTGTCATAGATGTATTGACAATGCATTGTCATTATATTAATGTCCTTGAACTTATCTCTAAGTGAGTCTCTATGTTTCATCTTATATATTGCTCGAATAGCCCTCTTTTTACCCACGACTGAACGGAGAAGGTATATGCGTTTAGGGTGAGAGGTTGTTTGTTTGTTTGTTTGTGTGTGCACATCAATATCTTCAAAACGGCTTGACCGATTTAGAAGCGGTTTTCGGCAATAGATTTGTAGTTTAGTCGGGACGAATTTTAGCTGGGTGTTACGATGATAACTCACCAGGGGGCGCTGCAGTAAACATTTTTCACCGTACATCAGTCGTGGGTTTTTCAAATTTTTTAATTTTGTTTTTTTGCAGAATAAAAACAGTATTTTTCTCTGCAGATTCTCGAGTGATCAATGATAATAAAGAGTCACCTCTGTAGGTAGCCGCGATGCCCAGAAGGAGTCCAACGCTGATCATCTCATTGCAGCGTACGAGGTATTCGTACATATTCATAAAAGGCATGTCCTTCAGGTGCCCATTAAGACCTAGGGCCATTAGGAATCCGGCGTGCTCGGTTGACATTTCTTGTGTGCCCTGCAAATAAACATAACCATCAGCGTTTTCCTGATTGTATAATAATAATAATAATATGAGAATAACGGTTGGAACTCACTTGGAAAGTCACTATTTGCGACATGTTTCATCTGTCATTTCCTGATACCACTCGATAGCGAGTGATACCACTCGATAGAGAGTGATACCACTCGATAGCGAGTGATACCACTCGATAGAGAGTGATACCACTCGATAGAGTGATGCCCGGAATACACGAGGCTAGTTTTTCAAGCCCGAATAGCAAGCCAGTGCTAGTAAGCTTGTGTCTATGTTGCCAAGGTCAAGTGCGAGTCGAATTCGCGCACGAAGGGTTCCGTACCACTATCGAGAGAGACTGCGGAGAGTGTGCTCAGGAGCTCCATGAGCTCATACCGCCTTCCCCCTTCTTCTATCGGACATCCAGACATACGGCTGGATACCATCCTTACTTGGTCGAAATTCCTCTTATTCGAACCAAGCGCTTTGCATCATCCTTTATAATGCGCACTTCTAAGGTTTGGAATTCTCTGCCGGCGTTTGTGTTTCCGAGCTCATATAACCTAGACCTTTTTAAGGCACGAGTGAATAGGCACCTTCTGGGTGAGCTCGCTTCATCGTCGGCCTCATCTTTGCCCCCTGGCTAGATGCTGGCCAAGAGCGATCCCATTTTTAATAATAAAAAAAAAACTATAAAACGACAAAAAATCACGTTTGTTGTATGGGAGCCCCCTTAAATATTGAATTTAATTGTTTTTTAGTAGTTGTTATTATGGCGGCAACATAAACACATCGTCTGTGAAAATTTCAACTGTCTATCCCGGTCCATGAGATACAGTGACAGACGGACGGACAGCGGAGCCTTAGGGTGGGTTGCACCAAACCGTCTGTAATCGTAAACGGTGTTCGTTAAAATCAGATTGTATGGAAAGTTTGACAAGTTTCTATGAGATGACAGCTGCCGGCGCCATATTTGTCGATGACCGGCCTGTGATCGTATGTTGGTGCAACCGACCCTTAGTAATAGGGTCCCGTTTTACCCTTCGGGTGCGGAACCCTAAAAAGGCGGTAAATTACAGTAATAAGTATATGATTATAATGACTGCATTTAACTGCTATACCTACTTGACATATTACTATTTCCTAATTAAATGTGAACTAATATTTTATATAATAAAATGTTATATAATATAAATTTGATATCCCTATCTAATATCTATAATTAATTAAATTGTAATTTCCGCAAGTTGCATGCTATTAGGCTATTACTATAATTGTAACATATAGGCTATTTAAAATGTGCAATGCCCTACCAGGGTCCATGTGAAAGCAATATAACTATATAAGATCTACTGTATTTACCATGGTTGCAATAAATAAATAAATAATAACTACTCACTAGTGACCGACCGAAACATGTTATTTTGCCGAAACCGAAACCGAAGGTTCGGTTTCATTGTAGTTTCGGCCGAAACCGAAACCGAAACCGAACCTTTTATAAAAAAAAAAGTCCTTAAAAAGTCGAAAAAATGTTAGTAAGTTTTTTTCTAAAATTAATACCTCGCCGACCTATAATTACAGGTTTCTACTTTCAAAGATTTATCACAATGAAATTTCAGCACAGTTACAGAGGTTCTGTTTGAAAATTTAACTACCCTATAAATAAAGTGAAAAAAATACATTATTTGTAACAAAAAGTTAGCGATTTTGTAAGTTTCGGCGCGGCCGAAGGGTTCGGCCGTTTTTGGCCGAAACCGAAACTCGGGCCGAAACTTGATTTTTTGGCCGAAACTGGCCGAAACCGAAACCGAAACCGAAACCGAAATTTCGGTCGGACACTACTACTCACCCTTGGTTTGTTGTAGACAACCCAACTAGAATCAATACTAGTTCCAGTCATAGGCACCAGCGCTAAGCCCGCCGCCACGCCGTTATGGAAGCTCGGCCACAACAGTGTATGCGGGCCGGGCTCCGCCCCAGTGATGGTGGCGGCGCGGGGCGGAGGCGCCCGCCCCGACACGCACAGCGGCGGGAGGGTTAGCGGCTCCGTGGGCGCGCAAGGCAGGCTGCGCAGGGTTAACATGCCCCTGCAACCGTCGATGGGTTAAACCATAGAATTAGAACAGACAGTAAGTAAGTAAGTAAGTATTTTATTTGTGATACACAGGTTACATGATAGGATGTCAGAAATAATGAGTTAGACAGTCCTCTGTGATCTACCCACAAGGGTGTACAAATATTTGGCCTTAAAAATTAAACATTACCTATACATTAGACTATGATTTTACAGTGTTGACGCTTACATATTTATTAAAACAAAATATATTATTTTATTATTTCAAATTTCTTAATTATAGTTATTATCGAAGTGGGAAATACAATTTTGAATTTACGTTTAATTATTTAAGATGTTTTTGTCAAGAAAAAAATCAGAAATGCATTCATGTATATTTTTCTACTCATCGACTTCAATGTTTGAATTAAGATATCGTAGAGGAAACTAAAATCACATACATTTCTCTATTGGTTCTCTTCAAGTGAACTCTTATGAAATAGGCCAATCAAGTGTCGCCTTTTACTGTACTCTTATGAAATTGGCTAATCACGTGTCGCCATTACAGTACTCTTATGAAATTGATCAATCACGTGGCGCCGCGGCATAGAACAGAAGACATCAACGAGCGTCCTACCCACGTGCCTAAACTTCATTTTCGGAAGACTAGTCTGTTTAATTGTTTCGGTTTGTTTAATTAATTTCCGTACAAAAAAAAGGCTCGGCAAGCCTCGTGATCTAATCGCGGTTCTCGACTAAAAAAGCATACATTATATAACGATTGCATAAACTACTATTTTATTGTGTCTAGTTGAAAAAGTTCTTTAAAGAAATCATATAAAACGATTTAATGTCGTAAGCGCAGCGTTCCTCGATGGACGCTGTGATTACGTTGTCCGAGTTCGTGAGTGTGTGTCTAGGACGCCAAATGCAGCCTTTCCCGTGTGGTCCACTTGACGGGGAACCGAACTGCGTGCACGACAATGAGGGCTTTGCCCGATTGTCCGATAGATGGCGCTGTGCCGGTCGAGGCGGTTTCTGCATCGCGCTAACGATGTGTCGCCGTTATCATAAATGATACTATATATTATCAATTATATAGATCAATGATAGTATAATATCAATTACGATAACGTCGACACATCGTTTTGAACGAAATTATAATTGATATTTACTTTATTGATTTATTTATTTTTCAAATACACTGTAAAAAAAACTATTACATAATTAATCAATTATAGTCTCTTAATTGCACAAATATATGCTAAGTATGTTCTTAATGAGAGCTATCGCGTATGAATTCGCCACTAGAGGCGCTAGTGTAGCGTGGGGTCTCCGAAACGTCAAATGTCACTGTTTGTGGTCGCGCTACGCGGGTTAATATCTAATTGGAACAATATGGTGACTATTTTGACGACCGGTTTAGCTTAGTGGGTAAGTACACCTGTGAAGCTGACGGTCCTGGGTTCGAATCCCGATCAGGGCAAATATTTGTGTGATGAGCATGAATATTTGTTTCTGAGTCTTGGATGTTTTCTATGTATTTAAGTATTTATGTCTATTAAATATATCGTCGTCTAGTCGATTTGTGTAAGATTGTCCTCTAATATTTATTTTGCAATACCTGAGCTTGATTATGGCAAATATGAGTTAAGGGTCAATGACTTTGAGACAGATTTGTCTTTCGGAAATTTATTTCCTCCTTTTTTCCGAACAAAACGAGACCGCGCTACAATGCGGTATGCTCGATATTTTTACGGTACGGTTTTAAGGTATTGAATATGATTTAAATGTAAACTTCGTTCTCATGTCCATAATAACCAATAACAATTTTTGACAGCTGGACCTTACTCGACGGTGGCGCCAACTGGTGAGCACAAAAACGATAGCCATCGATCGACGGGGATCGATATGTCCATCGTCTACCGGTCCCTGGGATCCCCGGGAACATAACAAAAGAATGCTATTGTTTATTTTTTCTCCGGAGGACGACGGCTTAAATGACATTATGAAAATTGAATGTCAAACAAGTTACACAAACTGAAAAAAATATATCGTTGGTAAGGGTTGTCTGGTAGATCTCGCTCATTAGCGATAAGACAGCCTGTTGTCCACCTCTGCTTATATACCGCTATATTATGTTTATAACCTGTTTTGTATTGTTATTGAGGTGTGCAATAAAGAGTATTTGTATTGTATTGTAAATCATCATTCTTCCAACGTCATACCGGTTATGTATCACTACATAGTATAAAACAAAGTCGCTTTCTCTGTCCCTATGTCCCTATATCCATATGTATGCTTAAATCTTTAAAACTCCGCAACGGATTTTGATGCGGTTTTTTTTAATAGATAGAGTGACTCAAGGGGAAGGTTTATATGTATAATACATGCATCAGCATTACACCTGTGCGAAGCCGGGGCGGGTCGCTAGTCTTACGAATATAAGAGCCCAGAGGGGCTACCGCGAACCGAAAACGAACGAAGTTCGAATATCTCCCTCTCTGTCGCACTAGTTAGCAAATGAACCGAAAACGAACGAAGTTCGAATATCTCCTTCTCTGTCGCTTTGCTAAGGCGGCAGCCCCTCAGGGTCAGCTTTGACTTGACACTATAATTCCAAGATGTCGGCTTGGATAAATAAAAAGGCTATTTAATTTAATTTATTTAAAAATGTCGGTAATATTTTGATTTCATTGTTATTGAGTACATAAATTATTTTTTAAAAAAAGCATGTAATTACCTAGATTTAAGATACATTATTGAGTGCCCTTACAGGGTGTCATGTACCTACCATACTTGTCTTGTAACACCTTAATGTATTATGAACATGACTACAATGGAATAAAGAAATAAAGAATAAAGATTTGGAACGTTGATAAGTATGTAACTGAAAATGTATCTATTTTCGGAAAACTACTTAGTTACGATAATTAAACAATAAATATGCATATAATATCTATTTATTTGTATTACACTCGATTTGAATGAGTCTTCTAAACTAAGTTATTGAACCAGTAGACAAGATGGCGGCAGCGTCCTAATCCATCACGCTTCTAAAAGTATTCAGTAACAGTTACATTCAGTATGAGCCGCAGTGACTCACTTCTATGCTCCTCGGAGTGTTTACTGAAGACGACCTCTCTTTTGTTTCTTCGTCCTTATATTCACTGTCCTTGTCTTCTACAGTCATCGCTGCCGTCGAACTGTCAACAGTACTGCGTGCTTTCCTTTGAAGTTTACACATTTTAGGCATCATTTCCGTGTCTCCAATCTCAACTGGATCTTCAGCTATAGAATTATTAGTAACACTGCTGTCGCCATTATCTCCATCTTTATTTGTATCGTCACTTGAAATCACTTCAGAATCAAGTTTAGGATTATTTATATCATCGTCACTTGGAAACACGCCTTCATAATCAAGTTTCGCATCTTCATCGTCTATGGCAAAATTTGTATCGACATCTTCAGATATTTTTCGTATCAATCCACCGTCAACAAAGTAGCATACTGATACGCAACACAGTAAAATTATAATTAACTTCATCATTAAAGTCAGTGCCGTCGAATAAGTTAAACTGAAGATTAATCTACCGTTCTCGCTCTTTTAAATCGTTGACCTTTTAATCTCTTGTTGCTTATACAAGCAACGTTATCTTAAAAATTCACAGCGGAATTCCAAGTAAACACTTGCAACAGTCGTGAAACAGGAAAAAACATGTGCAGATTTAAAGAAAAAAAAAACCCGGACAAGTGCCTGTCGGGCCACGCGCAATGAAGGGTTCCGTATCCCGATCTGTTAAATAGTTCAATGAACTAGCTTTTATTGTGTACGTAGTAGAATTTAATACATAAAACCGGCCAAGTGCGTGCCGGTTCGCGCACAATGAAGGGTTCCGTACCAACACCTACTAGTACACATTTAAAACCACTATCCAATACATTGAATCTAAAATAGTAGTATCTTTATTGGGAACTCACGGCACTTACGACCTTTTCTTTGGGAAAGACAGTTTTAAAGCGAAAACTTAAAAACCGTAAAACCTGTCTTGTTCAAACCAAAAATCTTTGGAAGTATTTATTAATGCACACCACCTCAATTTTTTTCAGAATTTTAAACTTCATAGTTTGGAAATTAGAGTGGGTGGGGGAGGCACACTTTTTATAAATTTGACAGCTAATATCTCATCAACGGTTGACTTAAATGGAAAAGTTTTTTAGAAACCTCCATATCATTTTTAAAGGCCTATCCATCGATATCCTACACGACTATGTGCGTTGAAATTTTTTTTTCATCCACCGGTTAGAGAAAGTTAAGAATACACCTTCCCATTAAATTTTATAATTGTAGTGATTATAATCTCCGAGTAAATCGGCTGTGACATACGGACGGACGAACGGACGGACAGACATGACGAAACTATAAGGTTTCCGTTATTGCCATTTTGGCTACGGAACCCTAAAAAAATAGATATGAATTTTACGTAAGTGGAATTAATATTAAGTACGCAGTTTTTTATCGCATGGTATGGGGATTGGGGACTGTCGTTACTTTAGGTCTGTGGGTTAACCTTAAATAATCCTAGACGTCATTCCCACACGTACAATCGACGGCAAAAATATGTTTACACTTTTGCACCTTCATCATCATTTCAGCCGAAAGACGTCCACTGCTGAACATAGGCCTCCCCCAAGGCTCGCCATTGAGACCGGTCCTGTGCCGTTCGTTTCCACCGGATTCCCGCGACCTTCACCAGGTCATCACTCCACCTTGTCGGAGGCCTACCGACAGCTCGTCTTCCGGTGCGTGGACGCCACTCAAGCAGTTTCTGGCCCCATCGACCGTCAGTCCTGCGAGCAATGTGCCCTGCCCACTGCCACTCAAGTCTCGCAATTTTGAAGGCTATGTCGGTGACCCCAGTTCTGCTATCCGTAGCAGAACTGGGGTCTGGAAGGAAAGGAAGGAAGCTTCATTCCTAATTCTATCACGCAGAGAAACCCCGAACATAGCTCTTTCCATTGCTCTTCAGGTGACCTTGAGCTTTCTTATGAGGCCCATCGTTAGCGCCCATGTCTCCGGTTTTTAATATTTTATGTCACACCTGGCCATAAAGTGGCAATTACCGCACGCTCCGCGCGCGGAAAATCCCACTTCCTGGCCAGAGGGTGACATCAAATTTTGTACTTACCTCGGGCGGTAATTAAGAAAGCCTCAGATCGCATAATTATCGCCCTTGCCTTCGGCTCGGGCGTCAAATACCTGCGATCTGAGACGTTCTTTGTTTTACCGCCCTTGGTAAGTAATGTACTATTGACTAACTTACCTGGCGACAGGCAGCGCCATAGTCCTTGTGCTGATGGCGAACAAATGTTTCTCCTGCTCTTCAATGAAGTCGTGGTCCGACACTTCGGGCCGCTGCGTCAGGTCGATGGTCACCGGTATCGAGGACTGGAGCAGGTTGAACACTTCAGCCATTCTGCACAATAGAGAATATGCGGAATTAATAACAATAAGATGTCTCAACTACTGAAGGGCAACCTTCCTTTGTGTCTCAAGCGCAAACTCGTTGATATGTGTATCCTGCCCGTCTTAACTTACGGTGGTCAAACCTGGTCATTGACTGAGATCCAGAAGTCCAAACTTCAGGTTTGCTAGCGGGCGATGGAGCACAGTATACTAGGTGTTCGCAGAACTGATCGCATCAGAAACACAGAACTGCGCTCCAAAACACGAGTTGTAGATGTAGGTGTCAAGACCGCCAAACTGAAGTGGGACTGGGCTGGACATGTCTGCCGTATACATCCGGAAAGATAGGCGAAAATAAGCACGCAGTGGACCCCACAATATGGCTACCGGAACAGAGGCAGACCAAAAAGGAGATGGCGGGACGACCTGGATGCGTTTTCCTTAACTTGGCGGGAACAAGCTAACAATAGTGCCGGATGGAGGAAAAGAGGGGAGGCCTTTGCCCAGCAGTGGGACACTTAAATAGGCTGGTTAAAAAAAAAGATGTCCCAACAAAGTCAGCAAGTACCTAGACTTGGCACACGAGGTGACCGCCATGTGGGATGTTGATTCAACGATCATTGTCCCGATAGTCGTTTCTGCGAACGGTCTTATAGCGTAGAGTCTCGACCAACACCTCAAGAGACTCTCGCTAGATGGCTGGGTCAAGGGTCAGATACATAGGGCGGTACTCCTGGACACGGCGCGGATAGTCAGGAGGTTCCTCTCTCTGTCGCCCGACACCACCGGTAGCTTGGGCCTCGCCTCGCTGCCGGCGCACCCTAGGTTAGGTTTTTATAATGATTTTATGTTTTAAATATTATTTTATATGTTACTTTTTATATAATTATTATAAAATGTAACCTAAGTCCCTAAATAAATAAAGAGAAGATGTCACTATATGGATAGTAGACCATCAAATTATGATAACAAACAATAAATTAATAAATATGCTCAAAAAAGATATGACAATTGGGAGTTTTGAATAATAATGTAATTCTTATTAATGACTAAAAGTAAATTAAAAACCACCATCAGGATTCTTATGTTTAAATAAACAAAAAAATATATAATAACAAAATGTACCTAAATGCAATATTTCACGACTAAGGGTCGGTTGCACCAACATACGATCACAGGCCGGTCATCGTCAAATATGGCGCCGGCAGCTGTCATCCCATAGAAACTTGTCAAACTTTCCATACAATCAGATTTTAACGAACACCGCTTACGATTACAGACGGTTTGGTGCAACCCACCCTAAAACAGTAAATTACTCGTTTCTCCATACAATGGTAGTACGGGCGCATAGTATAATTATGACGGCACATACTATGCTCAATTAGTATGGGAGTTTTGAGGGCGATTAGAGCGCTCGGATTCTATGCTGTACTTTGAAAAAAATGATGCATATATTCTCTATTTACGTCTAATTTAAAGACTAATTTTATAAACAAACTTATGAAGTTGCGGGCGTCTATAGGACTGGACCGTACGCTTGTCTGTGACCGTCGTTGTATAAAAATAAAAACCCCGAAAGAGACTCCACAATAGAGTCTTTTAGGCGTCGTCGTCCTGCCAGCGCCTGCGCAGCGACGACGCAACGTTCGCGCAGCGTGACGCTAGCGGCGTTTATTGAGGGTCAGCGTCTCACCAGCGCCCACGCAGCGACAACGCGACGTTTCTAACGTCTCTCGGAGAGCCGGTAAGTCATAGTGGAATGTCATCTCACTCAATTTAATTATTTCATCATCATCATCATATCAGCCGAAAGACGTCCACTGCTGGACATAGGCCTCCCCCAAAGAGTGGCACAACGACCGGTCCTGCGCCACCCGCATCAAGCGGACTCCCGCGATCTTTACCAGGTCATCAGTCCACTTTGTGCGGGGCCTACCCACGTTGCGCTTTCCGGTCCGTGGTCGCCACTCGAGAACCTTCAATTATTTATATGCTAAGAATACATTATTGGTCAGGATAATTAATTAGATTCTCTTTCTTTCTTGTAACTTCCAATACTAAGTAGTTGTTTAACCAATTCTTTTACATTGGAATAAATATATTTATTACTATTATCATCATCTTGACACTACAGAGAAATTCTAATCCGCTATGCAGGCTTCTTCAGGCGGGAAAAACTATGAGTCAGCAACAATAAAACAATCCGCAACAGGCTTCATCAATTAACCTTAATACATCAACTATAGTAAGTCCACCATCCAATTCCAATCCAACCCATCCAATTTGAATTCAACTGATTTGTATTTTTGTGTTTTGAAATTTGTATTTTGTAATGGACATTATTATTATTTATCTGACTGACGATTCCGAATGGAAGATGCATTTATTTTTCTGTTTACTTTTCATCGTGTTTTGTATTACTCTAGTTGACATTATGTTATTTTTATATTTATTTTTCCTGTTATGACGATCATGATAACAATTCTTGTAATTTTGACATGTGTGCAAATTTATAATGTAATTCCTTATCATGAAATAAATTATCTAAATCTAAATCATCAGGCGAAGTTTTTTGACAAGTTTAAATGCACAAATGTTGCCAAAGTATGGCCAGTGCGGTTCGTATCGATATTATTTAAGACCTTACTAGACTTACCGATCTTTCGGCGCAATTTATCGGGTACTTCTAGGTGCTTGCCGAGAACATCGAACATTGAAATTAGTAGTGTTTTAGTGAATGTATCAAATTGAAATTATTTGTAAACCTTATGATTTATTCCTATATAAAGGAACTCCATATTTAAATACCTTGTTTTATCCCTCTTAACGAGCCTTTACGCGTATTTTTATGTATATCTCATAGATTACAACATTGGAATAAGATTGGTAGTAAGTACAGCGTTTGCTTATCGATATGTTTTTATCGATATATATCGTCACTATTTTTTTTTACTCCTGGCAACATATTATTTATCAGTTTACTGCGCCTAATTGTGGATTTTAGCCTAAATAGGAGGGGCTACCGCGAACCGAAAACGAACGAAGTTCGAATATTTCCCTCTCTGTCGCACTTGCTAATTCGTGCGGCAGAGAGGGAGATATTCGAACTTCGTTCGTTATCAGTTCGCGGTAGCCCCTAGGGTTCGGGGCGATCCTTATTATACCACATTATTATAGTATAATGTGTTGGGCCATTAAAGGCGTGTAATTATTAATTAATTAAAATTAATTATTAGTATAAAGATGACGGCGGGAGCAATGGATCAGCTGCCTCATAATCGTCTTCAACGCAGCAAATAATGAGATAATTTCGAGGGGTGAGTGGTCAAATCCGATAAGTAATCTAAACGGTTTTTTGAAAATAGAACTCTGCATAATGGATGTTGAGTTCTTATTTCAAAAATCAATTATCTCGATTTATCGGGTTTGACCACTCACCCCTCGATTTGTAATGCACCGATACTGATTTTATTTCGGTTGCTTAACTTTAAGTTACATTGTAATTATTGTGATATTATACAAGGTCAAATTGGCAGACGAACCAACAGAATCGTTAGGCAAGTGTTGTCTGTCGAATCGTCAGAACGATAATGAGACTCCCGCCCAACGAGCCCGCCCTCGTGGTCGGTCACCGGTAGTGACGTCACACGGTGTTCGCCACTATCTTAAATCCAACTTTACATTAAGTTGGTACTATGACAATCAATTGACGATCCCGTATCGCTAAACTATCACTTTTCATGACAAATGTGATAATCCATATTGAAAGGGACCTTATGGCGGCCGGCACTTACGCCTTTATTGCCGCTGTTCCAATACAATAGTGAATAGGTGCAACATAAGCGCCTGCCGCCATAAGGTTCCTTTTGATGTGGATTATCACAAATATATAACCAAATTATTTAAATCCGCATTATTCGAGAAAATAGCTGACTCAGTAAAAATATTTTTTCAAAGATCTCTATTGTGGCATGAAGATTTTTTTGTATGTAAAATATTTTGGCGAAGTTTAAAAATGATTAGTAGCGACTTAGTTAATTAATCTCCCTTTTGGGTATCATAGTTGAAGAAAACTGTTGTAATAATACGTAAATAATGTTTTATTTATTATTTATTTATTTAATTAAGTTTAAATACAATTTATTGTTGTAACATAATTTAAACGGCATCGTTAAACCACAAGTGGTTTGTCTCGATGCACGATCCTAATTCTACTCTAATATAGGTTAATACAAATACAAAATCACTATCTTCACTTATACATCTATACTGTATCTAAATATATCTAAATTATTAGTCTTTTAATAATTTTAACATTTCTTTCTTAAGTACATTTGAAACATTTGTGGGTGTTATATTATTCTTACATTCTTTGGGTAGTTGATTTATTAAATTTGGTATTATATATTCAGACGTTCTACGGCCATAAAAGTTGTTGAATAGGGGTTTCTTTGGCATGCAATTAGTTACCTGTCTTGTAATTTTTGGGTGCTCAAAATTTTTGGGTGTTTCTGCGGGTATCGACTGCGTGATAATAACTTGTTTCTAACTTTTAAGTTACTGTCAAACAAAAGTAACAAAGAAATAACACGGGCGAAATGAACTATAGTTTCACATTGACAGATACAGTGTTGCCAGATGTAAATAAAGAAAATTGTTGTGGCTAATGTCGATATATCACTGCTGACCCTATATATGCCGAATCGGGACTGTAGGGCCAGCCGGTACGATCGATAGCTAAGAGGGATTGACGTCTGGAGAAATAATACTGACTGTAATTACATTAACACTGATTTTAATTCTCTTGAAATTATTAAAAACTGTACAAATCAACTTTAAACTAATTAAATTATAATAATATAAAAACAAACTAAAGACTTACCCCATTATTCATAAACGTCTATCAAATCTATATTAGTTAACTAGCCGATAAAGTTCGTTTATCCTTATCTGTCACTTTGACACATGTGTTTGTGAGACAGACTTTTTAGTTAGCAGAGGTTTGTTCATTTTTATGAATAAGGGGGTTTTTGATTAGCGTATGCTCGTGCCGGCGTTCAGTAGCGAATGTGTTTGAGGTGTGTGCGCGGCGTGTCGGCCAATCAGAGCGCGGGACGAGCAAGTGCTGTACAATTTGATATGCTAATTATTTGATAGAAATTTTTTTTGTAGGTAAAGTGGTGTAGCTAGTCAGTCATATTGACTTAGATAATTTTTCCATGATTATTAATTAGGTAGATTAGTCTTATTTGGGCTGTGTAAAAAACCTTATGGGTTTAAGCTCTTGTGCCTGATGGGCTTATTGTTATGTTAATTGCCGGAAGGGCTATAGTGCACCTGAGTGGTGTATATGGGTTTGTAATCCCATAATGCCAGAAGGGCGTTTTCTACCTACCTAATGCCTTAAGGGCTTGAGCTAGGGGATAATGAAGTTACACCAGGGATATTATTTATTTCCTATTCTACCTACTTACTAGTACGTTACGTTATTATTATGTAAGTATATAATAATAAACGAGCGAACTAAACTGGAGATAATAAAAACTTAAAATTTTAATTACACAAAGTAAAATGACAGCTAGCAGTAACATTTCGTTATTTAGGCTCGGTTTTATAAAGATCCGTTAGACCTTATGTCGGTTTGTTATGTCAAAAAATGTACTGAGGTTACTGAAATTTGATCAAACATTTGGTCTAACGGATCTTTATAAAACCCGGCCTTAGACATTATTCCATAAACGTTTTTTTTTTTGACGAACCAAATTAATTTTAAATGAAATTGTTTAAAATACAGACGGGTTGAGAGTAGCGGCTTAGAATGCAAGGCGAATATTTCTAGTGATGACGTAGTGGTCTAGGTAGCCTAGTGATAAGAGCGCTGGTGAAGCAACCCAGAGGCGCGAGTTAGATTCCCGTCTTAAGCTGCGTGCGAGATCACGGTCCATTTTTTTTTAATAAAATTAAAAAGTATAATATATGTACCTACATACAAAAAATAAATGTAACCGGTGATACATGGTTAAGTTTAATTAGTAAAAACTACTGTATTTTAACTATACTGTATTCTAACTATCTTGAGACAGGTAGGCCACAGCAAAATGTCATCTTGCTCGAATTTGGAGCAGCCCAACCTGCTGAACCTTACAGAAGACCACAGCCATAATAACATTATCTACTATACAAGTATGTAGTGTTGTGTTGCTGGAGGTGAGTAGGGGTGAGTGGAGTTGTATTTAAAAAAATGTTCTTTTATCAAGTGACAATTATCGAAATGTATTTAATCATATTCATCATATTCACCTTCATCGTATTCAACTTCGCATTCTGTATAAAGACACTCATGTTCGTAATGACCCTTGCGCAAACAATTATAACAAATTCGTTCGTTCATTAACTGAAATATATCCCTCTCACACTGCTGGTCACCCAAGAAATCATAGAAACTTTGTAACGTAGGTAAGTCGCCCCAGGCGTGACTGGGGCCAACGCTCTCACTCTCAGCCATTTTACCTCGTCCTCTTTATCTAACTTGCCGCTTAAAACGTGTGTCAAAATTGAATCGAAATTACTCATATCTGACAATTTTATCAGAACATATAGTAAGTGTTCCGTTGTATGTAAAAGCTCTTTAATCGGTATGGATGTCGGCTGTTGCTGCTGCGTTTCCTTTCGACTCATAATTGAGTACAAAATGTTGTTTATTTCTATGTCATGAAATGACCCTGTTTTTTTCTCGGAGTCTTCACCATCATGGTTTTCTTTAGAGGTTTGAAGGGGCTTCAGCAGACGTTCGTCTTGTGAGATATTTTGCAACTTGATCAATGTACCAGAGTTATTTCCATGAAATTGTAACAGGTCCATTTTTGGTTGTTTTACTTCTTCAAAGCAAATGTTGTCTGGCTGACCGGCAACTTTAAGTTTCTTTAATTCATCTACCATATCTATCAGCTTTGCTTTAACTGAGATATATTCTTTTTCACCGCATGAAAAAACCTCCTTTAAATAATAATAATAACCCTCCATGTTCTTCAATGCTGACGCCAATTTCACAATTTCCAAATAAGCAGTTCTGAATATCACCCAATATTCATTTAAAGTGCTCAATGTAACTTGTATGTAACCTCTTGTTATACGTGACCTTGGGGAGGTTTTGAAGCCGGCAGCTGTTCTCATTATTAGATCGTATGTCTCTGTCACACATACAGCGTTCTTTTGCCATAGCCTATCATTTAAAGTGTCTGCAAAGCTGGTTTTCATTTCAATATATACATCTTCGCCTTGTGCAAATATGTCGGCTGTAAAATAAGTATGTGTAAGCAATCCTTCCGTTGCAGTTAACTTTAAGATTTCAAAATGTGTTGCCTTGAATTTCTGCCAATATTCATCCAGTAGGCTCATCATAATTTGCACTTTACCAGAATGATTAATTGATTTACTACGAACACCTTTCAGTAATTCTAATGTCTTCATTTGTTCAGTCACACGAGCTTCCATTTTCTCCGTTTATTTACTAAAATTATACAATAGTCCGCGGGACAAACACTAAATATTACTAAAAATAGTGAAGATGAACACAATTTAGATTACAGTATCGTCTTATTTCACTGTATAAGTAGTTTAACGAGGATAACGTTCCACGACTGAAGTCTGCTGTTTATTTCAATGCATTAATCTGATAGCTGCTGGAATGATAAGATTACATTTTACCACATAAAATGCCGCACGACGCTTTTAGCAGCCATTTTTTGCTTTTATTCTATGCAATAGAATTTAAGCGAAACGAAAAAACAGTTTTCGCTTGAAGTTTTTCCATTGGGAGCGATGTTTGAAGCGGTATTTTTCAATGAAAACTGCAAAAACGACCGCTTTAGCCTAGTTGGTAGTTATCTTGCCTTCGAATCCCGGTCAGAGCATGTATTTGTGTGATAAACACGAATATTTGTTTCTGAGTCTTGGATGTTTTCTATGTATTTAAGTATCTATTTATCTATATAAGTATGTATATCGTCACTTGGTACCCATAGAACAAGCTTTGCTTAGTTTGGGACTAGGTCGATTTGTGTAAGATTGTCCAAAAAATATTATTTATTATCACTATCATCACTATATAGTATAAAACAAAGTCGTTTTCTCTGTCCCTAAACCCTATATCCCTATGTATGCTTAAATCTTTAAAACTACGCAACGGATTTTGATGCGGTTTTTTTTTTAATAGATAAGAGTGATTGAAGAGGAAGGTTTATATGTATAATAACATCCATTAAATAGTGCACCCGTGCGAAGCCGGGGCGGGTCGCTAGTTTATTTATAAAAAATACATTAACTCTATGCTAGATAGTATATTAACGAAGAGGAAAATAATAGAATAGGTATTTACAACTTAATTCACACATAAAATTGCCTAAATAGATACGCGTTTTTAACGTATATGGCTAGCTGCGTCAAAGCAGCTCCGCCTGAGTATA
This sequence comes from Epiblema foenella, assembly GCA_963556455.1. NCBI lineage: Eukaryota > Metazoa > Arthropoda > Insecta > Lepidoptera > Tortricidae > Epiblema > Epiblema foenella. The sequence continues at coordinate 18,474,508 of OY747111.1, forward strand.
TGTATTTATTAAATAAGTACTTAATGAGAATAAACTATTTTTCTCAACGTTGACGTAAATTTTAATCCATAAGCAGTAACGCTGCTAACGTAAACTACAAATTTAAATTAAAGGAAAAAAGTGTAAAATTTAGACTCCGAGCAGGATTCGAACCTGCGACTTTCTGGCATACGCGGCCAATTGTTTTAGCCTGTGAGCTACCGGAGAATCACGCTCGGCCCCAAAACTCTTCAACCGTTCCCTCTTACAACGCCCTAGGGAGGCGTACAAAATATAATTAATAATTAAAAATATAATTATTATTCTCTTTATTTATTTTTGGTCTTAGGTTAGGTTTTTACAATATCTTTATAAAAATACACTTACAAAACACAAAAATATTATAAAATCCTAACCTACTGTGCCGCCGGCAGCGAGGCGGGGCCTAAGCTGCCGGTGGTGTCGGGCGACAGAGAGAGGAACCTCCTGACTTTCCGCGCCGTGCCCAGGAGTACCGCCTTCTGTGTCTGACCCTTGACCAGCCATCTAGCGAGAGTCTCTTGAGGTGTTGGCCGAGACTCCTCGCTATTAGACCGTTATTATTATTATACACTAGCAGCTACAAGCTGATGCGTGTATATCACTGCACTTGTCTTGTCTTGTTGTGTTGTATTATTAATTATATTTTGTAAGTCAAAGTATGCTGTTCTGAATATCTCCTATTAGTGTAATGTGATCCCTAGGATACAGCAGGTCAGCAGATTCAGACACAACGGCGTACCGGGCGTACTAGAGTGCTCCAGCGTGACATTTAGCGAATTTTACACTTTGCACATGTTACTTCTGAACATGGCAGCTCGCGAATCGTCGGGGATAGTGTAAAACCGCGATCTAGCACGGGTAAATACTGCGTAACTACACAACACCCATAGTGCAAAACCGCGTATCTAGCACGGGTAAATACTGCGTAACTACACAACAACCATAGTGCAAAACCGCGTATCTAGCACGGGTAAATACTGCGTAACTACACAACAACCATAGTGCAAAACCGCGTATCTAGCACGGGTAAATACTGCGTAACTACACAACAACCATAGTGCAAAACCGCGATCTAGCACGGGTAAATACTGCGTAACTACACAACACCCATAGTGCAAAACCGCGTATCTAGCACGGGTAAATACTGCGTAACTACACAACAACCATAGTGCAAAACCGCGTATCTAGCACGGGTAAATACTGCGTAACTACACAACAACCATAGTGCAAAACCGCGTATCTGGCACGGGTAAATACTGCGTAACTACAAAACACCCAACTTTACAGGAGAAGCTTAAAACGTTTTTTTACAGGATTTTATGTTTATCGGCGGGAAATCACAATTTGGCTACACTTCACGTATGCGATTTGTCATGATCGTGACACAATACGAATGTGACGAGATAATTTTGCAACCTTACCTGCATTTGTAATCCTTAGTACAAAGCAGACTGAGCAGTTTATCCAGAGGTTCCTTAATTAAGAAAGGCGAGCGAAAGTTCGCACGAAAGTGACATTTTGCGAACCTTCATTCTAAAGTATGCCAATCAACTATTTCTCGTTTGTTACCATAAATACGTCTCTTACACTTCACGTATGCGATTTGTCATGATCGTGACACAATACGAATGTGACGAGATAATTTTGCAACCTTACCTGCATTTGTAATCCTTAGTACAAAGCAGACTGAGCAGTTTATCCAGAGGTTCCTTAATTAAGAAAGGCGAGCGAAAGTTCGCACGAAAGTGACATTTTGCGAACCTTCATTCTAAAGTATGCCAATCAACTATTTCTCGTTTGTTACCATAAATACGTCTCTTACACTTCACGTATGTGATTTGTCATGATCGTGACACAATACGAATGTGACGAGATAATTTTGCAACCTTACCTGCATTTGTAATCCTTAGTACAAAGCAGACTGAGCAGTTTATCCAGAGGTTCCTTAATTAAGAAAGGCGAGCGAAAGTTCGCACGAAAGTGACATTTTGCGAACCTTCATTCTAAAGTATGCCAATCAACTATTTCTCGTTTGTTACCATAAATACGTCTCTTACACTTCACGTATGTGATTTGTCATGATCGTGACACAATACGAATGTGACGAGATAATTTTGCAACCTTACCTGCATTTGTAATCCTCAGGACAAAGCAGACTGAACAGTTTATCCAGAGGTTCTTCAATTAAGAAAGGCGAGCGAAAGTTCGCACGAAAGTGACATTTTGCGAACCTTCATTCTAAACTATGCCAATCAACTATTTCTAGTTCGTTACCATAAATACGTCTCCTGAATCACTATGATCTTATTAGGTTTCATTTTAATAAACAACTCGTGCTATGATTATGTAACTGCATTTTTTTGTTGCCGACGGGGCAGAATGCTGCGACCGAGATCCATTGCCTTAATTTTTTTTTATTGTATTTTATTTTATATCATAGTTTGTAGTTTCTTTTTGCTGGAATTTTATTGGCTTTATTTTGTAACTTTAATTCGTGGCAATAAATAATTTCTTATTCTGATTCAGAATAACAACAAGGAAAAGTTGATTGTCATCCTCAGAATTAAGGTTCGCAAAATGTCATGTTCACGCGAACTTTCGCTCGCCTTTATTAATTAAAGGACCAGAAATAAATATAATTTTGAAAGTACCTGTGATCCCTCGGATAAAGTAGACTCAACAGCTTAGTGTTGAGATGCTCCATGCCTGTGTTAGTATCGCTGTCTTCGTTCTTCGCCTGCGGTTCTTCAGTCGGCGCGCTGTTCAGAGAATAAGCTGTCTCTTTCTCTAGGACTTCGAGTGCGAGTGCTGCGGGAGGAAAAACATCTATAACATTCCCGAATATGACATCATCTTGTAATATATCGATTCGAATAATGTATTAAGTATCGATTTCAACATCCCTAAAATGTCGTTCAGCTTTTTGTTCGTGCAAAAACCGGTTTAGTTTTTTTTTTTACTAGGTGGCGTCAAAACCGTCATCGGTTTGCTCGAAACTATTGTTACGTTATCGTCTTCGATTACAATATTGAAATAACTTTGGTAGTAAAATGTTACATGAAATATACATATCTTACACGTATACTTTTTACTATCTTACTTATCGATACATTTCAACATCTTATAATTGTGGACTTTAGAGTAAATTAGAAATCATGTCAGTGTTTACGATAGTATTATAGTGTGAAAGTGACAGTTTACAAACGTGGAAAGTAACGAGTGTGACAGTTCATGTAGCTGGTATTTTTACGAACGTGACAATTCACGAATGCGTCAGTTCATGAATGTGACATTTTAACGAACGCGACAGTTCATGAAAGTGACATTTTAACGAACGCGACAGTTCATGAATGTGACATTTTAACGAACGCGACAGTTCATGAATGTCACATTTTAACGAACGCGACAGTTCATGAATGTCACATTTTAACGAACGCGACAGTTCATGAATGTGATATTTTAACGAACGCGACAGTTCATGAATGTGATATTTTAACGAACGCGACAGAACATGAATGTGTCAAAGCCGTTGTCTATCCATCCCGCAGATGTACGGGCACATAACAAAAGAATGCTAATATTTATTTTTTCGTCGGTCGAGGACGGGTTAACTCATTATTGCATGATTTAGTTTATAGGAAAGAAGTAGGTGTAAGTTCCAAACCTGTAAGTGAGAGAGCGTAACACTCGCCAACAAACTGCATATACAGTTTGGCGAGGTAAAATTATATGCCTACTGTAATTTATATTTTTGAGTTAAATAAATAAAAAAAAAATTATACAAAAGTGACAGTTCACTTATGTGAGAGTTCATTAATGTGACATTCCACGAACGTGACAGTTCACGCATGTGACATTTGACGGATGTGGCGTTGCGTCGCATACGGGTGAATCAACTTTTTAGTGCCACTCGTTGCCGTGGTTACGTCCAGTTGTCCAGGGGACAAAATTCGAATAAAATCGTGATTTTATGCTATTTAAGTTTATCAAACATATGTATGTTTGTGGTGCTTATAAGCTATTTCCATAATGCTCCATCTACTGAGCATGTTTGTAGAACTTAATACAACATTTTTTTGAACAAACTGCGCCACTAGTGTCCCTAGGACAACGGGTCAAGATAACAACACAAAAAAAGTTGATCCACCCATATTATACAAAAGTGACAGTTCACTAATGTGAGAGTTCATTAATATGACATTCCACGAACGTGACATTTCACGCATGTGACATTTGACGGGTGTGGCCTTGCGTCGCATACTCACACTCCATGTACTCGTGCTTGTGCCTGTGCTCGCGCGCCAGGTCCTCCCGCATGGCGAGCGCGCAGGCGCGCGGCGGCCACGCGGCGGGGGGCTGCTCATACTCACACTCCATGTACTCGTGCTTGTGCCTGTGCTCGCGCGCCAGGTCCTCCCGCATGGCGAGCGCGCAGGCGCGCGGCGGCCACGCGGCGGGGGGCTGCTCATACTCACACTCCATGTACTCGTGCTTGTGCCTGTGCTCGCGCGCCAGGTCCTCCCGCATGGCGAGCGCGCAGGCGCGCGGCGGCCACGCGGCGGGGGGCTGCTCATACTCACACTCCATGTACTCGTGCTTGTGCCTGTGCTCGCGCGCCAGGTCCTCCCGCATGGCGAGCGCGCAGGCGCGCGGCGGCCACGCGGCGGGGGGCTGCTCATACTCACACTCCATGTACTCGTGCTTGTGCCTGTGCTCGCGCGCCAGGTCCTCCCGCATGGCGAGCGCGCAGGCGCGCGGCGGCCACGCGGCGGGGGGCTGCTCATACTCACACTCCATGTACTCGTGCTTGTGCCTGTGCTCGCGCGCCAGGTCCTCCCGCATGGCGAGCGCGCAGGCGCGCGGCGGCCACGCGGCGGGGGGCTGCTCATACTCACACTCCATGTACTCGTGCTTGTGCCTGTGCTCGCGCGCCAGGTCCTCCCGCATGGCGAGCGCGCAGGCGCGCGGCGGCCACGCGGCGGGGGGCTGCTCATACTCACACTCCATGTACTCGTGCTTGTGCCTGTGCTCGCGCGCCAGGTCCTCCCGCATGGCGAGCGCGCAGGCGCGCGGCGGCCACGCGGCGGGGGGCTGCTCATACTCACACTCCATGTACTCGTGCTTGTGCCTGTGCTCGCGCGCCAGGTCCTCCCGCATGGCGAGCGCGCAGGCGCGCGGCGGCCACGCGGCGGGGGGCTGCTCATACTCACACTCCATGTACTCGTGCTTGTGCCTGTGCTCGCGCGCCAGGTCCTCCCGCATGGCGAGCGCGCAGGCGCGCGGCGGCCACGCGGCGGGGGGCTGCTCATACTCACACTCCATGTACTCGTGCTTGTGCCTGTGCTCGCGCGCCAGGTCCTCCCGCATGGCGAGCGCGCAGGCGCGCGGCGGCCACGCGGCGGGGGGCTGCTCATACTCACACTCCATGTACTCGTGCTTGTGCCTGTGCTCGCGCGCCAGGTCCTCCCGCATGGCGAGCGCGCAGGCGCGCGGCGGCCACGCGGCGGGGGGCTGCTCATACTCACACTCCATGTACTCGTGCTTGTGCCTGTGCTCGCGCGCCAGGTCCTCCCGCATGGCGAGCGCGCAGGCGCGCGGCGGCCACGCGGCGGGGGGCTGCTCATACTCACACTCCATGTACTCGTGCTTGTGCCTGTGCTCGCGCGCCAGGTCCTCCCGCATGGCGAGCGCGCAGGCGCGCGGCGGCCACGCGGCGGGCGGGCTGCCCTTGCACCGCGCGCACACGCTCAGTAAAGCCAGGCCCAACGCTGGGGGCAGGTTGTCCAGGTCCCGGGGGGTCACACCTGCGAACAACATACATTATATATATTTTTGTACCACGTCGGTGGCAAAGCGTACGGCCCGCCTGATGGTAAGCGGTCACCGTAGCCTATGGACGCTTGCAACTCCTGGGGTGTCACGTGCGCATTGCCGACCCTTTAAAAATGTATACACTCCTTTCTTGAAGAACCATACTGCAGTTCCTCGGTAAAACCTCGGCAGGGAGCTCATGATGATACCAGTGTGTGAACAGCGATTTCGAAATAAATGAACTTTATTCTGCAAGTAGGCCGCAAAGGCACTTTTACAAGTCAAAAACTACCAGCGTTTCTCATGAGACCACTGCCGAGAAGAAACGCCGAAAGAAACTCGACAGTCAGTCATTTTCTCCAAAATATGCTTATTACAATGATACTACTTAACCTACTTAAGTAAATTTAAATGGTACACAACAAAAGAGAATTAAAAGAAAAACGAGGAAAAAATAACAATAGGTATTTACACAAGAAAACAAAACATGTCGAATCGTTTGATATGCTTTCCTGCAAGAAATATGTCAACTAGATACAATGAAAATGTTATACATGACTCTTTACGCTATTTAGGTTAGGAAAGTTTAGAGGCTTAGTAATTTAATACCGGTGTTCACAGTGACTTCAACATTTTAAACAGGCAGATTCTATACCGTATTAGTTACAGATTAGAAATTAGTTAAACAAAGACGCAGTGGTCGTAAACACACACGCATTTACTTCGCATTATTCGCACGAAAAATCAGATTAATTTACAGTTGATGATGATGATGATGATTCCGACCGGTTTCGGCCATGGCGACCACTTCGACTCCTAATCAGTGCAACGGCGCTCATGCGCCCGAAGATGGCTAATGTAGCCTATTTTAGCAATAAAACTCCGCGCACATTGAGGGCACGTAAGCACGCCGTCTACATATTTGTAGGAGATGGCAGCAGGTGGGCGGGCCTTAAGCTGGTCGCGTTTGGTATCAAGGTTTGGTTTGGTATTTACAGTTAGTGACTATGACGAATTCCTTTTTATAATCCGAACCGACTTCTTACAATCTCTGCCTCTTTGGGTGTTTTATTGTACAACTTTTAGATGAATGAAACGAAACGTATAAATAATGTATGACTTATCATTTAAAAACATATATAAGTACATATAAATTAAAACATATTTTCTTATTATCTTGATATTAGCATGAAATAACGGTTATAATATTAATTGAGATTATTTGACAGATTTACTACAGAACATGCCTGATAAAAAACCATGTAAGTCGTTTTTGACATTCTTTCGAATGCTAAAAAACAAGGTAGAGCTGAATAATAGTTGAATTTAAACTTTGGCAATGGGGAACTTGCATTATTTCATTGATATAGACCTTAAATAGCTTTAGAATGTATATAAAAATGCCAAATCATTTCGAACAAATGTAAACGCAATAAACTCTGAAATTATTTGACCGATCCGATATCATTTTCTTTCTCATCAGCGAGAAGAGGCGAGGTTATGCGAAGATACAGTGGGTGATTGAACAAATTTATAACTATTTTAATGCTACTTAGCAGGGTGAGGGCCAGCGCCAACAGCATCCTAGCAATGTTTGCAGACAGGTGGGATGGCGCTTACTTAAATCACTGCACCGCGCTCCATAGAATGGTTAAGTACTAACATTAGGTGTAAGATATGTTATATAACCTACTAACATCGACATGTAATTATTATTTATTTTTAGTTTAGGTATTTATATATATACATTTTTTGAATTTAACATTTTAATTTTGATTGTGAATTTATTTTTGTGAATTTATTTTTATGTCAATTAATGTAATTTGTATAAATTTTTATGATCCTAGTTGGTCGAAATAAATGATTATAATTATTATTCTCTTTATTATTATTATTATTAATTATTATTATTATTATTAATCTTCGACGTTCTTGCCTTAAAAAATCAACGTTCACTTCGTTTTTTTTTTAAAGCTATTCTTCGCGCTGCTTTTCTTAAAAAAATCTAATGCTGACAGCGTACACAGATATTTTTACAATCCACTTTTTCAACAGTTACTCCAAATTACTATAAATAAATAATAAAACGAAATATGTTCTAAATAAACGTGCTAATCGACACTTAAATATATATTGAGAACCAATGCCGGAAACCATTAAAATATTATTTTTGTTTGACACAATGTCAATTTTTCAACTTAACGTCGGATAGCCGACTGTATTGCGATCCGGCACTGAAACGTCACTGAAAACATAAGCTCCGCCTTCGGGACTAGATTTTGTGGCACCAGTTTTGAGCGACAGTTACGCTTCAATACTTATTTTCTACTCGTCGACTTCAATGTTTGAATTAAGATACAGTAGAAGAAACTAAAATCACTCAACTCAATCGCAATCTCTATTGGTTCCCTTCAAGTGAACTCTTATGTAATAGACCAATCACGTGTCGCCTTTTACTGTACTCTTATGAAATTGGCCAATCACGTGTCGCCGTTACAGTACTTTTATGAAATTGACCAATCACGTGACGTTGCGGACATAGAACAAAAGACATCAACGAGCGCCCGACCCATGTGCCTAATCTTCATTTCCGCAGGACTAGTTTGTTTAATTGTTTCGGTTTGCTTAATTAATTTCCGTTGACTCGTAGAAAAAAAAATGTATGCATAGCTACATAAATAGCTTTTTAAGTCTCGAACCTTACTACTTACTCTAAACGCGGTTCTCGATTGAAAAAGCATACATTATATAACGATTGCATAAACTACTATTATATTTCGATGGGTAGAAAACATGTGACAATACCTTTTTCGACCATAGCGAGCACCGCCTGATAATGTGTATTCCCCCGGCGCGTGCGCGGGGTGCTGGCGGCCATGTTGCTGCGGTGGGAGATCGTTTGGACGCCACAGTTGCGACCGTTGCCGACTATTGAAAGAATCTACGAAATATGGACGAACTTATAATGTGAAAAGGTTACGTTTTATATTCTAGGAAACAAGGATACAGTGGCTATAAAATAAAAGGGTCGTTCGACTATTTCCTGTTGCTCGTTACCATGGTTACGTCTCCTGAATCACTCTTCAAACAGTGACTGGCGGGGACGTCCACCGCGCGATCGCGACAACACTGACACATATAGTCCCTATTCGTCCCGGAACCGCCGCACACCAGGTAGAGTCAGTCCGACCCAGGTCGGGCCTAGCTGAGTCTCTTCTCAGCTAGGCTAGGTTTAGTGAACCAGCGACAAAACTCCCAATAGCTCGATTCCACTCACACCTCAGATTTGGTTGAAACCGCTCAACCAATCGCACTAGAGCGCAAACACTTAAAGTATTCCAGTGTTCAAAACCACCCGCGTGGTCGTGTCGGAGGTTTTCCCCAGGATATTTCCCAGGCTACTCTCCAACCGCGCACTCCTATCGCTTCATTGGGCCCGGCCTATAAAGCCACAGTCAGGTTCATAAAAAAAAACCAGTGATTTTATAGGGTTTAACTCTACTGAACATGAGTTTTAGCGAAGATTTTAAATCCATTCTGATATGGGTCATTTCTTGAGCATGCCTAAAAGTCCGTATTGTAACATTTTTAATAAAATTGAAATAGAAAACTCCCTTGAGAGTCAGACATATTGAGATACAAATACGACGTTAAAACACGAGTGATCCGTTTATCATATTTCAGTATTTTTTTTACGAACGTCGATATATTGACCATAGCTAAATCAATTTTAGGTATATTCATGTGTAGCCTACTGTTGTCCCCTCGCTGACGGGGCGGAATAACAGGCTGAATCAACTTTTTAGTGCCACTCGTTGCCGTGGTTACGTCTAGTTGTCCAGGGGACAAAATTGGAATACAATCGTGATTTTACGCTATTTAAGTTTACCACATACGTATTTGTGGTACTTATAAGCTATTTCCATAATGGTCCATCTACAAAGCATAATACGAGAACTTAATAAAACATTTTTTTGAACAAACTGCGCCGCTATTGTCCCTTGGATAACGGGTCAAGATAACAACACAAAAAAAGTTGATCCACCTAAAAACAAGGAATAGTTGATTGACCTAAAAATAAAAAAATAAAAAGATATACACCCCGTTTACCCTAAAACATCATATTAAGAACCGATGTAATAAAGAGAAAAAACATAGCTAGGTACATTAATTGCCTAATATCATTGTAATTATAATTTAAAAAATGACATGTAAATGATGTGTACATTTATGAATAAATGATCTGAATCTGATATACTTCTAATATGTGTGATATTATTTCTGTTTTTCTTTAGTGTACTCTTTTTGGTGAGTAATAAATAACACTTTTATTGTATTGTATACGTGTTTGAGGCCGTTCAAGTATTACGTAAGCACTACAGGGGGGGTTATGCTTTGCTTATTTTTGACGACATGGGGGGGTGGAAGTCTAGATGGTGATTACGTCAGCAAGTTTTTTTTTACACAAATGGCAACCCCACACATTATCTATACTTGAAAACGAATCGCATTTTCGGAAATTACCACAAATAATATATAATTGTTTAAATAAATTAATATTGTGTGCGTTGAGGTTATCTCCTAAATCTTTTTTCTTATTTCTAGAACTAAAACTTTCAGCTCATGAATAAAAAAAAGTAGTACCAATGTTTACGTAAGCATGGGTGGGGGGGTAAGAGCTATGCTTACTTTTGCTGACAAGGGGGTCAGGGGTAAATAATTGTAGGGTAAATCAACTTTTTCTTGTTGTTATTCTGTCCCGTCAGCGAGGCGAAAACAGTAACCAAGTTCCTTAGAAAAATCTTTATAATATGGACTTCAAGCACGCTCAAGAGATGACCCATGTCCAAATGGATAGATACTCATTGTTAAAACTCTTGTTTGGTAAATTTAAACCCTATAAAATGACAGTTTTAAAGAGTGACTCAGGAGACGTAACCATGGTAACGAGCAACAAAGAATAGTTGATCCACCCTAATAAATAACACTTGTATTGTATTGTATACGTGTTTAGCAAAAATCATAATTTAACCGTTCAAAAAAAATCTTACCTCAATCAGATCCTTCGACATATCATTGACATCTGTCAAATACGGATAATAGCCAACATCCACATCTTTCATCATCGAATTCAGATAGCTGAATATGCTCGGCGGTTCGCTAGTAAAGTAATTAGGCTGCGACAACTTCGCCACAACCGCATCAGTCATTTGAGAATCATCAACATTATAATCAATACTGAATTCAGTCGGAAAATCAAGCCAATAATGATTTACGTAGCTATCCAGTCTTAGATCCTTTGCGATTTGATATAAAAATGCCGCTAAAGGTTTTAAATCGCTGTATAGAAGCGTATTCAGCTTTATCTCTTCGTAAATCAGATGGAAGGCGTATAGTAGCTGTGCAGTGTAAGGGAATAGCAGAGCGTTTGTGTTGAATTGTGACTGCTTCTCTTCTTTTGGAGTTTTTTTAATTCTCCTTTTATCCGCTGATGGTAATGTCAAATTCAACATGGCGGATAGAGAGCTGCCGACGACCTTATGTAGTTTGGAGTTGAGAAGGTATTCCCAGTCCTCTGTGGTACCGTCGCTTGAGGTACGCTGCTTTTTAGTGGCTACTTCCTGTTCCGGTTCGTCGCAGTGTGATTGGGAGAGATTCTCGACGTCGTACCCTACAACAAGTTCATAGAATTAAGAGAAGAAACCAACACAAAACATAGCTAAGAACCACTACCGCCATCCAGACTTTTAGATTAAAAAACGTGATTACACGTGATAAATTGATTAATTTTGTGTTAAAATTGTCAAAATGCATGGTCTTCCTTTTATTCTTGACACTATGTTATTTAGTAAAAAATGATCCTTATGATAAACCCTTTAGATCGGTATGATAAAGCTACAGGGTAATTATTTTTTCTCGTATAACGGGTTCGATTCCCGGTTCAACCATAAAATTATTTAAATATCTGTGAATGCAGTTTAAATTGTTTTTTAAATTCAAATAATGTAGAAGACATTTCAGTAAAATTTTCCATCTACAAAATTCAAGGTACTTTCCCTCCATGTGGCATAGCCGTGGGACGCCCTGTATAGTAAATTGTTCTCTGTCATTCTTCCTAATGCTAAAAACTAGGCAGCTCTGTGAGCTGTAGACCTAGCGTTTGTTTTTGAAAAACTTCAAAACAGACCAGATAAAAATTCTATATAATTATCGAAGCTGCTCACAAAATTTCACGAAATTCTGTAGAGAAATATGACCTCTAGAGGGTATAAACCATTGTTTTTTTTGTAATATCCCAAAAATGTTTGAACAAGAAAATTCTATATAATAATCGAACCTGTTTACAAAATTTCACGAGTATCGGTTGAGAAATGAGACTTGTAGAGGAGAACAAACCGAAATTCGCCCGCAGAAACTTACAAAATCATTGAAAAATATTTGTTTTATAAATTTCCAAGAACTGACTCGACAAAAGTATTCTATGTAATAATCGAACCTGCTTACAAAATTTCACGAGAATCGGTTAAGAAATGCGACCTGTAGAGGAGAACAACCGAAAATTCGGACATATGAAAGCATTTTTGTCGAAGCTGAAGCAGGCTCTGTACTCCGAACTTCGTATCGTGCTGTCCCTTTCACTCAAAATCAAAATCAAAACATTTATTCTGCAAATAGGCCTCAAGGGCACTTTTACAAGTCAAAATCTATCTAGGTACATCAAATCAAAAGAATATAATACTTAATCAAAGTATCATTCATTAAATGTAGTGATACATGTCAAAAATAAGACTAAGAAACTAATAACAATCGAGATTTGTTAGAGATGTATAAGGTCTCTAAGCGTCAAGATAAAAGGTAATAAAGTAGGTACACTAATCATAATAAAATATTTTGAGCTATATCTATAACACGTCAACATGAAAATAATAAAATCTAATAAATAAATATACTCAGAGATGTATAAGGTCTCTGAGCGTCAGTCTAAAAATAAAATCAAATGAGAACAGAGCGAAGCGAACGTGCCGTCCCTTTCACTCATATAGTGTATATAACACTCTCGTCTCCGGTGGAAACGAACGACACAGGACCGGTGTAAATGGCAAGCCTTGGGGGAGGCCTATGTTCAGCAGTGGACGTCTTTCGGCTGAAATGATGATGGTGATGATGATGAACACTCTCGTGTTATATACACTATATGAGTGAAAGGGACGGCGCGATACGAAGTTCGGACTTCGAAGTGCGTAGTAGCCCCTCAGAGACCTTCGTTTCGACTTAAAGGTTAATGTTACCTATAAGGGAGAGCAGCAGATTGGAGAACATGGCCCACTCCTGTTGTGGCGTAAGGTCTTGAGTTCCGGGCGCGTTGCGGACTCCGTACCATTTTATAATCACCTGGGAAATTTAAAACCCAAATAAAACACATCACACCACACAACATTAAACACACATCACACACATACAATTCTTATATATAGGTAGGTATGCTGCTAAACAATAAAGATAGATAGGCAGTTATAGTATTAGAATACATCTGAACGCTCTAAACCTCAAATGTAAAAGTTGCCGGGCAAATGTTAGCAATCCAATTGTCTCCTAGACGTAGTGTTACGACCAACCCTGTCGAAGGGACTCGTCTGAAAATCAGCGCAAGGCCTAAAGCCCTGCATATGCTGAGACGAGCACCCATTGCCCAACCTAATACAATAAATATGTATTTTAAGTGTCTATTTTAAGTTATGTCATAAGAGATCCGTTGTACTGTACGCATTTTGTTTCTTTTTTGGCAATAAATCATTTTGAATTTGAATTTGAAATATTTAGCACATTATGATGTGGATGAGTAGTTGGACGGACGATATCTAGCCGAAGCCGTCTATAAATACGAATCGCAGAATATGACTTTTTTTATGAAACGTCAAAGATGCTCTGCCTTGACTCTAGTGCGGTATGTGCACTTGGTCAATTATACGCTTACTTATTGATCATGCTGTGTGCACTGTACTTGCTTTGGATGTTATTACTGATCTATTAGCTACTGATTTTGTGCAAACTTAACTGTATCGTTTGACGTCACAATTTTTATGGCCAAACTTTTTTTAAATAATAATAATAATAATCTTTATTGACTTATAAACCTAATACAATGTTTCACCACCATTACAGGTAACAACAAACATTAACATTAGGTTTGTAACAGATTCACCAAGGTCGAGCCTCTGTCCCCCGAACTAGGTCAAACTGCGTCTTTTTGTCATCTTTGTCTTTAACACAGACTTAACAGACGTGACAAGCAAATATTAATACCACCAGCGAGTGAGACGGTCACATACATTTTTGCACAAGAGCGATAGAGGGTTACATATCATTTGCTGTCCCTGTCATAGATTCACTTCTTTTTTGTCGAGCACAACCTATTTGATATGACAGTTGTGGCAAATTACACCAGATAAATGATTACCCGCCCAAGTTAAGGTGGTAATTTATGGTAAAACGGCAGCCATTTTAAACAAATTCTCAATTTATCTGCATAAGACCGTTGTCGTCCCTCTTGGTGGGCCGCGAATATGATATCTATAGAAATATTTATACTCTAAAATCTTTCTTAAAGAATGTACAAAATCATAGATGTAACTGGCACATTTGACATCTGTCAGCTGTCAAGTTGATGTTTTTTTTTGTTTCGCGGCAGACCAAGGCGCGGTCCTATTAATCCCTCCAAAGGTATGGCATGCCAAAGATAAGGTTCACAAAATATTTCTTAAAAACGATACTTAATGTAAAAAAACCGGCCCCAGAGTTGAACTCCATGATAAGTCTATCAATAAAAAATATACCAAGGCACGATCCTATTAATCCCTCCAAACGTATGGCATGTCAAAGATAAGAGTCACAAAATATTTCTTAAAACTGATCCTTAATAAAAAAATCGCCGCCAGTTTTGAACTCAAGTCTATTATCAATAAAAAATGTCCCCACTCCAAAAAACTTAAGGTTCCGAATTGCAAGTGGGTGCAACCCGGTCAATGAGGGCTATCGTTTTTGTGCTCACCAGTTGGCGCCACTGTCGAGTAAGGTCCAGCTGTCAAATTTTTTTATTGGTTATTATGGGCATGAGAACGAAGTTTACGTTTAAATCATATTTAATACCTTAAAACCGTACAGTAAAAATATCCAACATCCCGCATTGTAGCGCAGTCTTGTTTTGTTAGGAAATAAAGGAGGAAATAAGTTTCCGAAAGACAAAACTGTCTCAAAGAACTGACAGTCATTGACCCGTAACTCATTGCCATAAACAAGCTCAGGTATTACAAAATAGTCACCATATTGTTCCAATTAGATATTAACCCGCGTAGCGCAACCACAAAGAGTGACATTTGACATTTCGGAGACCTCGCGCTACACTAGCGCTTCTAGCGGCGAATTCATACGCGATAGCCCCCATAGCAGCCAGGGACCGATACCGGTATTTTTAAAAAACCCTGAATTAGCCTAATATTTTGGATTATTTTTTGCTCTTTACGTAGGGCTGAATCATGTATTTAGGTAACAACGTCGTATTATTAGATTGTCCCATTAAAAACGAAATAATGAACCGGTGACCGTAATAATACCGGTATTTTTCTATGGAGAAAATACCGGTATCCGATCCCTGATAGCAGCAGCAGCAGCAGCGGTAATAGCGGTGTACCTGCATGGTGATGTCGGCGGTACATACCTGCATGGTGATGTCGGCGGTACATACCTGCATGGTGATGTCGGCGGTACATACCTGCATGGTGATGTCGGCGGTACATACCTGCATGGTGATGTCGGCGGTACATACCTGCATGGTGATGTCGGCGGTACATACCTGCATGGTGATGTCGGCGGGCTGCGCGCGCAGCGCCGCGCCGCAGTGCTGCAGCAGGCGCGCGCTGCCCACCACCGGCAGCGAGATGCGGTACATCGCCCCGTTGTCGAACACCAGCGTCGCGCGAGCCCCGCACGCGTCTCTAATGCCGCGAAGACCTGCAAGAGAGAAAGAGAAACCTTGTTCGATGGAGATACTACAAGGTATAGTGAATACTACAAGGTATAGTGTAATGGGACATTCTCATTTTTGTGCACGCTGATGATTTCATTACAGTGGATGAAATTTTAGCTAATTCATCATTAAACTGGAATATTATAGCTAAAAATTGAGTATTACTCACTTTACTCAATGAATTCATCATTAAACAGGCATATTAGAGCTACATTGAGGCCGGGTTTTATAAAGATCCGGTAGACCAAATGTCAGATTAAATTTCAGTAACTCAGTACATTTTTTGACATAACAAACTGACATAAGGTCTAATGGATCTTAATAAAACCGAGCCTGCATATTTTTTGTAGAAAATGACTGACTGTAGAGTTTCTTTCGGTGTTTCTTCTCGGCAGTGGTCACATGAGAAACGTTAGCAGTTTTTTAACTTGTAAAAGTGCCATTGCGGCCTACTTGCAGAATAAAGTTTATTTATTTCATTTACAATCCCAGTAAGTATTACTAGTTCACATAATAATAACATAGCCACATAATTTTTTAATCTTTTAATGTTTATTTGGGCACAAACGGTACAATATTTCTTATAGTTACTTAAATCAGTTACTTAAATCATAAACCAACAAAGTTGCCACAACTTAATTCTACGTATAGGTAGAACAGAGTACGGGATAATCCAGGATTTGAACTGAGAAAAAAATATACTAGGCGCAGTGTAAATATCATCCATTTAAGGCGTCAAATATTTCATGCTTTTTATTTAAATAATCCACAGTAATGACATCCACGGGTATGATAGTGTAATGTGCCATTCTAATTTTTGTGTCACTTACATCCGTGGGCATCATTACCGTGGATGACACTTTTGCTTCAATATGCCACTTTAATTATGAATTTACACAGACAGATTTTACCCGAAATGATTATTCTTTCATTTGCCAAATCACAAAGATGTAAATTATGATGAATGTAATGGGTATTATGATTGCCAAGATGGGACTATCAGACACATAGATTGTAGGATTTGCGGCGAGGATGGCGCCACAACGCAACACCTGCTGCGTGAATGCCACCAGGGGGCTTGCAATGGGCGGCGCGCGAAGTTTTAGATACCTAACGCTCGCGCGCCCCGGGGTCACTCGTCAGTCGAGGGCTGTCGCCATGCGAGCGAGCAAATGCATGTCATTTCAAGTTCCGCCGCCGCCATTTTCCGGTGACAACGTAACCTTTTGAGCTATTTATTTTATTAATTTAAACTTTACTGCACAAAAATACAGTGTACAAATGGCGGACTTAATGCCAAAGGCATTAAGTCTGCCATTTTTAAACTCTTAAATAATCTCTTTTTAATTTGACGACCGGTTTAGCCTAGTGGGTAGTGCACCTGCCTATGAAGCTGACGGTCCTGGGTTCGAATCCCGGTCAGGGCAAATATTTGTGTGATGAGCATGAATATTTGTTCCTGAGTCTTGGATGTTTTCTATGTATTTAAGTATTTATGTCTATTAAATATATCGTCGTCTAGTACCCATAACACAAGCCTTCTTGAGCTTACT
Source organism: Epiblema foenella (assembly GCA_963556455.1). Classification (NCBI taxonomy): domain Eukaryota; kingdom Metazoa; phylum Arthropoda; class Insecta; order Lepidoptera; family Tortricidae; genus Epiblema; species Epiblema foenella. The sequence goes on from OY747111.1 coordinate 18,491,917, forward strand.
GTGGGACTAGTTCGATTTGTGTAAGATTGTCCTCTAATATTTATTTATTTATTTATTTAAATAGAAGAAGAAGACACTTACCTAAGGTCTCTTTTTCTACTCTAGACGCCGACACATGAGGTACGGGCGACAACAAATGTAGCGCTGAGTCATCGAAGGTCTCATTACAACGGGATGGTAGCAAGCTGCTCCGCCTAGGGAACGGAGATTGGAAGGCGGATCGTTTAGTGTAGGGAGAGTCTATTAAACGAGCCAATACACCACCAACATGTACCTAGAAAACGAAATTGTATTATTTAAAAAAATATGATAGAATTTAAAAAAAGTCTATTTGCATTTCTAGTTAAAAAAGCTTACTATTCACTAAGGGAATACTTGACAGATGAAAAATTGTAACTGTTTAAGCATGCTCCATCTTGACTCAAAATATTTGTATGCCATATGGCAAAACATAGAGAGACAGTACCTAATATTAATAATTCTAAGACCTATGTACCTATGTTTACAAATAAATGTTTTTGACTTTGACTTTGACTTTCCATGTTGAAGCTTAGAGATATATCTCACAATATTTTATTATGATTAGTAAACTAGTGCCTAAGTTAGAATTACGATTTGAAACGGGATATTTACCATGTATATTTGTATTTTTCGTGACCGTAATCGAGTTTCAAGTGACAAGGCGGACGGTGGTAGTGACGGTGACACTGTGCGAAAAAAGCGAACCAGGAAGAGGGTAGATCGCTATGGTGTGTGGGTAGACCACAACTAAAACTCGCAGCACGTCAGTTAATCCTTGATAATGGCGCTTGCAACAGTGCCGAAATATCGGGAACTCAAAAATACAAATATACATGGTAAATATCCCGTTTCAAATCGTAATTCTAATGTAAATGACCATGTAAGCTTGAAATCTTATATAGTGCCTAAGTCTTGGGATTAGGTAGCAGACCCCGGGCAACCTTTAGGATGCAACTGTACCGGGATAACGCTAGGATGATGATGATGATGATGATGATATCAGACAAAGTGACATTATAAATGACATCTACCTGATTGATGACAGTCGAAAATTGGAAGTACGTTTTTTAAAAATCGGTGGTTTAAGGGTTAAAAAAGCACAATTAATATCAACTCAAAGTCAATGAATAATAAAAATTTCTTCTCAACTAAGTATCAGGGACCGATACCGGTATTTTTAAAAAACCCTGAATTAGCCCAATATTTTGGATTATTTTTTGCTCTTTACGTAGGGCTGAATCATGTATTTAGGTAACAAAGTCGTATTATTCTATGGAGATAATACCGGTATCGGATCCCTGCTATGTATTAGTGTTGTTGTGTGTGTATTAGTGTTATGTGACCCATATATAATAACATAATATGTAATTGCTGACATGTATAAGGGTCAATCAACTTTTTTTTGTTGTTATTCTGTTCCGTCAGCCAGGAGACAACAGTAACCGAGTATCTTAGAAAAATGTTTATAATATGGGCTTCAAGCATGCTCAAGAGATGACCCATGTCCAAATGGATTATGCTCATCGCTAAAACTCATATTTGCTAAATTTAGATCCTGTAAAATCACAGTTTTAAAGAGTGACTCAGGAGACGTAACCATGGTAACGAGCAACAAAGATTAGTTGATCCACCCAAAATGACCTTGTTTTACCAATAAACGATTGTATTGTATTGTATTGTACAGTCGCCATCAAATATATCTGTACTCTTCAGGGTGCTCAAAAATATCTGAACATGCACTTTAACGCCTTGACAATAGACTCTTGTTCAGATATTTGTGAGCACCTTGTTCGCTCCGATATCTGATGGCGACTGTACTACATTCCTTACCTTGCCAACAACATAATTCCCGCTCTGCAAAATAATATTCCCGGACTCGTCTATCAGCGCAATCATGTTCAAATGGTCCAATACTACAGCATCCTTCGCTAAAACCGTCGATACAGTCCCCACTATAAGATTAGTTTTACATAATTGGCCGTGAGAGTGACTCTTTTGAAGCCTCATAATTTGTAGCTTGCTCGTCCCTGCTACTTTAACCAGGAAACACAAATACTCATGTCCCACTAAATCCGTATGCAAGAACGACTTCATATCCGTTGCGTTCTCTATAGGATCTCTTCGGATAGTTTGCGGATCGGTCCAAATGTGATCAAGGCAGATGTCCGGGTATAAAGGCAATGTTGGCGGTGTCTGCACATTGTTGACCATCATGGATGCGGATGATGCTTGTCCGATGGAATGGTGAGGCGATAAACCTTGTTGGTGGAACACATTCGCTAGCGGACTCTCAAGTTTGGACCGGGACGGTGTACCAAGGCGTTTCGAATGGAACGGACTCCCAGTTAGAGGATTCGTTGTGTTCCTGCCTATGTTACTATGCAACGGGCTGCCAAAGTCAACGGATTGGCTGAATCCTGTTGTAGTTGAGTTCATATTCGGGCACATTGATAGACATTCATCTCGGGACGCTCTCCGGATTTTCCATAAAGAATGTGTGGCAAGTTTGCAATCGTATAAAAGGATTATGCTAGGCTCTGTGCTTACAAATATAATCTGCAAGTCTCCGTCATTATAATACTGCAGCCCATGGGATGGCGATTTCATTAAAATAGGGCAGACCTCATCCAAAGGATGGCTAAGTGAAAAACACGTAGGTAAAGGCACATCTTGGTCGTAGCCTGAAATCGACTCCGCTCTTAACTTCGCGCTCATATTTGCAAAAGTCTTTGACTTCGAGAACGTACTATTGTAAGACTCGTTCAATTTAGTAAACGATGTTGGCAACATTGAATTCTGCATCAACTGTGTTGCCTCTTTCTCTAATAAAACTCCGTACTTCATTGGCCATACTTTTTTGACCTGAAAAGGTATGCTTGTCATGTACTCTCTGCCATCTGTGGCATAGACTCTGAGGCATTTGTTGTCTATGAGTAGAATCGAAGGCATGACTGTAGTGGTAAGATGCGCTGTGGAGTCTTCTATTTTTATATTTTTTTTGACATCCCCGATCTGAGAGTTGAGTGCGTCGAGGAGCATAGTATTGTTTATCGCCACATGGAAGTTTGCGAAGGCTGCATGTTGTATGGGGTTCTCTATGGTGTAGCAGGCTATGGTTTCTCTGTGCTCAGCGCTGGAGAGTTTGGTGGCTGGTGTGGAGATTAAACCTGCAATGTTTTTTTTTATCAGTACCCGTGGAGCGCTCGTGGTCCAGCGGCGCCCGCGTACCGCGTGCGGTACACGAGGTTAAGCAATATATCATAAATCATTTATTTGTCCAACATAGGTTACAGGATCTTATTTTAATTATTAGAGTTTCACTATGTGGCGCCTTAAGGCATACAAATATTTAGAGCATGCATGTCAACAACTAGCAAATAAATAAATTACATGTTTCAAAAATCCTTATCAGCTAAAAATTCTTTTACTGAGTAGTAACTCTTCTGAGCTAAAAACAGTTTAAGAGATTTTTTGAATTTATACATTTGTTGAGATTGAGTTGTCATTAATGTCAATGTCGGCCTAGTTCAGTTTTTGGATGGGTGACCGCTTTGAGTGGTTATTAACTGAGCGCTCCCGTGCTTTGGAAGGCACGTTAAGCCGTTGATCCCGGCTGCTGTCTATGGCAGCAGTCGTTAAGCCAAGTTAGAGGCCTTCGGGCGGCTTGAGAACTACTAACATTCAACTTGCCCACTCACTTGACAAGCCTAATTCCAATAGTCTAGTTTCCCCGTGGCTTGGAAGGTCGGATGGCATTGGTTTCCATTGAAACAAGTGCCTACGGCCAAATCTTGGGATTAGGTAGCGGACCCCGGGCATCCTTCAGGATGCAACTGTACTGGGATAGCGCTAGGATGATAATGAGTACCGCCGTCGACCCGTATTCTTCTACTACCGTGTTTACAGTATCAGATGGTAGAGTGGGGTTCAAAAAACGCTGTGTATGATATAATCAATGTTATGGCGATGGGAAGACAAGAAGCTGAAACCCATAGTACTGAACTTAGTACCCATAGTACAAGCTTTGCTTAGTTTGGGACTAGGCCGATTTGCGTAAATGTCAACAATATTATTATTATCCGCAAAAATAATCAATTACAATCAAGATTTACCTTTCGACCAAACCGCAGTGCACCCTTTCACATACAACTCTTCTTCGTAACAGCAATCAGTCTTCAGATTAAACTTCTGCCTCCTTGGAGCTCCCTGCCCGTTGTCTAGCTTAAACCTCCTCGATGTGTTACTAGAGCTATTAGCGCTGCTGGCCCGGGATGGCCCGGGTTCGGTGTCCATCCTCTTGACTCCGGACATTTCTGACTTGATGGATATGTTGAAGTCTTGCTTGAGACGGCTGGTCGGTTGGAACGAGTCAGAGTCCTCATCTTTGACGTCTTTGGACCCTGCTGGTTCTTCTTCAAAGTCTGGAGAGATTGAGATATTTATTGATAAAATTATAAGTAACTAGCGACCCGCCCCGGCTTCGCACGGGTGCACTATTTAATGGATGTTATTATACATATAAACCTTCCTCTTCAATCACTCTATCTATTAAAAAAAACCGCATCAAAATCCGTTGCGTAGTTTTAAAGATTTAAGCATACATAGGGATATAGGGACATAGGGATATAGGGACAGAGAAAGCGACTTTGTTTTATACTATGTAGTGATTTTACATGTCGATTATAAGTAATTTTACATGTTATTTTTATATTAACTTGCTTACTATTCTATTATTTATTATTTTTTTTAATATGGATTTGAAAACATTAAATGTTATCTTGGCCATTCTACTTTTTCATGTACATATTTCAGACACTTTTTATTTAAATGCAGACTTTGGAATACTTGGCCCTCACTTCATATTTTTGTATTGTTATTTAGAAAGAGGTTTAATTGCAGTATCATTTCCGATAGTTTTGGTAATTAACGAACGACAGCTAACATCCATAAATCGAGTAACTCAGTGGTCCTTGGATGTCTCACCATTTGTATGAAAAAATGGTTTTTACCACTGTGTTACCCAGCTTTTACAGCAGTATGTTAATATTTAATTATTTTTAACTATAAATTCCTTTTACTAGGTTGAGGTACTATTTCGATATCCTATTTTTGTACACTAATTCAATACATATAATAGATTTTTTTTGTAACAGAAAACTGGTCATGAAAAAGCAGAATGGCTCGTCTGTTAGTTAGTTTTACTGGGCATTTTCCGCAAGTCAACATCAAGCGTGCCTATTCTGCGTGAAAAAAGGGTAGCGCTACTCTAACCACCCTAGTTCCTGTATGAAACTTATTAGTGCTTTTATATTGTTTACTGCTTCCTGCTCTGCTTCGGATTTCCTAGTGTAATGTTATCTTACTAAATTACGAAATTATCCAGACTATTGGTTCGGGGGACGACGACGAACATTGAAACAACCATGTGAAAATGATGAATGTTATTGAAAGAACACGCAAGCGAATAAATAAACAGACTGCTAAAAACGTTTCCGGGAGTGGGGGGGTATAAATCCCAACTATCCCCCCCTCTGGATACGTGCCTAGAGATTATTATAGTCACTGCTTCATGAAAATACTTGACCCATTATTAACAGTGATTTAACTTATTTTTTGTCAATGTTTCGCTTTGATAATGAACAAATATTTACCATTCAATTAGTCTGTTTTACAACAATAGATGTAGGAATTATGTTGAACCGAATAATTCGGCCGAATATTCGGTTCGGCAACAGCTGGACCTAATATTCGGCCGAATGTTCGTATTTGGTCAAACCCATATTTGGCGGTTCTCTAGTTTTGTGCATAGGAGAGGAGAGGGATATACAGGGATTAAAAAATACCTTGCATTATAAGTAAGACGACCGGTTTAGCCTAGTGGGTAGTGCACCTGCCTGTGAAGCTGACGGTCCTGGGTTTGAATCCCGGTCAGGGCAAATATTTGTGTGATGAGCATGAATATTTGTTTCTGAGTCTTGGATGTTTTCTATGTATTTAAGTATCTATTTATCTATATAAGTATGTATATTGTTACTTGGTACCCATAGTACAAGTTTTGCTTAGTTTGGGACTAGGTTGATTTGTGTAAGATTGTCCAAAAATATTTATTACTTAACAATAGATTTGTATTTAAGTATTTATATCTATTAAATATATCGTCGTCTAGTACCCATAACACAAGCCTTCTTGAGCTTACTGTGGGGCTAGTTCGATTTGTGTAAGATTGTCCTCTAATATTTATAAGTATTTCTTACCCTCCTTTTTCTTATAGTACATCTCCCGGACACACCACCACTCCTTCTCCTCCTTAGCCTCAAGAAGACTCTCATCTTTAATAGCGAAGTTGGTCAACTTGTAGAGCAACGAGTTTTCAGATGTTGAGGAGTTGGCCTTCCCATAAATCTGCTCCGGATGCTTCGCTAGCACGGTCCTGCCATGCGGCACAAACTCCTGAAGTCAGCACCAAGGAAATAGTACAGGAGTAGAACAGGTCACATTTTTATTTATTTATTTATTGCAAACATAACATATACAGCATTACAGTCGAAACCAAGGCACTGTATAATTTAGGTTATAAAACACATAATTCACAGTAGGAAAATACAAATATCAATCAACTCTCACCCATCATCTCACAGTACCGCAGACATATTCGATACACAACCGTCCATCGACTTTCAAACATATCACATTCTGGTGCCCGTGACAGAAGCGAGTTCAGCAGTCACAGAGCGCATACAGCTGGCAAGCTTCTATGCGCCACAGTGCGTGTAATTGGGATTGCCAAAAGGTTGGGACTTCTAAAGTACTGATTGTTAAGTGTTCATCAGTTCACAAGCTTGATAAACTATTAAGGGCAGTGAACTTGTAGCAAATGAACTATGGTTTAGATTTTAGACATATATCAGCTGCTTGTCTAAAATATATAAAAAAATAGGATCGGAATGCTGCAAAATGCAGAATTATAGACATACTTAATATATTACATACATATGACGACCGCTTTAGCTTAGTTGGTAGTGACCCTGCCTTCGAAGCTGGAGGTCCCGGGCTCGAATCCCGGTCAGGGCATGTATTTGTGTGATGAACACAAATATTTGTTACTGAGTAGTAGATGTTTTCTATGTATTTAAGTATCTATTTATCTATATAAGTATGTATATCGTCACTTGGCACCCATAGTACAAGTTTTGCTTAGTTTGGGACTAAGTTGATTTGTGTAAGATTGTCCAAAAATATTTATTTCTTAACAATAGATTTCAGACAGATACAATGCAAACTAAAAGGTTTAGGTGTTAGGTATTTGATAAGTTTAGATTGTAACAAACGTAACACACGTTTTACTACTGTAAATGAAATGTAAAATTAGAAAAGTACATATCCAGTAATGTTTTGTTTAGGTAAAGCAAATTATAACCTACCAATGGTTCAGACGCCGCGATCATTGTATTGTCATCCAGATTTGAAGCGATTACTTAAACTACACAGGGTTGTAAGCATAAATCACTCTTCTTATAATATCAACAAAATGAAATAAGTTTTATTTATATTGTACGAAACACGAAAAATCGGTTTTATTTGACATTTAAGAGACGTTTTTAAATTGCTAACTATTACCTACAAGCATTTTCAGCAAACATTGGTGCACGTTATTTTATTACATTAAAAGTTTATTTATGTGGATGATCGTGTCTTGATATTATATCGTAGTATAAATACAATATTTTTTTTTTTTTTTTTTTATATTAAATTATTAATTATTAATTTTTAGAACGTAATTAGTTTTAAATATTTACCTTATTGTTTTCTGAATTAAAAATATTTTAATACAATAATTATGAATAATATCACAGACTACAATGAATATATAGACTATGCTTTGAGCCCTTTTATTTAGCCCCGGATTTTTGTTTGAAGTCTATAAGTTCCAAAAACGCCTCAAGTACTGCATCATAGTGATGTACTCAATATCGATGATTGTCGAATGTTTATTATCATTTATCGGTGCCTAGCCTAGGACGTGGTGATATTGTATTCTCTTTGGCCTAGGATTAACAACTGTTAATCTATTATATATTACAAAAATTAGTTCCCCGTTTTTTAAAAGCAGGAACGAGACAAAATACAAGCGAAAATAATTTTAATTAGAATTACAAGGAACTTCCGCTTGTATTACAAACTGTTATGCAACAGACGCCACATTTTGATTACTGGCACGAATTAATAGTAATTTTGATACAACGGTGGAATTTTGGGATTTCCATTTTTTTTGCCACAATGTGAAGACATGAAAACTGTTTAGAGGCTTTTGTGATACGCAATATAAAGTGCTGCCAAGTTCACCAATATTATCTTTTCTTTAGTATACCTTACTTTTAGTAAACTAAACTTGCGCAGACCCTTTTCAAACTAGTTTTCATTTTGCATAAATAAAAAAAGAAAGGTGAGATGAATCAAACAAGCATAAAATATGAATAAACTTTATTTCTACAATAAAAGGATATAATAATTATCGAACCACATTCTCCAGTAACAAATCATTAACAATTTTATACTTTGGAACCAAATTTGCTTTGGGTGCCGACTTTATTATGCCCTATGGCCCTAACTAATGAAAAGTATAGACCAGTGTTTCTCAAATAACAACAAAACAATTGCTTTCAACCCGCAACCAAGTTGAGGGTAGAATAATATCACTTTAGTGAAAGTTAATTACGAGCGATGGCTTAGAATTAATAATCTTTCACTCTACTAACCATCCATTGCGATAAATAGAAGTAACTTTAGCAATGGTGGCATCATAATGATTTTTCTAAACAGATCTCTTAGCACCATACTATAATGGACTTAGTGCGTCAAAAGGTACTTTTGAATATTTAATTTACATAATGCACTCATCGGGTCCATTATTTTTACTTCCCTATCTTACACAATCGATCCTGCACAAGTGCGCTCACCCTACCGCAGACTGGCCCCATTACAACTCGTCTTAACTCTAGTGCGGTAAAATAAGGCTTCGTCTTCTACAAGGCAAAAATATTTTCTCATCATAAGACATTCAGTAATTGTGATGTTTTGTTTATACTGACCAAGCCAAATTTTAAATCTCATTTAGGAACCTTTAAAAGCTCACCAATTTTCAATTAAAACGTAACAATCGATAAAACTTTATAAAAAAACAACAAATAAATTTAAGCTCTGCGAAGAGTACATGGTTTTAAAAACAAAATTGCAACAAGCTATAATAAATAAAAAAAGACATTTGAAATGTCAGATACCCATTATGGTGTAAGTATTATTAATATAAGTATTATATATATATAATATAATATACAACTTACTAATATCATAATATAATATGTATTATAATATTATACAATACCTACCTAGCTTCACTATACTAAATACATTTGGTCTTTGGATGAGCATGTCACATTATGGCGTGTGTCTACAATGTCTGTAACTTTAAAAAATATAAGTGCACTTTCGAATTTAGTACTTGATTATTTCAATACAAATTCTAGACTAGACCTGCAACTGAAGCTCCACACGCGGTTTAGAGAAACTCCATAAGCGAAAAAATAAATCACAGAACATTTTATAAATAAATCCATCACAAATAAACAAGAAAAAAAAAACAATTTGAGAAACACTGTTCCGAAAGTATTGCTAGTAACAATGATGTGAACTTAAAATTGGTTAAAATAACTTAAAATTACAAAGTTCGTAATATTTTTTTGTTTCATGATACTCATGAAGTTTTTGTTGAATTTCAGGTACCTAAAGGGACAAGACTATTCTGTACACTAAACAATGAAGAGTTAATAAAATGAGAATGTTCTTTTTAGGATTTAGCAGGTAAAATGTAGATCTATTGAACATTAATTCATAAAAGAGAAGGAGTGAAAGTAAAGATTGATAAAAGAAACATAATTATTATCTATCTCCTAGAAAAGTTTTATCACAAGTGCTAAATTGCGAGTTTCACTCGCAAAAAAATTTGGCCGGCTTTTAAGGCCTTTAGGATAACTAGCGAACAACTAAATAACCATGCGTTTTAACGTTCAGATAAATTTCTGATTATAAACAAAAAACCGGAAAAATAGGGACGAAGTTACTCGTATCTTGATTAATTTTGCACTCAATAAAATCATCTATATAAAAAAAATAAATTTATGAAACTTGCACGACGTGCGAACCGAAATTAAACACATGTTAAAAATGCAATGCAGTCTATGCACGTGGTGTCTTGGTATTAATTGTAAAATCTAAATTACGGCGATTTAAATAAACTAATATTATATGAAAACAAAATATGAGGTTGTATATACTTACATAATGACTTATGTTTGGCATTCATAACTTATTGTAAATTGTGATGAAGAGATACAAAACAACACGCTCCTTTTAGAAAAATCACTTTGCTATGGAACATGTTATTTCATAAATATACTCTATCTTGGGGATTACTTTTGTATACCTTAACATGTATAAGATTATGCCTTCTTTTTTATTTTGTGTGATATCAATAATTACCTATCTATCACCCTTTATTCCTAATAAAGCAGAACGTAGCAGCCTATACGCCGTACTCAACTAAAGTATACATATACATATAGATTTTTATTTCCATATAAATAAAATCTATAATCTACTTTATAAAAACTACAATTAAAAGTGTACAATAATATTAATCTTTATGCGTATGTAAAAGTAGATCTATATATATAAATATTATCTGATTATAAAGTAAATAATTTTTGGAATATCTTCTTTTAAGGCTAGTGGTGTTGGTACGTTATACCTTGGAAGCGTGCTCGCCCGTGTTGGCGGCCATTATGTTTTCCACTATGGACGTGTCTTCTATTTTCGATGTGTTCGCCGCCACCTCGGCAAGCGTAGCCAATGCCAGCAAGTCGACATTGCCGTGAGATTGTTTACGCATCTCCATATTTTGGACGACACTGCACGGCGCTTCCGAGGCGATCTTAAACTCAGGGCTGATATTATGCGCTTCCTTTAGTTCTACGCTAGAAATTAAACTGTTAATCTCGAGCCTTGTGATGCTGATTTTCCTCGGTTTTCGCTTCTGACTGCCGATGACGGCCTCTCGCCAGTTCTCGGCCATCTCCCGCCGGTCGCTCAGGTAAGGCCTAGGAACAGAGTTGACTATGTGAGAGCTCTCAAACGGCTTCGGCTTCTGGTTCGTAGTCTTCTTCTTGCGTTTGTTCTCCCGTTTCTTCTGTTGGAATTTTTCTAGACTAAGTGAGGGCAAGGCTTTAATTTTCGCGTCTAAGTCAAAATCTGCAGCCTTAAAAGGTTTGTTTAAGTTATTGTCTGCTTTGGGTGCTTCGGTTTCATCGGGTTTAAATTCGCTATCGGTCGGTATCTCGTTAGGTGACATCTCTCGTTTCGAATCGTACGCTGTGAAGTCCTCGCGCGAATTGCCAGGATCCCAACTACAAGAGGCATTGTAGTTATCGTCTGGCATTTTGTCGGAGTAGTCTCTTTTCTGCCTCTTGTTAACTATCAGTCCACCTCCAGCCATGAACTCCTGGTACCTCTTTCCTTTGCACGACCTATCAGATCTCATGTTCTTTTCGTCGTCAGACCAATGCCGCTGGTAGCTGTACTCATCGTCTCTAGAGTAACGTTTCTCTACAACCTGATCTATGACATCTTGGTTAGTGAGCTGGTCGGTGGAGACGCCGTAATAAATACGTCCCTGTTGCTCATCGAACTCTTCTTCGAAAATCTTAGTAGTTTCTGAGAGAGCGTTCTGTAGCTCTCGTATGCTCTCTTCCCGGGAGCAACCTTTCATATTCGCCCTTTCTATAGTATGAGATCTGTCATCGTGTGAGATCGTGTTTATTTTATAAGAAGGAGGTGAGTAGTAAGGGTTGGGAGTTTTGTTTTCAGTCTTGGTAGCTAGGAGGCTGCTGAGGCCTCCCATTTGGGCTTCGTCGGCCAGTTTTCCGGGAGTGAACATGGACAAAGTCTTTGGGTCGGTTTCGAAGACATTCTCGTTAGGCTTCTTGTTGAGGTCGAGTTTAGTTGAGTTGTTATTGGTTTTCTCTAGTTCAACTTCGTGGTACTCTATTTCGGGAGACTCATTTGTCTTTTCGTTGGTTTCTCTGGGTCGGGATGTGTGGGTGCGGAGCGGTGGAGCGGGGAGCTTGTACCATTTGAAGTCCGGATTGGCGCTGAAGAAAGCGTCTTTGTACTGTAACCAAATACAATGTACACTGTCATAGACTCCAGATATTTTACAAAACAATTGAAATCGGATAAAACGGACCATCAAACTGTATAAATTTTATTGTCAAGTAGTATTACAACCATATATTTAAATCTGGTGTACCAAAGACGAGAAATTATGAAAATTACCTGTTTAGCAAGACCTGTGTAGCAGGCTTTCTCTTCTTTATCCAAATTGGCCCACCATTCTCCGAGAATCTTCGTAATGGATCTGCAATTACAAACGAATATTATCGTCTCCACACCCGATAGTGAAACAAAACGTATTGACATCGGTTTCAATAGATAGAGAAAACGCTAAGCTCCTAGGCTACAATGATTTTCTTGAACTTATCGTAATATCGATCCTCTAGTTCACAACAATACGGGAAAAATGTCAATGTACTTAGGACCATACATACTGATCATTATTAGTTACAGAAGTTACAATTCCATTAACAAAAGTTTCTGAACATGAGAACTAGGATATCATTTTTTCATTAAGAAATGGGTTGGGTTGGCTTTCGTCATTTGCAAAGTTCGGTTCAAATTAATTGCAATCTATTAAGTAAGCATTCATAGATAATTCAATATTAATTAAATGCTCTGTACCTACTAGGGGATTCCCGCAAATGCCGAGATTTTCCCCTCGACACTCATTCTTTATTACTGTGTTGGTCTGTGGACTCATTTGACCACAAAGGGTGATGAGCACGTACGATTTTCATAAGTCTTCTGAATAAAAACAAAATATCTTAAGTTTGGACTTATAGTCAACATATGAAATGCGTAGTAAAAATAATAAAAAATATATGCCGATTAATTAAAAGCCGAATAAAGTTCTGCTTGAAAAGAATAAAACTCAGGATATCTCCAAACAAATCTGGACGGTACCTAGTTTCCTAAGTAGAAAATCCAAAAATATATAATGAAATTAATGAATCATAATGTTTTTACTACAAAAGATATATAAACCGTGCCATGTAAGTACTTTTGTTTGATGAGTACCTATTTGAATTGTTTAAAAAAACGAACACAGGCGTTGGCAAAAATCGAATTTTATATAGTTCCGTATTCATCACTTCCATAAGCAAGTACGACAGAGACGGAGCTATACAAAATTGTACAATTGTGGTAAAGCGATAACAAAGATTCAATTCATCACAACGGACATACAAGCAGCTCTAGTTAAAATGGAATATATAATGCTTTCTCATTCCAACCATATCTTCGTCAGTGTCAGTATCTATCATAAATCGCAATGTTTGCCAAAGCCGCTTCAGCGTGCGACCTATACGTTCATCATTGACATTGACTACAGACAATCGGTCACAGATAAACTCACCGATTCTCGAGATTAGGGTATTTATCACGGACGACGCTCCGGTGACGTTTGCAGAAGATAAGGAACGCATTCATGGGCCGGCGCGCATGGTGCGCCGGCTCGCTGTCGCCGTCCTGCTCTAACATGGTTAACTATCTGTAACAAAATAAAAGTATCGATATATTGTATGCACTAGTATCGACCATCCGTTCAAACGGTCCAGAAGGGCTACCGGGAAACGAAAACGAACGAAGTTCGAATATCTCCCTCTCTGTCGCACTTGCTAATCCGTGCGGCAGAGAGGGAGATAGACAATCTGCCGCTACTACAAGACTGAGCGAGATAGGTAGGAAATCGAGCGAGTAGGATTAATCATAATGACCTTGGTTTTCTCCCTCTGCCTCTAAGTACAATGTATTTATCTCCTTCTTTGTTCTTGTTTATGTTTTGTTCCCTGCTCGCATTTTTTAATCATCCTGCAGATAGAAACGCCGTTTTTGGTTATTTTACTCATTTTATAAGGGCTTACTGATGATATATTTGAATTAACTGAAAGTACTACTCTGCCTTAATATACAGAAAACATATAGTTGAAACGTTCGGAGTAAAACCCTATTGCTTATTATGATTCATTTCTGTCATTCCAAATCATTAAATGTGCCAGGCTCAAGCAACAGGTCTCTATTGTCGATGTCAACAGAAGGTTATTAAAATTTCTGGAATATCAATATTGTCGCGGTATTTCAAAATTGTTGCATATTGCTACACTATTCACATGATACGTTGTGATATGGAGTGTATCGCGTGATAATAATCACCGTGTAAACCGTCACTATGGATATGGCGCGTTATTGATGCTGTCAAAAAAGGTAAAATTAAAAATAGCTATAAACCAAATATATTTCTTCTGCATCAATGAAATGAGGGCTATCGCGTATGAATTCGCCGCTAGAGGCGGTAGTGTAGCGTGGGGTCTCCGAAATGTCAAATGTCACTCTTTGTGGTGGCGCTACGCGGGTTAATATCTAATTGGAACAATATGGTGACTATTTTGCAATACCTGAGCTTGATTATGCAAATATGAGTTAAGGGTCAATGACTGTCAGGGCTTTGAGACAGTTTTGTCTTTCGGAAAATTATTTCCTCCTTTTTTCCGAACAAAACGGGACTGCGCTACAATGCGGTATGTTCGATAATTTTACGGTACAGTTTTAAGGTATTGAATATGATTTAAATGTAAACTTCGTTCTCATGTCCATAATAATCAATAACAATTTTTGACAGCTGGACCTTGCTCGACAGTGGCGCCAACTGGTGAGCACACAAACGATAGCCCCCATTGAGTTAATGGAGTAGTGTTGACCCAAGTTGCAAAAACCGGTAATTACCGAAAAAAAAAAACAATAAAATAAAGTCCAGTCGAGATAAAGTGCTGTCGTCTCAAGGTTGTATATTTACATGTGTTATCGCTTTTATCTGTAGTGTACTCGTATGTTGCTTTACCAAGTGCAAAATATTTCGTCACGTGATAACGACAAAGGGTCGATGGCATAAGATTTGCATTGTCTCCGTTAGTTTGTTGTTCTTGTTAAGTTATAAGCCGGTAATTTGTGTAATATTTTTTTATACAAACGCCTTAAGGGAGGCGTGTCGCTGTACGAACCTACCAGAAGACTCATGCTTCATTAACGACACTAACCTATAGCTCAGTTGGCTAGAGCGACTGGCCGCGAGTGCCGGGACGTCGCAGGTTCGAATCCTGCTCGGTGCCTAAATTTTTCAATTTTTCCTCCATTCTAAATTTGTGCAATATTGGTATCAAAAGAAAATAATAATCAGCATTTAAAGTCCGACCACGCTAACTCTGCATTGAAATAATTTGGCGACACTACCTCAAACGTCACATTTTCATACAAATATGACGTATAACGTAGTGTTGCCAAATTATCCTTGCAGAGTTAGCGTGGTCGGAGGGGCTACCGCGAACGGAAAACGAACGAAGTTCGAATATCTCCCTCTCTGTCGCACTTGCTAATTCGTGCGGCAGAGGGAGACATTCGAACTTCGTTCGTTTTCAGTTCGCGGTAGCCCCTCTGACTCTAGCAGTGCTTGTACAGTCGAGTATAAAAAATTGGTGCATGCAAGCTACTCAAAAATATGTGCGAGGGATCTTATGTCGGCGCTAAGCCGTCGTCTCCTGGCGAAAAAAATAAACAAAAGCATTCTTTTGTAATGAGCCCGGGGATCCCAGGGACCGGGAGACGACGGGTATCGGTACATATTTATGAGAAGATTCATTCGATACATATTTTTACACTTGACTGTAACATGTTTTGTGAATAAACTTCATTCATTCATTCAGAATCATTTTTAAACGACTTCAAAAATGGAGGTTCGATTCGGTCGTATGTTATTTTTCAGGGTTCCGTAACCAAAATTGAGACAACGGAACCCTGATAGTTTCCTCATGTCTGTACGTCTGTACGTATGTCACAGCCGATTTACTCGGAGACTATAAGCACTACAGTTATAAAACTTAGTAGGAAGGTGTATTCTATGAACCGCTACATAAAAGTGATGTGAAATTATAAAAATCCACGCACAGTCGTGTGGATAGGCCTTTAAAAATGATATGGAGGTTTCTAAAAAACTTTTCCATTTGAGTCAATCGTTGGTGAGATATTAGCTGTCAATGTCATAAAAAGTGTCCCTTCCCCCTCTAATTTCCAAACTATGAAGTTTAAAATTAAGAAAAAGAATAAGGGGTGCACCTTATTCTTTTTCTTAATTTTAAACTGCATAGTTTGGAAATTAGAGGGGGGAGGGAGACACTATCAACAATTTTTGTTTTGAACAACAATTACGGTTTTTGAATTTTCGTTGCATAAGTCTTGCCCAAACAAAAAGTTCACTATGAACATACGACCTTTTTAGTTTCAATGTATTGGATAATGGTTTTAAATGTGGACTAGTAGGTTTTGGTATGGAACCCTTCGCTGTGCTTGATCCGACACGCACTTGGCCGGTTTTATCGATTAAATTCTACTACGTACACTATAAAAGCAAGTTCATTGAACTATTTAACAGATCGGGTTAATCAGTTTGTTATTAAACTTATCGCTGGTTCGTATGTAACTTTAAATTTATATAATTTATGTAGACATTTTAAACTTAACTGACCCCTATAATCCCAAAAGCTGTACACATAAAATAAATATTACAACATCTCTAGCCATTGTAGGTTTAAAATTTTAAATTTACAGCATAATCGTCCGCCTCTTAGGGTTATCCCGGTTGAAGATTGGTACTCTTATATTGGTACAACTGTTAAATATTTTTTATTTCATCTTAGAGTTTCAATTTAATCTTTATATGACATTTTTAATTGTATTGTTTTCCTATTTATACTTTATATGACATTTTTAATTGTATTATTCCCTGATTATTGTTTAAATGTAGGTATATATTTAAGTATATACCTACCCTCATATTATAATTATTAATTATTTCATTGTTATAACGATCGATATACGATTAGCAAGATAAGCGAACATGTTTTACTTATAATGTAATTGTATATATAGAGATAAATAAACTAACTAACCAATCCCAAAATTTAGCGTAAGAACTAGTTTTACGAAAGCGACTGTTTTTTTGAACCTGACTGGCTTTATAGGCTGAGCCCAATAAAGCCCCAGAGTGCGCGGTTGGAGGTTGGAGAGTAGCCTTGGGAAAATCCAGGAGAAACCTTCGACATGAGCACGAGTGTTGTTGTGAATACTGCAGAATACTCTAAGAGTTTGCGCTCCAGTGAGATTGGTTGAGCGGTTTCAACCGAATCTGAGGTGTGAGTCGAATCGAGCTACTGCCACTACTGCTGGGAGTTTTGTTGCTGGCTCAATAAAGATAAAACGAAGAAAGGGAAAGAGGGAAAACTAGACCTTATTGGGATTAGATCGGTTTACACACGAAGTTTTCCTTCACCGAATGAATTAATAGGGTTGGAACCGGTACACATCTGTGTACGGAACCCTCGGTGCGCGAGTCGGACTGTCATTTGATCGCTATGATATAAACTCACATTAAATGTAGGTAATTGTGAGTAAATTTTAATTAGATAACGTTAAATATCTGAATCATCCACTGAATATGTGTGTTTAGTTCTCTCCGCTGCCCAAAGGTTGTCTGGAAGAGATCGCTCTTTAACGATAAGACCGCCTGTTGTCTACCTCTGATTATATCTCGTGTGCAATAAAGAGTACTTTGTATTGTATTGTACCTTTTCATAGCCGGTATCGACTTGAAGCTGATTAAATATCTTCGTTCTTCAGGTAGTTGATTTATAATACATGGAAATATATATCTGTTATTTCTTTTACCATGCACATTAAAAAACTTAGGTATTTTTTATTATTATTCTAAATAGGGTTGCGCTTGACCACAAATCACCTGATGGTAAGCAATATTGTGGTCTAGGATGGAACGCGCTTACCTAGTAAAAACCGATTCACTCTCGCTTTGAAGACCAAAAGGTTGTAGTTTACGGGAAACAAGGATTCCGGCAAGGAGTTCCACACCTTGGCGGTTCTCACAATAAAGGTGGAAGCAAAACGCTTCGTGCGAGTTTTCGGAACAGCCACCGTAAAACGATGGCGCCTTACCGTATTCCTACTCGTCCGATGGTAGAAAGGGGCGGGAGGAATTATGTTGTGTAATTCCTCAGCGCACTCCCCGAAATGCAACCGATAAAAAACCGAAAGATTGGCAACTTTGGTAACTACGTAGGTAATTTAAACTTAGCTAACTGCGGTATATTTTGTCTAAGATTCTTTTGTCTTACACTTGTTTCTTTGGTCTAGTTGTACAATCGGCCTCATAAGTAGATGAAACTTTGGTACTTTGTCACTTTTCTAGTTGGAAATTTAGTATACTAAGAGAGAAACTACAAAAATCTAAAGCCCCTTGTGAGGCCTACCGTACGATATCACGTATTACCTCAGATTTGGTTGAAGCCGCTCAACCAATCTCACTGAGGCGCAAACTCTTACGGTCGGTTGCACCAACATACGATCACAGGCCGGTCATCGTCAAATATGGCGCCGGCAGCTGTCATCCCATAGGAACTTGCTTGACGACCTCTTTAGCCTAGTTGGTAGTAACCCTGCCTTCGAAGCTGAAGGTCCCGGGTTCGAATCCCGGTCAGGGCATTTATTTGTGTGATGAACACGAATATTTGTTCCTGAGTCTTGGATGAAATCTATGTATTAAGTATATATTTTTCTATATAAGTATGTATATCGTCGCCTAGTACTCATAGTACAAGCTTTGCTTAGTTTGGGACTAGGTTGATTTGTGTAAGATTGTACACAAATAGTTAAAATATTTATTTATTTATATTTGTCAAACTTTCCATACAATCAGATTTTAACGAACACCGCTTACGATTCAAGACGGTTTGGTGCAACCCACCCTTAGAGTATTCCAGTGTATAGGCCGCCCGCGTGGTCGCGTCGGGGGTTCCCCCTGGATTTTCCCTAAGTCACTCTCCAACCGCGCACTCCTATCGCTTTATTGGGCCCAGCCTATTAAAAAAAAAGCAATCACGTTGAAAAAACGTTGACACGACACATTAAGGTACTTTATTAGTTTCATTACTAATTAAATGATATAATTTGCGGTCGATAAGACGTGTAAATATAATTAAATAACAATTACTTGAAGTATTTTGTTATGTAGAATGTCGCTAGGGAGGAATAGGTAAAGTACACGCAAAGAAAAAACTTACGTTATTAATCATGAGATCGTAATGCTTCAGGTATTTCCTCTTATTGTGTCATTATGCCGTCATCGGAAAACCATGTATAAGGTGCATTGGGATAACTTCGACAGTGGGATAATTTCGAAAATGGCAAATATCTACTAAACCAGAAGATATACATGGTAAATATCCCGTTTCAAAACGTAATTCTAATAATAATAATAAAATAATACAATTCGTTTATTCACTCCACCACAAAGCGTCTCGTTAGATGTTGCCACAGTAGTAAGTACTGCTAGTTTCGTAGGTATTTGTCAATTTCGAAATTACCCCATTGTCGAAATTAGCCCAATGCACCTTGTCTATACAGTTTTTGTAAGAAAACCTCATCCACAAGCAAAGTGAAATCAGGGGTATATTACGGCTGCAAACGAATTTCAATTGCCACAGAAACACGTTTTGTGCTACATAATTCACGTCACGACCACATTCTTGCGGGTTGACCTTAAAATAGCGTTGAGGGTCAACTCGGAACTTCGTATCGTGCCATCCCTTTCACGCACATACTGAATAACACGAGGGTGAAAGGGACGGCACGATACGAAGTTCGGAGTACAGGGGCGCTACCGCGAACAGCAAACGAAGTTTTCGCTCTCTGTCGCACTTGGACGTTCGGACGTAAGTGTGACAGAGAGGGAAAACTTCTTTTGCTGTTTGCGGTAGCGCCCCTATTCATCGATGACGTTTCGGTGACACATGCCGGTGACAAATAATAGAAGGTTTATACGCGATGAGGGACAGGAGATGACACATTGGATCTCGTTCCCACGTATGTTATTGTCTAATGCTAACATCTCTTTCGCACATCTTTGTATGTGTGTATCGAGTCGAGCGTTTGTTTTACCGATTTTCGATTAAAAATCTCCCGTTATTCGATGCTGTTTTAAAATAAATTGAACGGTTAAACTAATGTCCTTGTTAGCTTTCTAGGGCGATTAAACAATATTTAAACTGACTATGGATTTGTACGGATGCACAAATCGAGTCGTTTTTGTACAGTGATAGCACTGTTATAAGATTAAACTATTTGTAGCTGTTCTATCTCGTCAATTAGAAAATACGGCTATAATATAGTAGTGGAAAATAATAAGTGTAGAAAAAGAAGTTTAAGTAGTGTGTGTGTGTCTCTGTGTGTGTGTGACCGACGTTGTATAAAAAAAAGATTATTACAGACAAAGTTTATATCTGATATTAAAGCAGTTACAATGTTTAGTGGACGGAAAAAATAACGAATGAACAAGTGTTGCAAAGAATAAAAGAGACAAATACAAGCATAGAGAATAGGAGAGGAATAATGATGGATCATCTGCTAAGACATGACGTTTGTCTTAAAGACCATTATAGAAGGGAAGATTGTGGGAAAGAGAGGAAGAGGAAGGACAAGAAGAAACTACTTCGAGCGAGAGGTTAAGATCATGTCATATCAGAGAGTAAAGGCAGAGGACAGAAACGGTTGGCGATTGCTCCACCGACAAGAGTAGTAAACTTTTAAACAGAAGAGGGCAACCTTCCCTAACATATGGTCGAGGGAGGCGATGGCTGAGATACGCGTCATACTCGTGAACGGGTGCTGTTTGTGGGGTCCGGTCTGTTCATGTTTGCAAGGACTAGTAACTTCGTACTAGTGTTCAGTGGAATTGACATGATGAGAGACTTCACTGTTCTCATTTGATTTTATTTTTTAGACTGACGCTCAGAGACCTTATACATCTCTGAGGATATTTATTTATTAGATTTTATTATTTTCATGTTGACGTGTTATAGATATAGAGATATAGCTCAAAATATTTTATTATTGTACCTACTTTATTACCTTTTATCTTGACGCTTAGAGACCTTATACATCTCTAACAAATCTCGATTGTTATTAGTTTCTTAGTCTTATTTTTGACATGTAACACTACATTTAATTAATGATACTTTGATTATTGTATTATTTTTA
The DNA here is from genome assembly GCA_963556455.1 of Epiblema foenella. NCBI lineage: Eukaryota > Metazoa > Arthropoda > Insecta > Lepidoptera > Tortricidae > Epiblema > Epiblema foenella. Next base: position 18,513,259 of record OY747111.1, read on the forward strand.
TTTGATGTACCTAGATAGATTTTGACTTGTAAAAGTGCCCTTGAGGCCTATTTGCAGAATAAATGTTTTGATTTTGATTTTGAGAGAGACAATGTTTATGGGCAATCGATCTAATAGTTTCTATTCGCTTAATGGTCACGGAAAACAATGAGGTTCAAATGGTTAACGTAACGACTTTAGAAACTAGCAACCGAGCACAAAATAATAATTAAAAGACAATCTAGTAGTAGGTTACGTAATTACGTCGTCTAAGAATGTAATATAAATCCCGAGTACGAATCTCCAATACACATGGGATACAGTTACTCTAGTTCAGAACTTAAAACTATGTTCAGCGGCGTAATAAAAAAAAAAATCAGCAGGCTAATCACGTAACTTTATTTACTAACGGTAGGTATATTTTACTCAATCAAGTCAATTTTGAAGTATAAATGTATGAACTGACAATTAAAATTTCACATTAAAATCTACCTAACGGTAGTACAAAAGTTACCTGCGGGGTGATCCCGTAACTCATTTAGGTAGATTTTAATGTCAAATTGTCAGCTTCACTGTCACTACATAGTATAAAACAAAGTCGCTTTCTCTGTCCCTATATCCCTATGTATGCTTAAATCTTTAAAACTTCGCAATGGATTTTGATGCGGTTTTTTTTTAATAGATAGAATGATTGAAGAGGAAGGTTTATATGTATAATAACATCCATTAAATAGTGCACCCGTGCGAAGCCGGGGCGGGTCGCTAGTACTTAATAATTATTAGTAGATAAAGTTACGTGATTCGCCTGCGGGTCTGTACTTACTTACCTCCATTTTGCTCTCATGTCAAATTGTTCTTATGTCAAAATTAATGATTTGTCCCGAACCTGAGGGGCTACCGCGAATCGAAAACGAAGTTTTCCCTCTCTGTCGCGCTTACCTCGTCGTTCGCATTGGGAAGATTCTTTGTGAAGTTATCGAATTCATGAAAGCGATTATTTCGTATTGTATCTGAGGGTGGTGTGGCGCGGTTGTGGGGCGAAGGGATTGCGTTGCTATGTGTCAACTGTATAAGACACTGACGTTCGAAAAACCTAAACGACGTCGTGTCGTCACTGCGTGGGCGCTGGTAAGACGCTGACTCTATAAAAGCCGCTGGCGTAGCGATGACGTTGCGTTGACGCTACGCAAAAGTTACGTTAAAAATAAGACTTGATTGTCAACCGGCGTTGTTAATATATTCAAAGTCAAAAACTCCTTTATCAAATATAATAAATAATATTTCATTTAACAACGAACACCCAGGGACCGATACCGGTATTTTTTAAAAAACCCTGAATTAACCCAATATTTTGGATTATTTTTTGCTCTTTACGTAGGGCTGAATCATGTATTTAGGTATCAACGTCGTATTATTAGATTGTCCCATTAAAAACGAAATAATGAACCGGTGACCGTAATAATACCGGTATTTTTCTATGGAGAAAATACCGGTATCCGATCCCTGCTCCTATTCCAACCGGGCAAACCTATTCCAACCGCGCACTCCTATTCCAACCGCGCACTCCTATTCCAACCGCGCACTCCTACCAACCACGCTCTCCTACCGATTTATTGGGCCCACAGTCAGGTTAAAAAATAAGACTTTTCTTCTTTTTTTTAAATAAGACGTTGTCAACCGGCGTTGTCAATATATTCAAAGTCAAAACCTCCTTTTATCAAATATAATAAAAAATATTTCATTTAACAACGAACACCTTCATTGCACTCGAAATTTCACCTGCCCCCCATAAACACCGCAACCTTGACCCACAGACGCGAAGCGTGCCGAGGCTGCCGCTGCGCACTGCCGGGCCGACGGCCCATGAAAGTGAAAACGGCGCGCGCGCCGAGCTTTCGACGTCCGGTGGATAATTGGGTTATGTAAATGCGCATCCTTTAACTTCGACATCGGTTTCTTATTTTTTCTTTTGCTATTCTGACATGACCCTATTTTTTTTTACTAGTGCATTATTATTTTTTTACATTGTGATAACGTCATTTATGTTTGTAAGTGAAGATGTGCTTAATTGTAAATTTTAAATGAATTCTGACCTTCAATAAGTGTTCTGTATGAATCTAAGTTGAATAAAATATTTTGAATTTGAATTTTTTTTTCGAGTGGAAATGGGTTTTTTTTTTGTTGTAAATATGGATTTTTGTTTTAGGTTATAGTTAGGCTGGGTATGTTTTTATAATGTAAGTATCTTTTACTTATCCTTCTCAATAAAATAGTGATTACGTTTGTTGAAAAATAACGAAGAGAGAGATTATTATAGAAGAATCACCTATTACGATAGTATTCTTTTATAGATAACTTCATAAAGAGGAAAGATTGAAAGATAGTATGGGAGATAAGCGCAGAAAGATTAAATGTTAAAAAGGAGAATATTCCTCAAGCCCGGCCAGAAATAAATGACCATTCATTCGCTATTATTCTCATTCAAAAATCAAATTCAAAACATTTATTCTGCAAATAGGCTTCAAGGCCACTTTTAAAAGGCAAAATCTATCTATATCAAATAAAAATAATACAGTAATCAAAGTATCATTAACTAAATGTAGTATAAGAAAATAAGACTATGAACATTAATAACATTCGCGATTTGTTAGAGATGTATAAGGTCTCTAAGCGTCAAGATACAAGGTAATAAGGTAGGTAAACAAGTCATAATAAAATATTGTGAGATATATCTCTAAGCGTCAACATGAAAATAATAAAATCAAATAAATAAATATCCTCAGAGATGTATAAGGTCTCTGAGCGTCAGTCTAAAAATAAAATCAAATGAGAACAGAACGAAGTCTCTTATCATGTCAATGAGGGCTATCGTTTTTGTGCTCACCAGTTGGCGCCACTGTCGAGAAAGGTCCAGCTGTCAAAAATTGTTATTGGTTATTATGGGCATGAGAACGAAGTTTACATTTAAATCATATTTAATATATTAAAACCGTACCGTAAAAACATTGAACATCCCGCATTGTAGCGCAGTCCCGTTTTTTTCGGAAAAAAAGGGGGACATAAGTTTCCGAAAGCAAAACTGTCTCAAAGCACTGACAGTCACTGAGCCATAACTCATATTTGCCATAATCAAGCTCAGGTATTGCAAAATACTCACTATAGTGTTCCAATTAGATATTAACCTGCGTAGCGCAACCACAAAGAGTGACATTTGACATTTCGAAGACCTCACGCTACACTAGCGCTTCTAGCGGCCAATTCATACGCGATAGCCCCCATTCCACTGAACACTAGTACGAAGTTACTAGTCCTTGCAAACATGAACAGACCGGAGCCCACAAACAGCACCCGTTCACGAGTAACAAGTAACATTTATATGGCAACAGACTAAATGACATTTCGTCTTGTTTGCCTGTCAGCTCTGATGTTGAATTTTGAAATGATTTGCAGCGAAATAGTTTAATTTTTAGAGCGTTTTTTCAGCCGTCGTCTCCCGGCGAGGAAAATAAACAATAGCATTCTTTTGTTATGGTCCCTGGGATCCCAGGGAACGGTAGACGACGGGTGTCCCGGTCTTGTCCATTAATCGATTTGGGATTTTTTTGCCATTTTTCATTTAATTTTCAACCCTACTATCACTACATAGTATAAAACAAAGTCGCTTTCTCTGTCCCTATATTCCTATGTATGCTTAAATCTTTAAAACTACGCAACGATTTTGATGCGTTTTTTTTTAATAGATAGAGTGATTGAAGAGGAAGGTTTATATGTATAATAACATCCATTAAATAGTGCACCCGTGCGAAGCCGGGGCGGGTCTCTAGTACAAAATAATTAAAAAAAAATCACTTCAATTATCACATGTTTAAGTATCTTTCTTAAATACAATAAACTATCACCTTAGAAGTAGGAAACTATCACCTTAGGTATATCTAGTTAAATTTAATGTTTTTTTTCTTGGCGTGCAATTTATATTTTATAGTATACTAGTTCTATGTCCTTTTATTGAGGTGTGCAATAAAGAGTATTTGTATTGTATTTGTTTTGTAAATTGTTGAAATAGATTACAATTATCACAAATCACAATTTTGTGGTTTAGAGTATTTGTACACCTGTCTTCATTCGACGCTATGACTTTGGATTCATAAAACCGCAGATTGTAGTTCCATATAGATTATTCCCTTAGGGAATTCTTATTGTCAGCTCCGTCGAAGGTAGCTACCGTTATAAGTTCTAAGTAATTAGTAGGTGACCTACCGACCTACAGAAGTTGCGATAAAATACCAATGATACTTAGTAAATTCAAATATAATTGTAATATTCATTTTCTAAAACGAGGTCTCGAGGACTATTATACTACGAGGGCTGTTTGATAAGTACCCGTTTATGAAAAAAAATCAGTCGTTTTAGTAAATATGCATTTATTTTTCTACGTAGTCACCTTTTAGCTCTTTACATTTGTTCCACCTATATTCAAGCTTCAATAAACCATCCAAAAAGTATGATTTCGGAAAGTCATTGAAATAGGTCACTGTGGCGCGATCCAAATCTCTTACCACCGAGCCATTTTTTCAGGTTGGGAAATAAAAAGAAATCGCATCGGGCGTTTCACGTTCACGCTTCCACTGAATCGCTGTCAAATGAGAAAAAAACAAAAGAATGCTGTTTTTTTTTTTTAATTTTCCCGCCTCTGAAGAATGGCTTAAAACGGTGGTATACATATTTTCGGCCAGTGATATTAGTACATTTAGAAAACTGCTACTTATCAAACAGTCCTCGTAAACATTCTGTGCTGTGCTCAATGTTTATAAATGTTGGGCTCTACTAGTTCTAAAGAATAGACTAACGCCAAATTTTGATAAAGGAACACAAGCAAAATGTACCTTATATTCAGAACTCTTAGTCGTTTTTTACTTCCGTTCGTTTGACAAAATTTGGTCTTAAGAGTTTTGAACGAACTATACTAATAAGTATCTAGAAGGAAGACTCATCAAACGAGTAAAAAGAAAATATCGAGACAAATATGATAGATAATTAGTAGTTTATGCAACTGATACATAATGAGAGGTCTTAAAACACGAGTGTGGTTTTATAAAACGAGCGTCAGCGAGTTTCATAATAGGATCACACGAGTGTTTTAAGGCATAATTATGTACAGTTGCATACACTACTTTATCTACATCCGTTATTAAATCCTCTTTCATGTGTTCAGGAACCATTGCGTTGCAAGTGTAGTGAGGTCGAGCGTGAGCCCGTTGAAGTCTTTTGGGCCGGCGCGTTATTGTGAAGCTGGTCTTACGTACACTTTTTGAGCACATTAAAGAGGATTTACTGTATGGGTGTAGACAAAATATTAATAAACTAAATACTATTCAGTTCCATATTTGAGCGAAGACGTGATTTTCACAATTAAACCAAATACATATATAAGTTACAACGAATATAAGTTACAATGAAATATAGGCACAGCAATGTACAGCAGCCATAGCCATGAGCGAAAGAGCACGAGTTTACCTGTCATTGCATATTCGATAGTGATAGGTCATACATTCGACTGCATTCGGTACTTGTCGGCGTGAACGAAGATTGCCGATGTAACTTATATTTGTGGTTCTACTGTAATGTTCTTTTGAAGATGGCGTGCAACGGTGAAAATAAAGGTGTTGCATCAACAAAATGACATCGCAAATAAACTAGCCTACTACTGTTTTAGCCTAGTGGGTAGTGCACCTGCCTGTGAAGCTGACGGTCCTGGGTTCGAATCCCGGTCAGGGCAAATATTTGTGTGATGAGCATGAATATTTGTTTTTGAGTCTTGGATGTTTTCTATGTATTTAAGTATTTATATCTATTAAATATATCGTCGTCTAGTACCCATAACACAAGCCTTCTTGAGCTTACTGTGGGGCTAGTTCGATTTGTGTAAGATTGTCCTCTAATATTTATTTATTTTTTTAAACTGATAGTTGTTATAGATGACTAGTAACAATATATTTGACCTTAAAATTGATACCGTAAGAACGGTGCGGGCAAGGTTTCAGGCCGTGACGATATGGGGTCGATAAGTAGCTCGAGGACAATCTTACACAAATCGAACTAGTCCCACAGTAAGCTCAAGAAGGCTTGTGTTATGGGTACTAGACGACGATATATTTAATAGATATAAATACTTAAATACAAAGAAAACATCCAAGACTCAAGAGTAAATATTCGTGTTCATCACACAAATACATGCCCTGACCGGGATTCGAACCCGGGACCTCCAGCTTCGAAGGCAGGGTCACTACCAACTAGGCTAAAGCGGTCGTCAAATTTCAATGCTGAGTTAGCGTGGTCGGACTCTAAATTATTGAATTATTTTGTATTGTTTAAAAAATATTCTTACTCACTAGGCTAAACCGGTCGTCAAAATAGATAGGTGTTTGTACAAATAACGTTCATAAAAGAAGAATATATTTATATGATATGGTCCTAGCGCACAAGTTATTTATTGCAATCGCGAAGCGTTTGTTTGACGTGATTGGTGACCGAAGAACCTAGTGGGAATTGTCTTAGAAAAAAAATGGCTACGGAACCCTAAAAAGAGCGTTTCGATGAAATGTACTGTCGTTGAAACGTATTATCAAGAATAGTAAAAGTGGTGAAATGATGTTCTAGGTAATATAAATTTTGGGAACTGAAACCTTCATTAAACCAAAATTATACTGAAGGCCATTCGATAAACGACTACGTCAATGAACAAATAAAATACTGAATTAAAATTCGATGAGTTGATTCTTCCCCGTGTGGTTGCCGGGTAAGAATTGCGCCACCCCATCTCTTCCCGTGGGTTTCGTAGGAGGCGAATAAGGGAAAATCGGAGGGTGGGCAGCAGCATCCTTCGATCATTACCACCATCAAACTGCGGTCGCCAACCCGCTTGCCAAGCGTGGCGACTATGGCAAATCCCCCCCAAATTGGGGGAGGCCTATGTTCAGCAGTGGACGTCTTTCGGCTGATATGATGATGATGATGATGATGATGAGTTGATTCTTGTATAAAAGGTAATTCGAGCAAATGTTAGAGCAATCTAACGAAGTTCGATGAATAATTCCTAAGTGATAATAAAATTCTGCGAATAGTGTTATGGGAAACGATAATCGATGTAACGATTTTCGGTAAAATAATGGATTCCCAATGTAATGTCAACAACAGTCGTATTTATTTATTTATTTAAACTTTATTGCACAAAAAGAATATAAGTACAAAGGGCGGACTTAATGCCACAAACATCCTTTGGAGTAAAACATTAACTGACAAATAATGTTATGAACCATAACGATATACGAAAATAGCTAGCTATTTACAGGCTTGAAAAGAATTCAGGCCTTTAACCTGAAATATACCGCCTACCTCCTTTAAAAATAGCCGGCTAAAATAGCCCATGTAAATCTCCTTTATCCATTATCGATCTCGAAGCTTCAAAAGGCAAATGCCACAGATTTATTGGTCAACTCAACCCGCACCTTCTGCCCGCGGGCCGAAATGCCCACTAAGAAATTTATTTATATTTTCTTAAGGTCAGCTCAGCCTCACCATGAAGATATTAACTTAGCCCGAACATGGCCCGAACATAACTCGGCCCGCCGTAAACTGTTATGCAATGCAAACTTATTATATAAATAATACACTACATTGTTGGGCTACATTTTCGTCCCCTTGGCGGTGGAAACGGCTGGTTGCTGGGGGAAGGACGCAAAGGAGTTTGTTCGAGAAATAGGCCGTCGGCTTAGGCAAAGAGGAGAGGACTCCCGCTCCGAATAGTTTCTGGTGCAAAGACTTTCTGTCGCTATTCAGCGCGGAAATGCTGCTAGCGTTATGGGCACTTTTGCACCGGGACGATGAGGGGCGGGTTATATGACTAAATTGTTATTTAGATGTAAAATGAAATGAAATGTTTGCAGCACTATGATCTCATATTTAGCAATAAACCTTTTTTTAAAGAATAATAAATAAATATTAAATGACAATCTTACACAAATCGATCTAGCCCCACAGTAAGCTCAAGAAGGCTTGTGTTATGGGTACTAGACGACGATATATTTAATAGATATAAATACTTACTGGTAGAGAATGCCATACGGCATTAAGTCCGCCTTTTGTACGATAAGGTTTCTTTTGTGCAATAAAGATTAAATAAATAAATAAATACTTAAATACATAGAAAACATCCAAGACTCAGAAACAAATATTCATGCTCATCACACAAATATTTGCCCTGACCGGGATTCGAACCCAGGACCGTCAGCTTCACAGGCAGGTGCAGTAGGTGCACTACCCACTAGGCTAAACCGGTCGTCATCACGTCTTAAAGAGGAAATAATCTTGAATATTAATGTCATTGGCGACCTACATTTATTCATCATAGGCCAATTTCATCAGCGTTTAAACATCAGTATAGCTCAAGAAAATTAGATTCAAATGTATGGAAAATTTGGCAAAATTAATGGAGAACTTTTATCTATCAGGATATGTAGGTTATAGGACAAAGTTCAATTTTATCCACTCTCCCCCCCCCCTCCGGGGCGAGCGTCATCCCCCCCCACCCGCGAAAGTGTCCCGGAGCGCGGTATTTTCCATTTTAAAAGAAAACCGTACACGATACATAAAAAGTGTACAGGAACGAAATAATCCTTGATAAATTAGCTATAAACCTCTACTACATACAAAAGCGATATCACTCATAGTTTCAGCGCAAACTGCCATCAAATACGAACGTTTTCAAAAAATTATCGATATTTTTTGCTGTAAGTTTAGTTTTCTCAAAAACTTCACACATTACCGCCAAAATATGTATGACTAAAGTAAAGAATAGAATATGCTCTTTATAAAAAGGTATAATTCATTTCTAAGCACTTTCATTTACCGTTGCTGTGCTGTTTTTTAAATTTAATTCATTCGGCCATACAGCGAAATATAAATGTTCATACTAGTTCAACGGTGGTACTAAAATACCATATTCTTCTTATGTGTTTTCCTGTAATCTGTAGGTATAGGACTATTTTCTGTATTTTTTATATATTTTTATGGCCAGTACTTTAGGAGATAAGAGGGGCCGGAGAAATGGTCAATTTTCGCCTATTTTCTTAAATAACTTCAAAAATGTTTATTTTAAAATTATGAAAAAAATATATTTGATATCCTTATAATGAACCCTTTCATTTGATATGTCACACAATATAGTTCGCAATATATATTTTTTTTGTATATTATGTACACCCCACAAGTACCTCCCATGTTTAAAAATGTATTTATTTACGTAACACATCCGTATTTGGGACACCGATTTACATATGTGTGCCAAATTTCAACTCAATCAGTCCAGTAGTTTTGGAGAAAATTGACTGTGATAAACGGACGGATACACACAGTCGAATTAGTCGAGTCCGTTTATTACAGTCAATTTTCTCCAAAACTACTGGACTGATTGAGTTGAAATTTGGCACACATATGTAAATCGGTGTCCCAAATACGGATGTGTTACGTAAATAAATACATTTTTAAACATGGGAGGTACTTGTGGGGTGTACATAATATACAAAAAAAATATATATTGCGAACTATATTGTGTGACATATCAAATGAAAGGGTTCATTATAAGGATATCAAATATATTTTTTTCATAATTTTAAAATAAATATTTTTGAAGTTATTTAAGAAAATAGGCGAAAATTTACCATTTCTCCGGCCCCACTTATCTCCTAAAGTACTGGCCATAAAAATATATAAAAAATACAGAAAATAGTCCTATACCTACAGATTACAGGAAAACATATAAGAAGAATATGGTATTTTAGTACCACCGTTGAACTAGTATGAACATTTATATTTCGCTGTATGGCCGAATGAATTAAATTTAAAAAACAGCACAGCAACGGTAAATGAAAGTGCTTAGAAATGAATTATACCTTTTTATAAAGAGCATATTCTATTCTTTACTTTAGTCATACATATTTTGGCGGTAATGTGTGAAGTTTTTGAGAAAACTAAACTTACAGCAAAAAATATCGATAATTTTTTGAAAACGTTCGTATTTGGTGGCAGTTTGCGCTGAAACTATGAGTGATATCGCTTTTGTATGTAGTAGAGGTTTATAGCTAATTTATCAAGGATTATTTCGTTCCTGTACACTTTTTATGTATCGTGTACGGTTTTCTTTTAAAATGGAAAATACCGCGCTCCGGGACACTTTCACGGGTGGGGGGGGGGTGACGCTCGCCCCGGAGGGGGGGGGGGAGAGTAGATAAAATTGAACTTTGTCCTATAACCTACATATCCTGATAGATAAAAGTTCTCCATTAATTTTGCCAAATTTTCAGCTAATTTCACTGAACTAGTAATAACTAGAGTGATAGTATCATGATTATGGATATTGCGTGAAGGCACGTAGTTCTGTTACTTTATTAGCAATTAATTATACTTTTATTTGAATTTTTGAACCAATGGGGGATTGCTTCAAAAAAAATAAGAAAATCATTCATGTGTAATTGTGTAAAGTTTTATAATAAACTACCTACAAACGAGACTAATTTATCTATTAATAAATTCAAGACTTATGTAAAGCGTAAACTCATATCGAAAGCATATTATAGCACAAAAGACTACATGAATGATAAAACACCGTGGGTATAATTGTGGTTGAAATACTAATTGTATTTTAATAATTATGACATTACATCTTAATGACTATTTTCATACTATGACATTAGTTGTTGACGTTAAATTTTCCTCTTGACATTCAGATTTTATTCTAGAAACTATCTAGATTATACAATTTTTTATGTTTTTATTTTACATATTGACGATCTTTTTGTGAATTTATTATACTATTTACTCTCTTTTGACATACATTACAGTAATTCATGTATTTTTTTAAAATTTCATATGCATCAATAAATTGCTGTGAATAATTAGATTCAATTTATGTAATACTAGCTTTTGCCCGCGACTTCGTTCGCGTGAACGTCTACTGACTATTCCTTCCCCTTGGTAGATATATTCTGCAGGTTAGGTTATAAACTACTTAACTTTGACTGACTCACTCAAAATGTACTGAAACGTTTTTACGTCTCAAAGTTACAACCTTACAAAGTTTCTTATTCATATAAATATATTAGCAAGTGAAATGGGCCTCCTTGTTCATGAAAGGAGGCAATGTGTCTTGAAATAGGATGTAATAGGCGGATAATGAAACAAAATGGGTAATATGATTTTTCAATAGGTACTGGTCAAGGGTACTGGCCAGGAAATTCAGACGTTAAATACACATTTCATTCCAGCCCTGAGAGCGCCGTCGACTCGATCCCATATAGTATATATACGTACAAATAATTTATATGATTTCTTATACTACGTAACGAAACACAATGTGTGCTAAGAAACTACGTCATCAAATCCATGTAGCATAGTGGTGTCATGGTTCGATGTTGCGTACGTATGCACATTCGTTCGCTTGTTCTATGAAGTTTCCCAATTCCCTACTTTCCGAGCCTTAGTACTGACATGCTCGATGTAGCGACTACAGGGGAAAACATATTATGATTGAATGGAACAAAAACATCTATGTTTCTCGAATTGCAACGTGTTAGGAGTCCTACATTATAACCCAAGATCTGTAATGACCTACAACAATATGACACGCTCTATTTGCAGTGAACACCGGTCACCTTGGGCACATGTCTCTACGCATTATCCGTCTGTATGAAACTTTATTTAATACTTCTAGTTTACTAAGATTTTTTTTTATATGTACTTGTATTTGACTAAGACAAACACGTTTACAAAAGTGTTAAATTTTCTCCATTAATCATAGGTATTTTTATAGTGAAGAAACACTTTCCAAAACGTACAATCGAACCGGTGACATCCTGAGATACGCAGCCAATCACTTTAACTAAGCTGTCTGCATGAAAAATCAGTCATCACACTCGGTTACCAAATCCTTCAACCAGTTCTTTCTTCTCTTCTTCAAAGCCTTGGGGATCCGTACTCAGAGTGACATCTACTCGTACCAAAAAGACTCGCGCTTCCTTAACTTCAACTTGTAATTTAAAACAGTAGCAATATTTTTAACTACCTACGCGCATATTATTGTTTTACGATTATGTATAAACTAATCAGTCAAGTAATCCATGTCTTCATATTACCTACATTGAATAAGTATTTTGGATAAGCTGACCAAAAAGATTTGTAACGGTTTCTATGGGTCCTTAGGATAGACACAAAATTACCCTGCCGGCGGGGATGTCCACCGCACGATCACGATATCGCAGACACATATAGTCCCTATTCATCCCGATACCTCTGCATACCGGGTAGAGTCAGTCCGACCCAGGTCGGGCCTGGCTGAGTTCCTAGCTGGTATCTTCTCAGCTAGAATTGGTTGAGTGAAACAGCGAAAAAACTCCCAGTAGTTTGATTCCACCCACACCTCAGATTTGGTTGAGGCCGCTCAACCAATCTCACTGGAGGCATACTCTTAGAGTATTCCAGTTGCAGTGTTTAAACCCCCCCGTGTGGTCGCGTTGGAGGTTTCTCCTGGATTTTCCCCAGGCCACTTTCCAAGCAAACGCGCACTCTCGCTTTATTGGGCTCGGCCTGTAAAGCCAGTCAGGTTCAAGAAAAAAACTGTTTTACATTTCTCAACCATCCATTTTTTTTCAATAAAAAGAATAGAGTGGGGTGGAATTTCTATAATTTTTATGCAGGCATATCTCAAAGCGCTGGTCAGTCAATGCTGACAACAATCGTCTACGTCAAATCTATTTAATCTCCAATTTTATAAACAGTAAAGTTATTTAGGCTCAATGGGTCAGCAAGTTTTGATTCAAAACGCAAGCGCTTTAAAGACTGTAAGCTAGTACCTAAATAACGCAAATCTAAAATATAATAGATTTGCGTTATTTAGGTACTGCTTACAATTATGCATGTAAATAATTAATAGAACTTCAGGTAAGTACTGAAATGCGGTAAACATTCTCATTCACATGAGTCGCTTTGGTTTTGAGTTAATTAAGCTCTAAGAGTCACAAAGATCCGAAATCTTTCATAATAATAGCTCATCATAATCAATTGGTAGCGACATTTATCTGTTTATAACTACGATGGTAAAACTAAAAACTTTACATGACAATACGTACTTTATCTTAGCAACTATAAGACTTAAGTTATTGAATTCTGCAAGTAGTAAATAATCTACATTAACTATTTCTACATGATTCTGGTTCTATGAAATTCAACTTCCACCCCCAAATGTATCTATTTGAGGGATGACTAAGGGATAAAAAGTATCCTATATGTTAATCCAGGCTACAAACTCGTTGTGTACCAAGTTTCATCATAATCCGGTCAGCCGTTTTTGCGTGATTGAGTAACAAATATCCAAACATCTAAACATCCGAACTTTCACATTTATTATATTTGTGGGAATAGTAGGAATTTGCTGTATTTTGTAGGCCCTCAGATGACACCATTATCATACTCGACCACTCTAACAACGAAGATATAGTAATTATAGGTAGACGAAGTTCAAGGCACTGGTTTGACAATGTGAACAACAACTGACTAACATAATTAAATCTCTAATTTCAAACAGTCACTATGGGTTGAGAGATTTTTGGTTATTTGTCGGTAGTCCCCCTTTTTACCCTCCATTTTTTCACATATTATCTGTTTATTGTACAATTTTTGAATAAGATTCTTGTTATTTTGCTTCCAATTATATGCTTACCAATTTTCAAGCCTTTGTGTCACGAATTGAAGGACTTCCCATACAAAGTTCAACCCCTCTTTTCACCCCCTTTCATCCCCAGTCTGTATGATTTTTATAGCCTATAACCCGTCCGAAGATCAATTAAAAGTATTAGTGAAGGTTGTATTGAAATCTATTGGCTAGTTTTCGCGTGATGGTGAGACAAATAAACAGACAGACAAACAGACACAAATTTTAAAAACTGTTGAAATGTGTTCTGTTATCGATTCTAAGACCCCTCTATCGATTTTTTTGCTAATATCTTCTATGTACAGACTTTCGAACCTCTACAGCTTTATTATATGTATAGATATAACTGACGATTCAAAAGTGCTTATTGCTAGGCCTATTTGAATAAAGAATATTTTGAGTTTGAGTTTGAGTTTGAAGAGGTTCGGACTAAGTTAATATGTATGGATGTGATCGAAGCAAAAGAATTATGTAAGGACCATAGTATTTGGCGTTCTTTGGTCTCTGCCTACACCAATGGGATACGGCGTGAGTATATGTATGTATGTTTGTATGTAAAAAATTTAATATGATTCAACTGTTCTCCCACTCCTTTTCCGGACGTAGGTTGAAAAATGCTCGAAGCAATAGGAAAATAATTAGGTATATATTCAATTCAGCTCAATTCAATTCATTTATTCATAAACAATAATACATTGTGTTTGAACATTAAATATAAATTACTTAATTAATTCCTATTTTATCTAAATAAATAAATAAATATTAGAGGACAATCTTACACAAATCGAACTAGCCCCACAGTAAGCTCAAGAAGGCTTGTGTTATGGATACTAGACGACGATATATTTAATAGATATAAATACTTAAATACATAGAAAACATCCAAGACTCAGAAACAAATATTCATGCTCATCACACAAATATTTGCCTTGACCGGGATTCGAACCCAGGACCGTCAGCTTCACAGGCAGGTGCATTACCCACTACCCACTAGGCTAAACCGGTCGTCAAATTATCTAATATTAGGTCTAGTGTTTATGAATATAATAATTTAACAAAGATAATGTCAAAAGGAACCTAACTATAAAACTATGCTAATAAGATAATGTCAAAGGCAAATTAACTATAAATTAATATTAATTGATATCCACATTCCCTAGCCTAAAAATTCCTCCATACTGTAGTACTCCATACATAGGATTTTTCTAATAAGTATAATTTTAACTGACTTTTAAATTTATCATGACATAATACTTTTGAATTAATTAGGCAGTCTATTGAATAGTTTTACTGCTAAGCAATAATCGATGATGCAATGCAAATCGGAAGTGTCAAAATTGTATGTGGGTTTGGCTTTTGGCCAGTGGGCGATACATTATAAAAATCAATTCACTCATAGCATCGCACGATAGAATGAAGCGTCAACTGTTAAATTTGTCAGATTCAGTGTTGCCAGGGCCCTTTGGACGAAAATTACGTTTCGTTTCTTGAAAAGTTACATTTTGATGCAAAAGTTAAATTTTTTATATTTTTCGTAATTACTTATCAAAATGTTTGATTTTAAGAAATGAGTAGCTATATACAGCTAGAATTCGGCGAGTTCGGCTGCAGAATTACTCCAGACTGATGGGCGCTATCTCAAATGTCATAGATAGTTGCAACAGACGGGCAGACACGAGTCCTAGCATGTAGGTTTCTTTGTCACCTCTTCTGTATGGAAGCCTATAAATTGTCTCGCTTGGTCCCGGCTAGATACAATTGTGACCTTTCTGTTTAAATAATTTCATTATTCTTAAAAATTTACGAAAATTTTCTTTACAACAGAAGTTACTTACATGTCACTAGGAAATGCAATCCCGACTCGAGATTGCAAATTCGAGATCCCGCGGGATTAGAAATATCAATCCCGCGGGATCCCGGAATTTTCGGAATCCCGTCTAGTTTAAAAAAAAAAAAATTTGGATGCCTAAAAAAGCTAATACTAACTGCTTGTTTGTGATAGTGAGTGTTACGGACAGCCCCGAATACGTGGAACTCTCCCAGTATACCTGATATTTTACCGCTAGAAAGAATTGAATTTTGCCGTTACTTCCCGTTTACGACCTAGCAATAATGTTACATTAGCGTCTTAAAATACAGTTAAAATCATAAAATGTTGTAAACCCTGAGTTGCGCCGAGACCATTAAATATTGTCTAATATATTTTCTATACTGTTGTTACCTTTGTCGGGTGTCGGCACATCTAAACAAATGTTAAGAACAATTGTCTATTCATTTAAGCATTGTATAACTATTGTTAATATCTCTCGTGAGAAATGGTCATCCTGAACCGTTAGGACGGGAAGTTATTATTGCACAAGGTTGCGTCAGTGGGCAGTGGGCAATCAGTGGGCAAATAAGAGTGGTCAAAGAGTGATCAGTGGGCAGTTTGATTTGGCGGAACGCCATGAGTTGTTAGTTAGATCCCGGCCAGTAGCGTGCCATAGTGAACGTAATTTTTCAGTGCAGTAACTTGTTATTAATTGTAATCCCGTCGTTGTTTAAGTAATTGTGATCCTTCTGACATTGAACTGTAAACTTAGTGCTTAAACCAATCTTATACTTTATTTTTTATCGTGTGTTTTAATTCCATTATAACTTGTAATAGACTCAGTGTTTTTATTACGGAGTGTTCCCATGATCATATTGAACCTTACAAGAACAGAGCCGCGTCGGTAGGAGTTAAGTTGCGAAACAGTGCCGCGCCATTCCTCGGTCGTTCACAGATCCTTCGTGCGACGCTACCGTGTTCACCGAGACGGGTGCGGCAAGAACCTCTGTTTCCGCCGAGCTATCGCAGACGATAGGCTGTGGACTTGCGTCGTCTACAGTTTGCGTGGTCCTTCGAGCCGGATCTTGGGTACAGTGATCGAGAACCTGTGAGTAAAGTGAACCCTTTTCTGTACTGTGAGCATTGAACCTGTGAACATTGAACCTCCGTAAATTGTGAACTTTGAACTTCCGTATTGAGATTGTGTTATTGCACTGTAAATTGAAACTCCGAAGTAAACCTGTGTGAACCAAGATGATGACACGTAGCCAAACAATCAAAGGCGACGATGCGGAGCTGAGCGCTGGCGGGAACGCGCCGGCGCAGAACGAGAGCGGGGGCGGGGATGCGCACGCGCCCGGTGGGGCGTGGCCGCGCGCTACCCCGAGTGCCGACGGCGGGGAGGAAAGCGCCCGCGAACCAGTAAGGCCGACGCCGTCCGTGCGATCGCACGCCAGTAGTACAATGACAGTGCGCAGGCGGGCGGCAGAGCTACGCGCGTTAGAACGGGTCGCCGAGATCGAGAAGGAAATAATTAAGAAGAGGTTGGAGCTTGAACTGGATCAGATCGACGCCGAGGGAACACCGGTACAGTCACGGGCGGTGACTCCACAGCCAGGCACGTCGAAGGTCGACGAGTGGCTGAGCAGCTTCGAGCACGGGCGGGGAGAGGAAGGCATGGCGCGCCGACCCGACGGACAGCGAGAACCTACGAGAGAGACGCCTCTCGCAACGCTGCAAGCAGAACGCGCCCTATCGCCGCCGCGAGGGCCGCGTGAACCGAGCCGAGCGCCGTCGCTCGAACGTTGCGCAAGAAACGAACGCGCCCTATCGCCGCCGCGAGGGCTGCGTGAATCGAACCGAGCGCCGGCGCCCGAGCGCCACGCAAGAATCAAACACGCCCAATCGCCGCCGCGTGGGTACCGCGACCTGTCACTAGAACGTCGCGGACGAACCGAACATGCCCAATCGCCGCCGCGTGGGTACCGCGATCCGTTGCCCGTTGAGCCGCGAGTCGGCTCGCCTCACGGGCAATACAAACCAACGGCCTACGAGAGAGAGCAGAGATCCCGCGACGACATGCACTTCAGGTCGTCGATGGAGCCACCCAGTGACGCCGCAACCGCCTTCAATCGTCTCGCCGAGCAGCTGAAGGCATCGATGCGGCCAAAGCCGCCAAAACAGGTGTATGAGTTACCCTATTATAGCGGAGATCCAAGTGAATGGCTGTTGTTCTACAACGCCTACCGTGAAACTACTGCAAGGTATGAATTTAGCGTGTATGAAAATATGGCTCGATTACGGAACTGTTTAAGGGGCGAGGCGAGGCAGTGTGTGCAACACCTACTTGCAACGTCGTCGCAGCCGGATATGGTCATCCGGTTACTAAAGAAGAACTTTGGTCGAACGGACCTGTTGATCGACAGAGCACTAGATGAATTAAAAAGGTTACCAAACATAGGATCAAGTGCGATTGATTTAAATAATTTTAGCACTAAAGTAATAAATATTGTAAGTACTTTAGTTGACTTGGATCAAAGAAATTACGGTGACAACCCATTGCTGATTAGGGAAATTACGGATAGATTGAGTCCACATTTAAGATCAAGGTGGTGCCAATTCGCAAGAAAGCAACTAGGACCCCATGGGACAGGAGAGTTGGCGCTGTTGGCGAACTTCTTGCTGGAAGAGAGCGACGCCGAGCTGAAGTACTCGCATACGAAGGCGCCTATGAAAAGGTATACAGGTAACAATGGACCATCTTATACAGATCACAGGACGTACGCGCCGCGCCCGGACTACAGACCGAACGCTACGCGCCCGGAGTATCGAACAAACGCGCCACGACTCGGGTACAGACCGAACGCACCACAGAGGGGAGCCGTTAACAAACCACCGGTACACCAAACGTACGCGGTGGAGAATCAAGAACCCTGTTTATGTTGCGGCGGCAATCACCGATCTACGGAATGTAAAAAGGTACTCAGTATGAACGTAGGAGCCCGATGGGACTGGGCGAGAAGTAATAGGGTTTGCTTCAAATGTTTGAATAGAAAGCACCGCAGAGAGCAGTGCAAGGCAAAGGGGTGCAGCGCCCAGGGGTGCCCGCACCCACACAACCGACTGCTACACGAGGACCAGGTACAAGCCGAGCCGCCGGCTTCACAGGCCCGATCCGAGCAGCCCCGTCAGAGTCGGAACGACTCGGAACTACGAACGGAACAGAGCTGTACATCCGAAGTTATCGCGGATGGGGAGAGCACTACGATACTGTTAAAGGTAATACCGATAACGATAGAGGGGCCTTTGAGACGCGTTGAAACGTTCGCCCTCATGGACGGAGGGTCGACGGTATCATTAGCCGACGAGGAGCTAATGAAAGAAGTCGGAGCCGTTGGAGAGGAGGAGCCATTACGCATTAAGGGCGTAGGATCGATGGCGACCTTAAACAATCACAGTAAAAAAATGCAGATTCAGATACGAGGCAAAAATAACGGGCCGTTACAGACAATAACAGTACGAACGGTTCGCGAATTGGGACTTCGCGGCCAACACATGAAAAACGTAAACAGGTATGCCCATCTATCCGATCTAGAAGAAGCGAGCTACAGCAAAGCTGTACCGAGGGTGCTGATTGGGGCGGATAATTGGCACCTCATGCTGCCCAAGGAGACCCGTATGGGTAAAATGAACGAGCCTGCAGCTATAAAAACCCCGTTAGGGTGGGTTATATTCGGGCGAGCCCCACAAGCGACCGCGTGGCGAGGAAGTGAGACGACACTACATTGCCACCTAGAAGATGAAGAGATAAATCAGCGAATGAGGCAATACTTCGAGATCGACTCGCTGGGTATAAAACATGTAGAAAAACAGGGCCCAGAGAACGAACGAGCGACGAAGATACTAGAATCGACTATAAAAAAGGTATTTATGAACGGCCCTAGGTACGAGGTAGGGCAGCTGTGGCGTACCGAAGAACCGAAGCTACCACCGAGCTTCAATAACGCGATGACGAGGTTGCGAGGCATCGAAAGGAAAATGGATCGAGACCCGGAGTTTGCGAGGGAATATACCGCGCAAGTTGACAACTTGCTAGAGAAAGGGTACGCAGAGAAGGTACGCGACCCCACAATAAGCAACAGAGCTTGGTATCTCGCGCACTTTGCGGTCAAAAATATAAACAAACCCGGAAAGCTCAGGCTAGTGTTCGACGCAGCAAGCACCTGCCAGGGAGTTTGTTTAAATGATTTCATTTTAGAAGGACCGGACTTACTACAGTCGCTCATGGGAATACTGTTTAGATTTCGGGAAGGAAAATACGCGGTGGTGGCTGACATTCAAGAAATGTTTCTCCAAGTTAAACTGAGAAAAGAAGATCAACCATCACAAATGTTTTTGTGGCGGGGAACAAATAGGAAAGACCCCCCGCAGATCTACAAAATGACGAGCATATTATTTGGAGCGTCATCGTCACCTTTTATAGCACACAGCGTTCGCGACGCGAACGCTCGCAACTGCGCAGAACGTTATCCGGCGGCGGTGCAAGAGATCACACGTAACCACTATAAGGACGATTACGTGTCAAGTTTTGAAACTGAAAATAATTTAATTGACAGCTCGTTTCAGGTGGACGCCGCGCACAAGGAAGCGGGCTTTAAGTTGCGCGGCTGGCCAGCCGTCATGTTCTCCGACAATGCTACCAACTTCCGAGGCGCCGACCAAGAGCTGCGCAGCGCATACACCGAGTGGCTGCCGGCGCTGCAAGACTACGGCGTGCGCCGCAGCATGCAGTGGCGGTTCATACCGCCAGGAGCACCGAACCAGGGGGGGGCGTGGGAGCGCTTGGTGCGCTCTGTAAAGACCGCGCTCGCAGTCACGCTCCACACCAAAGCACCGCGAGAGGAGGTGCTACATACTCTGCTGGCTGAGGCAGAGAACACGGTGAACGCGAGGCCACTGACCCACGTCTCCGTGGATCACCGTGACGAGGAGGCGCTCACGCCTTCTCATTTCTTGTTGGGCGGATCTACGGGCGTGCCGCCAACGGGACCATGCGACGAGGCCGATCGACGCACCTGGCGAGCTAGCCAGGTACTCGCAGACCATTTTTGGAGGAGATGGGTACGCGAATACCTACCAACACTCGCACCACGGCAATCGTCGGCGAACCAATCCCGACCTATCCAACCAAACGATTGCGTGATCGTGGTAGACCCGAACCTGCCTCGCAACGTGTGGCCCCGAGGTATAATACGACGAGTGGTCCCGGGACCCGACGGCAACGTGAGATCGGCGGACGTCGAGACGCGAGGCGGCATCTTCCGGCGACCTGTAACCAAGCTGGCTGTCCTACCGGTGCAACGGCAACCGATTACAGGCGGGGAGAATGTTACGGACAGCCCCGAATACGTGGAACTCTCCCAGTATACCTGATATTTTACCGCTAGAAAGAATTGAATTTTGCCGTTACTTCCCGTTTACGACCTAGCAATAATGTTACATTAGCGTCTTAAAATACAGTTAAAATCATAAAATGTTGTAAACCCTGAGTTGCGCCGAGACCATTAAATATTGTCTAATATATTTTCTATACTGTTGTTACCTTTGTCGGGTGTCGGCACATCTAAACAAATGTTAAGAACAATTGTCTATTCATTTAAGCATTGTATAACTATTGTTAATATCTCTCGTGAGAAATGGTCATCCTGAACCGTTAGGACGGGAAGTTATTATTGCACAAGGTTGCGTCAGTGGGCAGTGGGCAATCAGTGGGCAAATAAGAGTGGTCAAAGAGTGATCAGTGGGCAGTTTGATTTGGCGGAACGCCATGAGTTGTTAGTTAGATCCCGGCCAGTAGCGTGCCATAGTGAACGTAATTTTTCAGTGCAGTAACTTGTTATTAATTGTAATCCCGTCGTTGTTTAAGTAATTGTGATCCTTCTGACATTGAACTGTAAACTTAGTGCTTAAACCAATCTTATACTTTATTTTTTATCGTGTGTTTTAATTCCATTATAACTTGTAATAGACTCAGTGTTTTTATTACGGAGTGTTCCCATGATCATATTGAACCTTACAAGAACAGAGCCGCGTCGGTAGGAGTTAAGTTGCGAAACAGTGCCGCGCCATTCCTCGGTCGTTCACAGATCCTTCGTGCGACGCTACCGTGTTCACCGAGACGGGTGCGGCAAGAACCTCTGTTTCCGCCGAGCTATCGCAGACGATAGGCTGTGGACTTGCGTCGTCTACAGTGAGGTTAAGTAAAATAACATATTACTCGAAAGAAAATAAAAACCTTTATTCTTTAATCTTACCAACCAAAAATAATTATCAGGTTTTAAGGAAATTAACATAGGTAAATTAGGTAATCAAAATAATAAACATATTTCAAAGGAATTAGGAAGTAGTTACCTAAGACGAGTGATTTTGAAAATGACTCCTTAAAAAACAAAGGGTATTAATAGTATCCCAATCCCGTCAATCTCGAACGGGATCTCGTCATATGATGCGTCTTGATTGATCCCGAAAAATTACCCGAGATCTCGCGAGATCGGGATCTCGCGGGATCGGGATTGCATTCCCTACATGTTACGCAAGCCGGTCAAAAGTTACGAAAAATGTAAGAAATGTAACCATCTGGCAACACTGGTCAGATTCCTCAATCCTGCTGGCAAGGTCAAGGCCAAGGTCATCCGGAGGCCGTGTGTGCGTTTGCTGTAAGCGTGCAAAATCTACACGAGAAGGTCATATCATATTTTAGTCGCGGACTAATTTTTCAGTTTATAGCATTTTTGGTGGATAGGGTTGGTAGGTGGGTTTACGGCCTGTTAATTTGATGCGCCAGTTTGCGGCCACTTGGATGAGTTGATGAACTGAAAGGATATTTTCTTGATTATTTAATATATTCCCATTCAATAGCTACTAATTAAAACGCATACGACTCACTATGTCTTCAGGGCATGTAAAAATGTAAATATTTTTAATTGAAAAAACTTCGCTCTTCAGAAGGCCGCAGGCCGCGTAACTGGCTTAGCGACCCTATATAGCGGTTTTATATAAAATAGTGCAAATTATTTTAACCCGTTTTAATATGTGATAATCCACATCGAATGGGACCTTATGGCGGCAGGCGCTTACGTTACACCTATTCACTATTGTATTGGAACAGCGGCAATAAAGGCGTAAGTGCCGGCCGCCATAAGGTCCCTTTCCATGTGGATTATCACATATAAGTACGAAGAAGTTGGGACGAGTTACATTTTTGTACAAATTAAAAACCGATAACAGTGGCACATCACTAATGTGGATAAGACTTGTAAATTTAGTTACTTTCCGAAGATAACATAGACTTAATATCTTATAATAAACACAAGCGAGATAAATGACAAAAGTTATCGTATCTACCACTTTACTAATCTTTCATATTCATCTATGACGAAAAAAATAACTTAGGGATGGGAAATATGGGAATCAATCGTTAAATAATTAATAGACGACTCTATCGATCTACCGATGATTAGCAATTGAATATTTAATCATCCGAAACTTCGACCAATTAGCGGTGCCTTTAACCATTACTATGAATTACGGTCTCGATTAATCGGTTACTATTTTTCTGCATAACACATATAATCGGTAACGAGTATCTGTAATCAAGCTTTAGTCAAGCCGAGACTCTTAATATTTCTTTGGGGGCATAAATTGTTGGTTTAGAACAGGGACCGATACCGGAATTTAAAAAAAACCCTGAATTAGCCCAATATTTTGATTTATTTTTTGCTCTTTACGTAGAGCTGAGTCATGTATGTAGGTAACAACGTCGTATTATTAGATTGTCCCATTAAAAACGAAGTAATGAACCGGTAACCGTAATAATACCGGTATTTTTCTATGGAGAAAATACCGGTATCCGATCCCTGGTTTAGAAAGGGAATAAATGCTGGAAGAGATCCCTTAAAGGGATAAGTTCGCCTTTGTACATACCATTTCTTTTTGTATTTGTAATTTTTGTAATTGTGTACAATAAAGAGTTTTACTACTACTACTACTAAATGCGTAACACCCAAAGGTCCGCTACCCAAAGGTTGTCTGGAAGAGATCGCTCTTTAGCAATAAGGCCGCCCGTTGTCTACCTCTGCTTATATCTCGCTATGTTATGTTTCTGACTTCCTTTGTATTTTTATTGAGGTGTGCAATAGTTTTGTATTTGTATAAGATTTCATTTAAAACAGTAAGTTCATCTCAACCATTGTTTACAAACTCTTGGCAGGCGGCGATGTCACATAACGCACAAAAAACATAGCGATGACGTCATAATCCATCATTATACCCATCAATCAACGATACACCGGTTTTAAATATGAAAAACGTCACGCTAACGCAAACAAATTTCAATCTAAATGCTTTTACCCATAGGTTCAAATTACTTTTACTTTATATCCCTGAATAGATATGACATGAATTTAGTCGGATTATATGGATGGTTTTGACTTTGTATCTTCGTGTGACCTTGGTAACGCTGATGTGTCATGTTGATTCAAGGTTAGGTTTGAAGCTGTGCTTCCAATTTCCATATGAGCATCAACATCTTACATATGTATGTATGTATGTATGTAAGCACTTTATTGCGGACAATAACAGGTCAAAACAATATAAGTACATGTCACATAAGATTAGAGTACAAAGGCGAACTAATTGAAATGAGACTGGGTGAAATTAAAATGAGAGTGTCTATGAATAGCGCTGGACATTTTTTTTTGCCCAGCACATGCTGAGACCAAGACCCATTGCCTCAATTTTTTTTTATTGTATTTTATTTTATATCTTAATTTGTAGTTTCTTTTTGCTGTATTTTTGTTGGCTTTATTTTGTAACTTTAATTCGTGGCAATAAATAATTTCTGATTCTGATTCTGAATACGAAGTTGGTAAATGTAGTTACGAATATTTAAAATTAGTTTCACTACAACAGAAATGATAGCATTTTGCAAACACTTCCGGTTTAACGTCGGCTATTGACCGGAAACCAGGTTGTTATCGAAACCAACAAAAAACTCCTATATTTATTACTTAGAATTAAATTAAACTAACAGAAATATACTTTTGTTGCTTTTGAAAATTCGTTAATCAATAGCCGTAGGGATGGAGAAAACCGGTACCTAACTGTTTAAGGGTCCTTATCAGTTAAAAAACGCTCATCTATTTACGCCATTTTCTGCTTGAATTGACACGTATTTTGACATTTTCTCGATGTTACTATCTAGAACACGGCTATTGCGACCTTATGTCATCAACATTAAATGTATTTTTTGGATTTTTCATTAAGAAATATCGTTTCAAACATCACTCCAAATCGACCATATTCAAGCTAAAAACTTGTTTTTTCCGCTTAAATTCTACTACACACAATAAAATTAAAAAATTGGCTATGTTACTATCTAAAACTTTAATAAAATCATCGTAGCCTTTAATGACTTTATTAGTATTATCAATACTTTTGTCATAGTTTCAAATCAAAACATTTTAAAACTTATAAGGCCTCTTAATAAGAATACGAAAAATTGCCGTTGCTTGGAAACTGCTATTTGTGAAACGGTAATAGTCTCTATAGTAATGAAACCGCCAATTACCAGTACCTACAATATCAATTGAAGGTTACAGTCTATCGTTATAAATTCGTTCTTTGTTAATTACTTTTAGCTCCAACGTGTAACGTGAATGTAGTTATGTTGGTACCATTAAATTATTTAGGTAAGTAGGCAGTAGACTTAAACATAATAAATGATAACATATTTAGTATTTAGGCTCTAAGGATATATTTGGGTCATTGTCAGATTCAGGTTCGCGTCTTTTCGGTGGACATATTAAAAGTTAAGGACTATAAAGCTTCATTTTGGATTGGTCTAGTAACCCGCATAAACAGTGTCTCCATTGCTATAAATCCATGTACTAAAAACTTAGCTTACATGCACATAAACCGTTAAGTATTGACCACCGAAGGGACAACTTTTGTTTTTGCAACCGACAATGACCCATTTGGTTGAAAAAAATTGCGCAATAAAGCAAATGCTTAACCAGAATAAGTATTACACTCATTACAATCATAATTTCTATTAAATCTGTCCAATTCTTATAACTTTCCCTCATTGAGTTAAGTTCGGACATTCAATTTCATACAATAGGGTTTCAACAATTCAAAACAGAGTCATAGTGCAAGATAAACCGGCAGTAAAAATATTATCGTCGCACTGATACGATGCCATCCACAAAGCCAAATATCTTAGCGTATTGAAGCACATTATGTATGTAATACTTGGGCTTCGTAAAGAAAGTGTTCACTGGAATAATTCCTATAGACAGTCATATAATATTCGGTTCACGCGAGTGTATTAGTGTTTTGTTATTATTGCTTGTTTATTATTATTTTTATTTTATTTTTTAGGTAGTTCTTGTTAATTCTGTGTGTTTGCGTTTTCGTCACTGTGCCGTGAAATCACCAAATGGTCACAACGGAAGATCAGCGCTGAGTTGTTACCATTTCGTGGCAATATGTTATTCTGTTCTGTCATCTTTGTAAATGTCATGTGTTTGTCGCGAATAAATGTTTCTTTCTTTCTTTCTTCTTTCATATAAAGCTCATGTTGGAATTGTAACATGTTTCATCACTTGAAGATTGTTACACGTAGGTTTCAAAATAAAACTACTGCATACATATTTGGGTGCAGTACACCAAATCCAATTGAAATATTCAATGAACACGTACATGAATGTTACTTATCTCGCTTGCGGAAGTTGAAATACAATTTGTTGCTAGCTCATCCTATTACTTCGCTCTTTGTTTGGCAATAGAGCGAATGAAACGACAATACCGTAGTAATAGTAATAAATATAGATAGATAGATAAATAAATACTTTATCCATTTTCACTACATACAATATAATACATAACATATTATATATTTTTTTTTTATGAAAACCCTTAGTTATTCGAATTAGATCTTAATTAAATATGGTCTAAATACATTGATTAATTTAGTTTTAACCATTGAACAGGGAATACAGGAAAATTATAATAGTTTCTGATAACAAAATGAGTATGTCGATAGCAGTTATTCATTAGTGATATTTGATTATTGTTAGTTAATTATAATTGCTGGCGTGTTTTTTAAAATTTTTAAACCTTTAAAATAGTTATAATTATATCTACATATTTTCTAAGCACGAACGACGTTTTGATAGTGCTTGACATACATAATAAAAACAAAACATCGACAATCCTGTTATCGATAAGTACCACTTAAACGTCATATAGGTATACAGGTATAATTATAATTCATGTAATATATGATTCATTTATAAAAGACAATTCCCAACCGTCACATAAAACGAACTCTAATATGGGTGCCTTTCCACCAGCGATGTGCTATGCTACATTGCTATGGATGCGTTGATATTCATCAATCATATTCATCGGTCCACGAAGCATAGCACAGGTGGGGACGGAAAGCTTTCACATCCTCGCAACATAGCTGCATAGCACATCTCTGGTGCAAAGGCAGCCATTTGGCATTAAGCCCGCCATTTGTTCAATTTGTGTATTTTGTGCAATAAAGTTTAAATAAATAAATAAGATCTAGCATTTCTAAAGAATTGGAAGGCGATATGTAAAGTCGTCTCTCTGCAGTGCTCCCGTTTTGTTAATTCGGTCAAAGGAACTAGTCCGGTCTTTTAGATAGTTTAGTTCTTTTAATTCAGTGCTATTTGTCTTGTTCACAGTGTACTCCTCACCACTTTATGTCAAGAGGATAATGCAGTATGAACACTGTACAGTGGAAGTATAGAGTATGGACGATCGATGAAATGTTAAATACGGATTATCTGAAGTTAAAGTAGACGATTTGACAAGTTAATCCCTCAAGAAACGCGATTGAAAGCGTAAACAAATTAATTAGCGCAGTTGCAGACATATCCGGCTATTTATAAAGGCAGGTTGTTTTAAGTAACGCTCGTTGTTTTGCTTTTAGTGCAAACTAACCCTTTTCCGAAATAGAATGCGATTACATTTATGTTGTGATTGTGATGAAAGTGGCAACATTGGTCTTGTAGTGAATAGAACGAAAACAAAAGTGATTTTAGTGGATTGAGCCGGAAAGCTTACCAATGTCTCTTGCAACATTCCCGGCATTAATATCGTCAACCGCTACATGTACTTGGGCTCCCAAATCTGCAATGACGTCAGCTGTGTCCCCGTGATAAAAAGGAGAATTGCAAAAAATACTATGACCCTTTTAAACAACATCTGGAAGAAAAGAGGACGGTATCAAAACTTAAGATTAGATTGATACGAGCCCTGGTATTACCTATTTTCTTGTATGGAGTGGAAACGTGGACAATCCTTACCCGAGAAAGACAGCGGATCGATGCATTCGAAATGTGGTGCTGAAGGCGAATGCTGAAGATACCATGGACTGCGAAACGCGCTAAAGCACCGATCATGACCCAGCTTCGAATAAAAACTCGCTTGCCTACCATATGCCAACAATGTATTCTTGCGTATTTCGGCCACACAATCCGCAGAGGCGGTGAAAACTTAGAGAAACTGATTGTGATGGGGAACACGAAAGATCACGCGGTCGTTCACCAACAAGATGGACCGATCAAGTGAAAGACTCATCATCCTCCAAATTCTAGAAGTTTGTAAGAGACGCGCAGGACAGAAACCGGTGGAGGCAGATCATTCGCTCCAGATGCAACCCTGATGCTGATCACGATCCTCAGACATGAGGGACCGACCAGAGAGAAAGAGACATTTCTGAAGCGATGTAGGCTGTAAAATTCGAAGAATTATAATAGATCTACAAATCACTCAATATGCGTAGTTGAACAATATACAGATGCTGAGTTGAATAAGCATATCGATTCGTGTTTCTTAATTTTTTTCCTTGAATTCAAAAACCTGGCCACAATGAGGCAGAAGTTCGCAAACATAAAAATAAAACACAATCAAATATGTTCTATTCAAAACAAGTACAAAGATCTCACAACTGTGACACAAAAATAATAGGCTAGAGATTTTTGTGCACAAATATTTAGCGAGTAATTCCATTCCACAACATGTTTTGTTGGTAAACCTTACTTCTTGCCGTTCATAATGTTCGTGTACACAAGCCTTTCAGACTAGAGGCTTCTTGCTTGTTTTCACATGGCTGCCAAATGCCATAAAGTTGAGTATTAGCCATATTAGCATAGTCGTTATTGAGAAAAAAATGTGTTGGTATTGTTTATTGTAAATGACAGTCAATAGAGAGGCCAAGTTCTCAGGATATATAAATTAAGTTAGAAATGATTTGGTATTGGATATTCTTGTAAAATAGTGACGTAAGTACAAAGTATGAAAATATGAGCGTGCTTCAAAAATATAGTTAATATCATCCATTGTTTGTTCACGTGTTTGATATGTATGGACAAATGGTGGACTTAGCAACGACTATTCATTAACCCGTATTGATACACGACATGATTCACTGTACGAAACTGTTATTGCAAACGTTACATTCTATATAGATTAGGTTAGCGGTCTGTACAACTTGTCTTTTGTGAATAAATCTTGATTAAATATTAAGGTTATTCAATTTAGATTCATTCATAGACTTTTCGCATGATAGAGATCAGACATCGAGGTCGGGTCAGGGTTTATGACTTATTTAGAACTGATTTTTGTTTGATGTTTACAATAAATATTCGTAACGACATTCGCATTTAGTTTATTGTCTTGTTTTAAGCGATCCATTTCCATGTTTCATTGTCATGTGACTTAACATATCTCTGATAAAAACTCCGCGGCGGGTATTGGAAGCGTTATGCCAGTGTCGTATATTATATAATATCGACTGTAGAAAGAATGATGCACGTTTTCATCGCATGATGATTGTAAACTTAACACCTTTATATTGTAAGCATGGATATTAAAACCCTTCGTCTACAGGTGCCTGAGATCCCAGAGATCATAACAAAAGAATGGTATTGTTTATTTTTTTCGCCGGGAGACGACGGCTTAAACAAGGCGTGCCAATAAGAAATCGATCCAAATCTAAGTAGAGTCTAGGACTTAACATTTAAAATGTTGTCGACTCGAGTACCTAATCGATACTGATTGAAGTCCCACGGCATGGGGTCAATATCTAGGTCAGCCATGCCTGGGAGGTAGGGGGAGAACTGTCATTTCAATTTCCAATAGCTGAGCGCCCGTATACCAATATGCCTGTATGCCCAAGCCGATGGACCATTATAAAAAGGTACGTCGTTAAAAGTACGTGTTTAGACTACCAGTTAGGCAATAGTTTTTATTTTTATTCAAAATTGTTAATGGACGAATGCGTAAAATTGAATGAAAGTGTCATAACTAAATGTTTATTTTATTTATTTATTGTTCAATCTCAGTAAATCGGCAGTAAGTCTTAGGTATATCATTTTATTATAACTGCTAGCTAAAACGTAAGAATTTCTAGCCTCATAAGTCTCACAACAATGTTTAAATGAATTAAATCGACTTAAAATCTAAGTTTGGCGCTAGACACCGTCTTTATAATAGGTATTGATTCAAGAAGCCACTTATTTGTTGATGTAATTATAAAAAATGGCATTGAATTGCTTTAAGTTTTTCTTTCTGTACACGTCTTAGGCACTGGTCTCACCGCCGGCGAGTAGCGAGTATTCTCATAGTTATTCTACTCGCTTGAGCGAGAAAACGAGTAGAATTACTATGAGAGTACTCGCTGCTCGCCGGCGGTGGGACCAGTGCCTTACGTACGGACTACGGAGCAAACGCAAGTGGCTATAAATGTAAAAATAGATGGCGCTATCGATATCTAATTTGTCGATATGAATAATGTTACGTGCTGTTACGGAAAAACCGATAATACCAATTAAAATGTGGCACGTCACTACAAGTGGGATGTAGCGTAGATAATAAAATGAACGATTTACTAAATGTGAACTAGTAATTTAGTGAAAGTCACTTTTTACAATATAGCTCTCATTAGTAATGTTAATTATAGAAACTCAAATAAGAGCATCAAACGGAAACTAAACGATATCCAGAAACACCAACACTATTGTGTTTGTGATATTGATATAGGTCACAGTATTGTGTATATTAACGACATCTAGCTAGTTCGATAGTTATGTGGAGAAGTACCCACACATACAAGAACAATTGATGAAATGATTACACACGCCCACTTATACACAGATGATTAGAATATGGCAACTTAGCTCGTGTATTGTCATAAGATCCACCACTAAATATCTAAAATCACAATTGCCTTCGCACGAAAATTGGAAAGTTACCTGTCGTGTAGGTAGTTTCATATAAAAAAGCAAGTCTTCTGTGACAACATAGCCATCGTTGCAACATAATGTAACAGCGTCGCTTGATATAGCGTTATTTTTAGCACGGGCGTACCTATATAGTCATTAAATGTTTCATACAAAACAAACACTTTCTATACTCGGCTCCAATTTAAGGAGACGAATATGCGGTTGCTATGTGTCGTGCACCGTATAGGTAATTGGCAGCTCGAACGCAATCTAGCTCAGACATGATGAATGGGACAGAAAGTGAGATTCGCTGCCCGTTTCGGCTGGGAACGTGATTTTTACTGCATTATTTTCAAGGGCACTGCAAACTGCCAACAACCCAAATCGACGCGTATGAAAAACACCGACTGTACACAATAAACGAACTCCCCCTCATTAATCATGAATGAAACTAGAACCCGAGAACACTTCCCAGTAACACCTAGTTGGAAATAATCCAATAATATCGACAAGGAAATAAAAGAAAATACTTACAAACTCGACAGCCACGGTACGTGTTAATAATCACATACATGACGTCATTTGACGCAACACAAAACTCGAAATATTGAGCAAAATGTATAATAACCGCGTCGAAAACAACACCAACGTAAAATAAACACAATACTTTACTAAATACGAAGTTAATGTTATGTCATTACGAGCGATTTAGGACATTTTATAATATTTATTTGTGTCCGACTCCAGTTTTGACAAGATGGTTGCGCACCGACTGTTTTGCTTTGCTTGTCAGCTGATACGCTGTACTTCAAACTCGGTAGACACATTTTTTTACTCCCTCTAACGCGCGATTGCTTCGAACCCGTGCAAGCGAGACGACTAACATTACACGGCAAAAGCTTGAAAGAGAACTGTAATGTCATTTTGTTGTTGCATTTTTATTGCAAAATATAAAGCGAATGAAAAATCCTAAAGGTATGGTTTGTTGTATATGTGATGAATAAGAAGAGTTGATGGAAACCGTGATCAGTCATTTCTATTTCACAATAACAAGTCATCGTTTATCAGTCTACTTATATTTGGGCGTGACATAAAGTGATGGGTTTTTCACTACTAGTAGCGCCACCTAGTGGTGAGTAGTCAAGCTTCTTAGCACTCAGGTAAGCCTAGCTCTCA
Organism: Epiblema foenella; assembly: GCA_963556455.1. NCBI lineage: Eukaryota > Metazoa > Arthropoda > Insecta > Lepidoptera > Tortricidae > Epiblema > Epiblema foenella. The sequence continues at coordinate 18,545,300 of OY747111.1, forward strand.
AACCATTGCGAATCTTGTTTTCGAATGAATTTGTTACATTTTGAGTTAAAAATAATTTAGGCCAATATACATATTTTACGATTTACGTTCTTAATCAACATGGTTGAATACACAGGTGTCGACAACTTTGATGATGTTTCATAATACCTACGTTTACGTCTAGATGGCGTTACTAGTCGTAAAAACATATGACATCAACTAGCGGAAGAAACTGGGGAGAACTTTTATATAAACCTGACAATATATTTACTACAATACACGAGACAAAAAGCATATCTCAATACCAAAGCGGACCACGGGTTTGTTTACCAAATGTGCCCTAGGAATCCGGGGTCGGTATGACACCTAGTCCCAGGATTTGGCGTAGGAACTAGTTTTCCGAAAACAGCTGCCATCTGACCTTCAAACCTCTGCGACCTCCATGATAAAACCTAGCTACCGCTTTAACCTAGTTGGTAGTGACCTTGCCTACATAGACTGGTGGTTCCGGGTTTGAATCCCGGTCAAGGCAATTATTTTGTGATGCACACTTTGTTCCCGAGTCTTTTCTATGCATTTAAGTAGGTATTTACCGTCGCCTATTACGTGTGCCATAGTACAGTCGCCATCAGATACATCGGAGCGAACAAGGTGCTCACAAATATCTGAACACGACTCTATTTTGAAGGCGTTAAGTGCATGTTCAGATATTTTTGAGCACCCTGAAGAGTACAGATATATTTGATGGCGACTGTGCAAGATTTTTTTTAAATACCACGTCGGTGGCAAAAAAGCGAGCGGCCCGCCTGATGGTATGCGATCACCACAGCATATGGACGCTTGCAACTTCAGGGCTATTACATGTTCGTTGCCGACCCTTTAAAATTTTTAACACTCCTTTCTTGAAGAACCCTATACTGTAGTCCCTCGGGAAAACCTCGGCAGGGAGCTTATTCCCCAACCGGAGCGTCCGAGGGAGGAAAACACAATCCATTAGGGCTTATCCAGAAATTACGTGAGGTTTTTTGGCCCACTTTTAGACTCACCCCCTTGGTGACTTTTGGTTCTAGGAGAGACCCCCCCCCCCCCGCGCAGGAAACCTCACGTGTATTTTTCACTATTAAAAATGTAGACTGAAATAGTATTGTGTTAGTTGATATTGTGTTTATTTTCGTACGTTCATCTATGAAATAAATGACTTAAAGTACGAAATAATATCGTAAAACGCAATTAACCGAAATTTTTAACCGGTTAATTGTATGAAGACGAAACCGGTTTCGAAGCCCTGCTTAAAAAGTCCCACGATTCAAAGTAAAAGGGAATACGGAATAGACTCAGAATACCAATTCTACCTGGGTCAATTCCGAGCTAGAATTAGTGTAAACAAAGCGTAAAAATGCTGCATTCGCCCCGGTCCACCCAAATTGGTCCAATCAAGGAGGGCTCGTCCTTAGTGATGTGCCATTGCCGGGACTTGTTACACAAAAAGTCCCGAAAGGGGTAGGCAGTAGAGCGTATGGAATTTAATTAGAATGGCATAGAAGCTTATTATTACACAACAAAAACACAACACAAGATAATTATAGCAAAAGGTAAATAAAGGCTTCACAAAAAAATTAAAAACACGCACTTAAGGCTTATCCAGAAATCATGCGGGGTTATTTGGGTCACTTTTAGAGCCCCTCCCCCTTGGTGATCTTTGATGAGGTTCTAGGTGACCCCCTCCCCCACCCCAGATTTGCATTTTCCTACATGAGCAAATATTATTAAACGGTTTTGTAGGTACAGTAAAAAATACACTTGAGGTCACCTTGTACTCCCCCTTCCCCCAACGTCATCAGTCGTGAGGTTTTCGTAAGCCCCCTCCCCCTTCGGAACCTCGCGTAATTTCTTGATAAACCCTTAGTGTGACAATGGGAGTACACTGAACGTAAGTTTTGAGCCACTTAGATGCAGAAAATGTGATATTGCAGAGAAAATGCCTTATGGCTTAAAGTTTTCTTTTTGTTTTTGAATTTGTTGCTCAATTAAGCTTAAATAAATAATCATAATCCTCCTAGAGCAGTGGTTCCCAAAGTTAACAAAAACTTCCAAATTCGGGACTGACGTCTTGGTTTCTATGAAGAAAAATACATATTATGGATGGATGTCTGTCAAAAAAATCAAGTTTCGTCCGTCAGTCGGGGCGTTTCGTATATTACTATGTTTCAGGTGCCACCTAATATTCGCTCGCGGCCCACCAGTGGGTCGCGACCCATACTCTGAAAAATGCCCAGTTGTGTTCTAAGAAGCCCGGGGTCCGCTTTACACCTAATGCCAAGATTTGGCGTAGGAACTAGTTTTACAAAAGCAACTGCACTCTGACCTTCCAATCCAGAATAGAGCTTAAATAAACAATATCCACGGCAATATTTCCCGTCCCGTGGCAATGTTCCCGGGAACGGTAACATCGATGACAGCACATCACTACGTTCCACTTCAAATTAAAATAAGGCCAATCGCGCCTGAGTTAGGGACTTTGGAAATTGGTGCTAAAATGTTAGGGCTGTCTCTTGGCGCCTTTTCAACTTTTTTGTTGTTTAATTTGATTTGTTGAGCTGTAGACTATGTACTTTTGCATGAACAGTCTGATTGTCATATATTGCAAGCACATATTTATAGGCAGGACACTAGCGTTTGCCCGCGACTTCGTTTGCATGGAAGTAGTTTATATTGCGTCTCCATAGGAACCAGGGATCGGATACCGGTATTTTCTTCATAGAAAAATACCGGTATTATTACGGTCACCGGTTCATTATTTCGTTTTTAATGGGACAATCTAATAATACGACGTTGTTACCTAAATACATGATTCAGCCCTACGTGAAGAGCAAAAAATAATCCAAAATATTGGGTTAATTCAGGGTTTTTTTAAAATACCGGTATTGGTCCCTGATAGGAACCTTAAAGGATGATTACCAGTACCATAAAAACTATCCTATGACCTTTCCCGGGATACAAACTACAGTAGAATCCGGACACAGTGACAGTCAAGGGACCGGTGATATTACGTCGCACTAACAGAACGTCGTACAAAACGGACTGAATTTACCTTAAAAATGTTTGGTACGAAACCTGAACGATTTTGAAGTGGTTAAAAGCTGTATAATGTTATATCCGGAGTCGTTATAATCGGATTATATATCCATGCTTTTCATCTACATCCTTTTTTTTAACCTGACTGTGGCTTTATAGGCCGGGCCCAATAAAGCGATAGGAGTGCGCGTTTGGAGAGTGGCCTGGGGAAAATCCAGGGGAAACTTGCGATACGACCACGCGGGCGGTTTAAATACTGGATTACTCTAAGAGTTTGCGCTCCTGTGAGATTGGTTGAGCGACTCCAACCCATGTGTGAGTGGAACCTAAACCTAGCCTAGTTAAGAAGAGTCCAGAAAGAAACTCACCTATAGCAAATATTTGTGTGATGAGCATGAATATTTGTTTCTGAGTCTTGGATGTTTTCTATGTATTTAAGTATTTATATCTATTAAATATACCTATCGTCGTCTAGTACCCATAACACAAGCCTTCTTGAGCTTACTGTGGAGCTAGTTCGATTTGTGTAAGATTGTCCTCTAATATTTATTTATTTATTTTATCTATTTATTTATCGGGTCGGACTGACTACCCGATATGCGGCGGTACCGGGAGTACCGGGACGTCCAGCCAATCAGTCGCTCCTTCAATACTGAGGATCGTGACCGGATGATGCGAACCACCTACGATGTGAACGACCAGATACAGATATATTTGGGGAAAATCTCCACATACCGCTTTAAGGGCCTTAATAATTGTTTTTATCTAATCAGTAATCAGTCGTTTATTTGCTAAAACATGGTACAACAAATCACTACATAGTATAAAACAAAGTCGCTTTCTCTGTCCCTATCCTATATCCCTATGTATGCTTAAATCTTTAAAACTACGCAACGGATTTTGATCCGTTTTTTTTAATAGATAGAGTGACTCAAGGGGAAGGTTTATATGTATAATACATGTATCAGCATTGCACCCGTGCGAAGCTGGGGCGGGTCGCTAGTAGGTCATAATCTAAAAATACAAGGAACTACATGTTTGGTCACAAGGACATGCAAATATTTGCTAGCGGACGGTACCTCCCTTATAAAGCCCTATTCACGTAGGTATACATACGGTGGCTAGCTTTTTGCTTAACACCTGAAAATAGTTTAGCCAATATTTGTATTGCGAATTGCAGTCATATTACACTTAAACTGGAGGTCCCGGGTTCGAATCCCGGTCAGGGCATTTATTTATGTGATGAACACGAATATTTGTTCCTGAGTCTTTGATGTTTTCTATGTATTTAAGTATATACTTATATCTATATAAGTATATATATCGCCTAGTACCCATAGTACAAGCTTTGCTTAGTTTGGGACTAGGTCGATTTGTGTAAGATTGTCCACAAATAAAAAAAAATTGTGGTCAGTACATGCTGCCCTACGCAAGTAAAACAAAGTGTTTAGTTTTATTCCATTTATTTCAACATCCATTTTACAACGAGCTAGTTTTTACAAGGTTTTTACATTAATCTTATCTTATGTTTAGGTTAAAACATCTACTTCAATTTATACAATTAACTGGATAATCTTTGGCATTAAATTTACAGCACAGTTCGATTCATGACTTAAACTTAACTTCTACAGGGATAGAGACTGTGTTCAAGTGATTTCTGTATGGAAAATATTCACTTAAGCAGCCTGGCGAATCACGTAACTTTATATGTACTAGGGTCATTCTACTTTTTCATGACCAGTTTTCTATTACAAAAAAAATCTATGATATGTATTGAATTAGTGTACAATAATAAGATATAAGATTTCAAGCTTACATGGTCATTTACATTAGAATTACGATTTGAAACGGGATATTTACCATGTATATTTGTATTTTTGAGTTCCCGAGTTTTTGAGTTTTGTTAATCCTTGATAATGGCGCTTGCAACAGTGCCGAAATATCGGGAACTCGAAAATACAAATATACATTGTAAATATCCCGTTTCAAATCGTAACAATAATAAGATTTCGAAATAGTATCTGAACCTAATAAAAGGAATTTATAGGTAAAAATACTTAAATATTAACATGTTGCTGTAAAAGGTGGGTAAACACAGTAGTAAAAACAATGTTTTCATACAAATGGTGAGACATCCAAGGACAACTGAATTACTCGATTTATGGATCTTAGCTGTGGTTCGTTAATTACCAAAACTATCGGAAGCGATACTGCAATTAAACCTCCTTCTAAATAACAATACAAAAATATGAAGTGAGGGCCAAGAATTCCAAAATCTGCATTTAAAAAAGAAGTGTCTGATAATTATGTACATGAAAAAGTAGAATGGCCCACTAACGGTAGATAGATTTTACTGTCAATTTTGAAGTATAAATGTATGAGCTTGACAATTAAAATTTGACATTAAAATCTCAGGGGGTAATCCCGTAACTTTTGTACTATCTAACGGTAGTACAAAAGTTACGGGATTACCCCGCTGGCTAAGCTGTCGTCTCCCGATAGAAAAAATAAACAATAGCAGTGTTCTGTAATGAGCCCGGGGATTCCCGGGACCGGTAGACTACCGGTTTGCGCTGACTGAGGGAGGGGAGTTAAAATATCTCGCTCTAATGAGCCTCCAGTTAGCGCACTAAATTTAGCTAAGCGTGAAGGCCGCATTACATTTTTGTGGATTACCAAGCCTAGCACATTATATATATGAGATTGTTCAAAATACGTATAGTTAATTGTGTACGTATAGTCAACCTACAACATTGTTTCAATTGACCGAGTTGTATCAAATTAGTCCGTTCAAAAAGCGACTTTACTGTCCAACCGAGAAAATACAAAATCTAATGACAGTAGTAATTCGAAGAATACACAAGTCGCTCGAGCGACAGAGTGGAATATACTTCGTTTTCGGTTGGCGGTAGACCCTTTCTTTCCTTCTGCGTCTGATCTTATTTCCTCAAACCGTTTTCTAGAATGACGTAGATCAAAACCGCACTTAAATCGATCTATCCGATTTAAGTTATCCTAGAGAAGCCCAGTGCCTTTACCATTAGTTTACATGACCGTACTCGTTAGCGACTGCGTAAACGATTTCGTATGCCGATTCTTAGTTCTATTGCGTAACCACCAGAGGCGCTGTACGTTTGCCCATATAAATTTCTACACAGTCGCTAGCGAGTACGGTCATGTAAACTCATGGTAAAGGCACAGGTCCGCTTTGGCACCTAATACCGACGTACTAGATACGTCGGTATTAGGTGCCAAAGCACACCTAATCCCGCAGGCACTAGTTTTACGAAAACAACTGCCATCTGACCTAACCATGAGGGAAACTAAACCTTATTAGACCAGAGGGGCTACTAGGAACTTCGAACTTCGTATCGTGTCGTCCCTTTAACTCTCGTGTTATACACTATATGAGTGAAAGGGACGGCACGACACGAAGTTCGGATTTCGAAGTTCGGAGTATAGGCCCAGGGAGGCTACCGCGAACAGCAAACGAAGTTTTCCCTCTCTGTCGCACTTGCAAGTTTGCATATAAGTGAGACAGAGAGGGAAAACTTCGTTTGTGGTTCGCGGTAGCCCCTCAGGAGCGCTCGTGGCCGTGACGTCGGCCCAGTCAGCTCTTGGATGGGTGACCGCTTTGAGTGGTTATTAACTGAGTGCTCCTGTGTTTTGGAAGGCAAGTTAAGCCGTTGATAACGGTTAGGGGCCTTCGGGCCGCTTGAGAACTTCTAACAGTCAAGTTGCCGCTTGACAGAGGGGGTCGAAGTTGCACCACGTCCGTAGGGTGTACCCACCGTTACCTACACATGACCCCTGGGTGGTACTAAACGGTGCAACAAAACTGGCACCCATAATGACCGGTTTAGCCTAGTGGGTAGTGCACCTGCCTGTGAAGCTGACGGTTCTGGGTTCGAATCCCGGTCAGGGCAAATATTTGTGTGATGAGCATGAATATTTGTTTCTGAGTCTTGGATGTTTTCTATGTATTTAAGTATTTATATCTATTAAATATATCGTCGTCTAGTACCCAAAACACAAGCCTTCTTGAGCTTCCTGTGGGGATAGTTCGATTTGTGTAAGATTGTCCTCTAATATTTATTTATTATTTATTTATTTATAATGTCTTCCCGAAGATCTCACGGTTCGAAATAATTGCCATAAGATAAAAAAATTGACCAGATTAGACCAGTTTCCTCACCAAGTTTCCTTCACCGAAAAATTGTTGTTTAAATTACATGACATTTTAGTTAATAAGTTTTCCTTGAAGAGCGGCTTATGAAAATACTAATAAGGTTTAAATTAGTAATCTAAAATAATAAACGACCGGGATTAAAAGCCGTCAAATTCTTTTGATAAAAAAATCCTGGCACAAGCAGATTCACAAAAAAATATCGTGACTTCAAAGAGAAATTCAGGTGAAATTAATTCCACTAACGGTCCATGAAACTGAAAGATGTTTATTTACTAGACAAGTAGTAAGCCCTTATTCATAAATAAATAAATATTAGAGGACAATCTTACACAAATCGAACTAGCCCCACAGTAAGCTCAAGAAGGCTTGTGTTATGGGTACTAGACGACGATATATTTAATAGATATAAATACTTAAATACATAGAAAACATCCAAGACTCAGAAACAAATATTCATGCTCATCACACAAATATTTGCCCTGACCGGGATTCGAACCCAAGACCGTCAGCTTCACAGGCAAGTTCACTACCCACTATGCTAAACTGCGGGGTAATCACGTAACTTATTTACTGCCGTTAGGCAGATTTTAATGTCAAATTTTAATTGTCAGCTCATACATTTATACTTCAAAATTGACAGCAAAATCTATGCCTATCGCCTGCCGGTCGTCAAAGGTTCTAATGTCCATCAAATCTCTTTTAGTTAAATTACCGCTAAAATACGTTTGTCCTTATCTGTCACTTTGAAAGAAAGAAAGACAAATTGGTTATACATACTAGGAGATTATAATTACCTATTTAGTACCAAAATAGCTGCCGCTCAGCAGTATCATGGATATCATGACGCTGATGTTCAGGGCAACCAGGAAACATGAAATTATAATGAGAGAGAGCTGTCCCCAACGACACACAATGTGGGTAATGTGTACCCACACAGAATAAAATCTTGTATCTCTCTCTTGCTTGAGGTTATTCCAGTGTTCCAAAACACGCGTGGTCGTGTCGGAGGTTTTCCCCTGGATTTTCCCCAGGCTACTCTCCAACCGCGAACTCCTATCGTTTTATTGGGCCCGGCCTATAAGCCTATAAAGCCACAGTCAGGTTCAAAAAAAGATTGTAATACTGAACTTAATACATGAAGTTAAGAGCGCTTTAATAAAATGTAACGGGTCCACTAGCGCCACTCGTAAATAACTGTAATTATTTAAATTTAACGATATATAACTAAAAAAGGGGGCCGCTACGTACTATAGTTTGTATTTAAGTACTTTTTGAATCCATCAAACTAGTTTTTACGTTGCTGGATTCCTCAATCTATGCGTCCAAAGTTAAAACGGCCGTTTTAATTTTGAGTTCAAAGAGAGACGAATCTAGCAACGTAAAAAGTAGTTTGATGGATTCAAAAAGTACTTAAATACAAACTATAGTACGTAGCGGCCCCTTTTTTTAGTTATATATCGTTAAATTTAAATAATTACAATTATTTACGAGTGGCGCTAGTGGACACGTTAGATTTTATTAAAGCGCTCTTAACTACTTTTGCATTTATGTTTGTGTGAAAGGTATATATATATCACTTTAGTTCGAAAAGGTTTGTTAACTTTCATGAGTATAATTTTAACTTTAGGGGGGGAAGGGGGTAAAATTACATCTTTACGTCGGGCAAAAACACTAATTAAAATCTCCCTTATAATTCGAAAAGCTAACTGCAAAAGTAAACTGCACGTCACGAAGTTTGCGTACGCCATTATTACGTTAACTTGCTAACACGCTTTACACATTAATTACAGGGTATATCAAGGAAAACTTTGTAATGCTGGAAAATAAACTTTATCACTTGTTTGTTAAGTCGAGATTTCAAAGAAACGACATGATGAGGGATGAGAAAATTTCGCTTGCCTCTTTAGCGTGGTAATGTTTAACGTTGATGCATTTGTTTCCTCTTTCTAGACACGGTACGTGAGAGTGAGAAAGGTATACATCGGTGGTAAACCGGGGCGCTACCGCGAACAGCATTCGCAATTTTCCCTCTCTGTCGCACTTGCAAGTTTGCAAATAAGTGAGACAGAGAGGGAAAACTTCGTTTGTGGTTCGCGGTAGCCCCTCTGTGCCGTATCGGTTTGGTAAATTGGTAGGGTCGGTAGGTGGGTTTACGGCCTGTTAATTTGATGCGCCAGTTTGCGGCCACTTGGATGATTTGATGAACTGAAAGGATATTTTCTTGTTTTTTAAATATATTCCCATTGAATAGTTTCTGATTAAAACACATACGACTCACTATGGTGTCTTCGGGTAATTCCGAATGTCGGGTAATTCCGAAAATAACAGATTCCTGTCTAACTGAGTGATTTTGTTGCACTACCAAACATCAACAAAAATATTTAACATTTCTTTTTGATAGTGATGATGATGAGATGTAATAAAATCGCTTAGTTAGACTGGAATTTGTTATTTTCGGAATTAGCCGACATTCGAAGTTACCCGAAGACACCTTATTTCTTTAGGGCATGTAAAAATGTAAGTATCTTTCATTGAAAAAACTTCGTTCTTCAGAAGGCCGTAAACTGACGCAGGCCGCGTAATTGGCCCAGCGACCCTACCATCTGACATTTTTTTTATACAACGCCGGTGGCAAACAAGCGTACGGTCCACCTGATGGTAAGCGGCCACCGCAGCCTATAGATGCCCGCAACTGCAAAGGAGTCATGTGCGCGTTGCCGACCCTTTATAAGATTTGAGGATGTGTTGACAGCAGAAGGAACACATTTAGGTCCCTCGCTCTCAACACAGTGCATCCTCAGGAGCTCTGGCAACCTTGCTCACCAATTTGCTTGCCAATTTGAGGTGATCATGTTTATTATCATACGTGTATTTTACCATATATTGATATATCATATTTTTTATACAAACGCCTTAAGGGAGGCGTACAGCGACATCTACTAGAAGACTCATGCTTCATTAACGGCACTAACGTCTCAAATCATATTGAGAATCGTCATTGGGTATGGGATGGCGCATCGTAAATGACGATTCTCAATATGATTTGAGACGTTAGTGCCGTTAATGAAGCATGAGTCTTCTGGTAGATGTCGCTGTACGCCTCCCTTAAGGCGTTTGTATAAAAAATAGTTTACGTTAGCAGCGGTACTGCTTAATACGAAGGAACGGTTGCTGAATTTGGAACTGGGTAGCGATTGCACCTATAGCTCAGTTGGCACTAGGTAGCTATAGCTCAGTTGGCTAGAGCGACTGGCCGCGAGTGCCGGGGGGTCGCAGGTTCGAATCCTGCTCGGTGCCTAAATTTTTCAATTTTTCCTTCATTTTAAATATCATATTTTTCATTGAAATTTCCTTATTTTTCCTATTAAAGGCAGCTTAATTTTACGGTTGCTTCGGTACTCTAAATGTGTGTGTCCGGCACGTACCAAGCCGTTTTTTTTAAAACAAGTGCCTACGCCAAATCTTGGGATTAGGAGTCAAGGGACGGACCCCCGGGCTAGGGGTATAATGATAGTTTCCGATTTTACCATTTTGGCTTTGTAGCCCCAAAAGAATTTACCACAAAGTGGCAAAAGTATGTTAGAAACATAATATGTTACTAAAATGAGATGAATATTTTTCTATTTAATGTCTTATTTAATTACTTAGTTTATTTCGTTACATGGTTAACTTAGGTATCTATATCTATCCCAGTAACTAATTACGTATGTACAGTTAAGTTAGCTTAGTTATTGCTTTACAGTTAGTTAGCTAAGGATCACAACCACAAGGGAATGCCTAATACAATATGAGTGATTTAGGGGTTGTGACATACGAAAAAGGATTATAGCGATATGCTTATATTGCCATTGCTATACCTTGGTCAAAATACCAGCCGTGGATGAGAAAGTTTCAACACTGATAGAAGCTTCTCGAATAGTGACGTGCACGTCACTCAATCACGTCACTCAGTCGTCATTTCAATCGGGAATGTTCCCGAGAATTGCAATTCTCGGGAACATTCCCGATTGGCGTAGGAAATATTGCCGACCTGGGGATATTCCTCATACAAACTGGGATTGTTTACACAAATGGCACATCACTATTCTCAAGATGTTTATTTATTTATTTATTACACATAATGTCATTTACAGTATACCAAACATGACATAGGAAGGATGTGTCATGCCGACTGGACACTATAACTTATTAAACCGTCTTCACTGCGGGGAATAATAGTTAGCTTGTTAATGTAGTTCTCCAAATAAATAAATAATATTACCGGGTCTTTCAACCCCCAATTCAATTCAAACAAATATCCAGAAAAGGTCCTATAAAGTTTACAACATAGTATGGTTTTACACGCAGACATCAGAGAGAACATTTCAAACAGGACCCACTCGTATTAGCTCCATTAAATTGCGGAAGAAATTGGAAATAATTATACCTACCTCATTCATTCCGAACATCAATTATCACATGGATTATTATGCTTTGGCAGAACCCTAAAGTTAATTACTAAAGCTCGAGGACTTAGGAGAACCACGCACAGACGATTTAACCTTTATTGACAATGTAGTAAGATGTGCGCTAAATTGTGGTTCTGCTGCTAAAGTTACATTTTTGAACCTTTTCGAAAAAGGATACAAGGAAGTGGAAAACATTAGGTGCATTTCGCAAACCAAATGTCATCCGCGTATTTTAGTAAGAAATATTAAACATCTAACATCATATTTATCCATTACGATCGACATCCAAATATTCCACGTTGCGTGGTTTGTATTCGTTAAGAATAGGGATAAATGTTTGGGGTTCGGATATTAATTTCAATATCCTGGAGGCCGTACCGCGAATTCCATAAATACAGACTTCTGAATGTACTTATTCAAAACATCTTTATGTAGGATTGTACGTCCATTAATGTAATAATGAAGGACTAGCTTTGGTTTCCACTGTACATTGGTGTATGTATGATAAAGAGCCGCAAGACCTTCGTTCCGTGTGCCCAGATTTTAAGATTCCATCGAAAAACTTCATAACTTCAATGATATTGGTTTTTAGAAGTTGTTACATATACAGATGTAAACATGAAACACCCAAGGAAATATATCTACAAAACCGTCAAGCTAACACGTTTTTGACTTTTCTGAAGTTATGTAAACCAGTTTTAAGTTCCTAGTAGACAATGTTTCGATATGCGAGTTTTCGTGCATTGAGCAGTTATATAGTACTTTAGACGTGAGCTGAAAAACACTAGAAAGGCGTTCTGATTAAGATTGGCTATACAGTAAACAGTAAGTAACCGGGTCTAGAACTTATATCATCATCATAATTTAGAGCTTGCTATCGCTATTGCTGAGGGTGCGCTTTTCTATAAGCGCGTCTTGAACTTTAAACCTGGGATTTTGAGCCATCTCGAGAATCTGACAGGAACGAAGGCACTATACTACTTGAGGGATCTAATCATACACGACCAGGTAGTCTATGGGCTAGGTGCCGCAATGCAGGATCTTGCGGAAGGCCTTCCTGAACTCCGGGTTGAAGATGGTGTAGATGACGGGGTTGAGAAAGGAGTTGATGTAGCCGAGCCACGTGGTGAGGATGAACACGGTGACGCCGGGGCCGTAGGGCAGCCCCAGCTTAGTGCAGACCGCGTCGAAAACTGAGCAGGTAAAGAATGGCGCCCAGCAGAAGAGGAACACCCCTGGAAATTAATACAGCGCTCAAGTACCTCAGTAGAAAATAAGATTGTCAATGTTTGATTGTTAAATTACATCGTTTTGGAATTTGTATGATCTCAGAGACTAAACTCTAAAGTTTCCCTTGAAAAAGGTAAGTGAATAAAAAAGTCGTTGTGGGGAGACCGGAACCAGTCAGGATAAAGTATACTTTTTCATTCTGTATTTCTGTCAGTCTGCGTATTAAGTACCAGTGTCCTACGAGTATATAATCATTTATCAGCTAAGTTCTATCTGATCTTCAGTCTTTTTATCCATCATTGCCTATTAGTCTCCCTGGTCCCAGTCTACTACTTATATATCTTTCTGATTGTCTGCTTACCACAAGCATGGAACCATCACCAAGTATGTATGTAATGTATGTATGTAAAATTCTTTATTGTACATGAGTAAAATATAACATAAATTACAAGAACAGTTGACATATATGTACAAAGGCGAGCTTATCCCTGTAAGTATGATGTTGCTTTCTTTTCCTTCTTAGCGAAGCACTTGGAGCGCAGCATATCACTTCAGCTGTTCTATCTGTCTGTCGGTAGTGTCGGTCCTCTGTCCCTTTGAATACTCACCAAGCACTATAGCCAGTGTTTGAGTCGCCTTCTTCTCTTTCTTGGCAAAACTCTTGGCTCGCAGCTTGCCGGCACGATTGGCTCGGAAGATGGTGAACCTGGCTGCTGACGCAGCTGATCTGAAGCGCCGGCGAGGAGTTGAGATCCCTGAGCTGTTGCTCAGACGGCTTAGCTTCTTCCTGTAAAGACACTCTTTATTAATCAACATACAGCTAGGTCAACGACGGATAGCGCGAGTCTATGAGGACCTATGGATAGCCAATGCGTATAACGAGTGCGTGCGGTATGCTGCGTGTGTGTAAACACACAATCTGTTCGACGCAATATCCTGCACAGCAGCATGACGTGGTGCAGCAGTCTAGGTGGTCTAATAATGTACGGTCTCCCCTGCCTGTCCTACATGGCGACTGAAGGGCGTCACGGAGGTCGCGATTGCTCCATGTGGTGGCAGCCTCATAACTTGTCCATCAGCCCAGGGAGAGTACTGTGGATCGTTTTAGAAGGGACCAAGGGTAGTAAAACGCGACGGGCACTGACATGTCGGTCACCGTTGAGTTTTTAGTGTATAGAAGTATCACATAATGTAACCTGTAATGTATTATGTAATCATTTAACTTTTATGAATTATTTTCTCATTGCACCCACATTTGCTAGTTTTTGTTTGGCTCTATGGTCAACTGCCAGAGAATGCCTCATTGCATTAAGTCCGCCCTTTGTACTTATATTATTGTGTTTAAAATAAATAAATAAACACAAAAGTAATGCAGTCATTCCCCGAATTAGTAGTATATTAGAATTGATTCGCAGGTTTTCTCTAAAAAATTAGGTTTAGGTTAGGTGTTGAAATCTTTAGACGAAAGGGCGTATTGACGGGAGTTTTTACATACATATCCCAGCAAGTTGCCATGTACAACTGGTGCAGATAGCACTAACTCGCCCTAACATTACAACTATTACCTAAGCGCCGGGAGCGCAGGCGCTTATCAGATCTAACGGTGCTGGGCAGCCGCGCCCGCGCCTGCAGCCGCGCCCGCGCCGCGCGCGCGGGGACTAGCATCGACCGCGGCCGAGAACGGACGGCTACCTAGCGTTCGCTTCGCTCGCGAGATATTTTTTTTTTTATTAAAAATGGGATCGCTCTTGGCCAGCATCTAGCCAGGGAGCAAAGATGAGGCCGACGATGAAGCGAGCTCACCCAGAAGGTGCCTATTCACTCGTGCCTTAAAAAGGTCTAGGTTATATGAGCTCGGAAACACAAACGCCGACAGAATTCCAAACCTTAGAAGTGCGCATTATAAAAGATGATGCAAAGCGCTTGGTTCGAATAAGAGGAATTTCGACCAAGTAAGGATGGTATCCAGCCGTACGTCTGGATGTCCGATGGAAGAAGAGGGAAGGCGGTATGAGCTCATGGAGCCATACCATCATGGATTTTGGTACGCGGCGCGAAACCATTCCATCCTTGTAACGGTTGATCAATTTAATATATTCTTTTTATTATATTCATATTCATATTCATATTTATTTAT
This sequence comes from Epiblema foenella, assembly GCA_963556455.1. Classification (NCBI taxonomy): domain Eukaryota; kingdom Metazoa; phylum Arthropoda; class Insecta; order Lepidoptera; family Tortricidae; genus Epiblema; species Epiblema foenella. The sequence continues at coordinate 18,560,358 of OY747111.1, forward strand.
TCATAAAATATACAAAAATTTTACATGTCAAAAGATTGTTACAATAATTTAATTATGTCGATTAAATAAAAAAAAAAAATTTCAATTAGATTAGGTACCTACATTATTTAAATTATTACATAGTGAATTTAAATGTCAAAAAAAAAATTACAATTACAAACGCATGCAACAAATTTAATTTACATATTCATCTATGTCATAGAAGGCCTTCGCCGTTAGCCATTTTTTTAAATTATTTATAAATGTCACGTCACTCTCAATATTTTTAATTGTTTTGGGTAGGTATACAGTCCACAATCATTTATCTCCAGTAGTTAGACCAACAACAACACACCCTCAAAGCGAATATTACTGAATCAATTAGCGGAGTAATCAGCTTATCGCGAGCCGCGGCGATTCATTGCCGCTATCTTTTAATTGGATGTCACCGGCTTATTCACTCTCCTTCCCGTAAGGGGGCGTCCATAAATTACGTGAGGTGTTTTTTTAATTTTCTGTCCGTCCCTCCCCCCCTGGTGAGATGTCGTGAGATTTTATTCAACCCCCTCCCCCATCCCCCAATCTCACGTGAGATTTTTTAAAATGGGGGTTTCTTACGTAAACGCGTTGGATTGTTATTGTAAAAAGAAAAAAAAAATTGCTTCGTGCTTTTATTTACGACTAGTAATCAATATTGCTGAGAGGAAACGTCGAAGTATGAATGAAATTATTCTTTTTCGAACGAATTAGTGAATAATCTTACTCGTATTACGATTACGCTTAAGATTAAATCTTATAAGCGTGTACAATCTGGATTAAATGGACCAAAATAGTATATATATTTTTTGTTTCAATCAGAAAAATAATTGCGTGATATTTGCCGAGAACCCCCCTCTCTCCAACGTAAGATTAGATGAGATTTGACTCGACCCCCTCCCCCCCTTAAACATCTCACGTAATTTATGGACGCCCCCTAAGTATTGTGGAAGTACCACATGGAGTCTATTGGACTTAACACGTATTATTTATTGTTACTCCTAAAGAAAATAGGTCTTTTTTACACATAAGAAAAATATTTACATGTACTTAACCAGGTATTTTTTGGTTAGTGTACTCGTAATTGATATAATGTTCCTAATGTAATTTTCTGACATAATATGATATGAAATGTAATAGTGTAATATGGGCTAAGCCTGAAATAAAGAATTATTATTTGTATGTCTTTTCCGTTCACATATCCCGGACCTTTGGAGCCGAAGTACCGAGGCACCGAAGTACCAAACGAGTACCACATAGCCAACACGTAGAGGCCCTTTTGACACTAACGAAATGCAAGGGATACACCGAGCGCATGCTGTCCCTGCCCGTGTCATGGGACGCACACAGAGACAGCACCCGCCAGGGTGTACAGGAACTATTTCTGGTTGATTATTACTATTATTATTTTAAATTTTATTTCACAAGAAAAAAAAATCCCGACTTGGAATTCTCGAAATTCCTAAATGGTATTGCAGAGGTATTAATGGTGCCACCTATTAGAAAATTCAAGGACTTTTTTTAAAAGGTTTGGTCCTACATAGAAACACAAACAAGAACCGGGATGATGCTCATGTTACAATTTATAACATAGTGTGGCTATATGGATAGAAAACAATGCAATTGTCACAATAAATAGAAAATTAGACAAATTAATTAAAATCATAAAATAGATATATAATATTTAGAGAGGTAGGGCACACCAAAATGTCATCTTGCTCGAATTTGGAGCAGCCCAACTGAGGAAGTACCTTGCAGAAGACCACAGCCATAATAACATTATCTACTATACAAGTATGTAGTGTTGTGTTCCTGGAGGTGAGCAAGGTTGCCAGACCTCCCGAGGATGCACTGTGTTGAGAGCGAGGGACCTAAATTTGTCCCTTCTGCTGTCAACACATTGAATTCTCAAATTTCATTAAGGGTCGGCAACGCGTACGTGACTCCTTTGGAGTTGCGGGCGTTTATAGGCTGCGGTGGCCGCTTACCATCAGGTGGACCGTAAGCTTGTTTGCCACCGGCGTTGTATAAAAAAAAATATATGCGACTATAAATATTAGCAAAAACGTTTTTTGTTTATTATCCAAATGTAAATTGAAAGATACCAAAAGAATTCTCATGTTTCAATAAAAAAAGAAATTTGTATGGCAACTATGTACATAAACGCAATATTACAAAAACGGCAAATTTTCCCTTTTTTCATACAACGGTAGTACGAAGCCGTGACGTCACGCCTGCATGTCAATCAGTATAGAGCGTTTTTTTTTTTATTAAAAATGAGATCGCTCTTGGCCAGCATCTAGCCAGGGGGCAAAGATGAGGCCGACGATGAAGCGAGCTCACCCAGAAGGTGCCTATTCACTCGTGCCTTAAAAAGGTCCAGGTTATATGAGCTCGGAAACACAAACGCCGGCAGAGAATTCCAAACCTTAGAAGTGCGCATTATAAAAGATGATGCAAAGCGCTTGGTTCGAATAAGAGGAATTTCGACCAAGTAAGGATGGTATCCAGCCGTACGTCTGGATGTCCGATGGAAGAAGGGGGAAGGCGGTATGAGCTCATGGAGCATGGTTTTCAGTGCTCGTTAGCTATGCTGTATGCCTACCGTGTATTTATTGCTTTAATTGTAGTTGGTCCCATACAAACATTTTATAGTCTCTAAAAACTGGTACGAATGGCACCAAAACAATTTTTTTGTCATCATGCCTATTTCAATTAAAAAACCGCACTCAAATCGCTTCATCCGTTTGTGACTTATGTCAGAGATAATGTATATATGTATATTTTATAGTGTAATAAGTAAACATGTATTTAACCTAAATGCGGTCATGTGACACTCAACCTAAGGATCCACATAATATCAGCGTCGGGTCATCTACTGTGGCCCGACATTGTGCTGAGTGGACTCCTTTTTAGCACTTTAAAAAACACTACCTGTAACTAGCGTAATTATGTATATGTACCTAGATTAAGGTTTGCGAAATAAATTTTCTTTTTTTTCTTTCTATATCAAAACTAAAATTATACAACCCCTATTTTGCGTCCTGTTTAAAAATACCATCCCGGCAAACTCCCATGTAGAGACCCTTGCATAATTAAATAACGTCCAGCTATGCTATTCACAATTTATTTTGCCTCGCCTCACTTCTCGCTAATACTAGTAATAACTACATCATTGAAAATATCAGTTATATTTCGACCATCCTGTACACCGGTCAAAATATACAATTTAACCGGTTTACCCTTGTTTGGCCTAATAACTTTTTACCTAATTTCAGTTAAACTAATTATATTCGGCATAATTGCTCACTTTCTATAATTTTGTTTGAATGAAAATCATTTTGTATAATCTTCACTTTAAATCATTTTGTTTTATTATAAGCCACCTAATTTTCAGTTTGTATAATCTTATTTTGTATACTGTTTGATTGACATAATTATTTTTCGTCTAAATTACATTTCGCATAATTTTATTTACTGTAATCGACGATCCTACGGCGACCATAATTGATCGCGAAGCACGAGCAAAGCTTTTCAGCTTGGCAAAAAATGCTTTCGTAGAGGGTGGTAGCGGTATTGTCTGTCGGTCGTTACACTGGTGCGCTTGAGGCGATGCGAAATTAATTATGAATATCTGGATGTGAGTTAGCGGTAATGACTATGACATTCAACTGAGGGACAATACCCAACTTTGATGGGAATGGGCGACTAGGGTTGTCAATATCCAAAGTTATAAATAGAAGGGTATAAAACTTTTCACAAGTTCACGCAAGTTTGGATGGGTTGGAGAAACAAGTGAATATATGTAGTAAATAAATTATTGTTATTAATAGGAGTAAGGTAAAGTCTCCTCGTGCTGGACACTGACCCAATGCTTAGCACTTTCAAGTTTGGTGTACTTTATTTAATCTCATTATACAAGTTTCATATAAACATATACTGTTCATACTACTAGTCATATAGTGATCGTTTTACAAACCGGCCAAGTGTGTGTCGGACCACGCACAATGAAGGGTTCCGTACCAACACCTACTAGTCCACATTTAAAATCACTATCCAATACATTGAATCTAAAAAAGTCGTATTCTTCATACGGAACTCACGGCATTTATGACCTTTTGTTTGCTCAAGACAGTTTTTAAGCGAAAAGTCAAAAACCGTGAGACCACGGACCGGAAGCCGCAGCGTGGGTAGGCCCCCCCACAAGGTGGACTGATGACCTGGTAAAGGTCGCGGGAGTTCGTTCGATGCGGGTGGCGCAGGACCGGTCATTATGGCACTTTGGGGGAGGCCTATGTCCAGCAGTGGACGTCTTCCGGCTGATATGATGATGATGATGATTTCTTTCTTTCTCTGTCTTTCTACTATTATTTATTTAATCTTTATTGCACAAAAGTAAAACTTATCGTACAAAAGGAGGACTTAATGCCATAAGCATTCTCTACCAGTCAACCTTAGGGCAAAGCAGACAAATTGTGGGCGGTGCCACTGCAAATATAAAAATGAATATACTAAGTGTCAATATAGTACGTACATATTAATACCAATACATACATAAATAACGAATAACAAATATATACACATAAATACATGCATATATTATATACAGACGAAACTATGTACAGAAACATTAGGAATATTCGGTTCTGCTAGCAAAAAATTTACGTGGAGAGTTTTTAAACACTATTTTGGTATCAGATTGCCTGATTTTAATGGGTAGACTGTTCCAGAGACGAGCGACTTGAATGGTAAACGAATAGGACATGAAACCAGTTCGGTGAAGTGGGAGAGAGAGGGAAAGGTTGCCTGAAGAGCGAAACTGGCGCAGAAGGTGCACATCTTGGTACTGAAAGAAATTTTATATTCATGCTTATAACATGCTTATTATTCTTACTTGAGCTCCGGTTTCTTTGGCGCCCCATTCTCCTGTTTCTTCTTATCTTTAGGGGAGGCCGGGGGACTGTGGTCCTTGGTGTCGCCATCTAGGTTGGACGGCGCGTACCCCGAGTCGTTGTTCGTGTTGGGGTCCATCATGGGAATGGGGGAGGCTAGGTTCGCCATGATTCTGAAAAAAAAATGTTAAATAAATAAATAAATAAAAAATAAATAAATATTAGAGGACAATCTTACACAAATCGAACTAGCCCCACAGTAAGCTCAAGAAGGCTTGTGTTATGGGTACTAGACGGCGATACATTTAATAGATATAAATACTTAAATACATAGAAAACATCCAAGACTCAGAAACAAATATTCATGCTCATCACACAAATATTTGCCCTCACCGGGATTCGAACCCAGGACCGTCAGCTTCACAGGCAGGTGCACTACCCACTAGGCATGTTTGTCTATGGTTTTATGTCTTGCTGGGCACAGACCTCACATGAACAGTTAGAGTTCAACTACAAACAGCAGGGGTCTTCGTTAATAAGGTCAACTACTTAAGTCATACGACAGCACACGAGCGCAACCAACAATCCACAACGGTACCGGAAGGAATAATGACTATATGAGTCCACCGCTCGATCGCGACAGCACTGACATATATAATCCCTATTCGTCCCGGTACAGCCGCACACCGGGTAGAGTCAGTTCGACCCAGGTCGGGCTTATCTGAGTTTCTTGCTGGACTCTTCTCGGCTAGGCTAGCATTAGTGAAACAGCGACAAAACTCCCGGTAGCTCCACTCACACCTCAGATTCGGTTGAAACCGCTCAACCAATCTCACTGGAGCGCAAACTCTTAGAGTATTCCAGTGTTCCAAACCACACGCGTGGTTGTGTCGGAGGTTTTCCCTTGGATTTGGCCCGCATTGGGCCCGGCCTGTAAAGCGACAGCCAACCTCGGAGTTGAAGCAGTCGCCATAGCCGGCAAGCGGCTAGGAGAGAGCATTACTTATTTATTTATTTATTTATTTTGTTTTACTTCGACCACTTTCCCGTTTATCGAAAAGTTGGAGCATAAATACAAAATACCGCTTTAATGCTATGATGCAATTTCTGCCAGTCAATAATAAGGCTACACACAAGCTTGCTATGTGGGTGCAGTACAGCAGTATATACAAAGATTATGTATCAAAATCAAAATGCTTGTGGTGTTGTATTCCTGGTGGTGAGTAAGATCGCCAGAGCACCCGAGATAAATAAGATAAATGAAATAAATGAACTTTAGTAAGTAAATAGGCCACAATGGCACTTTTACAAGTCGAAAAATACTAGCATTTCTCAACAGACCACTGCCGAGAAGAAACGCCGAAAGAAACTCGACAGTCACAAAACACGACAGAAAACATGCTTATTACAATAACATATTCACTTCATTTACTTATTAAATCTGATTGTCTTACTGTTACTCAGTGTGTGTGTGTGAGTGTTGTCTGTGTTGTGTGTTAGTCTGTGTGTGTGTGTTGTGTTGTTCTGTTGTGTTGTGTGTGTCTTATTGTCTTGTCTTTCTTGTCTTTACTGTTACTTGTCTTTTGTACAATAAAGTATTTACAAACATACATACATACATATTAGCTAGATACCTTAGTATTGTAATTGAGGGTATATACATGTTATCTGCCAACAAACTGTAATAGTTTGGCAGATGAGATAAAAAATATATATATTTATATAAACTTCACGTGTAATAAATAAATAATAAAAGGTTCCGCTCTTGACCATTAATGGTTTTGGGCATCTTTTGTCAATTACCATTTAATTTTCAACACATTACCATTACTATTAAGCCTCCATTACACTGCGTCGTTCACCTAATGCGGTCGCCGAAATCATTTTAAACTACTTAGGCCAACAAACGTCGTCTTCACATTAGTCTGTCCGCCTGGGCCATTATACTTTTTCATGTACATAATCTTCAGACACTTTTTCTTTAAATGCAGATTTTGCAATACTTGGCCCTCATTTCATATTTTTGTATTGTTGTTTAGAAAGAGGTTTAATTGCAGTATCACTTCCGATAGTCTTGGTAATTTACGAACCACAGCTAATATCCATAAATCGAGTAACTCAGTGGTCCTTAGATGTCTCACCATTTGTATGAAAAAATGGTTTTTACCACTGTGTTACCCACCTTCTACAGAAATATGTTAATATTTAAGTATTTTTACCTATAAACTCCTTTTATTAGGTTCAGGTACTATTTCGAAATCCTATTTTTGTACAATAATTCAATACATATGATAGATTTTTTTGGTAAAAGAAAACTGGTCATGAAAAAGTAGAATGACCCGCCTATCTATAAGTGCTGGCAGCTGTCGATCGCCGAATGCGGCCGAATTATCTAACCGCAACGTGACACTGACAAGTGATAACCTATCATTATATTGATTGCCAGTGTAATAAATTAGTTCCAATAAAATTCAGCAACATGGCGCATTTTAAGAGAGGTTGGGCACAGCAAAATGTCATCTTGCTCGAATTTGGAGCAGCCCAAGTGGGGTAGTACCTCCGCCTTGCAGAAGACCACAGCCATAATAACATTGTCTACTATACAAGTGTGTAGTGTTCCAGGAGGTGAGCAAGGTTGCCAGAGCTCCCGAGGATGCACTGTGTTGAGAGCGAGGGACCTAAATGTGTTCCTTCTGCTTTCAATACAGTGCACCCTCAAATCTTATGCACGTGACTCCTTTGGAGTTGCGGGCGTCTATAGGCTGCGGTGGCCGCTTACCATCAGGTGGACCGTACTCTTGTTTGCCACCGGCGTTGTATAAAACAAATGGTCATATATTTCTGGTTGGGATTTATTTGGTTGGGCGTGGTTTGGGCCATGCATTTCTCTATGTTAGATTCTCAACCATATAATGCTCCAACCAAGGATGCGCATGTCTCTAGCTGTCAACACAACGAATCCTCAAGACAGAATACATAGGCAACGCATTTGTAATTCTTCTGGACTCACAAGCGTCCATAGGTTGCGGTGTCTGCTTACCATCAGGCAGGTCGTAAGCATGGGTGCCACCGACGTTGTGTAAAAAAAGAAAAAAAAAAGAAAAACTGTCCTTCAAGCCGTCGTCTCCCGACGAAAAAAATAAACAAAAGCATTCTTTTGAAATGAGCCCGGGGATCCCAGGGACCGGTAGACGACGTGTTAAGTTCTCATGTTATCAAACTAAACTCTTTAACGTAAACGCCCCTGTGCTCGACACTGACCCGACACATGGCACTCTCAATCTTGTCATGATGACAGAGGTGATAAATAGGTGTTACCTACTGGGCACTAAGGTGTCGACCACTGGGACGTTTAGTGTACTGTGGAAGTTGTTACGGTATGAGGCTGGCCGTGTAGGTCCAGAATCATAACGTATACAAATTGGATTTAAACTATGATTCGAGAATGCGTCAAACTGGCATTCTTCTGGAAATAATTGGTTTTCCAGGGACTGGTCTTCACGACACCATCGGAAACACACGTACTGTAAATCATTTAAGAGATTATAGTAAGCATATTTCAGTACAGTAATTTTTAAATTTCATATGTGCTTCCAGTGTTATATTTTAGCTACGATCTCCTCCCAGTACCTCTAAACCCGTAACTCTCGTGCAGCATACCCCAGTATTATTATATACACCAGAGTTTCTCTTAATGATGATGATGATGAAGTAGTTTTATGGGAGCTTACGCTGAGGGAGTACAAGCAAACATTTCGAAATATTTTACCGAACTGTTTGACGTTTGTCTATTTATATACTTTCACCCATAGACAATACAATGTAAAGGCCGTAATACATTCAATCACCTAAGGTGTTATACACACGTTCTCCAACAGCACTATCATAAAAAAAACAGTTATTTTCAGGGACCGTTTCCGGTACGGTATAAACGGTATTCTAGCGGGATTGGATATTGATACCGATTCGTTATAAAGGTAGAACTATACCGGTTGAAACATAAAGGTACGCTACCGGTATAAAATAACGATTTTTCATAGGTGTACTCAAACCTTTATTATAACGGTAGCCAACCGGTATTATTTCGGTACCGAAAAATTTCGAACGTAACTCTTACGATGGGTACGTAAACGTGACCAACAACAGCGAACAGCGACTAAGTCAGTAATCTATCGTGGCGAATGAAATTTAACAAAAATAGGTGTTTTCGGGATACACCCAATAACAGCGCTGATTGGTTGGTGGCACCTTTGTAAAGCCCAAGCGATACCTTAATGAAAACGGTTCAGGTATCGAAAAAAATGGCGGTACCGTTATATTCAGCTACCGAAAAATTTCTTTTGCGGTATCGAAACCTAACCGAAACGAAACGGTATGACATCATACCGTTTTAAAACGCTACCTTTATTTTCCGGTTATGCAGTCCCTGGTTATTTTAGTACTGAAGTTAGCTCTACATTGATAAAATCTTCAAAAAGCAAGTGCAACTTTAACGACTTGCTTACAGATTCTACTTGTCACTGGGAGTAAAACTAAAACTTTCCACATTATTATGAAATTCTGCGGAACGTGTCTCCAAAGTTTTGAGCTTAGCTGAACTTTTTATTGATGTTAGAATTTGGCTTATTTAAAAAAGAGGAAGTAAAGTTTATGACTAATTTTATTGCGGCACGAGTAATGTAATCGATAGTATCATTTCTGTGGACAAGTGTGGACTGTATTTTATTGCGACACGAGTAATGTAATCGATAGTATCATTTCTGTGGACAAGTGTGGACTGTATTTTATTGCGACACGAGTAATGTAATCGATAGTATCATTTCTGTGGACAAGTATGGATTGTATGTTTGTACTCAAACAGTTTGTATATTTCATGTCCGTATCAAAATACGTATTTGTGCTTGTTGTATTCAGAATCATGGATATTATTGATTCCGAAATTTGACTATTTATAATTGCTTTTACACACTTCTAAATCTAATTCTTAAGGACATACATATGGCAATTTAATTAAAATATTATGTAATGATATAATGATGTAATTTAAATACTATATTAATAATGATAATAATTTGTATAATGTTAATGGCTTAGCTCCTATTAGTTTAGTTTGTATATTGCAATGCTCGAAAGAGCTCATGTTTAGAACTACACCTAACTTTAAGACCTAATTAATAATAATAATATATTATAATTAATATTTGTTCCTGAGTCTTAGATGTTTTCTATGTATTTAAGTATATATTTATCTATATAAGTATGTATATCGTCACTTGGTACCCATAGTACAAGCTTTGCTTAGTTTGGGACCAGGTTGATTTGTGTATGAGTCCACAAATATTTATTTATATTTATATTTATATTTAATTGTTACAACATGAATGCAATAAAGAATCTGAATCTGAATCTGAATCCGACGGGACAGTGTCAAGAAATTCTGAAAATTTATAGTACATAGTTGTGAATAATAAAAAGAGAAAAAACATTTTTGGAACACTTTCTTGTAAAAACTTTTAGAGAATTGCTCAGGTGTCAAACAAGGGCTTATTTACCTTAGTTCAGTCTAGTGTAACAATAGCAAAAGAAAAGTATACCTACAGGCCAGTTTCCTCCACCACGGCGGCCAACATGAACCGGGCAGACCGCGTCGTCGCCAGCTCGTCAGCATATACCCCCATCTCTGTTCTGTCGGAGCTGTGAGAAAGAGACGTTCATGCTAGTCTGTTAAATCACAATAAAGCTTTGTATTCAGAGAATAAAATTAGAGTGATATGCCACCGAAATGAGAGAAACAATCCATCGCCCTTAAATTACACAACATCATTTTATTCCTCCCGCCCCATTCTACCATCGGACGAGTAGGAGTACGGTAAGGCGCCATCGTTTTACGGTGGCTGTTCCGAAAACTCGCACGAAGCGTTTTGCTTGCACCTTTATTGTGAGAACCGGCAAGCTGTGGAACTCCTTGCCGGAATCCTTGTTTCCCGTAAACTACAACCTTTTGGTCTTCAAGGCGAGAGTGAATCGGTTTTTACTAGGTAAGCGCGTTCCATCCTAGACCACAATATTGCTTACCATCAGGTGATTTGTGGTCAAGCGCAAACCTATTTTGAATAAGAAAAAAAAAATAAACTGGGAAAAAGATGCGGGATAAGGTGAATAGCGTCAGGTTTTTGATATATCTCATATTTCCGGAATAACATTACCTAGACTAAACAATTACAACCTGTATACCTAACCATTAATAATTTCCCATAAGGGGGCGTCCATAAATTACGTGACATGTTTAAGGGGGGGAGGGGGTCGAGTCAAATCTCATCTAATCTTACGTTGGAGAGAGGGGCGTTCTCGGCAAATATCACGCAATTTTTTTTCTGATTGTAACAAAAAAAAAATACTATTTTGGTCCATTTAATCCAGATTGTACACGCTTATAAGATTTAATCTTAAGCGTAATCGTAATACGATTAAGATTATTCACTAATTCGTTCGAAAGAGAATAATTTCATTCATACTTCGACGTTAACTCTCAGCAATATTGATTATTAGTCTTAACTAGTCGTAAATAAAAGCACGAAGCAATTTTTTTTTTCTTTTTACAATAACAATCCAACGCGTTTACGTAAGAAACCCACATTTTAAAAAATCTCACGTGAGATTGGGGGATGGGGGAGGAGGTTGAATAAAATCTCACGACATCTCACCAGGGGGGGAGGGGGGACAGAAAATTAAAAAAAAATCACCTCACGTAATTTATTGACGCCCCCAAAGAATCCAAAATATTCCGCACGGTACGTACATTAAACACGGTACATTAAATTCATTTCAAGAATCAGCAGCCAGAGCTCAGAAATTATGTATATTAAATTCTTCACCAAAGCAATTATGTATATTATTATGCAGACAGTCTTCTTTGTGTAGAAATTAGACAGTGTATGACTGAAGTTTTGAATTTTGTTTCGTGTTAACGCAGTTTCGGTAAATATCTGACTACGAAGTCGATTTCAATATCTGGTTTCGGTGTCGATATAATTATCTGGTTTGAACTATATTTTGAGTTTACAATATCTAAACTAGTGGCTCTGTGGGTGACCACGTGAGTGTTTCTTTTTTATTTTATTTTTTTGAAAAGACAATACGTTTTTGTAAATATCCAAAAACGACTCGACAAAAATTTTAAATACAATTATCGAACACTCACAATTTTTTTCGAGAATCGGTTGAGAATTGTGGAATCCGGACATACGAAAGCATTTTTGTGGAAGCTGAACCGAAGGTCTTCACTCGGTCAATTACTAAAACTAAACTAAACCTACCTTAATTACTACTTTTATTTTAAACCTGCGCCACTAGAATTTGGAAGGGTGCCCATCTGAAACTGAATTAGAAGCTGAAGTTCGGTTTCGATAAAGAAGATACAGTAGAATCCGCTTATAACGACTCCGCTAGTCCGCTTATAACATTTAATCGCTTTTAACGACTTCGAAATCACCACACTAATGTGTTAAGTAAACTAATGTGTTTGATATCAAACATTTTCAAAGCAAAATTCCTTTTTTATTTCAAATTTTTAATAATTATTATTTTCATATCAAATGTCATAATTATCATGTAAATTGGTTTTATGAATAAAACTTATTAGTTATTTCATAGAATAATCAGTTCGTAAAATAATTACTTTGCAAAATTTTTATCGTAGATTTTTATTACAAAGAAAATTTGATGTTTCGTTATTAATTACGATATAAATACAAATCATATATTCTTTGACCTTATGTTATTAGTTGATATTGTGAGGAAATAATGCAAATTAATTAATTGAAAATGAAAATATCAGGGTTCGAAAGGATAATTATCAAGATAATTATCTTGATTTTTATGCTTTTATTATCGATTTGATAATAATCTAAAATTGTAATTTCGGCATGAGTTAAAAAAATACATGCTTCAATTCGAACGTTAATAATTGCGCTCTGTGTATGTGTTTTAATGATGTTGTATTAATTAATTGATTATATTTTAATGGTTAATAAAAAACTAGTAAAATATTTTCAAGGTAAATAAGTCCGTTTTGTGCGACGTCCTGTTAGTGCGACGTAATATCACCGGTCCCTTGACTGTCGCTTTATCCGGATTCCACTGTAGTCTGTTTCGGTGTCGGTCCGACACTAAGAGAAATATTCCGGCCAACTTTATGAGTTAAAAACTGTAAGGGAGCCGTGCCCAGCCGCTTGGAAATTATTAAATATGAAAGTTAAAAAAAAATCAGCAGTTAGTACCCTTGGGCTCTTCAAAATGAGATGTCATATGCGATCGTGTCAGCTAACGCGTATTGTGATGGAGTTGTTTAAGGGTTGTTTTTGAAGGGTTTACTTTGAGGAAGTTTGGGAGATTTAACGTTAAATCAGACCTGATGGGCTACCGCGAACCACAAACGAAGTTTTTCCTCTCTGTTTCACTTATATGCAAACTTGCAAGTGCGATAGGGAGGGAAAACTTCGTTTGCTGTTCGCGGTAGCGCCCCTGCTCCTTTTGTCGCTTCGGCTAAATTCGGCTCTGAGGGCTCCGAACTTCGTGTAGTGCCGTTCCTTTCACCCTCATGTTGTTCACTATATGAGTGAGAGGGATGGCATGACACCAAGTTCGGATTTCGAAATTCGAAGTAGCCCCTATCGTGCTATGAACGAAAGAGAACGTGCTAAGCGGCGAACGCGTGCGAGCGGGATGCCATGATTATGTCAAACATCGGTTTTGTTAGACAGAAAACCTTCTGTATGTAAGTATTATTAATTTATTCTGTGGTTAAATCGCGTGGCAACAAAGATATTTTATAAAAAAGGGATTCTTACTTCGTGAAACTGTGCAATAAGTATTCGACGCGCCGTGTCTGTAGATCCGTCGTTGGTATCATGAGAAGGTATCACTGGTCTTCTTGTAAATCCTCATAGATCCGTTGATTCCTTCATAAACATGTGCGCAAAATAAATAACAAATGAAACTAAACACAGCGATAATGATAAAGAAAAGAACTTAGATTAAATCACTTAAGAACAAAACAAGTACTTATGGTACGTAACATAAAAAAAACATGCAGAAAGAGAGGCTCACCTGTCATGATTCGCAAGGGACACAGGAGCGATGTAGGCGTGGCCAGCTTTAGTGAAGAAAGACCTTTATTTGTCCGTCCTTAAAAGCAGTTTTGGAGAGATAATCCTTCAAAATCCTGGTTCATCTCTCTAGCAGCGATTCGAAACTTTTTTTGTTTTGACCTGTACCGAAATGAAGAGCTGATGCATCACTTTTAATCCTCTTCTCTTCATTATTGTCCGAAGCTGACGCGGTAGCCTCGTCGTACTAGCCAGGTCCTTGATCACCACAAAACATGCTTAATTTTGTGATCTGTTCCCGTTTTCCTCGTTTTCATTGCTACCCGAGGCCGACGCGGTATTCGTGGGAGCTTGTGCTCTGGAAAATCATCGTCTTAGCCAGGTTCAGGCCACGGTGGCTGTGCCGCTGGATGCTAAACCGTGCTTAATTTTGGGAAACTGGGATAAAAATACTCACTTCTCATCTTCATTGCTGCCCGAGGCCGACGCGGCATTCGTGGGTGCTTGCATCTGTGCTCTGCAGCCTCGAAGACTAAAGTTCTTGATGACTACGCCGACTGGGTCACTGGACGCTGAGACGATGCTTAATTTTGATAAACTAGAATTAAAACACTCACTTCTCATCTTCCTCGTCTCTACTGCTGCTCGAGGCCGACGTGGTATTCGTGGGTGCTTGCATCTGTGCTCTGCAGCCTCGAAGACTGAGTGAAGTTCTCGATCACTACGCCGAATGGGCCACTGGACGCTGAGATGATGCTTAATTTTGGTAAACTAGGATTAAAACACTCACTTCTCATCTTCCTCGTATTTACTGCTGCCCGAGGCCGACGTGGTATTCGTGGGTGCTTGCATCTGTGCTCTGCAGCCTCGAAGACTGAGTGAAGTTCTCGATCACTACGCCGACTGGGTCACTGGACGCTGGGACGATGCTTAATTTTGGTAAACTAGGATTAAAACACTCACTTCTCATCTTCCTGTTCTTCATTGCTGCCCGAGGCCGACGTGGTATTCGTGGGTGCTTGCATCTGTGCTCTGCAACTTTGTCGACTGAGCCAAGTTCTCGATCACTACGGCGGCTGTGCCGTTTGACGTTAACCATGCTTAATTTTGGGAAACTGGGATATAAATACTCACTTCTCATCTTCCTCGTCTTCATTACTGCCCGAGGTCGACGCGGTATTCGTGGGTGCTTGCATCTGTGCTCTGCAGCCTAGTCGACTGAGCCAAGTTCTCGATCACTACGGCGGTTGGGTCGCTGGACGTTAAACCATGCTTAATTTTGAGAAACTGGAATTTAATTACTCACTTCTCATCTTCCTCGTCATTGCTGCCCGAGGCCGACGCGGTATTCGTGGGCGCTTCCGAGCTCTGCAGCCTTGTTGTCTTAGCCAGGTTTTCGATCACTACAGCGGCTGTGCCGCCGGATGCTCAACCATGCTTAATTTTGAGAAAGTGGGATATAAACACTCACTTCTCATCTTCCTCGTCTTCATTGCTGCCCGAGGCCGACGCGGTGTTCGTGGGCGCTTCTGCGCTCTGCAGCCTCGTCGTCTGAGCCAGGTTCTCGATCACTACGGCGGCTGTGCCGCTGGAGGCCGAAGCGATGCCCGATGATGTGCTCTTCGCTGAGCGTTGCTTCTTCGCTCGTTGCCGTATTGCCTGGGGAGTTGAATACGTTATACTGAGCAGACCGAAATAAGAAATTGAAGATCGAATTAAGAAGAACAATGGCCTACTGCGGCTAAACCGTGTGGTTGCCGGGTAAGAATTGCGCCACCCCATCTCTTCCCGTGGGTTTCGTAGGAGGCGAATAAGGGAAAATCGGAGGGTGGGCAGCAGCATCCTTCGATCATTACCACCATCAAACTGCGGTCGCCAACCCGCTTGCCAAGCGTGGCGACTATGGCAAATCCCCCCCAAGGGAAAAATAAATTGGGGGAGGCCTATGTTCAGCAGTGGACGTCTTTCGGCTGAAATGATGATGATGATGATGATGGCCTACTGATAATCATAAACCATGTAAGTAACACATACAAGTATTTACTCTAAAATATGTTAATTTAAGGGATAAAACAGCGTGTTTCCGTTGCGTTGTCAACTCCAGTGTAGGATACGGTAGCTTGTCTCCGGAACCGCCGAAAAAGGCGAAACTAGAACAGCCGTTTCTTTCTATTCACAATCGCAATTGGGTCATTCTATTTTTTCATGACCAGTTTTTTTTTTACAACGCCGGTGGCAAACAAGCATAAGGTCCACCTGATGGTAAGCGGCCACCGCAGCCTATAGACGCCCGTAACTCCAAAGGAGTCACGTACGCGTTGCCGACCCAGTTTTCCATTATAAAAAAAACTATGATATGTATTGATTTAGTGTACAAAAAAGTATTTCGAAATAGTACCTGAACCTAATAAAAGGAATTTATGGGTAGAAATACTTAAATATTAACATATATCTGTAAAAGGTGGGTAATACAGTGGTAAAAATCATTTTTTTATATATCTAAATATATAAAAAAATATAAATATATATAATAATATTATTTTTTCTTCCCACTTATAGGGAAAGGATGAGAGGGGATTGTTACTGGACAACGTTCAATTTGATTTTAGTTCTATATGGCTCTGTAAATCACAAGTTGCAAGATTAGTACCTAGTCGTGCAAAGTTACCTGCCTTTAAAGACTTTTTCGAAATGCTAAATGATTTCATTCCATTATCAAGAAGTTCTTTCAGAGCTACATTAATTCAAGTCACTCAAATTAATTAACTGACAACGCCCTTATTATGTTCAAAACAGTTCTATATCTAAATGGTGAGACATCCAAGGACCACTGAGTTACTCGATTTATGGATATTAGGTGTGGTTCGTTAATTACCAAAACTATCGGAAGTGATACTGCAATTAAACCTCTTTCTAAATAACAATACAAAAATATGAAGTGAGGGCCAAGTATCTCAAAAACTGCATTTAAATAAAATAAAATAGTAGACTGGCCCAATTGTGCACAACAGCCAATTTACTACATTCCTTATTCTTCGTCCTAATTTTACACAATTAAAAGCTTTTTATCCCCTGTTGCGAAGAATTGCTTTTGTGTAAAGATTTTGAGTGAATATTAGAAATTGAGGTAAAGCGCTGTTATGAGAAATTACGATAATGAAGAATAAGGAAAAGCAAATAAATATTTGAGTAAAGTCTAACATAGTCGCATAGATACAGCGAGGAAGATTTAATTTACTTTTAATGTTATTTGTATAACTTATTTTATTAAGTATCCCATAGTAGTTTTGCTCTATATTCTGCAGTTTACTTTTATTAATAGCTGGGCTCGGAAGCATATTATTCCCGCATGTCAAAACCCTTAACCCCTTATTCATAAACGTTCATCAAACCTATATTAGCTAAAATGCCGTTAATATTCGTTTGTCTTTATCTATCACTTTGACATTTGTGTTTGTGGGTAAGAGACTAAACACATTTTAGTTAGCAGAGGTTTGTTAATTTTTATGAATAAGGGGGTTAGAGTATAAATATTTTCTATATGAGATCCTATACGCGGGCCACCAAGAGTGACGGAAAAGGTCTTATGCAGATAAATTGAGAATTGGTTTAAAATGGCTGCCGGTGTACCATAAATTACTTCCTGAACTTGGGCGGGTAATCGCTTGTGTGACGTATTTGGGCACAACTGACATATAAAATAAGTTGTAATTGCTCGACAAAAAAAAGCTGTGACAGGGACAACAAATGACATGTAACACTGTCGCTCTTATACAAAAATGTATACGATTGTCTCGCTTGGTTGTGGTATTATTACTTGCGTGTCGTGTCTGTGTCAAAACCAATATATAGGTACAGATAAGCAAAATTACCGATATTCCAATCCAGGGACCGATACCGGTATTTTTAAAAATCCCTGAATTAGCCCAATATTTTGGATTATTTTTTGCTCTTTACGTAGGGCTGAATCATGTATTTAGGTAACAACGTCGTATTATTAGATTGTCCCATTAAAAACAAAATAATGAACCGGTGGCCGTAATAATACCGGTATTTTTCTATGGAGAAAATACCGGTATCCGATCCCTGTTCCAAGCAGAGCGAATATTGCGGCGTACCTAAACTACATAAGTAAGTTTATCGATGTTTCAAAACAAATATCCGTTTCAACGCACTACCGTGTCCTGGTAAAACTCTATACCTAAAAACTAACCGTTTTGTGGGAATCCCTGAAAACTCTCTTCTTAGTTTGGTCACAAAACCCCCTATAATTGCTTATGTTTAATGAGTTAAGGATATTAGAATTACTATTTGAAACGGGATATTTACCATGTATATTTGTATTTGTGAGTTCCCGATATTTCGAGTTAAGGATAAGTTAAAGGCGAAAAATGCTGTATTAGTTGAATTTTGGTAATGAAAGGATAATATAAATGTTTGGGAGCGTGTGTAATTCAATACTGATAAGCCGCGAAGACGCACTTTATAATTATACTAGCGACCCGCCCCGGCTTCGCACGGGTGCAATGCTGATGCATGTATTATACATATAAACCTTCCCCTTGAGTCACTCTATCTATTAAAAAAAAACCGCATCAAAATCCGTTGCGTAGTTTTAAAGATTTAAGCATACATAGGGATATAGGGACATAGGGACAGAGAAAGCGACTTTGTTTTATACTATGTAGTGATGTACTGTGAGTCTATTCTGTTTGTAACGGTGCGTCGTGTCGTTTCGTGTTGTGAATATGAGTGGATCAACTTTTTTTGTATTGTTATCTTGACCCGTCGTCCAAGGGGCATTAGTGGCGCAGTTTGTTCAAAAAAATGTATTAAGTTCTACTAACATGCTTAGTAGATGGACCATTATGGAAATAGCTTATAGGCACCACAAATACTTATGTTTGATAAACTTAGGCACTTGTCCCACTTGTCCCACCGCCGGCGAGCAGCGAGTACTTTCACAGTAATTTTACTCGTTTTCTCGCTCAAGTGAGTGGAATTACTATGAGATTACTCGCTACTCGCCGGCGGTGGGACAAGTGCCTTAAATAGTATAAAACCACGATTGTATTCGAATTTTGTCAGTGGCACTAAAAAGTTGATTCACCCATAAATGCTTTCTTTCTTTCTTTCTTTTTATAAGTGTACTAATTGGATTGTTTGTCGCTATATTCATGCCCCGAATATGTAGAGCTATTTTATTTCACTCTTTTTGGAAGATCAGATCGCAGTCGCTTCATTAAAATAAATTACACCTTGTTGGGATTTAAACAAATCCTCAGCATGTTTTCATTTACCGCCATAATGTTTTTATTTAACTCAAAAATATAAACTTAAAGTAGGCATATACATTTATTTCGCCAAACTGTATATACAGTTTGTTGGCGAGTAATGGGCTCTGAAGTTTGAAGCTTACACCTACTTCTTTCATATAGACTACCAAACTCACAATAACTACATGATGACGACGACCGCTTTAGCCTAGTTGGTAGTGACGCTGCCTTCGAAGCTGGAGGTCCCGGGTTCGAATCCCGGTCAGGGCATGTATTTGTGTGAAGAACACGGATATTTGTTCCTGAGTCTTGGATATTTTCTATGTATTTAAGTATCTATTTATCTATATAAGTATGTATATCGTCACTTGGTACCCATAGTACAAGCTTTGCTTAGTTTGGGACTAGGTTGATTTGTGTAAGATTGTCCAAAAAATATTTATTGTTTATTATTATTAAGTACCTATACGTATTGTGTTGTGCACACCAACGACGTCAAACGTCATAAATATCAAATGACATATTTCCTATTTTTTTTAAAACCCTGTGGTTCCGACCTGACTTTGATTCGTACTCACGCACCAGCAAATCTAATTATTTTCAAATATTCCACATTTTTTTAAAAATTTGGATATACAATGTTTTGTCGTAGGATAGGGCTTTTTAGTACTTCAGTATACCTGACAGTTTGAAAGTGTTCTCGGGAAATCTGAAACTTGATTAAAAAAGTCTTTATTTCAAACGCTTTGACTTTTTTACCTTGTCTATTGTCCAGGATTTGCGCTGTTACGTACAAGGGTTGTTTACGGTTTATTATGGATCAACCATTACATTAATATTGTTGAATAATGTGTTTCAAACAATATTTTATATGTGCGTTCACGTTCATAAAATCAAAATCAGATTTTTATTCTGCAAATAGGCCACAAGGGCACTTTTACATGTCAAAATATTAATTTACAATTTAAGAAAGTCTGACTATAATAAGTAATACATTTTTCATGTCAAAATATTAATTTACAGTTCAAGAAGGAATAATAATTTCGAGTTTACAATTATAACAAAATTAATGTCATACAGTGAAGATAAACTTGCAAAGTTTTCTATTACAAATATTACAACATCAGTAAAGTTAGAGATGTATAAGGTCTCAAGATTACACACACATTTGACAAGGAGTATAATGATTAGTTTGGTAGTGATACAATTTTGTTTCTAGGTGGCGTTGCCTGGCATCGAATGTGTTAATGATCATGTATGCGCACCCTTATAATATCTAATAGGACAGTGAATAGCCGGCTTTACCTCCGCCATATGATTAATGAGGGCTACCGTTTTTGTGCTCACCAGTTGGCGCCACTGCTGTGTCTGTCACTGTCAAAGTTTGTTATGGGTTATTACGAGCGTGAAAACAAAGTTTGCGTTGAAATCGTATTTAATACATTCATACTGTACTGTACAAATATCGAACATCCCGTATTGTAGCGCAGCCCCGTATTATTCGGAAAAACTAGAGTATAAAGTTTACGAACGACAAAATTGACTTAAAGCGCTGAAATTCTGGTTAAAGAACTTTATTTTCCCTAAAGAAACTTTATTTTCACTTAGGGCAGAGAAAATATACAAGATATTGATTTATATAAAGTAAACAGTGATTCGTAGTTAAAGGTGATACAATTTAAAGTGTGAGTGGGTAGCTTACAATAATAGCAAGAGGTACCGATAGACTAAGTTATTCGCTTCAACAACACAATACAAAATGAGTTCTAATATAGTGTACTAGAGTACATCTACAGTGCAGTGCGTCACATTAGCTAGTTTTTCGTTAACTCGTAACTCATATTTGCCATAATCAATCTCAGGTAGTGTAAAATATTCACCACAGATTTAGGTTTATTTATTACATAGTATAAATTATATTACATTATTCTAATTTTAGAAATAAACCCGCGAAACCTACCCTCAAACTATGAAATTTGACATTTCGGATAACTTACAGCACACTAGCGCCTCTAGCGGCGAATACATACGCTGTAGCCCACATTAATTAATTATATGGAATTATTTTGTCAATTCGGTAATGGAAATTTTTCAAAATGCCGTAGCCATGAGGGTTGGAAACGTGGACAATATCACTCGCTAGGCCTGCAGTGCCTTTACCATGAGTTTGCATGATTTAGTATGCCGATTCTTAGTTCTATTGCGTAACCGCCAGAGGCGCTGTACTTTTGCCCATATAAATTTTTACGCAGTCGCTAGCGAGTACGGTCATGTAAACTCATGGTAAAGGCACGGTTCATAGAGTCTGATCCTTATGCTAAGAAACCACCAAGATAGCTTCTCAATTTCAGCTGTAGTTCTTAAGGCTTTCAATTTCATATATAGATAAGTTGTCAGGGACTAGGCATTTCTACGGTAGCGCCTCTGTCAGCCAATATCTCCTACGTGACGGCAGCTCGAATCGTCACGTAACCGCAATGCACGTGTGGCTTGTCGTATCTATTCCAACACAGGAATCTCCACCTTATTGCCTATAGCTTAAAGTCTTGGTGCATGAACGAGATTGACGGTTTTCCATATATGTGGGTACCATGAATTTCGGCCTTATTGCGTATAGCTTACGGCCGTCGGGAAAGATCGTTACAAAGGGGTATGTCGAAGTGGCTTTTACGTGACGTGCGTGGAACAGAAGGATGGAATAGTAGTTAATTAAAAATAGTAGGAACAATCTTATTATTTAATAGAAATTTGTAGTTTGCGCGTTACTGCTTAATACAAAATTATCTACACCGTGTCATAAACCCTCTATAATGAGAATTATTATTAAAGCCACACTCCTATTTTAAATACATTTCTTTATGCATAGTTACTCCCCTAATAAACAATTATTACTCCCATTGTATACCGTGATTAATCATAACGTAGGTAGAAATCGGTAGAATAAACGGTATGTTGCGTCTGTTGCGCGCTCACTTCTACAAGAAAACGGACACCCCCGCGCTCACCGCGCATGCCCCTACGTCATCATATCAGAGGGCCTACTCCGAAAATAGAAATCCGAACTTCGTATCGTGCCGTCCCTTTCACTCATATGGTGTATAATACGAGAGTGAAAGGGACGGCACGATACGAAGTTCGGATTTCGAAGTTCGAAGTAGCCCCTCTGACATCTCGTGCTCGAAACGTCTGTTCTAGTGTAACATAATACTTCAATGTTGTGCCCTAAGGAATAAAAAGAATAGAATATAATAGAAATGTATTTATTTAGCACACATTATTAAAAAGTCATCATCATCATCATCATTTCAGCCGAAAGACGTCCACTGCTGAACATAGGCCTCCCCCAATCCCTTGGGGGGGATTTGCCATAGTCGCCACGCTTGGCAAGCGGGTTGGCGACCGCAGTTTGATGGTGGTAATGATCGAAGGATGCTGCTGCCCACCCTCCGATTTTCCCTTATTCGCCTCCTACGAAACCCACGGGAAGAGACGGGGTGGCGCAATTCTTACCCGGCAACCACACGGGGGAAAAGTAAGTATTAAAAAGTATACAATTTAATTGTAAAACAACTTGTACATCTTATATGCTAAATAGGACACCCACTCAGCATGTTGTCACGGAAACCGTGACGCTGGTTTCAATGAGTGCCCCAAAACTAGGAATAAAATAAACTAAACAATAAATAAACAAAACTTTTATAATTTTTAGGCAACTTATTACCAAAAACCAAGGCGGTTAACACCGATGTGATTACCGCACGCCTCACCGCACCACACTACATCGGTGTGATAACCGCCTAAAGAGCTTCCGCTTTGACATCTAACCTTTTTAGCATCACATAATTATGTCCGTACGATTATTTTATGTTAACATGTTAAGTTTAATTTTAAGATATTTGTACATGTAACTGCTACTGTTAAGTCATGCCTTGTGATGTTAAATAAAATATTTCTATGTCTTTGTCTATGTCTAACCCGAAATTTGACGTAGTAAACTAGTTTCACGGAAGCGACTACCATTCGATGATTCGACCTTCTAACACAGGAAAAACTAGACTTGAGTTTACACCGATTTCCTCAGGGTGTTTTTTGAATTGTCATGCATTTGATGCCTTTTCGGAATTGCCGTACTGTCCTCATACACATACACTGTGAAGTTAATATGACGAGGGCAACTGTCCAACTCAGGTGCGGCTCCGTTATGTTTTGAGGCGAGATTAAATTGATAAACACTTCTAGATACAGTCGACCGCAATACCATGTAAATAATATCAAAGTCAAAAATTTCATCTTTGGTACAAGCTTTAACCCGTCGTCTACTGGTCCCTGGGACCCCCGGGATCATAACAAAAGAATGCTATTGTTTATTTTTTTCGCCGGCAGACGACGGCTTTTATCAACTTCCTGAGAATCTAAAAATGACTTTATCTAGTGATTTTAGTAGGTCTTCTTCATCAGATCAGCAAAAACTAATTATACTAAAGTAGCCTCACCGAATCCACATAAGTATGTTAACTGGTCTTTCTTCCGCTCTGACTAGTTGTTGAGGCTCAGCACAACTGGACTGTCGATGCCACCAGACACGAGCCAGGCTACTTAGATCATACTCCTCCTTATGTAGCTTCTGTGTTAGTTTTTGGCTATGTACAGTGCTTACCTTGAAGATATTATAGTAGAGGAACATCATGATGAGGCACGGTAGATAGAAGCTGCCGAGCGATGAATATATGACTTAGTCAGTGTTGTTGAACAGACACTGGTCCTCCTTCCGCTCCGGCGAGTTGTTGAGGCCCAGCACAACTGGACTGCCGATGCCACCAGACACGAACCAGGCTACTTAGATCATACTCCTCCTTATGTAGCTTTTTTGTGTTAGTTTTTAGTTATTTACAGTGCTTACCTTGAAGATATTATAGTAGAGAAACATCATGATGAGGCACGGTAGATAGAAACTCCCGAGTGAGGAATATATGACGTAGTCAGTGTTGTTGAACAGACACTGGTCTTCCTTCCGCTCCGGCGAGTTGTTGAGGCCCAGCACAACTGGACTGCCGATGCCACCAGACACGAGCCAGGCTACGCAGATCATGCTCCATACTCGAGCATTGCTTTTGTGCTTCGCGTATTTTATTGGTTGAGTTACTGCTATGTATCTGTGGACAATAATTGTCAATTACTGGGGCGAATATTAAGAGTGATTTATAGTGTTTTCAGTTTTCGACATTGTCGTCCCATAAAATAATGTTCAAAGAGATGAACTACGCTGTCAAGCTGCATAATTATATGCATAACTATAGTGTCCGCAAACCGAACTGACGACCGACTAGATAGCGCTATTTCTTGCACACTGCAGGCGGTTACGCAGTATGTCTCACATTTTTTATAGCCCAGGTCGCCAGTTTGGTTGGCGTACACTATAATAGGTATTATTACTTTTGTAATTTTGTACTTTACGCAGTTTTCTGCCTGTGGAAACTTGTAATTGGCTTACTGTTTCTATGTCGCGACCTATTTTGTTACTTTAGCTGTATGTTTTCCTAAGAAATAAAATAAAATAAATATATCAAGACTTTAACACTATAGGCAGGTCGGTATATCGGTTTCTGGGGTACATTGAATACAAGATTTAAGTGTACCCCGTGTGGTGCCGGGATAGAGTAGTACTTCCCCGTTTCTTCCCATGGATGTCGTAAGACTATGGGAACCGGGTTCTAGTGTGTTGTCGGCGATGGGCTAGCAACCTATCCCTGCAATATCACATTTTCTCCATCTTTAAACCTAATGTTGCTAAATGTGGCACTGGAATTAAATTTCATATGCTCTGCCTCCCTCCTTTTGGGAATACAGGCGTCAGTTTATGAATGTATGTATGTATTTAAGTCTGGCAGTGAAAATGTTAATTTTTAAAGAGGTGACGACAAATGGGGACTTGGTAGAGGGAGGCCTACGCTCAATTGTTCATCACCGAACCTAAGAACCTACCGCGAACCAAAAAGGAAGTATTTCCCTCATCTCCCTCTTGCTTGAATACAGAAGTCCGACAGAGAGGCAGATACACTCAACAGCAAAAACAATGGGTACACTTTGTATTGAATTCCCATAGAGTTGGTATTATTTTTGGTTTTAAGTATATTTCGTTTTGGGTTCGCGGTAGGCTAACTAGTTTTAAAATGAACATAATGAAGTAATAAAGGACAAAATTAAAACGAATCCTGGCTGCTACCTATGGCAGCAGTCGTTAAGACGGTCGCGATTTGGAGAGGTGCATATTAATTTATTGTAATTTTAATTTTATCTATTCAATTTAATTTAATTCAATTCAATGTCATTTTTTTAATTTTATTTTATAATGCTATCTATGAACTTGTTCTGGAATAAATTATTTTCATTTAATTATTTTCATAAGCCAAGTTTGAGGCCTACGGGCGGCTTGAGAACTCAAAGAAGGTCGAAGTTGCACCAAATCCATAGGGAGCAGCTACACGTGACCTCTGTCTGGGTGCTAGAGCTGGGTCGTTTCGAGTTTTCCGTGAAACGAAACGTAATCGTTTTGTTTTTAACAAAACACTGTTTTCAAAAACAGTTACAAAAGTTTCTATGTGCGTCGCCGGTCACCGAACATAACGAAACGAGACTACTCCGCTACAAACAAACGACTATATACGTAAGTTTCGTTTTGTGTTACATTTGATTTTTTGCAAGCAGTTTTCGAGTTGCGTTCTCACGTTTTACATTGCAAACGTCGCGTGCGACTGTAGAATCATTTTATGACGCCTCCCTGTCATCGTTTTTATAAAAACAGTTTTTGGTCCTAGCAATAACTGTTTTTCCGTTATTGTACTAGAAATTGTTTTTCGAAACGCTTACGGAAAAAAACGCCGAATTCTGCTGGGTGCTAAAAGTGCAACATAAACAGGCAACCGTACTGTCTTCTCGAAGATCTCATGGCTAGAAATAACATACAATAAATAAATAAATAACGACGATCCATGTAGGCGCTTTAGAAAGTCATTTACCGTGTCTTCTACCTATCTAATATTTTATTTATTTTAAGTTTTATTTAGTTCATAGTTTTTTTTTATATTTTTCATTATACAAAAATCAAAATCAAATCAAACATTTATTCTGCAAATAGGCCACAGGGGCACTTTTACATGTCAACATATTAATTTACAATTTAAGAAAGTCTGACTATAATAAGTAATACATTTTTCATGTCAAAATATTAATTTACAGTTCAAGAAGGAATAATAATTTCGAGTTTACAATTATAACAAAATTAATGTCATACTGTGAAGATAAACTTGCAAAGTTATACAATTAGTTTTTATATTCTCCTGTTTTTTTATCATATGGACCCCGTTTGGGTAAAAGCCTCTTCCATCCCTTGCCATTTTTCCCGTTCATTGGCTTAATTGCTTCTAGTGCCCATCTTTTTCTTTATCTTGCGATATGGCCTGCCCATTTACACTTGAGACAGGGCTTGTTGAAGAGCATCAGTGAGTGTGGTTTTTTCCACGTACCTAATACACTCGGCAGAAATTACGAGTTGGAATCGCCTGCGAATGTATGTACTCGTAAATATAGCATGAACAAATTAGTTTCTAATCTCCACTTACCAAATACAATAACAGTAACTCACGGTAAAGTATAGTCCAGACACGCCTAATACCTAAAACGCCTAATTGCCTTTTGCATACAAATGTGTTTCGTCTGGAGGTGCTTTTGCATCGAATCAATATTAAAGCCGTTTGTAAGATGACTTTCACACTATCAGTGCTTGTTTTACGAAAGTGAAATTTAGTGCAGGGATCGGCATACGAAAACGTTTACGCAGTCGCTAGCGAGTACGGTCATGCAAACTTATGGTAAGGGCACAGTAGAGGATAACACACGGAAATTCGCCGTCCGGACATAGTACGATTAAATCATTTTTATCGAAGCTGAAGCAGAGACCTTCGTTTCAGGGTGAAGACACATATGGGTGAAGACACATAGCATCGAATCGCATTTTGTAATACAAATATGCAATATCGTACGAAGATGCGTCCGCATCAATTCACCCTTCCGCAGCGATTCAGCTTCAGCATTAAATGCGTATAAGTGTAGCTATCCAGTTAACATACTGAATAATGCTTACTCATGGTAAAGCATGAGGACGGCTGCTTAAGACATGAAACTAGATGCTTGCGAATGAGAATACTTGATTACGCGTGAGACATAACGCTTGCGATTGATAACGGCTGTTTACCTTCACTCGTTGGAAAGTTATAACTCACGTACTTACGGGCGACATGTTTCGAACACATCGGGAGTTCTTCACGTTGTCGCGAGTCGCGAAGAGCGCAAAGCGCTTTGCGCTCTTGAAAATTTAAATTCAATTATGGTAAACCCCCTATTTGAAAATTACCTAAAAGCCGACGTTAGATCATTTCCTAGTTAGTAACTACTAACTAGTTTGCGTTGTAGGTAGTAAAGGAAACATATGATTTTAATGTCATAACGCGGGTCCGTAATGATAAGCTATCGTACAGTCAAACAAACTCTCAGCTTCAAACTCATCTCGTTTCATTGTCATTTCTTCATGTATGACTGTTTGTACGATCGACAAAATTGAATCATGATCCACCATTCATTTTGCTAAGTCATCTAAATACTAGTAGGTTGAAATTCGCATGAACATACATTTCTATGGTAACGAACTTGTTATCATTTTATTAGACACTGATATTTACTAATTACTGCCTTAAACAGTTTTGATAACCATGACTGAGTCTTGGCCTTGGCTATATTCGTTGATCACAAAAGAGAAATGCTATTACTATCTCTGTTCTTCGCAGTAAAACCCATAGCCATTATTCACTGAGCACTATAATATTAGCTCTTTGTTCTGCCAAATGCTAACGGCTGGATGGTGGAAATCTCATTGACTGATCACTTGACATCTGGCAAGCAATTGATTTTTGAAATTGAAATATGTTTTTTGTGATGAAAAGAGTTAGGTTTTTTACTATAAATGACAGCATATTCGAGATTCAAAACAACTGTTTTATTTAAAATATGTCTATTGCAGTGATAACAGAGGTTAAAATTGCATAGATCTCCGACCCGTATTGCCGCAATTTGTTAATATTTAAAACGACCAAGTGCTACATAGTGCGAGACATGACAACCCTCTTGTTTTGACGGTTCCAAGCCATTTGTAGGCTAAATGGGTCATGAATCAGTTGGTTCGACTGTACCTCTATATATATAAAATACATTTTGATCAGCATAAGAGACATAATAATAATCACGAGCAAAAATAACGGGTACACTATGGAAATTCAATACAAAGTGTACCTCTCATTTTTGCTTGTGAGTGTAGATCCACATTTACAAACTGTTATTTAAAAATTGTTATGTAGATATATTAGAAATGTTTTAAGTTAGAAATGTTTTAGCATCAGTTTTGGAGGACCTCGGCCCTCGATTTTGATACTGGACCGTACCTATTTTGTATCAAAGGGTCGACCTTTGCTATACTCTTAAGCTAGTACAGGCAAGGGCACCAATAAGTACTCATTTTTCACCTTATTCCGTTTAAATAAGGCCAAAAATGTATACAAATTTATGTCCTCTACTGTAAAGTATTTCTTTGAGTTTTATAATGAAATATGCTCTTATTCAATTGTATACCGTAAACTGGGGTTGCTTTAAGAAAAAACGGGGCTACTTTGATACATATAAAACACTTATATATCCATCACTAACTATTTCTAGTTTGATTCAGTTTAGTAAATGGTTAGGAAATTAACGAAGGTATAACCTGACTCAAGGTTAACTAAATAAAAAAGTAAAACACGGCATTAAAACTGTTTTTTTAAAGTCGCCCCTCAATTTGAAAGTAACCCCGGTTTACGGTAGTCTACTTTAATTCTAATATAATAAAGTGTATACTACAAATATACGATTTTTAGATAGTGTGCATGTAATTGAAACCCTATTAAATTAGCGTTAAAGTAGAAACTTCAAGTAATTTAACTGTAAGCTAGTGTGTAAGGCTTCCTATGTCTGAGATTGCCGGCTTTACCTTATAATATAAGTAAGTATACAGAGCGTGTGCTATTGGTAGATTGTTTACAATAGCTGCAAGTGTCGGTGTTACGAACTATTCGAGCTTAGTTTTATGTATAAACTAGTCTTTGGCCGCGACTTTGTCCGCGTGGAAATCGTTTAAATCGCATTTCCATACAAATCGTTCCCATTATTCTCATAATGCCTACCCTTTCCCTTATTCAAAAACGTTCTTTAAACCTGTTTTAGCTAAAATGCCATTAAAATTCTTTACCTTAATTGTTTACTTTGACATTTAGGTTTGCGAGAAAGGGACACCACGGATTTTACAATAAAACGATTAAAACAGGTTTAATGTGTCCATCTGCTAGTACTAGTGTGTGACTAGCTAGTGACTAGGCAGGGCCCAATAAAGCGATAGGAGTGCGCGGTTGGAGAGTAGCCTGTGGAAAATCCATGGGAGGATTTCTGACACGACCACGCGTGTGATTTGGAACACTGTAATACACTAAGAGTTTGCTCTTTGCTCCAGTGAGATTGATCGAGTGGTTTCAACCGAATCTGAGATGTGAGTGGAATCGAGCTACTGGGAGTTTTATCACTAGTTCACTAAATCTAGCCCAGCTGAGAAGAGTCCAGACAGAACTCAGCTAGGACTGACCTGGGTCGGGTATCGCTCGCCTGTTGACGGAGATGGCCACTAGTTTTAATATACAGTATTTTGAGCAGGCGACGTCTATGATGATGTAACAGTCGCTCACTACACCTGTTCATCCGTCTCTCATTCTGTCCGTCTGCTAGTAGTAAGCGTGTCGCTCACCCGTCGACGGAGATGGCCACTAGGTTGAATATGCTGGATGTTGAGCAGGTGACATCCATGGCGATGTAGCAGTCGCACACCACACCTGTTGATGCGTCTGTCAGTCTGCTGGTAGTAAGAGACTCGCTCACCTGTCGACGGAGATGGCCACCAGGTTGAATATGCTGGATGTTGAGCAGGTGACATCCATGGCGATGTAGCAGTCGCACACCACACCTGTTGATGCGTCTGTCAGTCTGCTGGTAGTAAGAGACTCGCTCACCTGTCGACGGAGATGGCCACCAGGTTGAATATGCTGGATGTTGAGCAGGTGACATCCATGGCGATGTAGCAGTCGCACACCACACCTGTTGATGCGTCTGTCAGTCTGCTAGTAGTAAGAGACTCGCTCACCTGTCGACGGAGATGGCCACCAGGTTGAATATGCTGGATGTTGAGCAGGTGACATCCATGGCGATGTAGCAGTCGCACACCACACCTGTTGATGCGTCTGTCAGTCTGCTAGTAGTAAGAGACTCGCTCACCTGTCGACGGAGATGGCCACCAGGTTGAATATGCTGGATGTTGAGCAGGTGACATCCATGGCGATGTAGCAGTCGCACACCACACCTGTTGATGCGTCTGTCAGTCTGCTGGTAGTAAGAGACTCGCTCACCTGTCGACGGAGATGGCCACCAGGTTGAATATGCTGGATGTTGAGCAGGTGACATCCATGGCGATGAAGCAGTCGCACACCACACCTGTTGATGCGTCTGTCAGTCTGCTAGTAGTAAGAGACTCGCTCACCTGTCGACGGAGATGGCCACCAGGTTGAATATGCTGGATGTTGAGCAGGTGACATCCATGGCGATGTAGCAGTCGCACACCACACCTGTTGATGCGTCTGTCAGTCTGCTGGTAGTAAGAGACTCGCTCACCTGTCAACGGAGATGGCTACCAGGTTGGATATGCTGGATGTTGAGCAGGTGACATCCATGGCGATGTAGTAGTCGCACACCACACCTGTTGATGCGTCTGTCAGTCTGCTGGTAGTAAGAGACTCGCTCACCTGTCGACGGAGATGGCCACCAGGTTGAATATGCTGGATGTTGAGCAGGTGACATCCATGGCGATGTAGCAGTCGCACACCACACCTGTTGATGCGTCTGTTAGTCTGCTGGTAGTAAGAGACTCGCTCACCTGTCGACGGAGATGGCCACCAGGTTGAATATGCTGGATGTTGAGCAGGTGACATCCATGGCGATGTAGCAGTCGCACACCACACCTGTTGATGCGTCTGTCAGTCTGCTGGTAGTAAGAGACTCGCTCACCTGTTGACGGAGATGGCCACCAGGTTGAATATGCTGGATGTTGAGCAGGTGACATCCATGGCGATGTAGCAGTCGCACACCACACCTGTTGATGCGTCTGTCAGTCTGCTAGTAGTAAGAGACTCGCTCACCTGTCGACGGAGATGGCCACCAGGTTGAATATGCTGGATGTTGAGCAGGTGACATCCATGGCGATGTAGCAGTCGCACACCACACCTGTTGATGCGTCTGTCAGTCTGCTGGTAGTAAGAGACTCGCTCACCTGTCAACGGAGATGGCTACCAGGTTGGATATGCTGGATGTTGAGCAGGTGACATCCATGGCGATGTAGCAGTCGCACACCACACCTGTTGATGCGTGTGTCAGTCGGCTGGTAGTAAGAGACTCGCTCGCCTGTCAACGGAGATGGCCACCAGGTTGAATATGCTGGATGTTGAGCAGGTGACATCCATGGCGATGTAGCAGTCGCACACCACACCTATTGATGCATCTGTCAGTCTGCTAGTAGTAAGAGACTCGCTCACCTGTCAACGGAGATGGCCACCAGGTTGAATATGCTGGATGTTGAGCAGGTGACATCCATGGCGATGTAGCAGTCGCACACCACCGCCGGCAGGCCCCACGCTCCGTTAAACTGAGAAGAAAAATCAGCTATATCATGACAAAGTTCTATAAAATTGTTGGGTTGGCTTTACAATTGGGGCGCAGGATTTAAGGGTGAAGAAGTTGATGTTCTCTTTCTAAAAATACATCCCCCAGCCCGCGGAGACGCGAAGTTTTTTTTTTAACTACATTTAAGTGTACGTGAAATGGAATGCAAAATGTAATATTTTTTTTATTTGTATTTTCAGAAAGAGAACATCAACTACTACATAATTTAACCCTTGAGCACCCTTAACTCCTGCCCCCCAATACTACATTTTTCCCAATTGTTTTGTAAATGGGCAAAATTGAAAATTTATCGCGCAGTAGGTATAGATTTATCATGCGCTACTTCATAAAGCAATAAGATGCTAAAACTGTGTTGAATTATTGAAACCAACATTCCTTCTCACATCAAGTATTTTAAGCCGTCGTCTCCCGAGGAAAAAAATAAACAATAGCATTAATAACATCTTATAAAGGATCGGCAACGCGCACGTGACTCCTTTGGAGTTGCGGGCGTCTATAGGCTGCGGTGGCCGCTTACCATCAGGTGGACCGTATGCTTGTTTGCCACCGGCGTTGTATAAAAAAACATTCTTTTGTAATGGGACCGGTAGACGACTGTTGGGTAGAGGACGGGGGGGACGGGTAGGGACTGTGTAGCAGTTACAATACTCTAAGTGCGTCTATTTGATGTATGGTTATATTCATGACGTCTGTAAGGTATTATTGCATGGAGACAAGTAAATTAGTAGAACTATATTTTTTATATAAACGCCTTAAGGGATGCGTACAGCGACATCTACCAGAAGACTCATGCTTCATTAACGGCACTAACGTCTCAAATCATATTGAGAATCGTCAGTTGCGATGCGCCATCCCATCCTGCGTGCTCGGTGCCTAAATTTTTTTATTTTTTCCTGTATTCTAAAATTAATAGAAGGCCAATATCTATGTAAACGTGGAATGCCTTTAAAATAATGAGCCTGCTGTAGCTAGTTTCACTATGGAGAGGTCCCTGTACCATTAATTTCGTTTGACACTAATATCTCTGCTAAACACAATAGCGCCATCTATGAATACAACAAGAAATCTCCTATTGTGGGAAACATTTACCAGTTTCTTTTTGACACATCCCAACACCCATATAACTGAAATCCGCATTACACATCTAAACAGTGAATAAAATCAAGTAATGATATTAGATTCATAAGTAGTTAGGTAGTTGCAATACGCGTTTTAGAGGAGCAATCAAATTAATGTATATTTTTTTCTGTCACTGATGTGAATTTATGATAATAATTCATCATGAAAACAGTTACGTACTGAACTTTTATTTTTTAAATCTAGTGTAGTGACTAAATCATTCGTTTCGATTCAGATTATACTTTCGTAAGTTGATGGAAATCGATTAAATGAACCAATTTATAACCATAATAAATTACGTGTTATAAAAAGTGTAAGTATTCCAATAAATTGCGAACGAATGAAGCGTCAAATTAATTACCTTTATCGCGGAATTTGGAAATACGGTATCGATTTCTGAACGATGGTATGCGGGTAGAATAAAAATCATATGACAAAAGTTCTTACTCTAGATTCGTATCTAGTAGTGAAATATGTGGGAACATTAAAAAACAAATTATTATAAAATCGATTTGAATAATCATTCACGATTCATTAATAATTGCTTATTAAGACAATCCATTCGTCTTACCCTCATCTACAAACGCCAATTCATAACTGTCAAAAAGGAACTGGTAAATACCCACAATAATATATGGCACCAATGTGTCAAGCAGAGGTCTATGTGTTCTGCAAATAGGCCTCAAGGGCACTTTTACAAGTGAAAATCTATCTAGGTACATCAAAGAAAAATAATACAATAATCAAAGTATCATTCATTAAATGTAGTGTTACATGTCAAAAATAAGACTAAGAAACTAATAACAATCGAGATTTATTTTGTTAGAGATATCTAGATAAGCGTCAAAATGAAAATAATAACATCTAATAAATAAATATCCTCAGAAATGTATAAGGTCTCTGAGCGTCAGTCTAAAAATAAAATCAAATGAGAACTGAGCGAAGTCTCTCATCATGTCAATTCCACTGAACACTAGTACGAAGTTACTAGTCCTTGCAAACATGAACAGACCGGACCCCACTTTATAGTGACACTAGTTACAGCATGTACACAACGTATAGACATTGGCATCTATATAATTACTTGTCCCTGAGGGTTTACTTCGAACTCCGTATCGTGCCGTTCCTTTCAATCTTATAGTGTACTAGCTTTTTTTGCCCGCGACTTCGTTCGCGTGAACTTCTACTGTCTATTCCTTGCCCTTGGTAGATAAATTCTGGTTAGGTTATAAACTACTTAACTTTGAGTGACTCACTCAAAATTTACTCCAACGTTTTTACGTCTTAAAGTTACAACTTTACAAAGTTTCTAATTTATATAAATACATTAGCAAGTGAAATAGGCCCTCTTGTCCATGAAAGGAGGCATGTGTCCTGAAGTAGGATGTAATAGGCGGATAATTAAACGAAATGGGTATGATTTATCAATACCTATATAGGTACGTATGTATGTCTGTTGGTAATAGGTACTGACTAAGTAAGTCAGACGTTAAATACATATTTCATTCCAGACCGGAGAACGCCGTCGACTCGATCCCATATAGCATTTATGCGTATGATTTATTTTTGATGATTTCTTATACTATGTAACAAAACACTAATGACTGCTTAGAAACTACCTCATCACATCCATGTAGCATAGTGGTGTCACGGATTGATGTTGCGTAAGTCTACACATACGTTCTTGTTCGATGACGTTACCTAATTCCCTCCTTTCCGAGCCTTAGTACTGACATGCTCGATGTAGCGACTACAGGAGAAGACATATTATGCTTCAATTGAACAAAAAATTTGATGTTTCTCGAAATGCAAAGTGGTAGGAGTCCTTCATTATAACCCAAGATTTTTAATGTCCTGCAACAATATGATACGCTCTACTTGCAGTGAAAACCTCTACGTATTATCCCTCGGTAGGAAAATTAATTGAACACTTCTAGTTTATTAAGAAAATGTTTTTATAGGTACTTGTACTTTACTAAGACAAACATGTTTACAAAAATTTTAAGCACCCTGTCAAAATATCTGTAAGAAATTCTCCCTTTATCGTAGGTATATTTCTAGTGAAAGTTCTACCTCCAAAACGTACAATCGATCCTGTGACATCCTGACATACGCAGCCAATCGCTTCAACTGAGCTGTCTAACAACAAATAATCACACTCGGTTACCAAGTCTTTCAACCACTTCTCTCTTACAAAGCCTGGGGAGGCGTACGCATTCATTAACATCAATTTATAATTTTCGTTAGCAGATGTTAATGCTTAAAATAATAGCAATATTCTTAAGTGCAGATACTTAACAGCGCACATTATCGTTTTACAATTATATTTAAAAAAAATTGTAAGACCGAAGACTGAGAGGTAGAATGCTGCCTGAAGTTACTTTTCTCCTTGTAAGTAGCCTCTTTCTACAATATCAAGCTAGGACGATTGACTTTCATTCTCTTTTCTAAGAACCTAAAAATTGAAATCCCTCAATATCTCCCATGTACCTCCTAATTCCAAGAGATTCGAAACAAAGCCTGATAAAACCGGCGGACAGCTGAAGACCGAATTTAGGTGGACAATGGACGACCATAGGATAAAACCTGTTCATATAGCTACTACTTGTACCTCCCAGTGATTTGATTTTTTATAATTAATCAGTTAGGTAATCACTGTCTTCATGTTACCCACATTAAATTAGTATTTTGGATAAACTTACCTAAAGTAACCAAAAAGATTTGTAATAGTTTCTATGGGTCCTTAGGACAGACACTAAATTACCACTCCGGCGAGGACGTCCACCGCACGATCGCGACAACACGGACACATATAATCCCTATTCGTCCCGATACCGCTACATACCGGATAGAGTCGGGCTTAGCTGAGTTCCTTGCTAGACTCTTCTCAGCTAGGCTAGGTTCAGTGAACCAGCGACAAAACTCCCAGTAGTTCGATTGAAGCCGCTCAACCAATCTCACTGGAGCGCACACTCTTAGAGTATTCCAGTGTTTAAACCGCCCGCATGGTCGTGTCGGAGATTTCCCCTGGATTGTCCCCAGGCCACTCTCCAAGCGCGCACTCCTATTACTTTATCGGTCCCGGCCTATAAAGTCACAGTCAGGTTCAAAAAAAATATTCTCATCATAATCAATTGGTAGCGACATTACTCAGTTAGTAACTACGATGATAAAAATAAAATTTTTACATGCAAATACGTACTTTATCGGAGCCACTATAAGACTCAAATTATTAAATTGTGCAAGTACGAAATAATCTTCATTAGTTTCGATTCGACTTTGCCGAATGTCATCTGTGTAATGCAATGAATTGGTGTAATGGCACGTCTCTGACACGCCAAACGTCAAATCTCGTGATATTTACAAACGTCTAGACTCGCCTCACGATACTTTTCCTTATTTTATCTTGACCATACGATTCGTGACAACTATGTGCATATTTGGAGCTCAGACTTACATTGGTTCATCTGAGACGAATGTTCGTACGTCAGCGGGCATTGTAAATATCTACAAGACTCTGAGGGGCTACCGCGAAGCTGGTTCATAGATTCAAATTCCGACCCCGAATTTATAAATTTGAGGGACGATGAAGGGATAAAAATTATCCTATATGTTTATTCAGTCTATAAACTCATTACATACCAAGTTTCATCATAATCTGTTTAGCCGTAACAAACATCCAAACATCTAAACATCCGAACTTTCACATTTATAAGATTAGTGGGAATAGTGGGAATTACTGGGATTTAGTGGAATTTTGTAGGGCCTCAAATAAAACCGTTGTCAGTGTTATCACACTCGACTACACTGACAACGTTCTAGGTGACCACTGAAGACATATCAATTTTAGGTAGACGGAGGCAGGTAAGCAATATTGACAGCGACTGACTAACATAATTAAATCTCTCATTTCAAACAGTTACTATGGGTTGAGGGATTTTTGGTTATTTGTCGCTAATCTCCTAAGCACTTTTCCACCCTCCATTTTTTCACATATTATCTGATGTTTATTGTACAATTGTTGAATGGGATGCTTTTTAGTTTGCTTCCAATTATATGCTTACTAATTTTCAAGCCTTTAAGTCACGAATGAAGGTCTTCTCATACAAATTTCAAGCTCTGTTTTCACCCCCTTTCATCCCCAATATGTATGATTTTTATAGCCTATAACCTGGCCGAAGGTCCATTAAACTTATTAGTGAGGGTTGTACTAAAATCTATTGGCTAGTTTTCGCGTGATTCTGAGATAAATAAACAGACAGACAAACAGACACAAATTCTACGAACTGTTGAAATGTGTTCTGTTATTGATTTTAAGACCCCTCAGCCCATTTTTTTGCTAATATCTTCAATGTACAGATTTTTGAACCTCTGTAGCTTTATTATATCTATAGATAGCTTAGCGGCCGCCCGCGACTTCGTCCGCGTAGATTTTAGATGGTAACAAAAATATAAATTAGGTTTATTTGTTTCTGTCAGTTGTCTGATGCCATTAATCCTTTGTGAAAAATTACTCAAAAGAAAAAATAAATGCCCGCCATCTTGGATTTGAAAATGGATGTCATTTTCGTAATCGGCACCCCGGGGAACCTCGATGATGACACCCATATCGATTTTTAAGAAAAATGAATGTCCGCCATCTTGGATTTGAAAATGCATGTCATTTTCGTAATCGGCACCCCGAGGAACCTTGAAGATGACACCTATAACAAATTATAGCCAAAAGTAAAGATTTGCTCCCCGCATAAATTTAGAACCCCCTTTTTACCCCATTAGGGGAACAATTTAGAAAAACGCTGAAATAAGTTTTATTTGTATTTAAACAGAGAGTCTATTTACGAAGTTTGAAATCTATCAGTTCAAAAAAGATTTGCTCCCCGTACAAACTTTGAATCCCCTTTTCACCCCTTTAGGGGATGAATTTAGAAAATCGCTGAATTTAGTTTTGTTATATTTAAACAGAGAGTCTATATACGAAGTTTTAAGTCTCTAACTCTAAAACAGAAGTTTCTCCCATACAAACTTTGCACCCCTATTTTACCCTCTTAGGGTTAGAATTTTGCAAAATGCTGAAAACACTTTCTTTGGATTTAAGTTCGTAACCTCTTTACAAATTTTTAAGTCTTCAGCTCAAAAAAAAATTTTTCTCCCATACAAACTTTGCACCCGTATTTGATCCCCTTAGCGTTGGAATTTCCAAAAATCCCGTCTTATCCCTTGCATACGTCATAAAAGTAAGCTCTGGACCAAATTTGAAGTTTCTAGTTCCAGTAGTTTCGGCTGTGCGTTGATGGTAGATCAGGACTTCTTCTTTTATATATATAGATAACACGAGAGTGAAAGGGACGGCACGATACTAATTTCGGAATTCGAAGTTCGGAGTACAGGGCCTGGTCCAATATATTATGATGGTGGTGAGAGGTAGCGTTATGGTTTCAATGAGAGCCACAGGCGTACTCAAGTAAAGAATCCATTTATTATATATCTTCTTAGCCTTATGTATACTTTAAGTTGCGCTAACACAAGCAATATGTGTTTATGTGGCAATAAACTATTGCGTTACTGCTAAACACTGAGGCCGGGTTTTATAAAGATCCGTTAGACCAAATGTCAGATCAAATTTCAGTAACTCAGTACATTTTTTGATATAACAAACCGAAATAAGGTCTAACGGATCTTTATAAAACTGAGCCTAAAAGTGGCTAATTACCATACTACACTGGTATTATGTTAATATCTTTCTCTGTGAATGGACCTCGTGATAATATTTTTAACTTTTTCAACTTCTGTGGCTCCGCCATTTTGAATTCCTTGTTCGCAAAAACAGAATCGACAAAAAAAAACCATATAATTATAGAACTAGGGGCGCTACCGCGAACAGCAAACGAAGTTTTCGCTCTCTGTCGCACTTGCACGTTCAGACGTAAGTGCGACAGAGAGGGAAAACTTCGTTTGCTGTTCGCGGTAGCGCCCTAGATCACACAGTTTTACGAGAATCGGTTCAAAAATGCGAATCGGTTCGATAACAGCCGGACATCTGGACATACATATTTTTTTGCCCAAGTTGAAACGGAGACATAAAGGAAACATAGCAAAGTTAATACAGAAGTCATTTATAACCTCAAAAGTTTCATTACGTACATAATCTTGCGGATCATCACATAAAACTCATGTTATTACCCTGTAAAGACCAAATATAATTTTTTATTAAATGAAAGCACAATACAAATTCTAAGCTAAGATAAAAGTAAACTATATACTATATAAAGTAAATTATAAAAACTAGCCTAATCGAATAACCCACCCCGAGTCACACCCGGTGCAAAGGTGCCCATCACACTAGCGGCATTGCCTCGTTGAATAGCGACTGCCAGCCTTTGCACCAGGAATGACCCGGAGCGAGGGTCTAAACCCCTGTAAAGTGTTACAAACATAATTCCGATATGTACATTGGTTTATAGGATAATGTGTTCAGGAACCTTTTGGTCTTCCTTCACAGCTGGAGGTTTTCCAAACCGCTCTCGCCCATAGTAATGCTTGACCTCGAAATACGTAACAACTATATGTAATAAGAGCTCAGACTTGAACTAGTTTGACGAGGTAACTTGTATATTAGAGTGGTGAATCGCTTTTGATCATTGTGATAGTAAATTGTTTATTTTGTGCCATAAAATCACTTTCAGATATAGTAGGGGTTCGAGGATTTAGGATGTGTTGTCGCCTTGTTTAACATTGTAAAGGAATTGGCTGTTTAAATTATCTCAGCTTTCGTTTTATATATTTAAAAAAAAATACAGCGTTAACTTAATAGGCTAAGGGCGGCTTGCATCGAATTACGTAATCGTAAAGGCCGACTAACGTTAAATCTACTTGTGAAACTGGCTATACAATCAGATTTTAATGTCCAAACCGTCTGTAAATGAAACTGCTTGCTGATTCTCGTTAACAGATTTTTAGAATAAAACTATTACAGTAGAATCCGCTTATAACGACTCCGCATATAACATTTGACCGCTTTGAACGATTTCGAAATCACCACACATTACATTTCATACCAACATTTTCAAAGTAAATCAGTCCGTTTTGTGCGACGTCCTTTTAGTGCGACGTGACATCACCGGTCCCTTGACTGTCGCTTTATCCAGATTCCACTGTACTTGCACAGACTATAAATCCACAACAGGTTTCGTCAGCCTTATACTAAATTAAAATAAGCTAAATCACACCCCACTCTGATACCCGCACCAAACGTGCCAAAGATACTGGCGGCATTATCCCGTTGAATGGCCAGTGAAAGTTGGACCAGGTAAGAACCAGAGCGAGGGTCGCAGCCTCTATCCCTCAAGCGCCGCCCTATGTCCCTATTAAAATCCTTAGCCTCGGCACACCAATGCCCAGCCGTCTCTACAGCAACGGGGACGAAGTCATATACCGACTTCTGGTTCCCGTATTTGCCATGTTTAAAATTGGCCACACTCTCAGCCGCTGTGCCTGCTTTGTTAAGGCGCGTAATAGAGTGAAATACCACATTTTGGTCGCGTTCAAAGGCCTAAAACTCAAAACTGGCCCGAAATATAGGTCTCGAAAAAATATACTTGAAGAATTGATATATCCACTTCAATTTGAGCTGCGGAAATTGCAACACGCCTAGATTGTCCTAACAAAAAAAAAAAATCAAATAAGGCATTTTTAAACCTTTTAAATTGCTACTGCTCACTACTGGTGTGAGCAAGATGCGTGGGAGCGAAAGTATTCACACATGTGGCATCCCACAGCAAGCTACGACTTTTGAAATGAAATGAAATAATTTATTCTTCAATTTAGGCATATTAAATGCACTGATGAATGTCAAAAAACTACCACCGGTTCATAAAATAAAACTGCCTCGAGAAGAACCGGCGTAAGAAACTCGGCGAGGTGTAATTTTTTCAAAACAATATACAATGTATATAAAATAACAGTATCAACTACACTGTAGACTGTGTGTGGACTACTGTAGTACTTATTAACTACAGAATTAAAATGCTACAATATAAAACAGATATTTAGGATAAAATATTTATGTCTGGTTTAGCCCACAATTGGAGCCTCGTCTGCCAACAAACAGCACTGTAGTTTGGCAGAAGTGATTTTTGTCAACATTTTTTTGGTATAAAAAAAAGGAAAAAGGAGGTTATTAATTAAATCTATAATTTAATTTTTTATAATATTAACGATTGCTATAATAAATATTTGCCCTACTTTTTTCTGAAACTGGATTTTTCATGATCGTTACAGAACAAACATACCTAAAGTAACCCCAGGGCTCTATAGGTACAAAGTTTTTTTTTATTAAAAATGGGATCGCTCTTGGCCAGCATCTAGCCAGGGGGCAAAGATGAGGCCGACGATGAAGCGAGCTCACCCAGAAGGTGCCTATTCACTCGTGCCTTAAAAAGGTATAGGTTATATGACCTCGGAAACACAAACGCCGGCAAAGAATTCCAAACCTTAGAAGTGCGCATTATAAAAGATGATGCAAAGCGCTTTGATGATGCATGGTTTAATTAAATCATCCTTAAAATATAAGGTTTTACAGAAAATCACGAATGTCGAAGGGATCCGGCCAACAAGAGCGATATCAAAATATCAAAATTAAAATCAAATATTTATTCTGTGAGGCCCACACTCACATCCACAGGGATTATTAAAATATTACAGGTTTTCCATACCAAAAATGACCTTTTTTGTTTTTTTTTCGACGGGGGAAAATCCTTTATGGATACCTCCGCACCGTGGGGGCGGCGCGGTGGTTATGTCGGACTTGCACCGACTAAAAACCCCCGCTTGTCCTCCTTAACCCATTTCGGGCGGCTCTGGGATCTCCTACAGAACGCACCAGTGCCGCCCTAGAGTCCACTTATGTGTGTCCCGCTATGTTTCTATGACGATCGTAGCCCCCAACTACGACCGTCTACGACCCCGAGGACCCCCTTTTAGTCGCCTTCTACGACAGGCAGAGGATATACCGTAGCCATATTCTATGCCCGGGCTACAGGGCACTGTAGAGGTTGTTACGGTATGAGGCTGGCTGTGTAGGTCCAGAATCATAACGTATACAAATTGAATTTAAATTATGATTCGAGAATGCGTCAAACTGGCATTTTTCTGGAAATAATTGGTTTTCCAGGGACTGGTCTTCACGACACCATCGGAAACACATGTACTGTAAATCATTTAAGAGATCATTGTATGTATATTTCAGTACAGTAAGAAATATACTAATTTCATATGTGCTACCAGTGTTATATTTTAGCTACGATCTCCTCCCAGTACCTCTAAACCCGTACCTCTCGTGCAGCATACCCCAGTATTAATATATATGCCTCGTTATATACCACATTTGGTGGAGGTGCGGGGTATATATACCAAAAATGACCTACTTACGTTTGAGCCGTAATAAGCCTTACCTGGGCAAGGATTTGCAAAGATATGTAAGAGTAAAAAGGTCACCATCGTTAAAAAAAAATTAAAAAAAAAGGATGTGTGAACGAAGAGTGTCCGTTAATTAAGAATCAAATAATTTCAAGGGTATAAATATGTTCATCATCATCCTGGCTTTATCCCGGTACAGTTACACCCTAAAGGATGCCCGGGATACGCTACCTAATCCTAAAAGTTGGTGTAGGCACTAGTTTTTATAGAAGCGACTGCCATCTGACCTTCCAACCCGATGGAAAACCAGAACTTATTGAAATTAGTTGAAGTATATAAATGTCAATATATGAAATTGGAATGTGAAACACAAGTCGTTAAATTACTCGCCAAGTTGCATGAATTGTGTTTATTCTATACTAGCGACCCGCCCCGGCTTCGCACGGGTGCAATGCTGATGCATGTATTATACATATAAACCTTCCCCTTGAGTCACTCTATCTATTAAAAAAACCGCATCAAAATCCGTTGCGTAGTTTTAAAGATTTAAGCATACATAGG
This sequence comes from Epiblema foenella, assembly GCA_963556455.1. Lineage (NCBI taxonomy): Eukaryota > Metazoa > Arthropoda > Insecta > Lepidoptera > Tortricidae > Epiblema > Epiblema foenella. The sequence continues at coordinate 18,603,600 of OY747111.1, forward strand.
GATATAGGGACATAGGCGATTTGGAGAGGTTCATGTTAATTTATTGTAATTTTAATTTTATCTATTCAATTTAATTTAATTCAATTCAATGTCTTTTTTAATTTTAATTTTATAATGCTATCTATCTATGGACTTGTTCTGGAATAAATAATTTTCATTCATTTCATAGGGACAGAGAAAGCGACTTTGTTTTATACTATGTAGTGATATACATAAAACGGGTGCTGATATTACCTATTTTGTAAGGCTCTGATACGCTGTTAGATCTGTTCGGGCCATTCTCATTTTTGTGCACACTGTCATCACACACATGAATGAGATTGCTTAATTACGATCCTAATCCTAATAATATTATAAACGTGACACTTGTGCGGATGGATGTACGTTCCATTTAATCTTAAAAACGTCTGGACTGATTTGGCTGATAATGAAGGTAGCTTATACCCTGGATTAACACATAAGCTACCTTTTATCCTCGGGTAACACTGCGGGACGCTGCTAGTACTCAATAAAATAAAAAATATACTTTAAAAACATTTTGGGTTGGTTGCACCAAACCGTCTGTAATCGTAAGCGGTGTTCTTTTTTTTTTAACCTGACTGTGGCTTTATAGGCCGGGCCCAATAAAGCGATAGGAGTGCGCGGTTGGAGAGTAGCCTGGGGAAAATCTCCGGCACGACCACGCGTGTGGTTTGGAACACTGGAATACTCTAAGAGTTTGCTGCGCTGCAGTGAGATTGGTTGTGCGGTTTCAATCGAATCTGAGGTGTGAGTGGAATCGAGCTACTGGGAGTTTTGTCGCTGGTTCACTAAACCTAGCCATAAGCGGTGTTCGTTAAAATCTGTTTGTATGGAAAGTTTGACAAGTTACTATGGGATGACAGCTGCCGGCGCCATATTTGACGATGACCGGCCTGTGATCGTATGTTGGTGCAACCAACCCTTATTCATGTTCATGGCACAATAACACATAGTAATAAATAGAAAAACAAAAAGAAGAAGATTTAGCGGTGCGCGTGATCAAAGCCACAGGTGACTAGAGGGCTGGCCAATACTTTGCACAACGCCTTAGTGTTGCTATACGGCGTGGCAATGCGGCCAGCCTACTGGGCACACTGCCCATCGGCACTGATTTGGAAGATATTTATATTTGTAGGTAGCTTTTAGTTTTTTATTTATTGCAATGTCCCTTTATTTAAGTTGTTGAAATTACTACATAGTATAAAACAAAGTCGCTTTCTCTGTCCCTACGTCCCTATATCCCTATATCCCTATGTATGCTTAAATCTTTAAAAATACGCAACGGATTTTGATGCGGTTTTTTTTAATAGATAGGGTGACTCAAGGGGAAGGTTTATATGTATAATACATGCATCAGCATTGCACCCGTGCGAAGCCGGGGCGCTAGTAAATAATAAAAGCAGCGAAAAAATATGGCATGACAAGCTCCCAACTTATGTAGCTGCTGGCATTGGCAATTGGCTGGTCATCCTGGAACTTAGTGAAACCACGGCGGGCAGCGCACACATAAAAACAAACTAACATTATTTAAAACGACGAAAATGACAAAGTAAAGTGTGTACAAATTAAACAGAAAATAAAAACGGAGGCGAATTTCTGAACCGAAAACCAATTTCTGAACGAAAAATCATCATTATACTGGCATATGATAAATCACTTCATAGTATAAAACAAAGTCGCTTTCTCTGTCCCTATATCCCTATGTATGCTTAAATCTTTGAAACTACGCAACGGATTTTGATGCGGTTTTTTTTAATAGATAGAGTGATTGAAGAGGAAGGTTTATATGTATAATAACATCCATTAAATAGTGCATCCGTGCGAAGCCGTGGCGGGTCGCTAGTAATGTTATATACGGTAGTGACATCCATGGATGTAACAACACTGCACATAAATGAAAACGGACCGGTTAAGACAATATGTCGAGATAAAGGCTAACATTGGGTTGAATGCGAAATTCATAATTGCTTATCTGAAAATGAAATATTCATTTGCAACATTGTGTTATTGTTGTGTTTCAATGTACCACGACGGAGACCGAGCTTTGCTCGGTTTAATTCCAATTTGAGAACAGTAGACCGTAAATATCGTTGCTTTCGTTATTGCGGGAAAACATAGAAATTAACAAACATACATTTTGATCGTTCAATATCTAGTATATATAGAATATGTAAGGTAAACGTCCTAGTGCTCGACACCTTCGTGCCCAATAAATGACATTAATCACCGTTCTTATCATGATGTAAGATTGAAAGTGCTATGCATTGGGTCTGTCGACACATTCGAGCAAAGATGTCTAACTAACTTGATATTTAAAGCATAATCTCCTTGAATTAAAACAATATAGTAAAAAAAGTGAAAAATGTAAAAAATCTTTCCTTTTTTTGCTTAGTATCCGGTATTCAAAGGTTTTTTGAAAGCGATAAGACTTGGCTCCCTGGTGTTTATCATAGTTTAGGTATATCTAGTTAAAATTAATGTTTTTTTTCTTGGCGTACAATCTGCATTATACTAGCGACCCGCCCCGACTTCGCACGGGTGCAATGCTGATGCATGTATTATACATATAAACCTTCCCCTTGAGTCACTCTATCTATTAAAAAATCGCATCAAAATCCGTTGCGTAGTTTTAAAGATTTAAGCATACATAGGGATATAGGGACATAGGGACATAGAACGCGACTTTGTTTTATACTATGTAGTGACTAGCGACCCGCCCCGGTTTCGCACGGATGCACTATTCAATGGATGTTATTAAACATATAAACATTCCTCTTCAATCACTCTATCTATTAAAAAAAACCGCATCAAAATCCGTTGCGTAGTTTTAAAGATTTAAGCATACATAGGGATATAGATAATTATGTTTTTGTCATATAAAAACAAAGTATTCAACGAGATTTTGATTCCCAAAAGCGATGTCATTGCAAGCGTGCCGGCTATGGTAAAAAAAACATGAAAATGCATTTTATTTTTTTCATCACAAAATATTATAAAGAAATACGTCGAACGTTCACATATACTCGTAACAATTAGTTACTATTTCCTAGGCACTTGTCCCACCGCTGGCGAGTAGCGAGTAATCTCATAGTAATTCCACTCGCTTGAGCGAGAAAACGAGTAGAATTACTATGAGAGTACTCGCTGCTCGCCGGCGGTGGGATAAGTACCTCAGGCTCGACAGACTTTAAAAATTAAAAGTAGGTATGTACATTCATTTTATTGAATCTACATGAGCCAAATTGGATGTCAATATAGTATTGAAACATAGTTTGAGGTATTTTTTACATAATAAAAATTCTTACGAAAATACTCGAATAACATCAATCTTTAATTTACATTAGCTATTCTAAAGATTTTATACGCATAAAGATTTCAAAAAGGACGCTGTGCCTTTATTATGAGTTTACATGGCCGTACTCGCTAGCGACTGCGTAAAAAGTATAGGCAAAAGTACAGCGCCTCTGGCGGTTACGCAATAGAACTAAGAAGAACACTAAATTTACAACGATAATCAAAACTGCCAACTTAACAAACAACTGAATTCATATGGTTTGAAACAATAACAAAACTAAAATAATTACTGCCAACATAAGGAAAAACGCAATTCAGTAAATGACAGTTGAAAAAAAATTACCGTGTCGTGTGACTATCCAACTTAGCGGTCTTTCTTATGCTGTATTGCTGTTTATAGTAATTTTGTGTTTTATTATTTAATCCTTCGTAGAAAAAGTAATGTATGCAACGTTGTATAAGTAGGTCAAAAAAGGCTCATGGCGTCTTTATTAACAATTTCTGGCTTCGCCTCAAATTATTACATACGCCACTCACGTTTTTTGAACTCTCTTATACAAGTATTGCATAAAATACTATAATATATCTGGAGTATGGGTCGGCCCCTTGTCTGGGATGCTACTTGTGTAGATACCCTGGCGCCGTCCCATATTCCAGGCACCAAAGTTGATGCTGGTGCAGCTGCATCCTAAGCTGAAAACCTCAAGCGCCGCAAATATGCCACTCTCGGCAGTAGTTACATGTTTGCGGCGTTTGGGGTTGAGACTCTGGGGCCATGGGGTCCAAGTGCTCGTCGCCTCTATAAGGACATTGCAAGGCGCCTTATAGAGGCTTCCGGTGACCAGAGGGCTGGCCACTATTTCGCCCAGCGGATTAGCATAGCTGTCCAGCGTGGCAATGCGGCCAGCCTTCTGGGAACCCTACCGAGCACCGAAGACTTAGGGCAAATTTTTTATTTATAATGCTTTATACTATTGTGTTGTTTGTTTTTTGCTTGTTTTTTGTTATGTATTAATAAGACACATAATATATCAGTAAAATACCACATTCCACTAGAAATAGAAACCGACTTTAATAACCAAACAAATACACTACGTAAGTACGTAAAGCTAGCAAAAAGCTTGTTATAAATGGCCTTACTTTGGAGCTTTGAGTAGCCGCTTTGTGCCGTTACTCCCGATATCTTTTGTGAGGCACTCTCAGAGGAAACATAAGAAAAAAACATAGTATAGCCGTGAATGAGCGTGGTGTTTACTACTTGGCAGGACGTCAGTGGCTGAAAAATAACGGATTGCTTTTCGTAAACGAGAACTAAAAGCTAAAGAACCCGGTAAATTTCGTTGTTTGTTTATTTAATTTCGTTTCAGTTTTACCGTTCAGTTAGTACCTAGGAATGTATACTTATCTCCTTCAATCAAACTTTTGTTACTAGTCATGTTTAGGCTTGGGAATTTTGGATGCTCGCCGTTGTTCTAGAATCCATGAAGTCGCCATTACGTTAAAATATTTTTCGAAGTCAAAGTGTAAAATAAAAAAATATATTCATGTCATGATTTATGCTGTAATATAACCACGTTATTATGACTGCAATAAAAGCAAAAGCTAAAGAACCCGGTAAATTTCGTTGTTTGTTTATTTAATTTCGTTTCAATTTTACCGTTCAGTTAGTACCTAGGAATATACCTATCTCCTTTAATCAAACTTATGTTACTAGTCACGTTTAGGCTTGGGACTTTTGGATGCTCGCCGTGATTATAGAATCCACGGAGGCGCCATTACGTTAAAATATTTCTTCGAAGTCAAAGTGTACAAATAAAAAAATATATTCATGTCATGATTTATGCTGCAATATAACCATGTTATTATGACTGCAATTAGTTTATCATAAATCTATTACACACACGAGTCACAGTTCACAGGTGACGCGATATCCATATATATGATGACAGCTAATATAATATTTTATTTTTACACTTTGAATTTGACTTCATAAAAAAAAAAAAATTTAGGTAACATAATGGCGACTCCGTGGATTCTAGAAAAACGGCGAGCATCTAAAAGTCCCAAGCCTATTCATGTTGAGTGTTGATACATCATTGGTTCGACTTGGCTGAAATAGCGTAGGGCAACTGTTATATCAGTGACTTAGAGACCATATACATCTCTAACAATATTAAATTAATTTTAATTTTGACGCTCAGAGACCATGTACATCTATGGGATATTATATTAATTTCATTATACTCCTTGTTTAATCTTGAGACCGTATCCATCTCTAACTTTACTGATGTTGTAATATTTGTAATAGATAACTTTGCAAGTTTATCTTCACTGTATGGCATTAATTTTGTTATAATTGTAAACTCAAAATTATTATCCCTTCTTGAACTGTAAATTAATATTTTGTCATGAAAAATGTATTACTTATTATAGTCAGACTTTCTTAAATTGTAAATTAATATTTTGACATGTAACAGTGCCCTTGTGGCCTATTTGCAGAATAAATGTTTGTATTTTGTATTTTGTATTGAATGCTGAACTTGATTAGATTTAAACATGTAATTAACCCTGCTCTGTGTTGGTCGACTTGACACTAGTGCTGTATGTGCACTTGGTCAATTATGCGCTTACTTATTGATCACTGTGTACTTGCTTTGGATGTCATGCTGGTATATAAGCTACTGATTTTGTGCAAACTTAATTGTATAATTTATAGTGTGATGTCTATAAAGTGTACCTTTTTAAATACTGTGGAATCCGGATAAAGCGACAGTCAATGGACCGGTGATATTACGTCGCACTAAAAGAACGTCGCACAAAACGGACTGATTTACTTTGAAAATGTATGAAATCTAATGATTTCGAAGTCGTTAAAAGTGGTCAAATGTTATAAGCGAAGTCGTTATAAGCGGATTCTACTGTAAATAAATAAATAAGTCGTTGAAGAAACAAAATGCGTTCCTGTGGTCAATAGTCAAGCGATTAATGCGCATGAGTAATATTTGTTTTCACATTTTAAAGAAACGGAGAAAGGTAAACTCCCGTGAGTTTCAGACATATGTCAATATAATAAACGGGGCGCTCATGTCTTTAAGGTCGAGTATCGCTCGACATGTTGAATACTACGCCTGTGACGAGTTTGGACGAGACTTTAGCATGTGACTTTGTGAGTGTTGTGTAACCCGACATTAAATAATAGTAATCAAAATGAGGGTGGATTCTCGTCCCCCGCACCACCGCCATCGCCAACATCAAGCAGCTGAGTGCAGCACAGTGCTAGACGCGCGGCTATCGCGCCTGGTTCTCATGATTAAGGGCAACGTGTTGGTCCGAAACATGTCGATCGATACTCGACTTTAAAGGCGTGAGTGACTCGGTTTATATTTCAAAACCGAGAAAGCTTTGAACGCCGAAAATACTTGAAGGTGTCGCATATGGGTGTGCCCTGCCGATTCCAATACACCTATAAGTTTTATGACTTACGACGTACCTACATTGCTAAAGTCACCTTCGTGCTTTAAAATAAAGTTCATATTCAATCTCTTATGGAAAATTAATTTATGTGTAGGTGTCACTGTACATAAAGAACGGCGTTCAAAGGGTTAACTTTAAATATATCCACAGGCGAGGCGTGAGCCTAAACCTATTGGTTGTATACGACGCAATCCTCTTACAGAGATTTAGGTTCATGCCTTTGTGGATTTGAAAGAAGAAAATCTATTAAAGATTCTACGAATAAAACAGATCTGTTGCTAACATTTTCCTAAAATACATATGAAAGACTTATAGGATGTTTCCTTGACAATAATTTCAAAACTGATAATTTATCAAGATTTGTTCTTGATTCGCGTTAATTTATCAATAGGAAGGTCTTGAATAAAAGCTATGAATCTTTTTTTGTAAATTCACTTGTTTAAAACAGGCGAATATTTACAGTAAATATTAATCGATTTTTATAGCAATGGGTTTTATTATAAAAGAATGGCTTCAGACATGCCTGTGTTCAGTTAAGGTAACGTCACGGTTAGATTTCATACAATTTTCGATCGGGGTAAAAGTTAAAAATAAACATTGTTTAGTGCAGATAGATTGCGATCTAATAAAATAGAATAAGATAACTCACATTAGTAAACAACAATTACCTTATGTTAAAAAGTAAACTGAGCGCGACGCGCCAACAAACTGTTCGCTACAGTTTGGCGCATTTTGTGAACTGTATTATGTAATTGTTTTTACATGAATAAACGATTTCTATCTATCTATTTATTCCTATGTAGGATTTTTTGCTTCTTCCGCAGTTTGAAAATCATCATATGCACTGTAGCGGTTTCGCAGAAATTATGAAAAACCACCAAATAATCTCAGTACCGCCATCTACTAGCAGAATCTCGGCAGGAACCAGTGATGTTTCACCTTAAATGGCAGCAGAATAGGAAGCCAACAAGATAACTAAGAAGCAGCAACCATACATAATACACACCGGGTAAAGTCAGTCCGACCCAGGTCGGGCCTAGCTGAGTTTCTTGCTGGACTCTTCTCAGCTAGGCTAGGTTTAGTGAACCAGCGACAAAACTCCCAGTAGCTCGATTCCACTCACACCTCAGATTCGGTTGAAACCGCTCAACCAATCTCACTGGAGCGCAAGCTCTTAGAGTATTCCAGTGTTCCAAACCACACGAGTGGTTGTGCCGGAGGTTTTCCCCTGGATTTTCCCCAGGCTACTCTCCAACCGCACACTCCTATCGCTTTATTGGGCCCGGCCTATAAAGCCACAGTCAGGATCAAAAAAAAACATACATAATACAATAGTACATTTTGATACAAGTGAGGAAGGTATGTCAATTTGCATGAGTCCCGAGTTAGCACGAGACTCGGGACGAGTGAAAATCAAACGACGTTTTTTAATACAGTTGCAAAAGAAAATCAAAGGAACAAAACTAAATCAGTAATTAAAAGAGGCAAAACGAAATGCGTTTTCTTGCCATTACTTAACAATCGTATAAATAGCACATATCACAAAAATATTATTAAAAAAAACAAAACAAAATCATCATCAATGATCTAATTCATTACAAAATTAAATCGAGAATGAAGGCAGCATTCAGCCAAATCAAAAACTATTATGGAAGAGGTTTTATGTCACATGGTTTTATAACATTTAAAGACGAAAAAACATATTCTTTTAATGATGATAATCGCTCGTTCGCTGTTGTCATTTTTAGTGAAGAAACTTAATAAAATGTATGTTTCATGTGTTTTTCAACTCTATGCCTCTTATTCATAATCGTCCATCAAACCTATTTTAGTTAACTAGCTGCTAAAGTCCGTTTGTCCTTATCTGTCATTTTGGCATTTAAGTTTGTGAGAAAGGGACAAAGAACATTTCATCACAATACAAGTCAGCAGAGGTTTATTAAGTTTTATGAACAATAATTAATAGTTAATTGTTAATTTATAATCATTAAATATAAATTTATAGCTTCAAAGGCAATCATTTCTTCCGTGCTTAATGTAGTGATATTATTTGATACTTATACAGTGGCTTTTTGGTGAAGAAAAAAATTGTGAGGAAACATGCCTAATCCCAAAAAGGCTTAGTTTTACCTCTGGGTTGTAATGGAAAGCCTAAACTAAGGTAAACACTTAAAGCTTACCTACTACTAAGTCTAACATTTCTATTTCATAAACCAAGGTCCAAACCTCGCCGTTGGCAGATTAATTTCTAGATATTACTTCGCGAAATTAGTTTCATTGTGGCCAAGCTATTTCGTAGGATTCCATTAAATTAAATGGCGTTGAAGTTAATGACGTTTAATGTTTACAGAAAATCGCTTCGGCATCCGACTACCGCTAACTTTATTTGAGAACTAAATCAAATACTAAACGGAAATCTAATTTTCACCTCAATAGCTCGGAAAGCCCTTTTTTATTCTTTAAAAACAGATAGCAAAACTGCGTTTTATCCATAAGAGTGCAAAGAATATTTGAAATCCGAACACGCTATTTGTAACTTTTTTAAACATAATAACATGTAAAGGCCAGTCCAGACAGTCCAGCAACAATAATTTCATATTGTGCTGTTGTGTTAAAAAAATTAGTACCTACGCCAAATCTTGGGATTAGGTAGTGGACAACTATATTTAGGACGCAACTGTCAACGTTAGGACGAGGAGGAGGAAAAAAAAATCCTCGCTCTAGTGAGGTGAAAAGATTTGTGTTATACACGGCTGCAAAGTTATTTTACGTCTCGTGTGTTGCAACACTCGCTACGCTCAGGATTCTATTTTTGAACCACTCACTTCGCTCAGGATTCTATTTTCGAACCACTCGCTTCGCTCGCGGTTCAACCATAGAATCCATTCGCTATCTCGTAGTTCAATCCTAGAATCCATTCGCTAGCTCGTGTTTCAATTCCACACTCGCGGTTAAGATACAACTTTGCACCCTTGTATAACAAATAACTATTTAAAGCGACTTGCTGCTTTGTCGGCGCGGGCGCAGTATCATCTGAGAAAACCGTCAGCTGTCAGTGTCAACTGTTAGTCGAGTTAGTATCGCTTTTTGCTGCGCCTCTACTTTAAAAAATAGAAATAGAAATATTTATTTATCCAAAGAAACAAATTTATACAGGATACAAGTTGTTTGGGTCCTGAGCTAGGAATCCCTGTGTTACAGGACCCAGTAGAATAATAAGCTTAAATTTTTAACATGCCTTCATACAGGGTAAATAAAATATTAAACAATTAGCAGTTTTTTTTTCCTTTTACAATTACAGATTAATCTTATTTATTATTTGTGTGTGATGTTGTGTATATATATGTGTATGTATATTGTAATGAAAGTAAATGGATTTGAAAGTTAATTAATTCAATTGAATGTTTAGCTCAAAGAAATACTTAGCGAAGGACAGTTAGGAGCAGTTCGGTTTTACCGTAGTCATGTTGGTTTAGTCAATTGGTCAAAATACTTTTATTTGGGGGACGGTGATCTGTGTAGGTTTTGCAAAAGATTTTTAAAACATGAGGGGATATAATAGTTGTAAGCGACACGATGTAATGAGTTTAGAGGATAGAAGAGTCTTGCTTGATATGGGTTTGCTCTATGACATTGTCAGAAGTTGCATAGATTGCCCTAACCTTGTATCAGAAATCAAATACTTTACACCCAAAACAAACACCAGGCATCCACGCCTTTTTAGTCTACCATGCTGCCAAACTAACTATGCTAAGAATTGTGTAATATATAGAATGACGAGGACTTACAACATTCAGTTTAGTGATATTGACCCATTTGTGCATAACAGCAAAAAAACGTTCAAAAGTGCAATAGCAAATAAAATGTATAAGATTAATGAAGATGAATGAACATGCTCATACACAATTACATCCACATCAACAGACACAACACACACACACACACACATACACACACACGCACACTCATACACACACACGTACTCTCACTCCCCTTTTTATAAAAAGTAATTTCTAAGCAAATTCGGAAGATGTGATATGTATCTATTAGGGAGACCTGTCATTGGCTTCACATTTGTATCCTAGTTATAAGTCTATTTCTGTTTGTTAAAGCTGTTGGTCTTCTAATAAAATAAAATAAAAATAAAATAAAATAAATGGACTGAAATGCTGGGCAAATCTGGTCTTGTATTTTGGCATTTTCCAGCGTTGACGTCTTCTTGTGTCAGCGTCAAAGTTTTTGTCGTGTTTTTTGCCGTATGCAAACATGACCTTCCTCAGGAACAGCTGTCGTACTGTAAGAACATTCGCCTTACAGTACGACGTCATCATCCTCCTAGCTTTATCTCAGTACAGTTGCATCCTGAAGGGTGCCCGGGGTCCGCTACCTAATCCCAAGATTTGGCGTAGGCTCCAGTTTTTATGGAAGCGACTGACATCTGACCTTCCAATCCGAGGGGAAACCAGACTGGAATTAGACTTGTCAAGTGAGTGGGCAACTTGACTGTTGGAAGTTCTCAAGCCGCCCGAATGCCTCTAACTTGGCTTAACGACTGCTATCATAGCTTAGCGTGCCTTACAAATCACAGGAGCGCTCAGTTAAGCTGTGAGCAGTTCTCAAGCCGACCGAAGGCCTCTAACTTGGCTTAACGACTGCTATCATCGACAGTAGCCGGGATCAACGGCTTAGCGTGCCTTCCAGAGCACGGGAGCGTTCAGATAATAACCACTGAAAGTCATCACCCATCCAAGAACCTCTGCCGCACGCGTTACGCGGAAGCTGCCGGCAAACATTGTAACAAAAAAAAAGTTGAATGGGAACTTTGTAAATTGACGAAATGTTTTATTTATTTATTTATTTATATTAGGAGAACCAACAGCAGTACAAACAATGTAACAACATGCGTATTAACAGCAGAGCCAATTACAGGATCTCACAGATAGCGCTATATATACTGAACTAAAGTGCGCACTCGTACACAATTACAAACGTTATTGGAACAAGAATGTTAAAATAGAAAAAAGAAAAAAAAAATGCAATCCAAGCCCACTCTAAACTAATGTTTAACTTGAATAAATAAAATTGTAAATGACGAATATTAAATGAATATATGGCTTATACTACAAAGCACTCAGCGAAAATACGCCGCCTCCATGCCCCGCCTCACAGAAGGAATCTTGCAATTAAATATATCTATATCTAACTCCTTGGTTATCTGATTTAGACCATGACTAGCGCGTCTCAAAAAGCAGTTTTTTCTATAGTTTGATGAAGTATTTAGTTCACAGGTAACAAATTCTGCCCCCTTTATTCCAGTTAGAATCCGAGAAGCCCCCCCAATTACTGCTGAAATGGATAGCCACCATATTTGTAACATAGATTCCAGATCAAGTCATGTGGGAGCTAATCCGGAGATATTTGAGAGCTCGTAATAAGGTTACGCGACGATGAAGCGGTAATACGACTTTTAGAATAAATTGGTATCGATGCGACACGCCCGCAGGATTTACGAAATTTCTCAAGATTTTTCTGTAAGAGGGAAGACATGGAGGCGGCCAATAGTCGTCAATTCTTATCTTCAAACCATCATCACCTAAATACAAATACAAATAATTTATTGTATGAAAGTGAGTATTGAAAAAGGTGACAATAGTTCAAAAGTTCTTCACAATCAGCCATTATATGGCGTACAATATTATGGTTCTATTAGCATGTCATTGAATCTTAATGTTCTATTTCTAGTAAAACAAATAAATGATGATGATGATGATGTCCTCCCAGACGCTTCCGTCGACGGCGACATCCTGACAAATTAATTCTATGGGATGTTAGATATTTTGTTATTGATACAAGGCTGTGTCTTGGCTCCCACCTTATTCGCCATCTACTTTGCCGCGGTAATGAATGATGCACTTAAGAAATGCAACAACCAGATACTAGTAAATTTTCGCACGGACAAGAGTATATTTGACCTTTCACGTCTTAGGGCTAAACGCAAAACACAGTCTGCCTCAGTGACCGAGGTTCTTTACGCTGACGACGTTTGTCTTATGGCGGATAGCTTGGAGATCCTACAAAGCTATCTCGATAGTCTAGACCATTCCTGTCGTAGATTTGGCCTAATAATCAGCGCGTCGAAAACAAATAAATACTACGGAGGTAAAAAGGGGTTTATTTATTTATCGTATGGCAATTTTGTTGCCAGTTTTGTTACATCGTTTAGCATCATCCAGGGGTCACGTGTAGGGTAACGGTGGGACCCTATGGACGTGGTGCAACTATGACCCCCTCGAAAACGGGGTTAAAAAGTTCGTAGACCTAGTGAAACATGTTCAGTGCCAAGGGTGGGTGGGTGACGTGGTGCAACTTTGATCTCCTCGAAAACGGATTTAAAAAATTCGTAGACCTAGTGAAACATGTTCAGTGTCAAGATCTCTATTGAGGAGTTCTCTGTTCGTAGACGCGTAGCCCATAACATGCGTTTTCCGGTATGTAGAGGAAATTCCCTAGTTACTCAGCTTGGCAGCGAAACTGTTAATAGGTAATACAAGTTTTATATAATTTCTCGGGTTAGGTAGTAGTTGTTTGGGTTAAAAATTAAAATACAATTACCCTCAAACTACATTAACTACTAAAACCCCTAATATGGCCGACGTCAACCCAGGTACTACTTGTATGATAAGAACTGACTAAATTTTTAATTTTGTATTAAACAATAACGATAAAGCAAGAATTGAAAAATTTAGGCACTGGACAGGATTTGAACCTGAAACCTCCTGTCACTCGCGGCCAGTCGCTTTAGCCAACTGAGCTATAGGTGCAACTACCACCCGGCCGCAAATTCTTCAACCTTTCCTTTATTTATACAAACGCTTTAAAGGGAGGCGTACAGCGAGACATGAATATATTTAGTACAAAATATTTTTGTGTTACATTACTTGTGCACGCTATCACTGCCAAACATTCCTATCCATGATGTAATCGTTCACCTTTTAATATGCTTTTGAAATAATTATTCGTTTCACGACAGAGTATAGAAACCACAAAACTTAAAGCTGCATACACATCACATCACATTCGGTAATCGCTTGTTCGCTTCAGCCTTATATTTTCTACCACCGCACCGCTCGCCGTCGGCAGGGCATTCATCCACACAGCTTAGAACGGAAATGGTCGCGTACGGTACGGTTTCAGAGGAATTTCTTCCCTGTCGTTGTCGTTCCGTCATCGTGGACGTTCCGGTTGTGGAATGAGCTCCCTGCCGAGGTTTTCCCGAGGAACTACAGTATGGGGTTCTTCAAGAAAGGAGTGTTAAAATTTTTACAGGGTCGGCAAAGCGCGTGTAACAGTTGGAGTTGCAACGACGTGCTATAAAAATTACCTTATTTGAATAAGGCAATTAACAAATACTATTATGTTGAATATGTCATACAGGGTGTGACAAAAATAGTGAGGATCCGTTTAAGGGCATATATTCTGATTAGGAAAAAGTAGAAGAATATTTTTTTTGATGCAATCAATTTTTGTCCCTTGTATGGACAGTTGGCTGACTTGGACGATTTTTTTTTTTGCATGAAAAAAAATTTTTCTTTTACTTTTTCCTAATCAGAACATGATAGTGAATATGCCCTTAAACGGATCCTCACTATTTTTGTTACACCCTGTATAGAAGAAAGTATTTATTTGCTGGGATTCTATATAATTAAAACCGGTCCCAGACTATCTGTACTCGAAAATAAGTTGGTCGTCCATGGCTATTAGACACCGATCATCAAGGGCATGTCTTTTGGTTCCATACAAACATAAGACAGCAAAATTCCGGCGAAGTTTCAGGTATTTGGCCTCGAAGTGCTGGACCAATATTCCTCTACCAATTCGTGAAGCACGTTCGAAGCCTTCGTTTAAATCCAACTTAAAAGAGTAATTGCTCCATCTTCAAAAATAATCAAATATCTGAAACTTTTCCGGACATCATCATCATCATCATAGCGTTATCCCGGTACAGTTGCACCCTAAATTATGCCCGGGGTCCGCCATCTAATCCCAAGAGTTGGCGTAGGCACTAGTTTTTACGGAAGCGACTGCCATCTGACCTTCCAACCGGAGGGAAAAGCAGATCTTATTGGAATTAGGCATGTCAAGTAAGTGGGCAACTTGACTGTTAGAAGTTCTCGAGCCGCCCGAAGGCCTCTAACTTGGCTTAACGACTGCTATCATAGACACCAGCCGGGATCAACGGCTTAACATGCCTTCCATAGCACGGGAGCGCTCAGTTAATAACCAATCAAAGCGGTCACCCACTTCTCCGGAAAATTAGCTACAAAATTAATGTTAAATTAGTTGTAAGCCTTTGTGTATGTATAATTTATAATTTGTTTAGAACGTATTATGTATAATCACTATGTAACGCGAAAACGTAACGTCCAAGCTGAAAAACCCCGCGTCACTCTGTCTGAGCGCTGTGACAGCAATATCACAGCATATGCTGAGTCAGCACCTTTTCGCGACTATTTCATGACAATATTTGTCATTAGTATAGAGTTGTGTCCATTAGTACAGTTTTTATTTTATAGGTTAGATTATTGTAAGAGTAGTTCTTTTTTAATTGTCAAGTCATGTCTTTCAATAAAGTTTTCATCTATCTATCTATATTATAAGTAGACCCCGTTATCTTGTTGCACAGAAATTGTTTTGCAGTAGAGCATGAATGTTTTTTTATCGACTTTCTTGATATCGATGTTTATATAATGCAATTGAATTTTCGCCTTATATGTACCTACTAAGCAATTAAATAAATTCCACGCCAATATTAAACAAACACTGTTCCAAAGAACTTGGATTGCGTCTGTCAATGTGACATGCAATTGCAAGTAGGTAAATCATTTATCTAAGGTTATCGCTTCACGTAAGACCAATAAGGCTATCTACTTATTTGTAAACAAAATGGTATCATTAAAATTGAGCATAGACTTAAAAGGTGAAAATTCAATTACATTATATAAACATCGATATCAAGAAGGCCGAAAAAAATAACATTCACGCTATACTGAAAAAAAAATCTGTGCGACAAGATAACGGGGTCTAATTATAAGTTTAGCATTAAAAGCGTGAAAAGGACAGACGGAGTTACTTTCGCATGTTATATACTACAGATCTAAGTTATGTTCATTTAAGCAGAGAGCGGTTGTCACACCGATGTATGCAGGTTGACAATTCCAACACTCAATTTTAATTGCTTGCCATAGTGGTGTGATGGGACAAAAATACTTGGTGGAATAACAGGGAAAAATTATTACATTACTCACCAAACATTCATTATGCATCCTCTATATGGGGGTGAAATTGGGGTGACATTTTGAATTCGAGTTTACGTAAGCTATAAAAAAACAAAGATAGTAGAGTAAAACGAATCTTAATATGAACGCTCCTTCATTAAGGGTGGGTTGCACCAAACCGTCTGTAATCGTAAGCGGTGTTCTTTAAAATCTAATGGTATGGAAAGTTTGACAAGTTTCTATGAGATGATAGCTGCCGGCGCCATATTTGACGATGACCGACCTGTGATCGTATGTTAGTGAAACGACTCTAAGTAAGATAAATTATTGTAACAAATATTTTCTCTAAATATTGCAATTTAAAAAATCGTGTGAATGAAATGCTGTAGACCATTTGCTGTTAGAAGTCACTTTGCCACATTTGAAACGACAAAAAAGTGATGTGGCTATAAAGTGATGTCGATATAGCGAATCACTATAGCCACATCACATTAGGCTACTAACCGATTATTACCGATTTCCGGCGAGTAACCGGAATTGATTTAAATAGGATTATTGTTTTACAAATGGCACGAGAGAAACTGCAAAAGCTGTAAGCTTTAGCGACGATTTCGTATGCCGATTCTTAGTTATATTGCGTAACCACCAGAGACGCTGTATTTTTGCCCATACAATTTTTTACGCAGTCGCTAGCGAGTACGGTCATGTAAACTCATGATAAAGGCACAGCGAGCCCGCGAAACTATGGCGAGCTGGGTATTGAGATTTTATTAATGCCAAATATTGTATCTCTGTGAAACCATTTTCAAATAGATCGATTCGATTATCAATTAACTTGCAAGTTTTTAATATTGGTACTGATTACTGTACTCAATTTAAGAAAAATACGCAAATTGAAACGTTTGCGTATCGTGTTTTCATTTATGCAGAAACATGCGAGTTAAAAATATAAATTCTATGTAATTGGATTAAGATGTACAAAAATATTAAAGCTTAGCTAGTTAATATTTTACTATTAAATTCTAGGCAGGATGTAACAAAACTAGTGAGGATCCGTTTAAGGACATATTCGGTATCGTGTTCTGATTAGGAAAAAGTAGAAGCAATTTTTTTTGACGCGAAATAATGTTTTTTTCTATGGGGCAGGTCGTCCAAGTCAGCCAACTGTCCATACAAAGGCCAAAAATGTACTGCGACAAAAAAAAATCTTCTACTTTTTCCTAATCAGAACACGATACCGAATATGCCCTTAAAAGGATCCTTACAATTTTTGTTACACTCTGTATATAAAACGTGCAAGGCAAATGACTTCTTACAGCGCTCTATAAGTTTTGCAATACATTTTTTCTCTCACTTCTACGCTCGTGTAGTAAAGGGTCGTAATATTCCTTCCAAAGCACTCCATCCAACTAAATCAATTTCAATTTTATCTGAATCTAATCTGATTATCGTTCTCTTTTCGTAGCAAGCTCGAGGGCGCGTTTACTACAATCTGATTCCAATTTTCCAAACTAAGCCCCACCAATATGATAAACATACCTATATAATCTGAATCCAAAATGTTTATTTTGACGGTGCCACTAGATAGAAAAATACTATTCTGAAACTGTAACCTTAATGTTTTATATATAAATTATTATTATTTTTATTTTCTCTTTCTAATTTGATAATCTAAATAACGCATTAATTGTAATTTTGCTGATATCGGAAACTTAAATTGTACTCTTGATTATTGTTATACTGACCTGGTATCTTAACTTAATGATGTTGCACGCCTGTTATTGAGATACAGGCAGGACTTGCGTCATCTAACTTTATGTTCTTATTAATGTATTAGCTTGGTATCTTGTTGGTGTGTCAAATAAAATAAATAAATAAATAAATCCAATTTTCCTTTCCAAACTAAGCCCCACCAATATAATAAACAAACCTAACTAGTGGCTCTGTAAGCTGTAGACCTCGTGAGTGAGTTTTATCATTTCCAAAATATGAAATTATAAAAATGATCAATTATGAATATCGAACTTGCTAACAAAATTTCACGAGAAGCGGTTGAAACATGCAACCTGTAGAGAACAAACCGAAATTCGCCCGCAGAAACTTACAAAATCATTGATAAAAAAATTGTTTTTGGAAATTTCCAAAAACCTTTAGGTGACGCACATGTTGATGTGAATGATACACAGTCGTTTTGCGTCACACTAATTTATTGCACCTTAATCCTAGTGCTAAATCCGGTGGAAACGAACGGCACAGGACCGGTCTAAATGGCGAGCCTTGGGGGAGGCCTATGTTCAGCAGTGGACGTCTTTCGGCTGAAATGATGATGATGAATCCTAGTGCGTACGGATACGGATTTCTGTATTTTAGTTATATTCTCTTCTTAGGAAACATTTCTCTCTCTGAACCTATGCTTCTCTCTATAACTCTTGTTGAGTGGTGTGTTACCAGGCCTCATAAATATCTTCCTACGAATGGGCTGCTTTCGTAATTCGCCACAAACCGTTCAACAAAAAATCTATATAACTATCGAACCTGCTCACGAAATTTCACGAGAATCGGTTGAGAATTGCGACCTGTAGACGAGAAACGGATAGCCGGAAATCCGGAATCTGGACATTTTTGTCGAAGCTGAAGCAGACACCCTCGTTTCACTCGGTCAATAAATCTCTTTTTCTTACACTTGGCACACAATAAGTAATGAATGTAGCACGTCCTCCAGGGACATCTTTATCCTCTTCCTTATTAAAAGCGAATTCATTCTGCTTTTATGTGTAGTTAGCTGTTGGGTTTAGCAGATAAATTAGCCTCTTTCATGTAATTATTGTATTTATATTTACGTTAGAATTACGATTTGAAACGGGATATTTACCATGTATATTTGTATTTTTGAGTTCCCGATATTTCGGCACTGTTGCAAGCGCCATTATCAAGGATTAACTGACGTGCTGCGAGTTTTAGTTGTGGTCTACCCGCACACCATAGCGATCTACCCTCTTCCTGGTTCGCTTTTTTCACTTGAAATTCGATTACGGTCACGACACACCACTCACAGTATCAATACGCGAGTTCTTTCCGGAAACAGTCTCTTTTCGATTTGAGAACTTTCGGATCACTGGACGCCAGACACTTGACAGTTGAAACCCATCTTCCCGGTTGAATTTTTTATGCCTTTGGATTTCAATGGCTTCCTTAACCAACCTAGGTATGTAATGGCGTTCTGTCGAGAGGATCTGAGGGTTGTGCAACTCAATCCAATGATTTGTTGATTTGAAATCTCGGGAATTCAAAAATACAAATATACATGGTAAATATCCCGTTTCAAATCGTAATTCTAATGTAAATGACCATGTAAGCTTGAAATTTTATATTTACGTGTTAATTTCAGATTAGCACTTATGTGACATCAAGAGTGAAGAATTCTTTGAAAATGCAAGCAAATATGAAAAGGAATCAGAATGGTCTGAGGGTATACTACGAACTTCGAAATCCGAAAATCGTATCGTACCGTCCCTTTCACTTTCGTGTTATGCACCATATGACTGAGAGGGACGGCACAAAACGAAGTTCGGAGTAGGCCCATTAGGATGAAATATAGCAAGCAGTTCTATAAGGGGTCATCCATAAGGTACGTCACTAATTTCGTGATTTTTTTTACCCCTCCCCGTCCCTGACAGAGTTGGTCACATTTGTGAGATCCTCTTTCTAGTGTGAAGTGACATATTTTGCAATTTTACAGCAGTGCGGAAATTAACTTAATTATTATTTCAATTATTTTTTAATATAACCAACACAAAATCAAACATTTCAGAATATAGCCAACAAACCTTATGGCTATACAGATAGAGTTGGAAATATTTTACAGTTTGTCTTTATTATTTCGCCATTTTAATACTTTTTTTACTGCGGTACTTTTATCTGTCAATTATATGGTCCCGCAAACGAATATAAAAGCATGTCTTATGCAATTTCAATGAAGTTTATCTAGTCTATTCTTCATAAAGACCCTAGGGTTATTATGTGATATAATGCAACTGCTAACAGTGGTGCCCTGTGAACCCAACAAATAAAAAAAAACATACTTTATTTACAACGAAAATCAAACCTGCCAACTTAACAAACAACTGAATTCACATGGTTTGAAACAATAACAAAACTAACATAATTACTGCCAACATAAGGAAAAACGCAAGTCAGTAAATGACAGTTGAAAAAAAATTCCGTGTCGTCTATGATTACGTTCTGTGGACTGTCATTTATCACTATCCAACTTATCGCTCTTTCTTATATTGTATTGCTGTTTAATTTTGTGTTTTATTATTTAATCCCTAGTCGTAGAAAAAGTAATTTATGCATCGTTGTATAAGTAGGTCAAAAAAGGCTCATGGCGTCTTTATTAACAATTTTCAGCTTACACACGCCACTCGCCTTTTTTGAATCCTCTTATACAACTATTGCATAAAATACAACAGATGTCAATACGAGTACTTCTAAGTGTTAAAATGGCAAATGAAAAATTCCAGTGGATCTTGAAATGCGACGTCACGAAAATTACGACCCATCGTAGTCCTTGTCACACAGTGTCATACTTAGTCGACCCCCTCACTCCCCCTTAACGTGTGACGTAATTTATGGATGGCCCCTAATTACTTAGGAAAGGGTGCCGACATTGTTTAAGGGTCATGATTATTGAGACCATTTAAGGACACTGTGTAGGGTCACCACCATCGTGATATATTGGATGGCGATCCTGCCAGGATGTTGATATATTGGAATAATTTAGACAGAATAATTGACTATAATCGACTACAATATAAGAGAAATTTAACACGGACCGTTGGTATATCTTGAAACTTGTTTATAATCAAGCTGTGCATGCTTGTTTTGGTTGGCATCTCCATCCAGAACCTTCGAATTATCATCTTTTTCAAACGTAATTCATGGCATCTGTTTTGCGTGCCTTTTTTAACCTGACTGTGGTCCAGTAAAGCGATAGGAGTGCGCGGTTGGAGAGTAGCCTGGGCAAATCCAGGGGAAAACCTGCGACATGACCACGCGTGTGGTTTGGAACACTGGAATACTCTAAGAGTTTGCGCTCCAGTGAGATTGGTTGAGCGGTTTCAACCGAATCTGAGGGTGTGAGTGGAATCGAGCTACTGGGAGTTTTGTCGCTGGTTCACTAAACCACTTCGCGACCACTTACTTTCGTTGAATTTAGGACACACAATATCCTTGTAGCATTTTCCCGGTTATGCCCTAAGAAAGGATGGCATATAGTCTGACTAAAGATTCTAGCGATGGGTAAATCCCTACTTGAATACTCATACTCATTTACTGATAATATTATTTAAATATTACATGTCAGGTAGAAGATTAATATTATGTCAGTTCCAATGAATTTAGTGCATACAATATTTATTAACTATATATTCAATTACATTAAAGAAGAGTAGAATTTATTTACAGTATAAAAGGCGTGTTCAATTAACCTTTTTTTTAATTTTTGGTTAAATTTGTTAATACATTCCTCCATTACAATTGCGTTGAGTAGTTTATTACAAATCTTAGGGCCTAATACATGTATTGGCAGTGATAGTGTCCCGCACAAGTAATTTAACACAGAAATATTTTGTCCTAAATAACCGTCGTATGAAACTCGTATCATTATTCGTTTGTATTATTTCATTTTAATTCTGTAGTACGAATTGCTTACGCCGGTTCTTCTCGAGGCAGAGGTTTATTTTATGAACTGGTGGTAGTTTTTTGACATTCATAAGTGCATGTAATATGCCTAAATTGAAGAATAAATGATTTCATATCATTGTCTTGGTCGACTTAGTTAGACGGTGGGTAGCTGAAAGAAGTTGTTCTTTACTTCCTAGGCGGGTGCGAGTGAGTTTTTCAAATCTTATCGAATCTGAGGAGTTATTATTATTAATTCCGACTCGGTACTGTTAACATCATTGTCAAATAGAAACTTACAGCCAGCATGTAAATAATTATGACAGGATGACCTGGAAGGCACGTTTATTTATGACGAAATATACCCTTGAATGAGTTTCAATAACATCGATGTCGATGATTCTCATAGTGATGAAATGGCGTAGACTGGTCTGAGGCTGATGATGAGTGAGTGGTTCTGACTAACCTGGAACGGTATTGAAATCCTTAGGCTGTGTTTAAAATTGTGTAATATGATTTAAACTCATCTATTATATGTTATTCAGTGAATCAGTGCTAATCAAAATCTAGTTAAGATGTTAAGTTTGCAAACGAAAACTACCTCAATTTGTTTTGTGTGCCATTTTAAAATAGTATTAATATGAAAACGACTAGTACCTACTAGAGTTGTAACGACTTAGATGAATAATATAATGCATATACTTGTACTAGTAACTATATAAAATAATAGCTAATAACTTACCGAGAGGACTCGGCACTAGAGGATGGACGAGTTGTTAACATCATTGTCAAATAGAAACCTACAGCCAGCATGTAAATAATTATGACAGGTCATCTCACCAACACGCTGTACAATATGATTTAACTAAATATTTATTTTTATTGGTATTCATAATTTCAAATCAATGTATAAACTTAGATGTAGATTAAAAGTTTGGTATCCGAACAAACTCGTGCCTCGTGCTGCCATCCACACGAACGGATGGTAGGACTGGCGGCGAGAGGCAGTGGGAACGAAGATGGCGAATAAACATTGTGTCTGCGTAAAGTTTTGTTTTCGTTTTATCAAATAAACCCCACTATTTTCGATGGTTCAACAGTACGGACCCGAATGAATCTGAAGCGGATCTCGATAGCAAAACCTCGCGTGAGTTGAAAGTGTTTTTTTATGATTATCAGTTTCTACAAAGCACCGGTTTGCCCCGGCATCGCAGACCGGAGGTAAAACCGGTGGACTCACGTTTATTTCCATCAAATCCGGAGTTGAAAGAATCAAATATTGAAATATTAAGATCACCGGATTTGTATTAAAACTGGCGAGTCCGGAGGGAATTGGTTTGAGGGATTCTAAGGAGTCGAAGAGTCGATAAGCTGAGTCGGTATCGATAGCGTAGCCGGATTTAGTGATTCGAATCGCTCCCCGGAGTCAAGTTTACCCATCTCTAAAGGATACTTGGCACAAGCATTTCTAATACACATTTATTTCAATATCTGTAGGTGGGTCATTATACTTTTTCATGACCAATTTTCTATTACAAAAAAAAATCTATGATATGTATTGAATTAGTGTACAAAAAGATATATATATATATATATATATGTGTGTTGTGTAATGACGTATATCGAAACTAATGTATCAGTGTCTATTGTGAATTTGATATTATAATATGACTGAATTTTATATATTATTGTAAATTCTGTAATTGTGACTAGTATGTAAGCGATTTGGTGTATTTTACTGTTATGCTTATATATGTCTGAAATAAATAAATAAATAAATAGAAATAGGATTTCGAAATAGTACCTGAACCTAATAAAAGGAATTTATAGGTAAAAATACTTGAGTATTAACATATTGCTGTTAAAGCTGGGTAACACAGTGGTAAAAACTATTTTTTCATAAAAATGGTGAGACATCCAAGGACCACTGAGTTGCTCTATTTATGGATATTAGCTGTGGTTCGTTAATAACGAAAACTATGGGAAGTGATACCGTAATTAAACCTCTTTCTAGATAATAATAAAAAAATATGAAGTGAGGGCCAACTATTCCAAAATCCGCATTTTAAAAAAAGTGTCTGAAAATTATGTACATGAAAAAGTAGAATGGCCCAGGTATCATCCTGGAGGAAGCTAAGGAAGCCCGGGTCCCATTACCCAATCCCAAGATTTGGCGTAGGCACTAGTTTTTACGGAAGCAACTGCCATTTGACCTTCCAACCTGAGGGGAAAACAATGTTGTTTTTTTTTAAATAGTTTAAAGGTAAAGTGAAAGTTACCAATACAATTTGTATGTTCCAATAAAAAAGTTGTATGTCAACTATTTCCGTAAACGTAATATTTCACGAATAAAATGGCAAATTACTCGTTTTTCCACGGGATTACGAAGACAATACACTGTGACGTCACATTTCACTGCCTATCAGTGTAGAGCGTTTTCAGTGTTCGTCAGCTATGCTGTACTTTACCTCTCGTTTTCGTCTTTTATCTTACTCTAATTGTAGTTGTTCCCATACAAACATTTGGTCGTCTCTGAAAACTGGTTCGAATGGCACCATAAAAAAATTGTAGTCAAATAGCCAATCACTATCACTACATAGTATAAAACAAAGTCGCTATCTCTGTCCCTATATCCCTATATCCCTATGTATGTTTAAATCTTTAAAACTACGCAACGGATTTTGATGCGTTTTTTTTAATAGATATAGTGACTCAAGGGGAAGGTTTATATGTATAATACATGCATCAGCATTGCACCCGTGCGAAGCCGGGGCGGGTCGCTAGTTATATATAAAACTAGTTCGTTCCTTAAGTCATGGGATTAAATTCCCCAGACACCATGCCAGGAGGATGATGATAAGCTTACCAGCAACTTATTATCACTGCCAATTATTTTAATCAACAGGTATTTTCACTACCAAGTATTTTCAGCATCAAGTATTTTCGCCACTAAGTATTTTTACTCGCGCGTATTTCCCTGTCACCGCGTTGTAATATGAGACGCGTCAACATGACAAGCTCATTCCGTTAAAAGCGGCTGTTTAAACATGAACGTTTGCCATTTGTGGAGTTAGGTAATATGCGGGCCAACTCCGAACTTCGAAATCAGAACTTCGAATCGTGCCGTCCCTTTCACTCATGTAGTATATAATACGAGAGAGAGAGGGACGGTACTATACGAAGTTCAAATTTCGAAGTTCGGAGTAGGCGCCCTGCGCTAAGGCAAACATGGCGGCTAAATATGTTTCTACCACAGACTTACCAGACTAAATATGTTTCTACGCAAATAATACTACTACCGAGCGAGACGGTCATATACATTTCTGTATAAAAGCGACATATCATAATAATACTCTCTGCACACCAGTTTCAAATTCCTTGATATCCATCCGCTCACATATATTCTCCTTCTATATTTGACGACCGCTTTAGCCTAGTTGGTAGTGACCCTGCCTTCGAAGCTGGAGGTCCCGGGTTCGAATCCCGGTCAGGGCATGTATTTATGTGATGAACACGAATATTTGTTCCTGAGTCATGGATGTTTTCTATGTATTTAAGTATCTATTTATTATTATTATTTATTTATTTGTTTGGCCAAAAGCCCGCAAATATGGAAGTAAAATTACCTCCATTTGGAGAGAAAAACAAAGCAAAACTAAATAATAATAATATAATATATACTTTACTAGCGATCCGCCCCGGCTTCGCACGGGTGCACTATTTAATGGATGTTATTATACATATAAACCTATCAATTAAAAAAAACCGCATCAAAATCCGTTGCGTAGTTTTAAAGATTTAAGCATACATAGGGATATAGGGACAGAGAAAGCGACTTTGTTTTATACTATGTAGTGATTGTGTACCACAATGTGAAAAACAGAATACAAAAAAACTTAGACTAACATTAATGCAACAACGGGCAGCCTTATCGCTAAAAAACGATCTCTTCCAGACAACCTTTGGGTAGCAGGAAATATGGAACACGACAGTTAACAGGTAGGGCATTACTAAAAGAAAGTTAGCGATACAAACAAACATCAATACTATATAATACTAACTGTTCGAGCGAGACAAGGAATCGCCGAGTCGCGCAAGATACTTGGCCACAAGAACTGATGTTACACAGATTTCCACGCTCAGGCAAGTCCATTCCATTGCAAATGTCCCAGTCTAACACGCGTGAGCTTGCAATTAACCATCCCGCTTTCTACGGAAGCTCTGCGTAAATATTTAGTACACTTTAATTGTATTTAGAATACTGCAGGCGAGTCACGTAACTTTATGTACTAACGGTAGATAGATTTTACTGTCAATTTTGAAGTATAAATGTATGAGCTGACAGTTGAAATTTGACATTAAAATCTATCTAACGGTAGTACAAAAGTTACGTGATTACCCCGCTGACAATTAAAATTTGACATTAAAATCTACCTAACGGTAGTAAAAAAGTTACGTGATTACCCCACTGGACGACTTATAAAAAACCTATCTGGTTATTGTCTTAGAACAAAAACCTATCCTTTTTGTAAAAAAAAGCATCACTGTCATTGTCAATTACGAAATCGGCAGCATTTAAGTTTATTTTTACGATGATATTTATAATTTTTTGACAGAGTTACCAAAGCATTTTCAATATTTTGTTCGGTCATGGCGTTTCTTTGTTTCTGTTTCAGTTTACAGTAATTTTTGTGTAGTGTATGGGTCGATTGCACCAACATACGATCACAGGCCAGTCATCGTCAAATATGGCGCCGGCAGCTGTCATCCCACAGAAACTTGTCAAACTTTTTATACAAACAAAATTTAACGAACACCGCGTACGATTACAGACGGTTTGATGCAACTCACCCTAAACCTACATTAAAATAAAATAAATAAATATTAGAGAACAATCTTACACAAATCGAACTAGCACCACAGTAAGCTCAAGAAGGCTTATTTCCTCACAGTGGAAGCTCAAACTTCAATCTTTTCGTCAGATCTCTGAATGAACCTTAGTATCATGCGCGGAAGCGGGGAAATGCAACATTCGTAATATCCCCATATTATCCCGCGTCAGTATGGATTCATTATCAGCTAAAGACAAAGGTCCCTTACTCAACATAGCCCATCTAAGGCTCTGTATTTGGTGGTCTTGTCTATGGCGGAGGTACTTTCCCAGTTGGCTGCTCTAAAAAAATTGCGACATACATTAGAGCTCAGCGGAATACACAATTACACATGTACAATGCTGCATGAACGTAATTTATTTATTTATTTATAATTATCCCTCGAGCACAAAAACAGCTTAAATTTCTGGACTAGCGACCACTCTCAGGGACCAGTTTGAAAACCAGCGCTGGGCTACTAAGCTTGGCACATGCTGAAATTGGGACCCATTTGCCATCTTACACTCAAAGTTTTTCGTATTATAAATTTAGTTAAGTTTTTTTTTCTCTCTGTTTTATTGTTTTTTTCTTTAAGTACCTTGTTTGTCTCACTCAATTGTATCTGTTTTTCTTAATGGCAAATAAAAACATTCTTATTCTTATTCATGTATACAATATAAATGAAGGCGAACAATATTTGTTGCCTTGACACACAAAACGAAAATTTAATATAAAAAACACCGCACGTCAGCGAATCTTTATTAAAGTACCCGAGATTTAACCTTCAGACACAAACTTTTAACTTCAGACTTCGCACACTCACAGTGTGACATGTGACATGGTTTCCGACATGTTAAGTCTCAACTGCATTACTTGAATACTCCATTAGCACCTTGTCATCTTTTCATCGATAATAAGTCACCAAGTTTGTGAATGACACGTGTGGAAGTGATGGGTGAGTCAAATGGAGCATGTTAAGGGCCACTCTACTTTTTCATGTACATAAATTTAAGATACTTTTTCTTTAATGCAGATTTTTGAATACTTCGCCCTCACTTCATATTTTTGTTTTGCTATCTAGAGTATCACTTCCGACAATTTTGGTATTACTGAACCACAGCTAATCACTACATAGTATAAAACAAAGTCGCTTTCTCTGTCCCTATATCCCTATATCCATATGTATGCTTAAATCTTTAAAACTACGCAACGGATTTTAATCCGGTTTTTTTTAATAGATAGAGTGATTGAAGAGGAAGGTTTATATGTATAATAACATCCATTAAATAGTGCACCCGTGCGAAGCCGGGGCGGGTCGCTAGTAATCCATAAATCGAGTAACTCAGTGGTCCTTGGATGTCTCACCATTTGTATGAAAAAATGGTTCTTACCACTTTTTTTACCCACCTTTTACAGCAATATTTTTTTTATGTTATAGGGGGCAAACGAGCAGATGGTTCGCCTAATGGTAAGCAATTACCGTCGCACATAAACACCTGCAACACCAGAGGAGTCGCAAGGAGGGGTTCGTTAAAAATTAAATTAAAAAACTATAAATTCCCTTGAATTGGTTCAGGTACCATTTCAAAATCCTATTTTTGTACACTAATTTCATACATATCATAGATTTTTTTGTAATAGAAATTGTCATGAAAATGTAGAATGACCTTTAACTACTAGATCTCTTTAGTCCGTCAGTTACATTATTGAAAAATATTGGACACGTATATTTTTGTTTGACAATCATAAGTTATATTCTAAATAATGTGCAATAAAGTGACGTCACGCGGAACTCTAACGGGCTATATCTTCATCATTTTTATTTTTATGACAAAGAAAAAAATATGTGTCGAATAGTTTTTGATAATCTGAGTAACGTAAAGAAAGAAAGAAAGAAAGAAATATTTATTTGGTGTTAAATCATTACACAATACACAAAAATGAAATAAGATGAAACAAACACTAAATTAAACACCAAAAAGGATACCACTCAGCATATGCCAATAGCAATATATGCTAAGGCGCTGGTTTTCAGGGCACCCTAAGAGATATACAAAGATAAACTTAACTAATAACACATCTTAACTAAACTACCCAGCTTAACTTGATGGAGAAGAAGGAGAGATCGCTGGTCAATGATTTCAAATATTTGGAAATTAGCTACAGATTTGGTTAAACTAAAATATGTAGATGATACAACATTGTCATGTATGGTACTTAGTATATATGGAGTGTCCGCTTATACATTAGCAATTTGTGAGTTGATTAGATATGTTTTAATATTGATTTTAAAGGATGCTACGGATTAACATTTTCCATTATCTGATTCTAGTTATTCGAATCAAGTTCGGTCGAATCGATTCCCTGATTCGCAGCCTCGGCTGCTGCGAACGCAATCCGGTTTATGTGACAATTCGCGATGCGATTCGAATTAGCATCCGAATCAATTTGAGTTATGCGGCTTTCTGTTTAGTCAGTGCCGAGGCGGTATGAAAAGAGGCAACAGTCAGCTATCAGTGTCAACTGTAGTTGAGTCAGTAGTCAGTCCCGCCCTTTTTTTGAACGTGACTGACCTGACTGTGGCTTTATAGGCCGGCCCCAATAAAGCCATAGGAGTGCGCGGTTGGACTGTGGCCAGGGGAAAATCTCCGACACGACCACGCGGGCTGTTTAAAAACACTGGAATACTCTAACCCCCTTATTCATAAACGTCTATCAAACCTATATTAGTTAACTAGCCGCTAAAGTTCGTTTGTCCTTATCTGTCACTTTGACATGTGCTTGTGAGACAGTGATAACAGACATTTTAGTTAGCAGAGGTTTGTTAAGTTTTGTGAATACGAGGGTAAAAGTTTGCGCTCCAGCGAGGTTGGTTCAGCGGCTTCAACCAAATCTGAGGTGTGGTGTGAGTGGAATCTACTGGGAAGCTACTGGGAGTTTTGTCGCTGGTTCACTAAACCTAGCCTATCTTAGAAGAGTCCAGCAAGAAACTCAGCTAGGCCCGACCTGGGTCTCTCTTTATTGAAGCGCTCGTGGCCAAGCTGCGACAACATACCGCGTGCGGTATACGAGGTTAAGTAACGTCGGCCCAGATCAGTTCTTGGATGGGTGACCGCTTGAGTGGTTATTAACTGAGCGCTCCCGTGCTTTGGAAGCCACGTTAAGGCGTTGATCCCGGCTGCTGTCTATGATAGCAGTCGTTAAGCCAAGTTAGAGGACTCCGGGCGGCTTGAGAACTTCTAACAGTCAAGTTGACCACTCAATTGACAGGGGGTCGAAGTTGCACCACGTCTGTAGGGAGTACCCACCGTTACCCTACACGTGACCCCTGGGTGGTGCTAAACGGTACAACAATACTGACAACCGTACTGTCTTCTCGAAGATGTCATGGTTCGAAAGAATTGCCATACGATAATCAATCTGTCAACCGCTCTGTAAACCGTCATCTTTTCTATTTATTTTTTACTAGCAGCGCCCTGCGGTGTTACCCGCGGATAAAAGGTAGCCTATTTCCTATTCTGATGTCTAAGTTACAATACTGGACAGTTTCATAGAGATCCGTTCAGTAGTTTTTGAGATTAAGCGGAACGTACATCCATCCGCACAAACTTTCACGTTTATAATATTATTAGGATACCACGTCGGTGGCAAACAAGCTTACGGCCCGCCCGATGGTAAGCGGTCACCGTAGCCTATGGACGCTTGCAACTCCTGGGGTGTCACATGTACGTTGCCGACCGTTTAAAACACTCCTTTCTTGAAGAACCCCATACTGTAGTCCCTCGGGAAAACCTCGACAGGGAGCTCATTCCACAACCGGACCGTCCGTGGGAGGAAAAAAAATTCAATAAAATTAATATTTAATTACACATTCATTTGTATGGTTAGCAATGGAGCCCCGGTCCATTACGACTGTCTATATGCTGCGGTCTTCTTCCGGATATATGTATTTTACAATTAAAATGTCTTTATAATAATATATGACACTACACACTGGTACAAAACACATAGTAAACAAAGCCTTAACACATTATTATCATAAAGTCTCAATTTCAGTATCAGTTCAAGTTGGGAACAATTCAACCCTCATTTCCCCTGATTTATACGTGTTTGAAACAATACGGTTGATTTAGTGCGTATGTTAATATAACGAGGCTATATTTAGGAGTATAATTTCAAAGTGAATTGGAAGTGGTTGACAATTTTTGTTACCTAGGGTCCACCATCTCAAGTAGCCTCTCACTTTATGTGGAAATCAATATCCGCATCGGCAAGGCATCTACGATGTTCGGCAAGCTTAGTACAGTAGCATGTCTGTGCGTCTTCTACAAATTGTACTTCGGAGAGTGTGCTCAGGAGCTCCATGAGCTCATACCGCCTTCCCCCTTCTTCTATCGGACATCCAGACGTACGGCTGGATACCATCCTTACTTGGTCGAAATTCCTCTTATTCGAACCAAGCGCTTTGTATCATCTTTTATAATGCGCACTTCTAAGGTTTGGAATTCTCTGTCGGCGTTTGCATTTCCGAGCTCATATAACCTAGACCTTTTTAAGGCACGAGTGAATAGGCACCTCCTGGGTGAGCTCGCTTCATCGTCGGCTTCATCTTTGCCCCCTGGGTAGATGCTGGCCAAGAGCGATCCCATTTTTAATAATAAAAAAAAAGTACAAGAGTATGGCAATATAAACACCTAACTGTAAACACAAAGATGATCGTGTACAAGACATGCATCTTATCCATACTCTTGTACGGGGCCGAGACTTGGACGTCGTATGCCAAGCAGGAGCGGAAATTGAACAGCTTCCACATGCGCTGTCTGTTCGGTTCCCAATTGGATGCTGTTATACAATAATGTGACAACCTAATAGGAAAACCTATAGTAGGTTGTCACATTATTGCATAACAGCGTCCAAAAGACGAAAGCAGTGAAAAGTCAAATAATGGTAGTGGTAAAAGTTGTTCGGATAACATCAAATGGTAAATGAAAAAACTAACGAATTGTATATTCGGAGAAGTAAAACAAGGCTAAACGTTTTTGGACGAATAAAATTCGATAAAAAAAAGGTTAGTGGTTGCGATAGGTTACCGTGACATTATTAGCCGAACGAATATTTATACTGTTGTCGTTTTTACTATCGGCCCGATTTTTATTCACTACCTACAACGCTGTACATTTTGTCTGATTGAGTCACATTATTTACACGTGCGACCCGCGACAATTTTTGTAGCTAACATTGTAGTGTGAGCAACGCTGCACGCACACACGTAGCGTAGCCTTAGTATATAAGCTGATAGGTAACCATGTTTAGAGAGAATATATCATACTTCCAACACTATCGGTTGTCTGACTACGCCCATCCTTACATGGCGATCCTGCCAGTGCGGCCTTGCGCTGCACTGGCGGCCCGCTGCGCCAACCAGAGACGAACAGTGACCTTGGTGAATATTTTTGGAGGTTAACAAGAGAGAATACCATGGATTCTTCGAGAATTATTTTATTTCTATATTTCCTACATCGGTGTGAGTTTAAAAAATATGTTGGAAGTATGAGATATTCTCTCTAAACATGGTTACCTATCAGCTTATATACTATGGTTACGCTACGTGTGTGCGTGCAGCGTTGCTCACACTACAACATGTCGATACCCTAGTGCACACACGTACTAACTACTGAGAAAAATGTAAAGTGGAATCCGGATAAAGCGACAGTCAAGGGACCGGTGATATTACGTCGCACTAACAGAACGACGCACAAAACGGACTGTTTTACTTTGAAAATGGTTGGTATGAAATCTAATGTGTGGTGATTTCGAAGTCGTTAAAAGCGGTCAAATGTTATAAGCGGAGTCGTTTTAAGCGGATTCTACTGTATTGTAATTAAAACCTTATAATTAGTGCACTATCGTACTAATTGCAAAAAAATATCTGTAATTAGTTAGAGTGTGCACTAGGGTATCGTTGTGGCCCTTGACTGCTGAAAGGTTGCCGACCCCTGCTTTAGAAGAGTCAGATATTTATGAGCGCATTGTTGCGGCAATTAATGCTGCTGACTATAGTCCGTAACAACAACTACAAAATAAGAAAAACAACGACAGTCTGCCAAACACTTTAACATGATTTCCCTCTGTAATAGAAGACTTTATTTGGACACAATTTTCTTCTTCAAAATTTTAAAAGACGAAATTAATTGCCCAAACTTGTTGCAAAATATAGTGTTTCATGTACCGCATCGCTCCTTACGTCCACGTAATTTGCTTTATGTGAGTTTCGCACGTACTAATTATTCTAGACATACATTTTCCAAAGGAGTACTAAAAAACTACAATGAGTATTTCTGTGACATCGATCCATTTATGCACTCCCTTGATGTTCTAAAAGAACGTACGACATCCAAATTGTTATTGATTAATAATACTTAGTGTTCTGCCCACTTACTTTCCTACTCGCTAAGACGCTGTTGTATATTTTTGCTTAATGTTTGTATTTATGAACCTCCAGGTCTGTTTTTATACATATTTGTAACTTACCTCTATCTTTTTATGTATGACTGTATGTGTTCTGAACAATAAATAAATGAAAGTTGTAGATGTTAAAACCAAAATGAGGAAACTAAAATGGTGATGGGCAGGCCAAATATGCCGTATGGACGAAGCGTTTGGTGGAATGGTACGAAGGGAACAGAGGTCAAGGGAACCCGAGGAAGAGATGGAGGGATGTCTTCACTGAAATAACGGGTATCGATTGGATGCGTAAGGCTCTT
The DNA here is from genome assembly GCA_963556455.1 of Epiblema foenella. Lineage (NCBI taxonomy): Eukaryota > Metazoa > Arthropoda > Insecta > Lepidoptera > Tortricidae > Epiblema > Epiblema foenella. The sequence goes on from OY747111.1 coordinate 18,636,981, forward strand.
GAGAGAGCACTGTGGACTTGGGGGAGGCCTACGCCACGGAGGCGACTACTATTACCTGAATAAACTTTGTCAAACTGATTAACTATATAAATGAAATAAATGAACTTTATTCTGCAAGTAGGCCGCAAAGGCACTTTTACAAGTCAAAAACTACTAGCGTTTCTCATGAGACCACTGCCGAGAAGAAACGCCGAAAGAAACTCGACTGTCAGTCATTTTCTCCAAAATATGCTTATTACAATGATACTACTTAACCTACTTAAGTAAATGTAAGTGGTAAACAACAAAAGAGAATTGAAAGAAAAACGAGCAAAAATAACAATTTGTAGTTAGTTACACAAGAAAACAAAACATGTTGAATCGTTTGATATGCTTTCCTGCAAGAAATGTGTCAACTAGATACAATGAAAATATTAGACTCTTTACGCTATATAGGTATTTGGTTTGGGCCATGCATTTCTGTCTGTTATATTGTTATGTAATCAAATGTAATAGTAGAAATAAAGGCCATTTTTATTTTATTTTTATTTATAGTCCGTAACAAACTAATTTATAAACTGCCGGGAACCAACGCGAACCACAAGATACTACTAAGATCACAAACTTGAAACGCTAAACTCACTTGCCTGCACGCTAACCATGCCTTACCATGCAAGTGGCTGAAAATGTGAGGCTCTTATCTTGCCATTTAAAATTATAACGTAATTGAATATTATTAAGACACAATTTTGAATGGAAGACTTAATTTCAGATTTTCACAAGCTGTATACGGCTTACGGTTCATTTAGGAAGCTATTCACGAGTATAAGCCAAGTTAATGAAGAATGTTACACTAAAATGGCGACCACTCTCGCGCTATCTCGCTCACACTGCTTTACTGTATTTCTACACTACTATTTCTTAGCTTATCTATTATCTATCTAAGGGTCGGTTGCACCAACATACGATCACAGGCCGGTCATCGTCAAATATGGCGCCGGCATCTGTCATCCCATAGAAACTTGTCAAACTTTCCATATAATCAGATTTTAACGAACACAGATTACGATTACAGACGGTTTGGTGCAACCCACCCTAAGTATACTCATTGGTCTTACATATGACCGGCGAATAAATCTGATTTTATATCTTTTAATGTTTCATTTATAATCTGAGAATCAGTTTTTTTTAATGCTATGTCAAAAAATCTTGAAATAAGACTGTTTTTAGCATAACAATTACTGCTTCTAAAATACGAGAGATATTTACAAAAATCTTTCGTAAACGATTCATATATCTAGAACTGAACGTTTGAAATTAGACAGCAGCCGGGACCAACGTCTCAACGTGCCTTCCAAAGCACGGGAGAGCTCAGTTAATAACCACTCAAAGCTAAAAACTGATCTCGGCCCACGTTACTTAACCACGCATACCGAGGATGTACTGTGTTGAGAGCGAGGAACCTAAATTTATCCCTTCTGATGTCAACACAATGCATCCTCAAATTTTATAAAGGGTCGGCAACGTACGTGACTCCTTTGAGTTGCGGGCGTCTATAGGCTGCGGTGGCCGCTTACCATCAGGCCTTACGCTTGTTTGCCACCGGTCATATAACCTAGACCTTTTTAAGGCACGAGTGAATAGGCACCTTCTGGGTGAGCTCGCTTCATCGTCGGCCTCATCTTTGCCCCCTGGCTAGATGCTGGCCAAGAGCGATCCCATTTTTAATAAAAAAAAAAAGAAAAAAAACCGGCCAAGGGCGAGTTGGACTCGCGCACGAAGGGTTCCGTACTAGTATCTATAAAACAGCAAAAATAACTTAACCAAAATTACAGTTAAATCAACCTATCTCAAAAACTATAAGAGATACTTTGATCAAACCAAAAATCGTTGAAAGAGTTAATTAGCATGCATCACCTCTATTTTTTTTAGAATTTTATACCCCGTAGTTATAAAAATAGAGGGGGGGGGGACATACTTTTTACGACTTTGAGAGCTGATATCTCAAAAACCGTTCACTTTAAGAAAAATGTTTTTTAGAAAACTTTATATCATTTTAAAAGACCTTTCCATTGATACCCCACACGGGTATGTACATCGAAAAAAAAATTTTCATCCCTCAGTTACATGTATGGGGGGCCCCACCCCCAATTCTTTTTTTTACTATTTAGTGTCATAATTTTGTAGCGGTTCATACAACACATATTCCCATCAAATTTCATCACTGTAGTACTTATAGTTTCCGAGTAAATCGGCTGTGACAGACGGACAGACGGACAGACGGACAGACGGACAGACGGACATGACGAAACTATAAGGGTTCCGTTTTTGCCATTTTGGCTACGGAACCCTAAAAAGAGGCGTTGTATACAAAAAAAAATTGCGCGAGGGAGGCGGGCGCCTCTAGGCCACGAGCGCTCCCTTCGTAAGTCCTCTTGTTAAAATGATAACACCATTTCCAAGCGTTCGCGCGGGCTGAGTAACGTATGTGAAAGAGCCCTTAGAAAGTGAGGTACAACAATGTTGTGTGTACAATTAATCCCCACATGGTACGGAAACTCGTAACTAATTAAACACGAACTAACGTATCGGCTTCCACGGCTTCCTTGCATTGTTGCGTCACAGTTAATATATTTGCTAAAACAGTACCTTAACTTGATTCTCTTAAAATTCTCTTAAGATTCTCTTATAAGTTTTAAAATGTTTTGATTTCAAATTATGACAAAGGTATTGATAATACTCTCCTAAGACCCCGCGTCCTATATAAAGGACAAAATATGGTCAACGGAAAATAAGTTAAATTTTGAAGTGATAGAGTTGCATTTGTTTTGGTTTGATTGATTTGACATAAAATAAAATTCAAATTTGTAATCGGAACTGTTAGGTTCAAATTCGATTGTATTTTTATTTGTATGGTGGGTCTCAGGAGGATACCAATAAAGTGATTAAAGGTTACTTATGATTTTATTAAAGTTTTACATAGTAATATAGCCATTTTTTGATTTAATTGTGTTTAGTAGAATTTAAGCAGAAAAAACAAGTCTTTAGCTTGAAAATGGTCGATTTGGAGTGATGTTTGAAACAATATTTCTTAATGAAAAATCCAAAAAATACATTTAAAGTTTATGTCATAAGGTCGCAATAGTCCTGCTCGAGATAGTAACATGGAGAAAATGTCAAGATGCGTGTCAATTCAAACAACTAATAGATGAGTGTTTTTAACTGATAAGGACTCTTAAGACGTTTTTAGACCTGCATTCTTAAAAGCTAGCTCTACGCACTCATGCGTGGCCAAGAAAGAGGTATACCATTTTGTAATCACTGTATATTATTTGTTAACTTAGCTTCAAAAGTGGTAGACCACTTTCTTGGATGATTGTAACTAGCTTTTACCCGCGACTTCGCCCGTGTAATCTTCCACTCATTATTCATCCCTTCGAGGTATGAATTTCGGGATAAAAAGTATCCTATATGTTAATCTAAGCTTTAAACTTAATCTCTATTAATTTATTCTAATATTTTTTCCAGTATTTTCGTATAGGTAATCACTACATAGTATAAAACAAAGTCGCTTTCTCTGTCCCTATATCCCTATGTATGCTTAAATCTTTAAAACTACGCAACGGATTTTGATGCGGTTTCTTTAATAGATAGAGTGATTGAAGAGGAAGGTTTATATGTATAATAACATCCATTAAACAGTACACCCGTGCGAAGTCGGGGCGGGTCGCTAGTATTATATAAATTTGACATTTTGTAATCCTTGGTTTTATTGTATAAAATCGACCTTTTGACATTTTCGTTATCCTATAAGTTCTTTAATCTATTCCATTTTCAAGATATTTATTATATTAACCGTAAACTTTAATTACTGTTTTTTTTTATTCAACGCCGGTGGCAAACAAGCTTGCGGTCCACCTGATGGTAAGCGGCCATCGCAGCCTATAGACGCCCGCAACTCCAAAGGAGTCACGTACACGTTGCCGACCTTTTATAAAAATAACCCCTTTTTACCCTTTATGTGTAAATTGCTATACCTTAGCAGGGTCCATGTGAAACAAATTAAATGTACCTAAGATCTGTAATGTAATACCATGGTTGCAATAAATATTATGGTTATGATTATGATTAAACTTATTGTATACCAAGTTTTATCATTATTCCTTTAGCGATTTTTGCGTGATCGAGTAACAAACATCTAAAATTTCGCATTTGTAATACAAATACTCTTTATTGCACACCCACATAATAAAATAGCACAAAAAACAAAAAACATAGATACAGGGAGACAGAGGCAGAACAACAGGCGGTCTTATCGCTAAAGAGCGATCTCTTCCAGACAACCTTTGGGTAGTGGAAAAATGAAATATAAAGCTGAAAAGTAGGTGGTGCATAAACTATTACAATGAGAAAAAAAAGATTCCAAAACAACTATTCAATATAAATACACATACTTAAATAATATACAAATATACATGCATAAAAATATACATACATATAATATATAATTATATATAACAGTGCTATAAATAAATAAATAAATATTAGAGGATAATCTTACACAAATCGAACTAGCCCCACAGTAAGCTCAAGAAGGCTTGTGTTATGGGTACTAGACGACGATATATTTAATAGATATAAATACTTAAATACATAGAAAACATCCAAGACTCAGAAACAAATATTCATGCTCATCACACAAATATTTGCCCTGACCGGGATTCGAATCCAGAACCGTCAGCTTCACAGGCAGGTGCACTACCCACTAGGCTAAACCGGTCGTCAAAATGATCATGATTAAAATTATTGTATACTAAGTTTCATCATTATTCCTTCAGCGATTTTTCCATGATCGAGTAACAAACATCTAAACTTTCGCATTTGTAATAATAAATTAATTAATAGTAAGTAAATTATTAATAATAAATAATAGGATAAATTGTCAGTGTCACGTATTGGGTCAGCACTGGGACGTTTACCTTCTACTGTGGCTTCAAAACGCGTATCCGCTCCATTTACCCAGGTTCCGGTACAGTGTAAGTATTAACACGTATTATGACTGCAGGAAGGTTTGGGGATAATGTATGTATGTATGTAAACACTTTATTGTACACAATAACAGGTTAAAACAATATACATGTCACATAAGATTAGAGTACAAAGGCGAACTTATCCCTATGAGGGATCTCTTCCAGCTAACCTTTGAGGGATTGAGTGTAGAATGGGACAATGAGATAGACAAACTTACACAGTGTACTAAAACTTTTCAATAAGGAAACTTATAGCTAAAACCAGAACTAAATATATATATAACAACTATAACACATAATAAATACATACTATAAATATATACGTATTGTACAGCATTAGTGCGAGAAATCCAACTTTGCGCACGATATACAGCCACATAAAGTACCACTACCAATACCATCTTTCCAGAACATGATTGTAGTAGCAAACACGTCTTCAAAACTAAATTGAAATAATTGCTAATAGATACCCTCTAAATACATATTTTATTTTGGGTTTTAAGGTAGATAGGTACATTGTTAATAGAATGAGTGCATTACTCGCCAATAAACGTTGTGTTTGGCGAACGGATATTAATGTAAAACTGTATCTAACTTTTTTGGTAAATAAATTAAAAAAAAAACTTTTTCAGCAACCGTGTTAAAAACTTAATTTATTCCGCGCTTCGCTTGTGGCATTAATGTGCCTGATTACATTAGAAATTCGAGGCGAGCCGTTTACAACATAGTTGACTAATTTGCATCTTCTGAAGATTTCTACAACTGGGCCTCAATTTTAAAGCGCAAAATTTTTGAATTGTAGGGTATTTTAGTTAAAAACCGGCCAAGGTCAAACTAAATTTCAATGAAAAAAATGATTTATTAATATATTATACTATTTGTTGGTGAATATAGAGCAACATATAAAAGAAAATTATTTAATTATTTCTTAAATAGCATAGTAGACAATTAAATAGTGATAGTACATAGTAATAGTCATGTATGTGAATTTAGTTACCGAAGAGACTCCGATCCCACAGTCAAACTGTGTAAACCGTTTTGTGGGACAGACACTAATTGTAAAATTGTACCTCTTTATAATAATAAATAAATAAAAAAAATTATACGTAATCATAAACATCACCACTAAATTTCAAGTTTATATGTTTATGGGAATGTAAAAATTTCTTTGGAACATAGTTTTGTAGAAAAGGTAACTTTTGTGGCTTCTTATTCTTTTGTTTTCCAATATTTGAAAATAAATACGGTATTTATCTACTCAATGAGCACTACACAACGGTACCCTACTCGATGGGATAGGTCAAAATATTCTTTCGCGCCCCCTTTAGCTGTATTAGCCTTTAAAACATTTAATAATAAGTTTTGATAATTTGTATAGCTTTGGGTCACCATGTTTATACTGTGAAAATTTGAAAACTGTAGCTCGAACCGTTTGGCTGTAAAATCTGTGTGCCAGACGACGGACGGACGGTCGAAAGGATGCGTGAGTGACAAAAATAGGGTTCTGTTAAGATCCTTCGGGTACAGAGCCCTAAAAACGCTCATATATCGGCTGGTATCTTTGTGAGTTGACATGTATCTCTTATACTCTTAGATATACTATCTAGGGCAGGACTATAGAATTTACATGAGTAGTATTTCGGAAAATATCGTCTCACATCACTGCGCATCATTAAAATTCAAGCTAAAAACAAACACAAACCGAACTAAATATTTAATAAATTACACGTAAAATAAACAAAAAGTAAACTCAAATAGACCGCTCCGCTCTTCGCCGTTTCCGGTGCAAAGGTGCATTCCTCGATGAATAACCATCGACAGCCTTTGCATCAAAAACGACTCGGCGCTGGGCCCTACCCCTTTTACCGAAGTCAACGGCTTATATTACGGGCAAGTTTCTTAGCGTCGGTCCCCCAGCACCTCCAGTCTCGAATGCCAATAGGACAAAAATGTACGCAGACCCCAACGGAGAGTACTTAATTATCTAAGCTAAAACCTATATTTTCCCACTTCAAATTCTACTAAAAACAATAAAAGCAGAGAATCGTTACAATCTGAAACATTAATAATAGTATCTTTACCTTTAATCAGTTTATTTTTATTTTGAATGGTAATTGTAGTTTCTTTAGAACATGCTTCTGCTTCAAAAAGATTAAATACGTCAGTATCTTCCGGAATCGAGCCTTGGATTCGCTGATTAAAATCCACATCGCATGGGTTTGGAATTATTAGGGATAGTGGGGATGTAGGAACTGCTTCAACTATTTAAAACACATTAATACTAGATGTCAAATGAAAGTATTGTTTCTCCTTAACCTCAAGTGTTATATCAATTATTAATTTGCCGTAATTTCTGGCAAGAAACTTTTAGTTTTAGCCACACAAAAACGTCAAATTATGATGAGATATATTTAGGTTCATTTTAGGTTAGTTTTAGTTTTATTTTAATTTATTTGTTTATTTGTAATTACTATTAGTTGAAATGGAGACCTTCTTATTTAATGATGAGATTAAATGTTAAAATTAACTTTAAAACCCGTTCTAGTTTAGCCGAATTAATACTTCATGTTAAAAACAATATTATGAATAATATTAAATTAATTCAATTTATGGAATAATAAAAAAAATCACAAAACTATAAAAATATACATAACAGTCTCCGAAAAGCAGTTATTATGTAAACTAATTGTCTTAAATTAAAAATAAACAAAAAATAATATTTACGTATTATCAGTTTTATGGTCATTGTCTGGAATTAATTTATATCATTTCATTTTCATTTCAATGGCTTCCAAATATTGTTATGTTTCGTAATTTAGTGGATAATACACCATGGTTTTATTGTACCTATTCAAATACAAATTATAGCATAAAGAAAACCGTTTATTTTTGAAAGGATTTTTGCCTTAGCGCCATCTTGGTACCCATAATTGATTGGTAAAAAGGTCGTCTATTTAAAGCCAGTTGAAAGTCAAGGATAAATTTTGACAGCGGATTTAATATCTAGCGGTGGTAGGAGTATATACGTTACTATCACCGCTAGATATTAGATACTGGGTTTACTGGGTTTGATTCCCGGTCTGCTCCGCTGATGTAAGAGTTAAATACATGTTTATAATTTTACTTACAAACAACTTTATAAATATTTATTAATTATCACATGACATGTTTTAATTCCAATTTAATTTTAATTTATTTCGTTGTTTTATTTTTAATTGGATAATATTTTAAATTTTAATAAATCTTGCAGCTTTTAATGTAATGTTTCTACATTGCCTAATTTTAAAATGTATAATTTGAGTATTAAGTGTAATGAAGACTCATCCGGTTCCTATCATTCTGGTTTATTATGTTTTGTATATACTAACATTAGTTTTGTAAGATTTCAGAATTTGTATTTACTGACACTTTATGGGCAATGCCTGAAATATATTGATATTATAAAAAAAACTCACCAGGTAATAGACGCCAAACGGCATCACAACGACCGCCACCAAAAGGTCCGCGACCGCCAAACTCACTATAAAATAGTTCGTGGCCGTCTGTAAACTCCTCTCCCTAGCCACACTCATTATCACCAACACATTTCCGAACAAAGTCAACAATGGAAACACTAACAACGACAATGCCCAGTAATTATAACTCACATCACTACATGTTCCATTTTCAAACGTACAGTTACTGTCGTTGAGCGTTCGGAAATATAGTTCACTGAATGAGTCGTTGAAATTTAAATTTGGAATGTGCGTTTCGTTCGATAGTGTTGTGTTAGGGTCCGGCGGTCGTAGGTCGTGTGCTGGCTGGTTCATGGTTTATTTTTCAGTGCCCGCGTTCATTTCTGCCCGTTGATCTGTAAAGAAATGTTTCATTAAGTGTTTGTTAACATTTTGAAGCTGAATTCCGGGGATTTACGCAACAGTAATAAAGTTTGTTGTTTGATTTATTAGTAAAAAAACCGCATCAAAATCCGTTGCGTAGTTGTAAAGATTTAAGCATACATAGGGATATAGGGACATAGGGACAGAGAAAGCGACTTTGTTTTATACTATGTAGTGAAGTGAAGTGAAATTAAATTTGCAATAATTGTGTAATTTTGAATTGCAAAATAAATAAATAAATGTTCTTGAGCATTTTTTACTTCTGCTTAAAAAAATATTCATAATATCTATATCCAATGAAGTAACAAAATATGCGACTATTAATACCAAGGGAGTAAGAGCGAACAGAATTATTTGACACTTTCGATACGTACACATTTTTCTGTCTTTAACTGTTCCTTATACGCATACCTACCATATTATGCGCCTGTGAACGACCTTAAAGCGACAAGATATTAAATTACACAGATGCATCACATTTAAGAACTTTCACGAAACTAAACGCAACGTGTTACAGATTTTCATAAATTTAAAACTTTCAGCGCACCCCGCGTCTAATTTGACAGGCGTGGGTCGTTATTTTTAAAATAATCCTTGTTTATTATCGATGTCGAGCGGTATTATGTAAAGCAGGACTTAATTAAATTCCCTCGACCGAGTTCGGTAAACTTCATCCCTTTACCACGGAGCAGATATCCAGTATACTGACTAACTGACGAATTTAACTGGTTAAGAGAAGAGAAAAAATATAGTTTAAATGTAGCGAAAAGCAAGCTAAAAAAGACATTTTTACCTTAACTGTTAACAGATTTAGTTAGTTAATATGTATGTTTTTTATTGTTCTAGTTCTTACAATTACAAGTATTACTTAATTATGTAACTTAGGTGCATGATAATAGACTTGTTAAAATGAGCGCGGTCTCGCCAACAAACTGTCTTGTCAGTTTGGCGAGTAAAATTGAAACTGGAAACTTTATGTACCTTTTTGAAAATAAATAAAAAAAAAAACTTTCAGCCCTAGGGCGGTAGCACAAGTCTCAATTCACAGGCCGTGAAATTTTAAATGCGGATTTTATCACTACATAGTATAAAACAAAGTCGCTTTCTCATTCCTTATATCCCTATGTATGCTTAAATCTTTAAAACTACGCAACGGATTTTGATGCGGTTTTTTTTAATAGATAGAGTGATTGAAGAGGAAGGTTTATATGTATAATAACAGCCGTTAAATTGTGCACCCGTGCGAAGCCGGGGCGGGTCGCTAGTACATAATAAAATGAACAAATAACAAACATGTTTAACGGACAAAATATTTATATTAATGAATTTTATTGTTTCTTTAAGCCATACGTAGGTAATATAAAATTATAAGTATTTTGGACGCGCATAATTTTGACGCTTAACTATAATAATAGCAGTTTTTTTACCGAGATTACCTAATGTACAATCAGCTACAGAAAACCATGCCAGATTTCTTTTTTTATCCAGGGGTGCCAGGTTTCTTTGCATTTAATTGTATACCCAAAAATTACTTTACTTGTGCCTTGTTGCATTCACTAAACGAAATTTGGCGCAAAAATACCACGATCCGGCACTCAGTGCATTTACCATGAGTTTACATGACCGTACTCGCTAGCGACTGCGTAAAAAATTGTATGGGCAAAAGTACAGCGCCTCTGGCGGTTACGCAATAGAACTATGAATCGGAATACTAAATCGTTTACGCAGTCGCTAGCGAGTACGGTCATGCAAACTCATGGTAAAGGCACTGTAGACAACTGAATGAACGCGGCGGTGAGGAATTTTAATTCTTACCGTTTATTTAGCGAACTAATTAACTTAAATCGCTAATGTCTTAAGACGTAGAGAATCTAGGTCTTGCGTTAAAACCCCGTGTATGGGTATTTTTATTTATTTATTTATTCGGTAAAAGCAAATGACATGACTTAAAATTAAATAAAACGTCCCGCAAAACTGTTTGAACTGTATGTATTTCCTGAAGTACACTAGGTAGTTACGACTATGACAGTTGAAAAAACAAAGGACTTAAGAGCTTAAGTCACCGTAAAATTGTGAACTCCGTTAGTTTATGAGCATTCTGCTCTAGAGCAGAAAGTATTTGAAAAGAAAAAAGTACGGCGAATCGTAGTTAGACTGGGCAATTGCAGTAACCCATACAAACATAAGTACGATTAATTCTTAATTTAATAAATAAATAAATGGCTCATACACAAGCACTGTTAAAGTCACCCAATAGTTCCTGCCAAAATGGTCCTATCGCTGATTTGGAAAATGTTTGTGCATATTTTGGCATTTATTGTTTCCTTGTATTCGAAATGAAAAGCAGAGTGTCGCCCCCTCTGTCGTTACTCGGCGATCACTGATTAGAGGCAGCACGGTCCGGCGTCCTAGGCACACACTTACGGACCCGGACGACGTAATCACAGCGTCCATTGAAAGATGGAACGCTGCGCTTACGGTGTCCAATTCAGACACGACGCGTACACTTAGGCATTCCCGCCGGCGGGGACGTCCACCGCGCGATCGCGACAACACTGACACATATAGTCCCTATTCGTCCCGGTACCGCCGCACATCGGGTAGAGTCAGTTCGACCCAGGTCGGGCCTAGCTGAGTTTCTTGCTGGACTCTTCTCAGCTAGGCTGGGTTTAATGAACCAGTGACAAAATTCCCAGTAGCTCGATTCCACTCACACCTCAGATTCGGTTGAAACCGCTCACCAATCTCACTGGAGCGCAAACTCTTAGAGTATTCCAGTGTTCCAAACCGCACGCGTGGTCGTGCCGGAGGTTTTCCCCTGAATCCCCAGGCCACTCTCCAACCGCGCACTCCTATCGCTTTATTGGGCCCGGCCTATAAAGCCACAGTCAGGTTAAAAAAAAGAGTGTCGAACTCGGGTGAAACCGTCCATTTCAGCCTCGAACTATTGGCGCTCTTCATCGTCCGAATGCCAAAATATATCGTCTGAAATGGGTGTTTGCAACTCTTGGTTAACTTTCCTCAGGCGAGTCGCGACTTTAAGCCGTCATCTCCCGGCGAAAAAAATAAACATTAGCATTAAAAAAAAACATTCTTTTGTATGTTCCCTGGGATCCCAGGGACCGGTAGACTACGGGTCGGAAGCAGTATGTTACGGCTTACAATCTTTCGACAGTTTATAATCGCGCTAGGCAGATATAATATAACAGTGACATACACGCACGTCCCTTCTCCTTAAATCTCTGAACGCGTCCAAAATTAAATACAAACAAAAGATTTTACCTGCAAGATTAAATTTGATCTTATCATAATGTTTGGTTTTAATTTTACTTTGTATTTGTGTGTTGTTTCAATGTACGAGTTTCTGAAATAAGATTAAGGCGCGTATAGCCGCGAACGACCTTGCGCGTTGGGGCGTGGCGTAGCCTTTCCCGCCGCACTACGGCACTACCTGCGCCCCCCCGCTGTAACAGATCCGTCAGCCGACTCCAAAAAATAATTAGGTTTTTTGTATGTGTGTATGTATTTTTTATAATATTATTTTCTAAATACATAGGAATGTTTGAAGTAATTAAATATATTAAATAGTGAAGTAGGTACATTGTCTCAGAATCGAAGTCTTATATTTTAGCGTCGACAGCGAAAGCGACACAGCCTTCCCGTCCGAGAGCCGGTGACAGACATCGCCTGCGCACATATCCGCCCCAACTTTTATGACGGTGTGGTCCAGGTTTTTGACAAAAGTAATGATTATTTTACAATATCCGCAGCTCAGATTATGAAAAACTGAATTAAGTTTTATTTTCTGAATATCCTGTGTAAAAAACATGTCTAGATAGTGAGCAGTAGCGATTTAAAAGGTTTAAAAATGCCTAATTTGATTTTTTTTTGTTAGGATAATCTAGGCGTGTTGCAATTTCCGCAGCTCAGATTGAAGAGGACATATCAATTCTTCAAGAATATTTTTTCGAGACCTATATTTCGGGCCAGTTTTGAGTTTTAGGCCTTTGAACGCGACCAAAATGTGGTATTTCACTCAATTACGCGCCTTAAAGTAACGAGTAGAAATTAAAATATTTATTTATTCACAGGCGGTAATAAAGTAATAATAGTTAAGAGTTGATATCAAATATATCAAGCGAGATTGTAAACTGTCGTAAGATTGTGAACCAAAAATTGTATGTACTTTCCTTCAGCAAGTCGACGAAGCTGAGGGCCTATTCCGAAATTCGTATCGTGCCGTCCCGTTCACTCATGGTGTTTAACACGAGATCGAAAGGGACAGCACGATACGAAGTTTGAATTTTGAAGTTCGGAGCAGCACCGTACTCGCTAGCGACTGCGTAAACGATTTAGTATGCCGATCCTTAGTTCTATTGCGTAACCGCCAGAGGCGCTGTACTTTTGCCCGTACAAATTTTTACGCAGTCGCTAGCGAGTACGGTCATGTAAACTCATGGTAAAGGCACAGGCCCTCAGTGCGGGGTTTCTGAACGAACCTAACCTAAATAGCAAGTTTCATGCCAGAAGAGCTGGAGCCGTAAAATACTGCTTACAATTTAACTCTTAATTGTTCGGTAGATTACCTACAAATATAAATATAAATATAATTTTAAACTGAAAACTGTTACGTGATTTCATAAATTTCAACTTACTTATATTATAGCATACAACCTACTTTAAATTAATTATATTGTTATTGTAATTAATTTAATTTTATAATCCTTATTTAGTGTGAAACCAACTCACTGACTACGGGTGGGCTTAAAACCAGCTTAGCGCTGTGCTCACACCGATTTTTCAACGTTTTATTTTTAATACTCATACTTATTATAGATATTGTAAAAATTTGAGAAATAAACCTTTTTGTATTTGTATTTGTACAAACTTTCGACAGTTTACAATCTCGCTAGTTACATTATAATCTAACGGTTCTTACAATCTGACGGTGGGCCAAGTATCATCATAATCCGCTCAGCCGTTTTGCGTGATTGAGTAACAAATGTCTAAATATTCTATCATCTAAACTTTCGCATTTATAATATTAGTAGGATAGCAGGATAACGAAGTGACATTGAAATGACAAATATGCTAAGATTGGTTTTAATCTACATACTAGTACTTAATGATAAATAATTTAAATACCTTAACTAATACAGCTATTGATGTAAAATATAGATACTTAATGTTATTATTTTTTTTTATTGCATAAATATTTGATATAATAAAAATAAAACAAATATAATAAGATACTAAAGCCGAAAACTGCCAAAACTGTTAATTACATTTCAAGAACATAAAAAAATATTAAATTTAAAGGCGTTTATTTAAAGTCAATCAATAAATCAAGACATTTATTCGTAAAAACATAGGTACATACAGAGATGTTATGAATATTTACAAGACTCAATATGTCTTCGCAATAAGGTATAAAAAAATGATACAAAAAGTCATGTGCCGACCAGGCACATAATTCTAAATTGATAGGATAACCTTATAATACTTGCGTAAGATAAGTTAGTGATTAAGAGCGTGCGAGATGTATATGATTATGTATGTATGTGCTAGTATCATCATCATCATCATCATTTCAGCCGAAAGACGTCCACTGCTGAACATAGGCCTCCCCCAAGGCTCGCCATTCAGACCGGTCCTTTGCCGTTCGTTTCCACCGGATTCCCGCGACCTTCACCAGGTCATCACTCCACCTTGTCGGAGGCCTACCGACAGCTCGTCTTCCGGTGCGTGGACGCCACTCAAGCAGTTTCTGGCCCCATCGACCGTCAGTCCTGCGAGCAATGTGCCCTGCCCACTGCCACTTAAGTCTCGCAATTTTGAAGGCTATGTCGGTGACCCCAGTTCTGCTACGGATAGCTTCATTCCGAATTCTATCACGCAGAGAAACCCCGAGCATAGGTCTTTCCATTGCTCTTTGGGTGACCTTGAGCTTTCTTATGAGGCCCATCGTTAGCGCTCATGTCTCGGATCCATATGTCATCACTGGCAACACACACTGGTCAAAGACTTTTGACTTGAGGCACTGCGGTAAATTGGACGAGAATACACTGCGAAGCTTCCCGAACGCTGCCCAGCCATGTGCTAGTATATAAGGAAATAATTATCAATATATTCAGATTCACAGTTGTACAGATTACTTCTGTGTGTCACTGAGTGTGGACTTCCATTAACCCCTCTGGGGTGTAGTCCACACACACATTTAAAAGAAAATTGTTTCTATGGCTTTGCAACAAGTGTTATTACTCTGTGAATGAATATTTAAAACTATGACATTTAATTATTATTTATATGACTTACCTATACAATGTAAATTAATTTAATAAGGCTTGACATCTAGAAATAAACAGTTTATTTATTTTTTGATTTAACCATAAAAATCTAGTAATATTATGTAACATTGCTATCTTTTAAATTAATTGGTTACGCATAGTTCTCACTAAAAAATTTTGCATGCTACCCTAAGCAGAGTATGGCTGATCTCAATCCTAAGATTAACACCGATATGTAATGTAACCTGTACTCAGCAAATAAATTCATTTCATTTTCATTTCATTTCATTTCATTTCATTTCTCCCTCAACCAACTTCCCCTAAAAGTCAAATCCATGTTAAATCTCAAACAATATTAATACGTCAGTTGTCACAACTGTAATCAGCTTGTGACTTCGCCTAAGACTTAGTAAAGGCTCCATAAACAAGCTTATCAGATCACTCGATCTCGAGATAGTTACTTCGTGAACAGATTGTTAGTTGACAACTCGCCTGTAAACATTAAATGCTAATTAGGTATAGGTAATAAGGTATACAGGTGTCCCACGGCTATGCCACATGAAGGGAAAGTACCTTGAATATTGTAGATGGAACATTTTACTGAAAGAAGATATTATATTAATTTAAAAAACAATCTAAACTGCATTCACAGATATTTAAATAATTTTATGGCTGAACCGGGAATCGAACCCCGGCAAGCTGTGAGTGGAATCGAGCTACTGGGAGTTTTGTCGCTGGTTCACTAAACCTAGCCTAGCTGAGAAGAGTCCAGCAAGAAACTTAGCTAGGCCCGACCTGGGTCGGACTGGCTCTACCCGGTGTGCGGCGGTACCGGGACGAATAGGGACTATATGTGTCAGTGTTGTCGCGATCGCGCGATGGACGTCCCCGCCGGCGGGAATGCCTAAGAAGTAGTCAGACGCAGGGTTGTACACAATAAAACTGGTACTCACCTTTGAACACAAAAACGTTAGGTCTGGATTTCAGACATTATTTTTAAATCATCCGTACATATAATGTATAGAGGGTCCCTACTCGGTGTAGCCTGGTAGTTGTTAAGAACCTATGGGTCAATTAAAATTTAAGGAGTTGTAGTACTTGGTTTAAAGTCACAACAATGACGCTCCACGCCCATTAAGTTCAATTTGAATTAAATGGTGTCGGGACGGGTACACAATCTGTGTCCGGAACCCTCGGTGCGCGAGTCAGACTCGCACTTGGCCGGTTTATTTCTAATTCCGGACTAACCAGACTCAAATTCTAATATTATTTACGTTATTTCAGTGCCACATACTTTTATACTTTTCAAATTATTAAAATACGTATATATTTATAATATGTATTTATTATATGTTATAGTTGTTATATATTTATTTAGTTCTGGTTTTAGCTATAAGTTTCCTTATTGAAAAGTTTTAGTACACTGTGTAAGTTTGTCTATCTCATTCTCCCACTCTACACTCAATCCCTCAAAGGTTAGCTGGAAGAGATCCCTCATAGGGATAAGTTCGCCTTTGTACTCTAATCTTATGTGACATGTATATTGTTTTAACTTGTTATTGTGTACAATAAAGTGCTTACATACATACCCTTTCCAGCTCTTAAAAATTACCTAAAAAAAACTTTGATGGCAAAGGCTTATTATAGGGTTGAGGACTATCTAACAGACAGAAATGCATGGCCCAAACCAAATACCTAAATAGCGTAAAGAGTCTAATATTTTCATTGTATCTAGTTGACACATTTCTTGCAGGAAAGCATATCAAACGATTCGACATGTTTTGTGTTTTTGTGTAACTACACATTGTAAATACCTATTGTTATTTTTTCCTCGGTTTTCTTTCAAATCTCTTTTGTTGTGTACCATTTACATTTACTTAAGTAGGTTAAGTAGTATCATTGTAATAAGCATATTTTGGAGAAAATGACTGACTGTCGAGTTTCTTTCGGCGTTTCTTCTCGGCAGGGGTCTCTTGAGAAATGCTAGTAGTTTTTGACTTGTAAAAGTGCCTTTGCGGTCTACTTGCAGAATAAAGTTCATTTATTTCATTTATTTCATTTATTTACATTATCTATACCTACTAGAATTTTACTGTCAAGCCTTTTGTGGCTCTCCAACTGAAAAAGAATTGAATTCCCAATAGTCAGCCTCCGACGAGTCATAGCCCAAAGGGGCAAAAAGTCTCACCACAATTCAGATACAAACATTCATCGTAATATTCAGGAAAAGGAAAATAGGTCTCTAAACTGTTGGGAAGAATAAATAAATTTGGGCGGGAAAGCGACACTGTTAAAAGCTACGTACGCGGTGAGAGTTACTTGCCAGTCTAGTTACTCGTATCACACAGTTAGAAAACTTTGGATCAAGTCTGTCACATAATGGATAATTAAGGACTTCAAATCACTACATAGTATAAAACAAAGTCGCTTTCTCTGTCCCTATATCCCAATGTATGCTGTAATTAAAACTACGCAACGGATTTTGATGCGGTTGTTTTTAATAGATAGAGTGATTGAAGAGGAAGGTTTATATGTATAATACATGCATCAGAATTGTACCCGTGCGAAGCCGGGGCGAGTCGCTAGTATAGTATAAGATAGACTAGATTCTGATGTACGGTAAGTCAAACGGTGACGTTACATAGCGCCGCTAGATGGCTGTATGATTCGATGTGAAGGTAGGTAAATATAAAACTCCCGTGAGTTTCAGACATATTGAAATATAATAAACGGATCACTCACGTCTTTAAGATATAACACAACATATGAACATGTCGAGCGATATTCGACCTTATAGATTTGAGTGATCCGCTTATTGTATTTCAATATGTAACTCCATTCCGGTCTGTCAGCAGTGCAAATGGTTCTTGGGGTTCTCCCGTAGTTTTAAAGATTTAAGCATACATAGGGATATAGGGACATAGGGACAGAGAAAGCGACTTTGTTTTATACTATGTAGTGATTCCCAATTCATGGTAAAATATAATCTTAGCTTACAGGCGCTTGCAACTCGGGTATGTCACATGCTCGTTTCAATTTGCTACTGGAAACTACTAGAAAGAAAGCAAATTACTTGACCGTGTAACTTGCCCTGTGTGGCATAATTATCCTTAATGTTGTTTGGTCCCTCGTGGGCTGACTCATACTTTCTCACATTTTATGGAAGTTGTATCAACTGTAATTTTTTTTTTTTCAAAGACGCCTCTTATCTTAACTTTATTTCATTAGAGCCTTTCTTATGAAAATAAAGACAACCCAGGGGGGGTTGTCTTGAATAAAACATTTTATTGCGTGTTTGATTAGAGATGGACATTTCCACTTCGAAGTTTCAAACAAGACAGTATTATCTGGTATTAATTAACATCTTTTTTATTAATACCTTTTTTTTTTTTGGATACAACATCTGAGGGGCTAGGATGATCGCTTATATGTCGGACATATAGCATTCGTCCCTCTTGCACTTACATACTTGACAGTAAGGGACGAATGCTATATGTCCGACATATAAGCGATCATCTTAGGGCCTCTGGTATTTAGAATGTATAAAACTTATGGGCCCTGAAACTGCCTTAAGTCCTTAAGTTAGCTAATTTTACTTAACGGAAACATTTGTTTTTTTTACTTTTAAAAAGGAACATATTTGTATTAAAAGATATTTTTAAACTCGCTTGTATCACCCGTAAAACGAACTAGCTAAAAATCCGAGGCACGAGCTATTTTATTCCACTACAGATAAAATTCTCTTAGAAACATTGGGCCTTACGCTCATTTGTGGTACAAGATATCCATAAAACCGAATATTTACTTGAGTTCTTAGAAAATCTTTTTTGAATCATATTTTGTTTCTTTTTAAAAATAAAATAATGTTTCATTTAAGTAAAATGATGTAACATAACGATATAAGTTCCCTCCCAGAGCCCAATACTTTTTTCCATCCTGTCTGTATAGCTACAATAGATACAATGCTTTAGTTTAGATATACTAATGCTGCAATATTTTTTTTATCCATGATGACAACGAAATATCTTACTGCTCTCCTGATTTAAATAACGTTGCCTAAAAACGACTGAAACTGAAATTTCTAATTAATAAACATAAACTCGAACGATTGCACGATTTAATTCTGCCTTCTCCGTTCCATCAGCAGACACCCAGATGGGGGGAACGGTGTCATTCTGTGTCTTTACCATGAATTTGCATGACCGTACTCGTACTGGCTAGCGACTGCGTAAACGATTTAGTATGCCGTTTCTTAGTTCTATTGCGTAACCGCCAGAGGCGCTGTACTTTTGCTCATACAAATTTTTACGCAGTCGCTAGTGAGTACGGTCATGCAAACTCATGGTAAAGGCACTTATGTTGTTAGACTTCTGTTTATTTCACGCAGCGGTTTGCTTCCTTTTTTTTTTGAATTTGACTGTGGCTTTATAGGCCGGGCCCAATAAAGCGATAGGACTGCGCGGTTGGAGAGTAGCCTGGGGAAAATCCAGGGGAAAACCTCCGGCACGACCACGCGTGCTGTTTGGAACACTGGAATACTCTAATACCCTTATTCATAAAACTTAACAAACCCCTGCTAACTAAAATGTTCTTTGTCCCTTTCTCGCAAACGTAAATGTCAAAGTGACAGATAAGGACAAACAAACTTTAGTGGCTAGTTAACTAATATAGGTTTGACAGACGTTTATGAATAAGGGGGTAAGAGTTTGCGCTCCAGTGAGATTGGTTGAGCGGTTCCAACCGAATCTGAGGTGTGAGTGGAATCGAGTTACTGGGAGTTTTGTAGCTGGTTCACTAAACCTAGCCTAGCTGAGAAGAGTCCAGCAAGAGACTCAGCTAGGGCCGACCTGGGTCGAATTGAGTCTATAACTGTGCGGCGGTACCAGAACGAATAGGGAACTTTATGTGTCAGTGTTGTCTCGATCGCGCGGTGGAAGTCCCCGCCGGCGGGAATGCCTAAGTATACGCGTCGTGTCTGAGTTGGACGCCGTAAGCGCAGCGTTCCATCTTTCGATGGATGCTGTGATTACGTCGTCCGGGTCCTTGAGTTTTGGGTGCCTATTAAATAAATAGATACCACTGGGTTGACCTGTGTAGGCTGATCTGCGTGAGCTTCAAGCTGGCTCGTGGAAAGAAGAGTCCAGCAAGAAACTCAGCTAGGCCCGACCTGGGTCGGAGTGAGTTGCTTCCTCTTCTAATGCGAACAGCAAAGGAATGGAACTTGCTCCCGTCTTCTGTATCCAGCATTATAATCCAAGCCTCTTCAAGGCAAGGGTGAATAGTCTATTACTGAACCAGCGAGCTACATCTTAGGCCTCATCATCGCTTTCCATCAGGCGAGACTAAGGCCACCCACTGTTCAGTCATTCATTTAAAAAAATGTAGGTTCCTACACTTTTCTTACCGTCTTGTCTTTGCCACGTACAGTAGTTTTTTATATTTGTTTTAACCAGTCATCTACCGGTCCCTGGGATCCCAGGGATGATAAAAAATGAATGCTGTTGTTTATTTTTTTCACCGGGAGACGAAGGCTTGTGAAGTTTAACATATACAGTAGGCGCTCGATAATGCGGCACCCGATTTTTTTCCTTTATTCCGGATTGTCGGAACTGCCGGATTATCGAATTTGTATAGGAAGTAAAATAGATCCACAGTAAAAGACTATTTTATTATGGTTATGGTATGGCTTCACTTTTAAGGTTAGGCCCGGACTGCCGAGCGAGAGAAACTACTCGAACAATTCAACCCAACCGCTCAGTAGTACGGCGTTCAACTGTGTAAAATGTCGGATTATATGGTTATGGTTATGGTTGTGGACTCCTTTTTTCCGCACTTAGTCCATGTAGGTCGGACCATTGTGCGTGGGTGAATACCAGCTAGGGATCTAGCCAGCCTAACTCCGACCAGAAGCGCAGGATCTTCCTGGTGTCACCGCATGATTCGCGGAGTGACCTCGAAAAAATGTCGGATTATAGAGCGGGCTACCTGAGTCCCAAAGTGCCGGACTACCGAGTGTGCCGGATTGGCGAGCGCCGGATTATCGAGCGCCTACTGTACACTTACACTATGTGTACACTATGTGTAAGTGTGTCGGTAAATAACGTCTAAATATGTCTGTTTACGTCTGTGAATATTGTAAGTACCTAATCTGTAACTTGAATCTTACATCAACACCCATAAATCGAGGTGCGAATCTCCCGAATCTCAACATAAAACAATCGAGCGGATTAAAGTGCCTAGGGGTGTATTAAAGAGACGCCACGTTTCCTGACGAATGGGCAATGTGAAACATAAAACGTCGTTCTAGAGAGACAATTGTACTGTAGATACGACGTTAAAGGGTTTGAACAATTGAATACGACAATGACACTGAGACAGTAACTGGCTCGTTGCTTCGAAAATGTTTTTAGGATTTATTTACTTTTGTATAATTTGTTATATTTGTATAAGTTGTGTTTTAAGAGAGTTCAAAGTTCAAAGTGTTTTTATTTGTGAGTATATGTCAATCTGGACTTGGACTGAAAAAGCAAATGACAGATTTATGTGGAGAAAATTGGAGGAGGCGTTTACTCTATGAAGAGGTCCTTGATAAAAGATTAATAGTTAAGTAAAATTTTACTGAAATAAATTTCACTAAAAATTTTTTTAAGTTAAGGAGTTAAGTGCTTGTACCGTGTAAATTAGGATGGATCACTCACATCCTAATTTACACGGTACAAGGACTTGCATGAGATTTTTATTACTTTTCAGGGTTTGATTTACGCATCACTTTGTATAGGACCCTCCGTATCCATATCGTGTTCAGATGAACAAGATGTATGAAAAAAAATATTTGCTTCAGTCCTTTTCGGCTGCTATGAAAAAGTTGTGACACCTAACTAACATTCATAATATAAAATATGAAAGAGATAAGTACATTAATATTAGAACTGCCCCACGCTAACATAACAGCAACAAGCTAATCATGCCACATAAGGCCATTTTGTAAACGTTCGTTAGCTTGTGGCAGTACTAAATATTAATGTATCTCTTTCATATTTTATTTATGAATATTAAAAAAAATAAAAAAATAAAATGCTTTTATTTCAGACCTTATGATCCATAATAGGTTAGTAACAAGGTATTAGGTAGGTGTTACAACTTTTTCATAGCAACCGAAAAGGACTGTGCGAAAAAAAATTCTTTCATACATTGATTGAGTGATCCGCCCTAGTGTAAATGTTCTTTTATTATTATTATTATTTAATTTGAACTGTTTATTCCATTAAAAATATATTAAATTACACTTCCAAGTTAACCACTAATCATAAATTAAAAAGATTTTATTATTATGAATTATTTAGATACGAAACAGAGTAGATACAAATATCAGAGTAGATACAGATATCTACTCTGTTTCGTATCTAAATAATTCATAATAATAAAACATTGTTAGTTAATTATGGCGGTTGTAGTTATGTAGGTAGGTGTACAAACAGTGTTCTGTTATTTTTTGTCTCCATTTGTAATTTTCTCCCTCATTTCAACATGTTATGTAAGGTGTTAATTTACTAGCTGCAGATATTTTTGCAGTTGATAGTACTCGGTCCCTGGAGTATATTTAATTACGAAACATTATAGCATTTACGATGTGTTTTTGGAGAAAACTGAAAAACAAATTTGCTACGTAAAAACACCCTGTTAATGTGATTACTCAATGAGAATTAGTTAATTAACTTAATGGGTGGATTTACTTGACTAGAAGGGGTTTTAACACGATAGGAAATCCCGTCCTAGTAACATTTGCAAGTTTCCCGCCGAACCATAAGGACATTTAAGAAAAACAATTGTTGACATGAGTGAAATGACAGATAGTGTTGTTTCTTGTCAGTTAAATGCACATGGTGATAATTTTTAGACGAAATTAGATTTAATTTTTTGTTCGGTAAATGAAAACAAGAAAAATATATGAAAAGATTTATTAATTTCTATTGAAGGTTAATTGTTTTAAAGTAAAGTATCATCTGTTAAAATATCTGCAACTAATAAATTAATACCTTACTTATATTATACTTGTACTAAGTAGCCCATAAGTCCTGTTTGTATTTAGATGGTAGTTATATGTATGTATGAGTACTTACATATATTCTATTGAAATATTCCGTTACAGCTCAATCCAATTCCCACAGAACCAATCTCTCCGAGTTACTAGGCAACGAATATACCTACTTACCTTATCGACAATATCCCTTTCAAGTACCCTTAATAGGATGCCAGACCCAAAGACTGTTACATTATTTTATCAAATCAATTTGAAAGGTCAGATGTCAGGGCTGTCCAGTTTTGAAAGGGTCTAGTGTAGGGAAGGAGATTTGGCCCCTGTGAGGAATACTTGAATTAATAATGACAGTTACTCACCGGCTCATACTTAATCGATCAAACTTTAAGCCAGCTATTTGGAACTGTCACAGAGTGAAATATGTATCTAATTCAATATACTTTCAATTATGAATTAAGTTACTTCCTAATTTAAACAGTATATACCGCTTTAATAAACTATATTAATGTAAACAATATACAAATACTCTTTATTGCACACCACATTAATAAGCTATGTAAGTTGATGGCTCTTCTTATAGTCATAGTTAGTATTATAGCTTGTTGATACTCTAATTTTCTGTTTCACCTATTCAAGTAATTTAAATTTTCTACCTTCGTTTCTACTACCCAAAGGTTGTTTGGAAGAAATCCCTTGACAGCGATAATATCGCCTGTTATATACAGGGTGTAACAAAACTAGTGAGGATTCGTTTAAGGACATATTTGGTAACGTGTTCTGATTAGGAGAAAGTAGAAAATTATTTTGAAGGGAATTTTTTTTTGTGGCAGGTCGTCCGAGTCAGCCAAGGCCAAATTTATTGCGTTAAAAAAAATTATCTTCCACTTTTTCTTAATCAGAACACGATACTGCCCTTAAACGGATCCTCACTAGTTTTGTGACAACCCGTATGTATTTGTTTCAAACTCATTCCTCTCCTAATTCGTATCAGCTAAAAGCAATGAAACCACATCTTAGCTACACTCGAGAATGTAATTGAAGACCAAAAAAACTACGATGTATATGTTACTGTCATATGTGTCAAAGTTACTTACGGCGCTGTTCAGATTTAGCCAACCTTTTCCATTGATAATCAAATCATTGTAAATGCTTGTAGATAAGGCAACATATTCACTATAAATAAAAATTACATGTCACAAATAGGGAATATGCATTTTTATAAAGTAAATGTTTTCTCTACCTGATATCGTTCAAAAATATTAAAATATCCCAAAAAAGGAATTATTCGTTTAAAATGTCACAACTCTTTCAGATTTAGTGTGTTAAAAGTTATTAAACGATGTGTGTGTGTGTGTGTTAAATGGCTATTTTAAATTATAACCTAAAACAAAATAAAACCTTTTAGTAATAGACACGGCGACTGCGTCATGACAAAATGGCGGATGATTGTAATTCTAAGGTGAGCTACAAGCTTTTTACCTAACATTTTCTCGAACAGCTAAACATATGTAATATTAAAATTGCATCTAACTTTGTTCACAACTATTTTTTATAGATCGTACCAAATATTATTCTCAAGACTGTTAAGCTAACTCTGCACCACCTGCTATGAATCGTTCTGATTAGATTTCCGCTACCCTAAGGTTGTCTGGAAGAAATCGCTCTTTAGCGATAAGACCGCCTGTTGTTTGCCTCTTCTCATTGTGTTTTTGTACTGTACTGTATCCTTTGATTGAGGTGTGCAATAAAGAGTATTTGTATTGTATTGTTATTCATACCTAAAGTATTACAAATGCTATAACAGTTATTCTACCAAAATCTTGTTATCAACATCCTAGCGTTATCTCGGTACAGTGGCATCCTGATGGATGCCCGGGGTCCGCTACTTAATCCCAAAATTTTGGCGTAGGCACTAGTTTTTACGGAAGAGACTCCCATCTGACTCCAACCCGAGGGAAAACCAGACCTTATTGGAATTAGGCTTGTCAAGTGAGTGGGCTACTTGACTGTTAGAAGTTCTCGAGCCGCCCGAAGGCCTCTAACTTGATTTAACGACTGCTATCATAGACAGCAGACATTAACGGCTTAACGTGCCTTCCGAAGCACGAGAGCGCTCAGTTAATAACCACTCAAAGCGGTCACCCATCCAATAACTGACCTAGGCCGACGTTGCTTAATCTTACGCGGGCTAGATACCTAACGCGGGCGCCGACAGCCGTATAGTCAAGAATGATTAGATTAGATGTTGACGTTAAATTTTCCTCTTGACATTCAGATTTTATTCTAGAAACTGTCTAGATTATACTATTTGTTGTTTTTATTTTACATATTGACGATCTTTTTGTGAATTTATTATACTCTCTTTTGACATACATTACAGTAATTCATGTCTTTTTTTAAATTTCATATGCATCAATAAATTGCTCTGAATAATTAGATTCAATTTATGTAATATATAACTGACGATTCAAAAGTGCTTGTTGCTAGGCCTATTTGAATAAAGAATATTTTGAGTTTGAGTTTGAGTTTGAATCATATATCTGAAAATCAATCATTATTGTTTCCTCGTATAGGCAGAACAGCGTTTCAAAAAACGCGATATTTCTCATTGCACGGCCTTAATGTTAGAAGTGCGTGTATCGCCGCTTTTTTTGAACAATTACATTTTCGAGTATAGATTCTGGAGCGATCTGCTCAGTGAACGAGCGCACCACCCTAACTGACAGACTAATATCTTACCGCCTCCAAACCTATAAATCAATGGTTTTCAAGGGGCAAAGTGGACTTTATTTCCCTCGGTCCAGCCGCGGGCAATTTAAACTCGGAACACACCCGCAAATTAATTATATATTTCAATTTAATCAAAATAACCAATCTCGTAATTGGAAATTTCTATGTATTTGCTTCTCGATTCGCAAAATATTGAATCGGGTCGGAAGTACCTGGAAGTCGTTTTTAATTAATGCTTATTGTTGATATTTATTAATAAATTGCCTCCAAATTAAATAAAGTGATACTTAAGATTATTTTATTTGATTGAGTTTTGTCAAAGTAATCCGTACAAACAGCGACTTTACATGCTAGAAGATTCAAAATAGGAAGATCTCAATTTTTGCTGGAGCAGGGATTGCCTGCCTCGTTTTACTAGACGGCTCTATAAAACACTAGCCACGGAATACCTTCATCCGCGGCCTTTGTATACCTTCCTCCGCGGTCCGTATTGTTTGTTATAATGTAATATTAGACAATTACACATATTTTATAACCTTGTCTTGCAGAATAATACCGGAAGGCTGCATTAAATTCAGAGTGCATTCCTTCCGTTATTGGAGAATTCTGAATATAATCACGCGACGCTGGTTCGCTAAGCATCTGTATTGAAATAATTTGGATAAGTTTAGTGAACCAGCGACAGAACTCCCAGTATCTCGATTCTACACACACCTCATATTAGGTTGAAATCGCTCAACCAATCTCACTGCAGCGCAAACTCTTAGAGTATTCCAGTGTTCCAAACCACACGCGTGGTCATGTCGGAGATTTTCCCCTGGATTTTCCCCAGGCTACTCTCCAACCGAGCACTCCTATCGCTTTATTTGGCCCGGCCTATAAAGTCACAGGTTAAATAAAAAGTACATATATTATGTTCGTAAAACTAATGCTTACTTGAAGTCTGGGATTAGGTACTGAAGCAGAAATGTTAGGAGAATGATGATAGGGTGTATTACATTGATTGTATTTTATTTTTGTCATAAAGTAAATTTCATTACATTCTAGACCCCTGAATCGTCAAAATCTAATAATTACAAAATACAATACAAAATAATTAATATCGATTCTATAACATCATCATCATTATCATCCTAGCGTTATCCCGGTACAGTTGCATCCTGAAGGATGCCCGGGGTCCGCTACCTAATCCCAAGATTTTGGCGTAGGCACTAGTTTTTACGGAAGCGACTACCATCTGACCTTCCAACCCGAGGGGAAACCGTATCTTATTAATAACAATAATGATAATAATGTTTTATTGCAGGCATAAAGAATCCCATATGTCTTAAAAAACTAGCAAAACAAAAATATCTAAACTAAATTAAATTGAATTGAATTTCAATAAAATGAAAAAAAATCATTTTATTGAAATAAAATAAATTATTTCATGAAAAAAAAAAAATAACTACGTACATCATGATTATCACATATATAAAGTTAAAAAAAAACATTATTTCCGGTTCTCGTTGTGATGCACGCAAAGCCAGTGTCTAAAAATGTGACTGTCTGGGTTGTCACTGATAGATTGGAATATAAATTCTATATATCAGTCAAATAAACCGCGCAATATGTTCACACCAGTTTACCCTGTTTTGTGGTAGTCTCATTCATATATATAACACCTTTGATTTTATTCATTATATGTATACTCGTATATTGTACATCTCCAGGACGATATATTTAAGGTATAGTTAAAAAATAAAAGTAAACGAAAAAAGAGTGGATATTGCTTCGGTCGTGTTAGAAGTACACTCATACAACAAAGTCTTTTATTTTATGTATTAATTAGTATTACGTTATTCATGAAATAAACTAATACTTTACGTAAATCATAAATCAAGGTAACTGCTATAAGTCGGCCCACCAGAAATCGCGGCCGGTAATTATGAACGGTCGGGCATTTAATTAACGACATAATTACCATTTTGCCGCAAATTATGACCGATAAGACGGCTGAAGTAGTCTTACGGATTTTAATAAAAGTTTCAATTATTACAGTGTGTCGACAAAGCACATAGTCTTATAGACCGATGTTATGTTCTCTAAATTATAACTCATTAGCCATGATGTGTACATATATTTTTGGACTGTTATCTAGTCACATGTATGTCTTATATGTATTTCTCTGTTCAGTTTGATTATTGTCTGTTTTATATATCTTTCGAAAAAAAGAACTGACAGAAACATTGGTATGCAAAATAGCTTTGGCTGATTTCTGTGTACAAAGCTTAGAGCAACGTAACCCTAACTAGTTAACGCGCACAAAAAGCTTCCAGCAAAAGAATTTTCTGCCTCATCGAGATAAAATGCAACTTAAAAGGGAGCTTTCAAGCCGCTTGTATTTATTAGCCGGCGAAATTGAAACGCAGCGTCTGTTTTCGAGCTTATTCCGAGCTTTTGGTAGCTGCGATTGCAAGTTAGATTTTACAGCTTATGAAACATTCATTTAAATATAACTTAGGTCAAAATAAACATACGGTCACGCTCTTCAATTTTTCACCCAGTTCGCAAAGAAATCTGAATTTCTATGCAATTAAAGTTTGTGAATATTAGCAATTTCAGCTGTGCGTTGAAGAGTCAGCCAGGACTTCTTTTTTTGTAAGGTCGGTAGGTGGGTTTACGGCCTGTTAATTTGATGCGTCAGTTTGCGGCCACTTGGATGAGTTGCTGAACTGAAATATATTCTTGCTTTTTAAATATATTCCCATTCAATAGCTACTGACTAAATGCATACGACTCACTATTTCTTTAGGGTATGTAAAAATTAAATATCTTTATATAATATCTAAACTTCGTTCTACAGAAGGCCGCAAACTGACGCAGGCCGCGTAACTGGCCTAGCGACCCTATTTACTATAAATAAATAAATATTTGGGGACAATCTTACACAAATCAACCAGTAAACAAAGCTTGTACTATGGGTGTACTAGGCCACGATATACTTACTTATATAGATAAATATATACTTAAACACATAGAAAACATCCAAGACTCAGGAACAAATATTCGTGTTCATCACACAAATAAATGTCCTGACCGGGATTCGAACCTGGGACCTTCCATAAGCATTGATCACTGCGCTCTTTTATTCTAAACTATATATATAGAGAAGAAGTCCTGACTGACTGACTGACTGACTCTTCAACGCACAGCCAAAATTGCTAATGTTAGCTAGAGAGATGATTTTTCCAAGTTTATGAATTAATTAATTAATTTATTTAATCTTTATTGCACAAAAGAAACCTTATCGTACAAAAGGCGGACTTAATGCCGTATGGCATTCTTTATCAGTCAACCTTAAGGCGAAGCAGAAAGATTTGTTGGCGGTGCAACTAACAGCTAACGAAACTCAAGTAATGATTTATTTGCTAAAATAATAAATTGCGATTGTACGAATAAGCCGTTTTGACACTAAAACACTAATTAATAAAAAAAAAGAAGCTCGTATTAATGAAAGCAGGATTTCTTGAAAAGGGGGAGCTACGTAACATCAATTTAATGTCGTATGCACTGGTTTTAGCAGAAGCGATTGCCATATAGTTTTAACTTAGACTTTTAAGAATAAATATACTTTTCTTAAACATGCAATGAAATATTGACGTTATGTTCGTTATAACAGGCTGCGTATCACTTTTCGGGTGTGGCGCACAACAAGAGGTCCATAATGGAATTTCATACAACATTGAAGGCCTAGGCCGGCAAAATGATCGTCTTTTGTTTTTTTTAAAGTATCAGGAACTATATCGGGTCCTGTAGACAAGCATATGGGGAATATTGATATGCTACGTGTGTGAAGTCAGCATATCATTTGGTAGAAATCCATGTTTTATTTTTTCAGCAAAAACGGCAGAACTATTGCTGAAACGTATCAGGAACTATAGAACTATGCTGCATGCGAATAGAACTCCAATTATTTTGTGATCTGCTGGAACTTGATATGCTAACTTCACGGACATCCAAAATACGGCGTCGGCCGCCCGCTTCCGCAGCGCATGTTTTTATTATTACGGAGTTCTTAGAATTTCATTTCGAGATTTCTTATAATATTAAAATATCTTTGCATTTTTTGAGAAAATCACTATACAAGCCTCGGCGCTGACAGGGATTGCCGGCCGAGTAGTTATAGATGGACGAGTCTTAACGAGGCCATCTAGAGATACGAATCGTGGTCTAAATTATAATTCGCGGTGTCTGTAATAATGTAATGTATTAAATATTACCTATACTAGCCGGAAATAGTATGAAGTAGGCTGAAGAGTAGTTAAATAAATACTCAACATCGGAACACGATTTTTTCATTCCATGCGCATAAAACACTATAAAGTCAGTTTATTACATCCGCTTGAATAAGGTCCATCAACTAAAACCATTTACATCATAATACAAAGATTCTATTACACAAAAGGTACACAATTCCATCACGGGACACTGGTCTAAAGGGTAGGGTAAATACGCGTAAAACGCATAGCAACGGACCCTTTGGGAAGTCTGCTGAATAAGGCCGTGACGTTTTTAGGATGTTGAGGTTTAGGGTAAAAGGCTTTTATTCTCTGAAATAATTCTATTTATATATTTGCTTCAGTAATAATTGAGCGAGTTTGCGAAGCGCGTCCGTTTCAGCTTGGGCAAAAATAAAATAAATAATAAATCATTTATTGAGTAGCTTATACTATTTAACAATATATAGGATCGTGCCTCTTTTTAAGTATTTGATAATACCTGTATAAAAAAATCGTACGTGTCACCAGTGGGCATCCTTCAGGATGCAATTGTACCGGGATAACGCTAGGATTATGATATTGTGAATTAATTAATTTGATTCTATTTGACGACCGGTTTAGCCTAGTGGGTAGTGCACCTGCCTGTGAAGCTGACGGTCCTGGGTTCGAATCCCGGTCAGGGCAAATATTTGTGTGATGAGCATGAATATTTGTATCTGAGTCTTGGATGTTTTCTATGTATTTAAGTATATTATTATTATATATCTACTGAAATAAATTCATTAAGATCGATTTCTTAAGCATACCCTAACTAAAAAAAAAATCATTAAAACACCGCAACTAGTATCTAACTTTTTAAACTCTATCATTAAGTTAAGTATTAACTACCTAATTTAATTAAGATTAATGTACAACAGTCTGATGTTAGACAACCTTTAACTGTTACACAGTATTTCGTGGATAACGGTGTTGATTGTACATAGAGTACCATCTGTTGTAATATCAATTGTAATATATTATGTACAGTTGTTTGTTGTCCCTAAATAAATAAATAAATAAATAAATAAATAAGTATTTATATCTATTAAATATATCGTCGTCTAGTACCCATAACACAAGCCTTCTTGAGCTTACTGTGGGGATAGTTCGATTTGTGTAAGATTGTCCTCTAATATTTATTTATTTATTTATTATTTATTAGACCCGTTTATACAAACAAATCATTAGAGTAACAATATCTACCTTAAGTCTGAGTGCATTACGAACAAAAAACATAAATCACAACAATGAAACTCCAACATCGATTCCAATGCAATAGCTCAACGTTCCGCCATCCATCTCCGTCATCGTCAGCGAGCAAAAGCGTCCAACAGACATGCCTCGTCTAATGATAAATCCATATTCCATATTTCATATCCATCCACACTTCATTCTCTTCGTAAACGTCGAATTTACGATCAGTGCCCCTACCATGACTTAAGAGAGGTAGGGCATAGCAAAATGTCATCTTGCTCGAATATGGAGCAGCTCAACTGGGGAAGTACCTCCGCCTTGCAGAAGACCACAGCCATAATAATAAAAATAATAATAAAATATATATATATATCTAATCTCTTTCTCTAACTTTAAATACTTTGTCTTGTAGGTACACGTTCGGTAAGTTTTATATCACAATATCATAAAGCACAGATTCAACTAGATTTTTACTGAATTTAGTGGATGGAATCTCGTAGAAGAAAGAACCAGGCCAGAGAGGTAGGGCACAGCAAAATGTCATCTTGCACGAATTTGGAGCAGTCCAACTGGGGAAGTACCTCCGCCTTGCAGAAGACCACGCCATAAAAACATTATCTACTATACAAGTATGTAATGTTGTGTTCCTGGAGGTGAGCAAGGTTGCCAGAGCTCCCGAGGATGCATGAGAGCGAGGGACCTAAATGTGTTCCTTCTGCTGTCAACACAGTGCATCCTCGAATCTTATAAAGGGTCTGCAACGCGCTCGTGACTCCTTTGGAGTTGCGGGCGTCTATAGGCTGCTGTGGCCGCTTACCATCAGGTGGACCGTACGTTGTTTGCCACCGGCGTTGTATAAAAAAAACCATGAGTTTACATGACCGTACTTGCTAGCGACTGAGTAAAAATTTGTATGGGAAAAGTAACAAGTGATACTTTTTATAAGTTTTTCTCAAAACCCATACCCATCCTCGACCGACAAAAAAATAAACAATAGCATTCTTTTGTTCTGTGCCCGAAGATCTCCGGGATGGATAAACAACGGCTAAAGTTTTCTGTCTGACGACCGGTTTAGCCTAGTGGATCGTGCACCTGCCTGTGAAGCTGACGGTCCTGGGTTCGAATCCCGGTCAGGACAAATATTTGTGTGATGAGCATGAATATTTGTTTCTGAGTCTTGGATGTTTTCTATGTATTTAAGTATTTATATCTATTAAATATATCGTCGTCTAGTACCCATAACACAAGCCTTATTGAGCTTACTGTGGGGCTAGTTCGATTTGTGTAAGATTGTCCTCTAATATTTATTTATTTGATTGTCCTCTTATATTGAAAGTTAAGTTTCAGATATTAATTGGGTCATTTTATTTTTCATGACCAGTTTTCTATTACAAAAAAAAGGTATGATACGTATTGAATTAGTGTATAAGAACAGGATTTCGAAATACTACCTAATAAAAGGAATTTATAGGTAAAAATACTTAAATAACATATTGCTGTAAAAGGTGGGTAACACAGTGATAATAACCATTTTTTCAAACAAATGGTGAGACATCCAAGGACCACTGAATTACTCTATTTATGGATACTAACTGTGGTTCGTTAATTACCAAAACTATCAGAAGAGTTACTCAAATTGAACCTCATTCTAAATCTAAATATATAAAAGAAGAAACTGACTGACTGACATATCAACGCACAGCCCAAACCGCTGGTTCTAGAGATTCCAAATTTGGCACGTAGGTTCCTTATAAGGTCTAGGGATGCACTAAGAAAGGATTTTTCAAAATTCACCCCCTAAAGGGGTGAAACGGGGGTCCAAAGTTTGTATGAAAAACCGTATTTATTAAAGTGAGAGACATGAAATTTTGTATATAGAGTCTGTGTTTAAATATATTAATGGCGTATTTCAGCGTTTTTCTAAATTGCTCCACTAAAGGGGTGAAAAGGGGGTTCAAAGTTTGTACGGGGAGAAAATATTTTTTAAAGTGAGATATTTGAAACTTCGTACATAGACTCTATGTTTAAACACAACAAAACATATTTAAGCGTTTTTTGAAATTGCTCCCCTAAAGGGTTCAAAAGGGGGTTCCAAGTTTGTACGGAGAGCAAATCTTTTTTGAAGTGAGAGATTTAAAACTTCGTATATAGACTCTTTGTTTAAATACAACAAAACATGTTTCAGCGTTTTTTGGAATTGCTCCCTTTAAGGGGTGAAAAGAGGGTTCCAAGTTTGAGCGGGGAGCAAATTTTTCCTTTTCTTAAAAATCGATATGGGTGTCATTTTCGAGATTCCTCGGGGTGCCGATTACGAAAATGACATTCATTTTCAAATTAAAGATGGCGGACATTTATTTTTCTTAAAAATCAATATGGGTGTCATCTTCGAGGTCCCTCGGGGTGCAAATTACAAAAATGACATCCATTTTCAAATCCAAGATGGCGGACATTTATTTTTCTTAAAAATCAATATGGGTGTCATTTTCGAGGTTCCTCTGGGTGCCGATTACGAAAATGACACTCATTTTCAGATCAAAGATGGCGGATATTTATTTTTATAAAAAACGATATGGGTGTCGTCTTCGAGGTTCCTCGTGGTGCCGATTACGAAAATGACATCCATTTTCAAATCCAAGATGGCGGACATTAATTTTTCCTAAAAATCGAAATGGGTGTCGTCTTCGAGGTTCCTCGTGGTGCCGATTACGAAAATGGCATGCATGTTCAAATCAAAGATGGCGGAGATTTATTTTTCTTAAAAATCAATATGGGTGTCATTTTCGTGGTTCCTCGGGGTGCAAATTACAAAAATGACATCCATTTTCAAATCCAAGATGGCGGACATTTATTTTTCTTAAAAATCAATATGGGTGTCATTTCCGAGGTTCCTCTGGGTGCCGATTACGAAAATGACACTCATTTTGAGATCAAAGATGGCGGATATTTATTTTTATAAAAATCGATATGGGTGTCGTCTTCGACGTTCCTCGTTGTGCCGATTACGAAAATGGCATGCATTTTCAAATCAAAGGTGGCGGATATTTATTTTTCTTAATTATCAATTTGGGTGTCATCTTCGAGGTTGCTCTGGGTGCCGATTACGAACATGACATCCAATACATATCTGCATGCAGGTCAAACTGAGAACCTCCTTTTTTGTAGACGGTTAAAAATTACTCTTAGTACGCGGGCGAAACCGCGGGAAAAAGCGTTGAAACTTTGTATAAAGACTTTCTGTTAAAATACATTAATGGCGTATTTCAGCGTTTTTCTAAATTACTCCCCTAAAGGGATGAAAAGGGGGTTCAAAGTTTGTACGGGGAGCGAATCTTTTTTGAAGTGAGAGATTTGAAACTTCGTAAATAGAATCTTTGTTTAAATACAACAGAACATATTTCAGCGTGTTTCTAAATTGCTCCCCTAAAAGGCTGAAAAGGGGGTTCCAAGTTTGTACGGGGAGCAAATCTTTTTTGAAGGGAGAGATTTAAAACTTCGTATATAGACTTTCTGTTTAAATACAACAAAAAATTACTCGGCATTTTTCGAAATTACTCCCCTAAAGGGAAGAAAAGGTGCTTCCATGTGGTTTGTACGGGGAGCACATCTTTTTTGAAGTGAGAGATTTAAAACTTCGTATATATTATAGACTCTGTTAAAATACAACAAACCATATTTCAGCGTTTTTTGAAATTTCTTCCCCAAAGGGGTGAAAAGGGGGTCGAAATTTGTACGAGAAGCAAATCTTTTTGAAATGAGAGATTTAAAACTTCGTATATGGACTCTGTTTAAATACCACAAAACACGTTTCAGCGTTTTTGGAATTGCTCCCCTAAAGGGGTGAAAAAGGGGTTTCAAGTTTGTGCGGGGAGCAGTAATATGGGTATCATATTCGAGGTTCTTCGGGGTGCCGATTACGAAAATGGCATGCATTTTCAAATCCAAGATGGCGGACATTTCTTTTTCTTGAAAATCGATATGGGTGTCATTTTTGTTGTTCCTCGAGGTGCCGATTACGAAAATGACAACCATTTTCAAATATGATGACGTTATATCATGGATATACGGTCATTTTTTTCCTAAAAATCGATATGGGTGTCATCTCCGAGGTTCCTCGGGGTGCGGATTACGAAAATGACATGCATTTTCAAATCCAAGATGGCGGACATTTATTTTTCTTATAAATCGATATGGTTGTCATCTTCGAGGTTCCTCGGGGTGCCAACTATGAAAATGACATCCATTTTCAAATCCAAGATGGCGGAAATTAATTTATCTTAAAAAATTATATAGGTGTCGTCTATATGGTTCCACGGGATGCCGATTACGGAAATGACATCCATACGTATCTACATACATACATACAAACATACGGATCAAACTGAGAACCTCCTTTTTTGTAGACGGTTAAAAATTACTTTTATTACGCGGGCGAAGCCGCGGGTAAAAGCTAGTAACAATACAAAAATATGAAGTGTGGGCCGAGTATTCCAAATTCTGCATTTTAAGAAGTGTCTGAAAATTATGTACATGAAAAAGTAGAATGGCCCATTAACCTTATTTTTCACTTGAAACTTTGCAGTCCATTTTATCATCATCAAAACTTAAGAGCTTCGCTCTTGTTGGTGGAGTAACCGCCACTCTTCTCTATCCATTGCCAGTTTCTTGACTTCCCCATACGACTCGGCAACTTCCTCCCTCACTTGGTTAAAGTAAGTCAGTCTAGGTCTTCCTCTTCCTCCCCTGCCTTCAATTTTGCCCTCTAAGATGTTTAAGAAGAAACTGTTGTGCCGTATCAGGTGTCCCATCATCCTGCCTCTTCTATTTCCATTTTATCAATGTACAATAATTTGTTTTTTTTTAGGCTCGGTTTTATAAAAATCCTTTAGACCTTATGTCGGTTTGTTATGTCAAAAAATGTACAGAGTTACTGAAATTTGATCTGACATTTGGTCTAACGGACCAAACCCGGCCTTAGTGTCTTAAAAAGAAAAGAAAAGTTCTAGATAAGTGTTAAGTCACACAGTAAATAGCATAAATAGATGTATATTATTAACTGATAAGGACCCTTAAGTAAGTGGTATACTACCTCTAAATAAGTGGCAGCTACTCCGGTTACCAGGCGCCACTGAAAATCAGCGCCACGACTTAATGCCTAATAGCTTATTTCGTGGCACCAAGCTGAGTGGCGACCATTTTAGCATATATTAGTTGTATTTTAATTTTCCTTTGTTTTATTATTATTTTAAAATTGTATATGCTAAATAAATATGTTTTCTTTCTTCTTTCAAATTCGTTTAGACACCTTGTATATAGGCGAATTATGTGTCAGATAAACAAGGCCTTAGACTGCAGGAAATAAAATTGCGGCCTAAGGTATTTTCCTTCCCCTACATTAGCCAAGTTCCAGACAAAGAAAAAGCGACATTTACGACCGGTAGAATTTAAATTAACGAATTTCCCTAAGCCATAAAGCTTCTTAACAAATGCGAATATCCAACCAAAAATAGGAGGTACTTGAAAATGTATTGAAAAACTGGGTCGAGGTACCTATACATTTTGTGTTCTCTATGATCCTTAAACTTGGTCAAGGATCGAGTAATTTTCCTAAAAGGGTTCTCAGGATACTGATATCTTGAAATGAGATATAATGTGTCATCTGCTGTCCCTCATCATTTGTTTATCACTGGCTTGTGTAACCGAAACGTTATCAATGTGTTCTAGCTTATACTGCCTTAATTTGGCGCCAATGTATATACGAGTACAGCATTTCATTTCATTTCATTTATTTCATTGCAAGAATGTAGTTTACAAAACAAGGTGTTATAGATACTAAACGTCCAATACATTCTGCTTTAATAAGCATGTTAGAATTACATTTTGTATATTACAAGTCGTCAAAATTAAATACATTGATAAACAATTAAATTAACGAATGAGAATGTCAACAGGGTCAAAATAAAAAATTGATAAAAATAAAAATAGAATTCGATAAAAAGTCAAGGTAAGAATAAAAATAGAATTAACATTAATTAAACATAGCTAGTGATCAATACAAGTCAACCTTATAATTAAAATAATCATTAATATTATAAAAACTATTTTGTAATAGCCACTTTGTGACATGATTTTTGAACATAGTAATGGGCAATTCCATATGACACGATTAATTATGAGTAGTCCGAATTGTGCCACATCCATATCAGTCTTCTGAAACATCTCAATGGGGGCTATCGCTTATGAATTCGCCGCTAGAGGCGCTAATGTAACGTGAGGTTTCCGAAATGTGAAATGTCACTCTTTATGGTTGCGCTACGCGGGTTAATTTGTAATTGGAACAATATGGTGACTATTTTGCAATACTTGAGCTTGATTATGGCAAATATGAGTTACGGGTCAATGACTGTCAGTGGTTTGATACAGTTTTGTCTTTCAGAAAATAATGTCCTTTTTTTTCGAGCAAAACGGGACTGCGCTACAATGCGGTATGTTCGATATTTTTACGGTATGGTTTTAAGGTATTAAATATGGTTTAAATGTAAACTTCGTTCTCATGCCCATAATAATCAACAACAGTTTATGACAGATGGACTTTACTCGACAGTGGCGCCAACTGGCGAGCACAAAAACGATAACTCTCACTGAGCCAGCTTATCATAAGTGCGTCTCCCTTGGTGATTCGCCAACCCTCCTTCTACCTAATCCTCTTTCTACGCTGGGGCCCGATTTGACACCTAATCTCTAGATTAGGTGTATGAACTAGTTTTACCATTGTTGGAAAACGCAGAGGGAACTGCCGCTGGGAAATATTCTTCAATTAAAATGCTTCATTGTCTCGAGACTCACT
Source organism: Epiblema foenella (assembly GCA_963556455.1). Classification (NCBI taxonomy): domain Eukaryota; kingdom Metazoa; phylum Arthropoda; class Insecta; order Lepidoptera; family Tortricidae; genus Epiblema; species Epiblema foenella. The sequence goes on from OY747111.1 coordinate 18,675,262, forward strand.
TTTATTTCCATTTTTGGGTTTTAACACAGAATTACATGTTGATGGGCAAGCTAACAAACGACGACAGCGGAAACATAGACAAACGTTAGTTTTGTTTTTTATGGTATATGACCACTGACTATAGAGTCACTCGCTACGGGTGTGTTCGGATTCACAACAACCATTAAAGGGCAATTTTTTTATATTATTGACGATTTTTATTATTGGTTAGAATTTGATGAAAATGGATACGTTGAAAGAGCTCCTAATTTTATACAAAATATGCATAATATCATAATATGTAGGGTACACAATTTTTTTTCCTGAACTTTATCCACTGAGTTAAGACAATTCCGAAAGATTTTTTAATCAATGGAAAAATCTGAAATAAATGTTATTCATTCATTGCAGGCTAAACTATTATTGGACAGGCAGTACATTTCTATAACAAAATCCCTAAGAATATAATTGACTTACCAGATCATACATTTAAGAAACTTGTAAAACTGAAATTAACTGAAAAATCTTATTATAACGTGTCGGAATATCTAACAGAAAAAGATGTATGGAATAATTGTAAATTTTAAGTTGACTAATTAGCTATTATCAATAGTTTTAAGTTGAAAATGTGCAATAATTGACGGACATAAGTGTATCAATGTATACCTACATGGGAAATAAATTGAATTGAATTGAATTCATTAGACCGGTTTCCTCACGATGTTTGGTTCCCCGAAAATTTAAGGTGAACAAATCAAATGACATTTCGCAGTGGCTATCTTAATATTATGTACAGAATGCCGTGAGGAATGCCAAATATTTTAATAGTGTATTCCTGACAATTTTTGGATATTAAAATGCCGTACAAAGTTTGCTCGATTCGGTCCAATTTTTGAATGTTAACAATTATTATGTAAATTATTTTATGTCAAAACACTAGTAGGTTGTGACATAAAATAATAAATATAAAAATTGTTAATAATTACATAATGTCATAGCGGCCGTAATAATTATCTTTTTTATGGTTCGTTTTAAGTGATGTATTCAAACAAAATGACAATACTTCTTGTTTTAAATACAACAATGCCATAAAATCACAAAAAATGTAAAAAAAAAGTTTTTTTGCCAAATTTGACCTAAGTTCGTATCATATATACTCCTTATGTCATTAGGAATATGTGGTTAAAATCTTTCGCATTCATCACGGGCAACCTATATTATAGTCTCTATATATATAAGCCATAACGTAGGTGTTCAGCCCGCTCTAATTACAAGCATTAGCCCGGGATTGATGCCCGAGTTTTCCCGGGGTTTTCCGGGACGCCAGTTGTTGACGAAAAAATGCTAATGATCGGAATTAGTGTTCCGAATGAATTATGACTCTTATAAGTACGGAGGTTAAGTTCTTTTTAAGTATGAGTAAGTGGTTGGTGGTTACAAGCGGGCCTATGTATTAGTATGTATGTTTGTGGAAAAAAACGGGATACTGTAGATGTAACTAGCATTATACAGTACCTCCAGTATAAGTGTTTTTCTAAATAAAACATAAACGAACGCGTTTGCGTTTAGTATTAATTTGTATAGCAAAAATTGTTACCACCTTAGGCCACCAGAGGCGCTGCTCGCGTTGCCATACAAATGAGACTAAACGGAAACGCGTTCGTATGTGTTTTGTTTCGAAAAAACTTATACTGGAGGTACCTACCATAACCATAACCTCAAAAGCAAAGAGCGTAAAGATATAGTCGACATGTCTATTGAACGGCAAATTGAACTCTCTTGTATTGAGCTGGAACAATTTATAATTGTATGCGTGTACAGACCCCCGTCAGCGGACTACACTTTATTCGAATCCGTTATGGATGAAGTGCTGGCTAGTGTCTTTAAGAGCAAAAAGTGTATCATTGTGTGTGGTGATTTTAATGTTAATTTATTAGAAAAATCGCCAATGTGTGTGAGTTTAATAAATACGTTCAAGTCTTTTGACCTAGTGAACTTGTTTTGTGAGCCTACTCGAATTACAGCAACTAGTGCTACGTGTATTGATAATATTTACAGTAACAAGGAGGCGATAGTTAAGTCTATCATAAACACTTTAAGTTCTGACCACTGCGGGCAACTTGTTACCTTCAGCGGGAAAATCGACGAAGCGCCTTGTGGCTTCATGTGCAGACCTATTTCAGAAAAACGCCTCGACCTATTTTGTCAGAATACTGCAAAAAGATTATTTCATCTTTCATTTCCCCAGGAAAACCCCGACTATATGTGTTCTGTTTTGCATGATTGTATAAAAAAAGAATTTGACAAATGCTTTAGTCCTAAGAAAATTCAAGGCAAGTCCAAGGTTAAGTTTAGCGACTGGGCTACACCAGATATTCACGAGAAGAGACGCCGACTCTATGACTTATATGATTCGAGAACTACGGATAAAAGACCGGAATTTCTAGAGTATGTTAAAAACTATTCCAAATCTTTTAAGAAAGTATGTGTCGCCGCCAAAGCTGATTACTTGTCCAAAAAAATACAAAACTCTAGTGATAAGGTCAAGACTGTATGGCAAGTAATAAGCAATGAAACTGGAAAAAGAAAGATTAAAGATCCGCACTACAGCCTACGTATCAATGATACTCTAGTAAGTTCCGATCTCGATGTAGCGGATCAATTTGAGCGGTTCTTTTCCAATATACCCATAGACACATCAAAGTCTTTAAATTCATCGCCAGACGCTGCTGAAGTATTATTGAAAGGAAATGTAGTGGAATGTACGGAAATCTTTAGTTTCAATTATGTGACTCCTATCATTGTTACCAAAGCGTTTAGATCATTGAATGTCAAGAAAACTGAAGATCTTTGGGGGCTGTCTGTCAAAGTATTACATTCCATAATAGAATTAACTGCTCCTTATATAGCTGATATCTTTAATAGAAGTATTGATACTGGAGTTTTTCCTGACTTGATGAAACATAGTAAAATTATCCCGTTGTTCAAATCAGGAACGAAATCAGACCCCACAAACTTCAGACCTATCTCAATACTACCGGCATTAAGCAAAATTTTCGAGAAACTTATCCTTAATCAGCTTCTATCCCATTTCAATCGTAATAAACTGCTGAACAGTAAGCAATTCGGATTTACTAGAGGCCGTTCCACCACGGATGCCGGTGTGGTACTCATTAAACATATTTTTGATGCCTGGGAAAAGGCTCAAGATGCTGTTGGAGTTTTCTGTGATTTATCAAAAGCATTTGATTGCGTTGATCACGAAAATTTGATCAGAAAACTTAGGCACTATGGGATAAAGAAGAATGGAGCGCTTGATCTCGTTTCATCATATTTATCGAACAGAACACAGCGAGTAGTCATCAATGGGACCTCGTCAGCAGGGTCAAACGTTGCTCTTGGAGTACCGCAAGGATCCATCCTAGGACCGTTCTTATTTTTAGTGTACATAAATGACTTACCAGAGCTTGTGCAGGGTAGACATGATATAGTTTTATTTGCAGATGACACTTCTCTAATTTTCAAAGTGGATAGAAAAGAGAAAAGCTTCGACTGTATTAATGATGTATTATCCACTATTGTAAATTGGTTTACAGCCAATAACCTGCTTTTAAATGCAAAGAAGACGAAGTGCATAAAATTTATTTTACCCAATGTTAAGCACATAAACAACTCAAAAATTAAATTAAAGGGCGAAATTCTTGAATTCGAAGACAAAACTGTGTTTTTGGGAATAACCTTAGATTCAAAACTTCAATGGCATGCACATATAGCCACATTAGCAGGAAAACTTAGCTCCGCAGCCTATGCAGTGAGGCGAATCAGGCAGCTGACAAACGTCGAGACAGCAAAATTGGTGTACTACAGTTACTTCCACAGTGTTATGTCATATGGAATCCTGCTGTGGGGGAAAGCGGCGGATATCCAGACTATCTTCGTACTACAAAAACGAGCAGTGCGTTCTATTTATGAACTAGGAGCTCGTGCTTCCTTAAGAGAAAAATTCAAAGAGGCAAACATTCTCACTGTAGCTTCTCAATACATTTTTGAGAACATTATGTATGTACGGAAAAATCTCCATGAATTCAAACTTAACAGCGAAGTCCACGACTACAACACAAGAAGTAAAAACAAGCTCGCAGTGGCAGCCTGTCGTCTCCGTAAAGTTAGCACGTCCTTCGTGGGGAATTGTATACGCTTTTATAATAAAATACCTATGGATGTAGTGAATTTGCCCTTCAACAGATTTAAGTGTCACGTTAAAAGTCACTTGGTAAGCAAGGCGTATTATTCCGTCAATGATTTTTTAAACGATCAAGAAGTTTTTAAGCCAGTTGTCTAATTTACTAGAATTAGTAATGGTTTATAATGTAGACATGTATAATTACAATTTTAGTCTGGATTTTTACTGATCTAAAATCATTTCATATACATTTGAGCACATCATGAGGTATCTCATTGTATTCGATATTTTATTATTAAGTATTACTTTGATTATAAATGTCCTGCAGCTTGAATATGTCATGCTCGCCTAAAGGTCTTTGCTTACGGTGGCGTCGTTGATCGGGTCGCAACCTTCCCTAACATATGGTCGAGGGAGGCGATGGCTGAGATACGCGTCATACTCGTGAACGGGTGCCGTTTGTGGGGTCCGGTCTGTTCATGTTTGCAAGGACTAGTAACTTCGTACTAGTGTTCAGTGGAATTGACATGATGAGAGACTTCGCTCTGTTCTCATTTGATTTTATTTTTAGACTGACGCTCAGAGACCTTATACATCTCTGAGGATATTTATTTAATAGATTTTATTATTTTCATGTTGACGTGTTATAGATATAGCTCAACATATTTTATTATGATTAGTGTACTTACTTTATTACATTTTATCTTGACGCTTAGAGACCTTATACATCTCTAACAAATCTCAATTGTAATTAGTTTCTTATTCTTATTTTTGACATGTAACACTCCATTTAATTAATGATACTTTGATTATTGTATTATTTTTATTTGATGTACCTAAATAGATTTTGACTTGTAAAAGTGCCCTTGAGGCCTATTTGCAGAATAAATGTTTTGATTTTGATTTGATTTTGACCTATAGCTAATACAGATTTGCGTCATTTTTACTTTCAACCTAGCCAGACTTTATAAACTTAAAATAAAAATAAATAAATAAAATAAATATTAGAGGACAATCTTACACAAATCGAACTAGCCCCACAGTAAGCTCAAGAAGGCTTGTGTAAACTTATTTTTAAATTGACTGTGGCTTTATAGGCCGGGCCCAATAAAGCGATAGGAGTGCGCGGTTGGAGAGTGGCCTGGGGAAAATCCAGGGGAACCCGCCGACACGACCAAGCGGCCGGTTTAAACACTGGAATACTCTAAGAGTTTGCGCTCTAGTGAGATTGGTTGAGTGGCTTCAAACCGAATCTGAGGTGAGATTATATACGTGTGCATCCAAGATGGCCGGAAAACCTCACTAAGACGTGACACGAACGTCTCAGATTCATGTATGTATATAAATACTTTATTGTACACAAGACAAGTAAAATAAATTAAACAGAAAAAAAACAGATCAATCATGTACAAAGGCGAACTTATCCCTGTAAGGGATCTCTTCCAGTTAACCTTTGAGCAATTGAGTGAAGAATAGGAACCAAACTGTAGACAAACCAACACGTGTACAAAGATGTATTTATATAAATATTATAGATATACAACTACACATTAATAAACATATATAACATTCATCAGACTCAGATTCATCTAAGCAGTCTAGGTCAAAAGTATACTTACGAGGTGTTTTATACTCGTAACTGCTACAAATGGTGCATTCCAAGATACAGGCTCGCCTAGTTTGGACTGCACCAGAAATCCCGTGTAACCTGTTGTATCTTTGTGTTTGAATCAATAAATTTACTCTTTACTCTTTATGTACTTCCTCCAGACTTTTGTAAAAATGAAACTTGCCAAAGCCATTTGCTTTCAGCTGATCGTAAAAAGAGTTTTACGTGACTTTGGTTCACTGTTCCGCCTTAACTGTCGGGAAAATGACGAAGATTTCCAATATACGAATTTAATACCCGCAGCTAACAACTATTACGGCAAAAGAACTCGAAGTTACTTAACACCACGCATTTTCAATAGCATCTTTCCAGAACATGATTGTAGTAGCAAACACGTCTTCAAAACTAAATTGAAAAAATTTGCTAATAGATACCCTCTAAATACATATTTTATGTTAGGTTTTAAGGTAAATAGGTACATTAATTTGTTAAGAGCATGAGTGCATTACTCGCCAATAAACGTTGTGTTTGGCGAACGGATGTTAATATAAAACTGTATCTAACTTTTTTCGTAAATATATTAATTAAAAAAAAATGGGACCGATTGGAGGGTGCGTCTGAATCATATGATATTTATAGTTAGCTTTTTAGGTACATTTTTAGGTTTATAGGTTTTTAATAGGTACATTAGTGACGAAACTTGCAAAGTCTACATCCGCTAAGAAATTCAATCAATCAAATAATTTATTCTTTAAACACAGTTACAGCGGTGTAATTGATATTAAAAATATGGTCCAACTGTGTTTTGTCATAAGACATACAAACATTTAAATGTTATTCAAAAAATCGTTGTACAAAAGTAAAAAATAGTCAGTTTTATTCTACGATTTTGTTCACATCGTAGGACAAACATATATTTGACACATCCGCAATCGTCGGCCGGCACGGAACGCATGAAATCTTCAAAACTGTGAACCTCATGAATAGTGATGCAAGTTATCTGGAGAATGTTTATGGACCTAAAACCTATGGATGTGAGTGGAACCCGTTTTTCTTAGCCCAATGCTTATTGTCGTAGTTCAAACATTGAACAAATTGAAAGCGGTCAATAGATTTAATTTTCGAATGTACATGTGAAGATGTGAAGTTCCCAACCCGCTCTGGTACAGCGTCGGATCTACCAACTTGCCCGATCCCACTCATCATCATCATCATCATTTCAGCCGAAAGACGTCCACTGCTGAACATAGGCCTCCCAAGGCTCGCCATTTAGACCGGTCCTGTGCCGTTCGTTTCCACCGGATTCCCGCGACCTTCACCAGGTCATCACTCTACCTTGTCGGAGGCCTACCGACAGCTCGTCTTCCGGTGCGTGGACGCCACTCAAGCAGTTTCTGGTCCCATCGACCGTCAGATCCCACTCAATTATAAGAAAGTGACGCATAATCCTCCCTCAAAAATGACTCTTTAAAAAACATTCAGTAAAAATCTTATGAAAAGAAAGTGAGCCGAAATTTGGAAGGATTTGATATATGATATAACTGAGCCGTCTTGGTTCATGTGTGAATCAATATCCGATCCGACTGTCCGAGACAACAAACATGAATAATTTATGGTCAGTATCCAAACCCCTTTTGAGAAAACATCTTTTGTCATTTCACGATTTCAAATACGGTATTTAACACCGCTAGGGTCGGTAGGTTTACGCCCTGTTAATTTGATTCGCCATGATGCGGCAACTTGTCTGAGTTGATGAACTGAAAGGATATTTTCTTGCTTTTTTAGTATATTCCCATTCAATAGCTTCTAATTAAAACGCATACGACTCACTATATCTTCATGGCATGTAAAAATGTAAATATCTTTAATTAAAAAACTTCGTTTATATTTTTAATTTATTAGTTTTACGTTCTAAGTATTAACTCTAAAGTTACAAAAATATTTATGCTATTACCCTTAAATTGTGTAACTGCGTTCAACCCTCGGCTGCGCTATAGAAAGCAAAAGAAATCGTTCTTAAAAAATCATAATCATTACTCCATACTTACTCTTTATTTTTTTTTTCTTTCTTATTTTTTTTTTGGAGAAAATGACTGACTGACGAGTTTCTTTCGGCGTTTCTTCTCGGCAGTGGTCTCATGAGAAACGCTAGTAGTTTTTAACTTGTAAAAGTGCCTTTGCGGCCTACTTGCAGAGTAAAGTTCATTTATTTCATTTATTTATTTCATTATTTCATACCACCATACCAAGTTACCAAAACCGAGTAAAATACTGTATTAGGTCCAAAAGTTTAGTCTTGAGACCATTAACCTGTATAGATGTTCTTCTGTTTTGCGTTTGCGACGACGTGCAAAGCTTTATGGATGTCCCATTACAAGCACGGGCCCTAAAACCGGTTTTTACGTTTTGTTAAGTTTAAACTCTACTTAGCGATTCCCGTCACGTAGTGAGGGGGCAAACAGATGCCCGTCGGTTTACGATTCGTGCTGTGCCGACTTTCCGATTGTTTACAGTTTTCGCATTCCTGTCTACAATATTCAAGACGCGGTAGCAATTTATAATTCGGTTTTATTATCTCAACAACGTAAATAACTCTGCCGTCCTTAAACTAAAAGGACGTTAAAGGTTCATACGACCTTTTTCAGTTAACGACACATGTGGCATGATGTCTAGGACGCTGGCGGCATTATCTCTTTGCACCGCAAGACTTATACGCTGTGCAAAGAAGGACCAAGCCCTGTGGTCGCCTAAGACGCCTATTAAACGTCCAGACACCTCCTTAATGAATTTCTTTGTGTCGGACGACCAAAGGCCCAAGGTCTCCACCGCAAGTGCCACGAACTCGTATTCATTCGACAGAAACGCGTACTTGCGGTTTAGACACCAACAAGTGTGGGAACGAGATACAATGTGTACTCCTGTCCCTCATCGCGTATTATTTGTCACCGGTCTGTGTCACCGAAACATCATTAATGTATTCAAGCCAGATTCAGATTCAGATTCTTTATTGCATTTATGTTGTAACAATTAGGTCTTAAAGTTAGGTGTAGTTCTAAACATGAGCTCTTTCGAGCATTGCAATATACAAACTAAACTAATAGGAGCTAAGCCATTAACATTATACAAATTATTATCATTATTAATATACTATTTAAATTACATCATTATATCATTACATAATATTTTAATTACATTATTGCCATATGTATGTACTTAAGAATTAGATTTAGAAGTGTGTAAAAGCACAGTCAAATTTTTATTATAATTTTAACGGTCTCTAAAAAAATCGCTTATTGAATAGTAAGCCTTTTCTAATAGAAAACTATTTAAATCTATTGGCTTATTTAAATTTGGCGCCAATGTATACACAGCACGACTAATTATGAGATGTCAGAATTGTGCTATATCTATATCAGTCTTCTGATACATCTCAATTTAGTCAGCTTATCATATGCCCGTCCCCTTTTGTGATTCGCTAATCCTCCTTCTATCTAATCCTCTTTCTACGGCAATGTGGGTATTCCGCTTTACGTAACACAGAATTAACATCCAGATTTCCCCCGATATATTATCAAAGTTTATATTAGAACATACCCCGCTTGATACATTCCGTACTTCAGTTATTCATTTGTAGTATCTTTAAGAGAAACTTAACGATCGTTGAAATATGAACCGTATTTCTTGTTATTAACGCTGTTTTTTTCATGGATTTGATATAAAAGGGTTTGTCAGTCGGCAGTGCGTGAAAAGGCGTTGACAATTGAATATTTGTTCAGTTGTTTATGTGTTTTGTTAATTTGTTCGGAAAGAACTTTTCATAAGTAGATAGCCTGTGTTTTGTTAATTTTCATCGCTCATGTTGAGAAAGAATTTTTTAAAAGTAGGGGTTGAAAGTCGCTTTTTCTACTTCAGGGTGGCAGGATTTTTTTTTAATGTTCTAAAGGCCGCGGGCGCGCGTCCGCCGCACGCGCGGCCTGCTGGTTGCTGCAGCGCATGTTTTTATTACTGAATCCACTTTTATTTCTCGTTTATTTTCCTCATAGTCAAAAGTAGTGAAAATAAATAAATAAGTAAATTTTTAATTAATTATTATGGCTGACACTATTTTATACTTACTATTCTATAGCAGTGTTATATATAATTATTTATTTATTTATTTATTTATTTATCGACACTTACAACTATTTTTACAGGCTTAGCCTAAGACAATAGTGTAACTACTATTTATATGCTACTACAAAAACTATTTCTCTATGCTAGCACGCTTATAACATAAAATACACAACGCTGTTCTTGTGAATTCATTCAGAGAACACGAAAATAAATCAATGTTTTCCGCTATGAGGTTGAGGGTACGCACTGCACGCGTCATCGGCGCCCTGCCGAGCAGGTTGGTGCGCCCGCGCGGCTCGGCCAGCAGGCGCGGCCGGAGTCTACGCCACACGTACCTATCTGGAACACTCATACTTACACAACTCAATACATTATTGTTATATATTTTACCCCTAATTAATTTGAATAAGTATGTTGTCAGACTTAGCTCTCTACGTACCCGCAACTCGTTGTACCCCACCATACCCAGTACAAAAAGAGTTGGATACATTAATGGGTAAAATGGATACACCCCATACTTCCTCAAATACAAAAATCGTACGAATTTGTTCTGTATACGTTCCACCATAAGATTATATTTGGTTTCATGTGGAGCCCAGATGGCTGCATTACATTCGAGGGTACTCCGGACCAACGCATTATATAACGCGATAATCGCTCCGATACAATAAAAGCCATGAGAACGACGAAGAACAAATCCGAGCGTTCTATACGCCTTTTTACACGTATTGACGATGTGATCGCGAAATCTTAGATCGGAGGTGAATTTTACTCCCAAATCTTTTACTTCCGACACTCTTTTTAATTTCATGGCGTTAATTTCGTAGTCATTTAGAATGGGGTTGTGTGATCGAGTAAATGTAATAGCCAGGCACTTTGATGTATTGAAAAATAACTTATTAGCTTCGCTCCATGAAACCACTCTATTTATATCGCTTTGGAAACGAACGCAGTCCGACGTATTACTTATAGGTAAAAACATTTTTAAATCGTCGGCAAAGAGTAAGCAACCTGAATTTTTGACAACCTGTGGTAAATCATTGACCATAATTATAAATTGCAATGGGCCCAGGTTGCTTCCCTGACTTACTCCTGATCTGACGAAGTACTGTTCTGACCTGTATCCCGCGTAATCAACAAATTGCCGTCTGTCACGCATGTAGCTTGCAAAAAATTTTAATAGATGTGGGGTAAAGCCGACGCCGGCTAGTTTACGGAGCAGGATATCGTTATCAACGACATCAAATGCTTTCCGAAAATCAAAGTAAGCGGCGTCAACCTGACCCCCACTATCCACTTCCGGAATAATCTGAGTTACATAACTAAGCAAGTTACTGGTCGTACTACAGCCCGGGCGAAATCCATGCTGTGCGTCCGACAATTGAGACCGCAGTTGATTGTAAATAGTATTTTGCAACGCTGATTCGAACGCTTTAGCAGGGGTAGACAGAACTGCGACCGGCCTGTATCCCTCTACACCCTCACCCCCTCCTTTCGGGACTGGGACTACCCGGGTCGTTTTCCACAAGTCCGGAAACACTTCGCTCTTCAAGCACATATTGTAGATGTGCAATAGCGGCTCGGTAGATGTGCATTATATGTTATATGTATGTATATTTTTATGTCTGTATATTTGTATATTATTTAAGCATTTGTATTTATATTGAATAGTTGTTTTGGAATCTTTTTTTTCTCATTGTAATAGTTTATGCGCCACCTACTTTTCAGCTTTATATTTCATTTCTCCACTACCCAAAGGTTGTCTGGAAGAGATCGCTCTTTAGCGATAAGACCGCCTGTTGTTCTGCCTCTGTGTCCCTGTATCTATGTTTTTTGTTTTTTATGTGGTATTTTATTATGTGAGGTGTACAATAAAGAGTATTTGTATTGTATTGTAGTCTTTAACTCGGGTGAAAGAACCCATTTCACCCTTGAACTATTGGCGCTCTCACTTAGTATGAGCGCCAAATCTCGGGTGAAATGGGTTACTTTCAACCCTTGTTTAATAACCTACTGTTGTTAAGCGTCTCAGTATTATAACGTCGTAACAACATTTATACAGACCTTATATATTATGTAGCTTATTATTGGGCTAGTTCGTTTTATGTGATGGTGCTAATATAATTAGTTATTTACGGCACAAGTTCGGAAAGTAAGCAATTCTTGGCAAGTGGCGGTGAACAAGTGCGAGTGTTATTGACCGACACGAGTTGGGAATTGTGTTTCCGAACACATATCGTCGGTAAAACGTTTTATAATGGACTAGCTAGATTTAATGGATGTTATTATACATATAAACCTTCCTCTTCAATCACTCTATCTATTAAAAAAAACCGCATCAAAATCCGTTGCGTAGTTTTAAAGATTTAAGCATACATAGGGATATAGGTACAGAGAAAGCGACTTTGTTTTATACTATGTAGTGATTTATAATGGATAACGGTTAAGGAAATGAAAAATTTAATCGATCGAATTGACGACAAAGGTAAAATATAAAAAAAAAGAAAACTTTCCGCACAGTTTGACTGCTTAGAAAACGCACTTTTCGAGCACATGCATTATGAACTTATTTATTAAACGAGCGAGCGCGAACCGTCTGAGCTGTATGTTTATACTCTTGTATACCATACCGTGTTTTTGTTGAATTCCGTAAACTTCCAGGAATCGTTTCGTAGAATATATGCAAAGTTAATTTATCCAAAATTGAGGAATTTTAATTTATATTATTTGGATGTTATTTGAATATTAATTCTTACAAAACCTAAGTAAGTAAATTCTTTACCACTTCCAGAGCCAGTAAATACGAGTATGTATGTATGTAAGCATTTTATTTATTTTTTTAAACTTTACTGCACAAAACAAATGAGTACAAATGGCGGACTTAATGCCTCAAGGCATTCTCTACCAGTCAACCATTGGCCCAAACAGAAACTTGCAAAGGTGGGTATTTTATTGTAAATAATACAATTTTAAACACAAAATATATGGCGATCTGGTACATCGGTTAGTAGTGTGGGTGACACGACCTACGGCATCAGTCTATCGACGGTATGCAGACGTAACGTAGTACCCAACTGATAAGGCGCGTTGTGAATCTTCGTTCGCGCAGAACAGAAAGTATCGCTCCGAAGATTAACGAAAGAATGCTTAAAACTTACAATTAACCTTAGATCACTACTATAAGTTTCATAATACACTGTTCATAATGCGCGTGCACTCGATCAGAAGTATGGCGGCTGACTAACATGCCACGCGGCGCGCGCTAACATGGCGGCAGCTGCGGACCAATAGCGGTACAGGAAAAAGAAGCGCGGTGCGTGGAGCGTGCCGATTGGTCAATAGCATTTCCCGCGCTTTAAAAATTCATCTTCTGCGCAGGTACATCGGTAAGCCATATCAGTTGGGTACTACTGTAAGTGTGAGTGTGTCGTCGACAGTGACGTCACGGTGTCACGATCCGGATTGTCAGAACTTATTTGTTTCAATCAACTTTTTCTTGTTGTTATTCTGTCCCGTCAGCGAGGAGACAACAGTAACCGAGTTTCTTAGAAATATTTTTATAATATGGACTTCAAGCATGCTCAAGGTATGACCCACGTCCAAATGGATTGTTGCTCATCGCTAAAACTCATGATTAATAGATTTAAACCCTATAAAATCGCAGGCAGGGGGGCAGGGGGGGTTTCTATGGGCAGGGATTGGAGGAGAAGAGCTGAAGACCGAGCTCAGTGGCGTGCCATGGGAGAGGCCTATGTTCAGCAGTGGACTGACACAGGCTGATGATGATGATGATGAAAATCACAGTTTTAAAGAGTGACTCAGGAGATGTAACCATGGTAACTGGCAACAAAGAATAGTTGATCCACCCTTAACCATGATATAAGTAAATATTATCATGCCTAAATATTGAACTGACAGATGGGCGAATATTCAGCGTTTTTACCGCGGTTTTTTTTCGTCGTTGTTGTTTCATTAAATATTGTTAAAGGAGACGACTATCAGAGTAATCTTAACCATTAACCTTAGACCATTATCGGTTCTGATTCTTATTTGAACAATGTTTTCGACGGTTTACCCTAACTTTGTGTAGATAATCGTGAGTCGATAATGAATTTACAAACGACCGTTTCAAACGCCCGGAGAATCTCCCAGATCTCGTAATTCAAAATGGCGGAACTATGGAGTTAGAAAATGTAAAAAATATCACTCGCGGACTTTACAGCTGATAAACCTACTTCCTATGTGAATTTACCTTTTTTTTTCTTTTTTTTTGAACCTGACTGTGGCTTTATAGGCCGGGCCCAATAAAGCGATAGGAGTGCGCGGTTGGAGAGTAGCCTGGGGAAAATCCAGGGGAAAACCTCCGGCACGACCACGCGTGTGGTTTGGAACACTGGAATACTCTAAGAGTTTGCGCTCCAGTGAGATTGGTTGTGGTTTCAACCGAATCTGAGGTGTGAGTGGAATCGAGCTACTGGGAGTTTTGTCACTGGTTCACTAAAGCTAGCCTAGCTGAGAAGAGTCCAGCAAGAAACTCAGCTAGGCCCGACCTGGGTCGGACTGACTCTACCCGGTATGCGGCGGTACCGGGACGAATAAATAGTATTTGGGTGGATCAACTATTCTTTGTTGCTCGTTACCATGGTTACGTCTCCTGAGTCACTATTTAAAACTGTGATTTTATAGGATTTTAATCTACTAAACATGAGTTTTAGCAATTAGCATAAATCCATTTGGACATGGGTCATCTGTTGAGCATGCTTGAAGTTCATATTGTAAACATTTTTCTAAGAAACTCGGTTACTGTTGTCTCTTCGCTGACGGGACAGAATAACAAGAAGAAAAAGTTGATTGACCCATTTACCGATGTGCAATTTATTCCAGACAACGACAGTCGCCGGTTGCACAATTAATACGCCACCACAGCGTTTACCTGCCATCGGATTCTTTCCATTACCAGTAATAATGCTATAATCCGGGCGTGATTGGAAAGTCCGGATTTGTAAATTCGATCCAAATTCGTTTTTAAACCGCGGGGTAATCACGTAACTTTTTTACTACCGTTAGGTAGATTTTAATGTCAAATTCTAATTGTCAGCTCATACTTTTATATTTCAAAATTGACATTAAAATCTATCTAACGGTAGTACATAAAGTTACGTGATTCGCCAGCCGGACTTTATATATATAAAGAGCGAAACATCTGACGATGCATTTGGACGCAAACTCAGAAACCTTTTTATTTTTTTTATTTTTTATTTTTCCCAAAGAAGTATGGTACAGTTTACATTTGTTTCCATTTCGCCAAACGTTAAGTTTATCGCCGAAATATTACACTAACTTTCATATATCTAATGACCTAAGTAATAAAATAATTAATCCCTATCCTTTGAATATAAAATAAGATGGGTTTTATTTAATAAACCAATGTACTCGACTAAGGAATTTATGGAATTGACATTTGCTTGACTTTAATTTGTTTACCATTAATATATTTTTGCTGATATTTTTATTGACATTATATCTGTACTTGTTTGTTTGTTATATTTTATTTATTGACGTGTACCACTATTGTTGTTTTAATTTTATTGCATTTTAACGATCCTGACTACCGGGAGATACGATATAATAATTTTATTTGAAGTTTTGCAAAAAGGTGTCAATGCGGACTTGAGTTTGATGACATAGCATTGTTACCCTCATATTATTTTTTTTAACATTATAGAGCCGCGTATTTTCAATAGGATACCTACGGAAATAAAAGATGCTACCTCTGATCTTGGTTTCGCACATAAGCTCAAGTGTTTCTTGGTCCAAAAGGCCTTTTACTCGGTTACGGATTTTTTACAGGGATAGACATACATGTTCACTGCCTCACCGTATTGGAACAATGAGGGCTATCGTTTTTGTGCTCACCAGTTGGCGCCACTGTCAAGTAAGGTCCAGCTGTCAAAAAATATTATTGGTTATTATGGGCATGAGAACGAAGTTTGCATTTAAATCATGCTTAAAACCCTACCGTAAAAATATCGAACATCCCGCATTGTAGCGCAGTCCCGTTTTGTTCGAAAAAAAAGGAGGAAATAAGTTTCAGAAAGACAAAACTGTCTCAAAGCACTGACAGTCATTGACCCGTAACTCATATTTGCCATAACCAAGCTCAGGTATTGCAGAATACTCACCATATTGTTCCAATTAGATATTAACCCCCGTACCGCAACCACAAAGAGTGACATTTGACGTTTCGGAGACCCCACGCTACACTAGCGCCTCTAGCGGCGAATTCATACGCGATAGTCCCCATTTACTACACCTTAATTAAGAATGTGTTAAAATTTTAACTATTAATTTCAGTGTGAATTTATATAGCTCATGGATATTATTTTTGACATGTATATTATGTACAACGATGTATGATCAATGCAAATAAATGATATGATATGGTATTATCACGAATAAAACCCTGTAAATTGGATAACATAAATACACATCTTTCTACCTTATTCCAATGCTATATGGTGAAAACTCGTGTACATATTCATGGCTTGCTCCAAGCAGGTGTGTATTATGCGGGCTCACGTTTCCACTAAAAACGGGATATTTTCTTTGGGAAAAACTTAGTGACGTGCAATATGTGCATTAAGCACTGTACTGACATATTTATTACATTAAAATGCAACTGGTTGCAGAATATCAGTGTTACAGCGATGAACTTTTTTACTGAACGCGACTTTAACTCATACATTTTGGTCTAAAGAAATTATAGTAAAAAATCGTACCTATATATAATAGTAGTTTATGCAACTGATACATAATGAGAGGTCTTATATACACAACACGAGTGTGGTTTCATAATAGGATCACACGAGTGTTTTAAGGCCTAATTATGTACAGTTGTATACACTACTTTATCTACATCCATATTAAATCCTCTTTCATGTGTTGAGGCACCATTGCGTTGAAAGTGCAGGAGTTCGAGTTCGTGAGCTCGTTGAAGTCTTTTTGAGCACGAGCCTGTATCGTAATGGGTGGAGATGGCCATAACGATACCGTTTTTGATGCTGTTATGGCCATCCCCGCCCCGGACCGGCGCGGCGCGATATTGTAAAGTTGGTACTTACCTACACTTTTTGAGCACATAAAAGAGGATTTACTGTATGGGTGTAGATAAAATCATAAATATCGTCGTAAACGTTATCGCGAATTACGTAATAGCGTACTTTTATCATGCTGCTGATTAAGTACGTAGTTATCAATGACAGAGATCTGTTTGTTTTTACAAAAAGGATAGCTTTTTTATTGTTCTAATACAATACCCGGACAGATTTTTCATTAGTGATTCCAGTGTTCCAAAACTCTGTTAAAATGTACGAAATATTGACGAAATTACGCGCAGAGCTTCCGTAGAGAGCGGGATGGGTAATTGCAAACTCACGCGTGTTAGAGGGGGTCATATGCACTGGAATAGCCTTGCCTTAAAATTCAGTCCTTTTAGTACACGACTGAACCCCTGCAAAGTTTTAGTGCCCCAAAGCTAAGACAGTAAGATTCCAGACTGTTTCCTTATCACCCCTATGGGACGAATGAGCGAAGATAATTGAGGAAGTCTTTCTACGCCTTGGACGAGTCTTTACTGTGTCGGAGGTCATTCTAGCTTGATTTTCATAGTAATTTATAATGGAACAACAACTCAAATGGAACCTGTTTGTTATAGTGTTGCCATACAATATAAAAGTTATTTGAGCTGTGTTTTTAAAAGCGGTCGTGTCTCTTACTAGTCTTTGATTTTGCATAGCATCTAGTCACGTAATTCCTAGAGCTCCTAAGCTGACGTTATATTGCAATAATTAGCTATTTTTTACCGCCACATACGAATATAGACAGGAAACTAGACTTTATTGCTATTGTAAAAAACCTGAAAATGTATTTTGGTGTTTGTTCCACCGGATAACCGGAGGAGGTGCCGTAAAGGAAGCATTACTTTCCTTTCGTTAATGTTGTTTACTTACTTTGACCTATTTTCTTTGCATAACGTAACGTAAGGGGAGTCTCAGTGCCATTAAGCAGCAAGGTTTTTGATTTATATTGATGGAGCATCCATTTCATGTTTTGTCAGTTATCATATTCTGGTTTGAATAAGTGGATATACTAAGAATAAGAATAAGAAGAAATTTATTGCCCATAAAAAAACCTTAACCTAACAGATACAAAAACAATCAACAAACAGTAAGTAACAATCAGAAAAAGGTGAGGCAATGGGTCCCAGGCTCAGCATGTGCTGGGCAGAAGTGCCCGGCGCTGGTTTTCAGTCTGGTCCCAAGAACAAATATTGAATATATAAATAAATAAATAAATACAGCCAGGAGGGTCGCAAACTAACTACTAGCTACCTATTTAGCTTGAAACTGGTCAATTTGGAATGACGTTTAAAATATACCACCCCCATGGTTGTTACCATTATTAATCTTACCAAATCTTAATAATATACACTCCTGTATTAGTAATGTTATAAATATTATTATTCTCTTTATTTATTTTTCGTCTTAGGCTAAAATATAAAATATAAGAATACAGTTACAAAACATAAAATCATTATAAAAACCTAACCTAGGGTGCCGCCGGCAGCGAGGCGGGGCCTAAGCTACCGGTGGTGTCGGGCGACAGAGAGAGGAACCTCCTGACTATCCGCGCCGTGTCCAGGAGTACCGCCTTCTGTATCTGACTCTTTACCCAGCCATTTAGCGATAGCCTCTTGAGGTGTTGGTCTAGACTCTTCGCTATTAGACCGTTTGCAGATCCGACTGTCGGGACAATGATCGTTGAATCAACATCCCACATGGCGGTCACCTCGTGTGCCAAGTCTAGGTACTTGCTGACTTTATTATAAAATCTACTAGCGACCCGCCCCGGCTTCGCACGGGTGCAATGCTGATGCATGTATTATACATATAAGCCTTCCCCTTGATTCACTCTATCTATTAAAAAAAACTGCATCAAAATCCGTTGCGTAGTTTTAAAGATTTAAGCATACATAGGGATATAGGGACATAGGGACAGAGAAAGCGACTTTGTTTTATACTACGTACTAGCTTTTGCCCGCGGCTTCGCCCGCGTACTAAAAGTAATTTTTAACCGTCTACAAAAAAGAAGGTTCTCAGTTTGACCTTCATGCAGATATGTATTGGATGCCATTTTCGTAATCGGCACCCAGAGGAACCTCGAAAATGACACCCATATTGATTTTTAAGAAAATTAATGTCGGCCTTCTTGGATTTGAAAATGGATGTCATTTTTGTAATTTGCACCCCGAGGAACCTCGAACATGACACCCATATTGATTTTTAAGAAAAATAAATCTCCGCCATCTTTGATTTGAAAATGCATGCCTTTTTCGTAATCGGCACCACGAGGAACCTCAAAGACGACACCCATATCGATTTTATAAAAATAAATATCCGCCATCTTTGATTTGAAAATGAGTGTCATTTTCGTAATCGGCACCCAGAGGAACCTCGAAAATGACACCCATATTGATTTTTAAGAAAAATAAATGCCCGCCATCTTGGATTTGAAAATGGATGTCATTTTTGTAATTTGCACCCCGAGGAACCTCGAATATGACACCCATATTGATTTTTAAGAAAATTGAAAATGCATGCCATTTTCGTAATCGGCACCACGAGGAACCTCGAAGACGACACCCATATCGATTTTTAAGAAAAATAAATGTCCGCCATCTTGGTTTTGAAAATGAATGTCATTTTTGTAATCTGCACCCCGAGAAACTTCGAAGATGACACCCATATTGATTTTTAAGAAAAATAAATCTCCGCCATCTTTGATTTGAAAATGCATGCCATTTTCGTAATCGGCACCACGAGGAACCTCGAAGACGACACCCATATCGATTTTATAAAAATAAATATCCGCCATCCTTGATCTGAAAATGAGTATCATTTTCGTAATCGGCACCCAGAGGAACCTCGAAAATGACACCCATATTGATTTTTAAGAAAATTAATGTCGGCCTTCTTGGATTTGAAAATGGATGTCATTTTTGTAATTTGCACCCCGAGGAACCTCGAACATGACACCCATATTGATTTTTAAGAAAAATAAATCTCCGCCATCTTTGATTTGAAAATGCATGCCTTTTTCGTAATCGGCACCACGAGGAACCTCAAAGACGACACCCATATCGATTTTATAAAAATAAATATCCGCCATCTTTGATTTGAAAATGAGTGTCATTTTCGTAATCGGCACCCAGAGGAACCTCGAAAATGACACCCATATTGATTTTTAAGAAAAATAAATGCCCGCCATCTTGGATTTGAAAATGGATGTCATTTTTGTAATTTGCACCCCGAGGAACCTCGAATATGACACCCATATTGATTTTTAAGAAAATTGAAAATGCATGCCATTTTCGTAATCGGCACCACGAGGAACCTCGAAGACGACACCCATATCGATTTTTAAGAAAAATAAATGTCCGCCATCTTGGTTTTGAAAATGAATGTCATTTTTGTAATCTGCACCCCGAGAAACTTCGAAGATGACACCCATATTGATTTTTAAGAAAAATAAATCTCCGCCATCTTTGATTTGAAAATGCATGCCATTTTCGTAATCGGCACCACGAGGAACCTCGAAGACGACACCCATATCGATTTTATAAAAATAAATATCCGCCATCCTTGATCTGAAAATGAGTATCATTTTCGTAATCGGCACCCAGAGGAACCTCGAAAATGACACCCATATTGATTTTTAAGAAAATAAATGTCGGCCTTCTTGGATTTGAAAATGGATGTCATTTTTGTAATTTGCACCCCGAGCAACCTCGAAGATGACACCCATATTGATTTTTAAGAAAAATAAATTTCAGCCATCTTTGATTTGAAAATGCATGCCATTTTCGTAATCGGCACCACGAGGAACCTCGAAGATGACACCCATATCGATTTTTAAGAAAAATAAATGCCCGCCATCTTGGATTTGAAAATGGATGTCGTTTTTGTAATTTGCACCCCGAGGAACCTCGAATATGACACCCATATTGATTTTTAAGAAAAATAAATGTCTGCCATCTTTGATTTGAAACTGGATGTCATTTTCGTAATCGGTACCCAGAGCAACCTCGAAGATGACACTCAAATTGATAATTAAGAAAAATAAATCTCCGCCTTCTTTGATTTGAAAATGCATGCCAATTTCGTAACCGGCACCACGAGGAACCTCGAAGACGACACCCATATCGATTATTAAGAAAAATAAATGTCCGCCATCTTGGATTTGAAAATGGATGTCATTTTTGTAATCTGCACCCCGAGGAACCTCGAAGATGACACCCATATTGATTATTAAGAAAAATAAATCTCCGCCATCTTTGATTTGAAAATGCATGCCATTTTCGTAATCGGCACCACGAGGAACCTCGAAGACGACACCCATATTGATTTTTATAAAAATAAATATCCGCCATCCTTGATCTGAAAATGAGTATCATTTTCGTAATCGGCACCCAGAGGAACCTCGAAAATGACACCCATATTGATTTTTAAGAAAATAAATGTCGGCCTTCTTGGATTTGAAAATGGATGTCATTTTTGTAATTTGCACCCCGAGCAACCTCGAAGATGACACCCATATTGATTTTTAAGAAAAATAAATTTCAGCCATCTTTGATTTGAAAATGCATGCCATTTTCGTAATCGGCACCACGAGGAACCTCGAAGATGACACCCATATCGATTTTTAAGAAAAATAAATGTCCGCCATCTTGGATTTGAAAATGAATGTCATTTTTGTAATCTGCACCCCGAGGAACCTCGAAGATGACACCCATATTGATTTTTAAGAAAAATAAATCTCCGCCATCTTTGATTTGAAAATGCATGCCATTTTCGTAATCGGCACCACGAGGAATCTCGAATACGACACCCATATCGATTATTAAGAAAAATAAATGTCCGCCATCTTGGATTTGAAAATGGATGTCATTTTTGTAATCTGCACCCAGAGGAACCTCGAAGATGACACCCATATTGATTTTTAAGAAAAATAAATCTCCGCCATGTTTGATTTGAAAATGCATGCCATTTTCGTAATCGGCACCACGAGGAACCTCGAAGACGACACCCATATCGATTATTAAGAAAAATAAATGTCCGCCATCTTGGATTTGAAAATGGATGTCATTTTTGTAATCTGCACCCCGAGGAACCTCGAAGATGACACCCATATTGATTTTTAAGAAAAATAAGTCTCCGCCATCTTTGATTTGAAAATGCATGCCATTTTCGTAATCGGCACCACGAGGAACCTCGAATACGACACCCATATCGATTATTAAGAAAAATAAATGTCCGCCATCTTGGATTTGAAAATGGATGTCATTTTTGTAATCTGCACCCCGAGGAACCTCGAAGATGACACCCATATTGATTTTTAAGAAAAATAAATCTCCGCCATGTTTGATTTGAAAATGCATGCCATTTTCGTAATCGGCACCACGAGGAACCTCGAAGACGACACCCATATCGATTATTAAGAAAAATAAATGTCCGCCATCTTGGATTTGAAAATGGATGTCATTTTTGTAATCTGCACCCCGAGGAACCTCGAAGACGACACCCATATTGATTTTTAAAAAAAAAAAATCTCCGCCATCTTTGATTTGAAAATGCATGCCATTTTCGTAATCGGCACCACGAGGAACGTCGAAGACGACACCCATATTGATTTTTATAAAAATAAATATCCGCCATCCTTGATCTGAAAATGAGTATCATTTTCGTAATCGGCACCCAGAGGAACCTCGAAAATGACACCCATATTGATTTTTAAGAAAATAAATGTCGGCCTTCTTGGATTTGAAAATGGATGTCATTTTTGTAATTTGCACCCCGAAGAACCTCGAAGATGACACCCATATTGATTTTTAAGAAAAATAACTCTCCGCCATCTTTGATTTGAAAATGCATGCCATTTTCGTAATCGGCACCACGAGGAACCTCGAAGACGACACCCATATCGATTTTATAAAAATAAATATCCGCCATCTTTGATTTGAAAATGAGTGTCATTTTCGTAATCGGCACCCAGAGGAACCTCGAAAATGACACCCATATTGATTTTTAAGAAAAATAAATGCGCGCCATCTTGGATTTGAAAATGGATGTCATTTTTGTAATTTGCACCCCGAGGAACCTCGAATATGACACCCATATTGATTTTTAAGAAAAATAAATGTCCGCCATCTTTAATTTGAAAATGAATGTCATTTTCGTAATCGGCACCCAGAAGAACCCCGAAAATGACACCCATATTGATTTTTAAGAAAAATAAATGTCCGCCATCTTGGATTTGAAAATGGATGTTATTTTTGTAATTTGCACCCCGAAGAACCTCGACGATGGCACCCATATTGATTTTTAAGAAAAATAAATGTCCGCCAATTTTAATTTGAAAATGAATGTCATTTTCGTAATCGGCACCCCGAGGAATCTCGAAAATGACACCCATATCGATTTTTAAGAAAAGGAAAAATTTGCTCGCCGCTCAAACTTGGAAACCTCTTTTCACCCCTTAAAGGGAGCAAATTCGAAAAACGCTGAAACATGTTTTGTTGTACGTATTTAAACAAAGAGTCTATATACGAAGTTTTAAATCTCTCACTTCAAAAAAGATTTGCTCTCCGTACAAACTTGGAACCCCCTTTTGAACCCTTTAGGGGAGCAATTTCAAAAAACGCTTAAACATGTTTTGTTTTATTTGAACATAGAGTCTATGTACGAAGTTTTAAATGTCTCACTTCAAAAAAGATTTGCCCCCCGTACAAACTTGGAACCCCCTTTTGAACCCTTTAGGGGAGCAATTTCGAAAAACGCTTAAATATGTTTTGTTGTATTTAAACATTGAGTCTATGTACGAAGTTTTAAATGTCTCACTTCAAAAAAGATTTGTTCCCCGTACAAACTTGGAACCCCCTTTTGAACCCTTTAGGGGAGCAATTTCGAAAAACGCTTAAATATGTCTTGTTGTATTTAAACCTAGAGTCTATGTACGAAGTTTTAAATCTCTCACTTCAAAAAAGATTTGCTCCCCGTACATACTTGAAACCCCCTTTTCACCCTTTTAGGGGAGCAATTTCGAAAGACGCTTATATATGTTTTGTTGTATTTAAACAGAGAGTCTACGTACGAAGTTTCAAATATCTCACTTCAAAAAAGAATTTCTCCCCGTACAAACTTTGAACCCCCTTTTCACCCCCTTAGTGGAGCAATTTAGAAAAACGCTGAAATACGCCATTAGTATATTTTAACACAGACTCTATATATAAAATTTCATGTCTCTCACTTTAATAACTACGGTTTTTCATACAAACTTTGGACCCCCATTTCACCCCTTTAGGGGATGAATTTTGAAAAATCCTTTCTTAGTGCACCCCTAGACCTTATAAGGAACCTACGTGCCAAATTTGAAATCTCTAGAACCAGCGGTTTGGGCTGTGCGTTGATAGATCAGTCAGTCAGTCAGTCAGTCAGTCAGTCAATCAGTCAGTCAGTCAGTTTCTTCTTTTATATATTTAGATGTAGTGATGATACCACCGCAATAGTCCCTGACCACTGGAGTGCCGGTAAAAGAGAGATTAAAGTATTTGCATAAACAGAAGTATTCTGCTTTACTTTTTTATAACACAAATAAAAAATACTCCAAGTTTGTCTTCAACGCTTCGTCCAAAATACGATTTCGCACAACATAAAAACTGTTAAAAACTCAGCGCAAAATATTAAAATGAAACACCCTTTGCCGGCTGACATTAATGAAAAACTAAAAAGAATTATTCAATTAGCCCTGTAGGGGAAAATATAACAGTTTTTCTTGCATTTTATTTCACGGAAAATTCGAGATTCGCCCATCGTGGGGAATAAAGGAATGCAGGGAATATTCTTTTTGTGCACTCGTGCTGCAAAGTTTTATTTCACGTTACTATTTTCTCAGCTTTTGACTCGTGTAATGTGTAAAATGAAATATTTGTTTCATGCAGCTACGGAGCAGGTATTTTATGAAGTATGTTCTCAATTTATGAATTCAGGAGTTTCATATAGTTATATTTTTGAAAGTTGGGCGTATGATTTATTTTACGTAATGGCATACCACTAACTTTTGATATCACAAAATGTAAAACCCATAAAATATAAAACACATACTGCCTAATACGAAGGAACGGTTGATGAATTTAGGACTGGGTAGCGATTGCACCTATAGCTCAGTTGGCTAGAGCGACTGGCCGCGAGTGCCGGGAGGTCGCAGGTTCGAATCCTGCTCGGTGTCTAAATTTTTCAATTATTCCTTTATTCTAAATTTAAATGTTGAGCTACAAATTCATATATTTAAAACGAATAGTCCAATTTCTAGCAAATAGGTGCTTAATGTAAGGTATACCTAAAGCGCCTTCCTTTTTACGTCATTTAAAATTTTATTACCACCTATGCTTTTAGGGCATAAATTATTCGTAGAAATTGCTTAATTACCAACAAATTCTACTGAGCGCCTACTCCGAACTTCGAAATACGAACTTCGAATCGTGCCGTCCCTTTCACTCTCGTGTTATACACTATATGAGTGAAAGGGACGGCATAATACGAAGTTCGGATTTCGAAGTTCGGAGTAGGCCCTCTGAAATTCACAAACCCATATAATCATAATCATAATCATTTATTTTGCAAAAACATACACAGATGGTACAGTAGTCATTTCAAAGGTATTTTCATGAATGCATGTTCCGCCACAGCTGGCATGCAAAATAATTAAGATTAAAACAATTACCTACAATAATTCAGTATCGATAAAATTTACATTCACATTTAAATTGCACTTTGGATATACATAAAAAAAAAGAAAAAAGTAGGTATCTAGTAAGCATGTTTTCAAAATATTCCCTTAGTGTATAGAATGGTCTTGTCAATAAATAAGATTTCAATTTATTTGTAAATTCATTAAAATTATTACATTCTTTAATGTCATTTGCATCCAACACGTTAAATGAATCAAAACTGGCAACAGAAACCTCAAAACGAGCAGATACGTTTTCTACGTCTCGTCTTAAACTCATTGACGACCGATTTAGCCTAGTGGGTAGTGCACCTGCCTGTGAAGCTGACGGTCCTGGGTTCGAATCCCGGTCAGGGCAAATATTTGTGTGGTGAGCATGAATATTTGTTTCTGAGTCTTGGATGTTTTCTATGTATTTAAGTATTTATATCTATTAAATATATCGTCGTCTAGTACCCATAACACAAGCCTTCTTGAGCTTACTGTGGGGCTAGTTCGATTTGTGTAAGAATGTCCTCTAATATTTATTTATTCATTTATTTATTCATTTATTTATTCATTTATTTATTTTTATTTATTGCTAAGCAACCTACAAATTCTTATAACAGTTCTCTCCATTACAAATCTAAAACTTGTTCCAAATTCACAGTCACAGTTGATTTCACTTTGATGTAATAGTAATAAATACATCTTTGTTGAAGTTATGTTTGAAGATGAAAAGTACTCATCTAATAAATTATTTACTTCAAGAATTGTTTAGAAACGGAATTAGTTCTATATTTTTGTTTAATTTGAAACAGTCCCATTCCGCTTCGGGGGTTTTTAATAATTACTCAGCCCAGTTGAGGAGACAACACCTGGAAATGTTGATAACTTTGATGAAATTTGGTACGAATCTTCACTGATTCTTGTTTTCGTCTCTCGAAAGCCCCCAGGCCAGAACCTTCTACAGCCGCCGCTATTTTTGGAAAATGTATTCCAACCGGAAGATATTCGCATTATATACTCTATTAAATGGTACCTTAGTGCGTAATAGATGACAATTAGGGTGGGTTGCACCGAACCGTCTGTAATCGTAAGCGGTGTTCGTTAAAATCTGATTGTATGGAAAGTTTGACAAGTTTATATGGGATGACAGCTGCCGACGCCATATTTGACACATTTTTCCACACGGTCATCGTTACACAATTGTTACATAGTTAGTTCAGTGTGCCTGGCGTCGGTCGACTTGGACAATTTGTTGGAGCAGTCAACTCTAACACAGGACTGCGCCGCTTCGCGCGCGTCGGAGGGCAGTGTTGCGCGATCGGGTGCCTTGATAACACTCAACCTGATGAAGGACTCCAATTGTAGTCCGAAACATGTTGCAAATAGTGACTTTCCAAGTTAGTTCCAACCGTCGTTCTCTTATTAAGATTGAAATTGCCATATATTGAGCCAGTGTTGAGGAGAGGTACGTGTACCGTATTATCTCTACCTTTATGGACAAAATGACAACGATAGTGCACTTGGCCAGTATTGTTTTTGATCTTAATGGTAAATATATTATGATAAATCCATACCAAAACAGTGTCAGACTGGTGGCCACTTAGTGGTAAAAGGAGCGTCGGGCGTCCACCGGCTCGAAGAGTCAAAGATATTAGGAAGATCGCGGGTCAGAAAGTTGGCGAAACAGCTGTGTTGACTGCATACCATGCATACGTTTCCTCGACACTAAGGTGTGGGGTAATATTCTGGGGCAACTCTACTGATTGGGAATTGGTGTTTAGGGCGCAGAAAAAATGTATACGAGCAGTACGTGGCCTGCGGCCCTTGGATTCATGTAAAACTCATTTCATAGACCTAAATATTCTCACCTTCCCTAGTTTATATATATTTGAAGTAGCTTTGTTTGTGAAATCGAATCCTAAGGAGTTTCAATATTTTTCAAGTGCAAGATTACAAAACAAGTTATTCGCAGCCCCATCTAAAACAAGACTTATGTCAAAAAATATTATGGGAATGTCCCTGAGAATCTTCAATCATCTACCTGTTGAAATCATGGAAAAAGAAACTGTTCTAGAATTTAAGCGGGCTCTAAAGAAATTACTTGTTGGAAAAGCTTACTATTCAGTTAAAGAATACCTCAATGATAGTTTTAACCAACAGCAATGAGCATGTTAGTCATAAGATCTTTGTACGCCTTGAGGCAGAACATAGCTGGACTATTTCGTATGTACTTACCATCTAGCATAATTACATTATGTGTATACCTATTGTTCACAAATAAATGATTTGACTTTGACTTCACTCTTGGATGACTGGCTCAGGACCGGGACGAGTGGCGTACTCGAAGAGGCCTATGCTCAGCAGTGGGGATTACAGACTGAAAATTATGATGATGATGAAATCCATTAGAAATTAAGTATTTAATAAAGTGACTTAAGTTACTTGTGCTAGAAACTGAGAGCGTCTCGCCATCAAACGTTTAGTTTGGAGAGTATAGTTTGTAGGTATACACGTAAATTGTATTTTTTTCTTGAACCTACTATTATTTTGGTCCTACTATTATTAAGTCACAGGATGGGAATAGGTTTAAAAGGAAGCTCAAGGACTGGCTGTCAATGAAATGTTTTTATAATTTTAATGAATATTTTAGATGTTTTAATGTTTAAGATTGTATTTAATGTTAATTTATTATTGTACGCCCGAAACGGGCAAACTGTTGGACTTTCTTTACTTTTGACATTCCACTTAATTGTACCTACACAGTTTCTGACAATAAATTTATCTTTATCTTTATCTTTGGCAAAACATGTCAACAAACGAGTCACGTTTGCCAAGTAACTTTGCGAAGTTATGGCTAACTACGGAATAGGTATACAGCGAAACCACTTCGAACAAAAAGTGTAGTTGACTATACTAGTCACTTATCGTATAAGTAGAGGGCAGTTCAGTTCGAAAATATGTGCACGGACAAAGCGATCAGAAAATGTGTACACGGCTTTAATGTTAAAGGGATATCGTTTGGTTGCTCAGAGAATACCGTACATGTATTAATTGATTTGTGTAAGATTGCAAGAACTTTGCAAGTTTATCTTCACTGTATGACATTAATTTTGTTATAATTGTAAACTCGAAATTATTATTCCTTCTTGAACTGTAAATTAATATTTTGACATTAAAAATGTATTACTTATTATAGTTAGACTTTCTTAAATTGTAAATTAATATTTTGACATGTAAAAGTGCCCTTGTGGCCTTATTTGCAGAATAAATGTTTGATATTGATTTTGATTTTGATTGTCCACAAATATAATATATATTTATTTATTTATGTACCTTTAAACTTTTACTGTGCAGTAAAGTTAAAAAAAACCTTTGGAAACGTACATTAATAGTAGATTGTATGACAAGGGTATAAAATGAGCCTTATTACCATGAGATAATTATGAACAGGCAAACTTACACATAAAGCCTGTTACAGATTGCATCGGCCTGCGGTGGAGGCCGCGGTGACGGCCTGTACCTTACCATGAGTTCACATGACCGTACTCGCTAGCGACTGCGTAAAAAATTGTATGGGCAAAAGTGCAGCGCCTCTGGCGGTTACGCAATACAACTAAGAATCGGCATACTAAATCTTTTACGCAGTCGCTAGCGAGTATGGTCATGCAAACTCATGGTAAAGGCACTGCTGTCACTATGACAATCCAGGCCGCGTGTGTCTGAATGAATGTTAGGATTGTCATAGTGTACAACGGGCCGCTACCGCAGGCCGCTGCAGTTTCTTTTTTTTTTGAACCTGACTGTGGCTTTATAGGCCGGGCCCAATAAAGCGATAGGAGTGCGCGGTTGGAGAGTAGCCTGGGGAAAATCCAGGGGAAAACCTCCGGCATGACAACGCGTGTGGTTTGGAACACTGGAATACTCTAAGAGTTTGCGCTCCAGTGAAATTGGTTGAGCGGTTTCAACCGAATCTGAGGTGTGAGTGGAATCGAATATGGTGGCATATTTTCTTTTCTAAACTGCTTTGACACACAAAACATAGACACCGCGGTTCGCGTAGAACAAAAGCTAATTTACCTTCCATTGAGCGCTTCAAAGCGTTGCTCAAACGATTTAATCATTTTTTTAATTATTGTGAAACAAGGACTACTACAAACTTAATCTTTAGATTCTTTAGAGAAATGAAGTCTGTTTTTGTCTGTACATTCTGGTTCGTTAATTACAACAGGATATTAAGTTGTGGACATAAATGATTCACTGAGCCCTGAGTACTTGCGTAAGATAAGATTTACGTCAACAACAGGCCCTTAATGAGCTGGTCGTTGTCATAAGTACAGTCAGCTATAATATACGTAGTTCTCAAGCAAAATATATTTTTTAGCGGTGTCAATGACACCGCTGATTTAATAAAGAAACTGGCCAAGTGCGCTTCGGACCACGCAAAATGGCATGATGAGAAAATAATCATGCCATTTGAACCAGTTTTTAGAGACTATCAATTGTTTGTATGGGACCAACTATAATTAGCAACGCAACAGACGAAAATGACAGGTAGAGTACAACATAACTAATGAGTACTGAAAACGCTCTGATTCACACGCAGGCGTTTTTGCAATATTGCGTGAAATATTGCGTTTATGTATATAGTACCAACCAAACTATGGAATGAACTGTCGCCTGCGGTATTTCCGGACCGATATGACCTTCAAACCTTCAAGAAAAGAGCATATTCCCTTCTGAAAGGCCGGCAACGCACTTGCGACTCCTCTGGTGTTGCAGGTGTTTATGGGCGACGGTAATTGCTTACCATCAGGCGATCCGTCTGCTCGTTTGCCCCCTATAACATAAAAAAGTTACCATAAAAAAATCTTTTTTATTCAAACTTGAGAATTCTATTGGTAACTTTCAGGCAATAAACATAAAAAAGATTTTGCGAATCTCAAAGTCCCATATAAATTTAGATTTTAATTCATTTCTCTAATTTACTATTTATTATGATAATATGATGATTCTTATCCATATAGCCACACTATGTTATAAATTGTATGATAAGTCATCGACATCATCCCTATTATCTCCGAATATCACCTAATTTTTTTTTTTGAGAAACCTTAAATTCATTTCTAAACACAGATCGAACAATGTACTCTTAAAAAAATATTTTTGATCTATTTTAATAATATTTTTTGGTCTATGTATGGAGAGCTCCCTTAATAAAACCGTCCAGACCCCAATTGAATTCAGGAAAAATGCTAGCGCCATGTACAAAATAAACGCCATGGGTACAGCGCCATCTATCGGCGCACTTTGTTACTAGTTTGAACACCTGAATAACGCCTGAATGTTGGTTTTTCATGGACAATTCTTTATCACATCAACCGATTTCTTTTTTTTTATTTGATTGGAGGTACTTTAGAAACAAAAATACGATGACAAAAGTAAAAGACTACGATATCCCTTTTCGTTTACAAAGTTTTGAAATTAAACTGACGACCGCTTTAGCCTAGTTGGTAGTGACCCTGCCTTCGAAGCTGGAGGTTCCGGGTTCGAATCCCAGTCAGGGCATTTATTTGTGTGATGAACACGAATATTTGTTCCTGAGTCTTGGATATTTTCTATGTATTTAAGTATATATTTATATATATAAGTATGTATATCGTCGCCTAGTACCTATAGTACAAGCTTTGCTTAGTTTGGGACCAGTGGAGCTAGCACAACTTGCTGACAAATCGTATCTCGCGCGACTCAGCGATTCCTGTCTCGCTCGAACTGTGCGGGTTAGAAAGAGGAGGGTAGATTTTTCTCTACTCGCGTCGCGTCGCAGCGGTAGTTGTGCTAGCCCCCCTGGTTGATTTGTGTAAGATTGTCCACAAATATTTATTTATTTATTTAATTATGACAAAAGTATTTATAATTCCAATAACTGAGACAGCGAAGTGCCGCAAATACATCGGACTCGCAGACCGACGCGTCGGGTTACAAGCAAAAGCCACTAAGTAACAAATACCTACTTAAAATAAAGCTCGTATATCAGCATTGTTTCATTAGAATTACGATTTGAAACGGGATATTTACCATGTATTGTATTTTTGAGTTCCCGATATTTCGGCACTGTTGCAAGCGCCATTATCAAGTATTAACTGACGTGCTGCGAGTTTTAGTTGTGGTCTACCCACACATCATAGCGATCTACCCTCTTCCTGGTTCGCTTTTTTCCCACAGTGTCACCGTCAATACCACCGTCCGCCTTGTCACTTGAAACTCGATTACGGTCACGACACACCACACTCACAGTATCAATACGCGCGATCGTTCTAATGTAAATGACCATGTAAGCTTGAAATCTTAGCATTGTTTCAGTACTGAATTACGAGGTTTCGAAGAGTAGTGACCGATTTGATGGTGAGTTTTGCTTCTCACGATGTATTTGCGGCATTTGGAGATACTGGCTACGTGGGGCGCCGGTGCCCACCGACTTTTTGGGCAACTCTCCCGAAGGCTGGCCGAATTGTCAGGGGACCGAAGGGCTTTCTCGTTCCTTGGCCAGCGGATCAGCATAGCCACACAAAGGGAGAACGCTGCTAGGCTTATGGGCACCCTTCCACAGGGCTCCGATCTTGGAGATCTTTTTTAATATAATTTTAGATTCCTTGCCTGGCTCTCAATTTTCATGTTTATAAAAAAATAATTAAAGAAAGAAAGAAAGAAAAAACGTTTATTTGGTGTACATACAGATATAAAGAAGGGGGATCCATCATTTTACCGAAAATCGTTACATCGATTATCATTTCCCATAACACTATTCGCACAATTTTATTATCACTTAGGAATCATTCATCGAACTTCGTTAGATCGCTCAAACATTTGCTCGAATTACCTTTTACACAAGAATCAACTCATCGAATTTTAATTCAGTATTTTTTTTGTTCATCGACGTAGTCGTTCATCGAATGGCCTTTAGTATAATTTTGGTTTAACGAAGGTTTCAGTTCCCAAAATTCTTATTACCTAGAACATCATTTCACCACTGTTTACTATTTTTGATATAAGTAAGTCTAAATTTTTTTTTCTCAGATTCTTGGTGTACTCTGAAAAAGTACTCATAAACAAAAATCCTCAAAAACAAAAATACCCAAAACCTAAAATGTACTGTATGTATGTAAAGACCTGTTAGGGCAAAACCGACTGTAATGCGGATAGGTTAGAAGATTAAGACGGGAGCTTTGCTCCCGTCTTAATCTTCGGGGTTATTTTTTTATATAAGCCCAGAAAGACCAGTTAGGGCAAAACCGACTGTAATGCGGATAGGTTAGAAGATTAAGACGGGAGCTTTGCTCCCGTCTTAATCTTCGAGGTTATTTTTTTTTTATATAAGACCAGAAAGATTATACGCCTTAAAAAATCATGCTTGCTTGGTTGTTCGATGAAACATTGTTCTTGGAAAGAATACTTTATGAAACGTACTATCTGTGAATCAAGTTTCGTTAAATTAATACTATGAATAACGAATATTTCGATGAAAGGTAAATTCGATGTACCGTTACGCTACGATTAGAGACGGATGCGAAACGATTAACTATGAAAAGTGGTTCGATTATATAAAATGCAATGAATTGATGATTATGTGATTAGAAAAAAAAACCTAATGAAATTCGTTGAACAGTTTTCGGTGAAATGAAAATCGATGTAAGATATTTCGATAAAATAATAGACACCCATAAAGAAGATATTACAAATTAGAAGTGGGTATACACCAAAAAGGTTGTCGCTCACCATGTGCCACGACTGATGTGTCGTGACGCTGATTTTCAGGACAACCAAAAAATATATATACTAGTCTTAACCTAATTAATATATAATGGGTGACGACACGCTTTTAACAACACAGCTCAAATAACGTTTATATTGTATGGCAACACTAAAACAAACAAGTTCCATTTGAGTTGTTGTAACGGCCAAATCCTAATGAAAAGAAAAAAGATGTGAGACTTGTATGGCATCTGTGTACATAATTCCATTAAAATCATTAAAGGATACGAAAGTTTTAGATATGGTTCACACGGAACCCTATTGTTGTCACTTACGCGTCCGTCCGTCCGTCCGTCGTCTGTCACATGGGTTTACAACAAAATGGAGCTACATACAGTCTTTAAATTTAGTGATAATGTTTTATATAATATTTTACCAGTACTAATCATCCAGATTGCGAAAAAAAACTGTTTTGAAATATACTATTATCAAACTATTATTTGACGACCGGTTTAGCCTAGTGGGTAGTGCACCTGCCTGTGAAGCTGACGGTCCTGGGTTTGAATCCCGGTCAGGGCAAATATTTGTGTGATGAGCATGAATATTTGTTTCTGAGTCTTGGATGTTTTCTATGTATTTAAGTATTTATATCTATTAAATAATATCGTCGTCTAGTACCCATACCACAAGCCTTCTTGAGCTTACTGTGGGGCTAGTTCGATTTGTGTAAGATTGTCCTCTAATATTTATTTATTTATTTTATTATTTATTTTCTCCTTACAAAGTAACGAAGAGAAAATATCAAATGCTCACAGAAAAACTAAACAGATAGCGGTTTCAATTGATAAGGACTTCTAAATGAACTGCATAAATTACCCATCAGTTAACCTACGGTGTCATATAAATTATGCCATGGCCGCGTCAAAACTACAATCCAGAGCATAATAAATGGGTACAGGTTGTATAGGATTTCCTTAAAAAGTGACCTGTTTTTACTGCACTTGAGTGTAGGTATTTTCCATTGAGTTAACTGTACCCGCAGACATTTAAACGGCAAGCGAGTTCTTATCAAACCAGTGCTTATCGCGTGTCGATACTGTGCTGTTGGCAGATATGAGGTGAGATTATACCATATATCATCACTACATAGTATAAAACAAAGTCGCTTTCTCTGTCCCTATGTCCCTATATCCCTATGTATGCTTAAATCTTTAAAACTACGCAACGGATTTTGATGCGCTTTTTTTTAATAGAGTGACTCAAGGGGAAGGTTTATATGTATGATACATGCATCAGCATTGCACCCGTGCGAAGCCGGGGCGGGTCGCTAGTACTCAAATATTTTAGGATGGTAATGTTTTGGAATTTGGATTTCTAGAAGCGTCATTAAAAGGTTAGCTTAAAGGGATAACTTCGCCTTTGTACAAATATCTATTATTAAGTTTGTTTTCTACTATGTACTTGATTTGTGCAATAGTGTTTACTGCTACTACTACTAAAAGATTTATTAAGACCTACATCAGGAGCGTTGTATGGAAGCGAGACGTGGACATTAACATAGCGAGATAGCAAGAGACTAAGTGCCTTCGAGAGGTGTAGGCGGCGAATGGAAGCCATAAAGAAAAACAAACGTAGAGGTTCTGGGTTTGATAGGAGAGAAGAAACTGCTTTTGAGGACGATCGAGAACAGAAGAGAAAACGTGTTTGTAGCGAATACGACATGATAATTACATAAAAACCATAATCGAAGGAGAGGTAGAGGGGGGAGAGGCGAGGGAAGACTGAGACGTGCGTTTATACATCAAGCAAAAGAGAAGGTCAATGTAATGTCGTATCAGGAGCTCAATTGTCCATCCGGCACATCATCGAGGAGTGTCCCTTAACGCGCTACACCGGTGGCCCTCCAGATGACCTGATCACCCTTAGTGACGAGGCCATCAACTGGCTGACCGACCTCAAGATTAATTTATAATGTATTCTGTATCTGTTTACAACCTGTATGCCATACGCTTAAATAAAGGAGCTCAAAGCCTTGGCGGATAACCGAACAGAATGGCGGTCACTCAACCGACAAGAGCGCTAGGCTAGGCTAGGCTCTTAAATATACGATGAGTGTTTTACAAGAATCACTATTACGAGCGATAAGACAGGCTTTTGGATCTGGAGTTTGCGGGTTTGAACCTTGCCTAGTACCATCGAGTTTTTAAAGATTTTTTTTACATATTTATTAATTTATTGAAGCCTCCCAATTTTTTTTTATTAAAAATGGGATCGCTCTTGGCCAGCATCTAGCCAGGGGTCAAAGATGAGGCCGACGATGAAGCGAGCTCACCCAGAAGGTGCCTATTCACTCGTGCCTTAAAAAGGTCTAGATTATATGGTGGGTTGGTCTCCCATTTTAATCACCACCCATTCTTTGAAGACCGCTTTAGCCTGGTTGGTAGTGACCCTGCCTAACGAAGCCGTTCAGGGCATTTATTTGTGCGATGATCACGAATAATTGTTCCTTAGTCTTGGATGTTTTCTATGTATTTAAGTATCTATATCGTCGCCTAGTACCCATAGTTCAAGATTTGATTTTATTTGTTTACACTTTTTACCCACGACGGAACGGAGAAGGTATATGCGTTTAGGGTGAGAGGTTGTTTGTTTGTTTTCTTATTGGTTTATGAATAATACAAATGTTTTCCAGCGAAACGTCTCTGTTTCAGCATGGGCAAAGATGTTATCGTGTGTACGGCTCTCCTCTAGCATTTTTCACCCGATTCTCGTGAAACTGTGAGAGCTGGTTATTCCACAATTTTATTCCGAAACAGTATTCGAATTTTTATTTTTATACAACGCCGGTGGCAAACAAGCGTACGGTCCACCTGATGGTAAGCGGCCACCGCAGCCTATAGACGCCCGCAACTCCAAAGGAGTCACGTGCGCGTTGCCGACCCCTTATAAGATTTGAGGATGCACTGTGTTGACAGCAGAAGGAACACATTTAGTTCCCTCGCTCTCAACACAGTGCATCCTCGGGAGCTCTGGCAACCTTGCTCACCTCCAGGAACACAGCACTACATACTTGTATAGTAAATAATGTTATTATGGGTGTGGTCTTCTGCAAGACGGAGGTACTTCCCCAATTGGGCTGCTCCAAATTCGAGCAAGATGACATTTTGCTGTGCTCTACCTCTCTCATTGTTTTTCTGTACAATATGTATATCAATATCACTCGTGAGGCCTACAGCTTACAGTGATTAAAAGGTACGCAGCATAATGTTTTTAAAATTTACTAATTTTGTGTTGACAGGAGTCTCCTGAGCGTATTCTTACTGGCGTCATTTGGGCTGGCTGACCGTAATGGTAAGTTCCTTTTTATCAATAGCTGCGAACGCAACAATGGTATGGTACAACTGGATAAACGACCCATATTGAGTGAATGGTATAGAAATTTCGACTACAGTAAAGTTCACCATTAGGCGAAGTTGTTTGACAAGGCAAAATGCGCAAATGTTGCCACTGTATGGCCAGTGTTTTTCGTATCGATATTATTAAAATTTTAAGGCCTTATAAGACTTATCGATCTTTGCTCGCAATTTATCACGTACACCTATTAGGTGCTTGCCGAGAACATCGAAAATCTAAATTAAGTTTGGCGCATTTTGTGTACTGTATTATGTAATTGTTTTTACATGAATAAACGATTTCCATCTATCTATCTATCTCTGAATTGTCAAATTAAAATGATTTGTAAATCTTATGATTTCTTCCTATTTCAAGGACTAAACTTCATATTTAAATGTCACTTTTGTCCCGCTTATCGAGCCTTTATGAATATTTTTATGCATATCTCATAGATTACAACATTGAAATAAGTTTGGCAGTATAACGTTGTGCTCTATAGGCGTAAGCTTGAGACAAAACATGGCTTCGCTCCCGTGGGGCGATTTTACGAACCAAAAGTAAGTATTTTGATTTTTTTTTTTATTTATCGTTTACATGGTATTAGAAATGTGATAGTCAAATCAAAAAATCAAAAAAATCTAAACATTTTATTCAGGTAACAAAGCAAGTACATTCGTAGCCAAGGTTCGAATTTCCTAGTAAGTGAATGGACACCTGTGGCAGGAAATTCCGCTCTTCCATAACAGTATAGGTACCCATATTTATATTATTATCTAATGAATTTTACAAAATATTTTATATCACATTGCATTTCTGTTAAAATAGTAATGTAATTGTTTGCATATCAGTTTTTGATTCAATTGATTTCATAGTGTTATAATTCGTCTTCGTCTAGTATATTCCATTTTGAGGTTAGCGTTCGTGAACTATAAAAAATGTGGTTGGGTACAAAAGTAACACCACTGCAAAAGGAAAGGAAAAAGGTATGAAGACGAAGAAAACAAGGAAAGAAAAGGAAAACCTTGAATATGATGATGAAAATTGCCTGTGCTTTGTTTGTCTAGAACCTTTTAACACTAGTCAACCGAACGAACAGTGGATACAATGCATCGATTGTGAAGTAATAATAATTGTTTATTTAATTAAGTTGGTTTTATTGTATAAATCTTTATCCCGTTACTATTGATCTACACTGTGTTACTTGTCATCTCATATCGTGGTCGAAAGTAACAAATGGCAAGTTTCCTAAAAGCGTTTGTAAATTACGCAATACACGGAATAATAGAATCAATTAAGGCATAAATTCGAAGAGCGTAAATGAAATTTTCATATGGCATCATTAATTACACAAAAATCATGACAGCTGACCAGAAAACAGGGTAAAAGTGCAAAGTATTACGTTCATCCCCGCTCTCCCCTACCACCATTAATAAATGCTGTGGAATTCACAATAATTCAATTTACGTGTTTGTGTGTAGTGTAAAAATAAGATTTCAAGCTTACATGGTCATTTATATTAGAATTACGATTTGACACAAATATACATGGTAAAAATATCCCGTTTCAAATCGTAATTCTAGTATAAAAATATCTGTCCAACCTCATGCCTTTATCAATAAATCATGTTTACATATTTTTGATAACTTTGTCCGTGTTGCTGAAAACTCTATAGTATATTTCAGACTACGTCGTTGATTCGCAACTGGGGCGGCGGTATGAGCTGGTGTACAGCGCAGAAACATGGCGGGACGCCAGGAAGACCTGCGCGGGCGCCGGTGGCAAGCTAGCAGCTCCCAAATCACTAGTAACTTAATGTGTGCTACAACATTGTCATCCTCCAAGTCATCATCCCCAAGTCATTATTTGACGACCGGTTTAGCCTAGTGGGTAGTGCACCTGCCTGTGAAGCTGACGGTCCTGGGTTCGAATCCCGGTCAGGGCAAATATTTGTGTGATGAGCATGAATATTTGTTTCTGAGTCTTGGATGTTTTCTATGTATTTAAGTATTTATATCTATTAAATATATCGTCGTCAAGTACCCATAACACAAGCCTTCTTGAGCTTACTGTGGGGCTAGTTCGATTTGTGTAAGATTGTCCTCTAATATTTATTTATTTATTTATTATTATCCAGTGAAGTTACATACTGATGGATACCCGGGGTCCGCTACATAATCCCATTTTTAGGGTTCCGTACCCGAAGGGTCCAAACGGTGCTGTGACTCACGCGTCCGTCCATCCGTCGTCTGTCACAAAATTTTGTTGCGAAGATTTTTTTTAAATTCCCATTGACCTATGAACTTGATATTTGGTGATAATGTTTATTAATATGTATATTTTACCAAGAAATATTAATATGTTGAAAAAGTTGACTTTTTATTTGAAATTTTCTTATTTTCTTTTCTATGAAAACCAACTTGATTTTGGCGGTTGGTTCGGAACTTTTCACGCGCGAAGTCCGACGCACTTGGCAGGTTTTCCCATTTTTTGGAACCGCTTTGAAACCTAACCCCAATATTTGGCGTAGGAACTAGTTTTACTAAAGCTAGAAAAAAATGTATTTTATTGTATTGTATTTAGTTAGGCGACCGACTTGGCTCCTGGCAAAAAAATAATCAATAGGGCCATTGTCAGATTTAGGTTCGCGTCTTTTCAGTGGAAATATCGAAAATTAAGGGCCAAAAGCTTCATTTTGGATTGGTCTAGTAACCCGCACAAACGGTGTTTCCGTAACTATAAATCCATGTAATGAAAACATAACATACATGTACATAAGCCGTTAATTATTGACCACCGAGTGGAGAACTTTTGTTTTTTTTACAATTGACAATGACCCAATAGCATTCTTTCGTAGTGAGTAGACGTAACCGGTAGACGACGTGTGTTTTCAGCCCGAGTTCAACACGATCCAAGGCCTGGTGAGGAAAATGCACTACCCCAGCATCAGAGGGTGCACCGGCAGCCGGCTGCTGGCCTGGCTCGGCATCAGCAATGGCAACGACACCGCGTGGAGGAACGTTGACGGTGAGCATATTTCCAATTTCGAGAATGGGATTTCTCTTGGCTAGCATCTAGCCCGGAGGCAAAGATGCGGCGGACGAGCGAGCGAGCTCACCCACAAGATTTATTTATTTATACGACCGGTTTAGCCTAGTGGGTAGTGCAAAAATCAAAAACAATACCGGCCAAGTGCACTATCGTTGTCATATTGTCCATAATGATAGAGATAATACGGTGCACGTACCTCTGCTCAACACTGGCCCAATATATGGCAATTTCAATCTTTTATCATGAGTTATCGTGGTCATGGTGGATGGTCTCTGTCGGGAGCTGATTATTGTATGTTGGTGGACGGTTACACCAACATACGATCACAGGCCGGTCATCGTCAAATATGGCGCCGGCAGCTGTCATCCCATAGAAACTTGTCAAACTTTCCATACAATCAGATTTTAACGAACACCGCTTTTGACGACCGGTTTAACCTAGTGAGTAGTGCACCTGCCTGTGAAGACGGTCCTGGGTTCGAATCCCGGTCAGGGCAAATATTTGTGTGATGAGCATGAATATTTGTTTCTGAGTCTTGGATGTTTTCTATGTATTTAAGTATTTATATCTATTAAATATATCGTCGTCTAGTACCCATAACACAAGCCTTCTTGAGCTTACTGTGGGGCTAGTTCGATTTGTGTAAGATTGTTCTCTAATATTTATTTTATTTATTTATTTTATTTTTTATTTATTTAAATGGATGGACTTGTTGTGAACATGTGCATCGTAATATATAATAAACTGCCGGATGACATGAAATTACTACAAGGCAATAGTTTTAAGAACAAAATGACTGGCTGGCTTCTGGACAAATGCTTTTATAGTGTAAGAAAATATTTGGACCCTAATTGACATTGTAATTCATGAATTATTATTATTATTATTTGATATCATTATTATAATTTTGACTACTTTGACATTGTTTCGTAAATTTTGCAAATTGTGTAGATATATTAAATTATTGATTAATTATGTCATTCCTAAATAACGTTTGCACGCCTGCATGCAGGCTGAATGCACTGGACATATTTATTTTCAACACCTTATGTATTATCATGTATTCTGAGCAAATAAATTCTTTGAATCTTTGAATCTTTAACAAAAAAACTCAGTGTGACCGCGCACTCCTCGAAATGTATTAGCAACAGTTGAAATCATCCTCCTAGCGTTTAGGTACTTAATGTATACATATTTATGCCTTCGACCGTACATGTGTACATTTGTCAATATTGTTCACAGGGGAGGATATAAATAATACTAATTTCTCGACGTGGGCGAAAGGCAACGGTGACCAAAGCAGGTGAGCGAATAATACAATATTGCATGCATATTACCTTGATGATCTTCCATTTTCGCGCGATACAATTCGTAAAGGAGTATAGTGTCTCACATATCTTAGGCGCCTTCTTTTTTTGAACCTGACTGTGGCTTTATAGGCCGGGCCCAATAAAGCGATAGGAGTGCGCGGTTGGAGAGTAGCCTGGGGAAAATCCAGGGGAAAACCTCCGGCATGACCACGCGTGTGGTTTGGAACACTGGAATACTCTAAGGGTCTGCGCTCCAGTGAGATTGGTTGAGCGGTTTCAACCGAATCTGAGGTGTGTCTTAGGCGCCTAATCCCAGGATAAGCTTTAACACATTCGAAGATTTGGCTTAGGCACTAGTGTTATGAAAGCCACTGCCATTTGAACTTTGTACCCAGAAGGTATCCTTTTCCATTGAGAGCTATATGTAACAGATCGACATCTGACATTCGTGTGATAAGTTCATGAAAGCTTCTAAGCTTCGGTAAAGCTTGAGGAAAGCTTCTAAGCTTCAGAGGAAGGCTTCTGGAAAGCTTCTAAACTTCGTAGAAGCTTCTCAGATTCGGGAAAGCTTCTAAGCCTTCAGGAAAATTTCTTTGCTTCGCGAAAGCTTATTTATCTATTGTAAATTTTCAACATGAATGTCTTAAGAAGTTTGGTTATTTATATGTAGTTAGTTGACTATACGTGACGTGTCAATCTTACGTACGCTAGGTAGATTTAACTTTCATTATACTATGGAAAATGACATTACGCGAACCTTTAAAGTTCAAAAATCCAAGACAAATTAAGAGAGAATCGGCTGAGGTGGTACGGACACGTAATGAGGCGCAACAAGGATCATATGACCAGGGCTGTGATGGCAATAGTGGAGGGGAAGAGAGGCCGTGGACGACCAGCTGTCACCTGGAAGAGCACAATCCAAAAAGACCTTAAGGCTCTAGAAGTGGACGAAGTGACTACACAAAACAGAATGTTGTAAC
Source organism: Epiblema foenella (assembly GCA_963556455.1). Lineage (NCBI taxonomy): Eukaryota > Metazoa > Arthropoda > Insecta > Lepidoptera > Tortricidae > Epiblema > Epiblema foenella. Next base: position 18,717,457 of record OY747111.1, read on the forward strand.
GTAAACGTACGAGGAGGGCTGACCCCAAATGAAATGGGATTAAAACCAGGACAAAGAAGAAGAAGAAGAAGGAAAATAACATTACGCAAGCTCGAAAACGTTACGTAATCACCCCCTCTAGTTCACGTACCCATGCGCGGTACACGTGACCGATGTACCGCTGAGTCCGGCGACCTCAGTGTTCCTGTTGCCCCATTCGCGGCACGCTGGATATTCATATAGTTTTAGTATTTTGAAAAATATTGTACACGTAACTACTAATAACCTAAACCCCAATTTAGGCATTACCTGAATCGTTTCCATGAAAACAGAAACAATCACATACCTTGGCTGGACCATGGTTGAAAGAGGATGCTTGAAGCTGTGTGAGATCCTGACCTAATTTATATTGTTACCACATTTTGATTTCGTGTATCACATAATTTTGACATTGTGTTTGTGTTCTGAATTTTATATTTAAAAATGTAATGACTTAGGGTGTTCCCTGTAATGTTACATATTTTTTTTCAATAAATAAATAAATAATAAATAAATACCTTTGTGTGGCTCCGTCATTGAGAAGACCGAGTTCTAAGCATCAAGCATGGGCAGCCCAGCATCACAGGGCTGTATCTTCAATAATATTCTTAGCACTACGTGTCACAATTGTATTTAGTTATGCACTAACACAGTTTAATCTACAATTTCATCAAGGTTTTCCTATATTTGCGACCGTAAAGGAGCAGCGTGGCAATCTCCTTTTCTCCATATTTGATCGAACCAATTTTTCTTTCTTGATACACTTCAGAAGCACTGAATGTCGCGCGCCTTGCGCTTACCGCTGGTTATGTGCGAGTTCGATTTGCATGAATAACGATTAAGGTTTTATGCCTGAACAAATATCCACCTTTTAAATGATTGAAAATGTGTATAGGTACATTTTTCAAGAACAGTTCATTTATAGGTTATATTACGGTTGAAGATAAACGTTTAAACAACAACTCTTTAGGACTTTCAAAATCATACGGCAATCACAAAGTTTTAAGGGCCCAAACTTAGACACCGCGCGCTCTTCAGAAACCAACCGAAATCGGGTTGTGCTGCTCAAATTTCAAGCCAGACAAAATACAGAACAGACTTAATCAAAAAAGTAATGTAAATTAACAGTACCATTTATTTGCTGGCAGGGTCGCCATGTAGGGATCGGTGTATTTATAATAAAATACGATTGATGATTACATGTTTACTCGTCAAACTCTTCTTACAGACTAACTCATTATAGCATGATACATGACTTATATCTAGACATACACCACAATTTACAGGCGGTAATAATAGTTAAATAACAATAACAAATAATACTACAACTAACTTAAATCTAAAACAGGCCCTCGGGGCATTGTACCGAGTATGCTGGCGGCATTTCCTCGCTGTATCGCAATGCTGATACGTTGTGCGAGAAAGTCGCCAGCTCTTCCCTCACCAGTTACGTCAACCAAACGCTTCGCGATTTCAGTAAATAACTTGTGTGCGCTGGGACCCAATGGTACAAGAGTTTCGACACCAAAAGGTACAAAATTGTACTCTCTGCCGACGCCCCTATGTTTATTTCGGCATTTTCCGTCGCTGCACCCGCTTTTACTGTAGTTCGTTGGAGGTGGGACGGTGCCAGTGTCTACACAAGTAGCATCCCACACCAACATCCGTCCCAAACTCCAAGGAACTAAAGACACCCCATCAAATTAAATTTAAAAGTAATTAGAATTTAGAATACCTAACTATTTTGCCGTTTTTGACGCTCTTTTCTTGCCCTTTCAAAGTCAAAGTCAAAAGTCAAAGTAATTTATTTCTTTTAAATAGGCCCATAATTAGCACTTTCAAAATGTCAAATATACACATAAAATAGGAATACTTAACAGTAACAGAGAACAAAACTTATAACTAATGCAACAATTAATAAAGCTAAAATAGTCAATATAGGTGGTAAAAATTTAATAACATTAATAGTTACTTAGATGTAGAGCAATTCAGTCCCAAGCCGTTTTGTCATTAAGATAATCTTTAATCTTATAATAAGCTTTACTTACTAGTCTGCGTTTAAGGCAGTTCTTAAATTCGTTTAAGTTTTTTGTAGCGACGCGCACGCGCGTGCCCCTGTGTGTTTGTGTGTGTGGGTTCGTTTGTGTATGCGTCCTATAGGACATTTCTACAGATTTGTTTTACTGGTTTTCTATATATATCTGTCTCGTTCTAGTGATTCCAAGGAGCCTCATTGCGTGGTGGTGGACGCTGTGAACCCTGGCTTACGGAGCTACTGGTGCCACTACAAACAACCTTTCGTCTGCGAATTCAAGAAGGACCTCTAAATAGGGCCAATCACTACATAGTATAAAACAAAGTCGCTTTCTCTGTCCCTATGTCCCTATATCCCTATGTATGCTTAAATCTTTAAAACTACGCAACGGATTTTGATGCGGTTTTTTTTTAATATATAGAGTGATTGAAGAGGAAGGTTTATATGTATAATAACATCCATTAAATAGTGCACCCGTGCGAAGCCGGGGCGGGTCGCTAGTAGTACATAAAAGGGGCATTTTGTATTGAATCTGCCATTTGCAAACCAGGATCCCAAAATACCTGGATCTCGGACCGATTATAACAATATTTAAATACCGGTATTGAAACGGACAAATACCGAAAAATTAGGATTACTTAAGTGTAAAAATAAGTATCGAATTAATCCTCTCATAAATATGTACCAAAACCTTAATGCGTAGACATAACATCCATGGGACATATTTTTGAGTAGCTTGCATACACTCATATATTTGCAATCGACTGTACAAGACTACGAACATTAATATAAAAAGTGTTTGATAAGTCAATTTCAAGTCTCCCGGGGTGCACAGTCGTCGTATGTATACAATTCTTCCCTTATTGCTAAGGAATAAGGTGCACAACTGTTTACACATTTTGGACGGTCTAGGTGACTGTACTTTGAAAATTGGTTGTTGCATAAAAATGTAACACGGTGGAAAGGTGAACGACATTCTAAACTTTATTATTAATAAAATATAGTCAACTTTCGAGCGCAATAAGTTTTTCAATTTCGCAATTCTTTGCAAGTATCGTGTTTGCTGCGTCCAGATAATTTAGGTTAGTAAAGATTGTACTACACTTTTAAAATTCTAAGTTATTTTTATATTGGATAATGTTCTTTACAATGTATGATACAATAAATGACATTCTATTCTATTCTATAGAAAGAGAGCGCAGCATTATCGGTGAGAAGCAACATGCTGGCCCGCAGGTTCACTAAATGCTCCGCAGAGTGCATTTTTTAAAGCTTTCTGCCATTCTTTTTACGCGAGTGACCTGTGGGTTAAGTATGTATGTATGTATGTATGTAAGCACTTTATTGTACACAATAAAAGGTTAAAACAATATACATGTCACATAAGATTAGAGTACAAAGGCGAACTTATCCCTATGAGGGATCTCTTCCAGTTAACCTTTGAGGGATTGAGTGGAGAGTGGGAGAATGAGATAGACAAACTTACACAGTGTACTAAAACTTTTCAATAAGGAAACTTATAGCTAAAACCAAAATTAAAAAGAACACAGAAACTAGAAATGACACAGGCTCTGAAGCAAGTGCCTTTAGCTGAAGTTGCTGCCTGTAAAACTTAACATAGGTTCACTCAAAACAATCTTCTAGTATTTATTTATTGCAATGTCATCATCATCATCATCATTTCAGCCGAAAGACGTCCACTGCTGAACATAGGCCTCCCCCAAGGCTCGCCATTTAGACCGGTCCTGTGCCGTTCGTTTCCACCGGATTCCCGCGACCTTCACCAGGTCATCACTCCACCTTGTCGGAGGCCTACCGACAGCTCGTCTTCCGGTGCGTGGACGCCACTCAAGCAGTTTCTGGCCCCATCGACCGTCAGTCCTGCGAGCATTGTGCCCTGCCCACTGCCACTTAAGTCTCGCAATTTTGAAGGCTATGTCGGTGACCCCAGTTCTGCTACGGACAGCTTCAATTATTGCAATGTACCATACATACACTCACACCTGTATTCGCAAAAGGGGTAGGCAGAGCACATTTAATCCAGTACCACATTTAGTAATTGTAGCATTAAAGATGGAGAAAATATGATGTTGCAGTGATAGGTTGATATCCCATCGCCTATATACACACTACAACCCGATGAAGGGCCCGACGTAGACCTGCTCGCGTCGGTGAACTGGCTGTTTCGGGGATCTCTTCGGGGAAACCGAAGGTTTTGTCTGTGCAATTGCGGACGAAGTTATTATGACGAACAACTACCGGAAATATATCCTGAAGGACGGTCGACATTTGTCGGGCATGCCGCCGTCCCGGAGAGTCACTCAGGCATATCATTTCTGGTTGTGGTCATCTTGCTAACGGCGAGTACTTGCACAGACATAACTTAGTAGCCAGGACCATTCACCAGCAACTTGCTCTTTTATTCGGTCTTGTGGACTTCGAAGTTCCATATTATAAGTATATACCTGCACCAGTTTTCGAAAATGATCGTGCCACGCTCTATTGGGATCGATGTATCATCACGGACAGGACTATTGTAGCCAATAAACCTGATATTGTGCTGACAGATCGATCGAAACGCCAGGCAGTGCTCGTTGACATCACTATCCCGCATGACGAGAACCTCGTGAAGACCTAGAAGGACAAAGTCAGCAAGTACCTAGACTTGGCACACGAGGTGACCGCCATGTGGGATGTTGATGCAACGATCATTGTCCCGATAGTCGTTTCTGCGAACGGTCTAGCGAAGAGTCTCGGCCAACACATCAAGAGACTCTCGCTAGATGGCTAGGTCAATGGTCAGATACAGAAGACGGTACTCCTGGACACGGCGCGTATAGTCAGGAGGTTCCTCTCTCTGTCGCCCTAACCACCGATAGCTTAGGCCTCGCCTCGCTGCCGGCGGCACCCTAGGTTAGGATTTTATTAATATTAATGTTTTGTAAGTGTATTTTTATCTTTTACTTTTTACAAAGATATTGTAAAAACCCAGCCTAAGAAGGAAATAAATAAAGAGGATAAATAATGATAATAATAATATTTTATTCAAAAATCCTTATTGCTAATGCATGATGCTATGATACATGCGCCTAAACTACGATTATATTCCTGTGTCTTATGCAAAGATAAAGTTAATTACTTAAGAAAATTAAATTAAAATCATGCACAGGAAGTACATAAACATTACATTATTTTACATGTCAACGGTGTATACAAGAACTACAAATACTAATTCACTTGAACTGTTTCAGAGCTCATAGACTACACTCAAACTTACAAGTTCTTAAAACTGAATTACAAGTTCGGCAAGGCTTTGTCGTGTAATTGTGTGGCCCTCCCTTAACTGTGGCTGCATATTTCCCGCGGGTACCTCGGTACACACCGGCGGCATGCGGACTACGTAATGGCGATTCGTTTTATGGCCCGCTCCTGTGGCGCTACCGCGAACGGCATTCGAAATTTTCCCTCTCTGTCGCACTTGCAAATTGGCTTATAAGTGAGACAGAGAGGGAAAACTTCGTTTGTGGTTCGCGGTAGCCCCTCTGGTTTCAAATCTTGATGGCCATTATTTATTAAAGTTGCGGTCTGGTTCAGTTGTAAGAAAACATAGAAAGTCTTTTGGTGCAACAGCGCAAAGCATATTTGTAGAGTAAAGGTCACGTAAATACGTATCTTTTAATACATTATTATTGTTATTTCTATATTTGATTACTTTTTTATGTTAGGTATTTTCGCATAGAGATATAAAAAATAAAATATCAAAAGAAATAAATAAAATAAATAAAATAAATATTAGAGGACAATCTTACACAAATCGAACTAGCTCCACAGTAAGCTCAAGAAGGCTTGTGTTATGGGTACTAGGCGACGATATATTTAATAGATATAAATACTTAAATACATAGAAAACATCCAAGACTCAGACCGTCAGAGAACCCAGGACCGTCAGCTTCACAGGCAGGTGCACTACCCACTATGCTAAACCGGTCGTCGGTATTTAATTACTATCTCATGCTAGGTTTTTTCGCATAGAGATATAAAAAATAAAATATAAAAATACATAATACAAAATACAAAAACATTATAATAAAACCTAAAGTCGAGTGCCGCTTGCTGCCGGAATAAATTACCTGTGATTAGGGTGACAGACAGAGGAACCTCTGTTTCCCCCTGGATTTTCCCCAGGCTACTCTCCAACCGCGCAGTCCTATCGTTTTATTGGGCCCGGCCTATAAAGCCACAGACAGGTTAAAAAAAAAGAGGAACCTCCTAACTATCCTCGCCCGTTTTACGCCTTCCTTATAATGGTCGAGAAATATCCGCCAAGTGTATGGTGTTTAAGGCTGGGAGGATTAAGCCTTATTTTCTGCCTCCCATCACTCTTGGTGGCGTAGAGCTTAAAGTCCTTCGGAGCTTTAAATATCTTGGTCACATTTATACTCAGGATGATCAGTGATGATCAAGATATAAATCAACTAGCGACCCGCCCCGGCTTCGTACGAGTGCACTTTTTAATGGATGTTATTATAAATATAAACCTTCCTCTTCAATCACTCTATCTATTAAAAACATCCGCATCAAAATCCGTTGCGTAGTTTTAAGCATACATAGGGATATAGGGATTAGGGACAGAGAAAGTGACTTTGTTTTATACTATGTAATGAAGCACGATATATGACATAAATATAACTTAATGTAATTCTAATAAGTATGATTTCGCAATTCTGTGTATCAATTGATTTATATTGTAAATTTATTCTAAGTTATTTTTGTATTGGACAATGTTCTTGACAATGTATGATACAATAAATGACATTCTATTCTATTCTATAGAAAGAGAGCGTAGCATTATCGATGAGAAGCAACATGCTGGCCCGCAGGTTCACTAGATGCTCCGCAGAGGTAAAGTTGCATTTTTAAAAGCTTTCTGCCAATCTAAGTGCATAAAATATTTATTAACTACACTTATTCAATTACATTATAGAAGAATATAATTCATTTAAAGTATAAAAGGCGTGTTCAATTAACCATTTTTTTAAATTTTTGGTTAAATATGTTAATACATTCCTCCATTACAATTGCGTTGAGTAGTTTATTATAAATCTTAGGGCCTAATACATGCATTGTTTTGGACGACTTAGTCAGATGGTGGGTAGCTGAAAGAAGTCGTTCTTTACTTCCCAGGCGTGTGCGAGTGAGTTTAGCTGTGTTAAAGGTATGTTTGTGTGCGTGGACATGTGTAGAAATGTTAAAAATGTATTGAGAGGGGAGCGTGAGAGGGGAGCGTGAGAATCAATATCAATGTGCCACTTCTTAATGCCAAATAGATGACACATATTAATCGTCTCTTGTTATTATGATATAGGGTTGAAATTGCCATGCATTACGTCAGTGTCGAGCACAGGGACATTATTTTACAGTAATTCTGCCTAGGGAAATCATAACAGAGTTTAATATAAACACGGGCAATTAACCCAACTACCGCGTTAGAACGGAATTTCCTCCAAATGTCCGAATTAACCCCGGGTCAGTCGTGAGCATACATTGCGATATAATGGCCGGTCTGTGACAGTGGCAATATTACTGCCAGTACAGTAACAGGGCCCGATTAGTGATTCAGAGGGGAGTACTTAACGTTATCGGGCGTGCGTAAAGTAAATCTAAATGTTATTTGCCATACTAATAATGACAGTTTCCCCCGCTCCGGTTGTGGAATGAGTTCCTTGCCGAGGTTTTCCCAAGGGACTACAGTGTGAGGTTCTTCAAGAAAGGAGTGAATAAATTTTTAAAGTGTCGGCAATCCGCATGTGACACCCCAGGAGTTGCAAGCGTCCATAGGCTACGGTGACCGCTTACCACCAGGCGGGCCGTACTTTTGTTTGCCACCGACGTGGTATTAAAAAAATGCCTGATTTGTGTTGAGTCGTAAATATTTACTTCGTATATGTCACAATAAGATATATAATTTTTGTGAATGAATAAATGGGTCATACTTAGTTGAAAAAACAATAGTCGTATTAGTCGTCCCTCCTGTGGTCAATAGTTAACGGCTTATGTGCATGTTAGCTATGTTTTTATTGCAGGTATTTATAGAAACTGAGACACTGTTTATGCGGGTTACTGGTCCAATCCAAAATTAAGCTTTGTAGCCCTTAACTTTTGGTATGTCCACAGAAAAGACGCGAACCTAAATCCGTGTATCATCATCATCATCATCATCATCATTTCAGCCGAAAGACGTCCACTGCTGAACATAGGCCTCCCCCAAGGCTCGCCATTTAGACCGGTCCTGTGCCGTTCGTTTCCACCGGATTCCCGCGACCTTCACCAGGTCATCACTCCACCTTGTCGGAGGCCTACCGACCCGCCCAAATCCGTGTATGACCCAAATAAAATAACAGGGTGGATCAACTTTTTAGTGCCACTCGTTGCCGTAGTTACGTCTAGTTGTCCAGGGGACAAAATTCGAATACAATCGTGATTTTATGCTATTTAAGTCTATCAAACATGCGCATGTGTAGTACTTATAAGCTAATTCCATAATGGTCCATCTACTAATTAAGCATGTTAGTAGAACTTAATACTATATTTTTTTGAACAAATTGCATCACTATTGTCCCTTGGACAACGGGTCAAAATAAGAACACAAAAAAGTTGAACCACCCAACATCACAAAGTTAACCAACTGCTGTCAGCTCCCTTGACTGCGACACCCTCGCAATTTGGCCTAACGTCAAGCCAGGATGTTGACATTGTCCGCGCGTGACATGACAGAGCCCGGGAATTTTATACAACCGTATTTTAATGTAATTGGAAATTTATACGGGATTTATACAGAGGGTACCGTGATTAATAAGAGCTGCCGTGAAATATCGGGAATGGATAGAATATGCATTCAAATTAAATATAGGTATTTTATTATTTTTCAAAGAATTCTCTTACTTTATTGTACACAATAACAGGTTAAAACAATATACATGTCACATAAGATTAGAGTACAAAGGCGAACTTATCCCTATGAGGGATCTCTTCCAGCTAATTTTTGAGGGATTGAGTGTAGAGTGGGAGAATGAGATAGACAAACTTACACAGTGTACTAAAACTTTTCAATAAGGAAACTTATAGCTAAAACCAGAACTAAATAAATATATAACAACGATTTTTTTTTCTAAGTGGCCAGTGTTTTCTGATAATACATAAAAACTTAAATATCAAATTCCCGAGATTTTCAGGGCAGGGCTACGGGCGTATTTGTCTGTTTGATTTTTACGAATATTTGCATTGATATTCTGGATTATGTATTAAGATTTATGATATGGGAAGTATCTATCCAAAGGTTTTCTTAAAGAGATCGCTCTTTACACGGCATTTTCAACCTTATGTCATATTGACAGAGGTCATCAATAGGTGTCATCTATGGGCATTAAGGTCGCATTGGGGTGTTTACCTCAATGACGCACAAAAAATACACCAAAATGAAAAAAATAAACAAATCACTAAACCAATGTATCATAAAAAAATAAAATAAATAAATATTAGAGGACAGTCTTACACAAATCGAACTAGCTCCACAGTAAGCTCAAGAAGGCTTGTGTTATGGGTACTAGACGACGATATATTTAATAGATATAAATACTTAAATACATAGAAAACATCCAAGACTCAGAAACAAATATTCATGCTCATCACACAAATATTTGCCCTGACCGGGATTCGAACCAGGACCGTCAGCTTCACAGGCAGGTGCACTACCCACTAGGCTAAACCGGTCGTCAAATCATGCGCTTTTATAATACATTCCGGGGCTCAAGCGGTAAAGAGCGAAGCCCCGAAGCGGCAGGTTCGATAAGTAATCGGCTTGTGGTGGAACGGTGTATAAACTGCAGCCGGCATGCGATTCCACGAAGGTTCTCATACAGCACAGCACAATATACTGTGGTATGTAATGGGGTATGCTGCACGGGAGGTACGGGTTTAGAGGTACTGGGAGGAGATCGTAGCTAAAATATAAGGCTGGAGGCACATATGAATATAGCATATTTCATACTGTTACTGAAATATAATTACAACAAGCTTTGTACCCCTATTTGATCCCCTTAGGGGTGGAATTTCCAAAAATCCCGTCTTAATCATAATCATATCATAAAAGTAAGCTCTCGACCAAATTTGAAGTTTTTAGTTCCAGTAGTTTCGGCTGTGCGTTGATGGTACATCAGGGGGGCTAGCACAACTACCGCTGCGACGCGACGCGAGTAGAGAAAAATCTACCCTCCTCTTTCTAACCCGCACAGTTCGAGCCAGACAGGAATCGTTGAGTCGCGCGAGATACGGTTTGTCAGCAAGTTGTGCTAGCCCCACAGGACTTCTTCTTTTATATTATTTAGATAAACTCTTAAATTATTTACATAACATGTGATTACGATGGTATCGTGAAGACAAGTCCCTGGAAAACCAATTCTTTCCAGTAGAATGCCGGTTTGACGCATTCTCGAATTATATTTTAAATTCAATTTGTATACGTTATGATTCTAAACCTACACGGCCAGCCTCATACCGTAAAAACCTCTACAATACCTATACCATACAACAAAGTCTCGCACCTCAAATTCAGATAACGTCGCTCTACCAATCTCACTGTAAGCCAAACAATAAGTATTCCAGTATTTAATCCGCCCGTGTGGTCGTGTCAGAGGTTTCCTCTGGATTTTCCCCAGACTAACTCTCCAACCCCGCACTCCCTATCGCTTTATTCTGGCCTATAAAGCCACAGTTTGGTTAAAAAAAATAATAACTTGCCCCACTGAGCTGGAGCCTAAGGATATTTATTCTAAAAGCGTTTACTTTTTGTGCAGTATTAAAGCTATCTTTAATTGACCGAGTGAAACGAAGGTCTCTGCTTCAGCTTCGACAAAAATGCTTTCGTATGACCGTATTCCGGATTTCCAGGTTTCCGGTTGTTCTCCTCTACAGGTCGCATTTCTCAACCGATTCTTGTGAAATTTTGTGAACAGGTTTGATAGTTATACAGTTTATTTTAATGAGTGATTTATTTATGAACCAACTTAACATTTAATAAAAAATACAAGATCTATATTAACATAGAACTAATAAAAATAAATTAAATTAAATTAAATTAAGACCTAACCTAGGTAAGGCTACGTTAGGTCCCCCAAGTCTGATCCCTGCGGAACGGTGCCCATAAGGCTGGCTGCATTCCCCCGTTGAATGGCGATGCCTATTCTTTGTCCGAGGAATGAGCCAGCCCTAGGGTCACGTGTTGTTTCCAAAAGTCTAATGAGTTTACTTTTTGGAAAATTTCAAAAAAATATATAACTGGCGAGGTCCACAACTGTGTTATAACAACCGCATTGAAAGTAAAATAAATTAATGATCGTTGTTTTCTATCATCTTATAGCGAAAACTCTTAGGTTGTGTATGACGAACAGTTAACAACAGAAGCAGCAAAGGAAAAAACACACCCAAAATGAGCTACATATAGCTTAGTTATTCTTTTGAGATTAGCGTCCGTGTGCAGATATTATTGAGCACTAGGGATGCGTAGTATACAACACTGTAAATAGTCCCACGTATTGCACAATATTGAACGGTAAACATGTTACATACATAAAAATGAACTTAATGCTATAAGGTATTCTTGATACCAGTCAACCTTTAGGCCAAACAGAATAACACTTCGCACTAAATAAATAATACATCCGTTTCTTAGTACGAGCGTCCCTGGCACAGGATTTCTCAGCGGATTTCTGCTAGCGGATATAAAATTGAACGGCAAGCGGCGTGGCGTACAAAAATGCAAAATATTTCACTTGTCGGACGGGAAAAGAAATGGTTTCCAGCTGTGCCAACGCATGAAAACGAGGGAAGTAAGGTGGATATGCACTTGAAGATAAATGTTCAGCATGATGATGATCTTGGCAAATGGGTCTTACAGAGACTTACCCATTTAATAATATTTATAACCATGTGTATTTGTGTACAGAAAAATATGAAAACATTGATGTCAAAGGCTTATTATAGGGTTGAGGACTATCTTACAGACAGAAATGCATGGCCCAAACTAAATACCTAAATAGCGTACAGAGTCATGTATAATATTTTCATTGTATCTAGTTGACACATTTCTTGCAGGAAAGCATATCAAACGATTCGACATGTTTTGTTTTCTTGTGTAACTACACATTGACACAGGATATGTAAATAGTTTTTTGTCGCTTCCTATTTCGGACGAAGCCGAGTTTTTATACAATTTAGTAGAAGTAGGTTTAAAATCTAGAGTTTAAGTTTTATTTTAGTTTTTTGTACATATTCTGCTGCCTCTACGGGGCTGTATGTTCGCCTGGCGATAAGCCCCTTTTTTCCTTAAATAAAAAAAAACTACACTTTGTAAATACCTATTGTTATTTTTTCCTCGTTTTTCTTTCAATTCTCTTTTGTTGTTTACCACTTACATTTACTTAAGTAGGTTAAGTATCATTGTAATAAGCATATTTTGGAGAAAATGACTGACTGTCGAGTTCTTTCGGCGTTTCTTCTCGGCAGTGGTCTCATGAGAAACGCTAGTAGTTTTTGACTTGTAAAAGTGCCTTTGCGGCCTACTTGCAGAATAAAGTTCATTTATTTCATTAATTTATTTATTTCAAAATGTATTTATCGATGAAAGCAGTAAATTAGGAAGGTAACTGGGTCATTGTCAGATTTAGGTTCGCGTCTTTTCGGCGGACATATCAGTAGTTAAGGGCCACAAAGCTTAATTTTGGATTGGTCTAGTAATTCGCATAAACGGTGTTTCCGTAACTACAAATCCATGTAATAAAAACATAACTTACATGTACAATGTGTAAGCCTATTATTCTGTGAAAGACTTCCTGGACGAATAACGATTGGTGAAAGAATGTATCATGATTGACATTAATTAACTAAATTATGTAATTCGAATATGACATTGCAATTGTATGTTACATACATTAATTCATATTGTAAATTTATTTAAGTAATTTTATATTTGACACTGTTTTTGACAATGTATGATCGATACAATAAATGATATTCTATTCTATTCTATTCTACATAAGCCGTTAACTATTGACCACCGGGTGGACAACTTTTGTTTTTACAACTGACAATGACCCAACTGATATTACACAAAGTTTTTTTTTTTACATATTTATAATGTGTAGTAGGTAATTTCTGAGTCTTCTCCACTCTTAACTTAAATATGAACTAATAGAAGGTACCACAAAACTTTCTTGCTTTTAGCTACCAAACAAACGGCGAACTTGTGAAAAGGGAAACTTACCTAGTTTCAACAGAAGTTCTTAAATTCGTCTTCATGTTCCGGGAGAGATCTGAAAATAAATATAATATTTGGATTAAAAACTATGGTTTCTTACAATACCAATACTCTTTATTGCACACCTCAATCAAAGGATACAGTACAGTACAAAAACACAATGAGAAGAGGCAAACAACAGGCGGTCTTATCCCTAAAGAGCGATTTCTTCCAGACAACCTAATTTTTTCTTTAACTCTAAAAAGATTCCATTAAGCTATATACAAACTAGAGAAGCAATAATAAGTACACAGATTGAATTTGCAGTGGTATATGACTTCTTAGACCGTCAGTAGGTACCCGATTTTGAAGAAAATCTAAGTAAAACAAAGAAGTTTAAATGGCGGCCACTCTTTTTGCGATTAAAAATAAAGACTTGCTATAGTGAATGTTATTTATTTATCGTATGGCAATAATTTTTTGACTCGTGAGATCTTTGAGAAGGCAGTTCGGTTGCGACCGAGAGAGCGGAGTGACCGCGCACATAATCTCAAATATTAGAGATTTCGCAACAAAAAGAAGAAAATTTTATATATACTTTTTTTATGAAATAAATAGTACTAAAATTTTTTTTTTTGCCAGTTTTTGTTGCACTTTTAGCTCCACCCAGGGGTCACATGTAGGGTAACGGTGGGTCACTAGTGTGTACTATCTACGGACGGGGTGCAACTTCGACATCCCCCTTGTCAAGTGAGTTGGCAACTTGACTGTTAGTTTCAAGCCGCCCGAAGGCCTCTAAGTTGGCTTAAGGCGCGTAATAGAGTGAAATACCACATTTTGGTCGAGTTCAAAGGCCTAAAACTCAAAACTGGCCCGAAATATAGGTCTCGAAAAGTTATACTTGAAGAATTGATATGTCCTCTTCAATCTGAGCGATGGAAATTGCAACACGCCTAGATTGTCCTAACAAAAAAGAAATATCAAATAAGGCATTTTTCAACCTTTTAAATCGCTACTGCTCACTATCTAGACATGTTTTTTACACGGGATATTCAGAAAATAAAACTTAATTCAGTTTTTCATAATCTGTGGATATTGTAAAGTAATCATTACTTTTGTCAAAAACCTGGAATAACTACCACACCGTCATAAAAGTTGGGGCGGATACGTGCGCGGGCGACGGGCGGCAGTCTGCCACCGGCTCTCGGACGGGAAGGCTGTGTCGCTTTGCGCGCGACGCTAAAATATAAGAGTTCGGTTCTGAGACAATATACCTACTTAACTATTTTATATATTTAATTACTTCAAACATTCCTACGTATTTAGAAAATAATAATATAAAAAATACATACACACATACAAAAAATCTGCAAAAACCTGTTACAGCGGGGGGGCGCGGGTAGTGCGGCGGGAAAGGCTAAGCCACGCCCCAACGCGCAAGGTCGTTCGCGGGTATAGGCGCCTTAACGACTGCTATCATGAGACAGCAGCCGTGTTCAACGGCTTAACGTGCCTTCTAAAGCACGTTAATGAGAAACTTCATCATTACGTAAATGGACATAAACTTGTCATTTATAACTATAGTACAGTAGTATCATTGTCGCTTGAAAGTACGGGGTACTTTGCGTCAAATCCGGTAGTTCTGATTTTTTGCAAATTTATTTATGATGTTGGCCCAATGAAGTTTGTGACCTCGAGCGTCTAACGCGACTTGTTAAAAATCAAAATACGATTATAGCCTTAAAGAACTATTTGCTGATATAGTACTTCGCAGAACATTTTTGAGATAGAATAAATTTGTCACAATAGGAGACTAGAATTGTCTCTGTAGACCAAATAATTTCCGCGATAAAGTCTTTCAAGGTTTGCGAAGATCGAAAAATATATAAATTTTCACGGAAACTATTTACTCTACTCTTTAGATTTTATCGAAATTTGTGTTTTTTTTTGAAAAAATAATAAAACTGTTATAACTCTAAAGGACTAGTATTTAATTTAATAGTACCTTCGTTGGACGTTTTAAAAGTTAGACTAAATCTACAATATCACACTAGAATTCACTCTGTAGACTAAATAATTTCCAAGCCTTTC
This sequence comes from Epiblema foenella, assembly GCA_963556455.1. Classification (NCBI taxonomy): domain Eukaryota; kingdom Metazoa; phylum Arthropoda; class Insecta; order Lepidoptera; family Tortricidae; genus Epiblema; species Epiblema foenella. The sequence goes on from OY747111.1 coordinate 18,732,891, forward strand.
AAAGTTTATCATTTTTTCGAACTTTTGCAAACTTTGAAAGTCTTTATCGCGGAAACTATTGGGTCTACAGACACAAATCTACTCTCATATTGTAGCAAATTTAATGTATTTTAAAAACGTCCTGAGTAAGTGCTATCAGCAACTAGTCCTTTAGGATCATAATCGGTTTCTCGATTCTAGACAAAGTTGCGTTCGACGCTAGAGGTCACAAACTTGGATTATTCATTGGACCAACATCACAAACAAATCTGCAAAACATCACAACTAACCTGATTTGACGCAAGCTATGATGTATAAAAGTTACTGAATTACTACGCACAATAAGATAATTGATAGCCACATCGGGTATACTCTTATTTCGAGTTTTCCCAATGGTAACACATTATTCACTACATCGTTACCTACACATAAATGTACGACTATAGACATTTCCAGCGTGTGTCACTCAACATTTCTTTACCACACAAAAGGCTCGGATTCCACTCACTGGGCACGCACAGGAATTATGCAAATTGGAGAAACCGTTTCAGGACCTTTGATGATAAAAATACGTGAATGCAAACATGTAAATATCTTACACGGCTGTAATGAGTTTTTTTTTTTAAAGTTAAGGGTTATCAGTTAAAAAACGCTCATCTATTTAGATGATTTTCTAATTGAATTGACACGTATCTTGACATTTTCTCAGTGTTACTATCTAGAACAGGACTATTGCAACTTAATGTCATAAATTTTAAATGTATTTTTTGTATTTCTTTAAGAAATATCGTTTCAAACATCACTCCAAATCGACCATTTTCAAGCTAAAAACTGTGTTTTTCCGCTTAAATTCAAATACACACAATAAAATCAAAGAATGGCCATGTTACCATCTAGAACTTTAATAAAATTATCGTACTCTTTTATGACTTTAATGGTATTATCAATACTTTTGTCATAATTTGAAATCAAAGCATTTTAAAACTTATAAGGCCTCTTAAATAGGAATTATCGTGTATGTTTGTATATTTTATTCAGAAAACAATAAGGTAAATAAATATTTAAGCTAATTTAGTTCTAAATTAACATTAATTTTGAAAAAACAAATGAAATATAAAAACCTAGGGTCAACGTCAAACAACGTCACAAGGTCGCTCACTTGTGTTAATTTTAGGGTCCTATAGGTACCACAGAAAGAAAAAACGTAATATAGGATCACTTGCGTCTGCCAGTCTGTCTGTCCCGTCTGTCACAGCCAATTTGCTCCAAAACTACTGGACCAATTAAAGGTTTCACATATGTGACCCAAAGACGGGCGTGTAACTTCACTACATAGTATAAAACAAAGTCGCTTTCTCTGTCCCTATATCCCTATATCCCTATGTATGCTTAAATCTTTAAAACTACGCAACGGATTTTAATGCGGTTTTTATAATAGATAGAGTGATTGAAGAGGAAGGTTTATAAATGAATAAATAAACAAATAAATATTAGAGGACAATCTTACACAAATCGAACTAGCCCCACAGTAAGCTCAAGAAGGCTTGTGTTATGGGTACTAGACGACGATATATTTAATAGATATAAATACTTAAATACATAGAAAACATCCAAGACTCAGACACAAATATTCATGCTCATCACACAAATATTTGCCCTGACCGGGATTCGAACCCAGGACCGTCAGCTTCACAGGCAGGTGCACTACCCACTAGGCTAAACCGGTCGTCATATGTATAATTATTAACATCCATTAAATAGTGCACCCGTGCGAAGCCGGGGCGGGTCGCTAGTAAATAAATAAACAAAGAAATAAGTATTTAATATAGGAAATCTGTCTGTCGCGCCTATACAATAAATTGAGCAAAAATTCAGACCATCAGCTGGACATACATCAGGACAGTTTAAATCGATTTAAAGCGAAACTGCTGTCGATTATCGGTTGAAGTGCCTCAATAACCATAGCCATTCGTCATTAGAGTTTGGACCCTCTTGTTCCTAGTTTATTTTTAAACATATTGAAAGAAAGAAAGCATTTATTCACTGCACCGAAAGACACACCATTACAAATATAACAGACTCAGTACATGAACATATATAATTAATAAGTGCGTCTTCGCGGCAGTGAATCGGTTGCTGTCTCAGCATTATGCCCAGGTGTCAGACACCGGCAGCGCTGGTTTTCAGACAGCGCCGTACGTGATCCACGGAACGCAACACAACATACTATATAGGAAAGGTATACATACATATAATGAATACAATCATAGGTGTTATATATATGAATGAGACTACCTCAAAACAGGGCAAACTGGTGTGAACATGAGGAGGAATTTACTCAACAGTGGGGGGGGGGGGATACAGACAGGGGGATACAGAAAGAAAAACAATAAAAACAAGTAAATAACAGTTTTAAAACCATTAAAATTATCCAAAACACACTATTGCGTACTATTAACTAATTATTATTATACTAGCAGCGCCCTGCGGTGTTACCCGCGGATAAAAGGTAGCCTATGTCCTATTCTGATGTCTAAGCTACAATACTGGAAAGTTTCATAGAGATCCGTTCAGTAGTTTTTGAGATTATGCGGAACGTACATCCATCCGCACAAACTTTCACGTTTATAATATTATATCTCTTTTTACTCGAGCAGCCTGTGGGTAAAGTACACCAAAAGAGCCTATAATGCCCTGCGCGTTCAGTACAATAATGCATTCAGAATGTTGTTGGGACTGCCTAGGTGGTGTAGCGCCTCGCATATGTTCGCCGAGGCCCGGACGGACGGTTTTTAAGCCATACTACGCAAGAAAATCGCCTCGATGCTGGGCCGACTCAGGGGGAGTACCAACAGCATTCTGAATGTCATTGCAGACAGGTATGACTGCCCAATCCTGTCGCACTGGGTCGGACAAATAAGGTCAGTGGCTCTATTTGCATCGAAATAAGTGTCGGTACCTACTCGTACTTGTTTTGATGCAAATTAGCTTACCCCAAAAAATAAAAAAATAAATGAAATTAATTGAATGTATTTTTGATTATATAAATGATGTTCCAATGTAATTAATTCAAAAAGTAATTTTAGGAACAATGAATATAAAAAACAAGAACATACTAAACTAAGAATAAAAACCTACTTACAAATAAAAAATGGGCTCTAATTCAGAGCCCAGCGGTAGGGTGCCCAGAAGGCTGGCGGCATTGCCACGCTGCACAGCAAGACCGATGCGCTGAGCAAGGTACGCGCCAGCCTTCTGGTCGCCCGTCGCGTCAACAAGGCGTAAAAGTAATTTATTGAAATAATGTAAATACTAACATGACTAGGTTAAGAAATTACTAACAATATATGGATTGTAAGTCCGAAATAAAGATTAAATTAAATTAAATTATTAGGATTAGGATATTAGGATTATATATTTTTTTAAAGTTTTTCTAAAGTCGACGCTTCCTGTAATACATGCTGTGTTCACCTGTAATTGGTAGCGCAATTAAATCTATACCACGTACTTTTATGTGTCTAGTGCTAATGACTATTGTTGCCACTGTTGGTGATACTAGATAAATAAATAAATACCATCAATATTGTAGGTGTACGTGTGGTAAAGTTGGGGACATATTCCCAGTCCGCTCGTTTCAAGTTTGTGCCTATTCGCTGAGTTCCAGTAATATATTTAAATACGCACAGTGATCATAGAAACAGTAGAACAAACCCCATCAAAACATGAATGTGAAAAAATGCCAAGTTTGTTAACGGCTTCGGTAGTAAAAGAAGTGAGATCTAACTGGAAACGAAGTTCTTTCTGTAGTATTTCTTGAATAAAACTAATTCGTAAAGTCTTCGAGGTGTTTATTTTATGTTCTTAAAATAATGATGCATTGTGAATATGGAGATGTTTTTTTTTTTTTTTTTTAACCTGACTGTGGCTTTATAGGCCGGGCCCAATAAAGCGATAGGAGTGCGCGGTTGGAGAGTAGCCTGGGGAAAATCCAGGGGAAAACCTCCGGCACGACCACGCGTGTGGTTTGGAACACTGGAATACTCTAAGAGTTTGCGCTCCAGTGAGATTGGTTGAGCGGTTTCAACCGAATCTGAGGTGTGAGTGGAATCGAGCTACTATATACTATGGAGATGTGTTACACTTGGAAACCAGTTCAGAGAGAGGGCTAGGCAATGTTGCCACCGTACATAGACAAAGTGACAGGTGGTGTGTTCACACAGTTGTCATTCAATAGCTATTCCTTTAAGGTGCGCTATACACTCTATTACACTTTCAAAGCTCTTGAGATCACAACTCCTGTCATGCATAACGTTCTTCAATGAAAACGATTTGTTAGTTATTTGCTACTTAATAGTGAGACTTGGCATGTTTTCTCTTTTTTCAAATTCCTACTACATTGTACCTATGCCAGTCAGGCAGTTTGGTGTGCACTTTGCGTGGAATGTACTTTATTCTGCCTACCTAGGTCGTAATGGCACTTTTACAAGTTATTCCCGCCGGTGGTGACGTCCACCGCGCGACCGCGACAACGTTGACACATATAGTTCCTATTCGTCCCGGTACCGCCGCATACCGGGTAGAGTCGGTTCAACCCAGGTCGGGCCTAGCTGAGTTTCTTGCTGGACTCTTCTCAGCTAGGCCAGGTTTACCAGCGACAAAACTCCCAGTAGCTCGATTCCACTCAAACATCAGATTCGGTTGAAACCGCTCAACCAATCTCACTGGAGCGCTCTTAGAGTATCCCATTGTTCCAAACCACACGCGTGGTCGTGTCGGAGGTTTTCCCCTGGATTTTCCCCAGGCTACTCTCCAACCGCGCACTCCTATCGCTTTATTGGGCCCGGCCTATAAAGCCACAGTTAGGTTCCAAACAATTTACAAGTCAAAACCTAGGTACTAGAGTTTCTCAAAGACCAATCTTCAGAAACTACTAGCGTTTCTCAAAGGCCATAAGGTCCATAAATTTCTAATGTTGACGCTTACGGCTTAACGCCCTACTGTTTTTAAAACTACTATCGTTTAGTTAAGACAAAGGACGTTCCGAAGTAAGGGAATTGAATATCTTGGGATTCCTCGGTTTGGATCCCTCGTCACTCGGCGATCTTGACAATGCGTGAACGTCCCTTAATTGCAGAGTTAGTTTACCTACCTCTAAATCAGTCGTATAAATTCCATGTAAATAGTTCTGTTCCACTTGCGATCCGTCCACTTTGAAGCCCTAATTGTTTATTGAGAGGCGACGCGTGCGAATTATTACACGTATTATTTTAGTAGACGGTCAAATGTGAACCTTAAGTTATTTGGAGTGGTCCTCCATATTATATTTTTATAAATGAAATAAATAAACTTTATTCTGCAAGTAGGCCGCAAAGGCACTTTTACAAGTCAAAAACTACTAGCGTTTCCCATGAGACCACTGCCGAGAAAAAACGCTATTTAGGTATTTGGTTTGGGCCATGCATGCCCCAAATCAAATGTCAAACCAAATGTCAAAGGCTTATTATAGGGTTGAGGACTATCTAACAGACAGAAATGCATTTCTGTCTGTTAGATAGTCCTCAACCCTATAATAAGCCTTTGACATCAATGTTTTTTTAGGTAATTTTTAAGAGCTGGAAAGGGTAAATTCAAAATTTCATCGGGTAAAAATAATTGATAGTAGACTTGTTATGGAGTTCAAAACAGGGACCGATACCGGTATTTATAAAAAACCCTGAATTAGCCCAATATTTTGGATTATTTTTTGCTCTTTACGTAGGGCTGAATCATGTATTTAGGTAACAACGTCGTATTATTAGATTGTCCCATTAAAAACGAAATAATGCACCGGTGACCGTAATAATACCGGTATTTTTCTATGGAGAAAATACCGGTATCCGATCCCTGGTTCAAAACTGTTGCCGGTTTCTTTTATTAAGTAAGTTACTTGGCGGCAGATCAAGGCATGATCCTATTAAACCCTCCAACCGTGTGGTATGTCAAAGATAAGATTAATAAAAAAACCAGTCAATTGCGATTCTGACTCGCGCACCAACAGTTCCGGGAAAAATCTTAATAGCGAAATCACTCGATTTTTAACTGCGATCGCAAAAATTAAACAATGCAAAAACCTGCTTTATCTTAGCCACGATAAGACTCAAAGTAGTAAATTTTGTAAAATTATGTTCATTAGCTTCAATTTCACCTAATGTCGGTATAAAATGACACGCCAATACCAATGACGTTGTCAAATATCGTGATATTAACAACTGTCTATAGAGTTGCCATACGTTTCTATTATATCTTGACCCTGTGATTCATGACAAATATGTGGATATTCGAAGGTCAGCCTTATACTGGTTCTTCTAAGACAAATTTTCCGTACGTCTGCAGGCATTGCAAATGTCAACATGACTCTGGTTTGGCTTATAGGTTCAACTCCTACCCCCAAATTCATCAATTTGAGGGATAATTTAAGGAATAAAAAGTATCCTACACGTTAATCCAGGCTAAAAACTGTCAGTTTGCCAATTGTGAAATATATGAGATGACAATTAAAACTTGACATTATAATATGTCTAACGTTAGTATATAGATATAGATATTTTTTTGGGCAATCTTACACAAATCATCCTAGTCCCAAGCTAAGCATGTACTATGGGTACCAAGTGACGATATACATACTTATAAAGATAAATAGATACTTAAATACATAGAAAACATCCAAGACTCAGGAACAAATATTCGTGTTCATCACACAAATAAATGCCCTGACCGGGATTCGAACCCGGAACCCCCAGCGTCGAAGGCCGGGTCACTACCAACTAGGCTTAAGCGGTCGTTAATATAAAGTTACATGATTACCCTTTGAATCGATCTGAATAAGAATTTCATGGTGTTCATTTTGTTCAATATACTAATAACCTTCCAATAGATGGCACATATTGGTACACCTCTGTTGACATGAATTAAGATTTAAAGTGTCAGGTATTGGATCGCGCACTGGGACATTTACCATACCTCTAGTGATTCTTTTTTTCCTAGGAGGTACATGAAAGTCAGCTAAGTCAACAATTATTACTCAAAACTCAAAATATTCTTTATTCAAATAGGCCTAGCAACAAGCACTTTTGAATCGTCAGTTATATTACATAAATTGAATCTAATTATTCAGAGCAATTTATTGATTCATATGAAATTTTACAAAAGACATGAATTACTGTAATGTATGTCAAAAGAGAGTATAATAAATTCACAAAAAGATCGTCAATATGTAAAATAAAAACATAACAAATAGTATAATCTAGACAGTTTCTAGAATAAAATCTGAATGTCAAGAGGAAAATTTAACGTCAACATCTAATGTCATAATTATTAAAATATAATTAGTATTAGTAGTAGTAGTGTAAACGATGTTAATTCTATTTCATATTAACGAATTGCCGACAGATTATTATTACTTTTCGACTTGTGATGTGTTATTATTAATTTATTATTAATGTGTTACAATAAATAATGTCTATGCCTATGTCTATGTCTATGTCTATTTCAACCACAATTATACCCACGGTGTTTTATCACGGTGTCATATCACTGGTGGTAAATAATACCGAAAATAAAGACGACTGCCGCAGAAAACTTAACTCTTCGAGTATACGACAGTGTCGGGTAATTCCCCAGAATTATGACCAAGCGAGAGACCACTCCGAGGTGATTTATATCATTTGTACAAGTCTCGAGCTTTCTTATGTTCAGCGAAAGTTTATGTAGAGCTTGTGGAAGAGCTTAGCCGGACGGGGAAAGTTGGGAGGTTTTATAAAATGCCATAATAATAGTTATAAATGGTGTGGAGATTATTTTTACACCTTGAGCGGTTTTTTCTTCGCTTATCCTCGCAACGAAGGTGTGGGCTGTGCTGTGTTGTATTGCTTTGAATAGAATATATACGTTACTTACCTAGAACGGTAAAGCAAAAAATGTTTTAGATATGAGGTTTTATTTATTACCGGTCGTAGTAATGATATATTTTATGTCTCCATTTTACGAGCAGCAGGCGAATCACGTAACTTTATGTACTAACGGTAGATAGATTTTACTGTCAATTTTGAAGTATAAAATGTATGAGGTGACAATTAAAAAATTACATTAAAATCTACCTAACGGTAGTAAAAAAGTTACGTGGTTACCCCTCTGGTGTGTCATTTTTTTTCCTATTTCACATTTTGCATTTCATATACTCTGCGTCATAAATAAGAGTGTGTGCACCTTTAAGTGTCCTGTATTGAGGATTTAAGGGTTTAACAATTAAATGACCGGTATACATGTCACGTGCGTTTATTCCGGACAGACTAACGATATGTTCGATGACAGCATTGCAGCTCACCTATTCAAACTCAAATCCAAACTTAAACTCAAAATATTCTTTTCACCTCACCCGCTCTGAAAGGCTTACTTTATCGTTTCAAATCTGCGTGCAAAAGTCCATTTTATCCGCTAGCGGGTAAAGTGATTTTGAAATTCGAACATGACGGAGTACTTACCGCGCTACCCAATTTTTTTATGGATGCGTTCAGAATCATGGTTCGGCCATCTGTTCTAAGGCCTGATGCGGTTTCCGCACGACGGTGCGGTGTGCGAGTGAGTCAGGGCTATATATGTATATAGCGACGGCCCGCTCGCACAAGGAATGTGTCATCCGATGAAACATTTTATTTTAGGTACTTACATTAAATTGAAAATCATTCAATTTCAGTTTTATATCATTATTTTACCTACTTTTTTAATTTATGGAAATACAAAAATAAGGAATATATTCAAACAATATTCGTTCGTTCTTTATAATACTTGAATTGTTTTCTTGTACAGTCGCCATCAGATATATCGAAGCGAACAAGGTGTTCATAAATATCTGAACACGCCTCTATTACCAAGGCGTTAGAGTGCACGTTCAGATATTTTTGATCACGCTGAAGAGTGCAGATATATTTGATGGCGACTGTACCTACTTTTCCTCGCTAGGGTGAGGTGAAAAGTTGTGTGTTTCGCTCGGCAGCAAAGTTATTTGGCTTCTCGTGTCTTGAAACCCTCGCTACGCTCAGGATTCTATTCTTGAACCAATTCTAGAATCCTTCGCTAGCTCGGCTTTCAATTCGAACACTCGCACCAAACAACAACTTTGCAGCCTTGCATAACAAATAACTATTATTCAAATAGGCCTAGCAACAAACACTTTTGAATCGTCAGTTATATATTACATAAATTGAATCTAATTATTCTGAGCAATTTATTGATGCATATGAAATTTAAAAAAAAGACATGAATTACTGTAATGTAAGTCAAAAGAGAGTATAATGAATTCACAAAAGATCGTCAATATGTAAAATAAAAACATAAAAAATAGTATAATCAAGACAGTTTCTAGAATAAAATCTAGAAAAAATTCTTATAAGTAGTGTTCGGAGTATCGGTGGAAAATTTCACACAGTGGATCACACAAGTGTAATGGAGTCGTTTTTATGATTAACTTTTTAAGATTTGAATAAATAAATTGTTCATTTACCTGAAGTACTTAGTATAACATTAATTAGGTAGGTACTCGTAAATTCCAGTCACCAATAATTGAAGGGATTTTATATATAATATATACACGCTCTTTTGAGTAAAAAGTCCAAGTAATATTAAATTATTGACTTAAAAGAAAAGTATTAAGGAGAAACAAAATCACTGTGGCCTGAGGTCGCACAAGCGTCATTCCCGTCGAAGCATGCAGCCACAACCGGACTCACAAAAGCATTATTGACTATTCCCCGCTATACCTGATATTTTGCCAGTTAGCTGATAAAAATCCGTCCACGACAGGCCGCGAACTTATCTGGCATCAGCCGCTAGGCACAGGCTTATCGCACACAGTTCACAAAGGCTGTATAGTCAGTCCATTGCTGTGTTTGTGGGACTAGTCAGTTGTTTATGGGACATTCTATAGTGCCTATTGTCATGTTATATGTTAAGGACAGCTCTCTCGTGTTTATTGTTTTGTAATTTCATGTTGTTTCCTGGTTGCCCTGAAAATCAGCGTCATGATTTTCATGACACTATGCTGAGCAGCACCCATTTTGGTACTAAATAGGTACCTATTTACTATATTCTAGAATGTGTAAACAACTTGTACCAAATAAATATTTCTTTCTTTCTTTCTTTCTATTAACAACAATAGGAATTTATTTTTTTCGTTGTGTAGTAGGTTTGGATATGTTGTTATGAATGAAAGCAATACCAAGAAAAGTGTACACAAATTATTGAAGAAAAACAGATAAAATATAATAACTTGCTAAGGCTCATGATTTTTGTTTCCACTTGAATAATAATTATGTCGATATAAATGGTGTCACTGCACCCTATAATAGCAGCACCACGGTTAGAGCCGGCGCGGCGGGTGTTGAGAGCGAGGGACCTAAATGTGTTCCTTCTGCTGTCAACACAGTGCATCCTCAAATCTTATAAAGGGTCGGCAACGCGCACGTGACTCCTTTGGAGTTGCGGGCGTATATAGGCTGCGGTGACCGCTTACCATCAGGTGGATCGTACGCTTATTTGCCACCGGCGTTGTATATAAAAAAGAAGATTCCTAAGGTTTTTTATATCAATTTAAATGACATTCCTTCCAAGTTAAACCATTTTATCTTCCATAAAATGCCTTTGAAAAGAATTGGATTCCGTTCCACGCAGAAATCGCGAGTCTTTGTGCTGGCAGCATTCATTAAGAGTTGGTGCAGCCATGGGGGCTTACTCCATACTTCGAAATCGGGACTTCGTATCGTGCCGTCCCTTTCAATCTCGTGTTATACACTATATGAGTGAAAGGGACGGCACGATACGAAGTTCGGATTTTGATGTTCGGAGTAGGCCCTCTGTGGCACGATTGCTAAAGAAATTAAAACCGGCCAAGTGTCCGCTCTTCACATTTAGGTTTGCGAACCAACCGTAAAATTAAGTTGGTTTTAATGGTAGAAATAAGGAAATTTCAATCAAAAATATTTTTCACTTCTTATGCTCGAAAAGTGTGTCATATTAGACTTGTCAAGCGGGGCTAAAGTAGTACATTTAACCCCTAGGGAAAATATGAATACATATTTATGATTTACAAAACATTCAATTTAGACCAATCATAATACTTCACCTATTAAATCCACCAATCACAAAACACTAATTTAACTCTTTAAAAAATATTTGGTATTGGGTATTAACAAACCAGAATACAGCTTTACTAAAATCGACCAATCAGAAAACAGAATTCATTTCTCTAAAGAGTCTAAAGATTAAGTTTGTAGTAGTCCCTATTTCACAATAATTAAAAAAGTGATTAGTTCGTTCGAGCAACGCTTTGAAGCGCTCAATGGAAGGAGAGTTAGCTTTTTTGCGCGCGAACCGCGGTGTCTATTTTGTGTGTCAAAGCATGAAAGCAGTTTAGAAAAAAAAAACATGCTGCCAAATTACATAAAAGTTCATCGTGGAATTAATTGTTAATTTTGGATGGCTAACCTTTGTTTATTTATTTTCTCGCAATCGAAGTGAAAAGTAGAGTGTATAACTCTGGTCTTAAAGCCATATTACCCCTCGAACTATTTTCCCTCACTTTGTTCGAGAAAATAACTATCTCGTGGTAATATGGCTCATTTTAGACCCTTGTCATACAATCTACTATGTTTTTTCTATATACTAGTATTTGTCGCTAACTTATATGTAACAATAAACATTAAAAATTCTAAAGGCTTCTTATACTTAACTTTGTTTTTGTTCTAGTCTAGTTAGGGTCATCATGTCTGCACGTCATGGTCCAGTTGTCAAAAAATATTATTGGTTATTATGGGCATGAGAACGAAGTTTACATTTAAATCGTGTTTAATACCTTAAAACCGTACCGTAAACATATAGAACATCCCGCATTGTAGCGCAGTCCCGTTTTGTTCGGAAAAAAGGAGGACTTAATTTCCGAAAGTCAAAACTGTCTCAAAGCACTGACAGTCACTGACCCGTAACTCATATTTGCCATAATCAAGCTCAGGTATTGCAAAATAGTCACTATATTGTTCCAGTTAGATATTAACCCGCGTAGCGCAACCACGAAGAGTGACATTTGACATTTCGAAGACCTTGTTGGGTAGACTGTTAGGGTTGAAGCGTTGATTCGTTTTGTGTGTTGTGGGAGAGATGCAGCAGCAGTAAAAGAGAATAATTCGTAGGAAACAATGTATTGCGACTATATTCTTGCACAGGAAGTAGAGTAGTATGGCGACAAGTGCCACAGATAATAATCCAGACAGGAAACATTTCATTCAGAATCCAAAAACGAGCGATCCGCTGCATATCTGGGGTCTCATGGGACAACCCAGCTCAGGAACTGTTCAAGAAAACGGGAATTCTAACCCTACCGAGTCTATACATCTTCGAAGTAGCAAAACATGTAAGACGCAATTTAAAACAATTTCCGACCCGCAGTAATGCGAATTCAAGAAGGCACGGTGAACTTTATCCACCGAAAACACGACTTGCCAAATCCAGAAAGTGTATACACACGGTAGGACCCAAGGTATATAATAAAATCCCGCTAGAAATAAGACAAGCTACTAGCTATGGATCTTTCAGTAAAAACTTAAAATGAAACTGGCATCCAACGCCTACTACACACTCGATGCCTTTTTCGAGAGCTAACACCTGCGCTAAGTAGGTTTTAAATTTCAAAATGGAATCGGTTCGCTTGCCCAGCCTTGCACTATAACCTGTATTATGATAATGTACCTAATGTAATCACATATATTTTATTTGACGAGTAAAATGTAAAATTTTATAAATAAATGATTGAATTGAATTGAATTGAAAAACACTGAATCTTAATACTACGTTTAATCTAGAATATCAGTAGTACCAACTTAATGGTATCTGTTGTTGGACTCTCCAACAGACCTCACGCTGCACTGGCGCCTCTAGCGGCGAATTCATACATATAGCCCCCATTGAGACCCTCGTCCCTTTGTGACAGACCGCAGAATGCGAGATTGCACCCCATTCTTAAAACGGTGCGCGTGACAGGACTGTCAATGACCCGAAGCGAGAAATGTACACTAAAATCCTCCGAACCATAAAAGAGTCGGCATTGAAGTTGGAACCTTTTGGAGTACAAGATTCAGTCGTAATTCCAATGGTTGTTTTATGAATTTGATAGCATCGGGAAAACGATGTTTGAGGAAATACAATGTTTATTTCATAAATATAATCGTTTAAATAATTCCACGATTTTACTGTTTATCATTGATTTTAAGTTTTATCATATCATTCATTTTAAGTTTTAAGTTTAAGTTATAGTTGTGTGCCCTTTCAGGGCGTCATGGTCTGACTTTAATTGTATAATTACACCTTAATTGAAATTTACATGACTTAACAACGAAATAAATAAATAAAATAAAATAAATAAATAAATTGTTTTCTGAAAATTCCGTTAAGAGTCCTTATCAATTGAAAAACTCACATCTATCTAGGCCATTTTCTGTTTGAATTGACACGTATCTTGATATTTTCTCAATTTAAGTATCTAGAACAGGACTAATACGACCTTATGACATGAACTTTAAAGGTATTTTTTGTATTTTTCACCAGGTAATATCGTTTCAAAAACCACTCCAAATCTACCATTTTCAAGCTGAAAACTTGTTTTTTCTGCTTAAATTCTACTACAAACAATGAAGTCAAAAAACGGCTATGTTATTATCAAAAAAATTAAAGAAATCATTGTATCCTTTAATCAATTTATTGACATTATCAATACTTTTGTCATAATTTGAAATGTTTTTTAAAATTTATAAGGCCTCTTAAAATCCACCACCGCTACTATGAAAAATAAGCTATATTCTAACAACACAAATGTGTATTTGCCTTGGCACAGCGCAGGTGCCAGAGGAACCAAGTAAGGGCGAATTGCAAAGTCCGTACCGCTTTTCTTTTTATATAAACGCCTTAAGGGAGGCGTACAGCGACATCTACCAGAAGACTCATGCTTCATTAACGGCACTAACGTCTCAAATCATATTGAGAATCGTCAGTTACGATGCGCCATCCCATACCCAAATTTAGAACGAAGGAAAAATTGAAAAAATTGGGCACCGAACAGGATTCGAACCTGCGACCTCGCGGCACTTGCGGCCAGTCGCTCTAGCCAACTGAGCTATAGGTGCAATTACTACCCAGTTCTAAATTCATCAACCGTTCGTTAGTGCCGTTAATGAAGCATGAGTCTTCTGGTAGATGTCGCCAACCGATTCTTGAATCAAAAAATGCTTTTAGAAACCTTATAATATTTTTGAAAGAGCTATCCAACGATACTCCACACGATGGGGTTTGGAAGAAAAAAACAATTTTATGATTTTATTCTAGCGTTTTGTCGGCGTCATTGATATGTATACTCATGCCAAATTACAGCTTTCTAGTACTAACGGTTACTGAGAAAAGCGGGGCACGGACGGACGGACATGGCGAAACTATAAGGGTTCCTTGTTTACTACGGAACCCTAAAAAACACAGCCGATTATTTTTTCAACAGTACCAATACTAAAGTTGGTTGGCACTCGAATGAATCGTTGAAATGGCTCTCACTGCTTCAAAACTACTTCATAACTGAAAGGAGCTTCGTAACTAACAATGAGTGAGGATGCTTGAGCTTTTAGATTGAAACGAGCTTTTGAATTGAAGTTTAGATTAACCTTGTTACTCGAACGTTACGCTCAAACTAGGGCTTATCCAGAAATCACGCGAGGGTTTTTGGGTCACTTTTAGACCCCCTCCCCCATGATGATCTTTGGTGAAGTTCTAGGAGACCTCACCCACGAAATCTCAGGTGTATTTTTTCACTATTTAAAATGTAAACTTGAGAAATTAAGATTGAGATATTTATTGATAAAATTATAAGTAATTTTACATGTCGATTGTAAGTAATAATACATGTCGATTATAAGTAACTAGCGACCCGCCCCGGCTTCGCACAGGTACAATTCTGATACATGTATTATACATATAAACCTTCCTCTTCAATCACTCTATCTATTAGAAAAAACCGCATCAAAATCCGTTGCGTAGTTTTAAAGATTTAAGCATACATAGGGATATAGGGATATAGGGATATTAGGGACAGAGAAAGCGACTTTGTTTTATACTATGTAGTGATTTTACATGTCGATTATAAGTAATTTTACATGTTATATTTATATTAACTTGCTTACTGTTGTATTATTTATTTATTTTTACATATCATTTTTATAATATGATTATCAATAGTTAGGGCCTCAACGTAAACTCATTTATGTTGTAACAAGCCAGTTCAGTCAACAGTTTTTTTAGTTTGCAGGCGAATATTGGGTCACTTGTAGACTGAGAACTGAAATCATATTGTGTTAGTTGATAGTGTTTATTTTCGTATATGTGTTATGCAAACGCTACCAAAATTTCAAAAAACATGAATAGCCTCGCTGTTTTGGATGTGCGAAATGATGATTTATAATTTCCTACATGAGTAGATATTATTTCTCGGTTTTGTAGGTACAGGAAAAACCCACAACTTGATTAGTCGTGAGATTTTCATGACCATATACATATTTTGATCAAACTTTTCAGTCTATAGACTATTATTTATTTATTTAACCTTTATTGCACAAAAGTAAAACTTTTCGTACAAAAGGAGGCCTTAATACCATAAGCATTCTCTACCAGTCAACCACCAGTACCAGTTTAGGCCAAAGCAGACAAATTGTGGGCGGTGCAACTTCAAATATAACTAAGCTTCAATACATATAAATACCAATACATACATAAATATTAGAATT
Organism: Epiblema foenella; assembly: GCA_963556455.1. Lineage (NCBI taxonomy): Eukaryota > Metazoa > Arthropoda > Insecta > Lepidoptera > Tortricidae > Epiblema > Epiblema foenella. The sequence continues at coordinate 18,748,715 of OY747111.1, forward strand.
ACGATTTGAAACGGGATATTTACCATGTATATTTGTATTTTATTAATGGCGCTTGCAACAGTGCCGAAATATCGGGAACTCAAAAATACAAATATACATGGTAAATATCCCGTTTCAAATCGTAATTCTAATGTAAATGACCATGTAAGCTTGAAATCTTATACCATACATAAATAAGTACTTAATAACAAATATATACACATTCATATATTTATATACAGACGAAACTGACGACCGGTTTAGCCTAGTGGGTAGTGCACCTGCCTGTGAAGCTGACGGTCCTGGGGTCGAATCCCGGTCAGGGCAAATATTTGTGTGATGAGCACGAATATTTGTTTCTGAGTCATGGATGTTTTCTATGTATTTAAGTATTTATATCTATTAAATATATCGTCGTCTAGTACCCATAACACAAGCTATCTTGAGCTTACTGTGCGGCTAGTTCGATTTGTGTAAGATTGTCCTCTAATATTTATTATTATTATTAATAAACTATGAACAGAAACATTAGGAATATTCGATTCTGCTAGCAAAAAAATTACGTAGAGAGTTTTTAAACGCTGTTTTGGCATGTAATGCACGCAGAAAATGATAGGAAATCATTTAATTCAATTATTTTATTATTTATATTACACACATACGAACCCGCCACAGGAACGCTGGTAGTTGTACAGTCAAATATATCTGTACTCTTCAGGGTGCTCAAAAATGTCTGAACATGCACTTTAACGCCTTGAAAATAGAGTCGTGTTCAGATATTTGTGAGCACCGTGTTCGTTCCGATATATCTGATGGCGCCTGTACAATTAGACTGGTACCCGTATGCGGCACACATCCACGGGACATATTATATTAAATTCCGTTCCGCGTGCCGTTCGATTGTATTACGAAGAGGCTAATACAGCCGTGGAGTGCTTACCATATTGCTGGGTAATATGGCATTTATATGGAACATCTTAAATCATTTATACCTGATATTTATTCCTGAGTCTTGGATGTTTTCTATATATTTAAGTATCTATTTATCTATATAAGTATGTATATCGTCACTTGGTACCCATAGTATAAGCTTTGCTTAGTTTGGGACTAGGTTGATTTGTGTAAGATTGTCCAAAAAATATGTATTTATTTATTTATGTATGTATTTAATTTTGATGTTTATGTGTATGAAGTGTTTCCGCCTAATCATCTTATTTTTTTTAACTTGCTTTGTTTTTTTACAATTTATCCTTTTTTTAGCGAATGTTGCGAATTTTAATTAAACAAAACCGAAATGGTCGCGTACGGTACGGTTTATTATATAATTATAGTACAGTCGCCATCAGATATATCGGAGCGAACAAGGTGCTCACAAATATCTGGACACGACTCTATTGTCAAGGCGTTAAAGTGCATGTCCAGATATTTTTGAGCACCCTGAAGAGTACAGATATATTTGATGGCGACTGTACCTAGGCGTAGTCTCCGAGTAAACACAGTGACACACGGACGGACAGACAGAGATAAGGGTTCCGTTTCGTCATTTTGGCTACGGAACCCTAAAAAACGGTACTCTGGGCATAACCGGGAAAACGTCCGGAGAATAAATAAATAAATATTAGAGGACAATCTTACACAAATCGAACTAGCCCCACAGTAAGCTCAAGAAGGCTTGTGTTATGGGTACTAGACGACGATATATTTAATAGATATAAATACTTAAATACATAGAATACATCCAAGACTCAGAAACAAATATTCATGCTCATCACACAAATATTTGCCCTGGCCGGGATTCGAACCCAGGACCGAAGTATGAAGTGTTTCCGCCTAATCATCTTACTTTTTTTAAATTTGCTTTGTTTTTTTTACAATTTATCCTTTTTAGCAAATGTTGCGAATTGTAATTAAACTAAACCGAAATGGTCGCGTACGGTGCAGTTTATTATATAATTATAGTACTTAAGCGTAGTCTCCGAGTAAACACAGTGACACACGGACGGACAGACAGAGATATGGGTTCCGTTTCGTCATTTTGGCTACGGAACCCTAAAAAACGGTACTCTGGGCATAACCGGGAAAACGTCCGGAGGATGATAATTATTACCATCTTTGACCCCGCCTTGTATTTTTCAGTTAAATAACCTACGATTTAAAATATAAAACTACATAACATAAAATCATCACGAATTAAATGGTCGCATAAAAAAGAAAAAGAAAAAGAAAGAAACATTTATTCACAGACACAGAACACACACATATTACAAAAAAAAACAGCAACAGAAGAAAACAAACCACAAGATGTGTGTCCCCGCGGCAGTGAAACGGACACTGGCTCAGCATTATGCTGAGGTGTCAGACACCTACAGCGCTGATTTTCAGCCACGGTACGGTTTCAGGGGAATTTCCTCCCACGGACGCTCCGGTTGTGGAATGAGCTCCCTGCCGAGGTTTTCCCGAGGGACTACAGTATGGGGTTCTTCAAGGAAGGAGTGTATAAATATAAACGACGTGGTATAAAAAAAACCTAACTCGTGATTACTTACTTGCTGCGCCCTAACAGGGCCCTGTATGTACTTGTACTTACCTAGCATTAAATTGCATGTGTCTACTGTATGTACCATCGCGAACAGGGATTTTTGAGCCATTTGACAATGTTCACAACGTTGTCGAAAGATGTCGCAAATAGTGACTTACAAGTGAGTTTCAACCGTTGTTCTCTTATTAAATACATCCATAGATTGTTAGTAAAGTCTACATTTCAATAGTGACAAAAAACTTAACAGCCAGGGTTAGTTACAAATAAATGAAAGAAAAGTAAGCCACTGCTAGCCATTGCTATCTCCCGTCGTATGCTCCTGCGCACTGCAAACCGTCCCAGTGGAGCATTCAACTTAGCAACCAACGTCATCAGGATTTTTTTATCGTATGGCAATTTCGTTGTGTGTTTTTAGGGTTCCGTAGTAAACAAGGAACCCTTATAGTTTCGCCATGTCCGTCCGTCCGTCCCCCGCTTTTCTCAGTAACTGTTAGTGCTAGAAAGCTGTAATTTGGCGTGAGTATACATATCAATAACGCCGACAAAACGGTAGAATAAAATTTTTTTTAGGGTACCAAATCCTGTCGTGTGCGGTATCGTTGGATAGTCCTTTCAAAAATATTATAAGGTTTCTAAAAGCATATTTTGATTCAAGAATCGGTTGGCGTGATATTAAGCTTTGAAGTGATAATATTTGCTATGGTAAAGTGTCCCCCCCTGCCACCTAAACGGTGGCTACTAGGCATGTGAAAAAAATCATGGTAGTAGTATATACGATGAGTTTAAAAGGAAAACTATCACAGCTAAGTAGACTTTACCGTAAAGGGCAAAAATATGTATACAACACAACATCTCAAAAAAGTACATCATCAGTACTAAGATCAGTAAAAACCCTTCTACGGGTCCATAATTCCGCATATGACCGGTGACGTATTGGACGGGAAACTACGGAACCCTACACTATGCGGGGCCCGACACGCACTTGTTTTGCACCGATTAGCTGATGAAAAACAGGCCCAGGGGCCAGGGTAAAGGCGGGTACTCTCTACGGACGTGGGTAACTTGACTGTTAGAAGTTCAAGCCGCCCGGAGCCTTCTACCTTAGCTTAACGACTGCTACCAGAGACAGCAGCCTGCTGCAACTGCTTAACGTGCTTTCCAAAGCACGGGAGCGCTCAGTTAATAAACACTCAAAGCGGTCACCTATCCAAGAACTGACTTGGGTGGATAATAATAATAATATAATAATAATAATATTCATTTATTTGAACACATTCTGTTACAATAGTTACCAGGGGTCCCCACACTAGGCTACGCCTGTATCGTGGAGAACCAGTTAAAAATAAAGGTACATTAGAGATTATAAGTTAGTTACCTACCACAATTGGTGGATTGTGAAAAGTAAGTACAGCGATACTAAATATTAAAAGGTATTATACTTATTCTAACTTAGGTGTCTAGAAAAGATTCAGTTTCGGCATAATTTAGGGATATTAGGAATTTAAAAGTAAGTTTTTTAGCTTCATTTATAGTGCAGCTCGTTAAATTACAATTTTTGAGCAATACGTTATAGATAGATACTCTAATGTAATCCCCAAAACGCTTTCCAAAACTGGAAAACACTCTGGAAACTGTTAACTTAAAGACACGTTTTTTAAGTAGTGTGTCACAAATATTAGTTTTAAAGGTTTTGTGTGTAATTAAGGCAATTTTTTGTATAAATAATTGTCTAACCGTTAAAACGTGTGCTTCGGCATACAAAGTCTGAGTTGGATGTTGCTTAACATCGCATACCGCACGCGGTACGCAGACGTGGGCCACGAGCGCTCCGAATAAAATTTAAAAAGGCTTAAGTGACTCCGCACTCAGCCTAATTGTTATGATGATGATGATAATTATAAGAAATCTTATTTCAAATATAATCTTATTGACCCCGCTTCTAAACTCAGAACTTCCCCAAATTTAATCAATCGTGGTTTAGCACCAATTTACTTGTTTAGAAACTGAATTCAAATTCCACCGAGCTCGTTAAAACCAATTAAATTGTTCAAATTCAATGTTTACATTTCGCCGGTTAGATTCCATTGAACCTAGTTTATTTCCTAATCATCTGGAATTGAGTTTGGCCGCAACGCAAATAAAGCGGAGATTGTCTATTGTTAATAGAGATTCCATTTAATGTAAAATAATTGCCGGCTTTAATTCGGACGATGATTGACGACGAATTTGAAAAAAATCTTATTTACACACGTCCGAGACTCGCATGTGAGTTTCGTTACATCAATCAATCAATCAATGCTGGGATACGCGTCATACTCGTGAACGGGTGCTGTTTGTGGGGTCCGGTCTGTTCATGTTTGCAAGGACTAGTAACATCGTACTAGTGTTCAGTGGAATTGACATGACTCTCATCACTTCGCTCTGTTCTCATTTGATTTTATTTTTAGACTGACGCTCAGAGACCATCTCGGTTTACATCTCTGAAGATATTTATTTATTAGATTTTATTATTGTCATGTTGACGTGTTATAGATATAACTCAAAATATTTTATTATGGTTAGTGTACCTACTTTATTACCTTTTATCTTAACGCTTAGAGACCTTATACATCTCTAACAAATCTCGATTGTTATTAGTTTCTTAGTATTATTTTTGACATGTAACACTACATTTAATTAATGGTACTTTGATTATTGTATTTTTTTATTTGATGTACCTAGATAGATTTTGACTTGTAAAAGTGCCCTTGAGGCCTATTTGCAGAATAAATGTTTTGATTTTGATTTTTATTTGAATCAATACATTTATTTGCAATAAAACATAATCAATGCGTGCAAATACAAGTTTAGGAATAGTCATAATTACAATAATAAATAATAAAACAAAAAAAAATTGTTACATTTAACAATAAAAATTACATAAACAATGATAACGATGAAATCTCTGTCTGAGACGGAGTAAAATTTAATCTAGGGCATTCGCAAAGTATTCTTTGATAGAGCAAAATGGTCTTTTAATGAAATAATCTTTAATTTTTTTTTCAAATGTTTTCAAGTCTGTACATTCTTTTATGTCATTTTTCAACTTATTGTAAACCCTTACAGCTATATTGTTTAGGCCTTTGTCAAAATATTTAAAATTACGTCTGATTACTAAAAATCATTCTTATTTCTAAAATGTACGCTCACGTTTTGTCTTGTTAATTTGAATTGATTTTTGTTTCTAAATACATATAGACAAATACCGCGCGATCGCGACAACAGTGACACATATAGTCCCTATTCGTTCCGGTACCGCCGCACACCGGGTAGAGTCAGTCCGACCCAGGTCGGGCTTAGCTGAGTTTCTTGCTGGACCCTTCTCAGCTAGGCTAGGTTTAGTGAACCAGCGACAAAACTCCCAGTAGCTCGATTCCACTCACACCTCAGATTCGGTTAAAACCGCTCAACCAATCTCACTGGAGCGCAAACTCTTAGAGTATTCCAGTGTTCCTAACCACACGCGTGCTCGTGCCGGACTACTCTCCAACCGCGCACTCCTATCGCTTCATTGGGCCCGGCCTATAAAGCCACAGTCAAGTTCAAAAAAAAAGACAAATACCGTATAGATACAACGAAACCACAGTAAGTATTTTATTATCAATAAAAATAAATCTATATGTCACAAGTACACTAGAGCATCCTGTAAGAAATCGATTACGAATCATCATATATCAAGGACTTCACATATACCTATGACTTGCATGTCAGTTTCAATACATTGCGCGGTTTCATAGATCGAATGAACTAATTTTACCTCGGTAAACCGCAATATATTGCAGCTATATTGAATATCCAATAAGTAAAGATTTGCAATGTAACCGTTAGATTAGGTTAGGATAACTCAAATGATCCTAAGTATAGGCGCGGCCAAAGTCTGTTCCTTTAGGTACGTAGTGATTATTATTACAATACTGAGATATCAATAAATCACCAATTTCAAAAATGACTGAATTTTGCTTCAATATTCATGCGATTCGCATTGTGATATTTGTGATATGAGCGTATCGCGTATCAATAATCACCTTATTACGCGATACGCTAATATCAACATGCGGATCACGTGAATATTGACGCAAAATTCAAACGCATTTGCCGGAATCAACAGATTTACATGCCTTCCAAAGCATGGGAGCGCTCAGTTAGTAACCACTCAAAGCGGTCACCCATCCAAGAACTGACCGCGGCCCATGTTGCTTAACCTCGCAAACGACCGCACGTGACACGTGGGCGCCGCTGGGCCACGAGCGCTCCAGACAACTCTGTCTTTACCATGAGTTAACATGATCGTACTCGCTAGCGACTGTGTAAAAAATTGTATGGGCAAAAGTACAGCGCTTCTGGCGGTTACGCAATAGAACTAAGAATCGGCACACTAAATCGTTTACGCAGTCGCTAGCGAGTACGGCCATGCAAACTCATGGTAAAGACACTGCTCACCCTGTTGTGTCGTAAAATCATAACAGGATCAAGACTTTCGCCCTTTATAAATGCTTCATTATTGATAACCCCCATTATAGATGGACAGACATCAGTATCCTCTAAAGGGCAGCCGTGTCCGTAAATGTCAAACATTAAATTAGGAAGGATGTAGCAAATAAGGGGCAGTTATTTGTGACATTATTATAGGCGAAGAGCTAGCAGTGGCTTTACCATGAGTTTGCATGACGTACTCGCTAGCGACTAAACGATTTATTATGCCGATTCTTAGTTCTATTGCGTATCCACCAGAGGCGCTGTACTTTTGCTCATACAATTTTTTACGCAGTCGCTAGCGAGTACGGTCATGTAAACTCATGGTAAAGGCACAGATATTTTTAAATAAAATAAATGAAATAATTCTCTGCGCGTTTTACGGTTGTGTTCCGAGAAACCCAGGGTCCGTTTGAAGAAAAAAGGAGTGTTATACGACTGTCCAAAAACTTGGCAAGCCTCTGTTGACTACAATGCGTGTTACTCTTCCTCACAAGTGACTGATAAGGAAATTTAACATTTTGTTTAAAAGAGGTTTGTGAAAGATTATGAATAAATCCATTATCAAGTAACCCCCTTATTCATAAACGTCTATCAAACCTATATTAGTTAACTAACCGCTGAAGTTCGTTTGTCCTTATCTGTCACTTTGACAGATGTACTTGTGAGACATTGATAACAGATATTTTAGTTAGCAGAGGTTTGTTAAGTTTTATGAATAAGGGGTTAAGTATTTAATAAATTGAGTTTAGTTACATGTGTTAGAAACTGAGCTCGTCTCACCATCAAAGTGTAGTTTGGCGAGTATAGTTTGTATAATATGTAAATAGTAACTTTTTCCTAGGAAAAGTTTTCAGGATTCATGTTTATGTATGTGAGATTTATTTATTCCCCTAGAACTTCTCAACGCCTGAACTGATTTAGATTTGTGAGGTTTTTTAAAATCCTTATGTCATCCGAAGTAACATAAGATATGTGACGTTGCAATAAAAGTAATATGAACGAGTGTGTATTCCATTTTGTGTAATCTGAGGGAAAACATTTTGATATTTTATCAAATGGGGTATAATAATAATAATATACTTTATTGTGCACTATACAAAATGGAAATGTTAAAACAAATTTTAACTCTGACAATAATGCAAACAACAGGCGGTCTTATCGCTAAAAAGCAATCTCTTCCAGACAACCTTTGGGTAGCAGGAAATTCAGAAAAAGAAAGGGTATCAAAGTGGGATATATATATATATATATATAACGTATGTATTTAAAACATGATTTTACGGCACAAAATAATATAAAATTAAAATCAAAACTGCATTACAAAATGGTAATTAATAATTAAAAACATTTCATGTTTTGCGAGATATTCAAACATTCAATTTTTTTTGTAAAAGTAAGAAGAAATTAAACTTATTAATTGCTTACTTAAGAGCCTTCGTGTTTCAAGATCATCTGTTTTTACTCTACTTTTAATAATTGTTGTACAGAAAAAAAATAAGAAAAACATATTTGGTACAAATTGAGAATGAAAACAAACATGAGATATATAAGTACAGTGGAATCCGGATACACTGACAGTCAAGGGACCGGACCGGTGATATTACGTCGCACTAACAGAACATCGCACAAAACGGACTGATTTACATTGAAATTTTAAGTATGGTATGAAATCTAATGTGTGGTGATTTCGAAGTCGTTAAAAGCGGTAAAATGTTATATGCGGAGTCGTTATAAGCGGATTCTACTGTATTGAATTTAATACCAAATTGGGCAGCTCAGCTCAGCATAAATATGTCATAAAATTCATGACGCCGATTTTCAGGGCAACTAGGAAACGATATAAATTATAAAATAGTATAAAATAAAAGATAGATAGAACTGTCCCTAACATACAGTACACATCGACAATGTGCGTATCTCAAAACTTCTGTAACGACCGGTTTAGCCTAGTGGGTAGTGCACCTGCCTGTGAAGCTGACGGTCCTGGATTCGAATCCCGGTCAGGGCAAATATTTGTGTGATGAGCATGAATACTTGTTTCTGAGTCTTGGATGTTTTCTATGTATTTAAGTATTTATATCTATTAAATATATCGTCGTCTAGTACCCATAACACAAGCCTTCTTGAGCTTACTGTGGGGCTAGTTCGATTTGTGTAAGATTGTCCTCTAATATTTATTTATTTATTTATTTAATGTCTAAAAAATATGCATAAAACAGGTAGAGCTCTTGTACTATAATGACTGCTTAATAGACGATGTCCCCAAGAGGTCGCTTCGTTACCTGTACTACGGAGGAGTGGCTCGACCTTTGTTCCTTGCGTAACCTACAAAGGGAGTAAGTTTTGGACAGTCGAGGGCATAAATATGTATACATTCTTGGTCCCTATTCCAATGGCATAAGGTGACAAACTGTACCCATAATCACATATGGATACCCTTGACTGGACATAAATATATAGAGACAAAGATGTATCAAAGTTAGTGAATAATAATGCCTTGGATATAGAATTGGTTAAACTTTTTCTAGTATACTTTTATAAAGTGACTGAGGTAAAATAAGCAATGCGTAACACCTTAAACCCAAAAGGTAAAACACATATATATGCGTATATGCGTTAGTTTGCGTTTCTATTTCGAAAAATATATATTATACTACAAGTATTGGTTTGACGCTCAGAGAACATGTACATCTCTGGGATATTATATTAATTTCATTATACTCCTTGTATAATCTTGAGACCTTATACATCTCTAACTTTAATGATGTTGTAATATTTGTAATAGATAACTTTGCAAGTTTATCTTCACTGTATGACATTAATTTTGTTATAATTGTAAACTCGAAATTATTATTCCTTCTTGAACTGTAAATTAATATTTTGACATGAAAAATGTATTACTTATTATAGTCAGACTTTCTTAAATTGTAAATTAATATTTTGACATGTAAAAGTGCCCTTGTGGCCTATTTGCAGAATAAATGTTTGTATTTGGTACAGAATCAGACATTTATCGGTTCGGTAAATAAACCATTTTAATGAATAATAAATATCCTATTGTGTATATACTAGTATGTATTGAGTATTACAAATTTTAGCTAAGCACAGAACAAACATTAAGAACAAAAGTATATATCATTTTCTAACATTATATAACCCGCGTTCTAAAAGAGACTCTATTTGAAACGAATAAGAATATAATTTTCTTGTGTCCGTACTAATTCAGGATGCTCAAAGAGGAAACAATATTAACACATCCCTTCTCTGATAATTAACTTACGAGCAAACTCAAAGCTTTGACGGTCAAAACTTTGTAGCATTGAAATAATTAGTTATAATATGATTATATGAGATTTCATATAAACCTAATATTATTATCAAAGGGTGCTTATTATCAGGCCTGGCTCGGTAAAAGTTTTCGTGAAATGACACTTGTCTTTAGTAACCTGTATATATATTAAAATATTTTATTATGATTAGTGTACCTACCTTATTACAATACAATACAAATATTCTTTATTGCTCACCAAACAAAGTACATTCAAAGAACAACAGAAATTAAAATACATGTAACAGTGGTAGATAACAGGCGGTCTTATCGCTAACAAGCGATCTCTTCCATACAACCTTTGGGTAGTAGAAACTAAGCTAGAAAATTTAAATTACTTGAGTAGGTGAAACAGAAAAATAGAGTATAAACAACCTGTAATACTAACTATGACTATAAGAAGCACCATAAACTTACATAAATACATAGATATGTAAACCTACATACATATATAAATAAAATAACTAAGTATTGAAGAAGCCGTAGCACCAACAGTCTAAAGTAAACAGCACACACAAACTTATTACCTTTTATCTTGACGCTTAGAGACCTTATACATTTCTAACAAATCTCGATTGTTATTAGTTTCGTTTTGACATTACATTTAATTAATGATACTTTGATTATTGTATTATTTTTATTTGATGTACCTAGATAGATTTTGACTTGTAAAAGTGTCCTGGAGGCCTATTTGCAGAATAAATGTTTTTTTTTTGTAACCTCACAGTGTCGGCACGGAATAAGTAATGGTGCAAGTATAGAAGGCCCACCGTTAACAAAACCCCCGTTTAGCTACGTCAAACGTGTCTCTGAGCGTCAAAATTAAAATTAATTTAATATTGTTAGAGATGTATATGGTCACTAAGTCACTGATAATAAAAACGAATCCACAATAGGATGATGTCTCTCGTCAATCCCCTATAAAAAACACTAGTATTAACGTAGTCACTATTTATTAAACACGACTCTCAGTACCCTAAATGTGTATTCACGCCTCTGAAATCATAAGAAAAGCGAAATTCATTTAACACGTCAAGATACACGCTTCAAAACGTTCTCTTTACTCCGAGGATCTAAACAAAATTATATGCACATATCAAATGTTTCTTTATTTTTTGTGGCTCTGAATTCGGGAAGAGTTAATGCAATATCGCGGCTGTGCCACTTGTATCACAATTTCCATTTTGCCCGTGCGAAGTGGAAATGTCTTTACAGGGAATAATTCTACCATTGAGCGGACTAAAAACAGATAGTTCAGAGGCCTATTGCATAATGAATTGTGACTGATAGATAGGTATAAGCGGAAGTCTCTTTTCAACCCCTTTTCATTCGAAAGAGACTTCCACTGATAATATTAGTTGAAAGTCATTATGCAATAGACCCCAGCGGGGCTAGCACAACTGTTGCTGCGACGCGACGCGAGTAGAGAAAAATCTACCATCCTCTTTCTAAATTGCACAGTTCGAGTGAGACAGGAATCGTTGAGTCGCGCGAGATACGACTTGGCAGCAAGTTATGCTAGCCCACCAGGTTTGATATAAATAAAAACAAAACCATTTCAAGATCAAAAAGCAGCAGATAAGGGCAATTGCATTAAAGGCGTTTTCCTGATTTTCTGTCAGCTGTCAGTGTCTAATTGTCAGCTTTCTGTGTCAATAGTCACTTTCATATACAGTGGAATCCGGATAAAGCGACAGTCAAGGGACCGGTGATATTACGTCGCACTAACAGGACGTCGCACAAAACAGATTGATTTACTTTGAAAATGTTTGGTGTGAAATCTAATGTGTGGTGATTTCAAAGTCGTTAAAAGCGGTCAAATGTTATATGCGGAGTCGTTATAAGCGGATTCTACTGTAAATCAATTTTGTGTGAAGAAGTAATGTCTGTTAACAAAAAATATGAATTTCAAATTAAAAGGGAACAATTTAATGGTCCTAGTTCGACAGTCGTTCGTTAGTCAAGCTATACAGACTAGCTAAACTAGCAACGTATGCCACATGCAAGCGAAATAGGCTGTTTTTTTAATCCGACTGTGGCTTTATAGGCCGGGCCCAATAAAGCGATAGGAGTGTGTAGTTGGAGAGTGGCCTGGGGACAATTCAGGAGAAACCTCCGACCAGGGATCGGATACCGGTATTTTCTCCATAGAAAAATACCGGTATTATTACGGTCACCGGTTCATTATTTCGTTTTTAATGGGAAAATCTAATAACACGACGTTGTTACCTAAATACATGATTCATCCCTACGTAAAGAGCAAAAAATAATCCAAAATATTGGGCTAATTCAGGGTTTTTTTAAATACCGGTATCCGTGCCTGCCTCCGACATGACCACGAGGGTGCCTTAAACACTGGAATACCCTAAGAGTAGGCGCTCTAGTGACATTGGTTGAGCGGCTTTAACTGAATCTGAGGTGTGAGTGGAATCGAGCTACTGGGAGTTTTGTGCTGGTTCGCTAAGAAACTCAGCTAGGCCTGACCTGGGTCGGACTGACTCTACCGGGTATGCAGCGGTACTGGGAAGAATATGGAGTATTTGTGTCTGTGTTGTCGCGATTGGGAATGAAGGAAACCGCCGGCGGGAATGCCTAACTGTATGCGTCGTGTCTGAGTTGGACGAAATACAATACAATACAAATACTCTTTATTGCACACCTCACATAAATGAATCAGCAACATACAGAATCAAAAGACAGAGTAGCCAACAGGCGATCTTATCGCTAAAGAGCAATCTCTTCCAGGCAACCTTTGGGTAGCGGAAAAAATTACATAAATTAAGCAGTGGGTGGTGCAGAATTTATTATGAAACAGATTTATAAAATATACAAGCCTCAATAAATAAATAAATAAATAAATATTAGAGGACAATCTTACACAAATCGAACTAGCCCCACAGTAAGCTCAAGAAGGCTTATGTTATGGGTACTAGACGACGATATAATTAATAGATATAAATACTTAAATACATAGAAAACATCCAAGACTCAGAAACAAATATTCATGCTCATCACACAAATATTTGCCCTGACCGGGATTCGAACCCAGGACCGTCAGCTTCACAGGCAGGTGCACTACCCACTAGGCTAAACCGGTCGTAAGCAAATGAATTGAAAGTACTGTCAATTCTTAGCTGTGTCGGTCTCGGTTTCCCGTCCTGACTACCGTAGTAATTGGTTTTCGCTCACGTGCACAAAATGTAATTTTTACGACTTGTCGCCTCGTTCGTTTTGCATAATCTTCCTAGTTTCATGTCATATTAAGCGGATTTTATGGCTGTACATTATGTCACTCGAGGAATATTGCATTAAATTTTCAGTGTTCTAAAAACATTACAATCATGTTTCTTGATTCTGTCAGCCACGCTCTCCCTGAAAGAGACATACTTTTGCTTTGACGCATGACAAAAGGGGATGGAACACTCTTCGGGAATGACTTTTTTAGACAAATGTCGGGATATCTGACTGTGTGGAATTTTATTAGATTTCCTCCTGACAGAGTTTAGACGAGGTAAATACCATCATATTAACTTTATTTTGTAATTGGTAAGTGGTTACCGTCGCCTATCGCAGAGGCGTTACTCGCGCGTTGCCGACCCGTAAGAAACCTTTTCACGCTTTTTTTGAAGAGTCCCATTCTGTAGCCTATTGGAAATACCGCGGCAGGAAGCTCACATGTTGTTTCTTTGTTTTTTATGTGCTATTTTATTATGTGAGGTGTGCAATAAAGAGTATTTGTATTGTATTGTAGTGTATATTTACAATGTGCTTTGGAAGGCAAGTGAATACTGGTAACACTTTTTAAAATAAATGACAACGAACGAATGCGTGTTGGGTTGCAAAAATAAAGCGGTTTTAATGAAACCGCCCGTAAAACCCCGATATCGGACAATCCGTTTTGTTCTGATAAAATCTCAACCATTTATTATCAGACATGACAAACGACGCAGTATATTACCGACCACAGTACTCGCACAAGTGCCGTTTACCGAATTAATGTAGCAATCAGTGTTCACGCGAATTTGTCAACCTTTAATTGCATACCCGCAGTTTCGTAGAATAGGGATAATGAGATGACCCATGTTACAATTGTAAATATAGTATGGCTACATGGATACGAAAATATTCCACCTTTTGAGCAACCTTACGCCTATATTCAACAAAATACTTAAGAGGCCTTATCATCATCATCATCATTTCAGCCGAAAGACGTCCACTGCTGAACATAGGCCTCCCCATGTTTTTTATTTTTCCCTTGGAGGGATTTGCCATAGTCGCCACGCTTGGCAAGCGGGTTGGCGACCGCAGTTTGATGGTGGTAATGATCGAAGGATGCTGCTGCCCACCCTCCGATTTAATCCGAAGAGGCCTTATAAGTTTTTTTAAAACAAGGCCAAGAAGAAACTACTTGGAGCAAATCAAATCAAATCAAACATTTTTTTTTAACCTGACTGTGGCTTTATAGGCCGGGCCCAATAAAGTGATAGGAGTGCACGGTTGGAGAGAGCTTGGGGAAAATCTAAGGGAAAATCTCCGGCACGACCACGCGTGTGGTTTGGATCACTGGAATACTCTAAGAGTTTGCGCTCCAGTGAGATTGGTTGAGCGGTTTCAACCGAATCTGAGGTGTGAGTGGAATCGAGCTACTGGGTGTGAGTGGAATCGAGCTACTGGGATGAAACATTTATTCTGCAAATAGGCCACAAGGGCACTTTTACATGTCAAACAAAAGAGAAGGTTAAGGAAATGTCATATCAGAGAGTAAAGGAGATGGCAGATGACAGAAACGGCTGGCAATTTCTCCACCGACAAGAGTAGTAAACTCTTAAATAGAAGAGAGAGAGAGATAAGTTTTAAAATGTTTTGATTTCAAATTATGCCAAAGGTATTGATAATACCAATAAAGTAATTAAAGGATACGATGACTTTATAAAAGTTTTAGATAGTGACATAGGATTTATTTTATTTTATTGTGTGTAGTAGAATTTAGGAGGAAAAAAGAAGTTTTTAGTTGTAAAATGGTCTTTTTTTATGTCATAGGGGGCAAACGCGCAGACGGATCGCCTGATGGTAAGCGATTACCGTCGCGCATAAACACCTGCAACACCAGAGGAGTCGCAAGTGCGTTGCCGGCCTTTGAAGGTTTTTGGTGTTTTTTTCGGTCGTTTTGAAGTGATGTTGGAAATAATATTTCTAAATGAAAAATCCAAACAATACATTAAACATTCATGACTTAAGGTCGTAGTAGTCTTGTTATAGATAGTAATACTAAGAAAATGTCAAGATACGTGTCAATTGAAACAGAAAATGACCTAAATATATGAGCATTTTTTAACTCATAAGGGCTACATTGTCTATCGGTCCCTGGGATCCCAGGGATCATAACAAAAGAATGCTATTGTTTTTTTTTTCGTCGGGAGACGAGGGTTTAATTTGACTGCGGAATAGAATTTCACATTAAGAGTACAGCTCCCAAAAATCAAATCCATTACAAATGCATAATCCATAGTCAATTGAACATCAAAGGGAAATCAAATTACGATGGGCGCCGAAGCGACAACACAAGCTTTGTCTGGAACCATCTCCATATATTACTGACGAAGAAAATCACTTTGAATGACAAGATGAAGGGAAGATGTATATGTATTATTCAGTGGAGTAAATGAAGGTACAAACAGTGTAGGTTTGTGGACAGATTTTTAAGGTACATTGAGGGAGGTATTAGAGTAAGCTTCTTTTCCACATCAAAATCAAAATCAAACATTTATTCTGCAAATAGGCCACAAGGGCACTTTTACATGTCAAAATATTAATTTACAATTTAAGAAAGTCTGACTACGATAAGTAATACATTTTTCACGCCAAAATATTAATTTACAGTTCAAGAAGGAATAATAATTTCGAGTTTACAATTATAACAAAATTAATGTCATACAGTGAAGATAAACTCGCAAAGTTATCTATTACAAATATTACAACACCAGTAAAGTTAGAGATGTATAAGGTCTCAAGATTAAACAAAGAGTATAATGAAATTAAAATAATATCCCAGAGATGTATTGGTCTCTGAGCGTCAAAAATTAAAATTAATTTAATATTGTTAGAGATGTATATGGTCTCTAAGTCACTGATAATAAAAACAAATCCACAACACGACACTAGTATTAACGTAGTCACTATGCAAATCAAACATGTTTACTTACGTTTTTTGATATCATCATCAAAACTTAAGAGCTTCGCTCTTATCGGTGGAGTAACTGCCACTCTTCTCTATTCATTGCCAGTTTCTTGACTTCCCCATACGACTCGGCAACTTCCTCCCTCACTTGGTTAAAGTAAGTCAGTCTAGGTCTTCCTCTTCCTCTCCTGCCTTCAATTTTGCCCTCTAAAATGTTTAAGAAGAAGCTGTCGTGCCATATCAGGTGTCTCATCATCCTGCCTCTTCTATTTCTAATTGTTTCCAGTAAACTTCTTTTCTCTCTTACCATACTCAAAATCTCTTCATTCGTCTCTTCCCGAAATACAAAAATACAAAATACAAATCGTTTTTTGCATCAAAGCGAGTAATTGGGTGGATCAACTATTCTTTGTTACTCGTCCCCATGGTTACGTCTCCTGAGTCACTCTTTAAAATTGTGATTTTATAGGGTTTAAATCTATCAAACATTAGTTTTAGAGATGAGCATCCCTTGAGCATGCTTGAAGTAAATATTATAAACATTTTCTAAGAAACTAGGTTACTGTTGTCTCCTCGCTGACGGGACAAAATAACAATAAGAAAAAGTTGATTGACACTTGAATATTCGTGTAATATTTGGTTTTTCATCGCATGTCATTGATTTAAAATTAATTGATTATGAATTATTTTGTATAAACGTCTAACCGAATAATAAATTATATAACTAAATAATGAACGCAAAACACTTTAAATAGTGCAAACCAAATCTTTGCAATTTCTATATGTATATTCAGAATGTAGCTACTTAGAATGTTAACTGTTTTAGAATATGTAAAGAAATTAAATAAATGTTTTCACACCTGCTATTCAGAAAAAAGTTATTGTTGCCTTCGAATGAGGGATCAAAGATGTACTTTTGTACCCTCATTTGATGGTAACAATGACTCTTTTCCTCATTGAAGGTGTGAAAAGCAGTATGTGACACTCTGTAGTAAAATCATTTGCAAGATATTTCATGTTTTTAGCAGCGGGCCTCATAGAGTTACTTACTATTTTCCTCATAGAAGGTGTGAAAAGCAGTATGTGTCACACGGTAGCAAAATTATTTCCGTCTTGGGCGTAAACACTTGAATCCCTCGCTATGCTCAAGATTCTACTTTGTACTGTAATTATTGTAGAATCTTTCGCTTCACTCAGAATTCAGTACACCGCCCTCGCCGTAAATATATCATTTTGCTCCGTTGAGACAATCTACTAATAATGTTTAATCGCATTTAAATAAAATAGAAGCTCGAAATATTTAATCATTTACCGAAATTCAGTAAGTGATTAGAAGGTATCCAGTTTAAGAGGAAAAAGAATGGCTACCAGACGTTTCTAATCTACAATTTAAATGAGTATTTTAGTACAGGCAATTAAGTTTAGGATATTTTTAGGTTACATTGTTACTGTACGTCCTCCAAAATGGATAAACTGTTTAAGTTCCTTGTATTTAAGTACAAAAAAGTATTATATAATATATCGCGTCACAAAAAGATTTATAAGTTTAACTGGAGTCGAATGTCAATCTCAAAACAATAGGTAAAACTTAGGTAATAATTAGGTAGCAGATTACTTCGGTATTCGGTAATAAGTTATAATATGACCATAGGTATAAGTAGCTAATATTATGGGTGAATCACAAAGGGTGAACTTACCCTTTATAGGGCATCCATGAGATACTTTTTAGGAGATAAACCTAGATTTTTTAGCTTCACGGACAATGTCCGCAGGCAAGTTGATCAGCAGGTATAGTATGCGTTTTTTAATGTCCTATCCTATATGTTGGATTATCTGAGTTGAATTCTGAAATATGAGCTTGTGTACACAGTCTTGGTAATACATAAATTATTTATGATGACAGTTTTTCCATATACTCGTTAAGGTGGATCACTCAATGTATGAAAAAAAAATCGCTTCAGTCCTTTTCGGCTGCTATGAAAAATTTGTTACACCTAGGTAGGTGTTACAACTTTTTCATATATAAAATATGATATTCATTTTATGAAATATGAAAGACATACATTCATATTTAGTACTGTCCCAAACTAACGCACTTTTATAAAACAGCCTTATTTGGCATGATTAACTTGTTGCTGTTAGCTTGGGGCAGTACTAAATATGAATGTATCTCTTTCATATTTTATATTACGAATGTTAGGTAGGTGTTATATGAAATATGCCCCGTGTGGTGCCGGGTTAGAATTGCACCACCCCATATCACCCGGTGGGTGTCGTAAGAGGCGACTAACGGAGAATATCCAGGGAACGAGCAGCAGCGTTCCCTGAAGGTCACACCTATTATTACTGCGATCCCCAACCCGCCTGCCAAGCGTGGGGATTATGGCAAAAACCCCCCAACTTGGGGGAGGCCTATATCCAGCAGTGGATGTCTTCCGGCTGAATGATGATGATGATGATATGAAATATGAAAGACACACATTCATATTATTTAGTACTGTCCCAAACTAACGCACTTTTATAAAACAGCCTTATTTGGCATGAGTAACTTGTTGCTGTTAGCTTGGGGCAGTACTAAATATGAATGTATTTCTTTCATATACTATATTATGAATATTAGGTAGGTGTTACAACTTTTTAATATATAAAATATGATATTCATTATATGAAATATGAAAGACATACATTCATGTTTAGTACTGTCCCAAGCTAACGCACTTTTAAAAAACAGCCTTATTTGGCATGATTAACTAGTTGCTGCTAGCTTGGGGCAGTATTAAATATGAATGTATCTCTTACATATTTTATATTATTAATGTTAGTTAGGTGTTACAACTTAGCAAATTTTTTTTTCATGCATTGAGTGATTCATCCTAATACTCATGTCAAGGTGTTTGTAAACAATCAGCTATTTCATTTCCAAGGTAATAATAGCCACCTTGTAACTGCTGACAGCGAATTACTTTAGCTGTCGACCACTGCTGGCATCCGGTTCAAATCCCGGTCAGGGCATTAATTTCTGTTATTGAATACTGAACTCATAATTGAATTATTTGACAAGGGTTTTTAGGTTGGTTTAACAAACGAATCATCCAAGGAGGTTTAAGGTTCACTGATTACAATTATACTAAGCCATGGGTAGGGTGATCATTATTTTTAATAGATAGCTAATTTCGGATAATATTTTGTGTAAGAAAAATAAGGTTTTTGGTTGGCTAATAATAATAATAAGACGTTTATTCAATGATTGTATACATACATTTACAGGTAACCAAGACAGGTACACTAAATCACAGTATACAAAAACAATTAAAAGGGTAGGTGGCTCAGCATGTGTCTGTACCAAGAGACCTCTAGAGACTCTTGTCTACAGACGCTGTTATTCTGCCACCCCCGTGGCTTAAACACTATAGCATGTGAACTAAAATAAGCGTCACACGAAGCTAGGCAATTGACTTACATACTAAGTAGGTGGGTATGAGCTGGCACTTCAACTACAGCTAACCGTGATTGCCATCGATTACTGAATTATAATATTTCTGATTAAAAATAATTGTGTCATCATCATCATCATCCTAACGTTATCCTGGAACAGTTGCATCCTAAAGGATGCCTGGGGTCCGCTACCTAATCTCAAGAGTTTTTACGGAAGCGACTGCCATCTGACCTTAAAACCCGAGGGGAAACCAGACCTTACTGGAATTAGGCTTGTCAAGTGAGTGGGCTACTTAACTGTTAGAAGTTCTCAAGCCGCCCGAAGGCCTCTAACTTAGGTTAAAGACTGCTATCATAGACAGCAGCCAGGATCAACGGCTTAAAGTACCTTCCAAAGCACGGGAGCGCTCAGTTAATAACCACTCAAAGCGGTCACCCATCCAATAACTGACCTGGGCTGACGTTGCTTAACCTCGCATACCGCACGCGGTACGCGGGCGCCGCTGGGCCACGAGCGCTCCTATTAAAAAATCATTGTGTATAGTAGATAATTCATAAACTAGTAACTATTGATATCGGTGCCGATATTTGAGCATAATAGTGATTACTATTTATATTGCTAGTTTACAGCCCGATATACTCTAATAATTTCATATTTATGTAAAACTTTAGATCGATCGACTGTTCTTGTTAATATATATATAAGAATAGTCGATTTATATTATGAACCCAACATTTTATTTCCTTACACGTCAAATGTCTAAAAATATCCGGGAAACTACATTTTACCGCACTGGCAACCCTCGTCCAAACAGACAGCGTAACGGCCAAATAAATTTGAATTGGGAACGTTGTCATGAAAATACTTATAACAGACTTATACTTTTGTCTAAAGAACTTTATTCTCATAAGAATAGGATTCACTTACATGAGAACATTAAATATATTATAACATTAAGCATATTATAATTTTTCAGTTGTTTCTTATAGAAACTGTTTCCATCTCATTCCAAGATTCCGCGCAGCAACTAATTTTATGAAAGTCTAAAATCTAATTTTATTTATCTCCAAATTCGAGCAAGATGACATTTAGCTGTACCCTACCTATCGTGAAAAGAGATAAAGAGTTTTTCCTAAACCCCGGCTCACAAAACGCTTACCCCCATGTTATTGTACGACCGAAGCAGGCTTAGCCACGATTTCCTTTTCATTATCTCCATTCCGAAACATTCACAAAGACCTTCACTTCAGTCCTTTTCGTTTGCTATGAAAAAGTTGTGACACCAAAAATCAATAGTATAATATAATAAAAAATAAAATAAATAAATATTTTTTGGACAATCTTACACAAATCAACCTAGTCCCAAACTAAGCAAAGCTTGTACTATGGGTACCAAGTGACGATATACATACTTATATAGATAAATAGATACTTAAATACATAGAAAACATCCAAGACTCAGGAACAAATATTCGTGTTCATCACACAAATACATGCCCTGACCGGGATTCGAACCCGGGACCTCCAGCTTCGAAGGCAGGCTCACTACCAACTAGGCTAAAGCGGTCGGGATATTTTTTTCACAAATGCTTATCCGGTCTTCTGGTGACCTGGCCTGGCTCGCTCCTCGCTCAACGCATTGGCATTGCGTTATTTTCCTCCACTACCCAAAGGTTGTCTTGAAGAGATCGGTCTTTAGCGATAAGACCGCCTGTTGTTCTGCCTCTGTCTCCCTGTATCTATGTTTTTTGTTTTTTTATGTGCTATTTTATTATGTGAGGTGTGCAATAAATAGTATTTGTATTGTATTATTGACATTTTTATGATTTGATTTTTATAATTAAATGTGAAACAATAATTAACTAACATATCATAACATAATATAATATAAAATATAATAAAAGGCCTACAAACTAAACTTAAAATAAAAACTTAAAAATAAATAATCTAAAATAAGGGGTCCCCCCGCGGCATAGTGCCAAAGATGCTGGCAGCATTTCCTCGCTGTATAGCAATGCAAGCGTTGCGCGAGGAAGCTGCCAGCCCTTTGGTCACCAGTGGTGCCCACTAACCTTTTAGTAAGTTCTTTGAAGAACTCTTGGGCCCTGGGGCCCCACGGACCGAGGGTCTCTACACCGAACGGAACAAAGTTGTATTCGGTGCCGAGACCCCTATATTTGTTTACCTTAGCCTTTTCGGCCGCTTCAGCAGCCGCACCCGCTCTGGTGGAAGTTCCGTGGAGATGGGAAGGGGCTAACGTGTCCACACAGGTGGCGTCCCACACTAGTACACGTCCCATCTTCCACGGAATCAAAGACATTAATAATAATTTGTATGTTGATATATATGTCGACTGAATACTGATTCTTTAATTATATTAAGACCTTAATGTAACGTATTCAGCAAATAGCAAAATAAATATTTCCATTCCTTCTTTGGTATGACTAACTTGTTGCTGTTAGCTTGGGGCATTACTAAATATTAATGTATGTCTTTCATATTTTATATTATAAATGTTAGGTAGATGTTAGTGTAGGAGTGATCCACCCTAATATTCAGTATAAAAACAAACCCACCCCACGGCGGGGTCAAAAGATCCGAATTTCAATAGCTGCTACAAAAATACGTTCAGGTCAAATCGTGTTAAGGATTCGAGGTTACAGGCTTTTTAATCCACATTATGACAAACGTATTTATTTAGATTAGGAGAACCAACAGCAGTACAAACAATGTAACAACATGCATATTAACAGCAGAGCCAATTACAGGATCTCACAGATAGTGCTAGAGTGTATATACTGAACTAAAGTGCGCACTCGTACACAATTACAAACGTTATTGGAACAAGAATGTTAAAATAGACAAAAAAAAATTGACAATTCCAACATATTGATTCAAGGATACATTGCAAAACAAAATAAATAAAACAGAAAATTGTTGTTAGGCTCTGGTCTCCTATTATCGTTATCGGCTGCTTACAGCGTCACGTCATACGCTACATCACGATAATTTCATTTCGAGTTTACTGCATTTTTTGAGAAAAGCGCTATACAAGCCTCGGCGCGAACAGCGATTGTTGGCATCGTATCTCTAAATGGCCTTGTTAACACTCGGCCGTCTATAACTACTCGGCCGGCGATCCCCTATTTCGCGACGTTTGCAGTAATGTAATATTATTTTATTTGCATTTCAATGTCTTAAAAAAGGGACATTGAAATAAATAAATAAAAAAAACTAAAAGCTACTTACAAATAAAAATATCTTTCAAATCAGTGCCGATGGGTAGTGTGCCCAGAAGGCTGGCCGCATCGCCACGCTGTATAGCCAATTAGCCAGCCAGCCCTCTGTGCCTTTACCATGAGTTTACATGTGCGTACTCGCTAGCGACTGCGTAAAAAATTATGTGGGCAAAAGTACAGCGCCTCTAGCGGTAACGCAATAGAACTAGGAATCGCCATACTAGATCGTTTACGCAGTCGCTAGTGAGTCCGGTCATGTAAACTCATGGTAAAGGCACTGGTCACCTGTGGCTTCGATCAGGCGCGCCGCTAAATCTTGTATATTTCAATGTTGTTTTGGTTCATTTCAGTCTGTATCCACCCACTGGTGAGTAAAGGCGTCCTTATTCACGTCAATTTGCCCAGTTTTTTTTCTTTTTTTATGTGGCTTTGATGAGATTGTTTTATTATTACGTTATATTAGTTCGTTTTTTTATATAAAAACGGGGTAAAATAGTGACAAAAACCATTTTTTCAAACAAATGGGGAGACATCCAAGGACCACTGAGTTACTCGATTTATGGATATTAGCTGTGGTTCGTTAATTACCAAAACTATCGGAAGTGATACTGCAATTAAACCTCTTTCTAAATAACAATACAAGGATATGAAGTGAGGGCCAAGTATTCCGAAATCTGCATTAAAAAAAAAGTGTCTGAAAATTATGTACATGAAAAAGTAGAATGGCCCAATTACCTGGGGCGCTACCGCGAACAGCAAACGAAGTTTTCCCTCCCTGTCGCACTTGCAAGTTTGCATATAAGTGAGACAGAAAGGGAAAACTTCGTTTGTGGTTCGCGGTAGCCCCTCTGCTCTCACATTATTGAATTTAAAATGATAATTAATTAAAATATAGAACAAAAACAAAACAAGATCTTACTAACTACCTAAACCTAACCTAAACTAAAGGCTTAAACTGTATGGGCATGGGTCGCCCAAGTCGCTGCCACTGGGCAGAGTTCCCATAAGGCTGGCCGCGTTGCCTCGCTGAATGGCAATGCCAATAAAAAAAAAATGATAATCCAGAGAAACGTTGTTCGTGTTATTAATAAACAATCACCTACTTACACGTTTTATGTTCACATTCCTAATTTAACATTCCCCTAATAACCTACTAAACCTAAACTTTCCCTATCCCCCCAACTTTCCTCGAACAAACAAATCTGCCTTCGACTTTGAAGCCTCAATATTAACTGCGAAAGCTCCGCTTCAATAAATCTATTGAAAGCTCTTTCTGAACTTAAATGTCCAATCTTGAGACCTTTTCCCTATCCCCATCCATAAAGGTCGGGGTCCTTTATTTGCGGGTGAATATAAAGAAAGAAACAAAATGTATTCAGTGGTTCACAAAGTGTATTAATTACAATCTAGGCATGTTCGTGGAAAGAGTGTTTCTACTGAATCTACGTAATATGATCTGATCATATTTTATCGGATGAAACTAATAAAACATCCGCCCCAAATTGTACTATGGATATATGACCATATTTGGAATCGAGCGTTTATATTGTTTTTATTTCTATTATTTTAAATTTGACTAATGACATTGCCTAGGATATTCTAGCCGTGTATACAAATTTGACATTTTTATTTATTTTTTACCTTTGACATTATTTGATTTTAGTTATTTGTCTTTCATTATTATTATACCTATTGACGATCCTTCTGTGAATTTATTTTGTTATAAAAAAATTTAAACCATGATGTAATTTTATAAAGGAAATAAATATATCTATCTGTCTATCTATACATAAATAGATTAATTGATTAATTAATATATTGAAAAAATCCAAGACTCAGGAACAAATAGCTTTTTCTCGCTTCATCATCATCATCATCATCATCATTTCAGCCGAAAGACGTCCACTGCTGAACATAGGCCTCCCCCAATTTGGGGGGGGGGGATTTGCCATAGTCGCCACGCTTGGCAAGCGGGTTGGCGACCGCAGTTTGATGGTGGTAATGATCGAAGGATGCTGCTGCCCACCCTCCGATTTTCCCTTATTCGCCTCCTACGAAACCCACGGGAAGAGATGGGGTGGCGCAATTCTTACCCGGCAACCACACGGGTTTCTTACCCGGCAACCACACGGGTTTTTCTCGCTTATTAATTGGAAAAGCAATGAAGCGAAGAAAAGGAAATCCGTTTTATGCCGTTATCTTTTGGTGCCAGAGATCTTTGGGCACATGCTATTGTTTATTTTTTTCGCCGGAAGAGGACGGGTTAATTGACACAAAATAACACCCTTAGGACATGGCTCTTATTTCATACCTCTGTCATATTTTTTATGGCATAAACATGAAAGTGAGGATATTCCTATGAATTGCCGGTAACATCATATTTTATTATTTGAAATCAGGCCCCAATTTTTTAATTGCGTATGACATCACAACCATGGCTAAATCGCGCTCGATAAAAGTACTGTACCCATACTCGGATTTCCCTAAACATAATTTTTACTGTGGTACCACAGTTAACCTCTTATATGTGGGTGTAGCAGTCGTCAAAGAGCTACGTTCAGTGCCTTTACCATGAGTTTACATAACCGTACTCGCTAGCGCCTGCGTAAAAAATGTGTGGGAAAAAGTACAGCGCCTCTGGCGGTTACGCAATAGAACTAAGAATCTGCATACTAAATCGTTTACGCAGTCGCTAGTGAGTACGGTCATGCAAACTCTTGGTATAGGCACTGACTTGTGCATGTAACGTTGACTACATTCGTAGTAACATAATATTTTTCGTTTATATATATATATATCTATATATCATTGTGATGTTATTAAGATAATTTTGTGTTCGAATTCTACATGTTTCTCGGTTTGCCTATTAATCTTAATCTCCACTCAATTGCTCAAAGGTTAGCTGGAAGAAATCCCTTACAGGGATAAGCTCGCCTTTGTACATATATGTCAGCTGTTCTTGTAATTTATGTTATGTTTTACTCATGTACAATAAAGAATTTTACATACATACATAATTGTAATTACTCCAACAGTTGAGACTCACCTCAGGGACATACCTCGCTACCTCGGGTTCAATTCCGGCAACTGACATGCATATTACCCATAATATTATAATTATTATGTGGCTAATCCTTTTCAAATAATTAATTTGGAAAGGACGTTGTTATAGGGTTTGCATTAAAATACGCAGATGACCCGAACCAAATATATATACAGGGTGTAACAAAAATAGTGATTGCTAGAGTCGAACAAGGTTGCCAGAGCTCCCCAGGATGCACTGTGTTGAGTGAGAGCTACCTAAATTTGTCGCTTCTGCTATATACGATCGCCTATTTGCTATTGACGACCGCCTTAGCCTAGTTGGTAGTGACCCTGCCTACGAAGCTGGAGGTTCCGGGTTCGAATCCCGGTCAGGGCATTTCTTTGTGTGGTGAACACGAATATTTGTTCCTGAGTCTTGGATGTTTTCTATGTATTTAAGTATATGATTATCTATATAAGTATGTATATCGTCGCCTAGTACCCATAGTACAAGCTTTGCTTAGTTTGGGACTGGGTCGATTTGTGTAAGATTGTCCACAAATATTTATTTATATATACAGGGTGTAACAAAAATAGTGAGGATTCGTTTAAAGGCATATTCGGTATCGTGTTCTGATTAGGAAAAAGTAGAAAAAAATTTTTTCGCCTCCAGCAGCACAACACTACATACTTGTATAGTCGATAATGTTATTATGGCTATGGTCTTCTGCAAGGCGGAGGTAGTTCCCCAGTTGGGCTGCTCCAAATTCGAGCAAGATGACTTTTGCTGTGCCCTACATCTCTCTCAATTAATAGTAGTAGGAAGAAAAAAAGAAACATTTATTCACAGACACAGAAGACACACATATAGTAGTGTAGTAGTAACTCTTTATTGAACACAATAACCAAAAATTACAAATACAAAAAGAAATGGTATGTACAAAGACGAACTTATCCCTTTAAGGGATCTCTTCCAGTTAACCTTTGAGCAAATGAGAGAAGAAAAATGAGAGATTAATATTGCAGATTGTGTAAGATTCAATAAATCAAACAAATAATTTATTTGCTAAACACAGGTACAAAGGTGTAATTGGTATTAAAAATATGGTCCAACTGTGTTTTGTCATAAGACATACAAACATTGAAATATAAATGCAGAAAATTGTTTTTTATTTGTGAATAATATGTTAGGTCAAGTATTAATTGCTTATTGTATGAAACTAACTATGCTCATTTCTATTATATACGATCATGCAAACTCATGGTCAAGGCACAGCTATTCCGACACGAAACTTGCAATTAAGGTTAGGTTAGTTCGTTATCTATCCCTCAGAGCGGGAATATACTTCGCCGACTTGCTGAAACAAGCAAAAAACGATTCTCGGTTCACAAACTTTCGACAGTTTACAATCTCACTAGTTAAATTATAATCCTCGCTTCGAATCGTTTCTGTGCCTTTACCATGAGTTTGCATGACCTTACTCGCTAGCGACTGCGTAAAAGATTTAGTATGCCGATTCTTAGTTCTATTGCGTAACCGCCAGAGGCGCTGTACTTTTGCCCATAGTTACGCAGTCGCTAGCGAGTACGGTCATGTAAACTCATGGTAAGGCACAGGTGCAAAGATTCTCCGTCGCTATTCAGCGCAGAAATGCTAACGTTATGGGCAATTTTACACCGGGACGATGAGGGCTGGGTTCATCATTTCAGCCGAAAGACGTTCACTGCTGAACATAGGCATCCCCCAAGGCTCGCCATGTAGACCGGTCCTGTGCCGTTCGTTTCCACCGGATTCCCGCGACCTTCACCAGGTCATCACTCCACCTTGTCGGAGGCCTACCGACAGCTCGTCTTCCGGTGCGTGGATGCCACTCAAGCAGTTTCTGGCCCCATCGACCGTCAGTCCTGCGAGCAATGTGCCCTGCCCACTGCCACTTAAGTCTCGCAATTTTGAAGGCTATGTCGGTGACCCCAGTTCTGCTACGGATAGCTTCATTCCTAATTCTATCACGCAGAGAAACCCCGAGCATAGCTCTTTCCATTGCTCTTTGGGTGACCTTGAGCTTTCTTATGAGGCCCATCGTTAGCGCCCATGTCTTCATATGGATCCGAGACATGGGCGCTAACGAGGGGTGGGTTACATGACTAAATTGTTATTTTTGATGTAATAACAGTTAAATTGCATAAAATAAACAAACTATTATAATCTAACAGTTTCTACAATAGTAGGTTGGTGGGTAAAGGATTACGGAACCCCAACCACGTCTTTAACCACATGTTGCAAATCGAGCCTTCGCCCACCGCTCGCAATAAAATCCGATGATTCGAGATATTTCATCTAATAATATCCCCGAGCAGGTCGTCAGGGGAACACTCGGATTTCACGTTTAAGGGTGCCTTTCCATTAAAGCTATGTTATGCTATGGATGCGTTGATATCCATATTCCCTATTAGTCTCGGTACCGCCGCACCCCGGGTAGAGTCAGTCCGACCCAGGTCGGGCCTAGCTGAGTTTCTAGCTGCTTCTCAGCTAGGCTATTAGTGAACCAGCGACAAAACTCCCAGTAGCTCGATTCCACTCACACCTCAGATTCGGTTGAAACCGCTCAACCAATCTCACTGGAGCGCGAACTCTTAGAGTATTCCAGTGTTCAAAACCACATGTGTGGTCGTGTCGGAGGTTTCCCCCTGGATTTTCCCCAGGCTACTCTCCAACCGCGCACTCCTATCGCTTTATTGGGCCCGGCCTATAAAGTCATAGTCAGGTTCAAAAAAAAAACCCTAGCGGGTGCTCTGCTCGAACATGCGTAGCCAATTCCCTGCGTTTCCCCGTATGTAGAGGAAACTGCGTAGCGCTACGATAAAATAGAATCATTATAAAAATCCTAATAATATAATAAACCTGAAAGTTTGCGCGGGCGTAGGTTCCTCTTAGGGTGGGTTGCACCTTACCGTCTGTAATCGTAAGCGATATTCGTTAAAATCTGATTGTATGTGAAAGTTTGACAAGTTTCTATGGGATGACAGCTGTCGGCGCCATATTTGATGATGACTGGCCTGTGATCATATGTTGGTGCAACCAACCCTTAATATCAAAAACGAATTGACGGATTTGGCTGAAATTTGGAATGGAGGTAGCTTATACCCTGGATTAAGGGGATTCCTCGATTCTATTAGCCGCCCGTGAAAGAGACACGCTTATGTCTTTCGCACATGACAAGGCGGGATACAACACTCTTAGGGAATTGCTTTTTTAGACAAATATGGGTAAATATCTGATTGTGTGAAGCTTTATTAAATTTCCTCTTGACAGAGTTTACATAAGGTAAAATGGGTATCGTATTACCAACCCGTCGTCTACTGCTCCCTGGGATCCCCAGGATCATAACAAAAGAATGCTGTTGATAATTTTTTTCCCTGCGAGCAGGGACCGATACCGATATTTTTAAAAAAACCCTGAATTAGCCCAATATTTTGGATTATTTTTTGTTCTTTACGTAGGGCTGAATCATGTATTTAAGTAACGTCGTATTATTAAATTGTCCCATTAAAAACGAAATAATGAACCGGTGACCGTAATAATACCGGTATCCGATCCCTGCCTGGGAGACAACGGCTTAATATTGCGTTGTTTTAGTATGCTGATTGAAAAAAAGGAAAGTAAAGACTCAACTTAGCATTTTTATTACTTAAAATTTTAAGCAATCATGTTTCGGTTATTATCAGACTTATAATTATAGTCAAGAATCATGTTTAGGAAAATCAATCCTTATTGTTACCTCGTCTGGGTAGAACAGATTTTCAAAGAACGTGATTTTTGCTTGCGCGGCCTTAACACATAGGCTACCTTTTATCCGCGGGGCACATCGTCATGCGCCGCCAGTTTTAGATACATAATTCAATAATTCTGTAAATTAACATACCTACATCAAGAACCTACTCGTATAATACCTATGTTATATAACATTTTATGTCACACCTGGCCATAAAGTGGCAATTACCGCGCTCCGCGCGCGGAAAATCCCACTTCCTGGTCAGGGGGTGATATAAAATTTTGTACTAACCTCGGGCGGTAATTAAGAAAGCGTCGGATCGCATAATTATCGCCCTTGCCTTCGGCTCGGGCGTCAAATACCTGTGATCTGAGACATTCTTTGTTTTACCGCCCTTGGTAAGTAATGTACTATTAAACTCTCGCGCTTTGTAAACATACTTAAAGGTTTGTTTAAACGGGTCTAACGCGATATTTATGTATTTACCTTTGTTACCGACGTTTCGACACGGATTGCACCGGTCTTGGTCGCGGTTAAACTGTCGTCTCAGCAAGTTGTCAACGGAGATATGGGGACACAACATTTGAATACCCTACAAAATTCTATAAAAATGTGAAGGGTAGACCCGAACAAAGTTTTCTACCCGTCCACTATGTTTTTAATTGTCTACGGGACACAACACTCACAGTATCCGCACACAAATCCGTTGATTTACCCCGAGATTTCCCCCAACCCGTGTCGAAACGTCGGTAACAAAGGTAAATACATAAATATTGCGTTAAACCCGTTTAAACAAATCTTTAAGTCATCATCATCATCATTTCAGCCGAAAGACGTCCACTGCTGAACATAGGCCTCCCCCAAGGCTCGCCATTTAGACCGGTCCTGTGCCGTTCGTTTCCACCGGATTCCCGCGACCTTCACTAGCAGGCGAATCACGTAACTTTATGTACTAACGGTAGATAGATTTTACTGTCAATTTTGAAGTATAAATGTATGGGCTGACAGTTGAAATTTGACATTAAAATCTACCTAACGGTAGTACAAACGTTACGTGATTACCCCGCAGGTCATCAATCTTTAAGTAATACCTATGTTATTTTCACGGGGAACATAAATCAAGACAATAGCAAACTATTCGACGTCGTGACACTAGTGACCTACTCCCGCCATTATTGAATCGATTCCACTATCGAGTGGCCGTCCCAATCACCGATCATTACGAGCGAGCGCCCGTCAATGCCCGCCTTCAGTTCCGTGAACACTGGGGCTAATTCCAGTATGAAAGTGCCCGTGAATGCCCGCCTTTATCTGCGCTCCGTGAACACTGAACAGGCTAGTTCTAGTATGAAAGTGGTTGCTGAATTCTGGGAGGTTTTATGATCAAAACCTCGCGAAAATCGACATATGGATATATGTATACATATATTTATTTATTTATTTATTTAAAAAAGGTACACTTTACAGACATCACACAATAAATGATACAGTTAAGTTTGCACAAAATCAGTAGTTTATAGACCAGCATGACATCCAAAGCAAGTGCACACAGCATGATCAATAAGTAAGCGCATAATTGACCAAGTGCACATACAGCACTAGTGTCAACACACACACACTAAAACCATACACTACAAACACACACATAAAGCCATACACTTAAAGCCATATACATACTTAAAGCCCGACCAGATATCAAAATCAAAAATCAAAATCAAAAATCAAAAAAGGTTTATTAATCCAAAATAGATGAATACATTGATCGATGTTCCATCAAAGACCAAACTAGGCTGAGTCTGTATCTTGGCCTTTGCGTTTGATGAAGTTGTTGACGAGTACGTATACCTGGGACAAACAGTCCAGTTAGGTAGGTCCAACTTCGAGAAAGAGATCACTCGTCGAATCCGACTCGGCTGGGCAGCGTTCGGGAAGCTTCGCAGTGTATTCTCGTTCAATTTACCGCCAATCTGCCTCAAGTCAAAAGTCTTTGACCAGTGTGTGTTGCCAGTGATGACATATGGATCCGAGACATGGGCGCTAACGATGGGCCTCATAAGAAAGCTCAAGGTCACCCAAAGAGCAATGGAAAGAGCTATGCTCGGGGTTTCTCTGCGTGATAGAATTAGGAATGAAGCTATCCGTAGCAGAACTGGGGTCACCGACATAGCCTTCAAAATTGCGAGACTTAAGTGGCAGTGGGCAGGGCACATTGCTCGCAGGATTGACGGTCGATGGGGCCAGAAACTGCTTGAGTGGCGTCCACGCACCGGAAGACGAGCTGTCGGTAGGCCTCCGACGAGGTGGAGTGATGACCTGGTGAAGGTCGCGGGAATCCGGTGGAAACGAACGGCACAGGACCGGTCTAAATGGCGAGCCTTGGGAGAGGCCTATGTTCAGCAGTGGACGTCTTTCGGCTGAAATGATGATGATGATGATGATGATGAAATGTGCGTACGCGGGCGACCTCCTGGCAAGATCTGATCTGTAACTAGGAACAGGTATTTTGTAAATACGCTTCTTTGAAATTCGCTCGTGGCTGACAGAGCCTACCATGTTCTTGTGTATTCTAGTGATCGCTTTAATGACAAATAGCTGTCTCACTCTCAGAAACTTCGTTTCTTGGTACAACCGATTTGTGGGATATCTAAAAGGTTTTTTCATCATAACCTTTATTACCGCCCTCTGTGCCCTTTCCACGAGGAGCAGGTGGGTTTTAGCTGCGCTACCCCAGACGGCTACTCCGTACTGTAGGATCGATTGGGCTAAAGCGTGATAAACCACTCGAAGTATCTCTGGGGTAGCACAGCCCCGAAGTCTTTTCATTACATATATGAGTTTCCTTACTCTTGTGGCAAGCGTGGAGATGTGTTGTAGAAAGGTCAGGTTTTGGTCGAACAATATCCCTAAATATTTAACGACGGTTTGCCTCTTAATTGACTGACATGAGCAGACAGGAAGCAGCTGCCCCGCAGCATCGTTATGTGCACATGTATGGAATTTAATAGCTCTTTCTGGTGGGGGTGAATTGGCAAAGGTTTATAAGACCATTGTCAAAAGGGCGCTATAATTCTGACTGATATGGCAACAGACTAAGGGTGGGGTGCACCAACATACGATCACAGGCCGGTCATCGTCAAATATGGCGCCGGTAGCTGTCATCCCATAGGAACTTGTCGTAAGTCTGACAAGTTTAGATTCAGATTTTAACGAACACCGCTTACGATTACAGACGGTTTGGTGCAACCCACCCTAAATGACATTTTGACTTGTTTACCAGCTCTGATGTTAATTATGAAATATTTAGTAGCATAAAGTTTCATTTCCAATTAGTTTTTTTTAGTTTAGTTTAGTTTTAGTTGGTTTAGTTTAATGTTCCGCTCTTGACTAGGAATCGTTTTGGGCATTTTTTTGTTGTTTATCATTTAACTAGCGACCCGCACCGGCTTCGCACGGGTGCACTATTTAATGGATGTTATTATACATATAAACCTTCCTCTTCAATCACTCTATCTATTAAAAAAAACCGCATCAAAATCCGTTGCGTAGTTTTAAAGATTTAAGCATACATAGGGATATAGGGACAGAGAAAGCGACTTTGTTTTGTACTATGTAGTGGTTTCCCACATCAGTATTATTGATGAACCACAACTGTGACACTGACAAGTCTGAAACATTTCATAAAAAATATTGCCAGTATAAGAAATTAGTTCTATTCAAATTCCGCAACGTGGCGCACTGTCATAGATAAATATAAATACTTTAATACTTTAATACATTTGTGTTTTTGTACTGTACTATATCCTTTAATTGAGGTGTGCAATAAAGAGTGTTTTCACACCTACTATTCAGAAAAGAGTTATTGTTGCCTTCGAATGAGGGATCAAAGTTGTACTTTTCTTCCCTCATTTGAGGGCAACAATGACTCTTTTCCTCATAGAAGGTGTGAAAAGCAGTATGTGATACTGTAGTAAAATCATTTGTAAGATATTTCATGCTTTAGCAGCGGGCCTCATAGACGGCGTGAAAAGCAGTATGTGTCACACGGTAGCAAAATTAATTTCGTCTTGGGCGTAAACTCTTGAATCCCTCGCTACGCTCAAGATTCTATTGTAGAATCTTTCGCTTCACTCAGAATTCAATATACTGCCCTCGCCGTAAAGATATCATTTTGCTCCCTTGAGACACAACCTACTATTATATTGTATTATATTTTATTGTACATAATAACGTCTCTACATTTTCCTGCACCGTTTTTAAGTGTCTCTGTTTGGCCCTGTGTTTGACTGGTAGAGAATACCATTTGGCATTAAGTCCGCCATTTGTACACTGAGTTTTATGTGCAATAAAGTATAAATAAATAAATAATAAGTATCCAAGACTGAGGAACAAATATCGTGCTCAACACACAAATAAATGATCAGGGATTCGAACCCGGGACCTCCAGCTTCGTAAACAGTGTCACTAACGAACTAGGCTAAAGTGGTCGTAAATAATGCTAGAAAGTAAACAAACAAACTTTTATACAATTATCTGAGAGAAATACGACGTTCATTAACTATGCGTGTTTTTCCGGAATTAATTACCTACGCCCTAATTAGCGAGTCCATTAGACAATGCGACAATAAGTAATAAGGTCGCTTGAACGTCCTACTTTCCTCTCTTCACTGTGCCTGTTGTTTGAAATCTTGCTTGTAATTAAGTAGATACTAAATCAAAATCAAAATAAAACATTTATTCTGCAAATAGGCCACAAGGGCACTTTTTCATGTCAAAATATTAATTTACAATTTAAGAAAATCTGACTATAATAATAAAAATATTAATTTACAGTTCAAGAAAGAATAGTTATTTCAAGTTTACAATTAAATTAATGTTATAAAGTGAAGATAATATTTGTAATAGATAACTTGCAAAATTATCTATTACAAATATTACAACATCAGTAAATTTAGAGATGTATAACGTCTCAAGATTAAACAAGGAGTATAATGAAATTAATATAATATCCCAGATATGTATATGGTCTCTGGGCATCAAAATTAAGATTAATTTAATATTGTTAGAGATATATATGGTCTCTAAGACACTGATAATAAAAACGAATCCACAACAGGATGATGTCTCTGGTCAATCCCATACTAGCATTTAATATTGAACTTAATATGCTATTCCTCAAACATGCAATGAAATATTGAGGTTATGTTCCTTATAATAAGCTGCGATGTGTCACGTTTCGGTGCGGCTAGATTAGAGGCCTTTAAAGGAATTTCATACATAGTTGGAGGCCTAGGCCTGCAAGATGTTATTTTTTAATTTCCATTCCACATTTATTTGTTACACAGCATCATGGCGTTCAGCCATCATAAGCAATTATTTGCTTTTTGGTTCGTCATGACATAAAATTAACGATGTTTGTTATATTTTGCTGTTTTACTTATATAAAATAGACAGAAACATAACAAATAACACATTATTAATACAATTCAAAAGAATTAATTGCAGAAACTACAAAAATACACAATTAAAATATTTTATCTAAATATTAGCGGCAAAAATGTCTACTCAAACCGTGAAGGCATTTTTTTTTAATTAAAAGAGGTTGTTATTTTTGACAATTAACAAGAATGATAAGCTGTCAGTGTCGTTCCATAGGATAGCTCGATCCTAAAACGTTTCGTTGAGAAACGTACTTTCGTACATTTTAGTATATTTTTGTCAGTAATAGTAATGTTTTATATTAAATTCTAGTTGGAAGTTGAACGAAATAAAGAGTAACACATGTGTTAGTTATATTTTTTATTATTTACTTTTAGTTTCTTTAGAAATTAAAGTTTGATTTCTTGGAGTTTTTTAATTTATTTCTTTGAATGTTTGAGAAAAGCACTATACATACCACTAGCACTATACCTCGGCGTAAAAAGGGGTTGCCAGCCTCGTAACTATTCGTCCTCGTTACGCTCGGCCGTCTATACGTACTCGGCCACCAACCCCTTACTTCCCGGCCTTTATACTATTAAACAATTAAACAATGAATGTACTATTAAACAAGGTTAAAAAATATTAATGGTGGTATGGCATATTCTTGTAACTTGTATCATTCGACATTATTTAATTTGATGTTTAACAGTAGCTTTTATCGGTTAGAAAACAGTGAGGAAATAGAGCCTGTACTTCGAACTTCGTATCGTGCCGTTCCTTTCACTCTCATGTGTATACACTACATGAGTGAAAGAGACCGCATGATAAGAAGTTCGGATTTTGCAGTTCGGAGTAGCCCCTCAAGTCTAGACATGACATGGTCTAATTTCTCTGTTTGAAGGTCAGATGGTAGCCAATTTCTTAAAACTAGTGCCTTCGCCAGTTGCGCCGCTTCGTGAGTTGTATGAATCGTTATGTCATCATCATCATCATATCAAGGGAAAGACGTCCACTGCTGGACATATGCCTCCCCCAAAGAGTGCCGTAATGACCGGTCCTGCGCCCCGCATCCAACGGACTCCCGCGACCTTTACCAGGTCATCAGTCCACCTTGTGGGGGCCTACCCACGCTGCGACTTCCGGTCCGTGGTCGCCAATCGAGAACCTTCCGGCCCCAACGGCCATCGGTTCTACGTGCAATATCCCGCCCACTGCCACTTAAGTTTAGCGATTCGAAAGGCTATATCGGTTACTTTGGTTCTGCTACGGATGGCCTCATTTCTGATGCGATCACGCAAAGAGACTCCCACCACAGCCCTCTCTATTGCCCTCTGAGTGACTTTAATCCTTCTTATGAGGCCCATGGTGAGCGACCACGTAATGTAATAAGTTCATAACGCAGGGAGAGATGCCAATTGCGAACACGTGTGCTTTGCGGTTTTCGCAATTTGTGGAAGTGGGTTTAGGAGGTACATAATTAATTTTGCTTATGGGAGACTAAATATATGACAGTGAATAAGTATTTTCCCTGTACATATTATTTATTCTAGAGCTTCGAAGTGACAGTCCGTTGACGGTTAGGGACCTGCATTTATCTCCCAAGCTGTCACACAATAAACCCTCGTAAGCCTTTCAACACTTTATGCCCGGTTCACATGAATTCCAGTATTTAGAATGAAGGAAAACTTGAAAAATTTAGGCACCGAGCAGGATTCGAACCTACGACCTCCCGGCACTCGCTCTAGCCAACTGAGATATAGGTGCAATCGCTACCCAGTTCCAAATTCATCAACCGTTCCTTCGTATTAAGCAGTACCGCTGCTAACTTAAACAATTTTTTTTTACAAACGCCTTAAGGGAGGCGTACAGCGACATCTACCAGAAGAGTCAGAAATAGTTTACGTTAGCAGCGGTACTGCTTAATACGAAGGAACGGTTGATGAATTTGGAACTGGGTAGCGATTGCACCTATAGCTCAGTTGGCTAGAGCGACTGGCCGCGAGTGCCGGGAGGTCGCAGGTTCGAATCCTGCTCGGTGCCTAAATTTTTCATGTTTTCCTTCATTCTAAATTTGGGTATGGGATGGCGCATCGTAACTGACGATTTTGCCGTTAATGAAGCATGAGTCTTCTGGTAGATGTCGCTGTTCGCCTACCTTAAGGCGTTTGAATTCCAGTAGAATAGGTAGGTAGTAGGCCGGCAACGCACTTGCGACTCCTCTGGTGTTGCAGGTGTTTATGGGCGACGGTAATTGCTTACCATCAGGCGATCCGTCTGCTCGTTTGCCCCCCTATAACAGAAAAAAAAAATCCAGTCCAGTGATCCAAATCAGCACTGGAATGCCACTGGAATAATGTGAAACGGAACTGGAATATATTGGAATGTTCCAGATTTACTCTTATTTTTTTATGTTTTTTTCAATGATGGTCCTAAAAAGCTCAATTTTTAATATAAGTATGTTTTTTTATACAACGCCGGTGGCAAACAAGCTTACGGTCCACCTGATGGTAAGCGGCCTCCGCAGCCTATAGACGCCCGCAACTCCAAAGGAGTCACGTACGCGTTGCCGACCCTTATAAAATTTGAGGATACACTGTGCTGACAACAGACAGGACATCTTTTTAATTAATTTTTTAAGAAAAAATTTTTATGTTGTGTATACACTCAAATATCCCGTCAAATGAGAAAAATCTCTGCTACTTCAACAAGCTTACGTCAAAGAACAAAATACCTCATATCGATCCCGCCCGCCTACTCAGGAAGTCCTTATTAATATAATACGAGTATACCTGTTTGTATGAAACTATAACGGGGGACCGTCACGATCTTTGTACCGTACCTAATAAAAATATACCCAATAAACCAATAAACATAAGAAATATCCCCTCATTCCAGAGAAAGCACGATGTAAACATCGAATTGCTTCCTACCACGAAATATATTTGTGGACAAATATTTGGGAAATCTTAGTACACCCAAGCGCAAATAACGAGTATACTTTTTTTGGATGGCTGCGTGTTGGAAGTATATGAAGTTTTGTGAGATATTAGGCTTTCTAGTGTACGTCGTTGACTAGTATTATTGCTTTGTTCCTTTAAATTGATGTTTTATTTCACATTGTATTAGATTGGTGGAATTGACATGATGAGAGACTTCGCTCTGTTCTCATTTGATTTTATTTTTAGACTGACTCTCAGTGACCTTATACATCTCTGAGGATTATTTATTAGATTTTATTATTTTCATGTTGACGCTTATAGATATAGCTCAAAATATTTTATTATGAGTAGTGTACCTACTTTATAACCTTTTATTTTGACGCTTAAAGACCTTATACATCTTTGAGATTGAGATATTTATTGATAAAATTATAAGTAATTTCAAAAAACATGTCAATTATAAGTAATATTTACATGTCAATTATAAGTAATTTTACATGCCGATTATAAGTAATTTTACATGTTATTTTTATATTAACTTGCTTACTGTTGTATTATTTATTTATTTCACACATCTCTAACAAATCTCGATCATCAATAATGTATCAACCTGCTATAGGTTTTCCTATTACGTTGACACATTATTGCATAACATCATCCAATTATTTACTACGTTGGAGCGGGACAATCTAGACTGCAGGAAATTAAAAGTAATCGATTTTTTTTTTATGTTATAGGGGGCAAACGAGCAGACGGATCGCCTGATGGTAAGCAATTACCGTCGCCTATAAACACCTGCAACACCAGAGGAGTCGCAAGTGCGTTGCCGGCCTTTCAGAAGGGAATACGCTCTTTTTTCGAAGGTTTGAGGGTCATATCGGTCCGGAAATACCGCAGGCGACAGTTCATTCCATAGTTCGGTTGTGCGAGGCAGGAAATTTCTTGAGAAACGCACAGTTTTGGACCGCCAACCATCTAAGTGGTGAGTATGGAAATGCTGACGCGTAGGACGATGACGAAAAGATGCGGCAGGGATCATTCCAAACAATTCCTCCGAGCACTCCCCGTGATACAAGCGATAGAAAATGCATAGTGAGGCTACATCTCTACGCAATGCCAAGGAGTCGAGCCGATCAGATATACGCTGGCAGCCGACGATTCGAGCCGCGCGATTTTCCGTGTTTTACGTAGGGATGTTACGGAGGTGGTTTTATCGGAACCGAAGCCGAAACCGGAGTTTTCAAATTTGTTTTAACGAAACCGGAAGCGAATCCGAAACCGAACCCAAAAGCGAAACCGAAACCGAATCCGAAACCGGAGTCGGAGGTGAAGGTGGAGGTGGAGGGAGACTAATGTGAACATTGTGAAACTAATCTATTTATGTTAAGGCGGAGTCAGGCAATAAAATAAAACAATGCTAGTATATTACTTATTATATTCGTATTAAGTCCGTGGTATATTAACTTGAGAGACGGGAGTTACCATTGCCTAAACGCCGCGATTTTCATAGCCCCTAGATAAAAAAAAATAAACAGCACCTGTCAACACTACAGATGTCAAAGTCATTGGAAGTTTCCGCGCCGAAACGAAACGTTACGTCGCTTAGGGAAAAGTGTTTTTTTTCAGTGAAATTTCATGTTTCAGCAACATTTCACACACCCAAATGGATAAATAGAAGCAAAAGAGTGAAAGGATGTTAGGAATCACGATATTTATACGTGAAAATCGTAAAATTTGAAAAGGGCTTCAGCTCGTAAGTTACGACAAAAACACTTCTTTATTTACATGAAATGCCACTATTACTACATAATATGTTATATTATGTCGCCTTTCCCCGTTGGGAGAAAGGATCTCTTTGAGATAAGCTGCATTTTGATGTTATTCACTGATGCTTTCACAAACAGTCTAAATGTCTTATACCCGGTTTTCAAGTTTTGAAAACCATGATTTTTTATACACTAGGTCATATTGTGGCGTTTTTCCATTGGAAAAGACTAAGTCTCTTCGAGATAATGCAGAAATATAGTGTTAATTAATATTTCTGTTATAACCTCCACTACAAGGTTCTTACCCGTATCGTTTGATTTTTAAAGCTTGTATCATGGTTTTCCATGATTTGTGTAACAAAACTTACTAGAGTATAAGAAAGGAGACATTATCATGGTGGCACTTATTCCGTTGGAATAAAAAATCTAAGTCAGATCTGCATCCTACTAATTTTCTGACACTAATAAGAGTAATCATAAATCCTTATAAACATACAATTTTGTTCTATGACTTTAAACACTACTCCCGTTGGGGGAAGCTATTAGCTAGCTTTATGAAAATAATTTATACAAAAATAGTTTATATAAACTTCTACAAACAGAACCTAAATAAGAAGGGTTTTCTTCTGTTATTTAATGTATCCTTTCCGTTGGAAAGTGTTACTCAGAACTGTTGGGTATTGTTACCCGGTCAGTGTGGCAAAATAACACCTGACTTTATGTTGCAACAGTATACCGGAAATTAATTTTGTACTGTTTTGCTAAGTTAAGTGAACTTCAGCTTTATAGATCCAGAATACAATTCAGTTCTTGATTGAGTAATGTATAGTAGATGGCAAGGTTCACTGGAAAGGAAGAAGCACTCAAGAGGAAGGACAAGTTAGCAGCAGAAGGTACCTAACATCAAATACCTGCACAAGGTACCACAACTCATAACAAAGTTGGTTCCATTATCAAGCCTTAACAATTAAACAATTTTCTCAAATCTTAAAAAAGTTAAATCCATTGTCAAGCTTTGAAACTTAAACAATTTTCACAAATCATAGCAAAGTTGGATACTTTGTTATCATATACCCGTCAAGTGGCCAATAGAGATATCAAAGGCTATAGAGATATCATATGTTATGTGATGGGATCTTGTGAGTTTTCAAACCTGTGATGCAACAGTTCTTGCCTAGAAGTATTAATGTTACAAACTTCATCCAACAAATGTATTAAAGGATTACCACAATTTGTATAGATTTGCAAAAAGTTGTTTATTCTAAGGCCTAAGACTAAGGTCTAAAATGTGTCAATTGACACAAGTCTAACAATTGCCAAAATTTATATAATTATGAAGGAAATCTCTATATGAGAAGTCAATAGACGTCTTCTTCATCATAAATATACCCAGACTGTACATTCTGTCGAAGGGTTCCTAATTTTCAGGGTCACAGACCAGTCAAGATGTAAAATAGTACCTATAGAAAATGGTAACTGTCTGACTGCAAGCATCCACATTTTCTGCCAAAGGAGACCAAGAAACACTGCATCTTGATATGGGAACTTTGAAAAACTTTCTTTAGAACTGAACATTTAGTTTACTCAACGACCACATAATTTATTATTACCTGGAAAATAGATACAATACAATACAATACAAATATTCTTTATTGTTCTCCAGAACAGGTACAAAGTATTCCTTCACTACTATTTGTTATTGAAGATTAAATTCGAATTTGGGGAGACAAATTGATCAATTACAAAATGCCAACCAAGTGTAAGGCAGTTTTTACACTTTTTCTGATATTTCAAAGAACTTTCTAAAATATAATGTGGGCATATAACAATTAATCTTCTTACCGCCCGTTTGTTTGGACAAAAAGACTAAGTCAATATGAAGAGTAATGGTCAGGTAAACTTTAAAGAACTATCTTTATAGTTGAGTTTTATTTATGATGTGAATGGTAGTGTGAAAAAACTATATACATTATTTTACCATTCAGTGAATGGTGGTGTGAACAAACTATATACCTTATTTTACCATTCAAAGAGTTCAGTTGCAAGTCTTAGGAAATGTATTTTAAGAATTCAACATAATATGATAAATACATGAAGAATATTTGATTGATATTTATGAAATCTTTATATATTGACTATGTATTGGTGTGGTTCCCTTATATTCATTTTTTCCAGAGTCATGATATGAACTCTATGGACGGAATAAAAATTATTCCTACTGTCCATTCAGAAAATACAGTTGTTAAAAATAATTGGACATAAAAAATATTGTTTTTGGGTTGAGTATTTACATACAAGTACTAATATAGATACATAAAGTAATTTTGGAAGAAAAATAGATACCTACAAATGGACTGGTCAAAATGGAATTAATGTGGTGGATCGTTACAACATTTTAAAGAAATCACTTCAAAAATGATAACTTACAAATATTTTCAGATGTTTAAATAGGACCATATGTATGAAGTGAAGTATATTCATGAAACAATTATTTAGGATGTCTGCCTATTGTGAAAACCTA
The DNA here is from genome assembly GCA_963556455.1 of Epiblema foenella. Classification (NCBI taxonomy): domain Eukaryota; kingdom Metazoa; phylum Arthropoda; class Insecta; order Lepidoptera; family Tortricidae; genus Epiblema; species Epiblema foenella. The sequence continues at coordinate 18,791,370 of OY747111.1, forward strand.
AAGGGCATCTGGTCAGGAGAAGCGCAACCAAATTTGTGCAACAATATGTTGGGGCAAAGACCAAAAAAGATATAAATATTTTATATAATATGATTTCATTAACCCATATTTATTGTATAGGCAGTTTGCTCTCATCTATACTACATTGTTTCATACATCAAGCAAATTAAAATTCATCGAAATCTGTAGTTATCAAAGTCAATCAAGGTAATCGAACAGATTCATATTCACTGTAATCACAGTATTTCAAGTATGTGTTTTTCTACATTTCTACAAATGTTATTGTACAAGCCTTTATTATATTTTTAATTTGCATTAGCATGAAGAAGACCGTGGATGTTTTCGTTCCTGTGCTATTTATGATATCTTAACTTTGATAGGTACCCTTTTTTGACCCGACGACGGCAGAGCCAAAAGGAAGGGTTACGGTTTTTTGATACTAGTCAAAGTATCAATCCTCTCTACATACACAAGCCAACATAAAGCATTCAAAAGAAGGTCTGTTGCGCATTGCGCGGTTTCCCTAAAGCCAAGAATACTATAATGCTATGAGTCTTCAGCCTCTAAGTACAGATAATAGTTATGCATATTATCTACATATTTAAGATTATATTATGCGTAACAAAAATGTTCTATATAGGAGAGGTGCAACTACTTAATCATTAAAATAATTATTTGAGTATGGTCCCCAATAAAGTAAATGTATGGAAGTTAATTATTATTCAATATCAGGTTAAAACATGATGTGTAAATTTGTCGCACACGATTAAAGATCGAAGGCGAACTTATCCTCATAAAGGACCTCTTCCAGATAAACTTAGATGAATGGAATAGAAAAATCAACTATCATTTTAAATTATTATTCCGCGGGAATACTAAAACACTGATTATGTTACTTCTTATTAAGTATATAAACTTAGTACTTAAGTATTTATAAGAAAGATATGTCGTAGTCGTCAAAAGCATTCAAATTCAATTCAATTCAAATCAACCTTTACGGCTTTATTCACTCCACCAAACAAGGTTTTTGTTGACATTTTTTGACCCCCTTTCAAATGGGCCATGTCCACTTTCTAAGCATGTTATAATTGTCATATTATCTCCGAGCTAAAGATACTGAATAACAACTAAACATAGTTGAATAACCGGAAAACATAATGACTAAGAGGATTATTGGCTGCCTTTGTCTGGGATTTTTGTAGCAGCTAATACAAACTAAACAAGTTAAAACTAGGATCAAAAACCTTTCCCTAAAAAATGTCACCTTTTTATGTTAACAACAATTGCAAGATAGGTATTTTCAATCATGAAATATTATTCAAAAACTTTTTAAAATAAACTGTAATCATGAGTTCATGACGGACCTATAATTTATTTAATAAAGAATAGTGAAAAGGAGGTATGAGCTCTAGACATCATTCATATTTATAGAGATCTTACCGTAGTTAAATGGATATCATAGAAGATGGTTTACAAGGTATTATTTCAAATATTAAAATTGCGGTCAATATAATAGACCATTTTTTGTACATTTTTAGTGACAACTAAAATGCAATCCGCGCATGTATAAAGTTTACCTTTGGGATATTAATTAATTTTTGTTATAATGGTATACTTATACTCATTATTACCCACAGGCCAAATGTTAATACACAGTTTTGCAGGAAAATGTATGTATATTAGGTGTTCTGTACTTTGATTAGTAAAGTACCTAAATGATAATAAAAAATAATCATATTTTTTAAATTTATAATAAGTAATAAGCAGATTCTATAAATTCATATTATTATTATGGAATAATGATAGTTAATAATGTAAGTAATTCAATGTCATATTATTATAATGATAATAAAGTAACTCAATGTCAGGTAATATATATTGTAAAATCAAATGAAATTGTAAACCTGCAGCGTCAATAATTCCTCGTAGCGTGTACTATAGTCATACGTAAACTATTGGAAATTATACACACATCATAGTCGGCCTATTGTAGGCATACCTCGAAAGATGGTGGATGAGAGGAAATGAGATCTGGAACCGGTATTCTGGTATTCTTGTTTATTTTTTATGAAAATGTTTAAGATTTGAATTAGAGCATTATGGTGTAATGGGTGTACATTATTATGTAATTGGTGTAAGAGTGATGTTAATTTCTCTAAACATCTCTCAAGTTAATATACCACGGACTTAATACGAATATAATTACAGGATTAAACGAACTTACCTGAAGTGAAGTTCTATCCTGATTATATGAAGTATTCAGTCCGTGGTAGGTAGGTCCCTCCCTCCCAAATATTATCATGATAAGTACATGCTAATTTTTTCCCTATTGTTTTCTTTATTTAGCTCTAAACTTAATGACTTTGACATCTGTAGTGTTGACAGGTGCTGTTTATTTTTTTTTATCTAGGGGCTATGAAAATCGCGGCGTTTAGGCAATGGTAACTCCCGTCTCTCAAGTTAATATACCACGGACTGAATACTTCATATAATCAGGATAGAACTTCACTTCAGGTAAGTTCGTTTAATCCTGTAATTATTGGCTAAACGAATAAGTAATAAACAATCGTCGTAAAACAGGTGGGGTAATTCCTGGGGAGACAAGTCAAAACCTGTTTGTACTCCTAGGCACAGTAGGCACACGCCGCGTGCCGCGGCCGCTGCTCCGCTTCAAATTAGACGAAACCGAAGCCGAAGCCGGAGGTGTGAATTCAGCCGAAAGTTTCGGTATATCGGAGCCGAAGTCGAACCTCCGTTACATCCCTAGTTTTACGTCATACCAAGATTAGGGGGTGTAAAAGGCTGCCGCTTTTTACAAGGAAACATCCTAACACACAATCCTCCTAATCCGTCCTCGAACGACGAAAAAAATAAACAATAGCATTCTTTTGTGCTTCAAAAATCAATTGCTTGTAATAATAGTTAAATAACAACAATAAAATTTCAAGACACGTTACTGAACTTACGGATTCTAAATTTAAATCTGACGTGAAACAGACATTTATTTCAAAAGCATATTATAAGATAAACGATTACGTCAATGGGTAAGGATGTTTGGCAGTGATAGCGTCCCGCACAAGTACACACACAGAAATATTTTGTCCTTTTTGTCACAAATGTTTCTGTATATATATGTGTGTCACGGAAATGTTTGTGTCTATATATGTGTGTATGTTTTATATTATTATTTTCATGTTGACGCTTATAGATATATCTCACAATATTTTATTATGATTAGTGTACCTACCTTATTAACTTTTATCTTGACGCTTAGAGACCTTGTACATCTCTAACTCGATTGTTATTAGTTTCTTAGTCTTATTTTTGACATGTAACACTACATTTAATTAATGATAATTTGATTATTGTTTAATCTTTATTTGATGTACCTAGATAGATTTTGACTTGTAAAAGTGCCCTTGAGGCCTATTTGCAGAATAAATGTTTTGATTTTGATTATAGCATTTTAATTCTGTAGTATTATGATACTATTTTATATACTTACATTGTACTCGTATATTGTTTTGAAAAAATGACACCTCACCGAGTTTCTTACGCCGGTTCTTCTCGAGGCAGGGGTTTATTTTATGAACCGGTGGTAGTTTTTTGACATTCATGCATGTAACATGCCTAAATTGAAGAATAAATGGTTACATTTCATTTCAATAACTTAAATAATATTATAACTAACTTAAATCTAAAACAGGCCATTGGGGCATTGTACCGAGGATGCTGGCGGCATTTCCTCGCTGTACCGCAATGCTGATACGTTGTGCGAGGAAGTCGCCAGCTCTTCGGTCACCAGTTACGTCCTTTTACGTGCCCGGAGATCTCCGGGATGGGTAGGTAACGGTATAAACAGTAATTTTGTCAAGAAACGATTCGGTATTGTACTTACTTCGATTGGGCATTTACGGAAACTGTTATCTGTTATTGCGGTTGCGTGAGCTTTTGTGCTGTTAAAATAAAATGTAGAGAATCTTTTAAATGTTAAATTGTTTACCGTAGACAAAAGCCATTATGTGGAATCAAAGAGACAATGTTTTATTGAAGTAGTTTTTCATTCACGAATACAAAAGCAGAAAAGTTGCATTGAAAATTAAAGCGACTGCTACAGAATTGTATTAAAATCTGTTAAGAATTCTGCTACAGAATTGTATTAAAGCTAGCTATTGTTTGGCCGAAATTCATATGCAATAATTTAATTTGCTCGAATTTAATTTGCGCGATTTTCGTTTCTCGAATGATTCATTTATTAGACAAATTGTTTGGCATACTCTTGTATTGAACTCAGCATAATGATACGAATGTCATACGTATTGTTTTACATATCATTAAGTGCATTTATATTATTTAACTAGCTTTTTCCCGCGGCATTTCCAGCGTACTAAGAGTAATTTTTAACCGTCTACAAAAAAGGAGGTTCTCAGTTTAACCCGTATGTTTGTATGCAGGTATGTATGGATGACGTTTCCGTAAACGGCACCCCGAGGAGCCACAAAGATGACACCCATATCGATGTCATGAATGATGTGTGATGTTTAAGAAAAATAAATGTTCGACACCTTGGATTTGAAAATGGATATCATTTTCGTAATCGGCAACTCCGTGGAATCTCGGAGATAACACCTATATCGATTTTTAAGAAAAATACATGTCCGCCTTAATGGTTTTTAAATTCATGTTATTTTCGTAATCGGCACCTCAAGGAACCTCGACGACGACACCATAATAAATGTCCACAATCTTTGATTTGAAAATGGATGTCATTTTCGTAATCGGTACCCCGAGGAACCACAAAGATGACACTCATATCGGGTTTTAAGAAAAAATAAAACTCCGCCATCTTTGATTTGAAAATGCAAATCATTTTCGTAATCGGCGCTATGTCGCTTTCTTGGGTACTTGTTTTGTTGTAATTTCTCTTCTGTTTCTCTTCAGTTGTCTTATTTGTATTTTTTTTATACATGTATTCACAGTCATCATTTATTTTATTATGTATATCTTTATATAGTATGTTGTGGTGCGTTCCATGGTTCACGCACATACGTTCGTGTCTGAAAATCAGCGCTGCAGGTATCTGACACCTCGGCAAAATGCTGAGACAGCAACCAATTCACTGCCGCGAAGACACACATTATTTATGTGTTCATGTGTTGCGTCTAGTGCCCTAATTTGTACTAGAGGGATATCTAGACTACAAGAAAATACGTAGTGGACTGTAATCACTATAATAATAATTTGTTCGGTAATTCTACAGTCTTCGATCGCAGCGCGTACAATAGGTATAGGTTCGTGCGAGCGCGAAGCGGTACGCTAGGTCAAGTGTCGAGCCGCGGTCGCTCCTTGTTCGCCGTCGCAGCGTTATCAGTTAACGGGATTCCATGACGCGCTGCGAGCGGCGAGCCGGTTTATTTATTTATTTAATCTTTATTGCACAAAAGAAACCTTATCGTACAAAAGGTGGACTTAATGCCGTATGGCATTCTCTACCAGTCAACCTTAAGGCGAAGCAGAAAGATTTGTTGGCGGTGCAACTAACAACTAACGAAACTCAAAATTAATATTATATATAATTACTTTATATATAATTATTTGTGTAATGCAACAAAACTTGTGTTTATGTTGCTAGGCCGGCGTTGTCACCACCACAATGTTCTGTGCATTTAGCCCTTTTTACATTTGTGAGTCTTTTGCAGTGCATAAATGTTTTCTTTTTTTCTTAGGACACAACCGGAATAAGAAGACCCCTTTTCCTCAAGAACGTCGCATGATTTCGATTACGTAATGGTACGCTAGACTAATCCAATTAATATGTTTATATAGGTAGTACCTATGTTGTAGTACGTTGCTGTCTGAAAATCAGCGCTGCAGGTGTCTGACACCTCGGCAAAATGCTGAGATAGCAACCAATTCACTGCCGCGAAGACACACGTTATTTATGTGTTCAATGTTCTGTGCATTTAGTCCTTTCTACATTTGTGAGTCTTTTGTGCAGTGCTTTGTGTTTTCTTTTTTTCTTAGGACACAACCGGGATAAGAAGAACCCTTTTCCTCAAGAACGTCGCATGATTTCGATTACGTAGTGGTACGCTAGACTAATCCAATTAATAATGTATGGATGGCAATCAGTTACAAACAAAATGGGAGCCCTTGTCACGTTAATTTGGCCCTTGCCTTTCCACGTAAGTGAATAAATAAAATATTCAGTATTACCCTCAAAGACGGTAAGGCTTATGTGAGGTTAATTTCTCTTTAAGGGTCTCGATTCGGTCAGCCACGGCCCCGTAAAAGAGATAAGCGTTTGTCTTTCGCGCACAACAAACAACTTTTTTATTAAATCTCGTTAAATATCTGACTGTGTGCAGATTTGTTAAATTTCCAGACAGAGTTTAGATGTGGTAAAATACCATCATTTTAACTTAACTGTGTCGTTTAATAATGCGTTGTTTTAAGCGGCAATTACACTTCGTCGTTCACCTAATGCGGTCACCGAATTAATTTTAAACTACTTAGGTCAATAAACGTCGTCTTTACATTAGTATGTCCGCCTACCTATAAGCGTTGGCAGCCCTTTCGACGCATAATGTCAAAAACGCAATACGCCATTTTGTCATTTCGCGTACTGAAAAAAAAAATACGCATAACGCCAAATACGCTGTATACCAAAAACGCTTTATAAATGCAAAAAAACGCATAATAGCAAAAACAAAATACGCCATTTTGTCATTACGCGTACTGAATAAAAAAAACACGCATAACGCCAAATACGCTGTATACCAAAAACGCTTTATAAATGCTAAAAAACGCATAATACCAAAAACGCAATACGCCATTTTGTCGTTTCGAGTATTGAAGAAAAACATCCTCCATAATACCAGAAACGCAGAATGACAAAAACGCTAAGCATAATTAATAATGTTAACAGGAAGAATTTGTATTGTTGTGTGTTGTTGCTCAGTAATTTTTATCTAGTAGTGGCCAGAAAGCTCGCAAAATATGCATAAAACTGAGTTTGGCGGCGTTGCGGTACTATGTATATTTCCACGGTGGTAAACCAGCATAACTACTACGACGACCTGTTTCTAGTGTCACTTTTAAAATCTTTGGCAATATACGTGTTTGTCATAGGTTAGCTTTTGGAATTACGCGTATCTAGGTTTTGGCATTATGCGTATTTAACTTTTGGCATTATGCGTATTTGGTATTATACGTATTTGGCATTAAGAGAATTTGGTAGAATTGCGTTTTTGGCGTTTAGCGTATGAATGGCGTTTTGCGTTTTTGGTATTATGCGTCGAAAGGTTGGCAGCTGTCGATCGCCGAATGCGGCCGACTAACGTGTTCTTTACACTTTTGCGGTCGCCGCATGCAGCATGAGGTAGGCTGAGTAAAAAAGGGTAAAATAAAGACTCAACTTTTTTTGTATCTAGAAAATTTTAAGCTATTATCAGAACCACAATCATATGTCAAGAATCACGTATCTGAAAATCAATCCTTATTGTTTCCTAGTCTGGGCAGAACAGCGTTTCAAAGAAAGCGATATTTCTTGTTTCACGGCCTTAAATTGCATCTTTTTGGTGGAAAAGGGACATCAAAGTGATACGAGTACAGTTTTACATCGCTATCGTTTGAGAGCTCTTGACAATAATATATTTGAGCGCCGGCTTAAGGAACTTTTATCATTAAATTCGCTGTATTCTGTAAAAGAATACAGTGAAAAATCTTAATTTATTTAAATATAATTGTGAATAAATTGAATTTTAGGATTAAAATGACCAGCATTGTATATTAATTATTATCTTTTGACTTCTGACTACTTATATCTAGGATAAGCTAGTAATTATTGAATTATTATTTTCTGACATTTTAATTACACCTATTATATTTGCTATTGTACCATATTATTATTATTGAATTATTTTGTATTGTTTAAAAAATATTCTTCTTTTGTGTTAGACTGTATTATTATTTTATTATTATTAATTCATACACAATCTGACGATCTTTTTGTGAATCCATGATATTTTACCAATTGACATTTTTATAAAATACCATGTAAATTTTCAGAAAGAAATAAATAAATCTAATCTAATCTAATGTATGTGGGTCTATTTGTCTCATATGCATAGGTATTTTCAAAGTACATCGTCATGTCGTCATGTTTACTTTCTTCTTTCCCTGAACTCGAGGCCTGAAAACTTTTATTAATAAAGGAAATTTTATTCTATTCTGCCTAATCCTAGGTGCCATGTGGTGTCGGGACAGAATAGCACAAGAACCAATATTCAGCGTTATTTCTAAATTTGTAGTTTAAAATAAATTTGTGGACAAACTCTTACACAAATCAACCTAGTCCCAAACTAAGCAAAGCTTGTACTGTGGGTACCAAGTGACTATATAGACAAATAGATACTTAAATACATAGAAATCATCCATGACTCAGGAACAAATATTCGTGTTCATCACACCAATAAATGTCCTGATCGGGATTCAAAGCCGGAACCTCCAGTTTCGAAGGCAGGGTCACTACCAACTAGGCTAAAGCGGTCGTCAAAATCTATTAGATACCATCATAGGTATCTCTGGAATACTAGTTTACGACATAAAGTCTCGTATAATTTGTCAAGTGCTCCTGGGAAATGTAAAACTAGTCTAGGTTAGGGTTGCTATACGTCTCGATATGCCGGGACATGTCTCGGTTTGAAGCGTGGTGTCCCAGTGTCCCTCCCATTAAGCAAATTGACCCGGTTTGAAAAGAATAGTTAATTAGGACCAGCAGCTAGGTAAGTATATAAGGATGCCGTCCCATGGCAAAGACCGTACCCGCTCCCACATCTGCTTTGATTTTGGGGATGAAGCATTGCGCTGATGTCCTTCCAATTTTTCTTCATGAGCTCTACGTATACTACTTTTCTTTAATTGTCCCGGTGCTCGTCCTCATGCTTATGGCAACCCTAGTCTAGATACTCTACGGATTACGAGATTCACTAGATCCTAGTCCTAGAAAAATGTTAGATTAAATTAAGGTAAGTGCTACATCGTAGATATTTCTAACGCTTATTTTGCCTGGATGTAAGATAGAAAATCTGAATAGAAGTCACTGACTTACATATTTAAAACTAAAGCCGGTATCTTTATCTCGGGCGATATAAGGTAAACGTTCCATTGCTTGGCTAAGTACTTGAAAGGCAAACCAGGGTAAAAATAATGAATTTTTTATATCACCCTCGAAGTCACAAGATGATATACAAGAGGAACGTCTTCAACATGTGTATTGTCATTTATAATCATCTCTCGGAGGAACTAAAGCTGCTGGAGGGAAACGCCTTTAAACGCAGTCTAACAAACTGGCTTTTAGAGCATTATTTTTACAGCGTGAAGGCGTATCTCGAACACCAGCATTAGAATTAGTAATATTTAGTTATATAATTGTTATTATTTTATGATTTTATTGTGCCTCTTTGACTGTGATATGCCTATTATGTTAATTTTACTAGTATTTCAATTTGACTTCCTATATTTATTTCAATTATTTTTATTCTTTTGACATTTTAATGACTGTAACTTTTGACATTTTATGTATTTGCACGCTTGCATGCAGGCTAGATGCATGAAACAAAATGTATTGTAACATCCATACTTACTGTGTCTATGCAAATAAATAATTTCTGATTTCTGGCACCTTTATGCCTAATAATTGACACATGTAGTACGTCTTTTTTTACTAAGCCGGTAAAATAAAATCGCCATAACAATAAGTCCCACCACCCCAATCACATGCTCGATTATCAACCATATTTATTTCTTCCTGGAAACAAATCCTAACTCCTCGCTCACCCATATGTTGTACACCAATAATAAACACCCTTTACCCAAGGGGGAGGTTTTAGTCCGTAGGCGAGTGGCGGTGGTTTTCCATCCTAGGGCGGAGTGCCACCCGCGATCGAGTCGGGCATGCCATCAGGACCGGCCTGGTGGTATCCAATGAGGATTCTCCCCTTCGCAAAAAAACGTACGTCTTTATTGTTTTGAATAATTAAAATTGAAAGTGCTGGAATAATATCCCTCCTCCAATCAAAAACGCCTCCGTTGTTCAATTATTCAAAAAATGTCTGAAAGCATCACCACCTCAATCGGGTGCGCCAAAGTTCACATAAAATTGCTACTTCGATTATTGGAAGTCCGAAAATGTTTGTTATATAATTTTATATCATAATAATCATTACTTATAACTTGTCTTTGCGCATAACTATCGTAACACTGAATCATTCATGTTAATAATGTCAATCATAATAAATATCTGTAATACTAATGTTAATTTTCATTTATTTTTAAAATATAACGATTTTAAATAATAAAATTTTAAATCATATTTATTTTTTAACAACGACAAATTAGTAATAAAAATTTATATAATATTTATTTTAAACTTTACCTGGTTTTATTTATAAACTGTCAGGTATCTTCCACACCACATTCAACTTGCTATCAAAATAGAAATACAGTCCCAGAGTCGGGATAGGTACGACGACGAGCGAAGCGAGGAGGAGTGTTAGGTGTCTTTTTTTCCTCAGAGCGGAAAAAGGAGCCCCGCGAAGCGGGGCTCCGTCGACTCCTTGGCGGGCCGAAATTGCTTAATAAGTGCGTACCCACAATGTACTACGAAAAATCGCTGTGTACGTTCCAATACACCCATACTTTATATGTTATGCTTTCAAATACTTATACAATATAAGTTTATAATTATTAAGTTTATTTTAAAAATCATTATGAGTTGTGATGAATAGTTGGAAATGACATTATGTTGTTAAAAAATCTGCCTAAATATAATTATGAGTAATGATGTTGGTAATACAAATGTATATACAACAAATTTGTAGGCAAAAAAATTATGACAAATGATTACTATGATCAAAAAGCGTTATTATGAAAAATAATATGACAAGTAATGTTATGTGAGCCAATATGGACCCACCTCAATCACATGCTCCATTATCAACCATATTTATTTCTTCCTGGAAACAAATCCTAACTTCTCGCTCACCCATATGTTGAACACCAATAATAAATACCCTTTACCCAAAGGAGGAGGTTTTAGTCCGTAGGCGAGTGGCGGTGGTTTTCCATCCTAGGGCGGAGTGCCACCCGCAATCGAGTCGGGCATGCCACCAGGATTGGCCCGGTGGTATCCAATTAGGATTTCCATCCCCTTCGCAAAAAAACGTCCGTCTTTATTGTTTTGAATAATTAAAATTGAAAGTGCTGGAATAATATCCCTCCTACAATCAAAAACGCCTCCATTGTTCAATTATTCAAAAAATGTCTGAAAGCATATCTACTTGATAAACAAATGAATCCAGCATAGCCTTCCAGTTCGATCCAGTGACTTTCTTTCTATTTGACACTTTCCCATTGTTTAGAATGATATAAGTAGTTAACACGGAGCGCTTAGCAATTATGAAACGTGCAGTACTATGGTGCCCCACATGTGGATCCACAGAATATCAGCGTCGTTTCACCTTCTGTGGATCTACATCATGCTGAGTGGACTCCTTTTTCGCATTAAGCCTTATGTGTATGTGTATGTATTATGTGTAAAATGCGAAATAAAGCTTTTTCTATTCTATTCTAAAGTCCAAAGTATTGAGCCTGTGTCCAGCACGGGGCTCTTACCTCACTTAAATATAATGCTTGTCATCATTGTCTTGCGCATTATGTAGGTTGTGCTTCCTGTGTGCGAGATAATATACGTACTAAAGAAAACTTTAAAAAAAATTGTACCGCAAAAACTTTTAATTGCAGGTTTAAGGTGAGCCCTACCTATAAATCCGTGATTTAACGTTCCACCCGATTTGTTAATGGCCTATAAAAGGCTTTAGAGGATTAATTGGATGTAATTGTGGTTATTAGAGTGATGTCACAGGCAGTTATCAAGGTTCAGAACTTTGACTCGTGAGAGGTTATTACATTATTAGTGTCATACGTAAAATATACATTCCGGATTATAATTTTTTCCGCACGCCTCGCAGGCAGCTCCGAGTTAAGCATTCTACATAGTGGTATCTATCTATTTCGGAGGAAAATGCCGAAATATTAAAGCGTAATAAATATAGGGGTCTCGCAGAGTACAATTTTGTATCCTTTGGTGTCGGAACTTTTGGTCCATGGGGCCCCAGCGCGCACAAGTTATTTACTGAAATCGCGAAGCGTTTGGTCGATGTAACTGGTGATCGAAGAGCTGGCGACTTCCTCGCACAACGTATCAGCATTGCGATACAGCGAGGAAATACCGCCAGCATCCTCGGTACAATGCCCCAAGGGCCTGTTTTAGATTTAAATTAGTTGTAATATTACTTTAGTTATTGTCATTTAACTATTATTACCGCTTGTAAATAAATAAATGTTTATGTCGATTTAAATTAGTGAATATAATAATTGGGTCATTGTCAGATTTAGGCTCGCATCTTTTCGGTGGACATATCAAAAGTTAAGGTCTACAAAGCTTAATTTTGGATTGGTCTAGTAACCCGTATAAACAGTGTCTCCGTTTCTATAAATCCCTGTAATAAAAACTTAGCTTACATGCACATAAACCGTTAATTATTGACCACCGAAGGGACAATTTTTGTTTTTGCAACTGACAACGACCCAATTATAAAGCAATATCTACTTTTTGTTTAAGATTTAGTACAGAACTTTGCCCTCGTTTGCTATATATAATCTCGACTGACTTGGAATTTGTGAAGATACACATAATTTTGCAATAACCACCTCATATTTTATGCTGTAAGTGCTGGTAGTCTTTTTTCAGGTCTGAAACCCGGGGTGCCTGATAAATTACAACACGATTCTTTGGAACAAGTTTAAACGACTGGGTTTAAGGTTGTTTCGACACGCGAAGCGAAAGACACGGTGTCTTCCACAGAGTGTCTTCTCTGTCGGACATCTGTGGTAATATAGCTGATAAGCCGGTCGGGGATGCGTCCATTGTGAACTTTTGTCCACCGTGTAATTTAGAAAATAACTCGTTCGCCGTAGGTAATGGACATTGCTCAACCACCAGCTGTTTATTGATACTCACCGAATAATCTGTGTATAACCTAACCATTCCATTCCGTTTTAACACTGGAACAACTGGCGAGGCGTAATCGGAATGTTCGACCGGTACGAGGACCCCTAATTCGACCAACCGATCTATCTCTTTGTCGATCTTATTTCGCAACGCAAACGCAATCGGACGTGCTTTGAAAAATATCGGTTTAGAGTTTTCCTTTAACGTTAACTTAACTTTAGTTTTCTAATCTAATCTAATCTAAAGGCTGATTATTATTGTCTTTATATTGACGACCAGTTTAGCCTAGTGGGTAATGCACCTGCCTGTGAAGCTGACGGTCCTGGGTTCGAATCCCGGTCAGGGCAAATATTTGTGTGATGAGCATGAATATTTGTTTCTGAGTCTTGGATGTTTTCTATGTATTTAGGTATTTATATCTATTAAATATATCGTCGTCTAGTACCCATAACACAAGCCTTCTTGAGCTTCGATTTGTTTAAGATTGTCCTCTAATATTTATTTATTTTATTTATTTATTAAAACATTATCTGAGAACAGGCGAGGATATTCCTCGTGTAATTTTTTGATCACGCTTTCGCGTGGTGCGCAGCGAGCTCACTATCCTAACTGATCCATACAACATACTAATAAAACCAGAACTATATCATGCTTTGCGATTTTAGCCTTTTTTAGTGTACATTTGTACTGGGATATTTGTCTAGTAACTTTGGTTGTAGGACGAGTCGTAAGTGGCAAACTCACGAACTCGGACGGAAGTTCGTTTAAAATTGATTCAGTTTCCAGCCAGGTCGAGCGTTTAGCGAACTTGCTCAGTAACTTGTTCAAGTGGTTTACACAGCTATTCGTAATGTTATTATTTGAAATAGCATAAAACCATTTTTAGGTATCCATATACCTACACGAATTTTACAGCAAAGGTGTGTATAAATCCATTATTAACGAACATCATGGCAATCAGAGAATGTGTTCGTACCTCTAAAAAAAACAGGCTATTACAATACAATATTGCCATAGCCTAATATGACTGAAAAATTAAAACTAATAATTCTCTTCACTAATTATTCTTATTTTTCTACATTCATAAAGTGATATTTACGTCAAGTTTGACTCTTCACAAAGTCTGGAAAGCTGGTGAAATATATGAATCTGATAGCGATCCTACATTTATTTCAATGTACTCATCATCATCATCATCATTTCAGCCGAAAGACGTCCACTGCTGAACATAGGCCTCCCCCAAGGCTCGCCATTTAGACCGGTCCTGTGCCGTTCGTTTCCACCGGATTCCCGCGACCTTCACCAGGTCATCACTCCACCTTGTCGGAGGCCTACCGACAGCTCGTCTTCCGGTGCGTGGACGCCACTCAAGCAGTTTCTGGCCCCATCAACCGTCAGTCCTGCGAGCAATGTGCCCTGCCCACTGCCACTTAATTCTCGCAATTTTGAAGGCTATGTCGGTGACCCCAGTTCCGCTACGGATAGCTTCATTCCTAATTCAATGTACTAATTTAAATATATTTTATACAAACGCCTTAAGGGAGGCGACCAGAAGACTCATGCTTCATTAACGAATCCTGCTCGGTGCCTAAATTTTTTAAATTTTTCCTTTATTCTAAACTAGAGACCCGCCCCGGCTTCGCACGGGTGCACTATTTAATGGATGTTATTATACATATAAACCTTCCTCTTCAATCACTCTATCTATTAAAAAAAAACCGCATCAAAATCCGTTGCGTAGTTTTAAAGATTTAAGCATACATAGGGATATAGTCGAAAAATCATCCAATTTTTTTTACAAATTTCGTTTTCCCTTTATTGTTACCCGTACCCGTAAAGGAAGTGAAGAGTAACAAAACACCTTTGTAACACTTTTTAATACAAACTTTGAGAATCGTTCAAACAGTTATTTCAATACAAATCACTCAATAACTTCCTAGCTTCACCAACTTCCCATATCAATCATAAGCCACCCTAAATCCTGCCAACTCCATTAACCACACTTATAAATCTGCCACAATAACTCAGAATCTTTTCTACGTAAATAATTATTCTGTCGGGGATCGAACCTGGACCCTTTTCCACGCCAGCAACCGCACATCAGTCACGATTCAATGAACTGGCTGAAGACGGGTTCTTGATTTACGAGAAACACTAAGTATTTATATAGAAATACTTAGTATTCTTTGTAACAGGGTTTTGCTGTATAATAAGTACTTTTAATGTGGAGTAGCAATCTCAATTTAGGAAATTCATTTGTTTCGTTCACTAACTTTAGCCTTTAAGCCTTACTAACGTAGGTACCTAATATGGATATTTTGTCTGAATTAAAGATTATCGTTTTATTTCATCTCATTAACGGATTTTTTTTGAGAATGTGTGAGTCATAAAATAAATAATAATATTACGTATTTAGAGAAGATTCTCTGTTCACAAATCAGCTGTTTAGTAATACTACGTATTTATAGAATCTCTGTTCACAAATCAGCTGTTTAGTAATACTACGTAATAATACTACGTATTTACAGAAGGTTATCTGTTTACAATATAAAAACTAGCCTAATCGAATATCCTACACCGAGTCACACCCGGTGCGAAGTTACCCATCACACTAGCGGCATTGCCCCGTTGAATATCGACTGCCAGCCTTTGCACCAGGAATGACGCGGAACGGGGGTCCAAAACCTTCTCCCTTAAATGGCGGCCCTCGTCCGCAAACAAGGTTTTTTTTTCCTAGGAGCACCATAAATATACAGTACAATCCAATACAAAGACTCACAACAACAATACAATATATATTTTAATCGCATTTTTTTGCTGAGCATCTAGTATCTTAACTATGCAAATCAGCAGTTTGAAGTCGTTAGACTTTTTTGAAACGCCGTTTAATACTAGCCATAGTTAAATGTATAGCTTTCGTAGTTGTTCGCTGATAATAAAAACTGTTCGTTCGTTTAGGCATGTTTGGTATACCTAAACAGCTGATTTCTGAACAGAGAACATTCTGTAAATACGTAGTATTATTACGTAGTATTACTAAACAGCTGATTTGAGAACAGAGAACCTTCTGTAAATACGTAGTATTACTGAACAGCTCATTTGTGAACAGATAACCTTCTCTAAATACGTAATATTATTATTTATTTTAAATACGTAATAATACGTAGTATTGCTACGTACTATTGTTACGTAGTAATACTACGTAAATATTACTATACTATATAATTACGTAGTAGTTATTTGATCATCATACAGTTTCACCTGTATAAACATTTTGGAAAAATACACGTATTCGTATGTCGTTAAAAGAATTACTGTCATTTTCTGAGAAAGAGAAAACAAATACACACAAGTTCAATATATTATGTAAACAACAAATACACAAAAGGTTTGTTTTGAAAATTCCGCCGTTCGTATCTTTAGAAATATACGAAGACGCGGCGCCGACGGCTATTATACATTATATGCCAGCAAGACTGAAAAGGCATATTGCATTTGGTCCTTAGAAGTATTTTGACTGGAGCAATAGGTACATATATTAATTAATACGTGTAGCGCCCACTCGAACGCTGCGAGAAGTATTTTACCAGTTCCTTTTCGATAGTTATGAATTAGCTATCTGTATTGATGAAGGTAAGACGAATCGATGGTATTCATTAGCGATTATTAATAATAATAATAATAATGTGGGGCTCACTCAGCGAGCAGGCAAGTCACCGCCTGCCTTTTTACAATTCTGAGACTAATTGTCACGGCAGGTGTCCGCTAGTCTCCTCCCATAACCCATTATCCAGTCCATCCAACATTCAACTCAATATCCCAATGACCTTAGTTCCCATCGCAGCCAAAGAGCTGCACTCCAATAGTCTTTGCACCTGGCGGGGATCATCTCCGGATGTATCATGTTGTGCGTTCGGAGATGGTATCCGCCATGTGTATCCCTTGCTTTTAGATTATTTTGTCTTAAAAGGGCCTCTGCGCTGTTGGCTTCGGCCCCACGCATGCCTTCCAAAGGTCCGGGACCCCATGGTCCCGAGATATGAAAAAAGACATACAATAATAATACCTAATAATAATTTATTAATAAAACATGTTGTACAAAATTAAGAACTATAATAGGCTAGAAGTTTACAAATATATGGTAGTAAATAACACGTGCCTGAGCTAGGAAGCCCTGTGTTTCAAGCAAAGAAGGACTTACAATTACTTAGAAATATTCACATGCAAAATAAAACATATGCTACGATGGTGATGGTGGTATTAATGAATGGTGAATGATTATTCAAATCGATTTTATTACAATATATTTTTATTGCCCTATATATTTCATTGCTGGAACGAATCTATGGTAATAATTTTGTCATATGATTTTTAATCTACGTCAATTTTGTATCGTTCAGAAATCGATACTGTATTTTCAAATAAAGGTAATTTCACACTTCGTTTGCAATTTATTAAAATACTTTTTTTTTATACGTAATTTATTAGGGGTATAAATTCATTCACTTGATCGTTTTCCATCAACTTACGGAAATATAATCTGAATCGAAACGAATGATTTGGTCAATACACTAGATTTAAAAAATAAAACATATAGTACGTAACTGTTTTCATGGTGAATTATTATCATTAATTACTACGCATCAGTGATAGAAAAAATATACATTCATTTCATTGCTCCTCTAAAACGCGTATTACAACTTTCTAACTACTCATGAAGCTCTAATATCAATACGATATTGATTTTTTTCATTGTTTCGATGTTTAATGCAGATTTAAGAGGCCTTATACCCCTTTTATTTTGACGACCGGTTTAGCCTAGTGGGTAGTGTACCTGCCTGTGAAGCTGACGGTTCTGGGTTCGAATCCCGGTCAGGGCAAATATTTGTGTGATGAGCATGAATATTTGTTTCTGAGTCTTGGATGTTTTCTATGTATTTAAGTATTTATATCTATTAAATATATCGTCGTCTAGTACCCATAACACAAGCCTTCTTGAGCTTACTGTGGGGCTAGTTCGATTTGTGTAAGATTGTCCTCTAATATTTATTTATTTTATTTATTTATTTATAAGTTTTTAAATGTTTTGATTTTAAATTATGACAAAAGTATTGAAATACCAATAAAGTAATTAAAAGTTACAATGACCTTATTAAATTTTTAGATAGTTACATAGCCACTTTTTGATTTTATTGTGTGTAGTAGAATTTAAGCGAAAAAAACTAGTTTTTAACTTGAAAACGGTCGATGAAAAATCCAAAAAATACATTAAGGCCGGGTTTTACAAAGACCCGTTAGACCAAATGTCAGATCAAATTTCGGTAACTCAGTACATTTTTTGACATAACAAACCTACATAAGGTCTAACGGATCTTTATAAAACCGAGCCTAAAAGTTTATGTCATAAGGTCGCAATAGTCCTGTTCTAGATAGTAACATCGAGAAAATGTCAAAATTACGTGTCAATTCAAACAGAAAATGGCCTAAATAGATGAGCGCTTTTTCACTAATAAGGACTAAGTTATATGGGTGTTGCGATGTGTCAAAAAGGAACTGGTAAAAATATCCGATAATAAAACCAGCTGACGTTAGGGTCTCCTAGATAAACGTTCACTTCTAGCGAATAATGTCCACATATTTATTTTAGTACTCGTTTAGTGTAGTTCAACTCAGCGGGGTTTCATGATGATGTGTTTGCTGGATTTATTTTATCTTATGAGTTTTGTGATTTTAGCATTTTCCTGTAGAATTGTATGTACTTAGTGAATCGGAAATCTACAATAGGGTGGATCACTCAATGTACCTACGAAAAAATGTTTTTTTCGCTTCAGTCCTTTTCGGCTGCTATGAATAAGTTGTAACAACTACCTAATATTCATAATATAAAATATGAAAGATTGCGACTTATATAAATAAAATAGCCTTATTTGGCATGATTGCATGATGCATGGATGTTAGGAACTAAATTTATATTCACTAAACTACATGAGATGTAAATCTACGCTACGAGAAGCCCTAAAAAAGTTGTCATATGATGACACAGAGAAATTATTAATTGTTTTAAAATAATTTTGCATCGTAGCATATGTTTTATTTTGCATGTGAATATTTTTAAGTAATTGTAAGTCCTTCTTTGCCTGAAACACAGGGTTTCCTAGCTCAGGCATATATTTGTAAACTCCTAGCCTATTACAGTTCTTAATTTTGTACAACATGTTTTATGTATAAATTATTATTATTACTATTAGATTAAATTGGGCCGTTAGCTTCGGGCAGTACTTAATATTAATGTAATCTTTCATATTTTATATTACAAATATTAGGTAGGTATAACAACTTTTTCATAGCAGCCGAAAATTACTGAAGCAAAAAATTTTTTTTTTCATACAATGAGTGATCCACCCTAATCTACAATTTGCAGTACTACTACATGTAATTATGTGCGACAAATGTTGTAGGTACTGAATCTTCTCCTTCTTTGTCCTGGCTTTAATCCCATCTCATTTGGGGTCAGGGCTCCTCGTACGTTTCCGCCACAACATTCTGTTTTGTGTTGTCATTTCGTTCACTTCTAGAGCCTTAAGAAGTTTAGAAATGTTTTGATTTCAAATTATGACAAAATATTAAAGTTTTAGATAGTAACAGTGCCATTTTTTGACTTCATTGTGTATATTAGAATTTAAGCGGAAAAACAGTTAGTTCGAAAATGATCGATTTGGAGTGATCTTTGAAACGATATTTCTTAAGAAAAAATTCATAACTACATTTAAAATGACATTAGGTCGCAATAGTCCTGTTCTAGATAGTACACTGAAAAAATGTCAAGTTTCGCGCCAAATCAATCAGAAAAACATCTAAATAGATGAGCGTTTTTAAGTGATAAGGACTCTTAAGGTCTTTTTGGATTGTGCTCTTCCAAGAGTCAGCTGGTCGTCCACGGCCTCTCTTTCCCTCCTCTATTGCCATCACAGCCCTGGTCATATGGTCCTCGTTGCGTAGGTACTGAAAGGCAAGGCTCATTCACAGATCTGACGAAAATATGAAGTTTGAGCTTTCGTTGTGAAGAAATAATGTAGAATTACGTTACACAAAAATTACAGTAGACTGAAAAAGAAACTAAGGAAAGAAATAACCCAACAAAATATTGAAATTTGTTAATATAAATAAAAATTCCTATTTTCCGCGGTACGGTTTCCTTTGATAAAATAAGTACTTAGTTAACGGATTAAAGTTAATGAGTCCGTTAACAATTTTGCAAGTTAACTTAAAAGTTAATCCGATACACGGATGGTTAACTTCGTTAATTAACGATTAACGAGTTAATGCCCAGGTCTGTTTTTACCTATAAATCCCTTTTATTATGTTCAGGCACTATTTCTAAATCCTATTTTTACTCACGACGGAACGGAGAAGGTATATGCGTTTAGGGTGAGAGGTTGTTTGTTTGTTTGTTTGTGTGTGCACATCAATATCTTCGAAACAGCTTGACCGATTTAGAAACGGTTTTCTGCAAAAGGTTTGTAGTTTAGTCGGGCCGAATTTTAGCTAGGAGTTACGATGATAGCTCGCCAGGGGGCGCTGCAGTAAACATTTTTCTCTTGCTAAAGTGCGTGTGAGTGCATTTTCTCCGGAACTGCTCGGCCAGCGTATACGATTTCCATAGGACTGGTGTGGAGTACATGCACTATAATAACTCTGAGGATCTGATGATGGAGCAGAAAAGCATAGTAGGGTACTGTGCAGAGGTAGACAATATTTTTGTTTGTTTTTGGTCCCATTTGTTTATGTTGCATTAACAGACGTCATACATAACCTTCTAAGGGTCTGATGATGGAGTAAAACCATGAGCATGGCAATGAATGGCAGCCCCCGACGGATTTTTCTGGGCTTGTAAATATGCCTCGCAACCAGTTAACCGTTTAGAAAAAAATATTTTTATCTCTATGTAATATTTCCTATAGAGTCGGGGGATTTTCAACTGCATTATTTAATTATTTTTCAATTGAGCACATCCGTCGGGGGTATTTTCAAAATTTTTAATTTTGCCTTTTATTGTACACTAATTCAGAAATATCAGAAATCAGAAATCAGAAATATTTATTCATGCAAAACAAAAAGAACAAGAAAATAAATGAAAACAGAAGAACAAGGTAGGTATTGCACGAAATGGTTCTGTCTCAGCGTAGTGCTGGCGCGATTACCAGCGCTGATCTTCCGACAGAACCATTAAGTGATTTCCCAGAAGGTAACACATTTAAATAAAAAATAAACTAAAAATGACAAGAAACTATAACTACAATTAAAAGAACAGAGAAAAACAAGCGTAAAAAATAACAGTAAACAAGAATATAAATAAATTAAAAGAACTAGACTCCGTAATGCCTGATCCAGCAACCCGTCCAGCCGATGGGCACGGAGTGTCGGGCCGGGCACTACCGTAGCCGTACATTAACAGCACAGATTGTGTGATGAAGAAGATAAAACATGTCAAATACTTGCGCATGCCCATATGCGTGCCTTAATTTGTTATTTTATTGCAAAGTTATTAACAAAGACTACAATTATACAAACTGGTTATTAATCAGTCATCCACGGTCAGCGAGTTTTAATACACAACAAGTACAAACAATAGTAGGAAGAGATGAGGATAAGTGAAATGAAATGAAAAACATTATACACCGCCAAGTCAACGAGGCATACAATTTCGGTAAGAATAAATTATTAATAAATAAATTAATAGATTAGAGGCAGCTTGTGTCCAACCTTAACATTTCCTGTCCCTTTTGATGGGCGAATAAGAATTGTTTGAGCTTAATTTTGAAAGTGTGGATATTTTTTAGGCTTTTCACGGGCGGCGGTATATTGTTATAACACTTGGTAGCCGCATAACGAAAACTACCTCTGAAAGCGGCTGATGTATGCCGAGGGACCACGAGGAGCAACCCACACCGGCGCACCCTACGCTCCGACTGACTATGCGACCAGGTTAACTTATCCGATAGATACTTGGGTGCTTTATGTTGCAATACATTGAAAAGAAGACAAGCTAAGTGAAGTTTACGGCGGTGCTGCATCTTTAGAATATTGTTCTTATTTAAAAATGGAGAGACATGAGCTCTTGGCGGAACGTTAAAACAATAACGTGCACAGGCATTTTGTACACGCTGGATGTACTTTTTAGTTTTTGATAAAAGTCGTGGGCCATACACTGTGTCCATATAGTTTAATTTAGATAGCACTAATGACTCCACAAGCTGGATACGTAAAAGTTCATCTATAAAAGGTCTAATTCTGTATAGTACTTTCAGCTTGTAGAAGCAATTACTTACAGCGTTTACTATATGTTTTTCAAACCTTAAATCAGTATCCATAAGCAATCCCAAATTACGTGCTTCATTGACACATTCTAAAGGCTCCCCCAGCAGCGTTACACTTTTAGATGACTTACAGGCTGACCGCTGTTGCTTACTACCAAAGACAAGATATTTAGTTTTGGTTGGATTTAACAACAAGCAATTCTCCTGCGCCCAAATGGCTATTCTATTTAAGTCATCATTAAGCAATTGTATGGCATTGTCAATTTCTGTAGGCTTACAGGATATATAAACTTGAATGTCATCTGCATAAATATGATATTTACAATTCCTTATATGGGATCTTATATCTGCAGAGTATAAGATAAACAGAATTGGACCCAAAATGGAACCCTGAGGGACCCCTCTCGTGACCTCCAGCCTATCCGATGTCTGTGAGGACCCATTCCCATTATCTACCTTGACATATTGGGAACGACCACTAAGGTAACTATTGAACCATCTTATCGCTTCAATGTCGAAACCGTAGTATGACAGTTTAGACAGTAAGATATTTATATTGATTAAATCAAAAGCCCTAGAAAAATCGAGCAGTACCAAGAGTGTACACATTCCTTTGTCTTGAGCACCCAGTATGTTATCCGTGACATCAAGTAGCGCAGTTACTGTACTCCTACCCTTCCTGAAACCTGATTGAACATCCGGAAGAATATTGTTGATTTCTAAATAATCTGTTAACTGCATGCACACAGCTTTTTCCAATATTTTCGACATACAGGGCAATATACTAATAGGCCTTAGGTCTTTCATTACAGCAGGATTAGAAATTTTAGGCAGCGGCCGTACAATTGCTGTTTTCCAGGTATCAGGAAAGGTAGAAGTAGCTATTGAAGCATTTACCAATTCTTTTATTACATTAGTTGTTTGTGGCGTTGTCATTCTAAGCATGGATGCATTAATTCCGTCACAGCCTTCTGCATTAGATTTCAAGCTTTTCATTATCTTAATAATATGTTCTGTGTTAACTGGTTTTATATGAAAAACTGAGTCACTATACCTATGGAATTCAAAATAAGTCAATGTAGACAATGTTAAATTATTATTAAGAGGGAAATTAAGGAAATGATTATTAATAGCATTAGGGTTACTTAAGTGAGCTGGTATGTCATTCTCATGTTTAGGTAGCAAAGTAGATTTCAAATTTTTCCATAATTCTTTAGGGTTATTTATTTTATTATTAATATTAAGTTTAAAATATGCAGTTTTTTCTGAATAAATAGCTTTATTTACCAATGATTTGAAACTCTTATAGTACTCTTTCTTAGAATCGGTTTTGAAGTTGTGATAGTCAGCCGCGGCTTTGTCACGTAACCGCATCATAGTTTTCACTGTATCGGTGATCCACGGATAGGAACGAACTCTAATCGTAACAGTCTTTATGGGTGCATGCAAGTCGAACAAAGTGAGTATGCTCTGGCTTAAGGCCTGGACCATAGCATTGACATCACCTAAGTCAGATATCCAGTCCCATCCCATACTCTGCAGGTCTGCATCAAAGCGGTCTAAGCATATGTCTTTTATCGGTCTAATGGACACTGTAAAAGGTTTCGGTTTAGTCCGCTTAATGATAAATTCGCTAATTACCAGACAATGTCCAGTCAGAGACATGTGCTCTACCTCGACTTTTACAGCACGTAAGTCAGAGCAAACTACATCCAGCAGCGTCTCGCTGCTCTCTGTAAAATGTGTAGGCACTGAAACTAACTGAGTCAGACTAAAGCTTTTTAGAAAGGACAAGAACTTTTCCACTCTAGTTGAATTGCTCAATAAATCTATATTAAAATCTCCCACTAAAATAATGTTATCAGATTTATGCAGTGAGCTAATGGAGTCAGATAGCGCGTCAAAAAACAAATCAGCATCCATCCATGGGGGTCGGTATGCCGTACCTATAGCCAGTCTTGTTCCGCTGAGGGTCAACGTCACCCACATTTGTTCTACCAATTTGTGCAATGGGTCTATCGGGTGGGGCCAGACGCGAGCACTCACTGAGCGCTTGATGTAGAAACCGACGCCTCCTCCCCGCGCGCGGTCGCCCCCCGCCGGCCGAGGGATGTGGCGGAGACGATACCCTGGCAGAACCGGTGCTCGCTGTTCTTGCCCCGTCTGCAGCCAAGTCTCATTTATGGCTAGCAAATCCAAGCCTTGTTGCATGCTCATCCCTATTAGATTGTCATGATTGGACCCAAGCGAGCCGGGATTATACAACCCAATTCTTAGACGGTTTTTAGTCATTGCAAATAGATATAATGATAATACATGTATATAGATCCGAGTAATAGATTATAATAGTTGCTGATAAAATAATTAAATATAGTATAATCTTTTTGAATTGTACATGGACTTATTTTTATGATATTAATTTGTATGCAAGTTAAGTTTAAGGTATATATTTTGTGTGGCTCGGCGTGTGTATCATGCTTGTCATTCCACATTCTGCAGTACTTTTTAACATAAAAACAATTGTAAAAACAACAGAATAGATTAATGACATAAACATTTACAAATATAAATATGATTTTTATTTTATCAAACAGCGCCATCCCCAAAAACACGCAGCAGATCCTCCTCGGACCGCAGGCAGTGCACCTGCGAGCCGTCAGACCGCCGGGCGTAGACGCGGCCCCGCTTGGTCCACGAGTACCTCCAGTGTCGCTTGCGGCACTCCTCGCGCACGCGGTGGAACAGGACGCGATTGGCACGCGTCAACCGCTCGTTGACGTAGACGCGGCGCTCGGCGCCCGCCAGCCCCGCGTCGCCGGACGACAGCCCGCGCCGCACGCGCGCGGCCCGCAGCAACTCGTCCCGCAGCCCGCGCCGGGCCAGCCGCACCACCAGGCGTCGCGGCCGCGCCGCGCCCGCGCCCGCCGCGCCGGCCTCCGCCGCGCTCACCGCGCCTACTCGCTCCGCGAACACTATGTCGCGCGGCTCGAGCTGCACGCCGAGCTTGGCGGCGAGCACGGTGACGACGTGGACGGGGTTCTCGCCGCGCTCCTCGGGCAGGTGCCCGATGTCGAGGTCGGCCAGCAGCGCGTCCTGGTCGCGCTCGGCCAGCTCGCTCTGCAGCCGCGCCACGCTCTTCCGCAGCTCGTCGACCTCCCCCCCGCCCGGCGCCGCCGCCGGCTCCGCCGCCGCCCTCTGTTCCACGGCTGTCAGTCGGCGCTCCATATCGTCCATGCGCGCCATCATACTGCCTAGAGCGGCCCGAATCTCAGACCGAAACTCCCTCTGTTCGGCTATGTACGCGGCCAGCTCGGGCGGCATCACCCAGGGCGCCGCAGCCTCGGGCGCCCCCTTGACCAGGGCTTCCGCTGGGGACGTCGCCATGCCCTCCTGGCCGCCACAGGCGGGTTTCACCGGAGTGCTGCTATTGTCGGTCCGCCTCTGTTTTTTTTTACACTCTGGGCAGGCCCAGTCCTTGACAATAGCTGCACCGTCCGGTATCATCAGGCAGGCTCTATGGTATACGCAGGGGCAACTAGAGCACTGGACAGCCAAAGCAGACGCCATAAATTTCGCACAAGCAGAGCATTTATATGAGGGGGCCATTTTCGATACTCGACACTAGATGGCACTGAGTCTGCACAATGGTCTTATTATATATTGTGATAATTATTTTAAACTATTTAGCTGAATTTAGAAATAAGTTGAAACTAATGAAACGTTTTGAAAATAAAGTACACAATTGTAGTTTAAGTAAAACTCATTGTTTATTTTTGTAAAGTAAGATGTAGTCCTACCCACCTAGCGATAAATGTCACTGTGCCGTAGCTGGCTATAAAAAACACTATAAACATCTGATCTCCCGCGCACAGCTGATAACGAACACTCGCACGAGTCAGTCTGACACCGGGACGCACAATGTAAACACGGTCGGCGCAATCAATTAACGATTGATATTATTTATTTAACGACACAGCGCGAACATAAGTGTACGTGTTACCGTCCGTGACGTCACTCCAATTCAATACATATCATAGATTTTTTTGTAATAGAAAGCTGGCCATGAAAAAGTAGAATGACCCAAGAGTCACTAATAATAAAAAAAAGTCGGACTTTAAAGACGTGTCTAAACAGTTTCATTAAAATTACTTTAATGTTTCTGAAAATCACTGGAGTTTCCTGATATATGTTAATACACATCTAAATTTGCATTACGTTTTCACATGTTTCTTTTCCCGCACATCTATAACTCCCTGACAAAATTTGTTGATCTGAGAGGTTGCACCTGCCTACAGGCAAGAAAGAAAATTCAGGCCCTGCTGTTATCCTGGAACTATCAGCAATCCGAATCGATAATTAATACAATAGCATAACATACATTCACAGACATACACTCACACACTTACACACAGTCACACCTATACACACGTCACACACACCATTGCATGCTTCAAGTTCATTATATATCTGTATTAGTTTATTTCAGTTTGTGTTGCCTTGATTTCTAGCCGCATGGCTACTCTGTATCGGTTTTGGTTTCCACGGGACAGGCCTGGCCTCCTGGCGGCCTCCTGGCGGGTCACCGGCATAGCCTTCAAAATTGCGAGACTTAAGTGGCAGTGGGCAGGGCACATTGCTCGCAGGACTGACGGTCGATGGGGCCAGAAACTGCTTGAGTGGCGTCCACGCACCGGAAGACGAGCTGTCGGTAGGCCTCCGACAAGGTGGAGTGATGACCTGGTGAAGGTCGCGGGAATCCGGTGGAAACGAACGGCAAAGGACCGGTCTGAATGGCGAGCCTTAGGGGAGGCCTATGTTCAGCAGTGGACGTCTTTCGGCTGAAATGATGATGATGATGATGAGGCCTGGCCTAGTGTGGGACCATTGCTATTTTGTTTTTGAATGTCTGTATATGTAATAAAAATATTTCATTTCATTTCATTTAGTACAAATCACGCTAACCTGTAGCTGCGGGGTAATCACGTAACTTTTGTACTAGGTACCGTTAGATAGATTTTAATGTCAAATTTCAACTGTCAGCTCATACATTTATACTTCAAAATTGACAGTAAAATCTATCTACCGTTAGTACATAAAGTTACGTGATTCGCCTGCTGGAGTACTTAAGTGTTATTCACGTGAAATGATTGCTTTCTTGCCGTATTAAGCAACTAACTAATCCTAATCAGACTTGACAAATAAAGCAATTATTTTTGGTCTATGTGACAAAACGTATTGAAATCAAATTTACATTTGTTTACCACACTACTTGCTAAAACCATTCCACGCGGGAATGTTGCCTGCGTAATGGGCATCTTGCCAAAGGGTATAATTGGGAAAGTTATTTGTAAGTATCTAAGTTTTAGATATTATAGTCTAGTGGTATTCTTCCTAAACTATAAAAGTTAGGTAATCATATTGTATATTATGTTGTATATATTTAAATAAATATAATATATTAAAAAATTGTTTGTATGCTTCTGTATTTATTTATCGTATGGCAATTATTTCGAACCGTGAGATTCGAGAAGACAGTACGGTTGCCAGTTTTTGTTGCACTCCTAGTACCACCCAGGGGTCACTTGTAGGGTAGCGGTGGGTCACCGGTGGGTACTCCCTACGGACGTGGTGCAACTTCGACCCCCCTTTGTCAAGTGAGTGGGCAACTTGACTGTTAGAAGTTCTCAAGCCGCCCGGAGGCCTCTAACTCGGCTTAACGACTGCTATCATAGACAGCAGCCCGGATCAACAGCTTAACGTGCCTTCTAAAGCACGGGAGCGCTCAGATATAATAATTCATAATTCATTTATTTGCAACCATGGTACAGTACAGGTGTTACATTATGTTTTGTTATCTCATGGACCCGGATAGGGCATAGAAAAATACTTAAAATTAAAACTTACGATATACATTGAATAATTATGAAATAATAATTAATTTAATAATTATTATTTTATATTTGTATGCTGTATCTAAGTAGATTCAATCCACCACATTATTGTACCCCTACTAGTCTTAATTTTTTTATAACACCTCGATATTTTGTTAATGTTGTTTCTATCCAATGTTCTGCTGAAAAGAGATGGTGGATGGTAAATTTTTGTGTAATATCTAAAATTGTCGTTTGATGTAAATGTGTATTCAATCCAACACGGTAATTAATCGAAATAGACCCATTTACTAAATTTAATGTAGCCCTGACATTCAAAAAGCCCCACTAAAAATAACCTACAGGTTGGTCCAGCCCAGCAAATTAAATTTTAATTCGTCTATCAGACCTTTAAAGGCCCCACACACGGAGCGACCGCAACCACAACGCGACTCGATCGTTTAGTGTCCCTTAAATTTTACCTGATTTTAGCAGACTATCGGAACATGTGTTGCTATAATTATTGGGGATTTTGTAGGCTTTTTGTGGGTCTTTTGCGCTATTTTGTGTTTTTCCCCGAAAACTGGAGCGACATTTTGCAACCGGGGTTACTTTCAAATTGAGGGGCGACTTTAAAAATTCAGTTTAAATGCCGTGTTTTACTTTTTTATTTAGTTAACCTTGAGTCAAGTTATACCCTCGTTAATTTCCTATTTACTAACCTGAATCAAACTAGAAATACTTAGTGATGAATACATAAATGCCCCGTTTTTTTAGGGTTCCGTAGTAAACAAGGAACCCTTATAGTTTCGCCCTGTCCGTCCGTCCGTCCCCCGGTTTTCTCAGTAACCGTTAGTACTAGAAAGCTGTAATTTGGCATGAGTATACATATAAATGACGCCGACAAAACGGTAGAATGTAAAGTGGTGGTGCAATTTTTTTTTCCAAACCCCATCATCTGAGGTGTCATTGGATAGCTCTTTCAAAAATATTATAAGGTTTCTAAAAGAATTTTTTGATTCAAGAATCGGTTGGCGTGATATTAAGCTTTGAAGTGATAATTTTTGCTATGGTCAAGTGTCCCCTGCCAGCTAAACGGTGGCTACTAGGCATGTGAAAAAAATCATGGTAGTAGTATATACGATGAATTTAAAAGGAAAACTATCACAGCTAAGTAGTCATTACCGTAAAGGGCAAAAATATGTATACAACACCACATCATCAGTACTAAGATCAGCAAAAAACCTTTCAACGGGTCCGTAATTCCGCATATGACCGGTGTTTCTTAAAGTCACCCCAGTTTATGGTACCTCGGTTTTTGCGCTGTTGATATCCATGTTAGGTTAGGTTCGTGATACAATAATATACTGCTCCAGGTATGGCAATCCGGTACATCGATTAGTAGTGTGTGTGACACGACATTACGTCATCAGCCAGCATCAACTTATCGATCGTATGCGCACGTGAGTGTGTCGTCGACAGTGACGTATGTGGTATCACGATCCGGATTGTCAGACCTTGTTCTTTTAGACCATAGGTTAGGGGGACTCCCAAGGGACCTACATGAAGACTTCCCTAACAGATGGTCGAGGGAGGCGATGGCTGAGATACGCGTCATACTCGTGATCGGGTGCTGTTTGTGGAGTCCGGTTTGTTCATGCTTGCTAGGACATAGTAACTACGTTAATACTAGTGTATTTTTATAGGGGATTGACGAGAGACATCATCCTGTTGTGGATTCGTTTTTATTATCAGTGACTTAGAGACCATATACATCTCTAACAATATTAAATTAATTTTAATTTTGACGCTCAGAGACCATATACATCTCTGGGATATTATATTAATTTCATTATACTCCTTGTTTAATCTTGAGACCTTATACATCTCTAACTTTACTGATGTTGTAATATTTGTAATAGATAACTTTGCAAGTTTATCTTCACTGTATGACATTAACTTTGTTATAATTGTAAACTCGAAATTGTTATTCCTTCTTGAACTGTAAATTAATATTTTGACATGAAAAATGTATTACTTATTATAGTCAGACTTTCTTAAATTGTAAATTAATATTTTGACATGTAAAAGTGCCCTTGTGGCCTATTTGCAGAATAAATGTTTGATTTTTGATTTTGACTAGGTGAGGGACCCCGTACAAGGGTGATGGATGAGCATGAATGAAGGTCGAGGGAGTCCACTGGATGCGGGTGGACGGTGGACGTCTTTCGGCTGATATGATGATGATATGTGGGGTATGGTATTCATTTTATATAAACCCTTTACCACGAACAATGATTGCTTTATTATTAAGCAACTGTTCCTCTCTTGTCGAAGTTAACAAGGCAACGCACTTGAGTGAACCTTCTGAAGTCGCAAGCGTCCATAAGCTACGGATTCTCCTTACCGTCAAGCAGACCGCAAGCTTATTTGCCACCAGGCACGTATCCAGAGGGGCGGATAGTTGGGATTTATTCCCCCCCCCGAAAACATTTTTAGCCAGTAGTGATTACAGCGATTTTTACACAGTTCACATGGTTGTTTCAATGTTTGTCCCCCCCGAACCAAAAGTCTGGATACGTGCCTGTTTGCCACCGTCGTTGTATATGAGAAAAATATAACATAAGGACGATTTCTAATGGCGTAGTTATGGGAATATCGCCTAATTGATATCACCAAAGGGATATTTATACCTATATCCTTTACACCACAATAACACAATTTGGAATGAGAAAGTGCGCGGAGCAAGATTAGAGGTCCATTTTTGTCATCCGTGTAATGTTTTTAGTATGTACAGTAGCGGAATATGTTTGTCACTTATTGGACCTTACTGTATTTAAAATAAAGTAGAAAATTAGCGAACCTTTTTATTCCTTGACTATACCTAACCTCTGACGTAAACAAAAACAAACTGCGTAGTGTAAACATTTTGGTAAAATTTTAGGCGCGTAAAAGGCCGACTCTTGTGCCTTTTTTAACGTTTCCGCAGCAAATTTGGCTCCTATGGGAAATTGCATTTAACAAAGTTTAAGGATGATTCACATTAGACCGTTCCGTGTCCGGCCCAGCCCGTTTTCTATGACAGAAAATCAACGGCCGCCCGGTCTCGGACGGGCCCGGTGACGCTCGGAAACGGGCCGGCCCGGACAAGGAACGGTCGCTATATTATCAATGCAAACGTTTGACGGCCGATCTACCTATGTCCGAGGCTCGGAAACGGCGTGGTCCTGGCCCGGCCCGGACGCGGAACGGTTAGCACATTGACACCCATAAAGCTAGGAGACGGGCCGGCCCGGACACGGAACGGTCTACTGTGAATCATCCTTAACCCAGCGCCAAGTAATAGTGTCAATGTATATAAAAAAAAACTGGACTGTTAATTTGTCTCGCTTACACAATTTACAGACAGGTTCTGTCCACCTCAGATTCGATTGAATCCGCTCAACCAATCTCACTGGAGCGCAAACTCTTAGAGTATTCCAGTGTTTTAAAAAACTGAATTTGTTAACGTTGCCTTGCCTATACACCCTCGAAGTGGCCATTTTTGTAAAAACAAATCCAACATTATTTAAAAAAGTGTCTGAAGTGTTCAATAAAGAAACCTATCTGTCTCAGAATCTGCTCAGTATTTTCTCGCACTGCCCTTATGCGGAAAAGCCTGTTCTGTTCTGCCAGCAAAATTTACAATAAATTACCAATTACATTAAGAAGGACGCCAGTACATTTGTTTAAAATGAACCTCACCAAACTCTTGACTTGCAAATGTTATTATTATTCTTTAGCGGATTTTTTTGGACAAGTTAAATTAATTTTTTATTTAATAATTTATTGTAACGTTGACTATTTTTATTTTATTAATTATAAGCAATTTGATTTTATTTTTGTTTTCGATGTTATCTAATACTAATTTAATAATTGACATGTTTATCTTTAATATTATGTAATTTAAAAATGAATTTGTATGCCTAAAGGCGAAACCATAGAGCACATATTTTGTACCTACCACCATATATTGTATTACCTATGTTTACAAATAAATCACTTTAACCTTGACTTTATTTACTCAGTACTATAATAGACCGTTACTACAATTTTAGCAACGCTGTTCTAAAAAACTGCTAAATATGTATGTTGATTTATAAGATGATTTTTTTATTTACCCTAGCAAGAATTGTTCTTTCATTTTAATAAACAGGGTTATTTTCAGTTTTATAAATATAACAATTTTATTTAAAACCTAATACCTACTCTCACAACCTTAGCTTTAAACATCTGCATAGTTTTCCATGATGGTGAAAGAGTAAAATTGAGAAATTAAACGAACTTACCTGAAGTGAAGTTCTATTTCAATTTTACGAATTTCACCATCATGGAACAACCCACCCTACCCCAAAAACTTTTTTTTTTGAACCTGACTGTGGCTTTATAGGCCGGGCCCAATAAAGCGATAGGAGTGCGCGGTTGGAGATTACATTACATTAAACCTTTATTTTACGAAATCCTTTGTTTTTTTCATTTACTTTTTAAATGACTAATATATTATCTGGTTTTCGTAAGGTCATCTTTGACCCAGGTCTCTTCCGATTCGCTGTTATACATATCTTCTAAATATTTGCTTTCTTGTTTCTTCCATGTTTTTCTATCAATTGCTATCTCTCTCCAATCTTTTCCTATTTTTTCTGTTATGTCCTTTTCCCACCTTGCAATTGGCCTGCCCACTTTCCTTTTCCCGACCCTAGGTTTCCAGTTTGTTACTGCTTTTGTCCACTTCTGATATGACATTCTTGCTATGTGGCCTGCCCAATTGAACTTCTGTTTCAGTATGTATTTTTTTACATCTATAAAATTTGTTCTTCTTCTTATTTCCGTGTTACGTACTCTGTCTGATAGCTTTATATTGAGGACGCTTCTTTCTATAGCTCTTTGACACACTTGGATTTTTCTCATGGTATCTTTTGTGAGCGACCAGGTTTGACAGCCATATGTGAGGCATGGTAATATACATGTATCGAAAGCAAGTTTTTTAAGTTTCATTGGTATCTTCACTTTAAAGATGTTTTTCATAGCCCAGAATTTTTTCCATGTCTGTCCAATTCTTCTTTCTATTTCTTTGCTTGTGCAGTCCATAAAAGATATTTGTTTTCCTAAGTAGATGTATTCTTGTATGTATTCTAGAGATGTACTATCAATCTGAATGTTCAGTTCTTTTGAGTTTGTCATAACTTTTGTTTTATCTCGATTCATTTCTAGGCCAACCCGTTTACTTTCTGTGCTTAGTTCTTGTAGTAGTATCCTGAGTTCGATTGCACTGTTGGCTAGTATTACTAGGTCATCGGCAAATCTCAAATTTGACAAGTATTTGTTATTTATCTTTATACCTTTTTTTCTTTGCTTCCATTGTAAGTTTTTAAAAACTTCTTCTAATATAACTAGAAACAACTTTGGTGACATCGGGTCTCCCTGTCGCACTCCTCTGTTAATCTGTATTGTTCTTCCCATTTTATCTGTTTTGACTCTGGCTGTACTTTGTTTGTATATCTCCTTTATGACTTGTATATAGTATGTTGGGATTTCTTGATTTAATAAAGCTTGCCATATCGAAGAATGGTTTATTGAGTCGAAGGCTTTTTTATAATCAACAAAACCTATATAGAGTGGTAGTTGAAATTCTTGGTGTTTCTCAATTATTTGACTTAGTGTGTGAAGGTGGTCTATTGTGGAAAAACCTTTCATGAATCCAGCTTGTTCCGTAGGTTGTTTCTTATCTATGAAAGGTGTAAGGCGTTGTAATAATGTCATTGAGAAGATCTTGTACATGTTGGACATGAGGCTTATCGGTCTGTAATTGGAAATGTCATGTGGGTCTCCTTTTTTATATAATAGAGATATGTGAGCTTCCAACCATTGAATGGGAATTTCCTTCTCGTCCAGGATTTTGTTAAAGATTAGCCTGGGGAAAATCCAGGGGAAAACCTCCGGCACGACCACGCGTGTGGTTTTGAACACTGGAATACTCTAAGAGTTTGCACTCCAGTGAGATTGGTTGAGCGGTTTCAACCGAATCTGAGGTGTGAGTGGAATCGAGCTACTGGGAGTTTTGTCGCTGGTTCAACCCCAAAAACATGTTGCCCAAGATTTGTTTAAGGTTGCTCGTGTCTTGGCTTCAAAATAGTGAACATAGAGGGACGACTTAAACACATCATTGTAAGGAATGGACGCGTTCAAGTTTTTGATGTGCTTTATAAATTGTGAAGTCCTAGCGCAACATTCCATGCTAGTTTACGCGTGGTCATTAAAGTTTTTAAACCCAATATAAATAAATCTAATTTCAAGTTCACAAATCACAATGAACAGCCAGTATTTCTTACAAATTACGTTAACTCATTAATTCTATCGGCTATCTTGCTAGCAATCCTAAACTTCTCATCCAAATACATAATTCAATAAGAATCAGACGGAAATTTGAACTTTCTATTGTTCACAATTTAAATAAACTCAATGAGCATAATCAAAGGCCTAACAAACATTTAATGTGTTTTCTAATTGAACCTTATTCGCAATGCCGCAGGGTTTCATTTCCAATAAACACCGTAATCCAATAAGTCGTTTTTTGAAAAGTAGCTAAATGATTAATTATGCGGTTTCAAACTGGGAAAACTTTGATTAAAACGTTTAGAAGGCAGCGGCTTTACAAAGGTGTATCTTTTTCAAATGTTTAGGCCATTTGACCATGATTATGGAGCTACACAATGGCTTAGGATAGCCAAACGTACAGGACACTGTTATGCGTTAAAGGGAGAAAGACATACGTTCATGTTATCTCACCGCATGCCTGCTTCGTACTCCTGGAGCGCTACCGCGATCAGCAAACGAAGTTTTCCCTCTCTGTCGCACTTGCAAGTTTGCATATAAGTGAGACAGAGAGGGAAAACTTCGTTGGTGGTTCGCGGTAGCCCCTCTGAGGACCTACTCCGAACTTCGAAATCCGAACTTCGTATCGTGACGTCTCTTTCACTCATCACTACATAGTATAAAACAAAGTCGCTTTCTCTGTCCCTTTGTTCCTATATCCCTATATCCAATATGTATGCTTAAATTTTTAAAACTACGCAACGGATTTTGATGCGGTTTTTTTTAAATAAATAGAGTGACTCAAGGGGAAGGTTTAATATGTATAATACATAAATAAATAAGTATTAGAGGACAATCTTACACAAATCGAACTAGCCCCACAGTAAGCTCAAGAAGGCTTGTGTTATGGGTACTAGACGATATAAATACTTATTTAATAGATATAAATACTTAAATACATAGAAAACATCCAAGACTCAGAGACAAATATTCATGCTCATCACACAAATATTTGCCCTGACCGGGATTCGAACCCAGGACCGTCAGCTTCACAGGCAGGTGCACTAGGGTCCATATTGGCTCACATAACATTACTTGTCATATTATTTTTCATAATAACGCTTTTTGATCATAATAATCATTTGTCATAATTTTTTTGCATACAAATTTGTTGTATATACATTTGTATTACCAACATCATTACTCATAATTATATTTAGGCAGATTTTTTAACAACATAATGTCATTTCCAACTATTCATCACAACTCATAATGATTTTTAAAATAAACTTAATAATTATAAACTTATATTGTATAAGTATTTGAAAGCATAACATATAAAGTATGGGTGTATTGGATTATATCGACTGTCAATGTATGCGCTGAATTACAACATGTTTTGATTGTCAATTAATCATCTATTATGTCGATTATCCCCGCAATTATTCATGTACCTAGCTTATTAAGCGATTTCGGCCCGCCAAGGAGTCGACGGAGCCCCGCTTCGCGGGGCTCCTTTTTCCGCTCTGAGGAACAAAAGACACCTAACACTCCTCCTCGCTTCGCTCGTCGTCGTACCTATCCCGACTCCGGGACTGTATTTCTATTTTGATAGCAAGTTGAATGTGGTGTGGAAGATACCTGACAGTTTATAAATAAAACCAGGTAAAGTTTAAAATAAATATTATACACATTACATTTTTATTACTAATTTGTCGTTGTTAAAAAATAAATATGATTTAAAATTTTATTATTTAAAATCGTTATATTTTAAAAATAAATGAAAATTAACATTAGTATAACAGATATTTATTATGATTGACATTATTAACATGAATGATTCAGTGTTACGATAGTTATGCGCAAAGACAAGTTATAAGTAATGATCATTATGATATAAAATTATATAACAAACATTTTCGGACTTCCAATAATCGAAGTAGCAATTTTATGTGAACTTTGGCGCACCCAGGTGCACTACCCACTAGGCTAAACCGGTCGTCACATACATCAGCATTGCACCCGTGCGAAGCCGGGGCGGGTCGCTAGTGTATAACCCAAGAGCGAAAGGGACGGCATGATTCAGATTCAGATTCATTTATTCACAATATAAGATTACAATATAAATTACAATGTCAATTTACAGGAATCTCTATTGTGATCGTCAATAACATTAAATAAAACAAAATAAATTAAAAATCAATGAATAAAATAGCAGTTAAATAATACAATGAGTATGATAAAATTCACCTGAGAGGATCGTCATGAATATTAATATTTTTGGTACTCTAAACACGGATAACAAGGAAATTAAATATCAATATTTCGTAATGGTCGTCAAAGTAAATATTAAAACAGGAATTAAATTAAATCAATAATATTAAATTAAATGAAACAATGTCAACTATATTTTATTTCCATGTATTCGCTAATAGAATATAACGGGGTTTCTAATAAAAAGTTTCTCAGTTGACGTTTGAATGTTTCGTCAGATGGTTCAGTTCTTAATTTGGCGGGTAGGCGCTCGTAGTAGGTTGGTCCAATTACCCGTGGATTTTTAGCTGAGAGTGCCATGCGACGCGGTACTGTCCTAAGTGATACACATGATACGAAGTTCGGATTTCGAAGTTCGGAGTAGGCCCTCTGCGCCATCATGACCCATTGCGAACTGACTTGACTGGTAGAGAATGCTTTTGGCATTAAGTTCGCCTTTTGTACTATAAGTTTTTCTTTTGTGCAATAAAGATTAATCTTAATCTCAAATCAAAGGTTAGCTGGAAGAAATCCCTTACAGGGATAAGCTCGCCTTTGTACATATATGTCAACTGTTCTTGTAATTTATGTTATGTTTTACTCATGTACAATAAAGAATGTTACATACATACATACATACATACATACATACATACATACATACATACATTAAAGAAATAAATTGCGTGGTTCCGGCATGACAAAAGATGGCTCTAATAAATGTGACTACAACGTCATCTAGGTTGTATTATTGGAAATAATTAAGAAATAGGTAATAAAATAACCTGCGTATGCGCAGTGACAGTGATTTAGCTGACCATTACACATATAGTTTAGGTTCCTTAAGTTCAAGTTAGGTTTAGCTAGTAACTTCTATTTTTTTTATGTTATAGAGGGCAAACGAGTAGACTGATCGCCTGATGGTAAGCAACTATCGTCGCCCATAGACACCTGCAACACCAGATGAGTCGCAAGTGTTGTTTTATATTATAAAATAATTACTAATAGTTAATTCTATTCAGCGCTGATCTGTAGAAAACAACAAGTAATTACCCCGCGTATTTCTTTTTAATATTAGAAAGAATGACAGAACGTACGAGGCTTTTTTATCAAGCACGTTCTGTGGTAAATGAGTCAAATAATATTAAACCGTTATTTCATGCTTACATTATAATGTTGTTATTCAAAAACACGAGAATATGCCTTAATTTATATGTAATTAATATAAATTTTAGAATAAAGGAAAAATTTAGGCACCGAGCAGGATTCGAACTTGCGACCTCCCGGCACTCGCGGCCAGTCGCTCTAGCCAACTGAGCTATAGGTGCAATCGCCACCCAGTCCCAAATTCATCAACCGTCCCTTCGTATTAAGCAGTACCGCTGCTAACATAAACTATATTTTTATACAAACCCTCCCTTAAGGCGTTTTTATAAAAAAATATTACTTAATATAGATTTTTAATGTCAATAAAACTTACATAATTATTTTACAACTTCACAAACTAAATGGTAAATGAAACTAATATCTAATCAAAATTAGTTAGAAAGTTTTTATTTTGGGTGGCTTATGACGCATCTACATCTTATAATGCTAAACCAATTGACCACTTATGCCTTTGACTGTACCTACCACAAAAAAAAAACTGTTAACGTTTTTTTCTTTAACACTAGTAAAGAATTATATTTAAATTAATTTTGTATTAAGCAGTACCGCTGCTAACGTAAACTACAAATTTAGAAATATAGGTAAAGGAAAATTTTTTTTTTTTTAGATAAAGATAATTTATTTGCTTTAACATGAGTATAAAATAAATATAAAATAAATTTTTGTACGCCTCCTTTAAGGCATTTGTATAAATGAAAGATTGGTTGAGGAATTTGGGATCGAGTGGCGGTTGCACCTATAGCTCAGTTGGCTAGAGCAACTGGCCGCGAGTGCCGGGAGGTCGCAGGTTCAAATCCTGCTCGGTGCCTAAATTTTTAATTTTTTCCTTTATTTCTAAATTTGTAATTATATTTAAAACCACAAAATAATTGAAACAAAAACTAATATTATATTAAAAAAGGTCTCCAAGATCGGAGCCCTGTGGAACGGTGCCCTTAAGGCTGGTAGCGTTCCCCTTTGGATGGCTATGCTGATCCGTTGGCCAAGGAACGAGCCAGCCCTACGGCCCCCTGACATCTCGGCCATCAATTATTTTTTAAATTACGTTAAGGTCCATTAATCTAAAAGTTTTATAATAAAAAACCCAATGAGGCAGAGATTGTGAGAAGTCAGTTCGGGTTTAAAAAAATAAGTTTTCCCTTCTAGTTGGAAGGTCAGAATGGCATTCGCTTTCGTAAAATTAATTCCTAGCCCAAATCTTGGGTAGGTGTCAAAGCGGACTGGGGGCTCCTTAGGGTACTTTTTAGGGTTCCGTACCCGAAGGGTCCAAATGGAACCCTATTGTTGTCACTCACGCGGCAATCCTTCGTTTGCTACATGGGTTTACAGCCACACGATTAGAGCTACAGTCTTCAAATTTGGTGATAATGTTAAGACTATATATGTATATTTTACCAACAAATACTAAAGTATAAGATTTCGAGCCCACATGGTCATTTGCATTAGAATTACGACCGATTAATATCGGGAACTCACAAATACAAATGTACATGGTAAATATCCCGTTTCAAATCGTAAATACTAAAGTATTGATAAATCAGATTATTTCATTGAAATTTCCTTACTTCTCTCCTTTAATCAAAGTTAATTAAAAAAAAAAAATTAAAATTTAAACTGTTTATTTAATTGAATTCATAATAAAGTAAATTTTTTTTCTATACTTAACTACTAATATTCATTATAAAAAATTTTTTGAGTTAAGGGGCCTTCTTACATAATCATTAAGTTAAACTGTTACATATATCTTCTATAGTTGATTTTTGTTTTGCAGCATATGCTTTTTGACAATGGCTCTTGTTTGACTACAGGTTTTACCCTCAATTTTAAGTATTAGGTAATTTTGCGGTTGCTTCGGAACCATAAATGTACTAAGTCCGAAACGCACTTTGCCGGTGTTTTATCTCTTTTATATGATTTGCTGCAACGCGTAAATATAGCCTCAAACCTTACGAGACTCATGAGCCAATAAAAAGTTATGACAGTATAAAAATCCTCCAATCATGTTCATATTTTCCGGGGCTCTCTTACTCTAATAAGTGACGACCGCTTTAGTCTAGTTGGTAGTGACCCTGCCTTCGAAGCTGGAGGTCCCGGGTTCGAATCCCGGTCAGGGCATGTATTGTGTGATGAACACGAATTTGTTCCTGAGTCTTGGACGTTTTCTATGTATTTAAGTATCTATTTATCTATATAAGTATGTATATCGTCACTTGTTACCCATAGTAAAAGCTTTGCTGAGTTTGAGACTAGGTTGATTTGTGTAAGATTGTCCAAAAATATTTATAATTTATTAAGTACCGTAGGTAGGTATAGTTTTGTTAAAAAACCTGTTCATATAATATTCTGACAATAGTGGAAAGTTGCAGGGGATTAATAACTCCGTGTGGTCGTTTTTGAAATGCGTAGCCATTTAAATGAGCCAGCAAATAACACTGAAAAACAAGTATGTATTGTATTTTGAGTTTTGTGTAAAACAAAAATACGAAACTCATGAGCAAATAAAATTGGATGAAGTAGAATGTAAGCTGGCAGAACCGGTTTTAAGCTTGCAATTTGTTGATTTGGAATGATGTTTTTGAATGAAAAATTAAAAAAAAATACATGTGAAACTATATTATTATGCGTCTATTGCTTTATATAAGACCGTAACGAAGAAAAAAATGACAAGATACGTGTAAATTCACGCAGAAAATAGCCTAAAAGGCCTAAATAGTATTTTTAACTGATAAGGAGTCATTAAGGACCCTTAAGAGTCCTTATCAGTTAGAAAACGCTCATCTATTTAACGATTTTCTGATTAAATTGACACGTATCTTGACATTTTCTCAGTGTTACTATCTAGAACAGGACTTTGCGACCTAATGTCATAAATTATAAATATATATTCTTGGATTTTTCATTAAGAAATATCGTTTCAAACATCACTCCAAATAGACCATTTGCAAGCTAAAACTGTGTTTTTCCGCTTAAATTCTAATACACACAATAAAATCATAAAATGGCTGTCACTATCTAAAAATTTAATAAAGTCATCGTATCCTTTAGTCACTTTATTGGTATTATCAATATTTGTGTCATAATTTGAAATCAACATATTTAAAAACTTATAAGGCCCCTTAACACATTCCTTTACTTTTATGTTCCTCATTTTTACACTAGCTAATATAATCAATGTAGTGGATATTGTCGCCCAGGCTATTTTGGGTGTCAAGACCATCACTTGGCGGCACTGGCAACACTGACGGTACCAATCCAGTCTCACCGGTGATGTCACTAGGCTGAGTTTATAAATGTGATAATCCACATCGAAAGGGACCTTATGGCGGCAGGCGCTTACGTTACATCTATTCGCTATTCTTTTGGAACAGCGGCAATAAAGGCGTAAGTGCCGGCCGCCATAAGGTTCCTTTCAATATGGATTATAACAAATACCCGGACACCTTCCACGGAGCTCTCTTGCTCGGCGGCCGTGAAGGTGACAATAAGTGGATAAAATGTCAATATAAGTATCTTGCTTTAATTAATAGTAATTGTTATTAATTATGATTGTTAAATATTAACAATTATAATCAATAATGCCAATCGGCTTATATTGTAACTTTGCTTAGATAATTATGATTGCTGATATCTAAATAGTTTTCGGTAGATTTACTATCGAGGAGTGTATATAAATAAATAAATAAATAAATAAACATTAGAGGACAATCTTACATAAATCGAACTAGCCCCACAGTAAGCTCAAGATGGCTTGTGTTATGGGTACTAGACGACGATATATTTAATAGATATAAATACTTAAATACATAGAAAACATCCAAGACTAAGAAACAAATATTCATGCTCATCACACAAATATTTGCCCTGACCGGGATTCGAACCCAGGACCGTCAGCTTCACAGGCAGGTGCACTACCCACTAGGCTTTAACTTTGCTTAGATAATTATGATTGCTGATATCTAAATATGTTTTCGATAGATTTACTATCGAGGAGTGTATATCATGTAAAATGTGCAATATCTATAAACTAGGCACTATGGTTTAAATAATAAAGTAAGTGTAACTTTAATCGATGGATTATTATTATTATTAATAATTCATATACAATCTGACGATCTTTTTGTGAATCCATGATATTTTACCAATTGACATTTTTATAAAATACCATGTAAATTTTCAGAAAGAAATAAATAAATCTAATCTAATCTAATCTAATCTAATCTAATCTAGAAATTCTGAAGTTGAATATGCAAGTCGCCAAGTTCAAGGCGAGTTCAACGTACTATAGTGTCCGCAAACTAAACTGACAACTGAATTGATATAGTTATCTCTTGCCTACTTGCATGGTATTACGAAGTGTGTCTCACATTTCTTATGACCTCAGTCGTCAGTATGGTTCGCGGGCACTATAAAAAAATAATAATAAAAAAAAAGAAAAAAAAATGCATTTATTGCGGACAACATCAGGTAAATGATCCATAGAATTGTAAGTACTATAATATAGATGTTTTCTTCCCAACTGATTAAGCTTTACCATAAATTCCTCTTTTGGCACAGACGACACTGGTAATAAACAATCGAATGCTGCTCTTCCAATGGCTATAGCCTTTAGAAAAATAAAAACATGAGATTATGAAATACCTACTATTTATAGTACCATTTTGTGCTTATTCCATATTTTAATCGATTGAAAAGATGGCCTCGATTCTGCCATAATAATTGAAAAATCGATATAATCGTAACAATAGGGAATATGCTTTATTTTTTTTCATAATGCCATTCGAACCGGTTTTTAGAGAGGAAAAATGTGTATATGGAGTAAGTACAATTAGAACAACATATAAGACATAAATACGCAGCATAGTTGGAGTCCGTAGAATTGACCGAATCAGGAACACGGAGCTGCGTTCCAAAACTGGTATCGCAGATGTGGGTGTTAAGACCGCAAAGCTGAAGTGGGACTGGGCTGGGCAAGTCTGTCGAATGCACTCGGAGCGATGGGCCAAAGTAGCCACTGAATGGATGGGCCAAAGTAGCCACTGAGTTCCCCAGTCGGGCTGCTCCAAATTCGAGCAAGATGACATTTTGCTGTGCCTACCTTCCTAATAGCAACACTATCCGCCAAGTGGCAATTACCGCACACTCCGCGCTCGGAAATTCCCACTTCCTGGCCAGGGTCACATAAAATTTTGTACTTACCACGGGCAGTAATAAAGAAAGCATCAGATCGCATATTTATCTCACTCGCCTTCGAATCGGGCGTTAAATAATAATAATAGTTGTTGTTGTTTGTTGCAAGCGTCCATAGGCTACGGTGACAGATTACCATCAGGCAGCCCGACGCTTGTTTGCCACCGACGTGGTATAAAATATGATGTATTATTTAATAATTTAATCAATTGTGTATTATTGAATGGGTGCTAAATTAGTAGATTGTGTCTCAAGGGACCAAATGATGTATTTACGGCGAGGGCGGTGTATTGAATTCTGAGTGAAGCGAAAGATTCTACAATAGAATCCTGAGCGTAGCGAGGGATTCTAAAGTAGAATCTTGAGCGTAGCGAGGGATTCAAGTGTTTACGCTCAAGACGGAAATAATTTTGCCCGCGTGACACATTGACTGCTTTTCACACCGTCTATGAGGCCTGCTGCTAAAAACATGAAATAATATATTTTACAAATAATTTTACTACAGAGTGTCACATACTGGTTTTCACACCTTCAATGAGGAAAAGAGTCATTGTTGCCCTCAAATGTGGGAAGAAAAGTACATCTTTGATCCCTCATTCGAGGGCAACAATAACTTTTCTGAATAGCAGGTGTGAAAACATATTTTTCTTTCTCATTATGAGGACGACTGTCCCTTATATTTAACTGAATCGTCAATGCCTATCCTTTGTCAGTCTATGGATTGAGAAAATATCACCTCAACCCTTTTTCCGTACTGCTGTCAAGAAAGGAAAAACCCAACGTAGGAGGTACCTATACATATAATGTAAGTACATTAAATTAGATACATTTTTTATGGTTCCGTAGTGAAATTTATTTATTTATTTAGAACATACATTTATAAGCTAACAGTGAGGTACCAAAGCGCCTAT
This sequence comes from Epiblema foenella, assembly GCA_963556455.1. Classification (NCBI taxonomy): domain Eukaryota; kingdom Metazoa; phylum Arthropoda; class Insecta; order Lepidoptera; family Tortricidae; genus Epiblema; species Epiblema foenella. The sequence goes on from OY747111.1 coordinate 18,835,501, forward strand.
AATGTTATGAGATTTGCAACATCAGTGCTAAAAGTAACAAATTAAAGAAAATATAGACCTACGATTTGAAACGGGATATTTACCATGTATATTTGTATTTTTGAGTTCCCGATATTTCGGCACTGTTGCAAGCGCCATTATCAAGGATTAACTGACGTGCTGCGAGTTTTAGTTGTGGTCTACCCACACACCATAGCGATCTATCCTCTTCCTGGTTCGCTTTTTTCGCACAGTGTCACCGTCACTACCACTGTCCGCCTTGTCACTTGACTTGTTAATCCTTGATAATAGCGCTTGCAACAGTGCCGAAATATCGGGAACTCAAAAATACAAATATACATGGTAAATATCCCGTTTCAAATCGTAATTCTAATGTAAATGACCATGTAAGCTTGAAATCTTATAAATATAGACCTAATATTAACTAACAATATAAATCGCAAAATTCACTTATTTACGAGAGCAGGGTACTCCAGCTATCTGCGAACACGTCGGCATCCTGTTTCAGTACGAGTTATGCTTGTCTGTCTGTGCGCAGCTAAGCTCAGTGACTATTATTATTAGAAAGCTTTGATATGAATTTAAATATATGTGTCTGTATGTGTATATATCTGTTATTACTTATTAATGTATGTATTTATTAATACCTAATATGTAATAATATATTGCCGCTTAGTATGTACGTTTTTATATTGAAAGTTGCACCGCCCACAATTTGTCTGCTTTGCCCTAAGGTTGACTGGTAGAGAATGCTTATAGCATTAAGTCCTCCTTTACATGATTCAGCCCTACGTAAAGAGCAAAATATCGGACTAATTCAGGGTTTTTTAAAAATACCGGTATCGGTCCCTGGTAGCAAGTCAATCTAATTCCAATTCAATGCGTAGTCAAATGGACCATTTGCACAAAACGGCACGTGTTCTGGGAACGTTCCATTACACTCTAAAACTAAAAGCTTGTCGTTCTACGTTCAGAATGCGAGCGTTGCGAAGCCAGTGGGCTTACTCCGAACATCGAAATCCGAGCTTCGTATCGTGTCGTCCCTTTCTCTCATATAGTGTATAACACGAGAGAGAAAGGGACGGCACGACACAAAGTTCGGATTTCGAAGTTCGGAGTAGGCCCTCAGTGGCGATGCGGGATTGAAGTTTGCAACAAATATTAGTGTACTTAAATAATTTGTAATGGAAGTTTAGATGCTGCGAAGCGGTGTGTTAGTTGCGATTTCAATTCTCGTTATACATTGATATAAACCTACGTTATACATTGATATATACATTGATAAAACATTGGTTCATAATATATACGCTGAATAAGTTGCGGCAGGGTTCGTCAACCTTTTAGAAGACAAGGCACAGAATAATTAAGAGTACATGGGTCATTGTCAGATTTAGGTTTGCGTCTTTTCGGTGGACATATCAAAAGTTAAGGGCCAAGAAGCTTAATTTTGGATTGGTCTAGTAACCCGCACAAACGGTGTTTCTGTAACTATAAATCCATGTAATAAAAACAGAACTTACATGTACATAAGCCGTTAACTATTAACCACCGGGTGGACAACTTTTGTTTTTACAACTGACAATGACCCACTTACTACTTACGAGTCCTTATCAGTTAAAAATGCTTATCTATTTAGGCGATTTTCTGATTGAATTGACACGTATCGACATTTTCTCAATGTTACTATCTAGAACAGGACTATTGCGACTTAATGTCATAACTTTTAAATGTATTTTTAGATATTTCATTAAGAAATATTGTTTCAAACATTACTCCAAATCGACCATTTTCGAGCTAAAATCTGTGTTTTTCCTCTTAAATTCTAATACACACAATAAAATCAAGATATGGCCATGTTACTATCTAAAACTTTAATAAAATGATCGTATCCTTTAATCACTTTATTGTTATTGATAATACTTTTGTCATAATATAAAAAAAAATTGAAATTTATAAGGCCTCTTGCGTACAGAAGGTTTTCTGTTTAACAAAACCGATTTATTTATTTATTTATTTAAACTTTATTGCACAAAAAGAATATAAGTACAAAGGGCGGACTTAATGCCATGAGGCATTCTCTACCAGTCGACCATAGGACCAATGAGAAACTAGCAAATGTGGGTGCAATGAGAAAATAATTCATAAAAGTTAAACGATTTCGAAAGAATAAACATACATATAATCGTAACTAATATACATTTACCACGGAATTATATATACAAATACATACGTAAATATGTAGATATTACATATATATATACCGATCTTTGACAGCAAATAAATAAGCTCGCACGCGCTCACCGCATAGCACATGATCTTTCGTTCCTAACGGGACAGGCTATCTGGGCACCACAGGGATATGCCAGAGCCGAATATAGACGAAGCTACAAGAGGAACAGGTCTGGCTGAGTGCCAATTTTCTTTTACATAGTAGCTATCAAAATTTATTTATTTATTTATTTATTGACACATTTATAAAATTAGCACTTACAGTTTAACCTTACGCGCTAATTTGTACAATTTCATTTAGGAACATTTAATAATCGCAAATTACATGAAATAGTTGGATAGAAAAATAATAGACAGGACTTGAAAAAAATAAAAATAAAGTAAAATTTAGAAATAAAAAGAAGATTGAAAATAGATAGACATTTTTGGAAATACATTTACATTACATTTTATTGTCAATAATATCATAATCATTTTGGTTATTTTGATATAGAAATTAATTCTATTCTATTGGATGGAGCTGGCGGTTACCACGCCCTCCAAATAGCGTCTCGATGACCTCATAAAGGCCAGCTCACAAGTGAAAAATATAACCAGCTGGCTGTCGCTGTCCAGTATGTCATTAAGAAGGATAAGAGCCGTGTGGAGCGGTGAGGAGGCGAGAGCGCGCGTTCGCGCGGGCGGGACAGCGAAAATTGTCGCGGAACGCAAGTGTTCATAATCTGTGACTATCAGACGACAAGCAGCACATTGTCGGTTGTCAATAAGGAGGCTCGCGAGCCACCGGTTTGCGGTCGCTGTGTAACTGTGACAGCGTAGATTTTTAACGTATCTGTGCCTTTACCATGAGTTTACATGACCGTACTCGCTAGCGCTAAAAAATTGTATGGGCATAAGTACAGCGCCTCTGGCGGTAACGCAATAGAACTAAGAATCAGCATACTAAATCGTTTACGCAGTCGCTAGCGAGTACGGTCATGCAAACTCATGGTAAAGGCACAGAGGGATTACCGCGAACCGAAAACGAACGAAGTTCGAATATCTCCCTCTCTGTCGCACAAATTAGCAAGTGCGACAGAGAGGGAGACATTCGGACTTCGTTCGTGTTCGCGGTAGCCCCTCTGGTAACAAAGGCATCGCTGCTGGAAACAGATCGAGAGCTGTCACCGCACTTTTTTTAGTGTTTGTATTTTAGTCACAGAGTTTAGTAAGTTAAGTTAAACGTTATAAAGCATGATGTGCTAATATAAGAATTCAAGCTTACATGGTCATTTACATTAGAATTACAAATCATCATTATTCAAATCGAAAAGAGACTGTTTCCGGAAAGAACTCGCTTATTGATACTGTGAGTGTGGTGTGTCGTGACCGTAATCGAGTTTCAAGTGACAAGGCGGACGGTGGTAGTGACGGTGACACTGTGCGAAAAAAGCGAACCAGGAAGAGGGTAGATCGCTATGGTGTGTGGGTAGACCACAACTAAAACTCGCAGCACGTCAGTTAATCCTTGATAATGGCGCTTGCAACAGTGCCGAAATATCGGGAACTCAAAAATACAAATATACATGGTAGATATCCCGTTTCACATCGTAATTCTAATGATATGCTAATGGTCCTTAGAAAATAAAAACGCCCAACTATTTATGCTATTTTGAAAGAGCCGCAAGCTTACAAAAAAAAAACTTATCTTTTCGCTAAATTTGTCCCATGCGCGAATTACTCAAGTAATCTTTTGATTGATGAGTCGCAATGCGTATAAGATCACATTACTTTAAATAAATTCTTGCACCTTTCCTTCGAAGAAAACTGTCAATAAAAGTATTATGAATAGCCACGAATGTTTATATCTGGGTCATTCTACTTTTTTATGACCAGTTTTCTATTACAAAAAAAATCTATGACATGTATTGAATTAGTGTACAAAAATAGGATTTCGAAATAGTACCTGAACCTAATAAAAGGAATTTATAGTTAAAAATACTTAAATATTGACATATTGCTGTAGAAGGTGGGTAACACAGTGGTAAAAATCATTTTTTCATACAAATTACGTCTATATGACTAGTGTCAGGAGCAAAAGTCACATAAAAGCCATAAAAGTTGCAAGTAAAGCTAATCCGTTATAAGACAGTCTCGTCGGTGATAGTTATGTGACCGAAAGCAACTTATATTGCACCTAAACCACTCTTATATAACTAAAACGCTGAATAATTTGGGCCCCTTTCGCGTGGTATAAACGTAAGATTTACGTCTATATGACTAGTTTCAAGAGTAAAAGTCACATAAAAGCCGTATAAGTTGCAAGTATAGAGCTAATCCGTTATAAGACAGTCTCGTCGGTGATAGTTATGTGACCGAAAGCAACTTATATTGCACCTAAACCACTCTTATATAACTAAAACGCTGAATAATTTGGGCCCCTTTCGCGTGGTATAAACGTAAGATTTACGTCTATATGACTAGTTTCAAGAGTAAAAGTCACATAAAAGCCGTATAAGTTGCAAGTATAGAGCTAATCCGTTATAAGACAGTCTCGTCGGTGATAGTTATGTGACCGAAAGAAACTTATATTGCACCTAAACCACTCTTATATAACTAAAACGCTGAATAATTTGGGCCCCTTTCGCGTGGTATAAACGTAAGATTTACGTCTATATGACTAGTATCAGGAGCAAAAGTCACATAAAAGCCATAGGAGTTGCAAGTATAGAGCTAATCCGTTATAAGACAGTCTCGTCGGTGATAGTTATGTGACCGAAAGCAACTTATATTGCACCTAAACCACTCTTATATAACTAAAACGCTGAATAATTTGGGCCCCTTTCGCGTGGTATAAACGTAAGATTTACGTCTATATGACTAGTTTCAAGAGTAAAAGTCACATAAAAGCCGTATAAGTTGCAAGTATAGAGCTAATCCGTTATAAGACAGTCTCGTCGGTGATAGTTATGTGACCGAAAGAAACTTATATTGCACCTAAACCACTCTTATATAACTAAAACGCTGAATAATTTGGGCCCCTTTCGCGTGGTATAAACGTAAGATTTACGTCTATATGACTAGTATCAGGAGCAAAAGTCACATAAAAGCCATATAAGTTGCAAGTATAGAGCTAATCCGTTATAAGACAGTCTCGTCGGTGATAGTTATGTGACCGAAAGCAACTTATATTGCACCTAAACCACTCTTATATAACTAAAACGCTGAATAATTTGGGCCCCTTTCGCGTGGTACAAACGTAATATTTACGTCTATATGACTAGTTACAGGAGCTAATGCTAAATGTTACGTTGCCGCAACCGTTATATGACTCAATTTTGCTAGTTGGGCACTGATTTACTCGATTTATGGACATTCGCTGTGGTTCGTTAATTATCAAAACTATTGGAAATGATACTGCAAATTAAACCTCTTTCTAAATAACAATACAAAAATACGAAGTGAATGCCATGTATTCCAAAATCTGCATTAAAAAAAAGCGTCTGAAAATTATGTACATGAAAAAGTGGGATGGTCCATCTCGAAAGGACTCTTCTACGATTTTATGGAATAAAATATAGAAATTTGTTGAAATAAGGCTTTTTCGACGGCACGCAATCTAGTTTAATAGGTAGCATGGAGAGTAACAGGCAGATGCGACAATTCTATGCCTGTTCAAAAACACTGCGTGAGGGTTAGCGTCGCTCACTCACCCCTATTACATAAAAATCGGACAAGTGCGTGTCGGGCCCCGCACAGTGTAGGGTTACGTAGTTGCCCGTCCATCACGTGACCGGTCATATGACCCGTAGAAGGGCTTTTACTGATCTTAGTACTGATGTACTTTTTTAAGAAGTTGTGTTGTATACATATTTTTGCCCTTTACGGTAATGTCTACTTAGCTGTGATAGTTTTCCTTTTAAATTCATCGTATATACTACTACCATGATTTTTTTCACATGCCTAGTTTGCCGTTTAGCTGGCAGGGGGGGGGGACACTTAACCATAGCAAAAATGATCACTTCAAAGCTTAATATCACGCCAACCGATTCTTGAATCAAAAAATGCTTTACCTTATAATATTTTTGGAAGAGCTATCCAACACTACCCCACACAATGGGGTTTGGAAGAAAAAAAATTGCACCACCACTTTACATGTAGGGGAGGTACCCTAAAAAAAATTTTTTTATGATTTTATTCTACCGTTTTGTCGGCGTCATTGATATGTATACTCATGCCAAATTACAGCTTTCTAGTACTAACGGTTACTGAGAAAAGCGGGGGACGGACGGACGGACATGGCGAAACTATAAGGGTTCCTTGTTTACTACGTAACCCTAAAAATCCATAAATGGACGCTGTTATGCAATAATGTGTCAACCTACTATAGGTTTTCCTACTAGGTTGACACATTATCGAATAACAGCGTCCAAATTGCATGTTAAGTTATGCAACTGTTGGATTTTTATCATGACTTTTATTTAAGAAATTAACTGTCTGTACTTTCTATTTGTATAACTAAGGGGGATAGTATAATGAAGTGAAATGAAATGAAATATTTATTTGCATAAACATGGTTGTTACATATCACTATATATTACTATTATCATTATATTGAGTATCACATGTTTAACCAATATGGCATGCAAAAATTAAAGTTTATATGAGATGTCAATATTAACGTACTTATAAAATCGCTAAACATTTTCTTGATGATTTAAATATTCTGTCAGAGTATAAAAACATTTGTCTTTTAACCACTTTTTCTACTGTATTGCAAACATTTTGTCAGGTAACAATTTTATTTGGTCTGGTATCTTATTGTATACTTGAATACTCATAATATAACAATTTTTCTTACTTAATGTGCTCCTACATGGCGACATCAGTAGTTTGGACTTGTCTTATGCTCTTAATTTAGTGCTATCTTGTGGAGTCTTAAAGTAATGGGGAAATTTTCGTACTAGACATGCTAATTATTATTTGGGGGAGGCCTATGTCTAGAAGTGGACGTCTTTCGGCTGATATGATGATGATGATGACAGCTTATAAGAAATTGCGCATCAAGTCATTTCCTGTCTGCCTATCTAAATCTTTTAGAGATTCGTACCTTCTGTAAAATAGTCTATGAACCGGACACGTAATGGACTCTCTCAGTCAAATTAGGGAGTTTACCTTATTACAGTCAAGGGCACCAATATGTATACATTTTTTACCTTATTCCATTGAAATAAAGTCCTAAATAGTATACATATTTATGCTCTTAACTGTACCATGCCAGTGCTTCGTCTAAATAATCAATGACCTTCTAAAAACGTTATTGGACACAGTATTGGATAGAGAAAGAATTCTGCTGGACACGTTTTAAAAAAAATATATATTTGTGGACAATCTTACACAAATCGATCTAGTCCCAAACTAAGTAAAGCTTGTACTATGGGTACTAGGTGACGATATACATACTTAGAAAACATCCAAGACTCAGGAACAAATATTCGTGTTCATCACACAAATAAATACCCTGACCGGGATTCGAACCCGGGACCTCCAGCTTCGTAGGCAGGGTCACTACCAACTAGACTAAAGCGGTCGTTAAAAGTATAATCCATTTGACAGGAATTAGTGTTAGGTGAAGGAGCGCTCGTGGCCCAGCGGCGCCCGCGCACCGCGTGCGGTATGCGAGGTTACACAACGTCGGCCCAGGTCAGTCATTGGATTGGATTGGGTGACCGCTTTGAGTGGTTATTAACTGAGGGCTCCCGTGCCCATACCCAAAATTATTCTTCGAAGGGATAAAATAGGCAAAGGTATAACGAACATAAAATGCAATACAAATATTTCTTAAAACCCAACTTACAACACTTTCAGCACACCAATAAAAAAACCGGCCAAGTGCGTGTCGGACCACGCACAATGAAGGGTTCCGTACCAGCACCAACTAAATAGACAAGTTTTTTAGAAACCTCCATATTATTTTTAAAGGCCTATCCATCGATACCCCACACGAATATAAGCGTTGAAATTTTTTTTTTCATCCACCGGTTACATGTATGGAGTGCCCCCCCTAATTTAATATTTTTTTGTAATTTCACATCACTTTTATGTAGCGGTTCATAGAATACACCTTCCTACCAAATTTCATAATTGTAGTGCTTATACTCTCCGAATGAATCGGCTGTGAGATATGGACGGACGGACGGACGGACGGACAGACATGACGAATCTATAAGGGTTCCGTTTTTGCCATTTTGGCTACGGAACCCTAAAAACGATGTAAAACCGCTCAAGTTCCATATTTTCTTAATTCATTTGTTTTCATAACGGCAGACACGGGAAAGCTACTTCCAAAATTGAAATCCAGTTTAGTTTCTGTTTCAATATGAACCTTATATAGCTTGAAATAGGCTTGATTTTACATCTACACGTTAGTTAGATACATCGTTGTGTGGGTAAATGGTCTATATAGAGCCTTTTTATAACCAAAAGCTTTCGGGAGTATTATTTATGGCGTAAACTTACGCCCACTTTATTTTAGGTTATAGAACGCGCCACTCTCGATTTTCATACTGAATTATTTATATAAGCCGAGTCTACATTACATTATTTATTGTACTGTAATAGAGATGCGCCAAATACGGGTTATACAGGGTGTACCAAAACTAGTGAGAATCTTTTAAGGGCATATTCGGTATCGTGTTCTGATTAGGAAAAAGTAGAAGAAAAATTTTTTTGACCCAAATTTTTTTTCTATGGGATAGGTCGTCCAAGTCAGCCAACTGACCAAACAAAGGCCAAAAATTTATTGCGTCAAAAAAAATTACTTCTACTGTTTCCTAATCAGAACACGATACCGAATATGCCCTTAAGAGGCCTTATAAGTTTTAAAATGTTTTGATTCCAAATTGTGACAAAAGTATTGACGATACCAATAAGGTTGTTACAGGCTACGATAATTTTATTAAACTTTTAGATAGTAACATAGATATTTTTTGATTTTATTGTGTGTAGTAGAATTTAAGCGGAAAAAACGAGTTTTTAGCTTGAAAACGGTCGATTTGGAGTGATGTTTGAAACGATATTTCTTAATGAAAAATCCAAAAGATACATTTAAGAGTAAGGTCGCAATAGTCCTGTTCTAGATAGTAACATTGAGAAAATGTCAAGATGCGTGCCAATTCAAACAGAAAATGACCTAAATAGATGAGTGTTTTTTAACTGATAAGGACCCTTAAACGGATCCTGACTAGTTTTGTTACATCCTGTATGAAGGACGGACATTTTGGACAACTTTCCCGAAGCCGAAACAAAGTTCAAAGTAAAGCCTCCAGTAACTGTTCTAAAATGTAAATATTCAATGTTTTTCAGCTCAGGAAAATCCTCTGAAACTAGTGTAAGTTTTTGACAAATGTAAAAATGAAGTGGCGAAGTTACGGATAGATAATGACAATTCAAGAGTCGAGGATCCACTATCTTCACTACATAGTATAAAACAAAGTCGCTTTCTCTGTCCCTATATCCCTATGTATGCTTAAATGTTTAAAACTGCGCAACGGATTTTGATGCGGTTTTTTTTAATAGAGTGACTCAAGGGGAAGGTTTATATGTATTATTATGCATCAGCATTGCACCTGTGCGAAGCCGGGGCGGGTCGCTAGTAGGTTATATGAGGACGAACATTTGGGTCAAGCTTTCCCGAAGCCGAAATAAGGTTCAAAGTAAAGCCTCCAGTAACAGTTCTAATGTAAATATTCAATGTTTTTCAGCTCAGGAAAATCCTCTGAAACTAGTGTAAGTTTTTGACAAATGTAAAAATGAAGAGGCGAAGTTACGGGTAGATAATGACAACTCAAGAGTCGAGGACCCACTATCTTTATTCGATAAAAGTATATGGATTTTATAGTAAAGTTTGGTATGCAAAGAATGCGTAATGCGCAATAGAAATCGTCGTGATTTATTTAATATTATTTCCTTGCATTCTTTAGTTTTCGAAAAAAACACTTCTTAACTCTGACATGCATATACATCCTGGAGTTATGTTTGTTTGTTAGAAATCAACCAGAACAGTTTCCAAAGAGATCTTGTAAATTTAATGTACGATCTCAATATAAATATGATCTTAAACTTCCCGAGATCAATAACTCATTATTTAAAAAAAGTACTTTAATATCAGCCATTCGTGTATTTAATCATCTTCCCGCTGATATAAAAAGTATAAATGATAACTCTTTTAAACGAACACTAAAAAAATGGCTAATAGATAAAGCCTATTATAACTTAAACGAATTTTATGTTAGTGAATTGTGAATTATTTGTAAGATCATTAAACACTGTATGCCCGCAAGGGTAACTGTTGAAACATGTACTAAAACATCTTCACCGTCTATGTACTTACACAGTTTATACAATAAAGTTTTCTATTCTATTCTATTCTATTCTAGTTCTAGGAACTAGTACAAAGGAAAATATTATTAAATTTCTATCAGATGTGTATCAGCTGTGGACAGCTGTGTTATAAACGTGTGACCTCACTACACAAATGACTTAATGCCAAATGGCATTCTATACCAGTCAATCACATCTGCTTTCTTATTTGCGACACCAACGTAAATGAAGTTTGTAAAGAGTCACTGCTAAAACTAAAATCAAGAATAAACTCAGTAACAGCCAGTATGCAAAAAGTTCTAGTGAGGTCGCGAACTGTTTCAATTTCCAATCACTCGTGGCGCACATATTTGGTCCATCACAGTCTTTTATGGTAAACACGCGCGGCGACTGGCAGGATCGCCGTGTAGGGATCGGTGTATTTATAATAAAATACGATTGATGATTACATGTTTGAAATGAAATGAAATGAAATCATTTATTCTTCAATTTAGACATGTTACATGCACTTATGAATGTCAAAAAACTACCACCGGTTCATAAAATAAACCTCTGCCTCGAGAAGGACCGGCGTAAGAAACTCGGCGAGGTGTCCTTTTTTCAAAACAATATACTATGTATATAAAATAACAGTAAAAATAGTACAAAATTCAGATGCTACCTACAGTATAAACATACATACATATTTTTTAATACTAAGGACAAAATATTTCTGTGTTAGATTACTTGTGCGGGACGCTATCACTGCCAAACATCCCTATCCATGATGTAATCGTTTATCTTATAATATGCTTTTGAAATAAGTGTCTGTTTCACAACAGATTTAAATTTAGAATCCGTAAGTTCAGTAATGTGTCTTGGAATTTTATTGTAGAATTTTATTCAATTTCCCAAGAACGACTTTTTCGCCTTCACTAGTCTATAAAAAGTTATTTTTTATACGAAGTGAAGAAGTTTACTCGTCAAACTCTTCTTACAGACTAACTCATTATAGCATGATACATGACTTATATCTAGACATACACCACACAGATATAAAATTACAAGGAGACGCATGATAAGGAAAAAATTTAAACGAAATACCTGAATGCGATTTCTTCCTACTTTCACGTGCGCATAATTGATTCGTGTCCGAGTACCTGCAATGAAAAATATTATTCAGAATACCCTCGACTGTAATCAAATACCTTAAAATTAAAGAACGAGAAACCGACAATAATACTTGACGTTTTCATTCGCTAAGCATCCTCGTGACGTAAAAATGAGTTTTTCTTTTGAATAATATTTAATCTTTCCCTCATACTTTGCTCGTGATACAATAAGAATATTACTTTGTAAACTTTTCTCAACTGTGATTAAGTACCTACCTGAATAAACGCAATTATGTTTGTCAGTGTTGCCAGACGGTTACATTTCTTACATTTTTCGTAACTTTTGACCGGCTCGCGTAACATGTAAGTAACTTCTGTTGTAAAGGATTTTTTTGTAACTTTTGAGAATAATTTAAAAAGAAAGGGCAATTGTATCTAACCGGGACCAAGCGAGACAATTTATAGGCTTTCATACAGAATAGGTGACAAAAGAACCTACATGGTACGCCTCAGTCTGTCCGTCTGCTGCAACTATGTATGACATTCGAGATACCGCCCATCAGACTGGCGTAATTATGTCGCCGAACTCGCCGAATTATAGTTGTATGTGGCTACTCATTTCTTAAAATCGAAAGTTACGAAAATAATTATGAAAAATATAAAAAAAGTAACTTTTGCATCAAAAATGTAACTTTTTAAGGAAAGAAACGTAATTTTCGTCCTAAGGGCCCTGGCAACACTGATGTTTGTATCGTACTAAGATTTTTAGGGTTCCGTACCCGAAGGGTCTAAATGGAACCCTATTATTGTCATTCACGCGTCCGTCCGTCATCTATCACATGAACATGGCTTTACAGCCAAACAGTCGGAGCTACAGTCTTCAATCTTGGTAATAATCTTTATTATTACGTATATTTTACCAACAAATACCAAAGTATTGATAAACTTGACGACCGCTTTAGCCTAGTTGGTAGTAACCCTGCCTTCGAAGCTGGAGGCCCCGGGTTCGAATCCCGGTCAGGGCATGTATTTGTGTGATGAACACGAATATTTGTTCTTGAGTCTTGGATGGAGTCTTGCTTCGTTGGTCCCATACAAACTTTTGGTCGTCTATAAAAGCTGCTTTGAATTGCACCATAAGCCGTTGTCTCCCGGCAAAAAAAATCCCGAGGGACTACAGTATGGGGTTCTTCAAGAAAGGAGTGTATAAATTTTTAAAGGGTCGGCAACGCGCATGTGACACCCCAAGGAGTTGCAAGCGACCATAGGCTACGGTCGCTTACGGTTCGTAAGGCAGTGGGCAGGGATTGGGGGAGAAGAGCTGAAGACCGAGCTCAGTGGCGTGCCATGGGAGAGGCCTATGTCCAGCAGTGGACTGACACAGGCTGATGATGATGATGATGATAGGCTACGGTGACCGCTTACCATCAAGCGGGCCGTACGCTTATTTGCCACAGACGTGGTATTAAAAAATAATAATAAATAAACAGTAGCATTCTTTTGTTATGATCCCTGGGATCCCAGGTACCGGTAAACGATTATGGCTGCCTTCTGTAAGGTTGAGCGAGTTGAGATATTTCCCCAGTTGAGCTTCAAATATCTACCCTTCATTACAGCACTAGAACATAGAATATTTACTGCCAAGAACTGTAATTTTCTTCAAGTGACCAATAATTATTTTATGTCACACCTGGCCATAAAGTGGCAATTACCGCACGCTCCGCGCGCGGAAAATCCCACTTCCTGGCCAGGGGGTGACATAAAATTTTGTACTTACCTCGGGCGGTAATTAAGAAAGCCTCAGATCGCATAATTATCGACCTTGCCTTCGGCTCGGGCGTCAAATACCTGCGATCTGAGACATTCTTTGTTTTACCGCCATCGGTAAGTAATGTACTATTGGGCCATTATACTTTTTCATGTACATAATCTTCAGACACTTTTTCTTTCAATGCAGATTTTGCAATACTTGGCCCTCATTTCATATTTTTGTATTGTTGTTTAGAAAGAGGTTTAATTGCAGTATCACTTCCGATAGTCTTGGTAATTTACGAACCACAGCTAATATCCATAAATCGAGTAACTCAGTGGTCCTTAGATGTCTCACCATTTGCATGAAAAAATGGTTTTTACCACTGTGTTACCCACCTTCTACAGAAATATGTTAATATTTAAGTATTTTTACCTATAAACTCCTTTTATTAGGTTCAGTTACTATTTCGAAATCCTATTTTTGTACAATAATTCAATACATATCATAGATTTTTTTGGTAATAGAAAACTGGTCATGAAAAAGTAGAATGACCCTATTACCATTTTACAGTTCAGGCTGACATAAAAACCATTAAGAAAATACTTATCCGATATGCAAATTGTTAGGTCAAGGTAAATTGTGCTGATAATGGGCAGTTTCGATTAACCGGACTGTAATCGTGGCTATTGCTTTATTGTCGAGGTGTAAGGTCATTTGTGAAGGCTAGGGAATTTACTAAGGAATCACACGCGACAAGAAATTATGGGGGGTAATATAGGCAATATAGGCACTGCAGCCGACTGGTATACAGGGCGTCCCACGGCTATGGCACATGGAGGGAAAGTACCTTAAATATTGTAGATGGAGCATTTTACTGAATGAAGACATTATTTGAATTTAAAAAACATTGTAAATTGCATTCACAGATATTTAAATATTTTTATGATTGAACCGGGAATCGAACCTGTTACACGTGATAAATTGATTAATTTTGTATTAAAAATGTTAAAATTCAAAAAAAAATCTTTCACTTTTTCCTAATCAGAACATGATACCGAATATACCCTTAAAAGGATCGCGACTATTTTTGTTACACCCTTTACAAGTAAATATACTGAAGTGGCGTTGTATTCAAAATGATGTTACTCTATCGACATATTGACATTTTTTCTTGTGAAAGCACACATCGTTATTTATCATTCAGATTTACTTAAGTAGGTAAAGTATTATCATTGTAATAAGCATATTTTGGGAGAAAATAACTGACTGTCGAGTTTCTTTCGGCGTTTCTTCTCGGCAGTGGTCTTTTATTAAACGCTAGTAGTATAATTGGGACTTGTAATAGTGTCATTGCGGTCTACTGGCAGAATAAAGTTAATTTATATATAGAGAATTATATTAGCAACGCTTGCGTCAACTCGCGCCTAACCTCGTGTCAACAAAATGTCAAATCAATACGAATACCTAGTTAAATAGGCTTCCAGAAATGGAACTTTGAAAGCGAATTAAGGGAATTGCAGAATTCAGACCGTCGGAAGCGGAACACAAGCCAACGTGTTTACAATGTTCGGAAACGTTATAATGTTTGATTTGCCAGTTGAATTAAGATGCATCGTTTAAAAATAGCATGTACAGTACAGCATTAAGAACCAATTTTCTTTTACACTGCGGTGGCACACGACCATACGGCCTGCCCGATGGTACAGACAAGGGCACCAGTATGTATATATATTTTCAACTTATTCCATTGAAATAACGACTAAAAATTTATACATATTTATGCCTTCGCCTGTACGAAGACACGTTCGCTTGCTGCCCATATAGTGCATGAGCACCGGGCCCCCACAGTCCAAGCGTTCAACCCCAAACGGCACAAATATTGAAGCTTCAAATATTACACTCGTTATTTTGCTACAGAAATCACATCATGGGTTAACAGGTATGTCAACTAAATAAAATTAAGCCTACCCTAACTAATAAACTAATCTCACTGGAGCGCAAACTCTTAGAGTACCTATTCCAGTGTTCCAAACCACACGCGTGGTCGTGCCGGAGGTTTTCCCCAGGTTACTCTCCAACCGAGCACTCCTATCGCTTTACTAGGCCCGGCCTATAAAGTCCACAGTCAGGTTCAAAAAAAAGCAAGGAACGAATGTTGTATATTGATGTTGGGTTATGTTGATTGGGACGATATGTTAAGTAAAAGATGTGACCAACGCGGTTTAGTACCTTTATTGTTTTGACGACCGGTTTAGCCTAGTGGGTAGTGCACCTGCCTGTGAAGCTGACGGTCCTGGGTTCGAATCCCTGTCAGGGCAAATATTTGTGTGATGAGCATGAATATTTGTTCCTGAGTCTTGGATGTTTTCTATGTATTTAAGTATTTATATCTATTAAATATATCGTCGTCTAGTACCCATAACACAAGCCTTCTTGAGCTTACTGTGGGACTAGTTCGATTTGTGTAAGGTTGTCCACTAATATTTATTTATTTATTAATTAATTTTTTTATTGTAAAATAACAAAGTAATAAAATGTGTTAGGTAAACGATATGATGACGTACGCTCGTGTATCGTAAGCTTAATATTAAAATATCGAGTGTGACCGTACGCTGTACATCAAAAAAAAAACACTGATTTGCACAGCTAAAATATTAATTGGACATCAAAATCCCGTTGTCATGTAGTTAGTATTTTGAGGTGTGGAAAAAAGCAGGTTTGAGTTTTTTTTATATGCCTTTAAATACTAGCCATTTAATTAGGGATCATCGATATACGTTAGAAACTCTAAAATTTATGTAAAGCATGAAACTTACGTGCCGTTCAGAACAGATGGTTGTTTAAAATTGGGTCGACCGAAGTTGGCACAATACTCAGTGGGCAGTGCCGAGTTATTGAGTAAAAACAATAGCGGCACAGGGTTGCCTCCCTGCAGGTAATTTATATAGAACTAGAAGTGTGCTATAGACCGAGGAACATGTGGTTTACAGTGAGCCAAAAAGTGGCCTACCAGTTTTCAACTTTATCAATTATATATTAAGGTTCAAAAGTGATACCTAAACCACTTGTTTGGCTGAATATTACATAGCATGTAAGTAACATGATATTGAATTAATTGTAGAAAATGAAAAATACATCAATAAAGGCATATTCCGTTGCCGTTGTATTTTGAAAACTGCTGAAAATAAACGTTAGGGAAATAAAACGATTTCGCTGCAAAATATTTCAAACTACAAAATCAAATGACATAAACATTTCATTTGTATAGTGTACTGCTAGGTCCCGAGATACAGGCTCAGCCTAGTTCGGGATCTGCCGGATATTCTCATGTTTTTAGATATATGCGTTTTTTGTATGGTTTCAAATAAATAAATAAATAAAAATAAAAACTTAAAATCACTACATAATATAAAACAAAGTCGCTTTCTCTGTCCCTATATCCCCATGTATGCTTAAATCTTTAAAACTACGCAACGGATTTTGCTGCGGTTTTTTTAAATAGATAGAGTGATTGAAGAGGAAGGTTTATATGTACAATAACATCCATTAAATAGTGCACCCGTGCGAAGCCGGGGCGAGTCGCTAGTTAACTTATAAATAAACTTTAAAATACACTTAAATAAAAATAAATAAAATAAAAACCATTTGTTTCGGACCACAACAAATCCATATGGGGTTACATAGGTATACAATATTAATATAACTATGTTAGATTACATCTCGTAAGTTACTACGGAGAATATTTTTTGAAAACTTTTAATTTTAAAGTCAGCGAGTTTAAGAAAAAGTAATCAATTGGTACGAGTATATGTGAACATTCACGTATTGCTTTATAATATTTTATCTACGGCCATACAGTAAATCCTCTTTTATGTGATCAAAAAGTGTAGGTAAGGACCAACTTTACAATATCGCGCCGGTCCGGGGCGGAGATGGCCATAACAGCATCAAAAACGGTATCGTTATGGCCATCTCCGCCCAGTACGATACAGGCTCGTGCTCAAAAAGACTTCAACGAGCTCACGAACTCGAACTCCTGCACTTTCAACGCAATGGTGCCTCAACATATGAGAGAGGATTTAATGTATGGATGTAGATAAAGTAGTGTATACAACTGTACATAATTAAGCCTTAAAACACTCGTGTGATTCTATTATGAAACGAGCGCCAGCGAGAGTATAAGAAAACCACACTCGAATTTTAAGACCTCTCATTATGTATCAGTTTCATAAACTACTATTGTGACGCAAATAAGAAAATGCAGTTTCATGTTTTTTTTTACCGTAGCCGGCACCTTACAATGACACTGCTTTTGTGTATCAAAATCTCGTTGAATACTTTGTTCTTATAAAACAAAAACATAAAGAAAGAAAGAAAGAAAGAAAGAAAGAAAGAAAAACAATTTATTCAATAAAGCACACACAACCGGTCATAATAAATAGGTGTAAGATAATACACAGTGAGTGAAGGTGCACAATGAGTCCAGCAATGTGTGCCATAGAGAAAAGGCTGAGACTCAGCATGTGTTGCTATTTGCCGTGCAAACTGCAACGCTGTTATTCTGCCACAGCCTATGAGTCTAATTCGCAGTCTAGTCCATTAGAATAATACAAAAAAAGAGAAAAATATATATGAGTCTTGTAGTTAATTATTATTTCTCATACCTACTTGCTTGCATAACTATTTAATTTAAACTTTTCCGTTATCGTCATCCCTGAGGTTGATATTCAATTTTGCATTTCTGCGATACACGACAGCTATTAGACAAACAATACGATGCACCGCTACGCCCGCTCACGTCGCATTGTGAGCGTGTAGCTCGTAAATATTGAATTTTACGACATATTGCTGATGAGTATTCAATGAGTGAATTCATGTGCCCATTCATTTGACAAACTGAATCCCAATAAGTGCCTTTACCATGAAATTACGATGCCGAAATTACGTAGAACCCGCAGCTAACAACTATTACGGTAAAAGAACTCGAAGTTACTTAACACCACGCATTCTCAATACCATCTTTCCAGAACATGATTGTAGTAGCAAACACGTCTTCAAAACTAAATTGATAAAATTGCTAATAGATACCCTCTAAATACATATTTTATTTTAGGTTTTAAGGTAGATAGGTACATTAATTTGTTAAGAGCATGAGTGCATTACTCGCCAATAAACGTTGTGTTTGGCGAACGGATGTTAATGTAAAACTGTATCTAACTTTTTTTTGGTAAATAAATTTAAAAAAAAATGAGAACACATGACCGTACTCACTAGCCTCTTGCGGTTGCACAATAAAACTAAGAATCAGCATACTAAGGGTGGGTTGGACCACATCGTCTGTAATCGTAAGCGGTGTTCGTTAAAATCTGATGTATGGTAAGTTTGACAAGTTTCTATGGGATGACAGCTGCCGGCGCCATATTTATGTATCAGTTGCATAAACTACTATTGTGACACAAATAAGAAAATACAGTTTCATGTTTTTTTTTTACCGTAGCCGGCACCTTACAATGACACCGCTTTTGTGTATCAAAATCTCGTTGAATACTTTGTTCTTATACAACAAAAACATAAAGAAAGAAAGAAAGAAAGAAAAACCATTTATTCAATAAAGCACACACAACCGGTCATAATAAATAGGTGTAAGATAATACACAGTGAGTGAAGGTGCACAATGAGTCCAGCAATGTGTGCCATAGAGAAAAGGCTGAGACTCAGCATGTGTTGCTATTTGCCGTGCAAACTGCAACGCTGTTATTCTGCCACAGCCTATGAGTCTAATTCGCAGTCTAGTCCATTAGAATAATACAAAAAAAGAGAAAAATATATATGAGTCTTGTAGTTAATTATTATTTCTCATACCTACTTGCTTGCATAACTATTTAATTTAAACTTTTCCGTTATCGTCATCCCTGAGGTTGATATTCAATTTTGCATTTCTGCGATACACGACAGCTATTAGACAAACAATACGATGCACCGCTACGCCCGCTCACGTCGCATTGTGAGCGTGTAGCTCGTAAATATTGAATTTTACGACATATTGCTGATGAGTATTCAATGAGTGAATTCATGTGCCCATTCATTTGACAAACTGAATCCCAATAAGTGCCTTTACCATGAAATTACGATGCCGAAATTACGTAGAACCCGCAGCTAACAACTATTACGGTAAAAGAACTCGAAGTTACTTAACACCACGCATTCTCAATACCATCTTTCCAGAACATGATTGTAGTAGCAAACACGTCTTCAAAACTAAATTGATAAAATTGCTAATAGATACCCTCTAAATACATATTTTATTTTAGGTTTTAAGGTAGATAGGTACATTAATTTGTTAAGAGCATGAGTGCATTACTCGCCAATAAACGTTGTGTTTGGCGAACGGATGTTAATGTAAAACTGTATCTAACTTTTTTTTGGTAAATAAATTTAAAAAAAAATGAGAACACATGACCGTACTCACTAGCCTCTTGCGGTTGCACAATAAAACTAAGAATCAGCATACTAAGGGTGGGTTGGACCACATCGTCTGTAATCGTAAGCGGTGTTCGTTAAAATCTGATGTATGGTAAGTTTGACAAGTTTGTATGGGATGACAGCTGCCGGCGCCATATTTATGTATCAGTTGCATAAACTACTATTGTGACACAAATAAGAAAATACAGTTTCATGTTTTTTTTTTACCGTAGCCGGCACCTTACAATGACACCGCTTTTGTGTATCAAAATCTCGTTGAATACTTTGTTCTTATACAACAAAAACATAAAGAAAGAAAGAAAGAAAGAAAAACCATTTATTCAATAAAGCACACACAACCGGTCATAATAAATAGGTGTAAGATAATACACAGTGAGTGAAGGTGCACAATGAGTCCAGCAATGTGTGCCATAGAGAAAAGGCTGAGACTCAGCATGTGTTGCTATTTGCCGTGCAAACTGCAACGCTGTTATTCTGCCACAGCCTATGAGTCTAATTCGCAGTCTAGTCCATTAGAATAATACAAAAAAAGAGAAAAATATATATGAGTCTTGTAGTTAATTATTATTTCTCATACCTACTTGCTTGCATAACTATTTAATTTAAACTTTTCCGTTATCGTCATCCCTGAGGTTGATATTCAATTTTGCATTTCTGCGATACACGACAGCTATTAGACAAACAATACGATGCACCGCTACGCCCGCTCACGTCGCATTGTGAGCGTGTAGCTCGTAAATATTGAATTTTACGACATATTGCTGATGAGTATTCAATGAGTGAATTCATGTGCCCATTCATTTGACAAACTGAATCCCAATAAGTGCCTTTACCATGAAATTACGATGCCGAAATTACGTAGAACCCGCAGCTAACAACTATTACGGCAAAAGAACTCGAAGTTACTTAACACCACGCATTTTCAATACCATCTTTCCAGAACATGATTGTAGTAGCAACACATCTTCAAAACTAAATTGAAAAAATTGCTAATGGATACCCTCTAAATACATATTTTGTTTTAGGTTTTAAGGTAGATAGGTACATTAATTTGTTAAGAGCATGAGTGCATTACTCGCCAATAAACGTTGTGTTTGGCGAACGGATGTTAATGTAAAACTGTATCTAACTTTTTTTTGGTAAATAAATTAAAAAAAAAAATTAGAACACATGACCGTACTCACTAGCCTCTGGCGGTTGCACAATAAAACTAAGAATCAGCATACTAAGGGTGGGTTGCACCACATCGTCTGTAATCGTAATGATATTGAAGGGATCGGATTTTGATGCCGTTTTTTTTTAATAGATAGAGTGACTCAAGGGGAAGGTTTGTATGTATAATACATGCATCAGCATTGCACCCGTGCGAAGCCGGGGCGGGTCGCTAGTAAAAAATAAATCTAAAAACATAACAGTTATTCAATGGCAAACTGAGAAGGCAAGGAAATAGAAACGGTAGCGAGGAACCTATTTCCGGTCAGTAGATACGTTGTTTGTTCAGTTCGCGTCACAGCGATATTGCCGATACACTTGTTTTACAACTAGCTTTTGCCCGCGACTGTCCGCGAAACTTCCACTCCCTATTTAATCCTTTTGATGGATGTTTTTCGATATAATAACTAATAAGTATTGCATATGTTAATCCGAGCTATAAACTCAATTTACCTACCTAGATAATATGTAAGTATTAAATGTTTTAAGTACAATAGATTAGCTTATATCAGTAGAATACTCAAGCGAATGTTTTCCATAACTAGCTATTACACATATATTCTTGAGCTGTGAAGTAGGTGCGGGCTGAAAAACAGCGCTGTCCAGCCGTCCAGGGTCGCAGCATATGCTGAGCCCGAGCCTATTGTCGCTATTACTTTTAATTTATTTTAATGTACCTACGTCTATTATTAATTTCTGTTTCTGTTATTTGTTGCTTTTATTTTGTGTAACTTCTTGCTGGCGACAATAAATCTCTTCTTATTTTAGTTATTTTATATAATTTATACCAAATTCCATGATAATCAACTCAGCCGTTTTTGTGTTATAGAATAACAAACGTCCAAACATCCAAACTTTCGCATTTAATACACGATTTGAGGGGCTACTCGAAATCCGAACTTCGTATCATGCCGTCCCTTTCACTCATACAGTGCATAACATGAGAGTGAAAGGGATGGCACGGTACGAAGTTTGGATTTCTAAGAAAAATAAATCAAATATTTATCCTCCAAATAAGCCACAAAGGCACTTTTACATGTCCGAATATTAATTTACAATTTAAGAAAGTCTGACTATAATAAGTAATACGTTTTTCATGTCAAAATATTAATTTACAGTTCAAGAAGGAATAATAATTTCGAGTTTACAATTATAACAAAATTAATGTCATACAGTGAAGATAAACTTGCAAAGTTATCTATTACAAATATTACAACATCAGTAAAGTTAGAGATGTATAAGGTCTCAAGATTAAACAAGGAGTATAATGCAATTAATATAATATCCCAGAGATGTATGTACATCTAAATGTGGTCTCTGAGCGTCAAAATTAACATTCGGAGTAGGCCCTCTGTGTAGACGCCGGTGCCGCTGATGATGGAACTCGACGACTCAAATAAAACTTCGATGTAAAGTTGACTATATAATTTAAATAGGTGCTGATTTACAAAATAGCTTGGCCAAAAGAGGTATGTGCAGAAGTGTATGTATGTGAGAACAAAGAATAGGTAATGACGAGCAAGATTTGATAATTGAGTTAACGTATGTTACAATAGTAGGGATAAAGCGTATATGAAGCGTTGCTATTGGTGGCTTTAGTGATCCTGGCTACGAAGCTGAGGGTTCTGGGTTCGAATTCCGATCAGGACAAATATTTGTGTGATATACATGAAAATCTGACCTAACGCAGAGAGGGAAAGAACTTGTATGTTTTTTTTTTAACCTAACTGTGGCTTTACAGGCCGGGCCCAATAAAGCGATAGGAGTGTGCGGTTGGAGAGTAGCCTGGGGAAAATCCAGGGGAAGCCTCCGACACGATCACGCGTGTGGTTTGGAGCACTGGAATACTCTAAGAGTTTGCGCTCGAGTGAGATTGGTTGAGCGGTTTCAACCGAATCTGAGGTGTGAGTGGAGTGGAATCGAGCTACTGGGAGTATTGCCACTGGTTCACAGAACCTAGCTTAGCTGAGAAGGTATGCTTCCTCCCGATGCTCCTCCTTAACGTAATTCGGAACGATAAAACGTCACACGTCATTAAAAGTAAAATCAGAACAGATAACACTAAATTAAGTATGAGTTATGAACACCAAAAAGGATACCACTCAGCATATGCCAATGTATTTACAAGACGCGCATAAATAAATAAATATTTGTGGACAATCTTACACAAATCAACCTAAGCAAAGCTTGTACTATGAGTACTAGGCGACGATATACATACTTATATAGATAAAATATATACTTAAATACATAGAAAACATCCAAGACTCATGAACAAATATTCGTGTTCATCACACAAATAAATTCCCTGACCGGGATTCGAACCCGGGACCTCCAGCTTCGAAGGCAGGGTCACTACCAACTAGGCTAAAGCGGTCGTCAGCATGATGGCTTAATTTGTGTAAATATTTGAGAATTCGCGGCTTGGCCTGGTACAATTGACTAGCACCATGATTGATTAGTCGTGTTCACGCGGATATCGAATTGTCCGGGTTGGGGAGCATAAGTCGCTCGCGCACCGAGGCCCCCGGGGGGTTCCTGCGACAGGTATCTGCCAATAATTGTTCCAGGGCCGGCGTTGGTACCAACTGCTGGGCCCTGCTCCGAAGAAAGAAGTCCAGCGTATTTGTAAGTGCTAGTTTTAAGTTTAGCGAACCGAAACGCACCAGTTGTTTTGGATAAGGCCATTTGTGACCCGTGGCGTTCGAGTTGTCCTGGAGCGAACAGAATACAGAATACAGAATTTATTGGTAAAAAATAAGCATTTTTTACAGGTCAGCTATGAGATTTTTAAACATGCAGCATATTACAATTATAAATATTAATATAAATGACAGGATGTTATCTAGGTGCTTATTGACGCTACTACGTCAATGACACTTTGTCATATTTGTAAACTCATCAATTGAACAGGCTTTCTCAGTGAGGAACAATGTGAGTTTGTTTTTAAATAATGTGTCACTTTTTGAGTCCTTTATAACAGCTGGTACTGAGTTGTAAATAGCCGGTCCCATGATGCTGAGCGACCGCCTTGATTTGGTGAGCCGGCGTCTTGGTGCTAGTAGCAGTGGTCGCCCACGGGTGGGACGATCGGAATTTGATGCGGTGGTCTCATACACGTGAATGTTTTTTCTAACGTACTTACAAGCCGTCAGCACATATATACAGGGTAACGTTAAAATTTTATGTTTTATAAATAACATTATAGGATTAGACAGGTTAAATATCTAATGACACTTTGAAAACCTAGTGGTACTAGCCGAGGTTCAAACCGACCCCCGATTGAAAGTAACGTGCTTTACTGCTGGACTAGTCTTAATATATTTGTTATCTATCTTCGTATTAAAAACGTTTTTATTTTCTAAGAAATATACGTAAATCTAAAACAGTACACAATTCCGCCGTAACATTATCATTTTATTACCATGTTTTTGCGGTTTCAACTTTGTTTTTCTCTGCATTTTTCCTTGTGTGGGTCGGAAAGCGGGACTTTTTAGGTTTATTTTGACAGAGACTAATTACTGAGCTTACTTATAACAGTTGATTCACTTAAAAAAGCCTAGTCTTGAGATTTTTTGTATTGGTGTGTAGTCGAATTTAGGTAAGCGAAAAAAACAGTTTTTAGCTGAAATTATTTATTTATTAATTTATTTATTGTTATAAAATCCACAGCACAACTTACAGCATTTTTAGAAAAGGTTACATCTTACTTTTTCATTGGCCAATTACGGATTTACATTTTGTTTGCTAAACAATTACAAAGAAAACCAATCATTACGGTCAGACGTATTCCGACTTGAAAAACAGAAACTAAAGTTAGTGAAATGACATCCAGTAACAATGTTAAGAATCAATAATAGGACATTATATAATCTTTACATTATACAATTATGGACATTATACAATTATGTTGATTTGGCGTTGTTTCAAACGATATTTGTTACGAAAAATAAAAAATACGACAAAGTCTTTGATATTGGTTAAGCGCCAGTCTGTTTGGGTCATACACGGATTTAGGTTCTCGTCTTTTCTGTGGATATACCAAAAGTTAAGGGCTATAAAGCTTAATTTTGGATCGGACCAGTAACCCGCATAAACAGTGTCTCCGTTTCTATAAATCCCTGTAATAAAAACATAGCTAACATGCACATAAGCCGTTATCTATTGACGACAGGAGGGACGACATTTTTTTTACAACTATAAGTATGACCCGTTTAGAATAGTTACAAAGTGAAAATATCAAGATACATATCAATTAACACAGAAAATAAGCCTATATTGTTGAGCAGTTCAACCGATAAGGACCCCTAAACATTTTAATAATTATTGTCACCGAAACCCGGCCAATGCGATGTTATCTAACCTGAACTACGATATTTATATCTACAGTAACACAATGTACAAACATGAGATTAATTAAGGGTCCTTATCAGTTAAAAAACGCACATCTATTTACGCCATTTTCTGTTTGAATTGAAACGTATCTTGACATTTTCTCAATGTTACTATCTAAAACAGGACTATTGCGACCGTATATCATAAACTTCAAATGTATTTTTTGTATTTTTCATTAAGAAATATTGTTTCAAACATCACTCCAAATCGACCATTTTCAAGCTAAAATCTTGTTTTTTCCGCTTAAATTCTACTACACACAATAAAATCAAAAATTGGCTATGTTACTATCTAAAACATTAATTAAATCATAGTATCCTTTAATAACTTCATTGGTATTATCAATACTTTTGTCATCGCGCACAGAGGGTTCCGTACACAGATGTGTACCGGTTCCAACCCTATTAAATCACAACACCTATAAAAACCTCAACAACATGCTGTAGCAATTGAACGACATGGGTACAACCCAATCTATAGGCAAATTTTGTTACAATTTGGGCTACTGAATAACTTAATATGTATGGTGTTTTTTTAAGGATAATTCTTTATTACGTGAACCGGTTTCAATTTTTTTTATTTGAAAGAAGGTACTTTCAATTTTTTCCTTTTTTTTTCATAAATCGAAAATGACTCACTTAAAAAAAATAGTTTCAGAATGTGCAACTTAAGCCCCTTCATATGACACCCCACTTGACATATTCAGCAGACTTTCAAAATCTTGAACCACCTACTATCTGTCATTTTTCACAGAAAATAATTAAAAAAATATTCTATTTTTTTTTATAAAACGCAATCTATGCATCTAGGTTAGTTACGCTTCTTTATAACTGTTTCAAATTTCAAATCGATAGCATAAGTAGTTTTTGAGATATTTAACCATATGACAGACAGACAAAGTGAAACCATAAAGGTTCCTTTTTACCATATTGGTCGAAACCCTAAAAACGAGAAATATTGCGTTTTCGGCCTTCTCCTTAAAAATCCTGAACATACTGTGTTCACGATCATTACAATTCACAATGAGATATCTAACAACAACACACACGATGGGTTTTGCTACAAAAAAACCTATTTCGCTCCTCGAGTGCTTTAATTTAGTTAGGTTAGGTAACTGTTTTAATATTTTTACTGTGTCCACAGCCGTAAAACGGAATATAATGGCCATGTGGGATTTTAAACTATAAAGTTTATTACAAGTTATAGCTAATCCAGTAATAGCAATTGGTAATAGCTAGGTTACTTTTATGGCCTGAATTTCCACGATAGCTATTATCTAGAATGGGATCATTTCCGAATTAAACCCTGTAGAGAACATTATAAAACTCTATCTTTAAATTGTCATTTTTATGATTATGTAACAAATGTGGGTACTTACAAGCAATTGAGAGTAAATAGTACATTACTTACCAAGGGCGGTAAAACAAAGAATGCCTCAGATCGCAGGTATTTGACTCCCGAGCCGAAGGCAAGGGCGATAATTATGTGATCTGAGGCTTTCTTAATTACCGCCCGAGGTAGTACAAAATTTTATGTCACCCCCTGGCCAGGAAGTGGGATTTTCCGCGCGCGGAGCGTGCGGTAATTGCCACTTTATGGCCAGGTGTGACATAAATTTTATTATTGACCGAGCGAGGCGAGCGAATTCCCGTTTGAACAAAAATCTTTCGTATGTCTGGCTTGCGGATGTCCCGATGTTCTCTTGGACTGGTCGCATTTCTCAACGGATCTTAGTATAATTTTCGGAGCAGGTTCGATAATTATATAATTCACTAGCAGCGCCCTGCGGTGTTACCCGCGGATAGAAGGGCTAATATAGCCTATGTCCTATTCTGATGTCTAAGCTACAATACTGGAAAGTTTAATAGAGATCCGTTCAGTAGTTTTGAGATTAAGCGGAACGTACATCCATCCGCACAAACTTTCACATTTATAATATTATTAGGATATGGAAGTGGAGGCATGAGGATTGAATTTTTTTTTTCTTACAGGGTTACGTTAGGGTTCCAATTTAAGTTGAACCAGTACCTATAGATACCTTCCAGAGGACAACAGTAGGATCTCGATAAAACAGAAAATACGGCATGCTGATTCTGCCACGCAAATTCATGAAGTAGCCCAGCCCAATTGAAATGCAAACTAAATAACTATCAGGCAAGGTTCATTTTTCTATAACGCAAAATGTCGTGCATCGTGCATATCGCTCGTTTAATGACGGCACTGAATTTAAAGGCTTTAACAATCTATCGGTAGTATTTTATTATTTTATGGCCCGTAAACACAGTAACGGTGTCGGTAAAATTCTGAGTTACAAAAATCGGATAAAACGACCTGTGCCTTTACCATGAGTTTACATGACCGTACTCGCTAGCGACTGCGTAAAGTGAGTGGGCAACATGACTGTTAGAAGTTCTCAAGCCACCCGAAGGCCTCCAACTTGGTTTAATGACACCAGCCGGGATTAACGGCTTAACGTGTTTTCTAATGCGCGGGAGCGCTTAGTTAGTAACCACTCAAGGCGCTCACTCATCCAAGAACTGACCCCAGCCCACGTTGCTTAACCTCGCATACCGTACGCTGCACGCGGGCGCCGCTGGGCCACGAGCGCTCCAATCCACGGCTTTTAACCATGAGTTTGCATGACCGTACTCGCTATCGACTGCGTAAACGATTTAGTATGCCGATTCTTAGTTCTATTGCGTAACCGCCAGAGGCGCTGTACTTTTTCCCATACACATTTTTACGCTAGCGAGTACGATCATGTAAACTTATGATAAAGGCACTGAGGCCAAAACGTTTTTGGCGGAAATCGGGCGCTGTTTGCGAGAGGGCGTTCCGGGTCATTCCTGATGCTTTTTTTTTTTGAACCTGACTGTGGCTTTATAGGTCGGGCCCAATAAAGCGATAGGAGTGCGCGTTGGAGAGTAGCCTGGGGAAAATCCAGGGGAAAACCTCCGACACGGCCACGCGTGTGGTTTGGAACACTAGAATACTCTACGAGTTTGCGCTCCAGTGAGATTGGTTGAGCGGTTTCAACCGAATCTGAGGTGTGAGTGGAATCGAGGTACTGGGAGTTTTGTCGCCGGTTCACTAAACCTAGCCTAGCTGAGAAGAGTCCAGCAAGAAACTCAGCTAGGCCCGACCTGGGTCGGACTGACTACCCGGTGTGCGGCGGTACCGGGACGAATAGGGACTATATGTGTCACTGTTGTCGCGATCGCTCCTGATGCAAAGGTTGTCTATTGCGGTCCAACGCGGTAACGCGGCCAGGCCTTTTCACCCGGAATGACACGGGGTATTTGTGTAATTTGATGATGTGTAAGCTTATTATGAAAATATTGACCTCTTATTGTGTCTTAAAACGTATTCCAAATCACGAGTAAAAGAAAAAAACCGGCCAAGTGCGTGTCGGACCACGCACAATGAAGGGTTCTGTACCAACACCTGCTAGTCCACATTTAAAATCACTATCCAATACATTGAATCTAAAAAAGTTGTATCTTCATAGGGAACTCACAGCACTTACGACCTTTTGTTTGGGCAAGACAGTTTTTAAGAAAAAACTCAAAAACCGTAAAACCTATATTGTTCAAACCAAAAATCATTGAAAGTATTTACTAATGCACATCACCTCAATTTTTTTTCAAATTTTAAACTTTACAATTTGGAAATTAGAGGGGGGGGGGACACTTTCTATGACTTTGACAGCTAATATCTCACCAACGGTTGACTTAAATGGACAAGTTTTTCAGTAATCTCCATATCATTTTTAAAGGCCTATCCATCAATACCCCACACGACTATGTGCGTTAATTTTTTTTTTATCCACCGGTTACATGTATGGAATGCCGCCCCTATTTTAATATTTTTTGTAATTTCACATCACTTTTAAGTAGCGGTTCATAGAATACACCTACCTACTAAATTTCATAACTGTAGTGCTTATAGTCTCCGAGTAAATCGGCTGTGACATACGGACGGACGGACAGACATGAAGAATCTGTAAGGGTTCCATTTTTGCCATTTTGGCTACGGAACCCTAAAAAAGCACATTGCTACCAGTTTCTAAGTGAGCTTCAACTTTTAGTAAGTACAGGATATACTCTTTGACCTTTCGTAACAAAGAAATACGAAGTCCCTAAATGAGTGTAAGTAGGTTTAAAAATAACTGTTCCTTCTACCCTCCTAAATTCTAATTAATTTTGTTCCCTTATTGACCTTTTCATTCTTAATTTTACGTCGGAACCGCTCAAAGGGGCGGGAACAAAGATTAAATCTAAGAAGGTAATTAATTAACGGACCACAAAAGAGTCAGTAAAAGTTCATCATTAGAATGCTATAAATTGTCTGTATTTCAAATGAAATTGAACCCTAACATTCAAGATGTAAGTCTCAAATTATGTTCTTTTACACGTGACTTACTTAGACGAGCACATATCTCGTGAAAATGGCATTACAGTAAATTGCAACTAAAACTGAACCGTAACGAAATATGTTTACGTCTGAAAGTCATTTGTTTAGTAACTCCTGTACAGATCCATTCGTCAATACAACGGCACAAATCACAGTTATCTCTCAATCTAAACGGAATCTTAACGTCACATCATTAAGGTTCAATGTCGTGGAATTTAGAGCGAGACGTGAGTGCAATAGGTTGTGTAAATAGAAAGAAAGGGCCAATAACTCAAGTAAACAATAAACATGTCCCTTATTCTGTGACCGTTTGTATGTGGAGTAACGTTGTGTAACAAATCATTTACAGCTATTAACTATATTTTTCACTGTATTATAAGGCGTATTTCAGAACGAAGGTTTTTATACCTTAAAAAAATAAACTTTTTTTTATACAACGCCGGTGGCAATCAAGCTTACGGTCCACCTGATGGTAAGCGGCCACCGCAGCCTATAGACGCCCGCAACTATAAAGGAGTTACGTTCTCGTTGCCGACCTTTTATGACATTTGAGAATTCACTGTGTTGACAGCAGTAGGGAGAAATTTAGGCCCCTCGCTCTCAACACAGTGTATCCTCGGGAGCTCTGGCAACCTTGCTCACCTCCAGGAATACAATACTACATACTTGTATAGGTAATGTTATTATGGCTGTGGTCTTCTGCAAGGTACTTCCCCAGTTGGGCTGCTCTAAATTCGAGCAAGATGACATTTTGCTGTGCCCTACTTCTCTTAAACTAAAATGATAATCACTACATAGTATAAAACAAAGTCGCTTTCTCTGTCCGTATGTCCCTATATCCCTATGTATGCTTAAATCTTTAAAAATACGCAACGGATTTTGATGCGGTTTTTTAATAGATAGAGTGACTCAAGGGGAAGGTTTATATGTATAATACATGCATCAGCATTGCACCCGTGCGAAGCCGGGGCGGGTCGCTAGTAATTATAATAATGAGCATATTTTGGGAGAAAAATACTAACTGTCGAGTTTCTTTCAGCGTTTCTTCTCGGCAGTGGTCTCTTAAGAAACGTTAGTACTTTTTGACTTGTAAAAGTGCCATTTGATAATTAACAGTGGATTTTTGCTAACGAAAATCACCTTGAGGAAATTGGCCTAATTCCAAAACGATATGTTTTTTTCTGAAAGAAAGAATGAAAGAAACATTTATTCACAGACACAGAAGACACACATATTACAAAAAAAAAAACAACAACAGAAGAAAACAAACCACAACATGCGTGTCCCCGCGGCAGTGAAACGGACACTGGCTCAGCATTATGCTGAGGTGTCAAACACCTACAGCGCTGATTTTCAGCCAGTACCGTCGGTCTGAAGGTTTTAAGGTCAGATGGCAGTAGCTTTCGCTCTAGTTCCTACGCCAAATCTTGGGATTACTGCTCAAAGCAGGCCTTGACTCCTTCTGGCACAATAACTAGTCTTTAAGATAACAAAAATATGCTCCTCCGCGACACGAAGTTTCAAACATTTTAGCCACAATGAAAACATTGCAAGTTAATTGTCATTTTTTAAAAATAATCAACAAATACTGTGCTTAAACAAGCCGCCAAGTCTAGCTGTTTGCACCTTTAAACTTTTCAGCAAATATGCATGTTTTTCACAATTTATTCCTTCACCGAAAAGCTAACGAATGATAACTATGATAATGAAGTGCATAAAAACTCATTAGTACGAGAGTCGGGGCGGGGCGCTTGATAGAATCAACGTGTCCCCGAGGAGAGAGTGCAGTTTCTGATTGGCACACTATATGATATGATATGATTTATTTATCTCACATATTACTTAAAATTTGACGGTCGGTTTTTTTTTTTTTGACGACAGGTTTAGCCTAGTGGGTAGTGCACCTGCCTGTGAAGCTGACGGTCCTGGGTTCGAATCCCGGTCAGGGCAAATATTTGTGTGATGAGCATGAATATTTATTTCTGAGTCTTGGATGTTTTCTATGTATTTAAGTATTTATATCTATTAAATATATCGTCGTCTAGTACCCATAACACAAGCCTTCTTGAGCTTACTGTGTGGCTGTTTCGATTTGTGTAAGATTGTCCTCTAATATTTATTAGTTATTTTATTTATTTTTATTAATTTAAGCATAGTCAATTTTGAAGGAACTGAAATTGTGATCGTCAGTATTTTCAAATTGCATTAAAATTATCAATATTTTACAAGTATAAGTGTAGTATATAGTGTGTGTATATGGTGTTGGTAGAAGTCTTAGGAGTCTTCGTTTCCAAGACTCTACTTAGTTTTTTGGACTCTAGTTATTTAATCGAGTCTTGAGTTCTTTTCAACTTGTTAGGAGACTTGAGTCTTCTGCAGAGACTCGATTCGTACATAAAGATTCGCGTGTTTTGTTTACACTAAAGCTTTTAGAAAAAACTGTGTTATAATGGGTATTTAACTGTATTGATTCTCATCGTTAAAGTTAATTGATGTCCTTACCGGTCCGAACGTTAAGTGAATGTTAAGGAAATCAGAGTCCAATTTAAACTAATTGTTGACTCCAGTTTACTCTATACCTGGATACCTAACTGTTAAAATAGTCAAAAGTCGGAAATAATCACTCACGAGTCGTTAACAATTCGGGCCCGGTAAGGACAAATTAAGAAAATGTTAAATTTAGGAATGAGAATCTCAGGCATTTGTACAGACTTTAAATATTCCGCGATTTACTAATTAAAGTACTTAATCAGCACATCTTTCTGTACTTAGTTCTTTGCCTTTATTATCAGTTTTTTCTTTTACAGTGGAATCCGGATATAGCGACAGTCAAGGGACTGGTGATATTACGTTGCACTAACAGGACGTCGTACAAAACGGACTGATTTACTTTGAATATGTTTGGTATGAAATATAATGTGTGGTGATTTCGGAGTCGCTATAAGCGGATTCTACTGTAATTTATTACAATCTAAATAATCATCTATTTTTCAAGAAATTACCCGTATTTACGGGACTCCGTGAGTTGTGGCTACAGGTCTTGATAAAACTCGAAAAAGGACTCTACTCAAGACTCAAAAGATTCGAAAGTCTTTTAAGCTCGGAGTCCCGTAAAAATGAGTAGAGTTCTTGAAATGTAATGAAATGAAATGAAATCATTTATTCTTCAATTTAGGCATGTTACATGCACTTATGAATGCCAAAAAACTACCACCGGTTCATAAAATAAACCTCTGCCTCGAGAAGAACTGGCGTAAGAAACTCGGCGAGGTGTCATTTTTTCAAAACAATATACAATGTATATAAAATAACAGTAAAAATAGTACAAAATTCAAATGCTACAATATAAACATACATACATATTTTTTAACATTAAGGACAAAATATTTCTGTGTTAGATTACTTGTGCGGGACGCTGTCACTGCCAAACATCCCTATCCATGATGTAATCGTTTATCTTATAATATGCTTTTGAAATCTAGACTCAAGAGACTTGAGTCTTTATCCACGCTAATACGAACCCACGGCCCGGCCGTTTGTCTGAGCCACTTGGCTAGCATAGCTCAAAGCTACTGTAAGTTAAAATACTGACCGATAAATTCGCTGTGTCCTAGCAAACAATGTGATCGTTTTCCCACGAGACACCAAGAAATATCGAAGAGTTTTCGCACATGGAAAGTACACAATATATCCTCCACTCTCAAGGTTTTATGTTTACTCGCTCGTACTCTAATGTGGACCTTATGTCATGTGAGTTAGAGTTTCTTTACAATTGTATGTTTAGGTAAGTGATGAAGTAAAATGCCTGTTTTGTATCGCTTAATAGTAATTATTGACATTTACTTAACTATTTTTATTGATTATTGCACTCCACTTGTTCATGTTCCGATATATTGCTAACATTTTATGGGAATATTTGTTTATAGATTTACAAGCAGTAATAATAGTTAAATAACATTTAACTTAAATAATATTAAAACTAACTTAAATCTAGAACAGGCCCTTGGGCCATTGTACCGAGGATGCTGGCGGCATTTCCTCGATGTATCGCAATGCTGATACGTTGTGCGAGTAAGTCGCCAGCTCTTCCCTCACCAGTTACGTCAACCAAACGCTTCGCGATTTCAGTAAATAGCTTGTGCGCGTTGGGACCCCATGGACCAAGAGTTTCGACACCAAAAGGTACAAAATTGTACTATCTGTCGTACTGTATTACGTTTTAATATTTCGGCATTTTCCGCCGCTGCACCCGCTTTTACTGTAGTTTGTTCAATATTTCATTGATTAGGTCATCATTTTTCTGCGCCCGGGCGACGAGCTAGTGAGATAATAAGGCTACATTTCATCGGGGATAGTGCAATACCGCGTAACTAGCACTGGTAAATACTGCGTATCTACACAACACCCACAGGGCAAATCGCGTAACTGGCCGCGAACGACCTTGCGCGTTGGGGCGTGGCGTAGCACCCCCCCGCTGTAACAGATCCGTCGGCCGACTCCAAAAAAGGATTAGGTTTTTTGTATGTATTTTTTATATTATTATTTTCTAAATACATAGTAATTAAATATATAAAATAGTTAAGTAGGTACATTGTCTCAGAATCGAACTCTTATATTTTAGCGTCGCGCGCAAGGCGACACAGCCTTCCCGTCCGAGAGCCGGTGACAGACTGCCGTCCGTCGCCCGCGCACGTATCCGCCCCAACTTTTATGACGGCGTGGTAGTTATTCCAGGTTTTTGACAAAAGTAATGATTATTTTACAATATCCGCAGCTCAGATTATGAAAAACTGAATTAAGTTTTATTTTATGAATATCCCGTGTAAAAAACATGTCTAGATAGTGAGCAGTAGCGATTTGAAAGGTTTAAAAATGCCTATTTGATTTTTTTTTGTTAGGACAATCTAGGCGTGTTGCAATTTACGCAGCTCAGATTGAAGAGGACATATCAATTCTTCAAGTATATTTTTTCGAGACCTATATTTCGGGCCAGTTTTGAGTTTTCGGCCTTTGAACGCTACCAAAATGTGGTATTTCACTCTATTACGCGCCTTAATACCGCCTATCTAACAAAAGCAGCCAAATTAAGATTTCCCGCCAACGAACTTAAAATCCTTTAAAAAAATGTTTAGAGCTTCTCCTGTAAAGATAGGTGTTGTGTAGATACGCAGTATTTACTAGTGCTAATTACAAGGTTTTGGACTATGGATATTGTGTAGATACGCACTATTTGTGATAATCCACATCGAAAGGGACCTTATGGCGGCAGGCGCTTACGTTGCAGCTATTCACTATTGTATTGGAACAGCGGCAATAAAGGCGTAAGTGCCGGCCGCCATAAGGTCCCTTTCAATATGGATTATCACATTTACTAGCGCTAGTTACGCGGTATTGCACTATCCCCGATCTTTTTCCTGAAATTTTCGAAATTTTGTGTGGCTACCGATCACAAACGAACCAAGATTCCCTCATTATCCAAGCCACCTGAACAGCTTGGCTTCTGTAACTTTAGAACTTACGGACCACTTGAGTCTAATTACCCTTGAACAGCTTGTTAGTGAGTGTTAAAAGTTCCACACGTCCTAATGGGCCCTTAACGGTAATTTACTGCTTCATGAGGTGTTGAAAAAGCTAATGTAAACAGAGTTGCAGGTAATAAAGAGGTCTATTTTGGTTCGCTGCTTCATATTCCCCATTTTTGTCATTTTTTAGCGTTCCGTACCCAAAGAGTAACACTCTTTTACTAAAACCCCGTTTGTCTATGCGTCTGTCACCAGGCTGTATCTCATGAACCGTGATAGTTAGACAGTTGAATAAAAATAAATAAATAAAAAAGTAAATATGGACAATCTTACACAAATCAACCTAGTCCCAAACTAAGCAAAGCTTATACTATGGGTACCAAGTGATGATATACATACTTATATAGATAAATAGATACTTAAATATATAGAAAACATCCAAGACTTAGGGACAAATATTCGTGTTCATCACACAAATACATGCCCTGACCGGGATTCGAACCCGGGACCTCCAGCTTCGAAGGCAGGGTCACTACCAACTAGGCTAAAGCGGTCGTCAAATTATCTATCATTTCTCTTTCTATTTAAAATATTCCTTGTGTTAACTGTCAGTTAGCTTTTGAACTGGCTGTACATAATATATCTATAATAAATATAACTATGCCGTCGTCTCACGGCGAAAAAAATAAACAATAGCATTCTTTGGTTATGATCCCTGGGATCCCAGGGACCGGTACGCGACGGGTTAACTAGGCTAGGCTAGGGCTAGAGACTGCCGATCCCACAGTCAAACTGTTATTACAGTTTTGTGGGGCGATGTTTTTCGTATAGGTATGTAACTTGTGATTATTAAAATATAATGGTATTCCCTTGATTTGCCTAAAAACTTTTTGCCTAATTTCAGTTTGTCTAACAACTTTTCGTATAATGAATTGTTTGTCTAAAGTCAATTTGTATAATATCATTTTGCATAGTTATTGGTTTATCGAAATACGTTTAGCCTAAAGTACGATTTGCATAACTCTTATCTTGTCGAATATTATTTCACCGAAAAATCAGTTTGTCGATTCTTATTATACCTAATCGTCATATAGTCGAATAAGTGAGTGTTAGAATTAGATAAAGTGAGCAGTTATACCAAATATTATTAGTTTAACTGAAATTAGGCAAACTGAAATTAGACAAAAGTTATTAGGCCAAACAAGGGTAAACCAAATATAATAACAAAACTGACAAATGAGGCAATCTAACCGACATCGGTAAGGTCTTGGTAAAATATAAAATGCTGCACACAGGTCCCACCCTGCCATGTCAGAAAATAACAACCTTGAATTGAATAATTAAATAAGCACACCCCAGTAGGCATAAAATCACTAAATTTAGGATGGTTCACTATGAAACTACGCCCACGGGGCGTAATTATGAAGCCTTGTCGCGAACCTAACTATCACGCAATTTAATTATTGCCGCAATTATTAACATTAGTAACAAGGCAAGTGGAATAAGTATAAATTACATACCCGTCCGTCGTTAAACAAGCGTTTATTTTTAATTGACCTTTTTTATCATCGTCGCTTATAGACCATTTTCGACCATCCTTCCGCCTTATTTATTGCACACCAAAATAACAACACATTACAATTTAAAACTTAATACCTAGAAACTAGCTTAAAAATACCTATATACATGAAGTGAACTAAGTATAAAGAGCAGGGGTGCTGCTATAGTGGCCGCAATTGGACACCACTCAGCATAATGCTGTGCTGTGACATTTTACAATGCCGCAGCGCTGGTCTTCCGTGGAGCCCATGGCTGAAAGATAGCTCAGAACAGCAGAAAGTGATGAACATGGGAAACTTAATAGAAATACATTTTTTTTAACAAGAACTAGTGGAATCAAATGTTTGGGGACAGATTAGGTAGGATACGTGATTTAGAAAGACTTGATTATATTTATGAAATAAAAGAATCTAAACTTGAATCAATTTTTTTTCGACACTAGTATGTTTTCCTATATATTGATGTATAGTAATTTGAATCTTAATATTATACAGTAGGCGCGTAGAGTATGTAAAGAAAATTGCGTAGCATAGCGTAACGTATAGCCTTCATTACACTGCGTCGTTCACCTAATGCGGTCGCCGAATTCATTTTAAACTACTTAGGCAAACAAACGTCATCTTCACATTAGTCTGTCCGCCTACCTATAAGCGTTGGCAGCTGTCGATCGCCGAATGCTGCCGACTAACGTGTTCTTTACACTTTTGCGGTCGCCGCATGCAGCATGCGGCGAACGAATAAGTAGTAAGTGGATGTTATTATTATTTTTCTCTTATGTATTATTTTTTCTTTTGCAGTCATATTTAATTATTTTTCTTTTGGCTATTATTTAGTGTATGGCGGTCCGTGAGTCACCGACGGTACTGGCTGAAAATCAGCGCTGTAGGTGTCTGACACCTCAGCATAATGCTGAGCCAGTGTCCGTTTCACTGCCGCGGGGACACACATGTTGTGGTTTGTTTTCTTCTGTTGTTGTTTTTTTTTTGTAAATGTGTGTTTTCTGTCTGTGAATAAATATTTCTTTCTTTCTTTCTTTAAGTGTAATTGCCGCTTAATGCTTGACATCAAAAATGTTAGGATACATGAAAATGTCACGCGTAACCAAAGTTGTCACAGTTGAAGTATCTTGAAATGTGAGCCTCCAAATTAATTAGATGGGACTTTTCTTGAAAGTGATTCGTTTTAATACCTAAAGTACAGCAATTAAGATGAATATTTTAAGTTGAAGGAAATTAATTTGGAGATTTTCTGGCAATTATTTTAACAAGTCCGCAAATGTTCGGAGGCGGAAATATTGTACGGGACTCAGAGTACGGGTGACTGGAAGAGACGGTCATAATACCCCTCGTCTCTCTTGGTTGAAATTCCTCTCTCTGGTTCGTTAAAGAGGAATTTCGAGCGCTTTTCATCATCTTGCGCACTGCTAAGGTTTGGAATTCCCTGCCGGCGTCTGTAATACCGAGTTCGTATATTTCAAGTATTTCAAGTATTTTATTGCTTTCATGTTGTTACAGTAAGTACATGGATGATAATTGTTACAATAGGTCTCAAACATAAGCCCTGTAAGGGCATCGGAATGTTTATAATAATAATAATAATAAAATCTTTATTTCGGACTTTGTTTATCCATATCGTGTTAGTACAGCTTCCACCTACGTCATCATCATCATCATCATCATCATCATTTCAGCCGAAAGACGTCCACTGCTGAACATAGGCCTATGTTCAGCAGTGGCCTATGTACACCTACGCATTAGTATTAAATTAAATTAATTATAATTATATAGGGCGCAGCTCCTAATTTGACCCACCCAGTGCTCCAAGATTGGACAGTCAAACCTGTCAACAATGACACTCAGAAGTCTGTTGGGACTCCCCCTGAGGCGGTTTAGCAACGAAACGATTTTCTTACGCATTAATAGCTTGAAAACCGTCCGTGCGGGCCTCAGCAAACATTAGTGATGCGCTGCACCATCTAGGTAGCCCCAACAGCATTCTGAATGCATTATTATATTGTATGCGCAGGGCACTGTTATAATGTGGCTTACAGCTAATTTACAGTTCAAGTGGTTGGTACCAGTACCAGGTGGTGGTCATGCAGAAGCTTCCACGCATCTATGTCTTCTAAGTATTGGCTAATTGTATAATAAGCTTTCTTTAATAAAGTAGATTTTATGACTCTTGAATTTACTTTCTGTGAGCCCAGTGATTTCTTTAGGGATTTTATTGTAAAACCGCAGAGAGTTGCCTAAAAAAGATTTCTTCTTTGTTTTAGATAGCCGAAAATTAGGTACAGCTATTTAATGTTTATTCCCAGTATTAAAATTATGATTGTCATAATTGAATTTAAATTTATGTAAGTTTGTACGCATATATATGATGTTTTCATAGATGTACAAGGAAGGTAGGGTCAGTATATTTATCTCTTTAAAAAATTCTCTTAAGGAGTCGCGAGGACGCATCTCATATATGGCAAAAATAGCACGCTTTTGCAATATAAATATTGTCTCGATGTCTGCAGCCGCACTGCACAATCAATATATATAAACAAACACAAATATATGGCTAGGCTAGCTTTTCTGCTAGGAATGATCTAGCAGGTGCTTGAAGAGCATGCGTTTGAAAACAAATTTGCTTCTCGTCTTATCGTCAGAAGGAGCGCATTCCAGAGACGAATTGTTTGAACAAAAAGAAAGAAACATTTATCCATATATATCCATATATCCATATAGCCACACCATGTTACAAATTGTAACATGGTGTGGCTATATGGATATAAACCATGAAATTATCACAAAACTGTGTGTACTCCCTCACCATAGTTAGTGGCTTCCTTACATTCTCTTGCGCTGTGTCTGCGAATATATATATATTATCGTATGGCTTTATTTTCCAAATTAAAGTTACAATACAAGAAAATACATAAAATTAAAAAATTAAAGTTGGTACACCTATAATAAAATATTTAGATTTGACAGCCAGTCCCTAGCTTCCGCAGTAAGCGTGTGCAGGTCGCTGAGTCCTCCCGGAAAGCGTCTCCTTGGGCACTCCTCCACAATATGAGCGGTTGTTTGGTCCGGAAATGTGTGTCTGCGAATAAATGTTTCTTTCAAATTGTAACATGTTACAAACATCCACATTATCGAACCAGGCAATTTATACTTCAAAATTGACAGTAAAATCTATCTACCGTTAGTGCATAAAGTTACGTGATTCGCCAATGGGGTAATCACGTAAGGTTCGTACTACCGTTAAGTAGATTTTAATGTCAAATAATTATACTTCAAAATATTATTTTTATTTTTAATTTGTACTTCGAAATTGTCAGTAAAATCTATCTACCGGACATAAAGTTACGTGATTTGCCTGCAGCTGACAATTAAAATATAACACTCATATCTACCTAACGGTAGTACAAAAGTTACGTGATTACCCCACGCTCACAAAACTTCACGCGAATCGGTTGAGAAATGCGACTTGTAGACGAGTAAATAAATTAAGGAAATAGACAATTCCATTCAATCTAATTCCATGTCTAAGACCCTTCCCGGGTGTGAGTGCCCGTGGAAAAACACTTCTACTTATTGGAAAGGGACGCCCAATGGTTAAACACAGGAAATTACCTTCGGGAATAACAAGGCGATATAAATGATTCCGCCAATCCTCATTGACCAAAAAATCAATTCTAGCTCTGTAAATTTATTATTGGATTTAATCATCTCTTTGACTTGAAAAAAGCAACGATTTCAATTATATACTTCGCCAAGCCACTCCTAGAGCAGAAAACAACGTATAGCCGTTTTATGGAGTCGGTTTTTGTTTTTTATCATTTTTGTTATTTCGTGAGTCATTACCCAGAGTGCTTCTCATGACAATTTCAATAAGTTCAAACATGATTAGCTACACCGTTTTATTACGGAGTTCCATTGTCTACCTTCCGGCTTCAATTACCTGATCAGGTTGATGGTAACATTACATTAGGACCATTTAAATTGGAGTTCGCTTCAGTGTCTTAATCGAAAAACGGCGCTAAGCCCAACCATGAAACACTAGGAGTTTTGGATGACCATCCGTGGTCTTCTTCATCAGTTCCGTTTCACGAAATACTTTCTGAATGCAAATGCTCTACTTGATACAGTAGTACCCAACTGATAAGGCGCGTCGTGAATCTTCGTTCGCGCAGAAAAGAAAGTATCGCTCCGAAGATTAACGAAAGAATGCTTAAAACTTACAATTAACCTTAGATCACTATTATAAGGCTCATAATATAGAAAGAAAGAAAGAAAAAACATTTATTCGTGGCACAGACACAGTACAAAATCACATAACACCAAAAAACAGAAAATAGCCACGAAATGGCCCCAAATCAGCATAGTGCTAGCCATTGGCTAGCGCTGGTCTTCCTTTGGGACCACGAGAAGCCACGAAAGACAAAAAACACTAAAGTCACACACAACATAACAATTAAATATATGTCATAATTTACAATATAAACAGACAAACATGAACGCGACCTTAAACAAACTAAACATCTGTGGTCTGTCACGAGTCGCAACTAGCGCCAGCGGACAACCACTAAAACAGTGACAGATTACGCGATTTCGTAAAATGAAAATGGAGGCATTATTAGGTTGGCGTCATATGACAATATTAAAATTACTGATTAAAACTAAACACATAAAAGCAAATGAAATGTCTGCGTTGTAGTCACAAAACGAGACAGAGAATAGCAAACAATCAATCATGCAAATGGTGCATAACCCAGTGGTAAGATAATGAAAACTTATTGTTAAAGACAGCTAGTTTCCAATCTGCAATTTTCCTCTCTCTTTTGATGTTCGAGCATAAACTTCTTAATATTGATTTTGAAAGACTGAATATGTTTTAGGCATCGAATAGGCGGAGGGATTGAGTTCCAACATTTGGTCGCTGCAAATCGGAAACTACCACGAAAAGCGGCAGATGCATGGCGTGGGGTTAGCAATTGCAACCCGCACTGCCGGCCACCACGCAGCCGGGCACTAGACAGCTTATCGAAGAGATATTTAGGGGCTTTGTAGTTAACTACTCCGAAGAGCAAGCAGGCCAAGTGGAGCTTACGGCGATGGTGCATTTTGAGAATATTATGTCTATTCAGAAAAGGTGTGACATGAGCCCTCAACGGAATGGTGAAACAGAAGCGCGCACAGGCATTTTGGACTCTTTGGATGAGCTTTTTTGTTTTTGCAAGAAGCCTTGGACCAAACACAGTATCCACATAATTAAGCTTAGATAAGACCAGTGACTCCACTAACTCCATTCGTAAACTCTCGTTAATAAAGGGCCTAATTCTATATAACACTTTAAGTTTATAAAAGCAGTTACTGACTGCATTAGCTACATGTTTCTCATAGCGTAAGCCACAGTCTAATAAGAGGCCCAGGTTTCGTGCTTCATATACCCGCTCAATAGGTTTGTCCATTAACTTAATATCTATTGTAGGCATGAACCTATCTACCTGTTTATTGCTGCCTAAAACAAGATATTTAGTTTTGTCAGGATTAAGTACTAAGCAGTTTGCGGCAGCCCAGGAAGCTATTTGTGTGAGGTCAAGGTTAAGTTTCTCTATGGCACTATTGATTGAAGAGGGCTTGAATGAGATGTAAACCTGTATGTCATCTGCGTATATATGAAACTTGCTGTGTGTGATGTGTGATCCCAAATCAGCTGTGTATAAAATAAACAGGATCGGGCCAAGCACGGATCCCTGCGGAACACCACTAGCAAGGCCTGCCCTGTCCGAAGTCAGTATACCGCCGTTAACTTCATTGATTTTAACGTACTGGGAGCGGTAACTGAGATAACTATTAAACCATCCCACTGTGTTACGGTCAAATCCATAGTAGCTAAGTTTGGACAGCAGTATATCAGTATTCAGACAATCAAAGGCCCTGGAGAAGTCAAGCAGTACCAGCAATGTGCACATTCCCTGATCCTGAGCGCACAGGATGTTGTCAGTGACATCC
Source organism: Epiblema foenella (assembly GCA_963556455.1). NCBI lineage: Eukaryota > Metazoa > Arthropoda > Insecta > Lepidoptera > Tortricidae > Epiblema > Epiblema foenella. The sequence goes on from OY747111.1 coordinate 18,878,525, forward strand.
AGCAGGGCAGTCACAGTGCTACGACCCTTTCTAAAACCTGACTGCACGTCCGGTAAGATATTGTTACTCTCCAGATAATGTATAAGTTGTTGACACACGGCTTTTTCCATTATTTTAGACAGACAAGGCAATATACTGATCGGCCTAAGATCTTTAAGCTCACAAGGATTTGAACTTTTCGGCAGCGGATGCACAATTGCAATTTTCCACAGGTCTGGAAAAGTCGATGTTAAAAAGGAAGTGTTTATAATCTTGGTTATGATGTCTACAGTATAGGGGAGAGTTAGTTTAATCATACTTAAGGTTATACCATCATAACCTTCAGCATTAGATTTTATATTTTTTAATATTTTGTACATTTGATCTGTGCTAATCGTTTCCAAATGAAATACCGTGTCACTGTATCTGTGGAACTCGAAGAAAGTGAGTAGTGACAGTGATGTACCTAAAGTGCTGGGTAGGCTCAAAAAATGATTATTTATAACAGTAGGGTCATTAAAGGTTGTTGGTAATTCAGTATTTTTTTTAGGTAAGATATTAGACTTCAAGTTTTTCCACAGAGTTTTAGGGTCGTTAATTTTGTTATTAATGTTCTGCTTAAAGTAGGCACATTTTTCATGATACAGTGCTTTATTCACTATAGATTTTAAGTCCTTATAATACTTCCTTTTCACATCGGACGGGGTACAGTGATAGTCCGCTGCAGCGTCGTCGCGGAGCCTCATCATTAACTTGACCGTGTCAGTAATCCATGGATAAGAGCGCGCCTGAATTACAGTGGATTTTATGGGTGCGTGAACGTTAAACAGTTCAACTATTACTCGGCTAAATGCACTAACCATATCATTGATATTAGGTAAGTTAGCAATAAGGTCCCACCTCACACCCCGCAAGTCCACATCTAGGTTATCAATGCAGATATTTTTTAAGGGTCTATAACTTATGCTATAAGGTTTAAGTTCATAATGCGCGGGCACTCGATCTGAAGTATGGCGGCTGACTAACATGCCACGCGGCGCGCGCTAACATGGCGGCAGCTGCGGACCAATAGCGGTACAGGAAAAAGAAGCGCGGTGCGTCGAGCGTGCCGATTGGTCAATAGCATTTCCCGCGCTTTAAAAATTCATCTTCTGCGCAGGTACATCGGTAAGCCAAGTGAGTTGGGTACTACTGTACCGAAAATACTAAAATAGCTATATGTTTTCCTGAAATTTTTGAGGAGTCCCATCAATTCCTCATGGTTCCCATCATCGGAAGTAAACTTTAATAGCAACGGGACCAATCTGGAAGCATTTGCTTTGAAACAAAGAAATCACTTTCTAACTCTGTTCATAAATGGCGGAGTAATCCCATAACAAACATACAAAAAACATACCGACATGCGAATTAAGAACCTCCTCATTTTTTGAAGTCTGTTAAAAAGAGAATAAATTCGTTGACATTTACCTACCGTTTCTATCCTATTTTCAAGACTTTTATAGGTGTATTTTATGTATGAAATATTTGATAATAAACAGTAACAGAAAAAAACTAAGGCTCGGTTTTATAAAGATCCGTTAGACCTTATGTCGGTTTGTTATGTCAAAAAATGTACTGAGTTACTGTGATCTGACATTTGGTCTAACGGATTTTTATAAAACCCGGCCTTAATGAAACCGATCTAATCCTAAGAAGTTCTAATTATCTCCTTATTATGTTTCCACGTACATACGGAAAATCGTGTCAGATATTTTTGAACGGTTTGTCCTGCCAGCTATTTTCGCTGACTGTACGTACTTAAAACCACTTAATATCGCTGAGCCAGCTTAATAGTTATCTGCTGACCCTAGCCACTTGACCTCTTGACGCCGGAAATATTATAGCTCTACAGCATTCCCTATAAAATTTACGGCTAATAATCCTGAGAGATCCATGGCATCGTAAATAAATTGGAATGGGAAGTGACAGAGTTATTGGTCTGGCGTTACAAAGTAATTGGGTGGGTCAGCCCGGTGATATTGTCTGTCTCGCTTTCGAAGGGGTCTTTGTGTGGTTACTGAGCGCTCCCGTGCGTTAGAAGGCACATTAAGCCGTTGATCCAAAGATGACGGATGAAACGAGAATGCATGTTACAGAAATGAAAATGTTGAGATGGATGTGTGGAGTGACGAGAATGGAACGGATAAGAAATGAGTATATAAGGGGAAGTATGAAAGTAGCACCCATCGCCGAAAAACTAAGAGCCAATCGCCTTGCGTGGTACGGTCATGTCATGAGGAGGGATGAAAGCCATGTAACAAGAAGAGTATTAGATATGAAGGTGGATGGATGCAAGAAACGAGGTAGGCCAAAAAAAGGTGGATGGATTGTGTGAGAGATGATATGAATAAGAAGGATGTGAATGAAGAGATGACGAATGACAGAGATGTATGGAAGACAAAGACATGCTGCGCCGACCCCAAATAAATGGTAAAAGGGCAAGCGATGATGGTTAAGCTGTTGATCCCTGCTGCTGTCTATTGCAGCGATCATTAAGCCAGGTTAAAGGCCTTCGGGTGGCTTGAGAACTTCTAACAGTCATGTTGCCCACTCACTTGACAAAGTTACAACACGTCCGTAGGGAGTACCCACCGTTACTCTACACGTGACCCCTGGGTGGTGCTAAAAGTGCAACAAAACTGGCAACCGTACTGTCTTCTCGAAGATCTCATGGTTCGAAATACAATTAAGAGCAAGTGATGGGTACACTTTGTATCCAATTCCTATAGAAAGTGTAATCATATCTCTAGGCGGGATAATAACTCCATAGAGCGGCTGGTCGTGCAAAAAAAAGGGGAGGGAACTAGATCACGCGGCAGGTTTTCTTTTAACTTGTCTGTGGCTTTATAGGCCGGGCGCAATAAAGCGATAGGAGTGCGCGGTTGGAAAGTAGCCTTTTTTTATGTTGTAGGGGGCAAACGAGCAGAAGGATCGCCTGATGGTAAGCAATTACCGTCGCCCATAAACACCTGCAACACCAGAGGAGTCGCAAGTGCGTTGCAAGTGTGCTGGGGAAAATCCAGGGTAAAACCACCGACACGACCACGCGTGTGGTTTGGAACACTGGAATACAGTAAGATTGGTTGAGCGGTTTCAACAGCTTCCCTTAAATTTTACTACACGCAATAAAATCAAAAAATGGCTATGTTACTATCTAAAACTTTAATAATCATCAAATTCAATCAAATGAAATCAAAGTAGCCATTAATAAGTTTATTGGTATTATCAATACTTTTGTCACAATTTGAAATCAAAACATTTTAAAACTTATAAGGCCTCTTAAACGTCTTTCCGCCTCATAAACATGATTAAATGAATGAATGTATTCAATAAGGAACGGTTCCGTTTACTTCCGGCACGCTTATAGAGACCCGGCGGTCGCTTTCAAGTGGGAGATTTATGGCGAGGGTGGGGGGGGGCGGGTAATTGTTGCATGTAAAGACCTCACACTTGAGCCGAGTACTTTTATGTGATATACATGTGGGAGAATGAAGGTTAGGGTTTCTGGTTTCTCGCCTAATTTTTTTTCTCGAGTTTCGAGATTTCTCGACTCCAATTTCTCGAGTTGTCTCGATTCTCGAGTCTTTGGTAAGAAATTGTAAATTATTGCTGAAAATAAAATGAAAAACAAATAAAAATCAGAATTCTTTTATTGCACTTTGCAGTGCAAGTTCGAAATACAAAACAAAATTAAAACTCTTCTTACAAACATACAAAAATTTATCTTACTCTTAATCTTTTGATCACACATAAACTGGTATTTTTGATAGAGATCTTTTCTTCTAACAGAGACAAATAAGATAAGATTAGGATAGGAATCAAATGCAAATAATACAATAATCATCACAAACAAACGATTTTTTTTAACTACAATGACGTGACATAAAATTGAGGAGTTTAACAATCATATTTAACAGTCTTTTGATGTTCTATGTGAGATATATATTAACCATTTGTATGATCATTCATGTGTGAGTGTTAATAATTTTTATAATTCAGTCAGTAATTATTAAAAAGGTATTTTTGCATAGTGCAAGGAGCTCTGGCAACCTTGCTCACCTCCAGGAACACAACACTACATACTTGTATAGTAGATAATGTTCTTATGGCTGTGGTCTTCTGCAAGGCCGAGGTACTTCCCAGTTGGGCTGCTCCAAATTCGAGCAAGATGACATATTGCTGTGCCCTACCTCTCTTAAACCTCTCTCTTTGATTAAAGTTACTAGAAAGGTATGGAAACTTTCAAAAAGTGACAAATGACATTTGTCAGTTTTCATATAAAAAGGTGAGCTATGAGGTGACTGACTAAGAGAGATACTTAGGAAATTATATTTACAAAAAATCCATATAATTATATAACCTGCAGCATAATCACGTAACTTTATGTACTAATGGTAGGCATAATTTATTGACGACCGCTTTAGCCTAGTTGGTAGTGACCCTGCCTTCGAAGCTGGAGGTCCCGGGTTCGAATCCCGGTCAGGGCATTTATTTGTGTGATGAACACGAATATTTGTTCCTGAGTCTTGGATGTTTTCTATGCATTTAAGTATATATTTATCTATATACGTATGTATATCGTCACCTAGTACCCATAGTACAAGCTTTGCTTAGTTTGGGACCAGGTTGATTTGTGTAAGATTGTCCACAAATATTTATATTTATTTATTTATTAAATATTATTTCATCGTATGGCAATTTTGATGACAGTTTTTTTGTTGCACCGTTTAGCACCACCCGGGGGTCACGTGTAGGGTAACGGTGGGTACTCCCTACGGACATGGTGCAACTTCGACCCCCGGTATATTTTAACGTCATTTTTGAAGTATAAATCTATGTGCTAATGTCGAAAAATTAAAAATTTTGAAATACCCACGACGGATGTACGGTGAAAAATGTTTACTGCAGCGCCCCCTGGTGAGTTATCATCGTAACATCCAGCTAATATTCGTCCCGACTAAACTACAAATCTATTGCCAAAAACCGCTTCTAAATCGGTCAAGCCGTTTTGAAGATATTGATGTGCACACACAAACAAACAAACAAACAACCTCTCACCCTAAACGCATATACCTTCTCCGTTCCGTCGTGGGTAATGACATTAAAATATGTCTAACGTTAGTAATACAGTTATATGATTACTCTGCTGCTCACAAATGCAAACAAACAAAAAAAATCGGTTGTCTTAAGAATTATATGAAACTAATAGCCAACCCTAGTGTGGTGCTCGCCTGTGGTGTAAAAAAATAAGCTTCGTATCATAAAAATAACAAGACATGTTAGATTTATCACCACTGAAGTTTAAATCCCTGTCTTACTCAAGGTGCATTTTCAGTATATTTTCTACCTTTTCCAACCTGAAACTTGGACTTGGTTGTTTTTAGGATTGTGGAAAAATAAAATCCACTCGGGCACTGGGATATATTTCTCTTACCAATGACAGCTCCGTTTCACTGGGAAACAAAAGAAAGTTTCCAATAGAAGATTACTTTCTAATTTCATAGTCATTTCTCTTACAAATTTCTTTCGAATTTCATAGTCTAAATAACGCATTAATTGTAATTTTGCTGATATCGGAAACTTAAATTGTACTCTTGCTTATTGTTATACTGACCTGGTATCTTAACTTAATGATGTTGTACGCCTGTTATTGAGATACAGGCAGGACTTGCGTCATCTAACTTTATGCTCTTATTAATGTATTAGCTTAGTATCTTGTTGGTGTGTCAAATATAATAATAAATAATAAATAAATTACTTCGTTTTTTATCACCCCTTTGTTCATTGAGAGTTACTATTTTAACGGTACATTTCATTTTTAACCCTATTGCTGTCACGCGATCCCTACGTCCGTCTGTCACAAAATGTTGTTCCGACGATTCTTTTTAATTCCCATTTACCTATGTACTTGAAATTAGGAAATAATGTTTAACTTATACTAATGTACTGCTAAATCATATTTTTTATTTGAAATTTCCTTGATTTATATTATTAAAACCAACTTAATTTTGTTGGTTCGGAATCCGTGCGAGGTTCAACACGCATTTGGCTAGTTTTTTCAGTTCAAGGGTGAAATGGGTGCATTCACCCCGTTAAATACTCTACTTTTCATTTTAGTTTGAGGAAAATACATGAGAAATAAAAGTGGATTAAGTAATACAAACATTGCTGCAACAACCAGCAGCCGGCGCCGGCGCACCCCGCGACCCGCGCCCGGCGACCCGCGCCCGGCGCCCAGCGCCCGGCGCCCCGCGCCCCGCGCCCCGCGCCCCGCGCCCCGCGCCCCGCGCCCCGCGCCCTTCGGCCCATGCGTGCGGCCAGCGCGCGCCCACAGCCAAAAGAACTTAAAAATAGTAAATTGTGTCTCAAGGGAGCAAAATGATATATTTACGGCGAGGGCGGTATATTGAATTCTACGCTCAGGATTCTATTGTAGAATCTTGAGCGTAGAGAGAGATTCAAGTGTTTACGCCCAAGACGGAAATAATTTTGCTACCGTGTGACACATACTGCTTTTCACACCGTCTATGAGGCCCGTGCTAAAAACATGAAATATCGTAAAAATGATTTTACTACAGAGTAACATACTGCATTTCACACCTTCTATGAGGAAAAGAGTCATTGTTGCCCTCAAATGAGGGAAGAAAAGTACATCTTTGATCCCTCATTCGAAGGCAACAATAACTCTTTTCTGAATAGCAGGTGTGAAAAAATACTTTCCACCCTAGGGTTGGAAAAGCGACTTTCAAACCGACTATCTACTTATGAAAATTGAACTTGGCGAACAGGAGATATGAAAAATACTTTAACACATTGAAGACATACAAGAATTAGATTGAAATTTACATGCTGATCACACAAGTGTTTCATCTTCTCACTTAGGCACTCAACAACTATCATATTTTAAGAGAAAAATTTGAGTCTGAAAGTTCGTTTGAAAAATTACACAAAAATAACCTGCAGATTGGTGTCTTCTTAGTAAAATAACAAAAATAACTGTCTTTATTATCTTTCCAAGTATACCATTAAAAAACGTTAAAATTCATCACACTAATTAACTCAGGTAATTAAAAACTGTCACATTAAAGGTTATTCAAAGAACTCAGTGAGCCCGGCTTTAAATTTCTCGGCTTTGAAGATAATAGTGACGAGAGTTTTTAAGTTAATTGTGATGAAAAACCAATACCGACTTGTATTTTGTTCAAGTAGATAATAATTGACCGAGTGAAACGAAGCAACGGAGGTATCTTAAAGGTAAGACCGCCTGTTGTTTGCCTCTTCTCATTATGTTTTTGTACTGTACTGTATCCTTTGATGGAGGTGTGCAATAAAGAGTATTTGTATTGTATTGTATTGTATCTTTTTTTTATGTTACAGGGGGCAAACGAGCAGCAGCAAACAAGGAGTAAGCAATTACCGTCGCCCATAAAAAAAAAAAGAAAAAAAAACCCACCTGCAACACCGGAGGTGTCGTAAGTGCGTCGTCGGTCTTTCAGAAGAGAATATCAAATAAGGCAATATCTGCTTCAGCTTCGACAAAAATGCTTTCCGTCTCCGGATTTCCGTTTGTTCTCGTATACAGGTCGCAATTTTCAACTGATTCTCGTGAAATTTCGTGAGCAGGTTCGATTAGTTATATAGATTTTTTTTGTAGAGACGGTTTTTGGAAATTTTCATAAACATTTTTTTTTATCAATGTTTTGATAAGTTTCTGCAGGTGAATTTCGGTTTGTTCTCCTCTACAGGTCGTATTTATAAACCGATTCTCGTGAAATTTTGTGAGCAGGTTGGATATATATACAGATTTTTTTCGTCGAATAAGTTTTAATAAAAAAAATATTTGTTCAACGGTTTGTTCTCCTCTACAGATCGCATTTCGCAAACGATTCTCGTGAAAATTTGTGCGCGATCGCGACAACACAAACACATATAGCCCCTATTCGTTCCGGTACCGCCGCATACCGGGTAGAGTCAGTCCGACCCAGGTTGACCTAGCTGAGGTTCTTGCTGGATTCTTCTCAGCTAGGCTAGGTTTAGTGAACCAGCGATGAAACTCCCAGTAGCTCGATTCAACTCACATGGATTCGGTTGAAACCATTCAACCAATCTGACTGGAGCGCAAACTTAGCGCAAGCGTAACTTAACTTAAATAAATAACAGATACGATACTTTTTATACTGAAAATCATACGTATAAGGGATAAAATAGGACGTGGAATTACGCGGACAAAGTCGCGGGCAAAAGCTAGTCATAAATAATACTGAATTAACTAATGATTGATTTCGTATACACTCGTCAATTCTGTCACAATAAAAGTAAGACGCTTGAAGAGGTAATTCTAAATTCGTCTAAATCTTCTCACCGATCACTGAGACTATTAGATAGAAATTGAAACGCAAACATAACGAAGCGTTTGTAGTGACCATACGTATGTACTTAAGATAACACCAAAGGTAAACACTAAAACAGCAACACGCATTCGTATACAGACACGCGACTTACATACCAACACACACAAACACATCCTCCTCACCTATATATAAACGTAGTAGAGTAATGAAAGCCAGTCTTATTTCGGCACTTAACCCGAGAGTTTTATTTTGCACCTTATATACAACCAACGTAGTATATATTAGCAAACGTTAATAAACCATTTCATTTTCCTGTCCTGGCTCTAATGTATTTTTTGTTTTTTTTTTAACCTGACTGTGGCTTTATAGACCGGGCCCTATACAGCGAATATTAATTGAGGCGTATTATGAATGTAATTACCTGCGAACCGTCAATGCATAATAAATAAGCGTTGTTAATGGATCCACGTTATAAAGCCATTAACATTCAAATTGTTTGTATTGACTTTAACACTTTAGCTGCCAATCTTTTTCGGAGCGCTACTCAATTTCCTCAATATACGGGGAAAATATGGAATCTAGGCGTCTACGAGCAAAGCGCTCACTAGACAGGTTCATCGCAGTGAATATATTAACTAACACGATTTTCACACATTATTATCCATTATTAAAAAAGCATTATTGTGAAGCTGACGGTCCTGGGTTCGAATCCCGGTCAGGGCAAATATTTGTGTGATGAGCATGAATATTTGTTCCTGAGTCTTGGATGTTTTCTATGTATTTAAGTATTTATATCTATTAAATATATCGTCGTCTAGTACCCATAACACAAGCCTTCTTGAGCTTACTGTGGGGCTAATTCGATTTGTGTAAGATTGTCCTCTAATATTTATTTATTTATTTTTATTTATTTATTTATATATTTAAGAGCCTAGCCTGGCTCTTGTCGGTGGAGTAATCGCCACTGTTCGGTTCTCCGCCAAGGCTTTGAGCTCCTGATACCACATTACATTGACCTTCTCTTTTGCTTGATCTATAAACGCACGTCTCAGTCATTCCTTTTCTTTTGAACCTGACTGTGGCTTTATAGGCCGGGCCCAATAAAGCGATAGGAGTGCGCAGTTGGAGAGTAGCCTGGGGAAAATCTACAGGAAAACCTCCGACACAACCACGCGTGTGGTTTGGAACACTGGAATACTCTAAGAGTTTGCGCTCCTGTGAGATTGATTGGGCAGTTTCAACCGAATCTGAGATGTCGTAGAATCGAGCTACTGGGAGTTTTGTCGCTGGTTCACTAAACCTCGCCTAGCAAGAAACTCTAGGCCCGATATGGGGCGGTCTGACTCTACCCGGTGTGCGGCGGTACCGGGACGAATAGGGACTATATGTGTCAGTGTTGTCGCGATCGCGCGGTGGACGTGCCCACCGGCGGTAATGCCTAAGTGCACGCGTCGTGTCTGAGTTGGACGCCGTAAGCGCAGCGTTCCATCTTTCCATGAACGCTGTGATTACGTCGTCCGGGTCCGTAAATGTCTGCCTAGGGCCGGACCGTGCGCCCCTAAACAGTGATCGCCGAGTTACGACAGAGGGGGGAGGGATGGGATCGTAGTCGACAGCCTTCCCTTGGTCTTCCCCGGCCTCTCCTCCCCTCTATATTTCCCTCTATTATGGTTTTTATGTAATTGTCATGTCGTATCAGGTGCCCCAGCATGTTTCCTCTTCTGTTCTCGATCATCCTCAAAAGCACTCTCTTCTCTCCTACCAAATCCAAAACCTCTTTGTTAGCAACATTATTATTCTCTTTATTTACTTTAGGACTTAGGTTAGATTTTATAATAATTATATAAAAAGTAAAATATAAAACAATATTTACAAAACATAAAATTATTGTAAAAACCTAACCTAGTGTGCCGCTGGCAGCGAGGCGAGGCCTAAGCTACCGGTGGTTAGGGCGACAGAGAGAGGAACCTCCTGACTATCCGCGCCGTGTCCAGGAGTACCGCCGCGCTGTATCTGACTCTTGACCCAGCCATCTAGCGAGAGTCTCTTGAGGTGTTGGTCGAGACTCTTCGCTATTAGACCGTTCGCAGAGACGACTATCGGGACAATGATCGTTGAATCAACATCCCACATGGCGGTCACCTCGTGTGCCAAGTCTAGGTACTTTTAGCAACATTATTATTAGCAAACAGTAGTGTTCTACGCATTCTCTTCATTAACATTTAAACTTTACACATCATATTTAGCAAACAAAATATAATTACAATTTTAAAATACGCGACGCACGTGAGTATTATTACTAGTAAATAGGTTCAAAGTCCCTTTTTTATGTTATAGGGGGCAAACTAGCAGACGGATCGCCTGATGGTAAGCAATTACCGTCGCCCATAAACACCTGCAACACCAGAGGAGTCGCAAGTGCGTTGCCGGCCTTTCAGAAGGGACTACGCTCTTTTCTTGAAGGTTTGAAGGTCATATCGGTCCGGAAATACCGCAGGCGACAGTTCATTCCATAGTTTGGTTGTGCGAGGCAGGAAATTTCTTTGAGAAACGCACAGTTTTGGACTGCCAACCATCTAAATTGAAAACTCTTTAGTCAAGTATCATGTCAATTCTCCCATAATTTCGCTTACTTCACCCATGCATTCATAAAATATCGACTCATTCTGACCGACCGGTTTAGCCTAGTAGGTAGTGCACCTGCCTGTGAAGCTGACGGTCCTGGGATCGAATCCCGGTCAGGGCAAATATTTGTGTGATGAGCATGAATATTTGTTTCTGAGTCTTGGATGTTTTCTATGTATTTAAGTATTTATATCTATTAAAATATATCGTCGTCTAGTACCCATAACACAAGCCTTCTTGAGCTTACTGTGGGGCTAGTTCGATTTGTGTAAGATTGTCCTCTAATATTTATTTATTTATACTGCAGACTTGTAAAATAAAATGATAAACCACGAACAATTTCCATATTAGCTATGGCATGTCTTACTCTTAGACTAACTTTACTCTGTTACATAACTCAAACCCTTCCTTCGCCGATTCGTATTTATTACCACTTCCCCCTTCCCTCCCCCCACAGGAGCGGAAACGAGATGTCATGAACATGACTTTCGAAGCAGAGGGCCTACTCCGAATTTTGTATCGTGCCGTCCCTTTCACTCTCTTATTATACACCATATGAGTGAAAGGGATAGCATGATACGAAGTTCGAATTTCGAAGTTCGTAGTAGCCCCACAGAATCCTCGATAGCTATACGAATATCCAATATTTGTAGCTGTGGGTTAGTTGAGTGTAATTCCTGTTTGATTGTAGCTGAATATTAAATATTTTGTTGGCAAGTTACTCGTATTTAATATATGAGTTTACTAGCAACGCGGTGCGGTGTTACTCGCGGATAAAAGGTACCCTGTGTTAATCCCGGGTATAAGCTACCTCCATTCCGAATTTAAGCCTAATCCATCTAGCCGTTTTAAAAAAAAAGAGGAACGTACATCCATCCATCCATCCATTCACACAGCGGCATAAACTTAAAGTTTCAAGTATATAATGCATATTTATAATATTACTTTCTGTTCCAGACGGGAACAAGGAAGATAATAGAAAACAAAAATAAAGGCCAAAAGACTGTTTAATGCAGTTAAATTACAATAAGTAATTTGAAATATGGGGAGTGTTCCCTTAGGCGATAGAAAGGCAAGTGTTCGAGCAGAGGGCTGTAATGTATGGCGTCGGTGTGAGGTGAGCTGTGATTGGCTAATTACACGTATCACGCAATATGCAAGAGATCTGATTGGAAAAGACTCGATACAATGCAATATATACCTTGTGCAGTGTCATTATGGTGTAAAATCAATAAACAATTAATTAAATCTTAACTAAAACGCAGTATTGAAACGTAGCGGCGTGAACACTTTCATAAATATAAACATATTAACCAACAAAAATAAATCTAATTACAACTAAATTAAAACCTAAATATAAAACTAAATGAAATAAAATTATTTATAATATTAGGTTACTAGCGACCCGCCACGGCTTCGCACGGGTGCAATTCTGATGCATGTATTATACATGTAAACCTTCCCCTTGAGTCACTCTATCTATTAAAAAAAACCGCATCAAAATCCGTTGCGTAGTTTTAAAGATTTAAGCATACATAGGGATATAGGGACCATAGGGACAGAGAAAGCGACTTTGATTTATACTATGTAGTGATTAGAATATTTACGACAGTATTCCCAAGAAGTAGACATTGCGTATTTGTGGACAATCTTAACACAAATCGACCTATACCTTGATTTTTTAAGATTAGAAATTAGGTAAACGAAGGAGCAGTGGTAAAAATACACACTGACACGACAGATGTCATAGTTACTAACTGTCACTTATTCTGGTGACAGTTAGTGACTATGACAATTTACTTTTTTTAAACTTGAACCGACTCCGATCTCCGCCTTTTTGTGTCTTTTTATTGTACAACTTTTAGATGAATAAATCGTATCGTAATTTAAAAAATATTTGTTGCATTATCATTTAAAAATATATGTAAGTACAGTAGAATCCGCTTATAACGACTCCGCATATAACATTTGACCGCTTTTAACGACTTCGAAATCACCACACATTAGATTTCATACCAATTTCAAATTTAATCAGTCCGTTTTGTGCGACGTTCTGTTAGTGCGATGTAATATCACCGGTCCCTTGACTGTCGCTTTATCCGGATTCCACTGTAAATATAAAATATAACATATTTTTATTTTTGAATAACGATACATAACGTAATCATGAAATAACGGTTTTAATAATCATTGAAATTCTTTGACACTTTTACCCCAGAACGTGCCTGATAAAAAATCTCGTAAGTAATTATCCTCCACAATCCTCCCAGCGTTTTTTCCGTTTCTGATGTAATGAGTTAGTGTAGGGAACTTGCATTATTTGATTAGTCTAGTCTATCTTGAAGATTTAAGGATATCGTAAAGATACAAAAACGATTAAGGGTGGGTTGCACCAAACCATCTGTAATCGTAAGCGGTGTTCGTTAAAATCTGATGTATGGAAAGTTTGACAAGTTTCTATGAGATGACAGCTGCCGGCGCCATATTTGACGACGACCGGCCTGTGATCGTATGTTGGTGCAACCGACCCTAAGTCCAAAGAAGTGCACAAATAATTTAAAATCCAAATTGAAAACTGACATTCAAATTTCGAAATTTCGCGCACAAACGCTCACTGGCTTGACGTGACGTCAGTTCATAATACGTAAAACATTTCATGGCCCATGAATATTTCTTCACAGAATTAATATATTTTCAGTTTAATTTAATATAATCAATCATTCATAATAAAGGTGACTGACAGAGTGCCGTTACTACACCTTTTAAATTACGTTTTGATTTACATAACTGTTAGTTAAAATATTTCGCAAAAAATATTATTTTAATAATGATTATTCCAGTAATTACACTAGTAGGTATAATTTCTCGATGCAAGTTCCCGATTATGCCTTGTCTTCACAAAAACATAGCATATGATGGTATTTTTTTTAAGCAAGCGTATTATTAAAGTGATTCTGTTTCGACTACTACATTAAAGTTTGCTTGAGAGGAACAAGGATGGTTATATCATTGATATTGGCGATACAACATCGTATTAGTGCTGAGCTTGAAAGTTTATGAGCCACATTCTAGGATAAAGCTCGAGATAAACTACCAAGTGTGCTATTATAGCAGTCTCGTGGCTGAACAGTGTTAATAGAGTAGATTTACGACGGTTTTAAGCGTCAAAGCTATAGGATTATCAGATTATATAAGATTTAGCTTTCGTATACTAAAGTGGTCGCTAATATTAACGCAGTATTTTTGTGCGGTCAGAAAAGAGCGCACTAATATTTTTGGTAACGTACCTACAATATTTGTTTTCGTGTAATTGACCGAGCTAGCGAAGCGTCTCCGTTCCATCATGGGAAAAAATTCTTTAGTATGTCCGGCTGTGTTTTTCAACCGATTAACGTGGAGTTTATGAGCGGGTTAGATAATGTAGTTTTTAGAAATGTTTCCAAATAGCAGAGCCATGGTAGTTGAACTTGAAACCTAAAAAATATCTTCTTTTGTTTCGTTCCGTAATATATATTCATCTATTTCACGAGGTCTATTACCATTGCTTCAGTACCAACGCGTACTCGTTGTTACGAATTCATTTGAATACGGAAAGTGTGTGCGTGCGTGCGTGCTTGTGTGTGTGTGTGTGCGTGTGCGTGCGTGGGCAGACACCTGCGTGTCCCTCCCTCTCAAATTATTATGCCTTTTGCATAAAAGTAGTGCAATTCATTTTGGGTATGTATATACAAATATGTTTTTGAAGACTCAAAAAATATGTTTTTTTTTGCGATATCCCGATCCAACATGTTACATGTTTAAGTCTTTAACTATGACGAGTGGATCAACTATTCTTTGTTGCTCGTTACCATGATTGTCTCTTAAGTGACTCTTTAAAACTGTGGTTTTCTAGGGTTTAAAATGAACGAGCACGGGTATTAATTAACAATGAACATAAATCTATCATGGGTCATCTCTTGGGCATGCCTGATGTCCATATTATTAAACATTTTTACAAATTGTATGTCAAAGTGTCGTTGTGTTATAAAAACTGTTGGTTCTTCACATAATAATAAAAAAGAACACGGCATCTGTGAAGAAGTGAATAATAATAGACCGCCTCCTTACTAGCACTTAGGCTCAGTTGCACCAACATACTATCACAGGCCGGTCATCATCAAATATGGCGCCGGCAGCTGTCATCCCATAGAAACTTGACAAACTTTCCATACAATCAGATTTTAACGAACACCGCTTACAATCACAGGCCGGTCATCGTCAGATATGGCGTCGGCAGCTGTCATCCCATAGAAACTTGACAAACTTTCCATACAATCAGATTTTAACGAACACCGCTTACAATCACAGGCCGGTCATCGTCAGATATGGCGTCGGCAGCTGTCATCCCATAGAAACTTGACAAACTTTCCATACAATCAGATTTTAACGAACACCGCTTACAATCACAGGCCGGTCATCGTCAAATATGGCGCCGGCAGCTGTCATCCCATAGAAACTTGACAAACTTTCCATACAATCAAATTTTAACGAACACCGCTTACGTTTACAGGCGGTTTGGTGCAACTCACCCTTAGGGTCGGTTGCACCAACATACGACCACAGGGCCGTCATCGTCAAATATGGCGCCGGCAGCTGTCATCCCATAGAAACTTGTCAAATTTTAACGAACACCGCTTTCGATTGCAGATGGCTTGGTACAACCCACCCTTAGTATTCCAGTGGTCGCCTTACATTAAAATAAATAATCCAGAACGATTGGGTTTCCTGTTACGTGGGTAAGTGTTAGGGCGTGTGCACACTAGCTTGATGTCATTTTTAGATAGATGATTAGAGGTATGTCATTTTTTGTTGTTGTTTTTTTGCTTTTCCTATCTGTTATTATAACAATGAATAGGTAAATTATTTTCTATTAAATTAAAGGGATATTTTTAATGCTTCGAGAGGATTACCATAATTTATTTCACGTTTCAAAATACATTCATTACTATCATAAAAAACCGCCGAAACACAAACGTAGCTATATCTAACAATCATCTCCGCAATCATGACTTTTGACTAAAAAAACCGGCCAAGTGCGTATCGGTCCGGGGTTAAAAATACCGTATTCGCAGATGTGCAACCGTGGAGACTCGGACAAGAATATGTCTATGGTCTCCCGCCTGCCGTAAAAGGCGAATAAACGAAGTCACCGGGGCAGGGACCGATACCGGTATTTTTAAAAAACCCTGAATTAGCCCAATATTTTGGATTATTTTTTGCTCTTTACGTAGGGCTTAATCATGTATTTAGGTAACAACGTCGTATTATTAGATTGTCCCATTAAAAACGGAATAACGAACAGGTGACCGTAATAATACCGGTATTTTTCTATGGAGAAAATACCGGTATTTGATCCCTGCATCGGGGTTGCGAGTGTTCAATGTGGTGTGGGTTGCAGCACTTGCATATCAGCCCCAGGGAGGGTGGCGTGGATCGCTCTAAAAGCCAAAGCTAGGAAAACACGGGGGGGGAGGGGGGCTCTAGTTCGTTCAGTATTGAGATCCTGAAGTTTCCCGCATGAGAGCGCAGACGGCGGTCACCGTGGAGTTAATATTGGGTAGAAATACCACATTACCTAGCCACCCCCCGATATCCGGGTACATAGATCGCAGATTTTCTCCAAGATAAAAAAGTGTGCAGCCGACCTTAGGTGCTCAGTTACTCCCCGATTACAGGCCAAGTTACCCTCGACAGTAGAGCTGGGCGTTTTTTCCGTAAACGTTTCGAAAAACAGTTTCACGTACAATAACGGAGAAACAGTTTTTGGCTAGAACTTATATTGTCTCTATAAAAAATTTAAAAAAATGCACTTGTGTATCAAATAACCAATAATGCACTCTTTTGCAAATTGTTTCGCTTCTTACCGCTCCTACAATAAGCTAAAGCACTCAAGGTCTTTTACCACAATATGTAAAAATATCATTTTTGTATTTGACTGTTTATTGCCTAATTAAATTAAAAAAAAAAACGATGACAAGGAGGCGACACAGAATGACTCTGCAGTTGCAACGCAAAACGTGAAAACGCAACTCCATAACTAATTTCAAAACGTGAAAAAACGCTACACAAAATCAAGCTCGCGTATGTACTCGAGTCGAAACGCTTACAACAAAACGAAACTGGCGAAACGTAAATACGCAACACACGGAGAAACCATTACAAAAAGCAACTGGAAAACTGTTTTATTGTCTAGGCGAGACAGAAATAAGCTATCGAAGCTAAGTGGTATGGGGATAAAAACGATAAGAAACGAAACGAACCAAACTACCGCGGCAGAGCCGAGAGTTTTACGAGTAGTCGTTTCATTTCGTTACGTTCGTCACCCGCGACGCACGGATAAACCAGTTACTTTTGAAACGGTTTCTCAAAACAGTTTTATGCTAAAAAACGGTTACGTTCCGTTTCACAGAAAAGTCGAAACGACCCAGCTCTATTCGACGGCGGTTATTGATGACCGCAGTGGGCATTTACGGACGCTAACTCGACCAAATTTGTTAGTGCCCAAGGAAAAACTTCAAAGGAACTATACGCTTTTTTAAAGAAAATGTTTGCCATCTGAGCTTCCCAGAAGGGAAACTAGATTATTGGGATTGGACCGGTTTCTGAAAAACATTTTCTGTCACCGAAAAGCTACTGTTAAATATCAAATGATTTTTTATGAAAAACCCAGTGATATGAGATGGGGTTAGCACCCGCCACCACAAGACTATAATATTAATAATAGGTAGGTCATTCTACATTTTCATGACCAGTTTTCTATTACGAAAGAAAATCTAGGATATAAATTGAATTAGTATACAAAAATAGGAGCTCGAAATAGTACCTGAACCTAATAAAACGAATTTATAGGTAAAAATACTTATATATTAAAATATTTCTGTGGAAACGTGGGTGAGTGGTAAAAACCATTTTTTATACAAATGGTGAGACATCCACGGACCGCTAAGTTACTCGATTTATAGACATTAGCTGTGGTTCGTTAATTACCAAAACTATCGGAAATGATACTGCAATTAAATCTCTTTCTAAATAACAATCCAAAAATATGAAGTGAGGGCCAAGTATTCCAAAATCTGCCATATTATATTTTCCAAAACTTTACGTCTCGGCCACCTTTGAATTTACATGTTTTTGTCAATAACTAAAATACATTAAAAGTCAATAAATGAGAAGTCAGTACGACAGCTCAAAAATACCAGGAACATTCCGGACACCGCAAATAAATATGATTCTGATTCAGAAAATGATACTTCCCGGCCTTATCCACAAAGAACGTATACGTAATAAACACACTGTAAAGGGATTGAGCACACTCCAGCCGTCATGTCCTGTCTTCAAAAAGGACAGCCTAATCACAATTTAAAAGGATGGCCACGACCTGGCCATATATCAAGCGAAGCCTCTCTAGACAACAACATGGCAGACTTAGTGATGTGCCTTTTTAACTGACTTCAAAAAAAGGAGGAGGTTCTCAATTCGGTTGTCCATTAATCTTTTTTTTTTTAACCTGACTGTGGCTTTATAGGCCGGGCCCAATAAAGCAGTAGGAGTGCGCGGTTGGAGAGTAGTCTGGGGAAAATCCAAAACCTCCGGCACGACCACGCGTGTGGTTTGGAACACTGGAATACTCTAAGAGTTTGCGCTCCAGTGAGATTGATTGAGCAGTTTCAACCGAATCTGAGGTGTGAGTGGAATCGAGCTACTGGGGGTTTTGTCGCTGGTTCACTAAACTTAGTCTAGCTGAGAAGAGTCCAGCAAGAAACTCAGCTAGGCCCGACCTGGGTCGGACTGACTCTACCCGGTGTGTGGCGTTACCGGGACGAATAGGGACGTCCATTAATCTATTTAGACCGTCAGTCAGATTATCAAAAAATATAGAAACACGTATTTTTTTGTTTGTCAATCATATACAAAATGATGAAGATATAGCCCGTTAAATATTTTTTTTGTAACAATCGCCATTGTCTGTCGGTGCATATTTTTTGAAAACTGTAAATAAACGTTTTAGCTGCAGTCTAGGTAAAAGTTTGCCACATAATATGTTTATGCAAATCCCAAACTTTATTGGCAGTATTTTTCTATTAAAAATAAATGTTCCAGTCACATTTCTTGTTCCGACAACAATAAATAAATAAATAAATAAATATTAGAGGACAATCTTACACAAATCGAACTAGCCCCACAGTGAGCTCAAGAAGGCTTGTGTTATGGGTACTAGACGACGATATTTTTAATAGATATAAATACTTAAATACATAGAAAACATCCAAGACTCAGAAACAAATATTCATGCTCATCACACAAATATTTGCCCTGACCGGGATTCGAACCCAGGACCGTCAGCTTCACAGGCAGGTGCACTACCCACTAGGCTAAACCGGACAACAATGCCAGATATGTTCTTGTTTATCCCGGTAATATTGCCAATGGCAATGGCACAACACTAGTCAGACTTTCCCCGTAAATAAAAGAGATTAGGCTTTGAATGTCTCATAGACGTCTAACTTACATTTTCCGGGATATATCCGTGAACGTAAAGAAAACACGATTACTTTTTTTACCCTTTTTTAAACGCTTTTTAGGGTTCCGTAGCCGAAATGGCAAAAACGGAACCCTTGTAGATTCGTCATGTCTGTCAGTCCGTCCTTATGTCACAGCCGATTTACTCGGAGACTATAAGCACTACAATTATGTTTGGTAGGAAGGTGT
This sequence comes from Epiblema foenella, assembly GCA_963556455.1. NCBI lineage: Eukaryota > Metazoa > Arthropoda > Insecta > Lepidoptera > Tortricidae > Epiblema > Epiblema foenella. Next base: position 18,898,267 of record OY747111.1, read on the forward strand.
ATTCTATGAACCGCTACATAAAAGTGATGTGAAATTACAAAAAAATATTAAATTAGGGGGGGCACTCCAGACATGTAAACGGTGGATGGAAAAAAAAATTCAACGTACATAGTTGTGTGGAGTATCGATGGCCTTTAAAAATGATATGGAGGTATCTAAAAAAACTTGTCCATTTAAGTCAACCGTTGGTGAGACATTAGCTGTCAAAGTCATAGAAAGTGTCCCCCCCCCCCCCCCCCTCTAATTTCCAAACTATAAAGGTTAAAATTCTGAAAAAAATTGAGGTAGTGCGCATTAGTAAATACTTACAACGATTTTTAGTTTGAACAATATAGGTTTTACGGTTTTTGAGTTTTCGCTTAAAATCTGTCTTTCCCAAACAAAGTGCCGTGAGTTCCCTATAAAGGTACGATTTTTTTAGATTCAATGTATTGGATAGTGATTTTAAATGTGGACTAGTAGGTGTTGATAAGGAACTCTTCATTGTGCGTGGTCCGACACGCACTTAGCCGGTTTTTAATTATTACGTAGATACAATAAAGTGTTTTTTTTACAGTGGCAAAAGAATCACAAGTGCCTTGACAACAACTGGCATGAGGATTCGTTGTGTTGACATACACACATCTCCATCATATACATCTCTAACTTTACTGATGTTTTAATATTTGTAATAGACAACTTTGCAAGTTTATCTTCACTGTATGACATTAATTGTGTTATAATTGTAAACTCGAAATTATTATTCCTTCTTGAACTGTAAATTAATATTTTGACATGAAAAATGTATTACTTATTATAGTCAGACTTTCTTAAATTGAAAATTAATATTTTGACATGTAAAAGTGCCCTTGTGGCCTATTTGCAGAATAAATGTTTGATTTTGATTTAGATTTTTGATAGTTAGAGTCATATGCATATCTCATTGAAGACATTGGGATTGATTGATTGATTGATTGTCTGATTGAGATTGTTTGATTGCATTGTCTCAACTCCCGTGAGTTTCAGACACATTGGAATATAATAAACGCCACGTATTGGTCCGAAACATGTCGAGCCATACTCGACCTTAAAGACGTGAGTGACCTGTTTATTATACCTATTTCAAAACATCATAAACTTGTTAAACGTATAAAGTTTTATTCGGAATAGGTAAGAACGATTACAAGTTTCGAGAAAAACACGCCGTATTTAATATAACATTTTATTATGTAATTTATTCTTGGAAAAAATAGTTCTGTTGGTGACAGATTTTAGGTAATATGAACGAAATAATTTTACGGTCCATTATTTTAGTGCCCTCTATTTTGGGTGAACAACAGTATGTTACTTTTATAATAAAAATGTTTTTACTTAAAAGTTATAATTTTTACTTGTAAATAGCTAAAATATCTGTTTCAAAAAAGTCTTAATACACCAGAATTTAGGGCCCTTATCACTTAAAAATGCCCAACCTAATTCGGTTCCCCGTAGGGTTCACACGGAACCCTATTGGTATTACTCACGTGTCCGTCCGTCCGTCGTCTGTCATACAGATTTTACAGCCAAACAGTTCGAGCTAGTCTTCAAATGTTCACAATATAAGCATCTTGTTGTCAAAAGTCATATAAATAGTAAAAAATTGTATATTTTATTGGCAAATAATAATAACATTATAATAATATAGTAAAGTATAGTATAGTAGTAGACACAGGAGGACTGGAGAACCAGTAGACAGCGCAAAGAATACCCACTGGAACAACCGTCAGGCAGCAGCAGAACAGGCGCCGTAAGAATAACCAAGATACACCCAGAGTACGATTCGACGACCAGATGCTGGTCGTTCGGCAAACCAGGGCACGATAGACTGGGCTGGGCTGGGCTGGGCTGTGTAGTGTAGTAGTGTAGTATTATATATTATAGTAATATATTATATTGATAAATCAGATTTTTTTCCTTGAAATTTCCTTATTTTTCGTGTTAAACCCACTTAATTTTGCAGTTGGTTCGGAACCCTAAGTGCGCGATGTTCGACACACGCACTTGGTTGGTTTTATTATTTTGTGTGTCAATTAACGTATATTTTGTCATTTTCTCTTCGTTACTATCTGGTACAATTTTCGTCCTAACATGTATGTTATTTACCAAATTTTGTGATTGTTAAATTAAGAAATATAATTTGAAACATGACCCCAATTGATAAATTTCAAACTAAAAACTGTTTTATATTTCGCTTAAATTCTGTATTACACACAATAATACCAAAAAGTGGCTCATTACTATCTAAAAACCTAAAAAAGTGTCATATACTAAACATTTTAATGTTTGTAGTGTTTATTTGTGTGTATTAAATACGCTCCGATATGAAGTTAATTTGTATGAAAATTCAATATTACAACTACGCGCTATTATTTGACTTTATTAGACCTACTTGATACTTCAAGATTTCAATACATACCGGATATCCGAAAACCGGTCTTGCCTGACACAATTTTTTCGTCGTCGTTTCCTCCATCCCGTAAACAAGCCTTGATGGATGGCGGCATTGGGGGCATTGTTCTGCCCCCAATCGATAGGCGGATACAACGGGTTATTAATTAAGGTTACGTCCTTTCAGAGGGAATGTTTTGATACTTTTTGTGATTCGTATTTGTAAAAGGTAAGATGGATAGACCATGAATATTGTCGATAGCTCAATTGGATACTTACTATTCGAGGAGTTTTTGATAGGATTAAATCCAAATAATATTATAAACGAAAGTGTGTGCCGATGTATGGATGGATGGACGTTCCTCTTACCTTAATCTCAAAAATGGCTGAACGGATTGGGCTGAAATTGGAATGAATGTAGCTATACCCTGGATTAAAAAATAAAATAAAATAAAAAGAGATTTATTGTCGCCAGAAAGAAGTTACACAAAATAAAAGCAACAAATAACAGAAACAGAAATTAATAATAGCGGTAGGTACATTAAAATAAATTAAAAGTAATTGCGACAATAGGCTCGGGCTCAGCATAATTATGCTGCGAGCCTGGACGGCTGGACAGCGCTGTTTTTCAGCCCGCACCTACTTCACAGCTCAAGAATATATGTGTAATAGCTAGTTATGGGAAACATTCGCTTGAGTATTCTACTGATATAAGCTAATCTATTGTACTTAAAACATTTAATACTTACATATTATCTAGTTAGTAGTTAACTATGGGCTATTGTGTCTACATATTCTCAGGCTCAGCCGCTAACGACGGCCAAACGGTTACATTTGCGACACTTGCAGTGGACATCTTGGGACCTTGGTCTACATTAAAGAATTAGTGAATAAAGTGTCTCAGAAACTAATTAGGATCTCATGTGATCTCAGGGCGGGCTCTTACTTCGCTCAAAAGCTGAGCCTGGCTATTCAGCAAGGAAATACGCCTAACGTAGTCTCGGGCACCGTTAAAGGTTGTGTTGGGGGCGAGCATATAATCTTTAATCATTTATTGATTTACAGCCGGTAATAATAGTTAAATAACAATAACTTAAATAATATTACAACTAACTTAAATCTAAAACAGGCCCTTGGGGCATTGTACCGAGGATGCTGGCGGCATTTCCTCGCTGTATCGCAATGCTGATACGTTGTGCGAGGAAGTCGCCAGCTCTTCGGTCACCAGTCGCGTCAACCAAACGCTTCGAGATTTCAGTAAATAACTTGTGCGCGCTGGGACCCCATGGACCAAGAGTTTTGAGCATACAATTAGTTAATATAATGTATGTTGTATAAGGCTGTTTTAAAAACTTTTCCTGTTTGCAAGGATTAGTAACTTTGTACTAGTGTTCAGTGGAATTGACATGATGAGAGACTTCGCTCTGTTCTCATTTGATTTTATTTTTAGACTGACGCTCAGAGACCTTATACATCTCTGAGGATATTTATTTAATAGATTTTATTATTTTCATGTTGACGTGTTATAGATATAGCTCAACATATCTTATTATGATTAGTGTACCTACTTTATTACATTTTATCTTGACGCTTAGAGACCTTATACATCTCTAACAAATCTCGATTGTTATTAGTTTCTTAGTCTTATTTTTGACATGTAACACTACATTTAATTAATGATACTTTGATTATTGTATTATTTTTATTTGATGTACCTAGATAGATTTTGACTTGTAAAAGTGCCCTTGAGGCCTATTTGCAGAATAAATGTTTTGATTTATTGATTTGATTTTTTTTTAATTTTCAATCAATACTAAAGGCAAAGATAATGGGCATGGGGCAAAACAGTAGTAGTAATCGCAACAAAGGCTCCTTATTGAAACACACAAACACACGTACGATCTACTGTCAGACCAGGCTTTAAAACGTATCAAATGAGGTCGAGTACATACCATTAGCCAGACGTTATATTTTCGAGGGCAAATGGGACATTTCCAATCCATTACGTACAACGTATGAGTTCCGGGGTAAACATGTGACGGATGGGGGCATTGTTCCGGTCCAATTTAGGAGGCTCGGGGACGATCTTGCTTATCAATTATCGGCTCATATACTGGGTAACTAAGTGGAGGTGTCTATAATATACACCTCTATAAGAAAAGAAAGAAAGAAAGAAAGAAAATACGTTTATTTAACGTCACAATTCAACCATACACATATTAATTTAAAAATAGAAGATGTTAAAAAAGGATCCCCACTCAGAATTAAGCCACGGCGAGACACAGCAAGCCGAGGCACTGATTTTCAGTGGGGACCTAACTTAAAACTAAGATAAGTGGCGACACAGACGTCAACGACAGATATATTTTACATAAAAAAGTAGAAATAATAATTGAGCCATAAAGAAAAAATAACATGTTATAAAATAAAACTTAAATTTAGGGTATACAAAAGACGTGCCAGAACGAAAAAACAACAAACAAAAAACAAAAACTCGCATCATGACATTTCTGCCAGCCGACATTTTATTACGCAACCTAGAAATATACTTGTGCTACTTAAACTAGAAATCGTACCATTTGCACCAGTTTTCTTATGAGAAGAAATTAAGAAAAAAATATATATATATTATAATTTACTCGTACAGCTCACATCTAAATCAAGACGAGAAAGTATTTATCGATATTCTTATTTTAGATTGACAATTTTGTTTTTTCTTGGGCAGCATCTACCTCGCAATATTGACGTATATAAACAAGCAATCAGTGTTGCTTTTTTACCCACGACGGAACGGAGAAGGTATATGGATTTAGGATGAGAGGTTGTTTGAGTTTATTTGTATTGACACTATTGATTGTATTACATTCAATTCCATTTGCATGCTACAATTTTGTGTTGACGATCCTTATTGGGAGAATATGTTCAATTCATCATCGCATTATTATTTCTCTTTATTTATTTTCGTTCTTAGGCTAGGTTTTAAAAATACACTTAGAAAACATAAAAATATTATAAAATCCTACCCTAGGGTGCCGCCAGCAGCGAGGCGGGGCCTAAGCTACCGGTGGTTAGGGCGACAGAGAGAGGAACCTCCTGACTATCCGCGCCGTGTCCAGGAGTACCGCCTTCTGTATCTGACCCTTGACCCAGCCATCTAGCGAGTCTCTTGAGGTGTTGGTCGAGACTCTTCGCTATTAGACCGTTCGCAGAGAAGACTATCGGGACATTATTATTATCATTATTTTATTTAATCTTAATTGACGATCGTGATGTGAATTCTTATACTTTTGACATGAATGCTTTATATTGTAATTTACATCTATGAAATAAATAAATCTGAGTCTAAATCTTGTCTAAACTTGTTAGTGATTGAGACCCTCTTGCCTTCACCTAGTGGAGTCTGCGGAAGATCAGCGCTGACAATAAGTTAGCATCATGCTGAGCAGCCATTTTGTGACAACTTCAAGTCCATTATTTTCTTTCTTTGTTTATTTATGTTATCACGAATAAATGTTTGCTGTTTGAAGATTTTTGTAATCGTTGATGAGTTACTTGAAATCGTTTATTATAGATAACTGAAAAACGAAATATAAGAAATTGGAAAGAGAAAAATAAGTTTTATGTGTGTTGACTGATGTAGATTAAAAAACAACATACAAAACTCGCACTTGTATTCCCAAAAGCACACGATATTTAATCCAGTGCCATATTTAGAAATTGCAGGTTTAAAGATGGAGAAAATGTGATATTGCAGTGATAGGTTGCTAGCCCATCACCCACAACACACTACAACCCGATTCCCATAGTCGACTCTTATGACACCCACGGGAAGAAAGGGGAAAGTGCTATTCTAACCCGGGACCACACGGGGAACACATTTAAAATAAACAACAACAAAAAAAAATGGACTGACTACCTTTTAATTTTGAAAAGCTGAAATCTATGCTCATGAGTTCCCAGCACGTACAAGTTACTCATATTTACTGAAATCACGGGTGTTTGGTTGACGTAACTTAAACAAATACAAATACAAACATTTATTCTGCAAATAGGCCACAAGGGCACTTTTACATGTCAAAATACTAATTTACAATTTAAGAAAGTCTGACTATAATAAATAATACATTTTTCATGTCAAAATATTAATTTACAGTTCAAGAAGGAATAATCATTTCGAGTTTACAATTATAACAAAATTAATGTCATACAGTGAAGATAAACTTGCAAAGTTATCTATTACAAATATTACAACATCAGTAAAGTTAGAGATGTATAAGGTCTCAAGATTAAACAAGGAGTATAATGAAATTAATATAATAACTCAGAGATGTACATGGTCTCTGAGCGTCAAAATTAAAATTAATTTAATATTGTTAGAGATGTATATGGTCTCTAAGTCACTGATAATAAAAACGAATCCACAACAGGATGATGTATCTCGCCAATCCCCTATAAAAAGACATTAGTATTAACGTAGTCACAATGTCCTAGCAAGCATGAACAGACCGGACTCCACAAACAGCACCCGATCACGAGTATGACGCGTATCTCAGCCATCGCCTCTGGTGAGGGAAGAGCTGGCGACTTCCTCGCACAACGTATCAGCATTGCGATACAGCGAGGAAATGCCGCCAGCATCCTCGGTACAATGCTCCAAGGGCCTGTTTTAGGTTTAAGTTCGTTTTAATATTATTTAAGTTATTTTTGTTAAGTACATGTTTTTATCAATAAATTAGTTACGGGATAGCTGATATAGGTACTGTGGCTGAAATATATAATAATAATAAAAAATAAAACAAAGTTTACAATATTTACTCACTTCCATGTATTAAGAATGTACATATTAGTGGAAATTAGAGTAACAGGCGTACGAGCTTTCACTTGGCTCTAAAAGTTCACAGCCAGGGCTTAAATGCACTAATGTACCGACACATGTGCCAAGGGTTTAAACAAGCTTAAAGGCTTTAAGCTTAGTGCGACATATCAAACGATACATCTTCTGTGGCAAGGATAATACGTAATAATGTTTTAGTTTATTTAGGCACAATAGTGTGGAAATTCGACACATACATTTGACTAAAACAATTACTATTGCAGAAATTTTGTATGTTTAGGTTGCTTTGGTTTTTCTATCGGTTATATGTGGGATTTCTTATAGTTGTGTATGGTACTATGTGGATGGTATTATGTGAGGTGTGCAATAAAGAGTATTTGTATTGTATTATACTGGCTGGTAGATGACCAAATGTGGTTTCATATGATTTTTTTTTGTTTCTTTTTGAACCTGACTGTGACTTTATAAGCCGGGCCCAATAAAGCGATAGGAGTGCGCGGTTGGAGAGTAGCCAGGGGAAAATCCAGGGGAAAACCTCCGACACGACCACGCGTGTGGTTTGGAACACTGGAATACTCTAAGAGTTTGCGCTCCAGTGAGATTGGTTGAGCGGTGTCAACCGAATCTGAGGTGTGAGAGGAATCGAGCGACTGGGAGTTTTATCGCTGGTACACTAAACCTAGCCTAGCTGAAAAGAATCCAGCAAGAAACTCAGTTATTGGTTGAGCGGTTTCAACCGAATCTGGGGTGTAAAATTCGAAATTGAAACCGCTCAACCAATCTCACTGGAGCGTAAACTTTTAGAGTATTCCAGTGTTCCAAACCACACGCGTGGTCGTGTCGGAGGTTTTCCCCAGGCTACTCTCCAACCGCGTACTCGTATCGCTTTATTGGGCCCGGCTTAAAAAGCCACAGTCAGTTTCAAAAAAAAAAACATCTCTAGCGGCTTATATATTGATTTTCACTGTGACAAGGTATGAAGTGGACCAGAAATCAAATTGGTTGACTGTAACTCCGTTAAAAAGCGTGCAGGTCTCTTAGGCTGGGTTTTATAAAGATCCGTTAGACCAAATGTCAGATCAAATTTCAGTAACTCGGTACATTTTTGACATAACAAACCGACATAAGGTCTAACGGATCTTTATAAAACCGAGCCTTAGTAACAAAATATTGCGTATTTATGCGTGTAGTCAACGTTCGCGTCATCCACCCGCACGCGCAACATGCAAATAAATACAACAAACCACCACTAATATAATGAAAAACCTGATGATGCAGATGTTGCTTTCATCTGATGAGAACAACATAAGACTAAGGTCGGGTTGCACCAAACCGTCTGTAATCGTAAGCGGTGTTCGTTAAAATCTGGCCCCTATCTCACCAAAGCTGACAGGCGCGACAATTGTGATAATCCATATTGAAAGGAACCTTATGGCGGCCGGCACTTACGCCTTTATTGCCGCTATTCCAATACAATAGTGAATAGGTGTAACGTAAGCGCCTGCCGCCATAAGGTCCCTTTCGATGTAGATTATCACAATTGTCAAAAAACATTATAATTGTAGTTGGTGAAACAGTTTAGCCAGAAACAGTTTTGGTGAAACAGCCTACATATATCAAATACATATGTCAACTTGGTGAAATAGGGGCCTGATTGTATGGACAGTTTGACAAGTTTCTATGGAATGACAGGCTGCCGGCGCCATATTTGATGATGACCGGCCTGTGATCGTAAGTTGGTGCAACCGACCTTAAGTATAATTTTTCACAGAAACGCGTTTCAACGTTAACTCGATAATATTCTTTTTGACAAAACTTTGTTTCCCAACTAAACAGTTTCTGCTCTGCTGAGTCTAAAATTTTCAGAAGACTTTAACTTAAGTTCAAGTTTGATTTATACGTTTCAGTAAATCTGTTAAAACAGGTTAGTTTAGTAGATCAAAGAGTAAACTTACTCATTACTTTTACGGAATGTTTAATATATTTTAGGAACTCCCATAATATATAGTGATTTTTCGTTCCTGATACGTGTAATGAAGTTGGTCTTATTGTGGTCTTACTTCACTTAAATTTACTGTGCATAGTTTTATGGTACAATTTGGACCGATTTAATATGTGTTGGAGATTGACATTTGATTGACAGATAGGAGAATATAGGTTATGTCGGTATTGTTAAAAACGAGATATGTTTTGTACGTGAACTAAAATATATTAATTAAGTGTTTAATAAAGGATTGTGAAATAATAGCTTCAAATGTTGTTTCTCTTTACAGGTAAGAATTGTACTTGTTTTATTGTATTAGATTAGTGTAAGTTACGCGGCAAGCGCGGTAAGTTGAAGTGGCAGTGGGCAGGTCACATATGTCGCAGAACCGATGGCCGTTGGGGCAGACTGGTTCTTGAGTGGAGACCGCGTGTCGGCAAACGTAGTGTAGGACGCCCTGTGACTAGGTGGGGCGATGATATTCGTAAGGCAGTGGGCAGGGATTGGAGGAGAAGAGCTGAAGACCGAGCTCAGTGGCGTGCCACGGGAGAGGCCTATGTCCAGCAGTGGACTGACACAGGCTGATGATGATGATGATGATGAAGTTACGCGGTGATGAATACGCGGCTATTAATAAAAACGTATTCTCTTTACAGAGCAACACAATTCAGTTTTTTATTTCACCGTTCCGGTTTTTGAGGGAAGTAATTACATCCAACACATTATATATACATTATTAGATTTTAGAAGTATGATCATTATTTAAATATTTTTGATAATTGTTGTATAATTGAATTTAATAATTATTATTATTTTTGACATTTCATAATTTTTTGATAATATAAACTCGTATAAATTGACTTAAGATAATTTATATTGTAAATTTTATATTATAAAATAAATAAATCTAAATCTATGTAAAATTCTAGAAATTGTCCACTAAGTACGCAGGTTTGTATAAATCATTTTTATATACCGATTCAAGGTTAGATATACGCAACCAAAGGCTTAATACAGCATGTTATTTCCCTAGGTCTGGAAGTGCCACTTTGTATGCCTTTGCAAAGTGGCACTTACCCCGCCCGTACCTAATAAAGTACTTTTTAGGGTCCCGTGCCCGACGGATCCAAACGGAATCATATTGCTTTTATTCAAGCATTCGTCCGTCCATCCATCCGGCCGTCCATCCGTCGTCTGTCACACAGATTTTACAGCCAAAGAGTTAAAGTATTGACCCAAAGCCATACAAGTTGTCAAAAAAATTTTTTAAACCAACTAACTTTTGGTTTTTTTTATTTATTTATAAAACATCATTTCATTTCATTTCAAAGGTTTTTTTATGAGGGCTCTCATACAGCTAAAGGGGGGGTGCGAAAAATTTTCGTTGACTTACCCCATCGAGTGGAATATGGTTGTGTAGAGCTCAAGACTCAATTTTTGTTTTAAAAAATATTGGAAATCAAAGGAATGAGAAGCCACCAAATACAACTTTTTTACAAATTTTTTGTTGCTACACTTAATTTGAAACTGGGTTATAATATTTATTATTATGTATATTTTATGATATAACCCATTTAAGCCAGGAATTAATATGAATAAAACAGAATACAAAAGAACTAAAGATTAAATAAATTAGACACAAGATAAACAAAAAGAAAATTAATCAAATAAGGTGCCCATAATACTGGCGATATTTATATAAACACTTTTTTTTTCTTTATAAGTAGTTATTTCTCCTCTTAAAACCAACTTAAATTTGCAATTGGTTCGGTACCCTAAATGTGTGAACCCCGACCAGCTCTTGGCCTGTTTTTTTAGTTTGGTTATTTTAACTCACACTACAAACTAAAAACCATAATCAAAAAATTAAAATCAAAACATTTATTCTGCAAATAGGCCTCAAGGGCACTTTTACAAGTAAAAATCTATCTATATCAAATAAAAATAATACAATAATCATAATAATAGAAATTATGTTTATATGTTTTATTAGATATTTTGATATACTTTTTCATACTCTTTTTCCTTTTTTTTTCTTTTCTTTGCACCTTTTATAAATTATCTGTTTAGGCCAATGGTTGGCTGGTAGAGAATGCCATTTGACATTAAGCCCGCCATTTGTACAATTTGTGTTGTTTGTGCAATAAAGTTTAAATAAATAAATAATCATAGCAGAAAGCTTACTCTATTCAATTACGGTAAGTTAAAAGGCAAGAATCTTGGCAATCTCGTTCTAATTAAAAATAATAAAATGACAGCGGAGCAGACAATCAGTTTTCTTCTCGTCAGCGGAAAATGAGGTAGATTCTAAAATGGAAAAAGATTAAAACTGGTTTGAAAGTCCTTTATATAAAATGACTTTCAAACCTGTTTTAATCTTTACCCGTACCGTACCCGTTTTAAAAGAACACATAAGAAAACTGTCTGTTATAACGATTGTTACTGACATGTTGCTTTTGATATATAGTACGATTTTTTCTGCTTGCACATTGGGCAATATAAATATAAATGTTATGTAAATAACGGATAACCGTTATTGGCCTTCAGTTAACTAACAACTTATGTAAAAATATGTAATATAATAAGGCTGTTGTTATCCTTAATACAAATAAAAAAAAAAACAAGAATTCGCTTCGCGCAATTCGGAAACAGTTTTTTCCACGAGTGAATAGGCATCTTCTGTGTGAGCTCGCTTCACCGTCGGTTTCATCTTTGCTCCCTGGCTAGATGCTGGCCAAGAACATACCCATATTCTATAAAATAAAATAAAATCGGAGTCTGAATGGAAAATTTCATATTTTCAGAGATAAAGCAGATTTTTGCCGTTTCATTAACGACCTTCGTTGTATTGATAGCTAGAGATGCATGCAGGCCCTCCAATCTCAACACAGCGCATCCTCGGGGGCTCTGGCGACCTTATCAGTACTCAACACTACATGCCTACAGAGCAAGTGTAGTGATATTATTATGGCTGTGGTTCTCTGTAAGGTCACAACACTACATACCTACAACACAAGTAGTGATGTTATTATGGCTATGGTTTTCTGTAAGGTCACTACACCACAAACTATGTCTATGTGGTTTGTGATATTACAGAAAACCACAGCCATAATAACATCACTATTTATTTTGTAGATATGTAATGTTGTGACCTTTCAGAAAAACTCAAACATAATAGTATCACTAAACTTGCTCTGTTGGTATGATAATTTAGTGAAGTGATGTTATTATGGCTGTGGTTTTCTGTGAGGTCACAACACCATATAGACATAGACATACCTACAGAGCAAGTTTAGTGATGTTATTATGACTGTGGTTTTCTGTAAGGTCACACCACATAGACATACATATAGAGCAAGTTTAGTAATGTTTTAATGGCTGTGGTTTTCTGTAAGGTCACAACACTACATACCTACAACATAAGTAGTGATGTTATTATGGCTGTGGTTTTCTGTAAGGTCACTACGCCACAAACCTTCAAAGCACACTTGCTTATGCACTACGTATATGTCTATGTCTATGTGGTGTTATGACCTTTCAGAAAACCATAAACATAATAACATCACTAAACTTGCTCTATAGGTATGATCATTTAGTGAAGAGATGTTATTATGGCTGTGGTTTTCTGTGAGGTCACAACACCACATAGACATAGACATACCTACAAAGCAAGTTTAGTGATGTTATTATGACTGTGGTTTTTTGCAAGTTCACAACACTACATACCTACAAAACAAGTAGTGATGTTATTATGGCTGTGGTTTTCTGTAAGGTCACAATACCACATACCTACAGAGCAAGTTTAGTAATGTTATTAACGCTGTGGTTTTCTGTAAGGTCACAACACTACATACCTACAAAACAAGTAGTGATGTTATTATGGCTGTGGTTTTCTGTAAGGTCACTGCACCAAAAACCTTCAAAGCAAATGAAGTGATGTTATTATGTCTGTGGTATTGTGAAATGTCACAACTACCTACCTACAAAATAAATGGTGCTCTTATTATGGCTGTGGTTTTCTGTAAGGTCACAACACCACATAGACATAGACATACCCACAGAGCAAGTGTAGTGATGTTGTTTCGGTTGTGGTTTTCTGAAAGGTCACAACACTACATACCTAAAAAACAAGTAGTGATGTTATTATGGCTGTGGTTTTCTGTAAGGTCACTACATCACAAACCTTCAAAGCACACTTGCTTATGCACTAGGTCTATGTCTATGTGGTGTTGTGACATTACAGAAAACCACAGCCATAATTACATCACCATTTATATTGTAGATATGTACTTGACCTTTCAGAAAACCATAAACATTATAATATCACTAAACTTGCTCTATAGGTATGGTCATTTAGTGAAGCGATGTTATTATGGCTGTGGTTTTCAGTGAGGTCACAACACCACATAGACATAGACATACCTACAGAGCAAGTTTAGTGATGTTATTACGACTGTGGTTTTCTGTGAGGTCATAACACTACATACCTACAAAACAAGAAGTGATTTTTTTTTTTATTTATTAAATACATATATCACTTACAGATAAATCCAACACGTGATACATATTACACATACAAAAAATAAAAGAAGAAAAATACAAATAGAAATATAACTTACTAAAAACAACTACATACATACAATTATACATATAGGTACATTTAATCTTAACTAACAGGAAACGATAATAGTTTATGTATGACTTCTGTGAATTCAGCCAGCGAGCAATTAAATAAATCTATTGTATTTGAGGTCTCATTCAGCATCTTTGGCTCTGACAAGTGGCGTCAGCATCTTTATGGCTCTGACAAGTGATGTCATTATGGATGTGGTTTTCTGTAAGGTAACAATACCACATACGTACAGAGCAAGTACAGTGATGTTATTATGGCTACTGTCAGGTACTTCCCCATTAGGGGTGTCCTAAATTACATATAAGCAATATAACATGGAACCCCGCTGTGCCCTACTACTTCTCTGATTCTACAATCGTAGTCATAAAATGAAATTCAAAATAATGGCCCAGGCAATAAATCATCTGTTGGTTTTATTTCGAAACAATTTGTCCCTGTCACGCACATTGTAACGTCAACACAATTCAATGAATACAGAATTAACAGTAAATATGAAAATTCGTCTATTTATTTGATTCGATCAATTTTACAGGTGAATTAATTTAACTATGACTTGGGGTCCAAGTGCTCGTCGCCTCTATAAGGACATTGCAAGGCGCCTTATGGAGGCTTCCGGTGACCAGAGGGCTGGCCACTATTTCACCCAGCGGATTAGCATAGCTATCCAGCGTGGCAATGCGGCCAGCCTTCTGGGAACCCTACCAAGCTCCGAACACTTAGGGCAATATTTTTATTTATAATGCTTTATATTATTGTGTTGTTTGTTTTCTGCTCGTTTTTTGTTGTGTATTAATAAAAGATATAGTAAGTATGACTGACTATGTTCTTATTCTATTCGATATTCTACTTCAACACTAATGTAATAGTTTCTATTACTTACATACTGTCTAAAAAATCCTAATTTTGCAATATAAACTCTATTACATTCGCGTTAAAGTAGATAACGAATGAAAATGAAATAAGAGCATATGTCAGTCTTAATTAAAATTAATCTTAATGGATCTGATTTTAATTTATTTTATTACTAGCATTTGCCCGCGACTTCGTCAGCGTAAATTTCGATTCCCTATTTCGTCATTCCGAGAGACGATTTTCGGGACAAAAAGTATCCTATACATTAATGCAGGATATTACTCGTTGTATATCTAGTTTCATGATAATTTTGCGTGATTGAGTAACAAACATCCAAACATTTAAACGTTCGCATTTATATTAGTAGTATGATATTGTTTCAATGTGTGTGTTTCTATGTATTGAGTTCTGTGTAGGTATACGTTAGATGTTAGCAGGAGCACTGGAGGGGCGTTCAGTCAGGGCATTTGTGTGTGATGAGCACGAATATTTGTTCCTGAGTCATGAATTATGTACTATATTTGTAAGAGCGAGATCTCCTGATACAAGTACTTCTATACCTACTAGGAATACAAATACAAACATTTATTCTGCAAATAGGCCACAAGGGCACTTTTACATGTCAAAATATTAATTTACAATTTAAGAAAGTCTGACTATAATAAGTAATACATTTTTCATGTCAAAATATTAATTTACAGTTCAAGAAGGAATAATAATTTCGAGTTTAACAATTATAACAAAATTAATGTCATACAGTGAAGATAAACTTGCAAAGTTATCTATTACAAATATTAAGTTAGAGATGTATAAGGTCTCAAGATTAAACAAGGAGTGAAATTAATATATTATCCCAGAGATGTACATGGTCTCTGAGCGACAAAATTAAAATTAATTTAATATTGTTAGAGATGTATATGGTCTCTAAGTCACTGATAATAAAAACGAATCCACAACAGGATGATGTCTCTCGTCAATCCCCTATAAAAAGACTAGTATTAACGTAGTCACTATGTCCTAGCAAGCATGAACAGACCGGACTCCACAAACAGCACCCGATCATGAGTATGACGCGTATCTCAGCCATCCCTCGGGAGACCTCAACCATACTGTACCTAAACTAAGCCCTATTTGTTGAATGAAATAAACTTATTATTATTATTATAAAATTATTATGAATGTTTGTTTTGTTTAAATATCTATATGAGTTATATATTATCGCCGACTAGTACCCATTACAAGCATTGCTCGATTTGTGTAAGACATCGAAATATATATTATATTCCGATGGTGTAAGATTGCGCACAATTTATTTATTTAGAATACCCGCCGTTAGCGTCCGCTTTTTAAAATACCAGAATAAGAATATTCCCTACCTAGGGGGAAAAATATCGTAAACAAGTTTTGACGCAGCAGAAAAGCAAGCATTATTCAACAGGCTGTTCCCACCCGAGACAATATGAAGACAAATCACTTGAGTTGCGATCCTCAGCATTAAAGGGACCGGATAAAAAAAATACCTTTTGACTCAGGGGGCGAATTTGCTTGTCTTAGCATTATGCTAAGTGGGGATCTCCATTAAACGTGTACGAATTACGATAAAAAAGATACTTTATAAGTTGTTTTTAATATTCAATTTAGACATATTACATGCACTTATGAATGTCAAAAACTACCATCGGTTCATAAAATAAACCTCTGCCTCGAGAAGAACCGGCGTAAGAAACTCGGCGAGGTGTCATTTTTTCAAAACAACATACAATGTATAAAAAAATAGCAGTATCATAATACTACAGAATGAAAATACTACAATATAAAACATATATTTAGGACAAAATATTTGTGTTAGGTTAATTGTGCGGGACACTATCACTGCCAAACATCCCTATCCATGATGTAATCGTTTATCTTATAACATAAATAAATAAATAAAATAAATATTTTTGGACAATCTTACACAAATCAACCTGGTCCCAAACTAAGCAAAGCTTGTACTATGAGTACCAAATGACGATATACATACTTATATAGATAAATAGATACTTAAATACATAGAAAACATCCAAGACTCAGGAACAAATATTCGTGTTCATCACACAAATACATGCCCTGACCGGGATTCGAACCCGGGACCTCCAGCTTCGAAGGCAGAGCCACTATATACCAACTAGGCTAAAGCGAACTTCAAACATGCTTTTGATATAACGCATAATTATGCTTTTAAAAAAATCATCTGTTTCACGACAGATTTATATTAGCGAAGTGGAAAGACGATATTGTTCTTTGGGAGCATTAAAAACTGTTCTGAAGTGGGACTGGGCCGGACATGTCCGTCGTATGCATCCGGAAAGATGGGTGAAAATAAGTACGCAATGGACCCCACAAGATGGCTACCGGAACAGAGGCAGACCAAAAAGGAGATGGCAGGACGACCTAGACGTTTCCTTAACTTGACGGGAACAAACTAACAATAGGGCCGAATGGAGGAAGAGAGGGGGGGCCTTTGCCCAGCAGTGGGAAAAAAAAACGAAATACGAAGAGCCAAATATGTCTGTTCACGTTTCTTTATTAAACGTGTGTCACAGTTGGCTGCTTAACTATTTTTAGGGTTCCGTAGTAAACAAGGAACCCTTATAGTTTCGCCATGTCCGTCCATCCGTCCCCTGCTTTTTTGAATAACCGTTAGTACTAAAAAGATGTAATTTGGCATGAGTATACATATCAATGACGCCGACAAAACAGTAGAATAAAATCATAAAAAGATTTTTTTAGGGTACTTCCCCTATATGTAAATGGGGGTGGTGCAATTTTTTTTCTTCTAAACCCCATCGTGTGGGGTATAGTTCGATAGCTCTTTTAAAAATATTATAAGGTTTCTAAAAGCATTTGTTGATTCAAGAATCGGTTGGCGTGATATTAAGCTTTAAAGTGATAATTTTTGCTATGGTCAAGTGTTCCTTCTCAAATCATGTATAATCAACAAATCATGGTAGTAGTATATACGATGAATTTAAAAGGAAAACTATCACAGCTAAGTAGACATTACCGTAAAGGGCAAAAATATGTATACAACACAGCATCTCAAAAAAGTACATCATCAGTACTAAGATCAGTAAAAACCCTTCTACGGGTCCGTAATTCCGCATATGACCGGTGACGTGATGGACGGGCAACTACGGAACCCTACACTGTGCGTGGCCCGACACGCAATTGGCGGGATTTTTTAATGTTGCCATTCGTACTTGTTGTTAGAGAAGATCAAGTGTTGATTTGGGACCATAATCAGGGGCAAATAAAAAACATTAAAGGGGCAAAAATTAGGGGCGAATCTCGCTTGACGCCAGCGGCCCAAGAAACTGATCTTACAAATAGACATTATATTATGACGTCACACACAATTTATCGAACCAACCGTTGTATGAGAAAATAAGTACATATATTGCTGTTAAATACTGCATTCAGGTATACAGTTTTAATTAAATTATTTTTTTATTGTTACATAATTTCTATTGGTATTTTTTTTTTTGACTATTAGACGACGAAGAAACAAAACGTAATTTTTCGAATTATTTGAAATTACAGTATGATTTTGGTTAATTTTTGTATTTTTTTTAATACAACGCCGGTGGCAAACAAGCATACGGTCCACCTGATGGTAAGCGGCCACCGCAGCCTATAGACGCCCGCAACTCCAAAGGAGTCACGTGCGCGTTGCCGACCCTTTATAAGCTTACCCTTTTTTTGTAATTTACAAAATATTGTGATACTTTGATGCTTTACTTTTTACTATACATATAATTGTAATATTTTTTATACTCAATTTTACGTAACATCAGACAATATAGATGATATACGAAAACACGATACATATTACATCCGCAAAAATTTTTTTTATCCAGCCCTATAATATATACAATAAATCATAGACTTATCTTTACCGAAACAAAAAGAATTAATTACGTACCTTAGAAAGGTAAGAACACACACTAGTCACAATTAATAGTATAACCTCACTATCACTTCACCACACTTCACGAAGTAAGTATTAGGGCGGGCGGGCGGCGCGGACTGCCACTCGTGGGGCGGGCGCGAGACCGACTGAGGCTGCCAGGGCGAGACTACAGCCTAGGCTTGCATGCTTAAGCATTTCAGGTGTATATGGTTTCAGGTGTATATTAGCATTACCATTTCAGGTGTAAACTCAAACTCAAACTCAAAATATTCTTTATTCAAACAGGCCTAGCAACAAGCACTTTTGAATCGTCAGTTATATATTACATAAATTGAATCTAATTATTCAGAGCAATTTATTGATGCATATGAAATTTTTAAAAAGACATGAATTACTGTAATGTATGTCAAAAGAGAGTATAATAAATTCACAAAAAGATCGTCAATATGTAAAATAAAAACATAACAAATTGTATAATCTAGACAGTTTCTAGAATAAAATCTGAATGTATATAGTGTTCCTCTACAATAAAATTCCAAGACACATTACTGAACTTACGGATTCTTTTAAGTCTGTCGTGAAACAGACACTTATTTCAAAAGCATATTATAAGATAAACGATTATATCATGGATAGGGATGTTTGGCAGTGATAGCGTCCCGCACAAGTAATCTAACACAGAAATATTTTGTCCTTAATATTAAAAAATATGTATGTATGTTAATATTGTACTCGTAGCATTTGAATTCTGTAGTATTATGATACTGTTATTTTATATACATTGTATATTGTTTTGAAAAAATGACACCTCGCCGAGTTTCTTACGTCGGTTCTTCTCGAGGTAGAGGTTTATTTTATGAACCGGTGGTAGTTTTTTGACATTCATAAGTGCATGTAACATGCCTAAATTGAATAATAAATGATTTCATTTCATTTCATTTCCTAAAACCAACGACAAGACCCGACCAATACAAGCTTTGCTTAGTTTGGGACGTTGTGTTATCACTACGTAGTATAAAACAAAGTCGCTTTCTCTGTCCCTATATCCCTATGTATGCTTAAATCTTTAAAACTACGCAACGGATTTTGATGCGGTTTTTTTTAATAGATAGAGTGATTGAAGAGGAAGGTTTATATGTATAATAATATCCATTAAATAGTGCACCCGTGCGAAGCCGGGGCGGGTCGCTAGTCAATGATAAAGCTTGACTATCAGAGCATTAAATATATAGATATTTTTGTTTGTCTTTTTGCTCGTATGAATACATAGCAGAAATATGTGTAGATATTTTTGATCCTTGTTTTGTTCACATGCTTATTGTATCAAAATTAAAAATTAAAATCAAACATTTATTCTGCACTTTTACATGTCAAAATATTAATTTACAATTGAAGAATGTCTGACTGTAATAATACATTTTCCATGTCAAAATATTAATATGACATACGTATGTCCAGATATTTTTGATATTGATTTACAGATGTACGAGAAACGTTATGCGAGTTTCATTTAATTGCGGGTTAGACTTAAGCCATAAATTAATAGTATGTAATTGTTATAGTATTTTATTTTCATTTGTTTCAATAAAAATATTTTATCTAGATTGCGGGTTATCCAAGTATAATGAGTTCCATCGATCTATCACCCCGCGCACTGTAGTTAAACCCGCATGCGACTCTCGTACGTGTGGTGTGTAGTTAAGGCCTATACTCGCAGTCCACTTTATCCAATTTCACCATTAATTAAAATCATACCGGGTGGTTCCCGAGATAATTACATATGTTAGAATTACGATTTGAAACGGGATATTTACCATGTATATTTGTATATTTAAGTTCCCGATATTTCGGCACTGTTGCAAGCGCCATTATCAAGGATTAACTGACGTGCTGCGAGTTTTAGTTGTGGTCTACCCACACACCATAGCGATCTACCCTCTTCCTGGTTCGCTTTTTTCGCACAGTGTCACCTTCACTACCAATCGTAATTCTAATGTAAATGACCATGTAAGCTTGAAATATTAATTACATATGACAGAAAGAAAGAAACATTTATTCACAGACACAGAAGATACACACATTAAAAAAAAACAACAGAAGAAAAACAAACCACAACCCCCCGTCAGTGAAACGGACACTGGCTCAGCATTATGCTGAGGTGTCAGACACCTACAGCGCTGATTTTCAGCTACTACCGTCGGTGACTCATGGACCGCCATACAAATGAAATAAATGAACTTTATTCTGCAAGTAGGCCGCAAAGGCACTTTTACAAGTCAAGAACTACTAGCGTTACTCATGAGACCACTGCCGAGAAGAAACGCCGAAAGAAACTCGACAGTCAGTCATTTTCTCCAAAATATGCTTATTACAATGATACTACTTAACCTACTTAAGTAAATGTAAGTGGTAAACAACAAAAGAGAATTTAAAGAAAGACGAGGAAAAAATAACAATAGGTATTTACAATGTGTAGTTACACAAGAAAACAAAACATGTCGAATCGTTTGATATGATTTCCTGCAAGAAATGTGTCAACTAGATACAATGAAAATATTAGACTCTTTACGCTATTTAGGTATTTGGTTTGGGCCATGCATTTCTGTCTGTTAGATAGTCCTCAACCCTATAATAAGCCTTTGACATCAATGTTTTTTTAGGTAATTTTTAAGAGTTGAAAAGGGTAAATTCAAGATTTCATCGGGTAACTTACACTAAATAATAGCCCAAAAAAAATTAAATATGACTGCAATAGAAAAAGTAATACATAAGAGAAAAAAAAAAATTATATCCACTTACTACTTACATACAGATATCTGGGGTACAATAAAAGAGAATTAAAAAATTTGCAATAGTTTTTTACCGGTTGGTATATTTGTTACTGCTATAGTGGTGGATTAGGATAGGGATTTTTGGAGCGTCATCAAATAACCTTTAAGCTTACGCTTTATAAATGACAAATGTATGGATTTTTTTCGCGTTCAAAATCAAATCTAAAAATCCATTAAGCGACATCCTAGAACATGGTTCCTTCTTGAAATTTGAATATTTATTACGTGATTGAAAATATTTAATTGAAATATTCGAAATGCTAAATTTAATTGAAATATTCAAAATGAAAGTGAAGCAGTCATTAGGACAGTTGCTTTTTGGTGGAAGGGACACTTAGCTTAGCAATTTAGATGGGATTATTTTAATTGTAAATTCAAGTGGGTGGATTGGGGATGAATAAATTAGGTGCTTTATGGTCAATAAATGCAAAAATTATTTGAAAACAAGCCGTGGTGAAGTTATCTGACCGGTTCATAAGCGCAATAACAATTTAAAATTCTGTTTTGAAGATAATTTGGGCTAAGAAGTGCTATTCTGAGCAGTTATTTTCTGGCGAAGCTGTGGACTGTAGAGATACAAATTGTGTAAGAATTAAAAAAAAATTAAAATTTGTTGTGTATGACAAGATGTCCCTAAAACCAACACCAAATTAAAGAGGGGTGATAGATCATCTTGAATGAATGAATGAATGAATGAGTCGTTTATTTGTGTAAAAAGGGTATAAATTGGTGTTACATGTTGTTTTTCCATTCTTATTTTGCCATGATACAGGATGTACAAATATTCTTAACCACTACATAGTATAAAACAAAGTCGCTTTCTCTGTCCCTATGTCCCTATATCCCTATGTATGCTTAAAACTTTAAAACTACGCAACGGATTTTAATGCAGTTTTTTTAATAGATAGAGTGACTCAAGGCGAAGGTTTATATGTATAATACATGCATCAGTATTGCACCCGTGCGAAGCCGGGGCGGGTCGCTAGTTAAATATAAATACGTCTATTGTTCTAAATTTATGTCTAATATAAATCGCTACTTACAAGTTTATTAATAACAAATTAACTAATTACAGAGTTCAATTAGCATATAAGCTTTCAATTTAAACAGATTTGACTGTGTAAAAAATTACATAGTTCTCAAATATCGGCATTTTTTAAATAATATTTCTTGTAACTTAAAGATTTTTTTAAAAAATATTAAGAAAAGAAAAGACAAAAACATTTGATACGTGACAAAAAACAAAAGAAATATAAAATGATACAAAAAGATAAAAATGTCACGAAATGGCCCCGCCTCAGCGCAATTCTGGGTCAGGAACAAGCGCGGTCTTCCGGCAATTACATTTTTGATAAGGTCACATTTGCTTAAATTAAAGTTTCCTCTTTTCATTTTGGCGTTAGTTTTAGGGCTACATAAGATATTTATGGCGGCAGTGGCTATTTTACGGAAAAGAGAATAATTCGTTGCATATTTACAATCAAAACCGAGCGGGCGCTGCTTTACATTTTTTCGGTGGTAAACAAGCATACGGTCCACCTGATGGTAAGCAGCCACAGCAGCCTATAGACGCCCGCAACTCCAAAGGAGTCACGTACGCATTGCCGACCCTCTATAAAATTTGAGGATGCACTGTGCTAACAGAAGAAGGGACAAATTTAGATCCCTCACCCTCAACGCAGTGCATCCTCGGGAGCTTTGGAAACTTTGCTCACCTCCAGGAACACAACACTACATACTTGTATAGTAGATAATTTTATTATGGCTGTGGTCTTCTGCAAGGCGGAGGTACTTCCAAAGTATGATGAGAAAAAATGTTTTTCATGCCATTCGATCCAGTTTTTAGAGACGATGGAATGTTTGTATGAGACCAACTAATACAATAAGAAATCGTTGTTTAAATTTCTAGCTACCAAAGCATACTATTCGATACAAGAATATTTAAACGATCCAAACATAACATAAGCGTATAATAGCATAATTAACGATTTTATATTTAGTGTGTAAATATGCATGCTGCATGGTATTTTGTGGCTATTTGTATGCCTTAACAGGCAAGACATAGTGATACAATCCGTAAACTGAAACACCGATGTACATACCTATGTTTAACAAATAAAATATTTTGTATTTGTATTTGTATTTGTATTTGCTCAGCTAATATAATTAGTAACGTGTTAAGGTTAGCGATTTCATTCCATAAAGGCTGTAAGATTACTTTCCTTTCGTGAAATGAATACGCTGCACCCTTGCCTAGTATGTAAGAAAATTGCAATGCCCTAACGGGGTATCATGTACCGACTAACCAAAAATACTAACATACCAATGTAATGAACATGATGACAATAAAATATATGAATATGAGCTCCATACTGATTGACACGCAAGCATGACGTCATGGCTGCATGGCCTCGTACAACCGTTGTATAGAAAAAATAAAATTTGCCGTTATATCGTGAAAGTTTGCGTTCCTGTACATAGTTGCAATACAATTTCTATTTTATTGAAACATGAGAATTCTATTTTTAACTTTGAATATAGTTTAAAAATTCATATTTTTTGGGAATATAGATCCATATAAATAACATAACGTTTAAACATATAAATGATATTACTATATTAATAAAAGGCCTACAAACTAAACTTAAAAACTTAAAAATAAATAATCTAAAATAAGGGATCCCCCCGCGGCATAGTGCCAAAGATGCTGGCAGCATTTCCTCGCTGTATAGCAATGCTTATGTGCGAGGAAGCTGCCAGCCCTTTGGTCACCAGTGGTGTCCACTAACCTTTTAGTAAATTCTTTGAAGAACTCTTGGGCCTTTGAATATTACATTTTGCCAAGAAATAAAAAACAAAGTTATTGCGAATCTGTATAGTCCCATATCACCTAGAACCTCTCCAAAGATCACCAAGAGTGAGAATCTAAAAGTTTTTTTTTCAGAGTCACATACTCGTTGCCGACCCTTTATAGAATTTGAGGATGCACTGTGTTGACAGCAGAAGGGACAAATTTAGGTCCGTCGCTCTAATGGTATGGTTTTGTTGGCTCTACCTTACGTTATGGGATTCTCTTTTGGGGAAATTCAAAAGACAGGGAAGCCGTTTTTATAGCGCAGAAGAGATGCGTGAGGGCTATTCCAGGACTTGTTATGACTGACAGTTGCGTATCGCAATTTAAAGGTTTCAATATTTTGACAGTTCCGTGCCTCTATATTTTCGAAATTGCCATAATCATTAAAACAAACCCATCACTATTCAGGACAATCTCCGAGGTATCACATGATTTTCCATATGCCATGATTTTTAATATATAGATGACATGACAATAGAGATATGTAAATGTAAATATATTTGACATGTTTAATGTGTAAGAACATTATTTTATTAATCAAGAATTTGTACGCCATCAGGCAGAGTGTAGTGCTACATATATTAATTGTTTAACACCACTGTAATCAGATTGACATATACTCACGAATAAAAACACTTTGAACTTTGAACTAAACACAGTGCATCCTCGGGAGCTCTGGCAACCTTGCTCACTTCCAGGAACACAACACTACATACACGTAAGTGGCCCAAAACCTCGCTTGATTTCTGGATAATCTCTAACCAACGCGGTAATTAGCGTTTATATGTGCTTAGCCGTATCAGTTCCTCGGGGATTACGCAATTAATCCGCAAATACGAGCGTATCGCAAATTACTGCGCTGCCCTTTAATTATGCTAAATCCAGTTATGTGAGCACAGAGCAGTCAAATGTTAAATCGTCTTATACTTGTTAAAATTATTGCCTAAATTTCATTTGATTTACATATTGGGGTGTCTCATAACCTGTCGGTTTGACAACTTTTTTTATGTTATACGGGGCAAACGAGTAGACGGATCGCCTGATGGTAAGCAATTACCGTCGCCCATAAACACCTGCAACACCAGAGGAGTCGCAAGTGCGTTGCCGGCCTTTCAGAAGGGAATATGCTATTTTCTTGAAGGCTTGAAGGTCATATCGGTCCAGAAATACCGCAGGCGACAGTTCATTCCATAGTTGAGTAGTGGTTATAGGTCGTATCTAATGATTTTAAGTGGCGATGTATATTGTCTTTAGAAGTTCCAAGTAAGACTGATAATCGACGAGTGCTGGTACTGGGTTGGTTTTCAACGGCTTCTTTTGTACCGTCAATATCGAGAGGGCGGTCGATCTTCAAGAAAGAAAGAAAGAAAAACATTTATTCGTGACTGTACAAACATAAGATATATATAAATAAATGTAATTAAAAGATCATGGAATCGCCATAAAAAGGTTTCGCCTCAGCGTAATGCCGACTCAGGGAGCTGGCGCTGATCTTCCGGCGAAACCTAGGTTGTTAATGACGGTGTGTGTAGCACGCTTCGCCTAAAAATTGAGCGCGACCTATTACAACTTGACACTGTCTTCAAGAGTCAAATCTCCACTATTAAAACGATGAAATCAAGGCTGTTCCATCCATTCATTTGACACGTCTCCCCCTTCAACTTCATATGATTTTCTTGCTTGCGCGGCTGCTTTAAATTTTTGTTTCCAATAATGTCTCAACAGTACGCGAATTCGACCGCTTTAGCCTAGTTGGTAGTGACCCTGCCTTCGAAGCTGGAGGTCCCGGGTTCGAATCCCGGTCAGGGCATGTATTTGTGTGATGAACACGAATATTTGTACCTGAGTCTTGGATGTTTTCTATGTATTTAAGTATCTATTTATCTATATAAGTATGTATATCGTCACTCTTGGTACCCATAGTACAAGCTTTGCTTAGTTTGGGACTAGGTTGATTTGTGTAAGATTGTCCAAAAATATTTATTTATTTATTTATTTATTCCATATTTGTCGCCTTCCATACTTTTTATTATCAAAACGTGTTACGCCGTCAATTAACAAAGACAGTATGACTAAAATAAAGTACAACAATTGTATTTTTTATGGAACTGGAGAATTGTCTTAACAGGTTACGATATGCATAAATAGTGGTGTAGTAATTAGTTACGAAACCCGACATTACTTACAAGACACCTTCAGTAAATTCACTAACAAGGAGCTGTATGTAGGGGAAATTACGTAGATCTACAAAAATCTTATTCAAAAATGTTATTATCTGAAGAATCTTGTTTGTTAGTGTCTTGCACCTACCTTTGAAAGTTTCTGTACTCATTTGTTTTGTGTAATAAAGTTTAAATAAATAAATAAATAAAATGTAGGTTGAGAAAGAGTTAACCTATTCGTTGTCCACAAGCGCTTAGCGCATTTTTTCGCCTTATATTGAAAATCACACGTTACCGCGTGGTCGTGTCGGAGGTTTTCCTCTGGATTTTCTCCAGGCTACTCTCCAACCGTGCATTGGGCCTGGCCTATAAAGCGACAGTCAAGTTCAAAAAAAAGGTTTAAGCATGAGGGATAGGTTTTACAACTTATACGAAAAGGTTTTATTAGTGGTGGTGTCATACTCGTGAACGGGTGCTGTTTGTTGGGTCCGGTCTGTTCATGTGTGCAAGGACTAGTAACTTCGTACTAGTGTTCAGTGGAATTGACATGATGAAAGACTTCGCTCTGTTCTCATTTAATTTTATTTTTAGACTGACGCTCAGAGACCTTATACATCTCTGAGGATATTTATTTATTAAATTTTATTATTTTCGTGTTGACGCTTAGAGATGTAACCTCACAATATGTTATTATGATTAGTGTACCTTATTACTTTTTATTTTGATGCTTAGAGACACTATACATCTCTTACAAATCTGGATTGTTACTAGTTTCTCAATCTTATTTTTGACATTCAACACTACATTTAATTAATGATATTTTGATTATTGTATTATTTATAATTGACTAGCGACCCGTCCCGGCTTCGCACGGGTGCACTATTTAATGGATGTTATTATACATATAAACCTTCCTCTTCAATCACTCTATCTATTAAAGAAACCGCATCAAAATCCGTAGCGTAGTTTTAAAGATTTAAGCATACATAGGGATGTAGGGACAGAGAAAGCGACTTTGTTTTATACTATGTAGTGATATAGATAGATATTGACTTGTAAAAGTGCCCTTGAGGCCTATTTGCAGAACAAATGTTTTGATTTTTGATTTTGAGTTAAGTTCAACTTTATAATATCCTTGTAAACCTTTACAAAACAACACAGTCAACCATGCCTATAAACATCGGTCTACGGGCTAACTCGTGCCCGCTCAGGCGGGGCGTGCAGCGGGGCGGGCAGCGATACGCCGCGGTGGGAAAAAACAAAACACTCTCGCCGCTACGTTGCACCGCATTCGCGGCGGGACACGTTTTTGTAACTGAGGGCTGCCATTGTACGTTTAAACAGACTGAAAGAGGCATGTCGACAAAAAAAAATCATGCCATTCGAAACAGTTTTAGAGACCATCAGATATAAGATTTCAAGCTTACATGGTCACTAACATTAGAATTACTGGAGCTGCAGAGCAGATTTTGGTCTCCCTCGTAAGACACGAAGTTCAGCACGCACTCACACAGTAACACGTATGACAAATATGTAACACACACAAACACACGCACACCCACAAACGCACACCTATACATATATATACACACACACACACATCTTCTTTTATTGCCTTTTTTATTTTATACTGTACCTAGTTAAGCACTGTAGATATAATATAAGCACTGTAATTTAATTTGTATTGTCTTTCACATTTTATTTTATTAATATATTATTATTATAAGCACTGTAATTTGGTAATTTGTTAAACAGTGATCGACCGACCGATCTCTCTAGGGTCCTTTCTGAAAACCAGCGTCAGGCCCTGTGCTTGGCACAAGCTGAGACTGGAACCCTTTGCCCAACCAATGTTTTGTTTTAAATTTTAACTATAGATATTAAGTATTACTGTTTATGTTTAGTCTGTAAAGATTTCGTATTTTGTAATTTGTAATTTGAGGCAATAAAATATATTCTGATTACGATTTGAAGAGAAAGAAGAAGAAAAAGAAGAAAGTAGATCAGGAAGAGGGTAGATCGCTATGGTGTGTGGGTAGACCACAACTAAAACTCGCAGCACGTCAGTTAATCCTTGATAATGGCGCTTGCAACAGTGCCGACATATCGGGAACTCAAATATACAAATATACATGGTAAATATCCCGTTTCAAATCGTAATTCAGACGATCAGATGTTTGTATGTCACGCCTGCGTGGCCCCTACCCCACTACCGTTGTATGGAAAAACGGAAATTAGCCATTATTGTCGTGCTCCATTTGATAAAGTGTACTTTTTGGCGAAAGTGTATCTTCTGACATAATATACCATCTGACAATCCTATCTGAGAAAGTGTACCAAATGAAAACTGCACTTTGAGACAATGATCCTTCCGAGAAAGTGATCCTTCTAAAGGGAAATTTGCCATTTTTGTCGTGCTCCATTTGAGAAAGTGTACTTTTTGGGGAAAGTGCATCTTCTGACATAATATACCATCTGACAATTTACTCTATCTGAGAAAGTCTACCAAATGAAAAGTTCACTTTGAGACGATGCATCTTCCGAGAAAGTGATCCTTCTAATGGGAAATTTGCCGTTTTTGTCGTGCTCCATTTGAGAAAGTGTACTTTTTGGGGAAAGTGCATCCTCTGACATAATATACCATCTGACAATCCTATCTGAGAAAGTGTACCAAATGAAAACTGCACTTTGAAACAATGCACCTTCCAAGAAAGTGATCCATAAACAAAGTGATAGAAATAGAAGAAGAGATAAACAAGTATACCTTTAGAAAAAGCGTACATTTCGGCAGTAACTATTGAGTTTCCGAGGATGCACTGTTTTGAGAGCGAGGGCCCTTTTGTCCTTTCTGCTGTCATCACAGTGAATTCTCAAATTTCATAAAGGGTCGTCAACGCGTACGTGACTCCTTTGGAGTTGCGGGTGTATAGGCTGCGGTGGCCGCTTAGAGGGCGTCCATAAATTACGTGAGGTGTTTTTTTTAATTTTCTGTCCCTCCCTCCCCCTGGTGAGATGTCGTGAGATTTTATTCAACCCCCTCCCCCAACCCCCAATCTCACGACAGATTTTTTAAAATGTGAGTTTCTTACGTAAACGCGTTGGATTGTTATTGTAAAAAGAAAAAAAAAATGCTTCGTGCTTTTATTTACGACTAGTTAAGACTAGTAATCAATATTGCTGAGAGTTAACGTCGAAGTATGAATGAAATTATTCTCTTTCGAATGAATTAGTGAATAATCTTAATCGTATTACGATTACGCTTAAGATTAAATCTTATAAGCGTGTACAATTTGGATTAAATGGAGCTAAATAGTATAATTCTTTTTTGTTTCAATCAGAAAAAAAATTTGCGTGATATTTGCCGAGAACCCCCCTCTCTCCAACGTAAGATTAAATGAGATTTGACTCGACCCCCTCCCCCCCTTAAACATCTCACGTAATTTATGGACGCCCCCTTACCATCAGGCGGACCGTACGCTTGTTTGCCACTGGCGTTCTATAAAAAAAATCACAGATTCCTTTGACTCGACTAAGACGCTTGCCGACTCCGGCCGTTTGATGTTGATGCTACATAAATCATCCTTAATTCAATACAACATAATATCCTGGCCTCTGTTTCATCATATTCTATGCCAGTTAAAATGATTAATAGAGCATAATTAATGACTCCACGGACAAATCATTAAAACTCGGCTTTCGTTTAACTACGGGATTTTTTCCAAACAAATGACGAACGATGCGTAAGGCTTTTTGTACATTAATGGTTATTTATTACTATTATTTATTTATAACCATCGCCAACAATAGATTATGTATTGAAAATGACCTTAGTTAATAATATTACCTAATGCTATGCCCTAACATACATCTATAATACCATGGATGCAATAAATAAATAAATAAACAATTGTTAACATCAATACATTAATGATTTGTAATTTTAAATACATACCCCCTTATTTATAAAGATCTATCAAACCTATATTAGTTAACTAGCGGTATGTAAATGAGCCCAAATGATATTTTATTCATGTCGCTTAAGTCAATACTCACTTATTGGTCAGTAGATTATAATAGAGTAGGTATTTATTCGTTACAAAAAACAAGAAAACATTGCATATAAAAAGACACTTACGTGCCACGAGACGGTTCCATCTCAGCTTAGTGCTGGCATGATTTCCAGCGCTGAACGTCCGATGGGAATCACACAATATTCAAATACTCTTTCTTGTGTGAATGACTGTGTCTTAAGACCTTATTTTGCCTTAAAACAAGTAAGGGCTGCACTCAGGGGATCAGAAAACTGTTTTGTAGGTCCGGAACCGTTTGTGGGACTCTCGCAGAGAACCATAACACTAGCCTTGAAAGAATGCGCCAAAACCAAGCACCAACATGAGTAGAGGAATGAGGCGGGCTTAAGGCACTCAAAGCTCTTCATGGAAGGAGTGGATACAGACTGGACCAACAAACTTTGGAAATACAGCAGGAAGCAACTCAGGATGATAACTGGGGTGTTTACAGGTCACTTCGGGGTCAAAGGAACCTTGGCCAAGATGGGACTAGCAGACGACACAGAATGTAGGATGTGTGGCGGGGATGACGAGACAATGGAACACTTACTGTGTGAATGTCACGCCCTTGCCAGACAAAGAATGAATGACTTTGGCAATGGTTACCCTGGACCAAAGGAATTTAGAGTACTCCCGCTGAACTTCATCATTCGGTTTGTGGAAATGATGGAGAGCAGCTTGGAGTAGGCATAAAGGAGAGGGCAATTGCACAAAAGATCCCACTGGGTCGAAGTGCATCCGCTAGGGCCCTCATCTAAATAAGATAAGATAACAGCTGCACTCTTTAAAACATACGTGATACGCAGCACTGTCACAAACCACAATACGCCTAATAAGAAGTGTGAAGTACCTCAAACGGGCAAAGAACAGGCGCGAACGACAAGCTTCAGAGATTTATAAAACAATGCTACGCAGGCTCAAGAGGGTTCGTGTCTCAAAGCGTGATACGACACCCGACCCGCGGAGTTCACAAAACACAAGTACTCGACTCAGTAAAAGCATAGTGAGCGTTACCGGTAGATAATGACAACTCAAGAGTCGAGGAAATACTATTCAAAATCAAAATCAAACATTTATTCTGCAAATAGGCCCACAAGGGCACTTTTACATGTCAAAATATTAATTTACAATTTAAGAAAGTCTGACTATAATAAGTCATACATTTTTCATGTCAAAATATTAATTTACAGTTCAAGAAGGAATAATAATTTCGAGTTTACAATTATAACAAAATTTGTTATAATTATAACAAAATTTGTTATAATTGTAAACAGACTTTCTTAAATTGTAAATTAATATTTTGACATGTAAAAGTGCCCTTGTGGCCTATTGGCAAAATAAATGTTTGATTTACATTTTTTGGTTTAGATGTCAACAAAATCGTAGAACCAAACGGACTACTTCTAGTATCTCGTCAAGTGAGGAAATATCTGCGATCAGTAAAGCTCACGTCAAAAATCAAATCATCCCGCTCCGCTAAGTCAAGAAGTCGCCTAAGGCACTATAGGCAGGATATTGTGTATGGACATATTTGACCTTATTTTGAATTATAATATTGTTGGGTAAGGCCAAGGAGTGTTTCAACCGTCCCTACCCGTAGGTTACTAAATTTACAGATTAAATTACAAACTTAGTACAGAAATGTTTTTTAATGATAAAAAAAGAAACAACTAGATTTCAGTTATATTTTAGTTATAGAAAAAACTAGATTTTAGTTATATTTTAGTTTAGTTATATTATAGCTTTAGTTATATTTTTCCTGCAAAATATGTATTGATTTTAATATTATGTAATAATTCCATATGTTTCCCTTGGTAAACTTCGGAGATAAAGGAGGGGAGGAATGGTATTTTTGTTACATTTTCTCCCATAAATCGAACATGACTCGTTACAAAAAAGTTTTTTTTTTTCAGAATGTGCAACTCAAGCCCTTTCATATGACACCTCACTTTTTTTTTTTTTTTTTTTATTGATAATGGGAAACAAACAGCGTAAAATAATTCATGCAAAATACTTACATTTAAAATTATACAAAAGCCAAACCAGTTTCCACTAATGAGCTTATATCATTATGGTTGCTCAGACAAGACTTGTTTATACAATTCAATTAAAAAATAGTTGATTTAAGTAGAATATAAAGTACCATGCACGAAATTGACCTTACAAAACTTTAGTAATTTCTATGAAGCAGGTATCACTATTCTATTAGTATTGTGTTAACATATGAATTAATTAACTTTTATTACATTTATTATTAATTATTAATTGATTGATTTATTAATTGCAGAAACAAATTTTTTTACTGAAGGAATGAAAAACAAGTCAATATGAGAATATTTCTCGTTATAATTTTTACACGCTCTCGCAATAATTCTGTTCCTTGCGTAAGCAGTTCGATGGGAAGGGACGGCGAATAATTTGGTAGAGCGCGTACGCTGGTCCACGCAGCGGAGGAAGGTACGCGCGAGCAGTGCAGGGGAGTCCACCAGCCCATTTAGGATTTTATATAATAGAATTTGATCTCTGATTTCGCGTCTAACTTGAAATGATATTATATTATTACTGTCAAATTCCTTGAATTTATTTTTCATCCACCTGATAAATTTATTTTGGATTTTTTCAATTAAATTAATATGAATAGAAAAATGAGGAGTCCATACTGTAGAGGCATATTCCAAGCGAGATCTTACGTAAGCATTATATAAAATAATCAATGTGTTTGAATTTTTAAAGTCTCTACCCTGTCGAAATATAAACCCGAGCATACTATAGGCCTTCCGAACAATATTGTCAACATGGGTGGTTAACTGCAATTCATGGTCAAGATTTACGCCAAGATCTTTTATTTCTTTCACCTTTTTGAGTTGTCTGTCATTTATGGAGTAGTGATAAACTACAGGATTACGTTTACGTGAGAATGTAATAGAGCAACATTTTTCAGTATTTAGGCAAAGGTTATTGTACTTGCAATAGTTATTTAGTCTGTCGAGGTCGTGTTGTAGATTGAGACAGTTATTTTGTGATGTAATAACACTGAATATTTTCATATCGTCAGCATATAATAATACTTGAGAATGCTGAAAACATTCAATGACGTCGTTAATAAATACGTTAAATAACAACGGACCAAGATGGGAGCCCTGGGGGACCCCCGACGAAATAGGCACAAAGCTAGAGGTATAACCTTTGACTGTCACCGCTTGGGTTCTGTTACGGAGATATGATGTAAGCCATCTCAAAAGGTTGCCGTGAATTCCAAATGTTTCTAATTTATCTATAAGTATGGAGTGGGAGATTTTATCGAACGCTTTAGAAAAATCTGTATAAATAGCGTCCACCTGAAAGCCTTTGTCCATTGCTACAAGAGTGTAATCAAGTAATTCGCAAAGGTTGGACTCTGTGGATCTTCTGTTAATAAATCCATGTTGTTGAGGAGCAAGCATTGGTCTAATTGCATGATATAGCGTATCAAATATAATTTTTTCAAAAAGCTTGGGTATTACTGATAGTTTAGAGATCCCGCGATAGTTTTTTATATTTCGTTTGTCCCCGCTTTTGAAAATAGGAACAACAATTGATTTTTTCCATGTTTCAGGCATTACTCCGGTTTTCAAAGACAGATTGAATAAATAGCTAATTGGCGGAGCTAAAGTTGTGCGACATCTATGAAGAAAAACTGGATGGATTCCATCTGGTCCACTTCCTTTAGAAACTTGTAATGATTTTAAATAAGTTTCGACTATAGTTGACGTAATCTTAACATATTCATTAAACATTCAAATTTTGAATCATCTATCTCTTTAATTTTTCACTGAAAATAAGAAACATGATTAAAAAATTCATGTTCTATGCATCTAGGTTACCCTTTCTATTCCAAATTTCAAATCGATAAATTCTTGAGATAATTGACGATGTGACACACAGACAGACAGACAAAGTGAAGTTCCTTTTTACCATTTTGATACGGAACCCTAAAAATGATAACATCATGCATAAACATTTTCTGAATCAGTGAATGAAACGTTATGGCGGGAACTGTTGAGTGATGTCAACAGTGTTTGTGTGTGGACCATTTTTTAAAAAATTAATGGATAATCATACTTATGCTTGTATGGGTTATTAGCCTTTGCCCAATCTAACTAAGATTCACGGTACTCTTTTTTTAATATTTTTCTGCTCTAGAGCAGATAGATGCCACTTCCAGCACGGCATCCAGATGAACAATGACCCACACGCACACACTGACTGACTGTTACATGTATTTTAATTTTTGTTTTAGTGAGTTGTTGGTGAGCAATAAATAATATTTGTATTGCATTGTATTGGATCCACTTTGTGTGTTGAGAAATTAGTGCACGACAGCTTATAGTTATAGTCTGCTTGATGACTCAGACACAAGGATATACCCCACAAAAACCTCTTTAATTGGGAAGGTCTTCTATCATTTAATGATGCACTTTAACAAGGAAATCATCGGATAGACAAGAATCGTTTTAATAGTTTACGACGACGATTATCTACTGCGAATAATAGTACTCTGAAAATAAGAAGACTTCATACGAAGCAACGTGCAGCATCTCACCAACGACGAATTTTCCTACCACTCCTCGTTTCCAATATTGGCTAAAGGCTGCACAGCCGGTCGATTGTGGCAAACTGGCTGCGGCTGGTCGGTCTTCCCTTCCCATCCCAGAGCGTGTCACTCCTCACAAACTTGTGCCCCCTGGTATATCCGGCTCGTCCGGGTCAGGCTTGCTTCCTGGCTGGATGTGGTACCTATGTTCATGTTCATGTGTTGTTGCATTGTATTGGACCCACTTTCAGAATTTGCACCGGGGGTCGATTTTGCACCACGTCCGTAGGGAGTACCTACTGCAAGCTTACACGTGAACCCGGGTGGTGCTAAAAGTGCAACAAACTGGCAACCGTATTGCCTTCTAGAAGATCTCACGATTCGAAATAATTGTCATACAATAAATAAATAATAATAATAAGAAGATTTTTCACCATGCTACTCTCCAACCATGCACTCCTATCGCGTGTCCTGTAAAGCCACGGGCAGGTTCAAAAAATAAAAGAACACTCAAGAGTATGAGAAATGAAAAATAATTTTATGTCACGCCTGGCCATAAAGTGGCAATTACCGCACGCTCTGCGCGCGGAAAATCCCACTTCCTGGCCAGGAGGTGACATAAAATTTTGTACTTGTCTCGGACGGTAATTAAGAAAGCCTCAGATCGCAGGTATTTGACGCCCGAGCCGAAGGCAAGGGCGATAATTATGCGATCTGAGACATTCTTTGTTTTACCGCCCATGGTAAGTAATGTACTATTGTATGTGTATTTTGTGTTTAATCATAATGTCGATGAAAATTACCTTCCTACTTTATTGTTTTTCAACGGTTAACGACCCTTCTCCCATTCACTTTCGGACAAAGATAAAAATCCATTAAGAGCGACAAATATTGTTTGCGACGAAATGAAATATTTCAAACAATCTGAATAAAAACCACATTAATCATTTGAACAAACGGAGAACGTTCATTTGAGATATTCTGAAACACTCAAATATTTACCTAAAGGCTATTTTACATTGAGTCAGTAACTGACGTCAGTAGTCGTAGATATCTTAACCCTGCCATCGCTGTACATATTTGAAATAATCATGTATGTTAGGAAGAATTTATACATTTCCCAACGAATACTGATAAGTTAATTACTACAAGAAACACTGGGAAACTCAAAATAACTTTTTATAGACTAGTGAAGGCGAAAAAGTCGTTCTTGGGAAATTGCATAAAATTCTACAATAAAATTCCAAGACACAGTACTGAACTTACGGATTCTAAGTTTAAATCTGTTGTGAAACAGACACTTATTTCAAAAGCATATTATAAGATAAACGATTACATC
The DNA here is from genome assembly GCA_963556455.1 of Epiblema foenella. Taxonomy (NCBI): domain Eukaryota; kingdom Metazoa; phylum Arthropoda; class Insecta; order Lepidoptera; family Tortricidae; genus Epiblema; species Epiblema foenella. The sequence continues at coordinate 18,934,757 of OY747111.1, forward strand.
ATGGATAGGGATGTTTGGCAGTGATAGCGTCCCGCACAAGTAATCTAACACAGAAATATTTTGTCCTTAGTATTAAAAAATATGTATGTATGTTTATACTGTAGGTAGCATTTGAATTTTGTACAATTTTTACTGTTATTTTATATACACAGTATATTGTTTTGAAAAAATGACACCTCGCCGAGTTTCTTACGCCGGTTCTTCTCGAGGCAGAGGTTTATTTTATGAACCGGTGGTAGTTTTTTGACATTCATAAGTGCATGTAACATGCCTAAATTGAAGAATAAATGATTTCATTTCATTTCATTTCAGTGCTGGCCCCGAAAACTGACTCGTGCTACTCGTATTTAGACGCAGTCAGTATTTCGTCAGTAGTCGAGGATGATGATTGAAATCAATTTATACGATGGCAGTGTCAGGTCAGCACTGACTCGGCAGTCGACTGACGTCAGTTACTGACCCTGTGTAAAATTGCCTTAATTACTAATGCTCATTAACTAATGTTAGGTACTTACTATGCTATTATGAACAAAACTTAAACACTGAATATGACAATGCCTAAACATTTAACTGTAATATTTTTTAAGTTTTTATAACAATAAACATTACAATGTTACCTATAACAATTTAACAATTTTTTTGGTTTTTTGGTAAGCATTAGTGTACTTTGAAAGAAAGAAAGAAAATACATTTATTAACGTCTAAACAACACATTACAATATTTAACAATGAGATATAAACAGACAAACGACGCTAAAAAGGGCCCCACTCAGCATAATGCCACGGCAAGCCGCGACGCTGGTTTTCAGTGGGGTCCTGCCTTAAAACTATCGAATGACGACACAGACGCAATAACAACATAAAAGAAACAAAATAAAAGAAAACATCTATTAAGCTAAACAATAACATAATGTATGCGAATCAAATTCCGCCAGCATAGCAAAAAGGCAAGGTCCAAAACTATTGTCCAATTTGAATTTTTAAAAATTTTGTCCGACACTTAATTTTAAAACCATTTGCGGTTTGGCCAAAAATGTCTTTTTTAATCTATTTATAATTCAGTTATGCTGCACTTTGTGTTCTGTTTCTTTACAGTGGCAAATTTAATTCTGCCAGCGCGGGAGCGCCGGCTGTTTTGGAACCGACCGGCCTTCCCCGCGATGGTGGGAAGAGACCCGACGGCATGACCCTCCTGCCATGGAAGATGGGGCGGCTGCTGGTTTGGGACGCGACTTGTGCTGGTGCCCTGGTGCCGTCTCATCTTCATGGCCGGCTCTGCCGCGAATCCGACCGAAGGCCTCAAGCCTAATAACTAACTAAAGGGAAAAATACTCATGTCTGGGGGGTTACTTATTCGTCCCTTTGGCGGTGGAGACGACCGGCTGTTGGTGCGCAGAGACCAAAACTTTCATTAGTGAGGTAGGGAGTCGCATGCGTAACAGGGGCCTTGACCCCCGCTCCGGGTCATTCTTGATGCAAAGGTTGTCCATCCATTGCAGTCCAACGCGGCAACGCTGCAAGCGTTTTGGGCACCTTTGCACCAAGAATGACTCGGGGTGGGTTATTAGATTAGAATAGGTTAAGTTTCGTTTTTAATTATTTGTTGTATTTATATTTGTTTTACTGTTTCTATATCTATTAAAAAATATGTCACTACATTAATAAAGCTTAGTAAACAAAAAAAAAACTAATTACTAACTTAACTTTAGGTTAGTTATTGTAGTATCTTTCATGGTTATGTGTCAGCGCTCGCACAGGCCGAGATTATTAATTAGCGTAGATCAACCCTCAACTGTTATGTTGTGATTGAAAATAAAAAATATGTATGTATTTTTAAGTAAGGTGAAATTAAGTAGGTAAAATAATGTTACGATGGCTGAGTAAAAAATAAATAAAGAGTGTTTCTTTCGCCAACAAACTGTGATGCAGTTTGGCGAAGTTATAGTGTAAACGAATGTAAACTTTTTTGTAAGAAATAAATTAAAAAAAAAAGTGGCGCAAATATGCAGCCATCAACAGTGGCTACCAATTTGCGCCGTTTGGGGTTGAGACTCTGGGGCCATGGGATGAAAGAGTAGAGTAGATGTAGAGATGTAGATGTAGTGTAGGGACGCCTGGCCGGAAACAGTCGGGCTGTCGATCTTTGTTCAGGACCATTCAGCCCATTTCCCCAGAGTTTGAGCTCGAAGGTTATTGTCCCGGCGGCGCTCCCACATTTGCTCCTTCCAGTCTTCCCGTTCTCCTGCAGAACAGAAGGACATCTTTAAGGTCGACATCCCTCAATTCTCCCTCCTCCAACACATCTCTACCGAATATATTATAATGCGTTGCTGCGTACATACTACACTCTGCTAATAGATATTTACTAGTTTCTTCCTCCCCACAGTGAGGGCAGGAGGCATCATCTCTTACACCTATAACCGTTAAGTGCCTATTAAGAGTGTTGTGACCGGTGATGATTCCGGTCAACAATCTCAGATTGCTCTTACCCAGCTTAAGCAGATACCTTGTTCTCCTGTGATCTATACCTATCCTGCGATCTATATATAAGAGTAGAGTAACGCATGACTGAAAGGGTGGGTCCTATCTGTCACAAAGGATGAGCAGATGTAATTGAATGAATGAAATGAAATGAAAATAATTTATTCCAGAACAAGTCCATAGATAGCATTATAAAATAAAATTACATTGAATTGAATTAAATTAAATTGAATAGATAAATAAATAAAAATAAATAAATAAATATTAGAAGACAATCTTACACAAATCGAACTAGCCCCACAGTAAGCTCAAGAAGGCTTGTGTTATGGGTACTAGACGACGATATATTTAATAGATATAAATACTTAAATACATAGAAAACACCCAAGACTCAGAAACAAATATTCATGCTCATCACACAAATATTTGCCCTGACCGGGATTCGAACCCAGGACCGTCAGCTTCACAGGCAGGTGCACTACCCACTAGGCTAAACCGGTCGTCAAAATAGATAAAATTAAAATTACAATAAATTAATATGCCTTTTGTAATGTATTTTATTATGTTGTTGTTGCAAAATAAATGTATTCTATTCTATTCTATTCTATTCTATCTCTCCAAATCGCGGGTTACCCCGAGCCCCGACAATAGGCCTATGATGGTACTCCCTCCAACGGATTGAAAAAGGTTTATATCGTTTTAGTGTTTCTAACAATTGTGTGAGTCTCTGTGTATTGCCTTAGTTGCCGTTCAGTTAAATGGTGGTGTTACTCTACAACGCAAAATCCCGCCATTAAATAAATATATAAATATATTTTTGGACAATCTTACACAAATTAACCTAGTCCCAAACTAAGCAAAGCTTGTACTATGGGTACTAGGCGACGATATACATACTTATATAGATAAATATATACTTAAATATATAGAAAACATCCAAGACTAAGGAACAAATATTCGTGTTCATCACATAAATAAATGACCTGACCGGGATTCGAACCCGGGACCTCCAGCTTCATAGGCAGGGTCACTACCAACTAGGCTAAAGCGGTCGTAAGTAATAGGTATGTACTTGTGCGTTGTATGTTTTACAACGATATTTGCAATTTCAAAGAAAAAACCTAAATTCCGCTTCCGTTATTGTGCTTTTAGAGTGACACCTGTCACTTAGCTGTCATACATATAACCTTGAAACGTCAAACATGTCATTACATGAACTGTCGTAATAGCTGCCGCCGTATCCCAGCTAGGTTATACTACATTCCAGTTAAAATCAAAACTTACTTTACAAATTAGAGGCGGACTTCATACAGACATTCCGAGAAACAACTAATACTAATCCACCACTATATTCTCACGAAATCACAACACAAAATTAAAAGTCCAATGACTTCAGGGAACAAAACTACATGAAGCAAACTACTAAGATACCATAACTTCAAACTAATAACAGAACACCTGCACCATAACTTCATAAAATTGAATTTTAGTTGTACTTAAGAGCGCTTTAATAAAATGAAACAGGTCCACTAGCGCCACTCGTAAATAATTGTGATTGTTTAATTTTAACGATAGATATCTAAAAAAGGGGGCCGCTACGTACTGTAGTTTGTGTTTAAGTACGTTTTGAATCCATCAAACTAGTTATTACGTTGCTGGATTCGTCAATCTATACGCCCAAAGTTAAAACGGCCGTTTTATTTTTGAGCTCATAGAGAGACCAATCTAGCAACGTAAAAATTAGTTTGATGGAGCAAGAAGTACTTAAATACAAACTACAGTACGTAGCGGCCCCCTTTTTAGGGTTCCGTAGCCAAAATGGCAAAAACGGAACCCTTATAGTTTCGTCATGTCCGTCTGTCCGTCTGTCCGTCTGTCCGTCTGTCCGTCTGTCACAGCCGATTTACTCGGAAACTATAAGTACTACAGTGATGAAATTTGATGGGAATATGTGTTGTATGAACCGCTACAAAATTATGACACTAAATAGTAAAAAAAAGAATTGGGGGTGGGGCCCCCCATACATGTAACTGAGGGATGAAAATTTTTTTTTCGATGTACATACCCGTGTGGGGTATCAATGGAAAGGTCTTTTAAAATGATATAAAGTTTTCTAAAAAACATTTTTCTTAAAGTGAACGGTTTTTGAGATATCAGCTCTCAAAGTCGTAAAAAGTATGTCCCCCCCCCTCTATTTTTATAACTACGGGGTATAAAATTCTAAAAAAAATAGAGGTGATGCATGCTAATTAACTCTTTCAACGATTTTTGGTTTGATCAAAGTATCTCTTATAGTTTTTGAGATAGGTTGATTTAACTGTAATTTTGGTTAAGTTATTTTTGCTGTTTTATAGATACTAGTACGGAACCCTTCGTGCGCGAGTCCAACTCGCCCTTGGCCGGTTTTTTTAGATATCTATCGTTAAAATTAAACAATCACAATTATTTACGAGTGGCGCTAGTGGACCTGTTACATTTTATTAAAGCGCTCTTAAGGTTCCAAACCTTGAAGTTTAAAATTAAAAAAAAAACTGAGGTTGTATGCATTACTTTCAACGAAAACTGCTTTGATCCAGGTAGGTCTAAAAACTACCTTGCTCAAACAAACGGATTACCGGTCTGACCTTAATTCAGTACATAAAATTCTTTACGGTAACTAATGATCCCATTAAATAAATAAATAAATATTAGAGGACAATCGTACACAAATCGAACTAGCCCCACAGTAAGCTCAAGAAGGCTTGTGTTATGGGTACTAGACGACGATATATTTAATAGATATAAATACTTAAATACATAGAAAACATCCAAGACTCAGAAACAAATATTCATACTCATCACACAAATATTTGCCCTGACCGGGATTCGAACCCAGGACCGTCAGCTTCACAGGCAGGTGCACTACCCACTAGGCTAAACCGGTCGTCAAACAATACAAACTAATAAAATTAAACATACAATAACTCCTAATAGTCCTAATATGATAATGTCTTATTGTAAAGATCTTGAAAAACTTCCCAAGAAATAAGATTGATAACATTCGGATTGTAATTCTTGTTGAACTTTGATATAACTCCAACACGTGTCATAATTTGTATCTTATATCATTAAATATACGATACGCGTTCAGTTCTTATAATGAATATCTGAAGTTTGAATAATTCAATTTAATACTTCGCCGCAACTTCGTCTAAGCCAAACTTCGTCAATGTACACGTAAGTTTGTGATATGAATTTCATTTTTCAAGATGGCGGAGATTTCGTGTTACACTCGTAGCGATGCACTTTAGTACCTACTAGCGACCCGCCCCGGCTTCGCACGGGTGCACTATTTAATAGATGTTATTATATATACAAACCTTCCTCTTCAATCACTCTATCTATTAAAAAAACCGCATCAAAATCCGTTGCGTAGTTTTAAAGATTTAAGCATACCTTTAGGGACATAGGGATATAGGGACAGAGAAAGCGACTTTGTTTTATACTATGTAGTGATAAAAAAACCAGTCAAAGCGGTCGCCCATCGAAGATCTGACCTTTTTAAAAAATAATAATTGAAAAATTGCTTTGGAGTTGCTGGCGTCTATAGGCTGCAGTGGCCGCTTACCATCAGATGGACCGTAAGCTCGTTTGCCACCGGCGTTGTATAAAAAAAAAAACAAAAAAAGATCGGATCTTGGATGGGTAACTTCGACAGGTATTCAAGATCTGACCTGGGCCGACGTTGCTTAACCTCCGATACTCGGGCGCCGCTGGGCCACGAACGCTCCGATAATAATGAACACAAAAGTCAAAGTGACAGATGAAAACCAACGCACACGTAATCTAACACAGAAATATTTCGTCCTTAATATTAAAAATATGTATGTATGTCTATATTATAGCATTTGAATTCTGTAATATGATACTGTTATTTTATATACATTGTATATTGTTTTGAAAAAAATGACACCTCGCCGAGTTTCTTACGCCGGTTCTTCTTGAGGCAGAGGTTTATTTTATGAACCGGTGGTAGTTTTTTGACATTCATAAGTGCATGTAACATGCCTAAATTGAAGAATAAATTATTTCATTTCATTTCATTTCAACGAATAAGGGATCCTGTATTATCCAATGATTATAAGTTTCAAATTAATAATTAAAGTTAAAAATCCAGTCTATACAATTTTTCCCTAATTTATAATTTTAGCATATCAGCGTTACTGCTTAACACAAAACTAATTTTACAAGTTTATATTAATCCAACGTAATATCGTATAATATGCGCTTTAAGATTAGGGTAAATGTTTACATAGGGAACTACAATTAGGGTAAGGGAGGGTCGTGGCTGCACATAAGCATGTGAACGAAAGTCATGAGGTTTTTATACTTAATGTGGGAAGTTGGAAAATGGGAAGCTTGGGATTGCATGTTAAAAAGGTGATTATTAGGAAAATTAAGCAACTGAAAATTCTGACTGTTGTATCCCTAAAGGATTTAGAGGCCAACAAGTGTCCACTGTTCGCGGCACCTAATTTAAATAAATAAATAAATAAATATTTGTGGACAATCTTACACAAATCAAACTAAGCAAAGCTTGTACTATGGGTACTAGGCGACGATATACATACTTATATAGATAAATATATACTTGAATACATAGAAAACATCCAAGACTCCGGAACAAATATTCGTGTTCATCACACAAATAAATGCCCTGACCGGGATTCGAACCCGGGACCTCCAGCTTCGAAGGCAGGGTCACTACCAACTAGGCTAAAGCGGTCGTCAATTTAAGTACACAAAACCTAGATGTCGACTAAATATTAAGTTAATCCGCCTCCGCCTTGCAGAAGACCACAGCCATAATAACATTATTTACTATACAAGTATGTAGTGTTGTGTTCCTGGAGGTGAGCAAGGTTGCCAGAGCTCCCGAGGATGCACTTTGAGAGCGAGGGACCTAAACGTATTCCTTCTGCTGTCAACACAGTGTGTCCTCAAATCTTAGAAGGGTCATTGCCAAATTTAGGTTCGCGTCTTTTCAGTGGACATATCAAAAGTTAAGGGCCACAAAGCTTAATTTTGGATTAGTCTAGTAACCCGCATCAACGGTGTTTCCATAACTATAAATCCATGTAATAAAAACGTAACTTATATGTACATAAGCCGTTAACTATTGACCAACGGGGGGACAACTTTTGTTTTTACAACTGACAATGACCCATAAAGGGTCGGCATTTTGTATAACGCGTACAGAGTCAAGCCAATTTAAAATTACGTTCTGTCCTAACGTCACCCCAGAGCAACTAGGCTAGCGCAAGTCGTGTGTCGCGCGACTGAGGGGTCTCTGTCTCGCTTGAACTGTGCGAATTAGAAAGAGGAGGGTAGGTCGTCGCATCGCAGCAGCAGTTGGGTTAGCCCCGCTGTGCATTATATTTTTCATCCCGACATTTCTCCGTAAATGAGCACCGTAAATTGCATCCCAGCGGTTCGAATGCCATCCTACAAAGGGGTTGACGGAATTATTCTTATTTTATTCATACCCCAGTATTTTCCCTATGCAAAAGGCAAACTTGCGGGCACAAGCATACCCCGTACCTACCTACATATTCTTATACTTTGTAGGTATACAGGGTGCCACTAATATAATGTCACTTCGGAGATCTTGACAGTAATAAATGTGAATGTAATGGAGGTATGCAAAGAGGCAGTCATTGTAATATGTACAAAAAACAGTTAAAATGAAAGACTTACAAGTCAGATTGAAATTAGAATAAAAAGTGAGTCTGACAGAATTCCTTGTATGTGTAGCGTAGTTGCCCAAAAATTGTATTATGGACGACTTAACTTTACTAAGTAGGTATACGAGTTTGCGCTCCAGTGAGATTGGTTGAGTGGTTTCAACTGAATTTGAGGTCTGAGTGGAATCGAGCTACTGGAAGTTTTATCGCTGGTTTACTAAACCTAGCCTAACTGAGAAGGGTCCAGCAAGAAACTCAGCTAGGCCTGAAATGGGTCGAGTTGGCTCTACCCGGTATGCCGTACCGGGACGAATACGAACGCGCACTTTGAAACTTCAAAAATATGGTCTGACTAATTTAGTATCTAGGGGAAGTATTTTCAATTATTATTATTTTCCTTAAATCTCCTATATGGTAATACCATGTAATACGTATGCAGTTTCGACGTGTTTTCTTGTGGAACTACACATTGTAAATACCTATTGATTTTTTTTCCTCTTATTTTTAATTCTTTTTTGTTGTTTACCACTCAGATTAACTTAAGTACGCTAAGTAATATCATTGTAATAAGCATATTTGCGGAGAAAATTACTGATTGTCGAGTTTTTCCGGCGCTTCTTCTCGACAGAGGTCTCATGAGAAACGCTAGTAGTTTTTGACTTGTCAAAGTGCCATTGCGGCCTATTTGCAGAATAAAGTTCATTTATTTCATGTATTTAATACGGACTGTATGTGTCTGTGTTTTCGTCATCGCGCGGTAGATGTCCCCGCCGTCGCATGCTTTACCGCTACGCTTTACTGTTCTCCAGCATTTCCACAAACCGAATGATGGAGTTCAGCGGAAGTACTCTAAATTCCTTTGGTTCAGGGTAACCATTGCCAAAGTCATTCATTCTTTGTCTGGCAAGGGCGTGACATTCACACAGTAAGTGTTCCATTGTCTCGTCATCCTCGCCACACATCCTACATTCTGTGTCCTCTGCTAGTCCCATCTTGGCCAAGGTTCCTTTGACCCCGAAGTGACCTGTAAATCAGCCTTACCAGAACGTTCCTAATTCTGAAACGGTAAAATCACTTTCTCACTTACCGTGCCGTTTAACTGTGGTGACACAATATCCCTCTATGCATAAAATTCTAATCAACATTGTCCCGTAACACCCTGTATAGGGACGTATATTCCTGGACAATGCGTCCTTTGTTTATCGCCCTTTCATTTTTCTACTAAAAGGCTACATGTCTCAAATGTTTTTTTCTTGTATTAAACTTTATGTCGGTAGGTTAAGGTTGTTTCAAGAATGTTGTGTTGTATCGTTGTTTAGTTTTAGGGGGTTATATCCTACTGGCCTTTGACATAAGGTCCGTAATGTCAACGTAATTTGGTTGAGAGTAAAACGAATTAGTTGTAAGATTTTATAGTAAGTTTATGCTGAGTAGTTTACATAACGGACGACCATACGCACATAATCTACCAAAGTTATGAAATAATAGGAATAGTAGTTAGTGCCGATTTTAGACCAGTGGGAGAGGACCAACTTAAAATGGTTTTTCATACAAATAATACCCATTACTGCTATAAGTTGGCCTTTTCCCACAAAATCAGTGTTATCGCTGAGAGTAGTCCTAAAAAAATCCGCTACGATGTATGCAGAGGGCGCTACTGAGGTCAAGAGTGTTGTAGTTCCAGACTCCCCCGCTAGATGTCGCTACTGACGCGGTGAGTTGTCGTTGAAGTAAGTTAGCATCAGGGCAATGAGGGCTATCGCGTATGAATTCGTCGCTAGAGGCGCTAGTGTAGCGTGAGGTCTCCGAAATGTCAAATGTCACTCTTTGTGGTTGCGCTACGCGGGTTAATATCTAATTAGAACAATATGATGACTATTTTGCAATACCTGAGCTTAATTATGGCAAATATGAGTTAAGGGTCAATGACTGTCAGTGCTTTGAGACAGTTTTATCTTTCGGAAACTTATGTCCTCCTTTTTTTCCGAACAAAACGGTACTGCGATACAATGCGGGATGTTCGATATTTTTACGGTACGGTTTTAAGATATTTAATATGATTTAAATGTAAACTTTGTTCTCATGTCCATAATAATCAATAAAAAAATTTGACAGCTGGACCTTACTCGACAGTGGCGCCAACTGGTGAGCACAAAAACGATAAACCCCATTGTACAAGCAAGGGCCTATCATAAAATATCCACAAGTAATGAAACTTGTCGTACTATTTATTGCATCAAGAAAATCGATTTCATATATTTCACGGAAACACAGTTCTTGAAAATCATAATGCGATTTCCATTTAAAATATAATTTACCAGCTCGCAAACAGGGAAAAAGCTCTACGACATTGAAATGCGAATACAAAAGAGCGAGTTTTATGAAACGCATCGAAGCTGAAACGTCAAAGTCCGGCTCAAAGCTCACAAAAGCTTGGGAGGTGACGGAGAGCTTTCCTATCGATTTCCGTAATTGTTGAACCAGGTGGATGGATGCTGTACAGTCGGATCGATTTTGAAAGAACAACTGAAAATTTATATAATTATTAAATGTATGTTTGTGATAAGTAATTTCATTAAATTGTCTACGAAAAAGGTTCAACACGCTTTTTCACTAGAATGCATATTTATTGTAATTTTAAAGGGGGAAAGTTAATTCCGAGAAATTATAAGTGGCTTCTTATTGCTGTTTTTCAATAATTTTAAAAACGAAAATATAGTATTTATATACTCAACGAGCTCTAAACAACGATACCCCATTCCATGTATGGCATCCCCCCTTATAAACATGTAAAAATATTTTTGAACAATTTGTATAGCTTTGGATCAACAAGAAAATATGAAGATTTCGCTCCATCCGTTTAGTTTTAAGGGGGACTCCCTCGCAGCTACAGGGGAGCGCGAATAAAAAAAATATCTGAAATGAACTGAAATGAAATCATTTATTCTTCAATTTAGGCATGTTACACTACTATACACTTATGAATGTCAAAAAACTACCACCGGTTCATAAAATAAACCTCTGCCTCGAGAAGAACCGGCGTAAGAAACTCGGCGAGGTGTCATTTTTTCAAAACAATATACTATGTATATAAAATAACAGTCAAAATAGTACAGAATTCAAATGCTACAATATAAACATACATACGTATTTTTTAATGTTAAGGACAAAATATTTCTGTGTTAGATTACTTGTGCGGGACGCTATCACTGCCAAACATCCCTATCCATGATATAATCATTTATCTTAAATTAATTTATATTCTATATGTTTGGCCTGTATGTTTTTTTACAGTTATTGTGGCTAACTGTACCTGACATTGTAAGTGCCTGGGATTTGAATGACTTAAAAGTTTAGTCAAACCAATAACTCTGATGTCATAACTCTTTCAGATAAGGTTCTCTTGGCGTCAAGATTTTACCATTTCCTTTCCGTTTTTATTGAAGCCGATCTCATTAAACATCTGAACAGTAATACTTTTCCACTTCGATATTGCGAACTAGCGTAATAGTACATTATTGCCGTGGCCGGGAAGGAGGTAATTGCAGGCTGAGTATTTATTCAAACAGACGAGATTGCGCGCCCGTCAGAAACGGTTAGAATTCATATACTAACCGTGTTGACGCCGCATACTGTTATTATTTAGGTATACAAAATAGGGATATTGATACCACAATAGACAATCAGTAAGTTTGAATTTTCTCGAAAAAAGGATAAAGTTCTTAATCAAATGGCGAAAAAATAACTCAAAAAAATGAATAATTACATAATTATAAGTCTTCATGTTTCGAAAATTCGAAATTCGTACTACGGATCGTGCCGCTCCTTTCACTCATATAGTGTATAACATGAGAGTGAAATGGACAGCACGATACGAAGTTCGGAGTACAGGCTCAGAGATTCCAAGCACTAGAATTAAATAATAATAACTTATTTATTTATTTACGTATATCTTATGGCAGTTATTTCGAACCACAATATCTTCAAGAAGACAGTACGGTTGCCAGTTTTGTTGCACTTTTAGCACCACCCAGGGCTCACGTGTAGGGTAGCGTGGGTACATCCTACGGACGCGGTGCAACTTCGACCCCCTTTGTCAAGTGAGTGGGCAACTTGACTGTTAGAAGTTCTCAAGACCGAAGGCCTCCTTAGCTCAACGACTGCTGCGGCAGCAGTGCTGCCATAGACGTGGTGCAACTTCGACCCTCCTTTGACCCCCGTCGCCGGAAGATCAGCGCCAGCTCCCTGAGTAGGCATTACGCTGAGGCGAAACCTTTTTGTGGCGATTCCTTGTTTTTTTTTTAATTACGTTTATTTATCTTTATTTTATGTTTGTATCGTCACGAATAAATGTTTTTCTTTCTTCTTCTTTCTTTCTTTCCTTTGTCAAGTGAGTGGGCAACTTGACTGTTAGAAGTTCTCAAGCCCGAAGGCCTCCAACTTGGCATAACGACTGCTGCCATAAACAGCAGCCGGCATCAAGCACGGGAGCGCTTAGCCAGTAACCACTCAAAGCGGTCACCCATCCAAGAACTGACCTTGGTCCACGTTGCTTAACCTCGCATACGGTACGTAGGCATTCCCGCCGGCGGGGACGTCCACCGCGCGATCGCGACAACACTGACATTCGTCCCGCGGGGTAATCACGTAACTTTTGTACTACCGTTAGGTAGATTTTAATGTCAAATTTCAACTGTCAGCTCATACATTTATCCTTCAAAATTGACAGTAAAATCTATCTACCGTTAGTACATAAAGTTACGTGATTACCCCGCCGGTACCGCCGCACACCGAGTAGAGTCAGTTCGACTCAGGTCGGGCCTAGCTGAGTTTTTTGCTGGACTTTTCTCAGCTAGGCTAGGTTTAGTTAACCAGGGTTCCAGTAGCTCGATTCAACTCACACCTCAGATTCGGTTGAAACCGCTCAACCAATCTCACTGGAGCGCAAACTCTTAGAGTATTCCAGTGTTCCAAACCACACGCGTGGTCGTGTCGGAGGTTCAGGTTACCTAACCTCGCATACCGCACGCGGCACGCGGGCGCCGCTGGGCCAGGAACGCTCCACATGAAAGAAAGAAAGAAAGAAAGAAACATTTATTCACAGACACAGAAGACATACAGTTTACAAAAAACAGAAGAAAACAAACCACAACATGTGTGTCCCCCCGTCAGTGAAACGGACACTGGCTCAGCATTATGCTGAGGTGTCAGACACCTACAGCGCTGATTTTCAGCCAGTACCGTCGGTGACTCACGGACCGCCATACACTAAATAATAGCCAAAAGAAAAATAATTAAATATGACTGCAAAAGAAAAAATAATACATAAGAGAAAAATAATAATAATATCCACTTACTACTTACATACAGATATCTAGGGTAGAAACAAAAGAAAACTAAAAATTTTGAAATAGATTTTAACCGGTTGGTATATTTGTTGCTGCTGTAGTGCTGGATTAGGATTGGGATTTTTGGAGCGTCAACAAATAGCTTTTAAGCTTACGCTTAAAGGTATACACATATAATAATAACTAAGTGAAATAGTTGTAACTGCACGGTTCAGCGTCGGGATGTCTGTCCGTCGCATTTCTCGTGCTGTAATTGTTTGCTGTAACTCAGCGCCACGACTACCCTCCAGGGGTTGACACGCAGATTACATTTCAACAAGATGGCTCACTTACATACAAGCCCGACTAGAAATATACCATTGTCAAGAGGACGTTAGTATTCTGATGTATATTCTGTAAATTAATATTTTGACATGAAATATGTATTACTTATTATAGTCAGACTTTCTTAAATTGTAAATTAATATTTTGACATGTAAAAGTGCCCTTGTGGCCTATTTGCAGAATAAATGTTTGATTTTGATTTATTGCAACAGACTAAATGACATTTTGACTTGTTTACTATTTCATTTCATTTATTTATTTCTGTAACAATATTATACTGTCAAAAAATCTTAAAAAGTAATTACATGCTTAAAATGTATAATTAAATAATAGCCAGGACATGTCAGCAAATATTTTATTATGATTAGTTTACCTACCTTATTAGCTTTTATCTTGACGCTTAGAGACCTTATACATCTCTAACAAATCTCGATTGTTATTAATTTCTTAGTCTTATTTTTGACATGTAACACTACATTTAGACTTGTAAAAGTGCCCTTGAGGCTTATTTGCAGAATAAATGTTTTGATTTAGATTTTGGATTTTGAAATAATTATTCTTAAAAGCAAAATAAATAAGTCGGAATAAAAATAAGAAAAAAAAGAAAACGTCAAATTAGAAGATTTAAAATTAATAATTGTGAATAATAAGAAATATTTTATTTATTTATTTATTTATTTAATAGGCACGCAAAACAGATGACATTTATTACATGTGAAAAAAAAAAGATAATTTGAAGGTTCTAGTTGGGAATGCCACCCAAAACATGCATGCACAGCTTGATTACAAAAATGAGCGAAACCTATCCTAAAGTAAATAATACATAACTATATTCTGAGCATGTACAATAGCTTTTGTTTTACAAACAACTGATATGACAAAATACAACAGGACTGGAGACAAAAAAAAAGTGATAATATATATATATATATTGTCTGTATTTGCCTAAGATGACGGAGCACTTTGACAGATAGCCCTGACTACCTGCCTCCTGAATATCGCAAGTCGCGCATCGAAAATATCAACATCGACATCGCCATACCTCGACACTAGGTCATTATACTCACGACACATCCTCACAATAGGATTGTAAAAAGAAGTATTATTTCTATATATTTGGAGCGCAAAAGTTTTTGGAGCACGGGATCTGAACCGGGGTGTATTAAACGTAACAAGGGACAGGATTTCAGGCGAATCGATTTTGGAATGGATTAGCTTGTGAAGAAATGATAAGTCATGCAACAGACGACGTGATTCTAGGGAATTAATGCCAAAATAACGTAGTCGCTGGTCATAAGTGTGATGTATATAAGAGACCGCTTGTATCGATACGACATTGTTTTAAGGCATCTTTTCTGAACTCTTTCTATATTGTTAGAGCGTACAATGTAATACGGAGACCAAACAATGGAACCATACTCGAGTACACTACGCACTAGACTTTGGAAGAGGCAAAGTAGGCTGTTTGGTCTCTTAAAATCCTTGATGACACGGAGAATAAATCCTAGCATTTGATTGGCTTTTTTTGTAATAATCTCATAGTGATACCTAAAATTAAGTTGTTCATCGAACCATATTCCGAGATCTTTAGCAACCGTGTTGCGGGTAAGTCTCTGGCCCGCCAGATCGTAGTCGTATATAATTTTGTGTTTTTTATTAGAAAAAGAGATAACAAAGCATTTACTGACGTTGAGAAACATGCGGTTGCTGACGCACCAGTCGGATATAAAATTTAGATCCCTTTGTAACATTGAGCAGTCAGTAATACTATTGACGCTAGTGTACACTTTCAAGTCATCTGCGTATAAAAGAGAATAGCAAGACAGGCGAGCTACCAAGTCATCTATAAAAACAATAAATAGCAATGGGCCTAAGTGCGATCCTTGAGGCACACCAGAAGTTATGGGTACAGGAGCAGATAAATAGCAATTTATAGCTACCAGTTGACTCCTTTTATTCAAGTAGGAGCAGATCCATCTGAACAAACTACCATGTATTCCATTCAACGCAAGCTTGCGACAAAGTATACTATGGTCTACTTTATCAAAAGCCTTAGAGAAATCTGTGTATATAGAGTCGACCTGTCCTCTATGTGCAAAATTGGTACATAGATAATTTTTGTATTCCAATAAATTCGTGATAGTGGACCTGTTTTTAACAAAACCATGTTGTTTGTCAGTTAAAAAAGTTCTGAAGTGATTGTACAAGTATTCATAGACAAGTGATTCAAAGATCTTGGCGATACACGACAAAATACTAATGGGCCTGTAATTTTCACAACGTGATTTGTCACCTGATTTGTGAATAGGGACAATATGGGCAATTTTCCACACTGTTGGGAACGTACCGGATTGTAGCGATTTATTAAACAATAAATACAGTGGAAGAGAAAGTTCTTTGGCACATGAAATAACAAATGACGGAGGAATCCCATCGGGCCCGGATCCTTTGTATTTGTCTAGAGATTTAATTTTATGGACGATTTTATCTATGGAAATGAAAATATTACATAGAGATTCAGTACTTAAATTAGCTTCAAAAGGGGGAGCACAACTTCTGGACAAAAGAGTTGTGGAAGGTTCAAAGACAGACCCAAAATAAGCCGAAAAAAGGTTGCATACGGATGGACTATCAGAGGCTGTTGATTGGCCATACGTCATCTGCTGTGGCATTGATGAACGGCCCTTTTTATTTTTAACATAACGCCAAAAAGCCTTAATATCATCCTGTAGGGCCTCCTCAACGGAGGATTTGATACCATGTTTGTGTTATTATATAATCATTGTCGCTAATATTCGTTTGTTCCTTATGTTTGTGCGAAAGGGACAAAACCCATGTTAGTTTTTTAAAAGTTTGTTAAGTTTTATGAATAACGGGGTTAAATTTTTTTTTTAATTATTTTAAGTCAAATCTGTAACTGCTTAAGCGTCAAAATGTTTATTATGGTTGATTGACCACTTCTTACTGTTTGGAAGAGCGGTGTCTCCTGACACAAGCAAAATTACTTGCTTAATAGGAGGCTCTAACCTTTTCTATTGTTGTTATAATCTTAAATAACCGAAATAAACTTTTTCATTAAAAAAAAAATTAAAAATATAAGGCTTAGTTCTACTTTAAGTTAGTAGTTAGGTATTGTTATAATTTTTTATTTAACCATAAATACTGCAATGTTCAGGATATGATCGCTAAATTCTCTAGGCCTTGATATGGGTTATTACATGTTAGAAGACACTTTCAACCGGTTATATTAATACTTAATTACACATTGCCTAACAAATAAAAGCAAAGCAATACTAGTAAAAACAAAAAAAAGAATAAAATAAATAATAAATAAATAATAAATAAATATTTATGGACAATCTTACACAAATCAACCTAGTCCCAAACTAAGCAAAGCTTGTACTATGGGTACCAAGTGACGATATACATACTTATATAGATTGATAGATACTTAAATACATAGAAAACATCCAAGACTCAGGAACAAATATTTGTGTTCATCACACAAATACATGTCCTGACCGGGACCTCCAGCTTCGAAGGCAGGGTCACTACCAACTAGGCTAAAGCGGTCGTCAAATAGGCTTAGCTGCACCTGTGACTTCTGTGCCAGGTCTTGAATGCCCGAGTTCTAGAGCTAAATACCAAACGCTTGCACGCAAAACGTTTCGATATAACAAATTTCATTCCCGTCCCCCGGATATAATGAAATATGGGGTGAACGGGTGATGATATATTGTGACGGATGGAGTTGAGATCGCGAGATTTATGGGAGGGATGAATAATGTTTGTTTTTGTGTATCAATTTATACCGTGCAGATTGAAACAAAAAAATAAATAAACAAATAAATATTAGAGGACAATCTTACACAAATCGAACTAGCCCCACAGTAAGCTCAAGAAGGCTTGTGTTATGGGTACTGGACGACGATATATTTAATAGATATAAATACTTAAATACATAGAAAATATACAAGACTCAGAAACAAACATTCATGCTCATCACACAAATATTTGCCCTGACCGGGACTCGAACCCAGGACCGTCAGCTTCACAGGCAGGTGCACTACCCACTAGGCTAAACCGGTCGTCCAAACAAAAATTAAAACTTTAAATAAAAACATAAATTATAACTTTATTGTTTACAGGCCAACTGGGGAAGTACCTCCGCCTTGCAGAAGACCTTGCCTTATTTCTTTTAAGAGAGGTAGGGCACAGCAAAATGTCATCTTGCTCTAATTTGAAGCAGCCCAACTGGGGAAGTACCTCCGCCTTGCAGAAGACCTTGTCTTGTTTCTTTTAAGAGAGGTAGGGCACAGCAAAATGTCATCTTACTCTAATTTGGAGCAGCCCAACTGGGGAAGTACCTCCGCCTTGCAGAAGACCACAGCCATAATAACATTGTTTACTATAAAATTATGTAGTGTTGTGTTCCTGGAGGTGAGCAAGGTTGCCAGAGCTCCCGAGGATGCACTGTGTTGAGAGCGACGGACCTAAACGTGTTCCTTCTGCTGTCAACACAGTGCATCCTCAAATCTTATAAAGGGTCGGCAACGCGCACGTGACTCCTTTGGAGTTGCGGGCGTCTATAGGCTGCGGTGGCCGCTTACAATCAGGTGGACCGTATGCTTGTTTGCCACCGGCGTTGTATTAAAAAAAATCTACATTTAATGGTGATATTTTGATTAACCCCTCGTCTAACAGTCCCTGGAAATCCCAAGGCTCAATACAAAAAAAATGTTTTTTTGGTTGGGATGCGACGGCACAATCAGGTAAACTTTAACGCCCTTATTCATAAACGTCCATCAAACCTATAGTTAACAGGCCGCTAAAGTTCGTTTGTCCTTATCTGTCACTTTGACATTTACGTTTGTGAGAAAGGGACAAAAACATTTTAGTTAGCAGAGGTTTGTTAAGTTTTATGAATAAGGGGGTAAATGTGTGCTATGTTAAGTACTTCCGATTAGATGATACCGATTGGCCACCTTTATTGGATTGAAAATGTCAAATAAATGACATTTACTGTTGAGTCGACGGAAAAAAATATGCGAGTTTAAAAGTCGTTATCACCGAACATCTATTCAGGCTATTTTCTGTGTAAATAGGCAATTGTCTTGATAATGTATTTTTAGAATAAAGGAAATATTGAAAGATTTAGGCACCGAGCAGGATTCGAACCTGCGACCTCCCGGCACTCGCGGACAGTCGCTCTAGCCAACTGAGCTATAGGTGCAATCGCCACCCAGTCCCAAATTCATCAACCATTCCTTCGTATTAAGCAGTACCGCTGCTAACGTAAACTATATTTTATACAAACGCCTTAAGGGAGGCGTACAGCGACATCTACCAGAAGACTCATGCTTCATTAACAGCACACATGCATGACATGGCATGAGTCTTCTTGTAGATGTCGCTGTACGCCTCCCTTAAGTCGTTTGTATAAAATATAATGTATTTTTATTTATTAACATAAGTATCGACTGCCGCTACGTAAAATATTTGCTTTATATGTAGATTCATTTGATTTCCGGAAATGAGCTGGATTCTTGATCCGGATATTGTTTCCTACGGGGGATTAAATGATAAGTGGAATTGAATTTATGCGCTGCTTACAAAATCCGTTATACTACCTGTTATTGTTTGTAACAAATGCTGTGTTCTCATAAATTTACACTAACGTGAGACATATTTACACTTAATATGAGAACAACGGTTGGAACTCACTTGGAAAGTCACTATTTGCGACATGTTTCGGACTACGATTCGAGTCCTTCATCAGGTTGAGTGTTATCAAGGCAACCGACCGCGCAACACTACCCTGACAAACAAATAGACAACAACAACAACATGTCGCAAATAGTGACTTTCCAAGTGAGTTCCAACCGTTGTTCTCATACTGTGTTCTCATTGTATATCGAACCACCCATGTCGCTTATTTTAAGCAAAGTACTATAAAAAATGTCGTAAATCTTCGATCCACTGCGCCCGACTAAATCGACTGCTTTCATCCCCATATCAACCTTCATGAACCTCTCAATTGACAAATACAAGTGTATTTTAAAGAGAGCTACAGAATTATTATGTTTACGTGCATGCCAGACTGAGCTACGGCTTAATGTTGTGGGGAAAATAAGTTAAACATATTTTAAAGGTAGGGTACTGTGGAACATCATCTCGCTCATGTTTTGAGCAGCTCCACTAGGGAAGTACCTCCACCTTAAATAAGGCAACAGCTATAATTACGAGACTACTTACTCTTTAGGTATGTAAAGAGTAAATTTATTGATTCTAACACAAATGATACAACAGGTTACACGGGATTTCTGGTGCAGTCCAAACTAGGCGAGCCTGTATTTTGGAATGCACCATTTGTAGCAGTTACGAGTATAAAACATGAAAATTAATAAACTAAGTAAAAGTGTTTGTGTGTAATATGTGTGAAGATGTGTGAGTGTGTATGTGAGTAGGGGTGTGGTGTGTGCGTGTGTGACGTGAATGAGTGCGAGTAGCTTAGCTGATAAAGATTTAGCTGACCACAGACCAAGAGTAAGTGCGTATTATGTCTTCTGTATCATTGTAAGATAGAGTTGCAAACCATTTTTTTAATATTGATTTGATGTAGTGTTGTGTTTCTGGTGGTAAGGCCGCCAGAGCTTCCGAGGATGCGCTGTGTTAAGCGAGGGCATGCATACGTCTCTTGCTGTCAACACAACGAATCCTCAAGCCTGTAAAGGGCAACGCGCTGGGATTCTAGAATAATAATTGTCCCTAAGCTACGGTAAGAGTCGCTCTACTCCTCCAAAACTAGTATGCCTCAAGAAGGATTATTGCTTCCTTATGAATTTACGGATGCTCCGAGCAAGATTCGAACCTGCAACCTTCTGGAATACGTCTAAGTAAGCTATCGGAACAATCACGTCACCAAATATGTAAGTTTTGTTAGCAAACGTTAATGCTTACTATAAAATAAACTATTTATTACATCAGATATCAAACTCTTTTCTTTATATCATTTTATAATTAAGCAATTAAGAAAATTGTATTTATATTTATTTAAAATATTTTATATGACCATGAGAGATCGCTTTAAAGCGATAACACCGCCTGTTGTTACCATTATTAATGTTACCGAATCTATAAATGTACTCCTGTATTAGTGGTGCAATAAAGAATATTATTATTTTCTTTAAGACTTAGGCTAGATTTTATAATAATTATATAAAAAGTAAAATATAAATCATATTTACAAAACAAAATCATTATAAAAACCTAACCTAGTGTGCCGCCGGCAGCGAGGCAGGGCCTAAGCTACCGGTGGTGTCGGGCGACAGAGAGAGGAACCTCCTGACTATCCGCGCCGTGTCCAGGAGTACCGCCTTCTGTATCTGACCCTTGACCCAGCCATCTAGCGAGAGTCTATATTATTATTATTATTATTTATATATGACCGTTTGTTTCTTTCTCAATAAATAAATATCACAATCCTATAAGCATAGTTAATGTTATAAAAATGCATCTGTAATTGTAATAGGTAGCGAGGTCTATAATAACGGTTGATTACTCCAGAACACGAGCCATTATGATAGCGGGCAGCCCATGAATATGCAGAATACATCGCTCCGGAGGTATATTCACATCCGCCGCTTCCCATCGTAATCATTTTGCAATGTTTCACGCGCTCTCTTCCAACCACAACGAGCTGGCGTGCCAGAACAAGAAAAACTTATTTAAGTGCTATTAAAATGTGAAATATCTGGACTGAATGAGGCTTAGTTTTACGCCTGTCTGCCTGCTGGAACCACCGAATTGACCTTTAAATTCTATCAAGTGAATAACAGTGGTTTAGTGGTTAGTGGGGTAGGTTGTCTGGAAGAGATTGCTCTTTAGAGATAAGACCGCCTGTTATCTACCTCTGCATATATCTCGCTATGTTACGTTTCTGACCAGCTATGTATTTTTACTGAGGTGTACAATAAAGGTTATTTGTAGAGATGTACCGACTATGGATTTTGCCGACTAGCCGACTAGCCGACTAGTCGGCGCCGAGGTGGCCGACTAGTCGGCAAGGCCGATCATTGGTTTCGGCTGAGTTCGGGCTCAATCGGGAATGTTCGTTTCGGTCCGCTCATCGCGCCGATCGCCATGCGTTCGTGTATTGACAAGTTTGTTTTGTTTACGTTTTAGTGATTTACTTGCTACACCGGCCGGCATGTTTCATATAGCAAAAAAACTTGATTATATTGATTATTAATTATTCTAATGATGAAAAGTTTATGTTTGTGAGAATGGTTATCGTATCTGTTTAAAATATACGACCTGAAGTAAATATTGGTGTAGTTTATTTTTATATTTTTTTATATTTTCCAGCAAGTCATAATGTGCCGAATAGTCGGCCTCTTTTGCCGACTAGTCGCCGACTATTCGCCGACTATAAATGTGGCCGGATAGTCGGCTTTCCCGACTAGTCGGTACATCTCTAGTTATTTGTTGTTGTTGGTTTACTTTGCAATAAAATCTAGGTATTATGGAAATGTCCATGATTGCTGGAGTTATGGCGCTGTACTTTGGGGCAATACTATGTGAGGAACAATTGGTTAAAAAATTAGAAAATGTAAAAGTAATCCCACCAGTGCAGTGGCTGAAATATCACTTCTTATAAGAATTTGACTTATAGGTACGTGTGGCTAACGAAAACCGATGAATCCAATGGAGCGAGTCATAAAACGCGCAATTAATAACCCAAGACAAACACGACAAAAATGTTTACAACATGTGCACTAAAATTTATAATCATTTACCTTCGAATTTACAAATACTAGAAGGAAACGAGTTCAGGTGTAATTTAACGAGATGGCTTCTTGATAAGTGTTTTTATAGCGTCAAAAAATATTAAGAATTTAATGTAAATGAATTTAATGCTATGTAAATGAACGATTCTTATTATTACTAAAAAATTTGACATTTTAAATATTTACTTTCAAACTAATATGATGATTATTATGATGTACTAGATTAACTCTTTAGAATATTTGCACGCTTGCTAGCAAGCAAAATACATAATTCCGAAATTTCAATTATGACATCTAGTATGTACTGTATTTTTTTGCAAATAAATTGATTGATTGATTGATTGATTCAAGGGCTGACACCCATCATATCAAATACTGCTGGATACGTAAATAACTTTATTTTTGACACACTAGACTGACCCAGTTGAGGAATTACCGTATTGGTTTTCCCTTATCGGGGATCGAACCAAGACGTATGGCTCCGTAAGGAGAGATGCTACTAAGTGGTCGGAGGTAGAGCGTACAGGATTCCCTTCGAAGCGAAGGATTCTATCGTGGAATCCTGAGCGTAGTGAGGGATTCAATCCGCCACGCCCGCTGCCTTGTAATATACTCTTCTTTTCACTTCTCCTGTGAGAAAAACTATTCATCCAAATAAGTAAGTTAAAGAACAATAATTGATTAATCGTCAATCCATTTATTTGAGAAACAGAAAAGAATACGTAAAATAAATAAAAAGTAAAAATTTGCTGGATTAAGATACATAGTATACCTACATCGATTGTTGTGATGTTTAAAGATGAATAACTTAAACAGGCGCTGCTGGCCTGCGACCAGGCACGGGAGCAAAAACCTTGTTGCTCCCTGTCAGCAGGACAAAAACGGAAGAATTAAAAAAAATATCAAGAGGGATCAAAAACGAGTTTTGCTCCCTCCAAACGGGCTAGAAAAGCCGTTTTTTCGAATAGGTGACAGACTTACCTAAACCAACACGGGAAAATAGAGGAATACCTATACTAGTAAGAGAATTGTTTACTAAGTTGTAACAAAGTTTGCCTTTAGAATATCTAGACGTCTGGCTATGACACGGGTAGAGTTATTTCGAATTAAATTACAAACAACTTTAGACTATGGACTGGAATGCTAAATAGCGCCACGAGCTCAGCTGCTTTTGTGAGAGAATCATTTCTCTTTAATTTCGATTTAGATTATAAGATTTAAAATTGGAATAGACAAGAAATTCCATAGAGAAAATTATAGAACCTGCTCACAAAATTTCAAGAGAATTGGTTGAGAAATGCGACCTGGAGAGGACATACGAAAGATATTTCGCTCCGCCAGCGCTCAGTCAATGAATATCATTATCTATAGACGCAGACATCTCACCATTGCAATTACGGTCGTACTATTGCCGTAATTGCAATGCTATGGTAGATCTCCCTCAAATCTCAATTTAGGGAGATGTGCACTGTTTTTTTAACCTGACTGTGGCTTTATAGGCCGGGCCCAATAAAGTTATAGAAGTGCGCGGTTGGAGAGTAGCCTGGGGAAAATACAGGGGAAAACCTCCGACACACCACGCGTGTGGCTTGGAACACTGGAATACTCTAAGAGTTTGCGCCCCAGTGAGATTGGTTGAGCGGGGTCAACCGAATCAGAGGTGAGTGGAATCGAGATACTGGGGATTTTGTGCCTGGTTCACTAAACCTAAGCCTAGCTGAGAAGAGTCCAGCAAGAAACTCAGCTAGGCTCGACCTGGGTCGGACTGACTACCCGGTGTGCGGCGGTACCGGGACGAATAGGGTCTATGTGACAGTGTTGTCACGATCGCGCGGGGGACGTCCCCGCTGACTGAAATACGCGTCCAGTCTGAGTTGGACGGTGTGCACTGACTGATGGATATATCTACATGTGGAATTAGTTGATGACAATTGCAGATTGATGGAGGCATTCATAGTGATTTATTGAGCAAAGGGAATGAATGGTACACCAGTATACTGATTTATATCCTGCACAAGCTAATGATTGGAATTGTATTATACTTTGATACACTGGCACCGTCCCATTTGCCAGCCACTTCGTTGATCGCCAGCGGAGCTGCGCAGCAGCTAAAGCCTTAAAGTGCCGCAAATATGTTGATTTGTCAAACAATAACATATTTGCGGCATTTACAATTTATTAAAAAATGTAAAGATAAAACTACGGGAGTCCAACGCAGATCGCAAGGCTGGCTCATTCCTCCGCCAAAGACATTGGCATAGCCATCCAGCGGGAGAATGTAGCCAGCCTTGTGAGCTGCTTGTGCCCCCTCTTAAAACTTTGAAAACTTAAAATTATGTAACTATTTATCCTTTTTTTAAGAGTGGTAGGGCACAGCAAAATGTCATCTTGCTCGAATTTGGAGCAGCCCAACTGGGGAAGTACCTCCGCCTTGCAGAAGACCACAGACATAATAACATTATCTACCATACAAGTATGCAGTGTTGTGTTCCTGGAGGTGAGCAAGGTTGCCAGAGCTCCCGAGGATGCACTGTGTTGAGAGCGAGGGACCTAAATGTGTTCTTTCTGCTGTCAACACAGTGCATCCTCAAATCATATAAAGGGTCGGCAATGCGCACGTGACTCCTTTGGAGTTGCCGGCGTCTTACCATCAGGTGGACCGTATACTTGTTTGCCACCGGAGTTGTATAAAAAAAACCATTTGATAAAGATTTTGATTATTTTACGACAGCTCGAACTTATTGATTTTCTTATTTGGTGTGAACGTCCCTATTACTGTAACAATATTTAATGACTTACGACCTTAAGTACACATACGGAGGATGTACAAATACGTACATCATCATCATCATCATCAGCCTGTGTCAGTCCACTGCTGGACATAGGCCTCTCCCATGGCACGCCACTGAGCTCGGTCTTCAGCTCTTCTCCTCCAATCCCTGCCCACTGCCTTTCGAATATCATCGCCCCACCTAGTTGCAGGGCGTCCTACACTACGTTTGCCGACACGCGGTCTCCACTCAAGAATCAGTACCAAACCAAATACGTACCTTGTTATTCAATCTTGTTTGTCCACAACTTTTCCTTCTTTAGTAATAGACCATGGAGAGTCCACAAATCCACACAATCATGTCTGTAAGTGAAGAACTTTATAATTAGACCTGACAGAATTTGAACGATCTGTTTATCCATTCAAGGTGACCTTTTTGACAGTGCGAGCGAAGCGTTTCCGTTTCAGCTTGGGCAGTTTCGTATGTGTCTCCAAATGCCCTGCTGTTCTCCACTGCAGTTTGCACCAAGTGTTAGGGCAACTCGACTGTTAGAAGTTCTCAAGCCGTCCGAAGGCCTGTAACTTGGTTTAACGACTGCTATCATAGACCGCCGGAATCAACGGCTTAACGTGCCTTCCTAAGTACGGGAGCGCTCAGTTAATAACCACTCAAAGCGGTCACCCATCTAAGAACTGACCTTGGTCCACGTTGCTTAACCTCGCATACGGTACGTAGGCATTCCCGCCGGCGGGGACGTCCACCGCGCGATCTCGACAACACTGACACATGTAGTCCCCATTCGTTCCGGTATCGCCACACAGCGGGTAGAGTTAGCCCGACCCACGTCGGGCCTAACTGAGTTTCTTGCTGGACTCTTCTCAGCTAGGCTATGTTTAGTGAACCAGGGACAAAACTCCCAGTAGCTCGATTCCACTCACACCTCAGATTCGGTTGAAACCGCTCAACAAATCTCACTGGAGCGCAAACTCTTAGAGTATTCCAGTGTTCCAAACACGCGTGGTCGTGTCGGAGGTTTTCTCCTGGATTTTCCCCAGGCTACTCTCTAACCACGCACTCCTATCGCTTTATTGGGCCCGGCCTATAAAACCACGCGGGCGCCGCTGGCCCACGAGCGCTCCATCCTCTTATTTTACCATTTAAAGAAAGAAAGAAAGAAAGAAAAACATTTATTCGTGACGATACAAACATAAAATATAGATAAATAATCGTAATTAAAAAAAAAAACAAGGAATCGCCACAAAAAGGTTTCGCCTCAGCGTAATGTCGACTCAGGGAGCTGGCGCTGATCTTCCGGCGAAACCTAGGTTGTTAATGACGGTGTGTGTAGCACGCTTCGCCTAAAAATTGAACGCGACCTATCACAACTTGACACCGCCGTCTTGTCACGTCGGGCCGTCTCATGAATGTCCAACTATCAAAAGGTGCGTCCAAAAATGGCGGGGCCTGCTACACATATTGACGACTACAGTTGAAAATAAGATAGTATAGCAATTGTATAATTCTAATATGGTAATGTAAAAGTGCCCTTTTGGCCTATTTGCAGAATAAATGTTTGATTTTGATTTTGATTTTTGAATTATAATTTATAATAAACAAGTATGTACATGAAACACACAAAAGTTAATAAAGAGAATAAAGTCAACAGTAAAACAAATTGTTGATATTCGTGCATTAATTAAAGTTTACGGGACATACAACAATGGTGAGTTAATGAAACTACAAAAATAAGTGAAAAATAATTACCCAGTCAGCTTCACACTGATCACATATAAATAATTAAATTGTGTACATTATAGATCTAAAGATAAACAGAAGCAATAAAACTTTATCCAATTTTAATGATCGTCTATAAAATATTTATTACCGAACCCGAAGTTGAAGGGCATTCAACTAAAGCAAAAACTTTGACGATTGGATTCAATAATAGTCCTATAACAAATAATGTTGTCTTCAAATTTTGGAGGATAACAACCTTTTACTGAAGGTGACTGATAAAGTCAACCAAAAATATGGTCTGCCAGTTTTCAACTCTATTGTTTGTATATTAAGATCCAAAAGTGGTAGACCTCTATATTTGCTTACATCACTAGGAGGGCTAGCATAACTGCCGGTACGACGTGACACAAGCAATCCTACTCTCCTCTTTCTAATTTGCACAGTTCGAGTGAGACAGCAATCGCTGAATCGCGTGAGATACGACTTGGCAGCAAGTTAGGCTAGCTTACTAGCTAGCATGATCGTGTTAAAGAGGAAAAGCAATCGTAACTACTTAGCTCAAGAAAATTAGATTCAAATGTATGGAAAATTTGGCAAAATTAATGGAGAACTTTTATCTATCAGGATATGTAGGTTATAGGACAAAGTTCAATTTTATCCACTCTCCCCCCCCCTCCGGGGCGAGCGTCACCCCCCCCCACCCGTGAAAGTGTCCCGGAGCGCGGTATTTTCCATTTTAAAAGAAAACCGTACACGATACATAAAAAGTGTACAGGAACGAAATAATCCTTGATAAATTAGCTATAAACCTCTACTACATACAAAAGCGATATCACTCATAGTTTCAGCGCAAACTGCCACCAAATACGAACGTTTTCAAAAAATTATCGATATTTTTTGTTGTAAGTTTAGTTTTCTCAAAAACTTCACACATTACCGCCAAAATATGTATGACTAAAGTAAAGAATAGAATATGCTCTTTATAAAAAGGTATAATTCATTTCTAAGCACTTTCATTTACCGTTGCTGTGCTGTTTTTAGGGTTCCGTAGCCAAAATGGCAAAAACGGAACCCTTATAGTTTCGTCATGTCCGTCTGTCCGTCTGTCCGTCTGTCCGTCTGTCCGTCTGTCACAGCCGATTTACTCGGAAACTATAAGTACTACAATGATGAAATTTGATGGGAATATGTGTTGTATGAACCGCTACAAAATTATGACACTAAATAGTAAAAAAAAGAATTGGGGGTGGGGCCCCCCATACATGTAACTGAGGGATGAAAATTTTTTTTTCGATGTACATACCCGTGTGGGGTATCAATGGAAAGGTCTTTTAAAATGATATAAAGTTTTCTAAAAAACATTTTTCTTAAAGTGAACGGTTTTTGAGATATCAGCTCTCAAAGTCGTAAAAAGTATGTCCCCCCCCCTCTATTTTTATAACTACGGGGTATAAAATTCTAAAAAAAATAGAGGTGATGCATGCTAATTAACTCTTTCAACGATTTTTGGTTTGATCAAAGTATCTCTTATAGTTTTTGAGATAGGTTGATTTAACTGTAATTTTGGTTAAGTTATTTGATTCAATGTATTGGATAGTGATTTTAAATGTGGACTAGTAGGTGTTGGTACGGAACCCTTCATTGTGCGTGGTCCGACACGCACTTGGCCGGTTTTTTAAATTTAATTCATTCGGCCATACAGCGAAATATAAATGTTCATACTAGTTCAACGGTGGTACTAAAATACCATATTCTTCTTATATGTTTTCCTGTAATCTGTAGGTATAGGACTATTTTCTGTATTTTTTATATATTTTTATGGCCAGTACTTTAGGAGATAAGAGGGGCCGGAGAAATGGTCAATTTTCGCCTATTTTCTTAAATAACTTCAAAAATGTTTATTTTAAAATTATGAAAAAAATATATTTGATATCCTTATAATGAACCCTTTCATTTGATATGTCACACAATATAGTTCGCAATATATATTTTTTTTGTATATTATGTACACCCCACAAGTACCTCCCATGTTTAAAAATGTATTTATTTACGTAACACATCCGTATTTGGGACACCGATTTACATATGTGTGCCAAATTTCAACTCAATCAGTCCAGTAGTTTTGGAGAAAATTGACTGTGATAAACGGACGGATACACACAGTCGAATTAGTCGAGTCCGTTTATTACAGTCAATTTTCTCCAAAACTACTGGACTGATTGAGTTGAAATTTGGCACACATATGTAAATCGGTGTCCCAAATACGGATGTGTTACGTAAATAAATAAATTTTTAAACATGGGAGGTACTTGTGGGGTGTACATAATATACAAAAAAAATATATATTGCGAACTATATTGTGTGACATATCAAATGAAAGGGTTCATTATAAGGATATCAAATATATTTTTTTCATAATTTTAAAATAAACATTTTTGAAGTTATTTAAGAAAATAGGCGAAAATTGACCATTTCTCCGGCCC
The DNA here is from genome assembly GCA_963556455.1 of Epiblema foenella. Classification (NCBI taxonomy): domain Eukaryota; kingdom Metazoa; phylum Arthropoda; class Insecta; order Lepidoptera; family Tortricidae; genus Epiblema; species Epiblema foenella. The sequence goes on from OY747111.1 coordinate 18,964,413, forward strand.
CTCTTATCTCCTAAAGTACTGGCCATAAAAATATATAAAAAATACAGAAAATAGTCCTATACCTACAGATTACAGGAAAACATATAAGAAGCATATGGTATTTTAGTACCACCGTTGAACTAGTATGAACATTTATATTTCGCTGTATGGCCGAATGAATTAAATTTAAAAAACAGCACAGCAACGGTAAATGAAAGTGCTTAGAAATGAATTATACCTTTTTATAAAGAGCATATTCTATTCTTTACTTTAGTCATACATATTTTGGCGGTAATGTGTGAAGTTTTTGAGAAAACTAAACTTACAGCAAAAAATATCGATAATTTTTTGAAAACGTTCGTATTTGGTGGCAGTTTGCGCTGAAACTATGAGTGATATCGCTTTTGTATGTAGTAGAGGTTTATAGCTAATTTATCAAGGATTATTTCGTTCCTGTACACTTTTTATGTATCGTGTACGGTTTTCTTTTAAAATGGAAAATACCGCGCTCCGGGACACTTTCACGGGTGGGGGGGGGTGACGCTCGCCCCGGAGGGGGGGGGAGAGTAGATAAAATTGAACTTTGTCCTATAACCTACATATCCTGATAGATAAAAGTTCTCCATTAATTTTGCCAAATTTTCAGCTAATTTCACTGAACTATACTAACTTAAGAGTGTAAACTAGGTGCTGAAGTTTAATTAGACATTTGCGGTACTTATTGTGAGGTCCGCAGGTCCTCAGGAGTGGGTGTTTGGATGGGGAAGCAAAGATTGGTAGCCAGGGAAGAAGGTATTTATTTCATATAACAATAAGGCACAATATTGTGCCTTGGAACGGTATAATACACTGCACTGAAGAAAATAACAGAATACAAATCTCTGGATCACAATACGAATAATATCATAGAACTTCACTGTTTTCAGTAGGTATTTAGGTCTAATTATTTAATTTTTATCAAAATAACAGCATAACTGAGAAGATGATTATCGAACGGAAATCAAGATCGAACTGCGCTGCTGATAATGGCTGTGCAACGTCACGTGGAATTCGAAAATGTAGTTCAAATTTTAAAATTTAGAGAAAAGTGAAGTCAGAAAAACGGCCAGAAAGTTTGTGTATGTAACGGTCCGATTCACGCATCGTTACACTTATAGTAGAGACCTTGGTCTTCAGACACTAGAGAATTTGTGAAAAAAGTCTCAAAAACTAATTGGAGCCTCAAGTGATCTCGGGCTCTCACTTCGCCTTCGCTTCGGCGAGCGTTCTAGTGTAGTGTAGTAGCATTAACACCCTACACTTCATGGCAACCCTGCCAGGATCAATGCCCCGAGTAACTTTAGGTTATAATAATAATAATCTTTTATTTCGAGTATCACAAAGACTCATAGGTACAATAGGTGTTAGTAATCAATTAACTATTTATCTTATTGCTAGTGTTAGAAATTATTTAGCCCATATATCCGACACTGGAGCATGCAATGACATCCAGTGCCTCATAAATGGGCAGTCAAGGCGTTCTGAGACGACCGCCAGCAGGGTGCTGCCGCTAGCGCTATGTTGACGGCGGGCATTTTTGCGTAATAAGTTAGTTGTAAATATTTAGTTTTTAGTTTAGTTTATTTTAAGGTTAGTTTATATTCTATTTTATTTCATATGCCTGTTCATTATCAATAAATAAACGTAAGTTATTGTAGATTTATTAATTTCACAATATACTATGTCACTGTGAATTGACACTGTGTCTTGACATTTTCTTTTCATTACTATCCAGTAAATATTGCGGCCTGGTAGAATGTAAATTATATCTTATTTTGGGTTTTTCATTAAGAAATAACTATGTCGCTTAAAATTACACAATAGTCAATTTTAAGGAATTTATATTGCGAGCGCCAGTTTGTAACAATTACAATTTATGCAGATACATTCAAATTGCTATAAGAAATAAATATTAACCGTACATGTCAATGAAATACAAAATTAAGAGGTGTCAATAATTATAAAAATCAGCTTACAGTTGAAGACCCGTTAATGGTGTTACTATTAACGAATCGTGCAAAAAAATACATAATCCGAACGAAAACAAACATATTAGGTGCAATTTCGATGTTAAAAAAAATTGAATATAATAATTCTAACAAAAAAATTAGTAGTTGTAAGCAGTCGTCACCCGGCGAAAAAAAAAAACAATAGCATTCTTTTGTTATGATACCGGTATACGACGGAATTAATTGTTGTGTTTTAAATAAACACAACAAAAAACAAGCAAAGAACAAACAAACAAGACCGCCGTAGAAGACGACCGCTTTAGCCTAGTTGGTAGTGACTGCCTGCAAAGCTGGAGGTCCCGGGTTCGAATCCCCGTCAGTGCATTTATTTGTGTGATGAGCACGAATATTTGTTCCTGAGTCTTGGAAGTTTTCTATGTATTAAGTATATATTTATCTATATAAGCATGTGTATCGTCGCCTAAATATTAGTACCCATAGTACAAGCTTTGCTTAGTTTGGGACTAGGTCGTTAAATATAAAACTATGTAAATAAAATCTAAAAATGACCCCCGCGGCATGGTGCCGAAGATAGGCAGCATTTCCTCTTTGAATAGCCAAACTTATTCGTTGGCCGAGGTAGCTGCCAGCTTTTTTTTTCTTAATTGATGATGATGAAACGCGATCAACGATCATGCTAAGCAGAAGTAAAAAAGGTGTTATTTATGAAAAGGAATTTATCAAACGAATGTTAGTATTCGTCAAGCTTAGTATGAGAATGTACAAATTAGATTGATAGTGTTTACGGGCGCTGTTTACTCCAAGCTCGGGTGACAACAAATCAATTTGGATTAAAACCTTTGCTAGCCGGAAATATTTCATTCCAGTGCAAAGAATTGGGGTGGCTTTGAATACTGGGGTGACTTTGATCTGAGTAGGAAATCTTACTAAAATGGGAACTACATTAGGTGGCTGAAACAAAGAAAGTAGTAATACAAATACGTTTATTTCGTCATCACAGGTAATAGTAATACAGTTGTTAAATTGGTTAATAATACAGTACGTAGACCATGATCGATATATTAATACGTCTAAAAAGAAATTTAAAAAACAAATCTTAAATGTTATTCCTGAGGAAGAATGGTAATATTATATGGCAATTAGGCTAAAGTACTTGGTAATATGCAATTTCCCGCTCGTTACGAGTACGTGTTCTTTTGTAAGTTTTGTAACATTTCTCTGCAACTTTTTCGGATGTAATATCATCTATAGGGTAGTGCATAAATAATATAAATTTTATGTCTTTCATGAGAGCTGTTGAGGAGCTAGATGCATGTATAACATTAACCTAAAATAAGTTACTTCAATTTGTACATCTATCTCTGTTTGTCTCTCCAAATAAATAAATAAATAAATAAATGATGAGTCCATTAGGCATACGAAAATAGAATTACAATATCAAATGAATACGATATGCAATACAATAATGTCAATACAATAATATCAATAATTTAAAAATTTAAGTTCCAATGTCACAGTGACATTAATTATTTATCTATTTATGCATGCTTTTGTCATTTAGATAATCTAAAGCACTATAAATAACATCTTTCGAATAAAAAGTGTACCGCTTTTAGACTTACTTATTAGTACTTTAAAGTTCAAAAGTGGTGATCCATTCCTGGCTCACATATGGTGAATAACAATCTAATATTTGCTTAATTCACAAACGACAAAAAATTGGCATAAGTTGTCTTCGGGTAATTCCGAATGTCGGGTAATTCCAAGAAAAAGAAACTAATTCCAGTCTAACTAAGCGATTTCGTTGCACTACCAAACATCAACGAAAATTTTAACATTTTTTTTTGACGATGATGATGATGATATACAATAAAATCGCTTAGTTAGACTGGAAATTGTTATTTTCTGCATTACCCGACATTCGGCATTACCCAAAGACACCTTATGCTATTAAAACTTGAACACTTTTCTTATTATTATCAAAAATTGTACAAAATGGGGATATTAATAATAATAATAATTCTTTATTTCAGGCTTAGCCCATATAACAACACAAAATTACACAAAATTACAAAATTACACTATTTCATTTTAAAATTACATTTCATTTACAAATTACATTTCATCCATTATTACATTAGCTAAAAAATTTCATTAAAAAATCATAAATAAATTAAAATGTCAAAAAGAAAATAAGAATAAGAATAAGAATAAGAATATATTGGGCAAAAGTAAAGTTCTAAGAATCAAAATCAAAACATTTATTCTGCAAATAGGCCTCAAGGGCACTTTTACAAGTCAAAATCTATCTTGATACATCAAATAAAAATAATACAATAATCAAAGTATCATTAATTTATTTTAGTGTTACATGTCAAAAATAAGACTAAGAAACTAATAACAATCGAGATTTGTTAGAGATGTATAAGGTCTCTAAGCGTCAAGATAAAAGGTAATAAAGTAGGTACACTAATAATAATAAAATATTTTGAGCTATTTCTATAAGCGTCAACATGAAAATAATAAAATGTAATAAATAAATATCCTCAGAGATGTATAAGGTCTCTGAGCGTCAGTCTAAAAATAAAATCAAATGAGAACTACTTTTTATTGCCCCCTGCCGGCAGTAACTGCCCACTGCTCCCGTCGCGGACATTATCTTACTATCTACGATTTTTTAAACTGCGCGCTGCATGGGGCTTAATGTAGTAATTTACTTCAAGTACGTAAGGCCACGCTTCTAAATATGCGAGGCGGGTGTGACAATATTTCCAATATTTATTTTTGTTAAACGGGACTTTTATTCAGATTCAGATTCAGATATTTATTCATAAAATTTAGTATTTTACATGTCAAAAGTTGTATAACTGGTTATATAAATATTCACATTATTTACAATGTGTTTATAATTTTGTTAAATAAAGATTCACATTATTTACAATGTATTTATAATTAATTAAATTATTTCAGATTGGGTCATCGACACCTATCAAAAAACTCATCGACAGTATAACACATTTATGTAGTCAGTCTTCTCGATGCCTATAATATTGCACCAAGTTTTGTCTCGATTGCTCTTTAGCTCGGCAAACGCGTGGCCTAAGAAAACAAGGTCTGACAATTCGAATCGTGACACCAGTGACGTCACTGTCGACGACACACTCACACTTACGTCCGCATACCTCCGATAGGCTGATGCCGTAGGTTGAGTCACACACACTACTAACCGATTGGATTGCCATACCTGGGGCGCTACCGTGACAGCAAACGAAGTTTTCCCTCTCTGTCGCACTTGCAAGTTTGCATATAAGTGAGACAGATAGGGAAAACTTCGTTTGTGGTTCGCGGTAGCCCCTCTGCCCAGTTTGTATCATGGGCAAACGCTATTTTCCCCTATGCTGGCCTTCTTCCTTGGTGATTGTCTCCCATTCTAATCTGATTGGTGGTTGCTCAGCAGACAGGAGACAAAAATGGCAAACGCTATGAAAAAATATAGTCATAACGAATAATCTGTTCGAAAAATTTAATTATGAAAGTGAAAACTAGTGACATAGTTAAAAACAGTGAATTCTTTTTCTTTTTAAATTTTTCCTTTATTCTAAATTTAGGTATGGGATGGCGCATCGCAACTGACGATTCTCAATATGATTTGAGACGTTAGTGCCGTTAATGAAGCATGAGTCTTGTGGTAGATGTCGCTGTACGCCTCCCTTAAGGCGTTTGTATAAAAATATAGTTTACGTTAGCAGCGGTACTGCTTAATACGAAGGAACAGTTGATGTATTTAGAACTGGGTAGTAATTGCACCTATAGCTCAGTTGGCTAGAGCGACTGGCCGCGAGTGCCGGGAGGTCGCAGGGTTCGAATCCTGCTCGGTGCCTAAATTTTTAATTTTTTCCTTTATTCTAAACAGTCAATTCGTTAATATTGTATTCGTAATTCCAATAAACCTTTCTAATATTTTATTTTATTTTATTATAGTTAAATAGCCACTGAATGAATCCCACAGGATGGCTCCCAAGGCAGAGACAGAGGTAGACCGAAAAGGAAATGGCGGGACTTCGATACATTTGCGCGAATTGGCGGGAGCTGGCACACGACCGAGACTAGGGCGGAAATGAGGGGAGGCAAAGCCCAGCAGACACTATACAGGCTATCAAAAAAATATGATTAAATACCAACGGGTAACATAAGTATAATAATATTTAGTAGTTTTTATCTCACCCGTAATTACTCGTAGGATCTATCTTTGTGTGTGCTGTTTACTTTAGACTGTTGGTGCTACGGCTTCTTGAATACTTAGTTATTGTATTTATATATATAAATGAAATAAATGAAATAAATGAACTTTATTCTGCAAGTAGGCCGCAAAGGCACTTTTACAAGTCAAAAACTACTAGCGTTTCTCAAGAGACCACTGCCGAGAAGAAACGCCGAAAGAAACTCGACAGTCAGTCATTTTCTCCAAAATATGCTTATTACAATGATACTACTTAACCTACTTAAGTAAATGTAAATGGTATAGGTTTACATATCTATGTATTTATGTAAGTTTATGGTGCTTCTTATAGTCATAGTTAGTATACTCTATTTTTCTGTTTCACCTACTCAAGTAATTTAAATTTTCTAGCTTAGTTTCTACTACCCACAGTTTATCTGGAAGAGATCGCTTGTTAGCGATAAGACCGCCTGTTGTCTACCACTGTTACATTTATTTTAATTTCTGTTGTTCTTTGAATGTACTTCGTATCGTGAGCAATAAAGAATATTTGTATTGTATTGTATTGTACATTTCAGAGTAAATATTTGGGACCTTAATAATTATCTCTGCAAGCATGGTGATCCACCAAAGCATATGCTTGAATAATATAATATTTAGAAAAATAATTATTAAATGGTAGTTATTTAAAAAACTTTACCAACTAAATAAACATTAATCAGGAAAGCAATAGTGTAACATACAAAATTGCTTCCTTGAAAAAACAATTCATTCTTCGAAGCTGGGATGAATAATCCGTTTGTTGACATTTCGACTATTAGAATTAACTTCACAACAACAAATAGATAGGACAAACAGAGATGAATACCTACGACAAGACGGTAAATATGAAAGTCACTCAGCGTTTTGTCACGAGTAACCATCTAGTTTGTTTGGTGAAGACTTAGTTTACAGCTAAGATAAATATACGCCAACGAGTGGTTTCTTGTTTAAACTGTGGATATTAATGAAACATTCAGTAAGTACTTTTAGTCTATTTTACTAGAGCTATTTCATATGCAAATTTCTACAACATGCTTAGTAGATGGACTATTATGAAAATGGCTTATGAGTACCACAAATACGTATGTTTGGTAAACTTAAATAGTATAAAACCACGATTGTATTCGAATTTTGTCTCCTGGACTAGACGTAACCACGCGGCAACGAGTGGCACTAAAAAGTTGATTCACCCACGTAATTAAATAGATATTTTTGCTAATAGTTTGTCCTCTTTCAAGAATAAAGTTCGGCAATATTTGTTTTCTAGATAATATGAAGTGAGGAAAAACATTGTTTTTAATAATATTTTTTACTTTAGTTAAACTACTTTGCATTAGTACACAAATAAATAGGTAATTATAACGGCACCTGTAACTTATTTAGTCCATAATTGTTACGTAGTCATATATGAAACTTTAGGCCTAATCTGCGTCCATTTTTATATGAATTCTTTTGTACATGGCTGTTTGTTTTCTAAATATGTAAACTAAAAAAAAAGTCGTCCGTAAACCGACTTTACAGACAACCACTTTTTTTACAACGACGGTGTCAAACAAGCTTACGGCCTACCTGATGGTAAGCAGAAACCGTAGCTTATGGACACATGAGAATCTCATTTTCATCCTTCTAGCGTTATTCCAGTACAGTTGCATCCTGATTCCTGAAGGATGCCTAGGGTCCGCTACCTAATCCCAAGATTTGTCATAGGCACTAGTTATTACGGGAGCGACTGCCATCTGACCTTCCGACCCAAGGGGAAACCAGAGCTTATTGGAATTAGGCTTATCAAGTGAGTAGGCAATTTGATTGTTTGAAGTTCTCAAGCCGCCCGAAGGTAATATAACCACTCAAAGCGGTTCAATAGAATCTAATACAGGATAAATAAATAAATAATAAATAAATAAATATTAGAGGACAATCTTACACAAATCGAACTAGCCCCACAGTAAGCTCAAGAAGGCTTGTGTTGTGGGTACTAGACGAGGATATATTTAATGGATATAAATACTTAAATACATAGAAAACATCCAAGACTCAGAAACAAATATTCATGCTCATCACACAAAGATTTGCCCTGACCGGGATTCGAACCCAGGACCGTCAGCTTCACAGGCAGGTGCACTACCCACTAGGCTAAACCGGTCGTCAAATATATTTAAACCATTCTAATCCCAAAAAGTCTAGTTTCCTTTCTGGGTTGAAAGGCCGTAAAACTAGTGCCTACGCCAAATATTGGGATTAGATATCAAAACGGAGCCTGGGCTTCTTAGGCCATAACCGGGAAATCTCTAGGACGATGATAGCGAATCGCTTTTCTTATGTCACATTATTTTTAATGCTCACAATTGCAGTAATGCAGCCTTAATGGAACTCGTTACTTAAACCTCTCGTAACCGGTTTAATCCAGTTCTCCTAGATCCTGAGTGATTAAGGAAGACGGATACCGGCTTTCCATGCGATGCGCTTTAAAACATCGGGAACTATGCGCAATTAGACTTCTGTTTGGAAACACCAGGTATTTACTTTACGAATTTTTAATAGCATACATTTTCTGTCTGAAAACGATATTATAAATAGAGCAGTCTTTAAAAGAGATTAAAGAATACATTATTAGAATTACATAAATAAAATAAACAAATAAATAAATATTTTTAGACAATCTTACACAAATCAACCTAGTCCCAAACTAAGCAAAGCTTGTAATATGGGTACTAAGTGACGATATTCATACTTATATAGATAAATAGATACTTAAATACATAGAAAACATCCAAGACTGAGGAACAAATATTAGTGTACATAGCAGCAAAAATAGTTAAAGTTCCCAACGTCTTGTTAATACTTGCATGCCCTCGTAAATTCATTAGTACCTAATAAAATAGAATAAGATAACTCACATTTGTAAACAACAATTACCTTATGTTAAAAACTAAACTGAGCGCGACCCGCCAACAAACTGTTCGCTACAGTTTGGCGTATTTTTTGTATTCTATTATTATAATTGTTTTTACATAAATAAACGATTTCTATCTATCTATCTATAATGCTATTATGGTATAATTATAAGAAAATGGTTTATGTAAATCGACTTCAATTATAATTTGAGGATTTTTTATTTTAAGGACGGGATGTATCAAGACCTGTTGGACCAAACGTCATATCAAAAACCAGGCAAGTGCGTGTCAGACTTCGTACATTTAGAGTTCCGAACCAATTGCAAAGTATCTCTTTAGCAATCCAGCGCGGGAACGCGGCGAGTATATTCGGGACGTTTGAGCCGGGTACTTATGTGTGACGACCGCTTTAGCCTAGTGCCTAGTTGGTAGTGACCCTGCCTTCGAAGCTGGTGGTCTCGGGTTCGAATCCCGGTCAGGGCATTTATTTGTATGATGAACACGAATATTTGTTCCTGAGTCTTGGATATTTTCTATGTATTTAAGTACCTACACGTTTATCTATATAAGTATGTATATCGTCGCCTAGTACCCATAGTACAAGCTTTGCTTAGTTTGGGACTAGGTCGATTTGTGTAAGATTGTCCACAAATATTTATTTATTTATATTTATTTATCGGACAAGTCATTGTTAATGGAGTATGTAGCATAGGTGACGAAACGTGTTGTAGATGATTCTTTGTAGCATAAATTGACGAAACCTGTGGTGGATACTTTTTGTTGTGGCTGGACGAAACATCCGCCAATTAAATGTATCTTAGCCGTTAGTTAAGTAAAATAAAATATACAATATAGTTATTGCAAAATTAAGATGGCTTTAAGAGGAAAAATCAGGAAATTCCAAAAAAATATATATTAACATAATAAGAATTACATTATGGAAAACAAAATCTACATCATAAATCTTAAAACTAAACTTAACTCTAAAAAGTAGCCTATCAATCTATCAATATATTTGTATTTGTTGGTAAAAAATACATAATAACAAATATTATCACCAAAGCTCTAGTTCAATGGTTAATGGTGTCAAAAAATTCTTCGGAACAAAATTTCTAGTTCATTGGTTAATGGTGTCAAAAAATTCTTCGGAACAAATTTCTAGTTCATTGGTTAATGGTGTCAAAAAATTCTTCGGAACATAATTTCGCGACAGACGACGGACGGACGCGTGTGTAACAGCAATAGGATCCCGTTTGGACCCTTCGGATATGGAAACTTAAAAAACAAACAAACAAACAAACAAACAAACAAACAACCTCTCACCCTAAACGCATATACCTTCTCCGTTCCGTCGTGGGTAAAAACAACAGTACCTTAGTAAGTTCCCTTGAATCTTATTTTCTTACAACTGTTATTCAATTGACTAATCACTTCAGTTAGATACCCTTTAATTTACTAAATAATTCCCCGAAAATAATTAAAAAGCTTTCGAAGTACGATTAGTTATCATCGGGATGTCCTCGGCGCCCCCTGAATAATTTATATGACGTCGTCCGCGAGATTATGATTTATGATTCGATTCGCCCCACTTTCCTCTTTCATGAGCGATTATTGGAGAATTTACTCTAGTTTTTTCTGCTTGTGTCGCATTTACGGTGATTCGATTTGCGGTAAGGAAATGTTGTGGAATCTTCGGATTGGGAAGAGATTTTCTTGGTTTGAGGTTTAATATGTGTTGGTTGTGTGTGATTTTAGATACTTGGTACTCAAATTATCGTCATCATCATCGTCAAGCGTTTATTCCGTATCAGGTTTAATGACTATTTGAGCTATGAGGCTTGAAAACGTAAATAATATCAATTTTACCGTTCCGTGATAAGTAAGGTGGAAATGAAAACTAATCGAATATGTCTTCCGTGTTTTACATAATAGGGAAGCTGACACCAAATAAGAAAATCGGAAAACAAGAAAATCACGTTACACTTTATGTAACACGATCCTCCTCCCAGTCGCCTTAATTTTGTTATTATCAATGTCCGCCAGCTTGAATATGTCATGCTCGCTTTAAGGGCTTTACCTACGGTGGCGTCGTTAATCGGGTCGCCACCTTCCCTAACAGATGGTCGAGGTAGGCGATGGCTGAGATACGCGTCATACTCGTGATCGGGTGCTGTTTGTAGAGTCCGGTCTGTTCATGCTTGCTAGGATATAGTGACTACGTTAATACTAGTGTATTTTTATAGGAGATTGACCAGAGACATCATCCTGTTGTGGATTCGTTTTTATTATCAATGACTTAGAGACCATATACATCTCTAACAATATTAAATTAATCTTTATTTTGACGCTCAGAGACCATGTACATCTCTGGGATATTATATTAATTTCATTACACTCCTTGTTTAATCTTGAGACCTTATACATCTCTAACTTTACTGATGTTGTTATATTTGTAATAGATAACTTTGCAAGTTTATCTTCACTGTATGAAATTCATTTCGTTATAATTGTAAACTCGAAATTATTATTCCTTCTTGAACTGTAAATTAATATTTGACATGAAAAATGTATTACTTATTATAGTCAGACTTTCTTAAATTGTAAATTAATATTTTGACATGTAAAAGTGCCCTTGTGGCCTATTTGCAGAATAAATGTTTGATTTTTTTTTTATAGAGCACCCATTATAATTGCTACTTACGCCTATGGCCATATTTCTTTTTTTTATACCACGTCGGTGGCAAACAAGCTAAATATTACCTAATTATTACCTAAAGTTTACCTATTGTTTTGAGAGTAACATTCGACTCCACAGTCAAACTTATAAATAGTTTTGTGGACCGATATATTATATAATACCTTCTTGTACTTCATGATTAATAAATAAATAAATAAAATAAAAAATATTTTGATTAGTTTTATTTTCGCGGAGTCTAGATTGCCCTACTGCACCTTACAGCTCATACAGCCACCAGTGGTACCGTAAACCGGGGTTACTTTTAAATTCAGGGGCTACTTTTAAAATAAATTTTTTTAGCTGTATTTCTAGTTTTTATTTGGTTAACCCGGGTCGGTGTTATACCTTGGTATATTTCCTAACTATTTACTGAATTGAATCAAATTAGAAATACTTAGTGACGATTATATTAGTATCCTTAATCTATCAAAGTGGCCCCGTTTTGTCCTAAACTCACCCCAGTTTACGGTACCTAGGTATCTTAGCGATAAGACCGCCTGTTGTCTACCTCTACCTGTATACTGTTGTTTAGATTCTGTGTGAAGCTGATTCATTTGTGTGAGGTGTGCAATAAAGAGTATTTATATTGTATTGTATTGTATCTATGTAAATTGAATGTTTAGTTGCATAATAGTTCCAGTGTTCAGTCAACCAACAATACATGGTAATAAAGTGTTCGAATCAACTGGTTCTGAATAATATAGCAGCTGTGTCGATTAGGGTACCCAAAAAGCGGTATCTAAATGCCTGGCAGAATGAACCTGTGTTACTGACGGAAGTTCCTGTCAACATTTTATAGTATTAATGATTACTTGACACACAAATTCTAAAATTAATGATAATTACATTATTAACTATTGGATCCTGGATTTTATGTTTATTTTTATATTTAATACTAATTAATTATAATTATCACGAATTTGACTTGTTTACTGAATGCATCTATCTAACTTAATAATGACAATTTGATTATTCTCGTGTGATGTTTCTAATTACTACCATATTTTTGAATGTCTAATGTATCTATTATTATCGTAAATTGTGACATCTTTACATGACATTTTAATGTATATAATTATCTTGCATGCATTTGACAATACATCAAATGTGATGCCAATTTTCACATGCCTGTCGAGGCTAAACATATTAAGGAACCTAAGATTAATTGTAACATCTATACTTGTACCATATGTTTAAAGTGAATAAAACATTCATTCATTCATTCATTGAGGTTTTATACAGTGGCGGAGTTATTTATTGACACAAGAAAACACAGCATTACAGTTAGCACCGAGGCGCTGGGAAATTCAGTTTGGTTTAATAAACAAGACAATACATTATTACAATTATTCTATGCGTCACTTTCAACTATCCATTTTCTCACAGTACTTCAAACATGTTCGACATACTTCTATCTATCTGCTAGCAAACAAATCACAATCAGGTGCTGATGACAGAAGCGCATTAAGCATGCCAGATGCTCGAAGAGCGGGAGAGTTTCTATGAGAGATAGTGCGCGCCTGCGGAACAGCTAGAAGATTGAGGGTTCGCAGTCTTAGTTGGTTCCTAGGTACAAAAGGTACTGCGAGCTTCACGAACCACGACACCAAGTCCGGGCAATCACTGCTAAGCAACAAACAAAACCTTAAAACGAATTTTCAAAAGACTTTAGAATTTTTTTTGACTAATTCGTTATTTTTTTTGAGTATGTTCCACCAAATATAATTAACTGATTTTGCGTATGCTAGTAGCTAATACTAGAAGCAATACATATGATTTTTTTCATAGTTGTACTTTCAAAAAAACTTGTTGAAAAGAGCTGTCAAAAAATAATTTGATATTTATTTCTTTTATTTCTCACGTATTAATAAAATTTAATAAAATTATAGGGTATACTCCCACTAAACCTACATAACTGTGATTTTGTTTCAATGCTCTAGCTGGTATGGATCAGAAAATACAAGAGTTTGAAAAAAAAATGGGATAAAAATACATTTTTGACATTATCTCTGTGACAGTTCAAGATAGAGGGCTGAAAGTTGGAGTGATTACTAGTTATGACGCCACCAACAATTGACATTTACCAATTCGAATATTCCTGACAGGGGCCACACGTTCTTCCTTAGCCTGCTAAGCCCTTTAAACCATGATCTTGACATATTGCGAACAAAATCGTAGGATGATAAAACGGACTAGGTACTTACTTTTGCAGCGGAGGGAACGTACCGCAGCCGCACGCGTGGTTACCCTATTACTGTGTCGGTTTATAAATATGCATTTACCTAATATACATGTTGCGTTTTCATCTTTACTAACAGCGTCAAATACGTGAGCGACTTTGAATCTTATTCGCCAGACATAAGGTCCGAATTCATATTTTATAGACACATTAAATTAAGGACTGAATTACATGCAAACCACAAATCTGGTTGTGCTTTGTGTATGTGTTACATGTCATGTACGTGAGTAATTTAGGAGTAGTCAAGGTATTTAAAACCGTCTGTTGTTTCCCACTCATTGTAAATACATATTCTGTTTAAAGAATATTATTTCTCAAAAGAAATTATACATTTCACTTAATGAGAATTTATACTAAACAAAGTTAAAACAGTGAGCATCACAAGATAGATGAACTAACAAAACAAGAAAATATATTAAATGTAAACATTTTCTGTCACTATAAAATTACAAAATTATTAGTAGGTAGCACTACAAAAGTCCAATAGCGTATAAGCATAACACAGAACAAGTTCACTTTAAAAAATAATTAATTGGTTAAGACATTTAAAACCTAAAGTCCGTACACTTTAAGTCCAAATTGGAAAACACGCTTCAATACAGCACAATTGTAACCAGCTTAGCGACAACATTACTGTCTCCAAGCTAGAACTATCAGCCCAGTGCCGAACTTAAACATTTTTAATTACATACTCTCGTAATTTATTTTTAAATTTGTTAATATTCACATTATTCACAATGAGTGAGAAACGGCAGACGGAACAGACACCGTACTGTTATCTTGTTAAGAGCGCTCGTGGCCCATCGGCGCCCGCGTACCGCGTGAGGTACGCGAGGTTCAGCAACGTCGGCCCAGGTCAGTTATTGGATGGGTGACCGCTTTGAGTGGTTATTAACTGAGCGCTCCCGTGCTTTGGAAGGCACGTTAAGCCTTTAATCCCGGCTACTGTTTATGGCAGCAGTCGTTAAGCCAAGTTAGAGGCCGTCGGGCGGCTCGAGAACTTCTAACAGATGTCGCCCACTCACATAACATGCCTAATTATAATAAGGTCTGGTTTTCCCTCGGGTTGGAAGGTCAGATGGCAGTCGCTTCCGTAAAAATGGCCTACACCAACTCTTGGGATTAGGTAACGGACCCCGGGCATCCTCTAGGATGTAACTGTACCGGGATAACGCTAGGATGATGATTTAGAATGAAGGAAAAATTGAAAAATTTAGGTACCGAGCAGGATTCGAACCTGCGACCGCCCGGCACTTGCGGCCAGTCGCTCCAGCCAACTGAGCTATAGGTACAATCGTTACCCAGTTCCAAATTCATCAACCGTTCCTTCGTGTTAAGCAGTACCGCTGCTAACGTAAACTATTATTGGGTATGGGATGGCGCATCGTAACTGACGATTCTCAATATGATTTGAGACGTTAGTACCGTTAATGAAGCATGAGTGAGTCTTCTGGTAGATGTCGCTGTACGCCTCCCTTAAGGCGTTTGTTTGTATAAAAATAGGATGATGATGATGATGTTTGAATTGTTACGTAACCACTTACACTATCACATGACTAATTGTCGACACAATTTTCGGTAGTCAACCAGCCTCCTTTTCGACCGCGTAAAACGAAGGTCTCTGTTTCAGCTTACACAAAACTGTTTTTGTATGTCCGAACGGCGGATTTCCGTCTACAGTTCGTATTCCTACACAAGTGGGGCCTGGAAGTGTCGCCGGCGTGTGACTGTGGCGCACCACAGCAAACAGTTTCTCACATCGTGGAGGAGTGCCCCATCCGATGTTTTATTGGTGGCATCAAGGAGCTTAGCGAGTGCTCTGAGCCGGCTATGGACTGGCTGAAAAATTTATATATAGCTTTGTAACGCACGCAGGACTATTCTTCAAGGCCGAACGGATAATAATAATAATTCTCAACCAATTCTCGTGAATTTTTGTTTCACAGAGCCTCTAGTTTTTATATTCATTTAAAAATCTTTATTTAGCATATTTTTGTAAGATTTGTTTATAGGTAACATATAAACAATTGTTTTTGCTCTTTTTAGGGTTCCGTAGTAAACAAGGAACCCTTATAGTTTCGCCATGTCCGTCCGTCCGTCCCCCGCTCTTCTCAGTAACCGTTAGTACTAGGAACCTATAATTTGGTATGAGTATGCATATCAATGACGCCGACAAAACGGTAGAATAAAATAATTAAAAAAAAATATTTAGGGTACCTCCCCTGCATGTAAAGTGGTGGTGCAATTTTTTTTAGGGTACCTCCCCTACATGTAAAGTGGTAGTGCAATTTTTTTTTCTTCCAAATCCCATCGTGTGGGGTATCGTTGAATAGCTCTTTCAAAAATATTGTAAGGTTTCCAAAAGCATTTTTTGATTCAAGAATCGGTTGGCGTGATATTAAGCTTTGAAGTGATAACTTTTGCTATGGTCAAGTGTCCCCCCCCCCTGCCAGCTAAACGGTGGCTACTAGGCATGTAAAAAAAATCATGGTAGTAGTATATATATATATATACGATGAATTTAAAACCAAAACTATCACAGCTAAGTAGACATTACCGTAAAGGGCAAAAATATGTATACAACACAACATCTTAAAAAAGTACATCATCAGTACTAAGATCAGTAAAAACCCTTCTACGGGTCCGTAATTCCACATATGACCGGTGACGTGATGGACGGGCAACTACGGAACCCTACACTGTGTGGCACGATACACACTTGGCCGGTTTTTTTTAAATGTGGTATTGTCGTGTTGTCGGTTTAGCCTAGTGGGTAGTGCACCTGCCTGTGAAGCTGACGGTCCTGGGTTCGAATCCCGGTCAGGGCAAATATTTGTGTGATGAACACGAATATTTGTTTCTGAGTCTTGGATGTTTTCTATGTATTTAAGTATTTATATCTATTAAATATATCGTCGTCTAGTACCCATAACACAAGCCTTCTTGAGCTTACTGTGGGGCTAGTTCGATTTGTGTAAGATTGTCCTCTAATATTTATTTATTTATTTATTTATTTATTGTAAAAAAATTACACCTTTTTGCCACGCTAAGTTGAATCACGTTCCGCAGTCGCCATCTCGGCTGTCAAACTGCTCATAAACCGTTTCATTACAAATTAACGACATACCATAAAAATCCCTCACTGCCCACGACTCCTATTTGAGTCATATTCCCATACAAACACAATATGCCGGGCTAGACTCTTTATCGAAATTGGTATTCGTTAATAGCTTGGGTGTTTATAATTAGTGTTTTTTAATTAAAATCGGTTAATTGGTTTGAGTTATTTTAATGAAAGCGCTGTAACATGGTGTATTGGTAAATTGTAGGTAGCTCATTATACTGAGGTACGTTGGAGCTTTATACTAAGTGTTGCGAACGCAACTCTTATTTAATTTTATACATATTATTGGATTCGATGACTTTTTAACAAAGCCTCAAATACCCCGACTGACAACCGCTGTCAGTTCGCGCGGGAATAATTATACCCACCTATAATCCAGGTCTACCTAACTATGGTCCAAATGAACTCGAACATTACGGTTTAATGTAAGACTATTATTAGGATAAACTCGAAGCTTGAGCATTGCATCAAACAAATTAAAATAAAAGAGTATAAAATTACTCATAGAAAATGTATATTGATAGAAATTAGGGAGTTATCTTTTGGATCATAGTTGTGTGATTGGACTATAGTTGGGAAGTTTTACAGTAGCTCATTATACTGAGGTACGTTGGACCTTTATACTGTACTAGCGGCCGCCCGCGACTTCGTCCGCGTAGATTCAGAGATGATAACAAAGATATAAATAAGGTCTATTTTTTTCTGTCAGTTGTCAGATGCTGTTGTTCTTGCGCAGGGCTCGGAAACCGGTTTCGTCTTCATACAATTAACCGGTTAAAAATTTCGGTTAATTGCATTTTACGATATTTTTTCGTATTTTAAATCATTTATTTTATACATGAAGGCTAACAAAAACAAATCTTAAAATGAAAATGGAGATATGAAAATTACTTTAGGAGATATTTCATAAATAGTAATTTTTTTTTTAATGTACGCCATTTGGATTTGAAAATTGATGTCATTTTCGTAATCAGCACCCCGAGGAAACACAAAGATGACACCCATATCGATTTAAAAAAAAAAATGTTCGCCATCTTGGATTTAAAAATGAAAGTCATTTTCGTAATCGGCACCCGGACGAACCTCGACGATGACACTCGTACTGTCAGGTGTCTTCGTGTAATGCCGAATGTGGGGTAATTCCGAACACAACAATTTCCAGTCTTAACTAAGCGATTATTATCTCATCATCATGATCATCAAAAAGAAATGTTAAATTTTTCGTTGATGTTTGGTAGTGCAACGAAATCACTTAGACTAGAATTTATTTATTTCGGAATTATCTGACATTCGGAATTACCCGAAGACACCTTACGAGTATATATTCCTTCTAGATTTAAATAAATCTATGCATATAATAAAGCTGTAGAGGTTCGAAAGTCTGTACATAGAAGATATTAGCAAAAAAATCGATGGAGGGGTCTTAGAATCGATAACAGAACACATTTCAACAGTTTTTAAAATTTGTGTCTGTTTGTCTGTCTGTTTATTTGTCTCACCATCACGCGAAAACTAGCCAATAGATTTCAATACAACCTTCACTAATACTTTTAATTGATCTTCGGACGGGTTATAGGCTATAAAAATCATACAGATTGGGGATGACAGGGGGTGAAAAGAGGGGTTGAACTTTGTATGAGAAGTCCTTCAATTCGTGACTTAAAGGCTTGAAAATTGGTAAGCATATAATTGGAAGCAAAATAAAAAGAATCTTATTCAAAAATTGTACAATAAACAGAAAATATGTGAAAAACTGGAGGGTAAAAAAGTGCTTACCGACAAATAACCATAAATCTCTCAACCCTTAGTGACTGTTTGAAATGAGAGATTTAATTATGTTAGTCATTATCAAACCAGTGCCTTGAACTTCGTCTACCTATAATTGATATATATTCGTTGTTCGTGTGGTCGAGTGTGATAATGGTGTCATCTGAGGGCCTACAAAAAACAGCAAATACCTACTATTCCCACTAATATTATAAATGTGAAAGATCGAATCTTTAGATGTTTGGATATTTGTTACTCAATCACGCAAAAACGGCTGACCGGATTATGATGAAACTTGGTACACAACGAGTTTATAGCCTGGATTAACATATAGGATACTTTTTATCCCTTCGTCATCCCTCAAATAGATAAATTCAGGGGTGGAAGTTGAATTTCATAGATCCAGAATCATGTAGAATATTTACAATACCCGCTGACTTACGAAAATTCGACTTAGATGAACCAGTGTAAGTCTGAGCTCCAAATATGCACATAGTTGTCACGAATCGTAGGGTCAAGATACAGTAAGGACGTATCGTGAGGCGAGTGTAGACTGTTGTAAATTCATGATATTTGACGTTTGCTTGTCAAAGTCGTGCCATTACACAGATGCCATTCGTTCAAGTCGAATCGAAGTTAATATAGATTATTTACTACTTGCACAATTCAATAATTTGAGTCTTATAGTTGCTAAGATAAAGTACATATTTTCATGTAAAGTTTTTAGTTTTACCATCGTAGTTATAAACTGAGTAATGTCGCTACCAATTGATTATGATGAACTATTATTATGAAAGATTTCGGATATTTATGACTCTTAGAGCTTAATTATTTCAAAACCAAAGCGACTCATGTGAATGTGAATGTTTACCGCATTTCAGTACTTGCCTGAAGTTCTATTAATTATTTACATGCATAATTGTAAGAAGTACCTAAATAACGCAAATCTATTATGTTTTAGATTTGCGTTATTTAGGTACTGACTTACAGCCTTTAAAGCGCTTGCGTTTTATATCAAAACTTGCTGACCCATTGAGCCTAAATAACTTTACTGTTTATAAAATTGGAAATTAAATTGATTGGACGTAGACGATTGTTGTCAGCATTGACTGACCAGCGCTTTGATATATGACTACATAAAAATTACAGAAATTCCACTCCAATCTATTATTTTTATTGAAAAATAATGGATGGTTGAGAAATGTAAAACAGATTTTTTTTTCTTGAACGATAGTGAGTGCGCGTTTGTTTGGAGAGTGGCCTGGGGAAAATCCAGGAGAAACCTCCAACGCGACCACACGGGCGGTTTAAACGCTGCAACTGGAATACTCTAAGAGTATGCGCTCCAGTGAGATTGGTTGAGCGGCCTCAACTAAATCTGAGGTGTGGGTGGAATCAAACTACTTGGAGTTTTGTCGCTGTTTCACTAAACCAAGCCTAGCTGAGAAGAGATCAGTTAGGAACTCAGCCAGACCCGACCTAGGTCGGACTGACTCTACCCGGTATGCAGCGGTATCGGGACGAATAGGGACTATATGTGTCTGCGATATCGCGATCGTGCGGTGGACATCCCCGCCGGCAGGGTAATTTTGTGTCTATCCTAAGGACCCATAGAAACCGTTACAAATCTTTTTGGTTACTATAAGTCAGCTTATCCAAAATACTAATTCAATGTAGGTATGTAAACATGGTACAGGTATGAAAACATGGATTACCTGACTGATTAGTTGTAAAACGATAATATGCGCGTAGGCAGTTAAAAATATTACTACTGTTTTAAATTACAAGTTGAAGTTAAGGAAGCGCGAGTCTTTTTGGTAGATGTCACTCTGAGTACGCATCCCCAAGGCTTTGAAGAAGAGAAGAAAGAACTGGTTGAAGGATTTGGTAACCGAGTGTGATTATTGATTTTTCATGCAGACAGCTTAGTTAAAGTGATTGGCTGCGTATGTCAGGATGTCACCGGTTGGATTGTACGTTTTGGAAAGTGTTTCTTCACTAGAAAAATACCTATGATTAAGGGAGAAAATAAACAATTTTGTAAACGTGTTTGTCTTAGTCAACTACAAGTACATATGAAAAAAAAATCTTAGTAAACTAGAAGTATTAAATAAAGTTTCATACAGAGGGATAATGCGTAGAGACATGTGCCCAAGGTGTTCACTGCAAGCGTGTCATATTGTTGTAGGTCATTACAGATCTTGGGTTATAATCCAGGACTCCTAACACGCTGCAATTCGAAAAACATCGAAGTTTTTGTTCCATTCAATCATAATATGTTTTCCCCTGTAGTCGCTACATCGAGCATGTCAGTACTAAGGCTCGGAAAGTAGGGAATTGGGAAACTTCATAGAACAAGAACGAATGTGTATACGTACGTAACATCGAACCATGACACCACTATGCTACATGGATTTGATGACGTAGTTTCTTAGCACATATTGTGTTTCGTTACGTAGTATAAGAAATCATAAAAATTATTTGTACGTATATATGCTATATGGGATCGAGTCGACGGCGTTCTCGGGGCTGGAATGAAATGTGTATTTAACGTCTGAATTTCCTGGCCAGTACCCTTGACCAGTACCTATTGAAAAATCATATTACCCATTTTGTTTCATTATCCGCCTATTACATCCTACTTCAAGACACATGCCTCCTTTCATGAAAAAGGGGGCCCATTTAACTTGCTACTATATTTATATGAATAAGAAACTTTGTAAGGTTGTAACTTTGAGACGTAAAAACGTTTCAGTACATTTTGAGTGTGTCACTCAAAGTTAAGTAGTTTATAACCTAACCTGCAGAATATATGTATCTACCAAGGGGAAGGAATAGTCAGTAGACGTTCACGCAAACGAAGTCGCGGGCAAAAGCTAGTAAATAAATATTTGTGGACAATCTAACACAAATCAACTTAGTCCCAAACTAAGCAAAGCTTGTACTATGGGTACTAAGTGACGATATACATACTTATATAGATAAATATATACTTAAATACATAGAAAACATCCAAGACTCAGAAACAAATATTCATGCTCATCACACAAATATTTGCCCTGACCGGGATTCGAACCCAGGACCGTCAGCTTCACAGGCAGGTGCACTACCCACTAGGCTAAATCGGTCGTCAAAATTTATACTGTATGTTCTTGAAACCCTAATCTAACCCTAGATATTATCTAGGCAACCCTTTCATCGATTTCACCTAGAAATAGAGATTATGCGCGCCTTGTTATGGCAGATAATAATGCGGATTGCGCACACTTAAAGGCCGGTTAAGGGACATTAGGGGGCGATACTGGAGACTCGCAAAACTTTATTTCTCTGTTAAGAGACCCTTGGCGGTATTTTTGCTGTGACCAGTGAAATTTAAAGTATTTCATTATAAAGTGTTATAATAAACAAACTTAAAGAAAGCGGACGATCAGCATATAAACTCGGCCCACGTATATATAATCACCTACCAAAATGTATCAGAGATGCACCTTCATGCAAAATATGATTGAAAAAATGGTTAGTAAAATCAACGTTTTATTGTGCATGTGGTCGCAGGTGCCACTTATTTGATAATTTTCTACGTCGTCACTGCGTGTCATCTACGTCATTCGCCATGGGCTCCAGTACATCCAAGGATGAAGTTGTAATTGCCCAGACTGCTGCAGACAGTGGAGGTAACACTGCAGGTGTAGAGCAGCTCAAGGCACACATGTCAACCACTAATATTTTGCTGGGAGTAATTGTACTATTCCTGATCCTCGGTGTCTGCTTCGGTGCAGTGCGTCTGTACAAGGCCATGCATAAAACGTGGATCCGACGGGAGCTGTCCTCATCGCAAATACGCCGCTCATGGAGACGCGGCCCGGTTCCAGTTAATGCTGGCCAACAGTGTGTGTGAGTGAGTGAAAATAAATCGCATATTTAGTGAAATTACGGTGAGCGTTTAAAAGTTGACCATTGCCACTGCGAACATGATATCGCTCGCTAGCGAGTACGGTCATGCAAATTCATGGTAAAGGCACAGACAGCTATTCTGCGCTTCCGAAATAGCAGCTGTCAAAACTCGCATAACCTAATCAGGCTGGTGCAAGCTCGCAAGGGCAACTTTGTAGGTCGTAAACAATGCGTACCGTCAGCAGTGGCTGACGCGTTGCACTGCCGTATACACTGAATTCGCGGCGTGTAGCTAACAACGGAGCGTTCAGTTATCCCACCAAAAATATTGTCATGTAAAATGTTGCCAACACGTGACCATAAAAATAAATGAACTTTATTCTGCAAGTAAGCCGCAAAGGCACTTTTACAAGTCAAAAACTACTAGCGTTTCACAAAAGACCAGTGCCGAGAAGAAAATACAAATACAAATACAAAAAGGTTTATTTCTCAAAATTTTACAATGTTCAATCTATAGTAAGTATGGGTATTAAAAATAAGACGTTGAAAAATCGGTGTGAGCACAGCGCTAAGCTGGTTTTAAGCTCATCCGTAGTCAGTGAGTTGGTTTCACACTAAATAAGGGTTATAAAATTAAATTAATTACAATAGCAATATAATTAATGTAAAGTAGGTTGTATGCTATAACATAAGTAAGTTGAAATTTATGAAATCACGTAACAGTTTTCAGTTTAAAATTATATTTATATCTACTCTTTGAAACGCCGAAAGAAACTCGACAGTCAGTCATTATAGCTCATACTGTCAGAAAGTTATCAGCTCTCATGTAAAGCCAAGCTTCAAACTCTACAAGCTAACTTCACAAACTCTACACCTTTAGTCAAAATATGTGGCATGGCCGTTTCATTACTAGGTAAAAAAAAAAATTAATCACAGATACAGAAGACAAATGTATGACAAAAATGATAATAGAAGAAAAACATGTTATACACAAACTACATAACATGTGTGTCCCCCGGCTAATTGTATGGAGTGCTCCCTCTAACTTTTTTTATAATGTTACATAATTTTTATACAGCGGTTTATAGAATACACCTTCCTGTCAAGCGAAACTATGTATAAGGGTTCCGTTTTCGCCGTTTCACAAACAAACACAAACACAAACATTTATTCTGCAAATAGGCCACAAGGGCACTTTTACATGTCAAAATATTAATTTACAATTTAAGAAAGTCTGACTATAATAAGTAATACATTTTTCATGTCAAAATATTAATTTACAAATCAAGAAGGAATAATAATTTCGAGTTTAACAATTATAACAAAATTAATGTCATACAGTGAAGATAAACTTGCAAAGTTATCCATTACAAATATTACAACATCAGTAAAGTTAGAGATGTATATGGTCTCAAGATTAAACAAGGAGTATAATGAAATTAATCCCAGAGATGTACATGGTCTCAAAGCGTCAAAATTAAAATGAATTTAATATTGTTAGAGATGTATATGGTCTCTAAGTCACTGATAATAAAAACGAATCCACAACAGGATGATGTCTCTCGTCAATCCCCTATAAAAGACACTAGTATTAACGTAGTCACTATGTCCTAGCAAGCATGAACAGACCGGACTGCACAAACAGCACCCGATCACGAGTATGACGCGTATCTCGGCTGCGGAACCCTAAAAAGATGCTCTGCATCTATATTGTCTGTGCTTCAGTCCAGATGAACTAAGTAACTAGTTTAGGAGCTTCCCTGCCGACTGCCTCATTTACCAGGGCGGGGAAAAACGCATTAGTGTCTAACATTGTTACTGGCGTACAATTCGGACGGTCAAAGTCAAAGTCAAAGTATGTTTGGCGTAGTCAAGCGGGATTAAATACTCACTCAGGTTACCTTTTTTGTTGGAAGGTCAGCACCTAGTATATTTTTTTTAAACAAAACACAAAGCAAAAACTGCTTGAGAACATAATATACTGCATGGATGAATTCATGAATTTGTGATGTCGGAGTTTTTGTTTGTATTGTATAATTTATTCATAATCTCAAGTAATACAACTTTGACGATCATAATTATCCATTCTTATGAATTGATATTAATGTAATCACTACATAGTATAAAACAAAGTCGCTTTCTCTGTCCCTATGTCCCTATATCCCTATGTATGCTTAAATCTTTAAAACTACGCAACGGATTTTGATGCGGTTTTTTTTAATAGATAGAGTGACTCAAGGGGAAAGTTTATATGTATAATATATGCATCAGCATTGCACCCGTGCGAAGCCGGGGCGGGTTGCTATTATTGTATAATTTATTCATAATCTCAAGTAATACAACTTTGACGATCATAATTATTAATTCTTATGAATTGACATTAATGTAATTTATAATATAAAATAAATAAATATCAATATCGAACGAACGCGTTTCATGCTTTTTTTAACCTGACTGTGGCTTTATAGGCCGGGCCCAATAAAGCGATAGGAGTGCGCGATTGGAGAGTAGCCTGGGGAAAATCCAGGGGAAAACCTCCGACACGACCACGCGTGTGGTTTGGAACACTGGAATACAGTCATATTGGTTGAGCGGTTTCAACAGAATCTGAGGTGTGATTGGAATCGAGCTACTGGGAGTTTTGTCGCTGGTTCACTAAACCTAGCCTAGCTGAGAAGTCCAGCAAGAAACTCAGCTAGGCCCGACCTGGGTCGGACTGACTACCCGGTGTGCGGCGGTACCGGGACAAATAGAGACTATATGTGTCGGTGTTCTCGCGAACGCGGTGGACATCCCGGCTGGAAACAATAACACCGTCCCATTCATCACCAAACCAAAGCCCGTTAAGAGCGCTTATGAGTAAAAAAACACGAATCTATTTAGGCCATTTTCTGTTTGAGTTGACACGTACGTTTTAAGAGAGGCAGGGCACAGCAAAATGACATCTATAAATGTCATATTACGGACTCACACCCACGACCTGTTTTTACCAATATACGGATTTCTAATTTCAATGGTTGTTAAATTATTTTAAACCAACTCAACCGGAGCACTTGCTCGGATTTGGAGCAGCCTAACTGGGGAAGTACCTCCGCCTTGCAGAAGACCACAGCCATAATAACATTATCTACTATACAAGTATGTAGTGTTGTGTTCCTGGAGGTGAGCAAGGTTGCCAGAGCTCCCGAGGATGCACTGTGTTGAGAGCGAGGGACCTAAATTTGTCCCTTGTTAACACAGTGCATCCTCAAATTTTATAAAGGGTCGGCAACGCGTACGTGACTCCTTTGGACTTGCGGGCGTCTATAGGCTGCGGTAGCAGCTTACCATCAGGTGGACCGTAAGCTTGTTTGCCACTGGCGTTGTTTAAAAAAAACGTATCTTGACATTTTCTCAGTGTTACTATCTAGAACAGGACTATTGCGACCTTATGTCGTAAAGTTTTAATGTGTTTATTGAATTTTTCATTAAGAAATATCGTTTCAAACATCTGTCCAAAACGACCATTTTAAAACAAAAACGGTATTTTTCCACTTAATTCTATTACACACAATAAAATAAAATAAAAACTTATGTCACTACCTAAAACTTGTATAAAGTCATCGTATCCTTTAATCGCTTTATTGGTATTTATGTCACACCTGGCCATAAAGTGGCAATTACCGCAAGCTCCACGCGCGGAAAATCCCACTTCCTGGCCAGGGGGTGACATACAATTTTGTACTTACCTCGGGCGGTAATTAAGAAAGCCTCCGATCGCGTAATTATCGCCCTTGCCTTCGGCTCGGGCGTCAAATACCTGCGATCTGAGACATTCTTTGTTTTACCGCCCTTGGTAAGTAATGTACTATCAATATTTTTGTCATAAACTGAAATCAAAACATTTTAAAACTAAGTCCTCTTAAGAATTTACTTAAACGAATTCACAAAAAACTTGCAGTGCGGTTTCTATTTCGTAAATAAGTAAACATTTGACGACCGCTTTAGCCTAGTTGGTAGTGACCCTGCCTTCGAAGCTGGAGGTCCCGGGTTCGAATCCGGGTCAGGGCATATATTTGTGTGATGAACACAAATATTTGTTCGTAAGTGGATGTTTTCTATACATTTAAGTATCTATATAAGTATGTATATCGTCACTTAGTACCCATAGTACAAGCTTTGCTTAGTTTGGGACTAGGTTGATTTGTGTAAGATTATCCACATTTTTGTCCTTAATATTAAAAAATATGTATGTATGTTTGTATTCTAGCATTTGAATTCTGTAGTATTATGATACTGTTATTTTATATACGTTGTTATATTGTTTTGAAAAAATGACACCTCGCCGAGTTTCTTACGCCGGTTCTTCTCGAGGCAGAGGTTTATTTTATGAATCGGTGGTAGTTTTTTGACATTCATAAGTGCATGTAACATGCCTAAATTGAAGAATAAATGATTTCATTTTATTTCATATATATATATTTTTTATAACGAAATATTTTGCGAGTGAAAATTCGGAAAGCCAGCTTTCATTTCCGCATCCGGAACATCAAAGTATTCAGAGCGGAACATTATTGATACGAAGTTCGATGCTTACACAGCGTATTTCATGTGAAGATAGTTCGGTGGTGTAAATAAACGCTTTTAAACCAGGGATTATATTAACCGGTTTTATTTGATACCTGTATAGCCTCCTAAGACCCCGCGTCCTATATAAAGGACAAAATATGGTCAACGGAAAATAAGTTAAATTTTGAAGTGATAGAGTTGCATTTGTTTTGGTTTGATGGATTTGACATAAAATAAAATTCAAATTTGTAATCGGAACTGTTAGGTTCAAATTCGATTGTATTTTTATTTGTATGGTGGGTCTCAGGAGGATAGAAATTGACAATAGACATAGACATAGACATTATTATACCAATATTTTTTTAATACCACGTCAGTGGCAAACAAGCGTACGGCCTGCCCGATGGTAAGCGGTCACCGTAGCCTATGGACGCTGCAACTCCTGGGGAGTCACATGCGCGTTGCCGACCCATTAAACATTTATACACTACTTTCTTGAAGAACCCCATACTGTACATAAAATAATACCTATATTCTAATTAGAGGTAATGTTGTCATTCCGCTTTTATCTATACCTATATGTATAGAAAGAAAGAAAGAAAGAAAATACATTTATTCGTGGCACAGACACATTACAAATTAACATAACACCAAAATACAGAAAATAGCCACGAAATGGCCCCAAATCAGCATAGTGCTAGCCATTGGCTAGCGCTGGTCTTCCTTTGGGACCACGAGAAGCCACGAATGACAAAAAACACTAAAGACACAAGTAACATACTATTTACGATATTAAATACATGTATTCAATACCGCTATTCATTGCACTTGAAAGGTAAAATGTCTATTAATATAGAGGTTTTGACCGATTTCGGCCGAAACGACTGTATATCCTGGTCAGGCATATTTACCCAGACTCATGGTGAGTTGTTTACATTACTACATAACTAATACTTTTTTTCATTATGTTAAGTGTAGTAAGATATCTCGCGTATATGTTTCAGTGCGAGCTGTTAAGGGAATAAGTGAAATGTTTAAATTGCGTGTTAGAAACCTTACCTCCTACTCACTTATTACTGTTTGCTTTCCAAATAAATAAAATAAAAATAAAAATATTACTAGTAAAACGCAACTAAT
Source organism: Epiblema foenella (assembly GCA_963556455.1). Lineage (NCBI taxonomy): Eukaryota > Metazoa > Arthropoda > Insecta > Lepidoptera > Tortricidae > Epiblema > Epiblema foenella. The sequence continues at coordinate 18,993,002 of OY747111.1, forward strand.
AGGTGTAAATACTTACTACATTTTTACAATACGCCAGTTTGCAGAAACAAATAGTTAATGAGTAATGGTTTTTATGGGTAAAATGTCAAATAGAGGTATTGTTGTCAAGAAGAAGTCCGTTTTGTCCTACGATTTTGTTCACATCGTAAGACAAACCGGACAAAAAATTCCGTTTTGTTTTTTACGGATTTTCACGTCCGTTTTGTTCTACGCTTAGAACAAAACGGATTTTTCTGTCCGGTTTGTCCTACGATGTAAACAAAACGGAATTTATTGTCCGGTTTGTCCTACAATGTCAACAAAATCGTAGAACAGAACGGACTCCTTCGTTGTCAATTGGCGAAACCGCAATATATTTCTATTATATTATATATATATATATATTATTTATACCGCTAATCAGAGCTTTAGCGATATAAATAGCGAAATGCAATTAGAACCGGTTATACGTTATTTAAAACCGGTAGTAACAATACCGGTAACGATCCCTGATTTAAACTCTTACGGGCGGGCCACGTGTTTGAGTGGCGGCGGCAGGGGCAGCGGTTTTTCAAAATTGAATCTTTATTTTCCTTTTTTTACTCAGCCTACTAAATACAAATACAAACATTTATTCTGCAAATAAGCCACAAGGGCACTTTTACATGTCAAAATATTAATTTACAATTTAAGAAAGTCTGACTATAATAAGTAATACATTTTTCATGTCAAAATATTAATTTACAGTTCAAGAAGGAATAATAATTTCGAGTTTACAATTATAACAAGATTAATGTCATACAGTGAAGAAAAATTTGCAAAGTTATCTATTAAAAATATTACAACATCAGTAAAGTTAGAGATGTATAGGGTCTCAAGATTAAACAAGGAGTATAATGAAATTAATATAATATCCCAGAGATGTACATGGTCTCTGAGCGTCAAAATTAAAATTAATTTAATATTGTTAGAGATGTATATGGTCTCTAAGTCACTGATAATAAAAACAAATCCACAACAAGATGATGTCTCTCGTCAATCCCCTATAAAAGGACACTAGTATTAAAACAACGCATTATTAAATGACAGTTAAATTAAAACCATGGTATTTTATCTCATCTAAACATTGTCAAGAGGAAATTTAATAAATTCATTCGAGCCAGTTTTTAGAGAGGAACAAATGTGTATATGGAAAAAATACAATTAGAACAACACAAAAGACAAAAATGGATTTCCACCCTAAACCTTGCGCTGTACCATTTTGACACAAAAACGCTGCTCCTGCAAAAACGCTGCTCCTGCAAAAACGCTGCTCCTGCAAAAACGCTGCTCCTGCAAAAACGCTGCTCCTGCAAAAACGCTGCTCCTGCAAAAACGCTGCTCCTGCAAAAACGCTGCTCCTGCAAAAACGCTGCTCCTGCAAAAACGCTGCTCCTGCAAAAACGCTGCTCCTGCAAAAACGCTGCTCCTGCAAAAATGCTGCTCCTACAAAAACGCTGCTCCTGCAAAAACGCTGCTCCTGCAAAAACGCTGCTCCTGCAAAAACGCTGCTCCTGCAAAAACGCTGCTCCTGCAAAAATTAGGAAAAATAGCGGTTGCAATGTTATGCTTCTCAGGTACGGAATTACCGTTTAGAAATAACTTAGTACATTGTTAACCAAAGGTTGAATTTCACTACTTCAAGGGTGAAATGGGTGCTTTCATCCGAGTTAAACACTGTACTTTTCACTTAATATGAGAACAACGGTTGGAACTCACTTGGAAAGCTGAAGCTTCGGGCGCGTCGGAGGGCAGTGTTGCGCGGTCGGTTGCCTTGATAACACTCAACCTGATGAAGGACTCCAATTGTAGTCCGAAACATGTCGCAAATAGTGACATTCCAAGTGAGTTCCAACCGTTGTTCTCATATTAAGTGTAAATATGTCTCACGTTAGTGTAAATTTATGTACTGTACTTTTCATTTCGACTATGAGGGAAATAAATGAGCAATAAGTGGATTCAGTAATAAAAACATGCAGCCCGTGCGTGCGGCCGGCGCGCGCCCTCTGCCTATAGAACTTTCCACCCTAGGGTCGGAAAAGCGACTTTCAACCCGGCTATCTACTTATTAAATAATTTTATGTATAGAGACTAGAATTTAAAGTATTTGTAATATGGGCCTCAACCTGAAATAAACTGAATGAAATTATTATTGTAAACTTGTCACCGCCTCAGTAGATTTCGTATTGTCTCACACGCTAAAGGCACAGCACAAACGACCGAAAATGAACCTTACTTGACAGCACGTAGGTTGCTCTACATCGACTTGATATAAATTCATGGCGTGTGGGCACCAAATGTACTGACCATGTCAAGTCAATGGCGGTAAATAGGTTAAAGGTCACAGTATCGTCGGATGTCGTCGAATTGATTTATTCAACAGTATCCTACTGCTGAATGGCTCGAGCCAGTCTGATTTTCCATTAGTTTGATACAAAGGTCCAATTAAAAGGGTTCAGGTCTAATTAGAGTAGCTAGTAACTATGTTAGTTTGAGACAGTAAATTGAATAGGCTTGCGAGAGTATCTGTTACATAATAGTTATATTTGCGCTTACTACGACGACCGGTTTAGCCTAGTGGGTAGTGCAGCCTGTGAAGCTGACGGTCCTGGGTTCGAATCCCGGTTAGGGCAAATATTTGATTGATAAGCATGAATATTTGTTTCTGAGTCTTGGATGTTTTTTATGTATTTAAGTATTTATGTCTATAACAGACATCATCCTGTTGTGGATTCGTTTTTATTATCAGTGACTTAGAGACCATATACATCTCTAACAATATTAAATTAATTTTAATTTTGACGCTCAGAGACCATGTACATCTCTGGGATAATATATTAATTTCACTCCTTGTTTAATCTTGAGACCTTATACATCTCTAACTTAATATTTGTAATAGATAACTTTGCAAGTTTATCTTCACTGTATGACATTAATTTTGTTATAATTGTTAAACTCGAAATTATTATTCCTTCTTGAACTGTAAATTAATATTTTGACATGAAAAATGTATTACTTATTATAGTCAGACTTTCTTAAATTATAAATTAATATTTTGACATGTAAAAGTGCCCTTGTGGCCTATTTGCAGAATAAATGTTTGTATTTGTATTTGTATTTGTATTTTTAACAACAAAACTCCCAGTAATTCGATTCCGCTCACACCTCAGATTCGGTTGAAACCGCTCAACCAATCTCACTGGAGCGCAAACTCTTAAAGTATTCCAGTGTTCCAAACCACACGCTTTCCCCTAGATTTTCCCCAGGCTACTCTCCAACTGCGCACTCCTATCGCTTTATTGGGCCCGGCCTATAAAGTCACAGTCAGGTTCAAAAAAAAAATCACCACAAGGGATACATACGATAACTGAGTTGTTTAAGAGCAATGGCCAGATTCCATAGGTGTTGGGTTCTGTGATAGGCAAACGCTCTGATACAAACGTATCTCACGTAAGTGTATATTAAGCGATTATAACGATAAAAAACAGATAGTAGTCTCCCCTCCTCCCTCCTACCACACCTGCATACTACAAATCACACCTGCGGCGATTTAATTTAGAGGACGCTTCAGCTTGGCAAAATTTAAACACGCATCATATCAAATTGCAAAATACTGAGTTATATTGACCTCCAAGTAACTAATGTCCCTCGTGTAAATTAAGTTGCCCTCACAAAATTGGTATAACTCTGTCCAGAACGAGCACTTTATCGAATGACAGTGTAAGTTATCGAGCAATCAGCTGATGTTCCATTCACAACGGCGGTGTTTGTCAACGTTGCTTATCAAGTGAACGCGATCAGTCAGGAGGACTATTTTTGTCAGGCGCTTCCGATTTCAATGAGACATTAGAAAAGCGGACAGGTACACCGGATTTTTTCTTCTGTTGTGTTCTTTCTTGCTGGACTCTTGGAAGATATCGAAAATCGAAATTAGTAGTGTTTCTCTCAATCTAATATGCTCTGAATATGTCAAATTAAAATGATTTGTAACGATTTATTCCTATTTAAAGAAGTAAACTTCATATTTAAATATCGTTTTTGTCACGCTTAACCTTTATGCAAGTTTTATGCATGTATCATAGATTATTCATCATAAATTTAAGAGTTAGACTCTTGTCGGTGTAGCTCTCTCCATATAACTCTATCCAACATATTTAGGGGTCATTTCGCCACGCACCCAGTAAATTATACTGTAGCATAAAATTGTAAGAGAGTTTAAAAATTATAAACGATATATCATTGAGACTATACCTTTTGACATATGTTTTATTTTATATCGTACATAAAAATGACTCGCATCACACCGTCCTAATTAATAATATACTCACGAGCAATAAAAGGCAAAATTAAAAATTTTGAAATCACCCCCAATAATGAAAAATAGTTAAATAATGCATCTGAAAATTCCCCGACTCTATACGATATAATACAAATCTTTTCACCTCACTAGAGCGATGAAAAAAAAAAAATATTTTTCAGTACAGTTGCAGCCTAAATATAGTTAGATGCCCGGGGTCCACTACCTAATCCCGATATTTGGCGTAGGTACCAGTTTTTTAACACAACAGCACAATATAAAATTACTGTTGCTGGACTGTCTGGACTAGCCATTACATGTTATTATGTTTTAAAAAATTACAAATAGCACATTCGAATTTCAAATATTCTTTGCACTCTTGTTGATAAAACGCAGTTTTGCTATCTGTTTTTAATTAATAAAAAAGGGTTTTCCGAGCTAGTGAGGTGAAAATTATGGCTTACTTTTGAAGATCTATTTCCTTAATGTCCGTAAAAAATATTTTGCAGGTCATTTGTACAACAGTGTTAACTACCCCATATTTAGGACTACTAAGTAAGAGGCATGTTAAACCGCTAATACAAGTCCTAACAAGTATGAAAGGCGGCAGTAAAATATTAATTGGACTGAAAACGTGGCGCCAATATTACTTTGTCGGGTTTTATGAAAGGATCCTGAAGTTATGGACGCCGTAAACCGAACTATACACTACAAAGTTAGGCGTGTAATGTACGGGGCGGAATAATGGACGGGCACTGTTAGTAGGGCTCGAAAACCGGTTTCGTCTTCATAAAAACTATTTGTTGACTTAAGAACTATTTGTTGCTTAAAAGCTATTTGTTGACGCTCCAAAAATCCCAATCCTAATCCAGCACTATAGCAGCAACAAATATACCAACCGGTTAAAATCTATTTCAAAATTTTTAGTTTTCTTTTGTTTCTACCCTAGATATCTGTATGTAAGTAGTAAGTGGATATTATTATTATTTTTCTCTTATGTATTTTTTTTTTCTTTTGCAGTCATATTTAATTATTTTTCTTTTAGCTATTATTTAGTGTATGGCGGTCCGTGAGTCACCGACGGTACTGGCTGAAAATCAGCGCTGTAGGTGTCTGACACCTCAGCATAATGCTGAGCCAGTGTCCGTTTCACTGCCGCGGGGACACACATGTTGTGGTTTGTTTTCTTCTGTTGCTGTTTTTTTTTGTAATATGTGTGTCTTCTGTGTCTGTGAATAAATGTTTCTTTCTTTCTTTCTTTCTTTATAAAATTAACCGGTTAAAAATTTCGGTTAATTACGTGCCCATGCCCTTACCACCGTAGGCGATGAGCTTTCAACTTATCAACTATGGGTGCTGCTATCTGGCTTCTTCTTACACACTCATTTCTAATCCGATCCATTGTCGTCACTCTTCCATCTCAACATTCTCATCTCATCATGCAATCTCTTTTCATCCGTCACCTATGCGGCCCAATATTCAAAGAACGGTAAAGAAGCAATCTAAATAACTTATAATGATACCCAAAATCCAGATATAGAACAAGGGGCCGACCTCCAGCACCTCCTTCTTCTAGTCTCCAGTCGAGAGACGTATGACTTCATCCAGAAATCGTGGGATGTAATTACGCTTTCATATAATCATCTCTCTCATACTGAACGCACTGTGGCAACGCAGTGTTCCAACTCACAATATTCGTTCTTATATCCTGTTGGAAACTTAACAGACGCTAATCTCCTGTACCTCAAATAACCTCACCATTACACATAAGCGTTCATCTCTATGATAATTTGCACCGCTGCATCTCAGCCCATACTATTCCTCCGTATGTCCTGTTCGAAACTTAACAGATACTAATCTCAACAGTGACACATATAGTCCCTATTCGTCCCGGTACCGCCGCACACCGGGTAGAGTCAGTCCGACCCATGTCGGGCCTAGCTGAGTTTCTTGCTGGACTCTTCTCAGCTAGGTTAGGTTTAGTGAACCAGCGACAAAACTCCCAGTAGCTCGATTCCACTCACACCTCAGATTCGGTTGAAACCGCTCAACCAATCTCACTGGAGCGCAAACTCTTAGAGTATTCCAGTGTTCCAAACCACATGCGTGGTCGTGCCGGAGGTTTTCCCCTGGATTTTCCCCAGGCTACTCTCCAACCGCGCACTCCTATCGCTTTATTACGCTCCTATCGCTTTATAAAGCCACAGTCAGATTAAAAAAAAAAAATGCTAATCTCCTGTACCTCAGATAACCTCACCATTACACCTAAACGCTCACCTCTATGATAGTTTGCACGGCTGCATCTCAGCCCATACTATTCCTCCGTATGTCCTGTTGGAAACTTAACAGACGCTAAACTCCTGTACCTCAGATAAAGCTCACCGCTACACCAAAAGCTCGACCTTACTTTGTAAGCGAAATTGAAAGTGGTCCCGTAAAAAAACAACAAAAAACATAGCTCATTAGAAGTCTTCGAATGCTGGAATTGCCTTTTCACACTTGCTGTTCAGAAAAGAGTTATTGTTGCCCTCGGGATCAAATTCGTAATTTTCTTCCCTCATTTGACGGCAACAATGACTCTTTTCCTCATAATAGGTGTATAAAACATTAGGTATATGTCACTCGGTAGCAAAACTATTTGTAAAACATTTCATGTTTTAGCAGCGGACCTCACAGGTGGTATGTCACAGGATAGCGAAATCATTTCCGTCTTGGGCGTAAACACTTCACTCAGGATTCAATATACCGCCCTCGCCGTAAATATATTATTTTGCTCTCTTGAGACACAATCTACTATTAAATTGCCTGTAGTTTATCCAGTCTTGAATGATATTAAAATAAAGTAATCAGGTTATGGTATATATAAAACGACAATTACACTTCGCCGTTCGCCGCATGCTGCATGCGGCGACCGCAAAAGTGTAAAGAACACGTTAGTCGGCCTCTTTCGGCGATTGACGGCTGCCAACGCTTATAGGTAGGCGGACAGATTAATGTAAAGACGACGTTTGTTGGCCTATTATTATTATTATTATTGTTTGTTGTGGGCCTTCGTTGCCGCCTCGACCAGTATTGATCTATTGTGGCAGCCCTTAAAGTTCTTTGCTTATACCCGTTGCTTCCAGGAATTTCCAGATTCTTTGGGTCGCAATCTGTTGTATCTCCTCTGGGGGCATGATGTGCCTCCCTAGGTAGATACTTCTTTTGCGCATAAGTGGTCCACAGGAGCAGAGGATGTGGATGGCAGTTTCCTCCGACTCTTGGCAGAATCGGCATGCTGCGCTTTGTTTTATGCCCATTTGTGTTAGATGTTTGTTAAGTTCGCAGTGACCAGTGAGTATTCTTGTCACTGCGCTGGTTTTGTGTCTTTTGAGTTGTAATAGCTCTTTAGACAACTTGGCATTGTAGCCTTTTATTAAAGCTTTTGATTGTTTTAGTCCTTTAGTGAACTTCTACAATTCTATAGCTTCCGATTTGTTGCTTAGCAGAGATTGTTGGCCTAAGTACTCGTAGTTTAAAACGAATTCGGCGATCGCATTAGGTGAATGACGCAGTGTAATTGTCGCTTAAAGAATATAGTGCCAAAACGGAAGCCGGGTCCTTCAGGGACAATCGGGATAATGCGGAAATGAGTAGGCAGCGTTCCAAAATAAAAGCCAAAGACAATAAGCTATATTTGTCAATACTCATCCAAGCGTAAAATGCCAATGGACATATGTAATACTTCTGAAAGAAGCAAACAAAAACAAGAAAGGTATATTGTAGTATAATTGCCAACATAATTAACTAGCCAATCCTAACCCTAATTACAATACGCATAAAGTGCAAGAATAATCAGTTATAGTGTTGGCGATGGTACAAACGGTACGTCGGTTACGCCTCTCCAACTGTATGACATTGATATTTCTTTCGCACAGGAAAGAATAACTATTATCCGTAATGATAAATTGATATTATTCTTTGTCGTCGGCAATAATGTAAGCAATCTAAATGGGACAGCGAGGGTAAAGCTATACAGATAACTAAACGAGGATTTGTAATCGAAAAACTACAGAGTTTGTGTTTTGTTCGTTTGTAAACCAGTGCGATGAATTCGGTATCTAATCTGTATAATCTATCTAAGATCATTGAACTTACAGATCTTGTATATAGACGCCGGGGCCGGTGATGATGGAACTCGACGACTCAAATAAAACTTCGATGTAAAGTTGACTGTATAATTTCAATAGGTGCTGATTTACAAAATAGTTTTGCCGAAAGAGGTATGTGCAGAAGTGGTTGTATGTAAGAACAAAGAATAGGTAATGACGAGCAAGATTTGATAATTTGAGTTAACGTATGTTACAATGGTAGGGATAAAGCGTATGTGAAGCGTTGCTATTGGTGGCTTTAAATAAGCCGCTCTTATACTAACCGTGCCCGACGGGCGCGTGTTGCTACTGTATACTGAGTTATTATATATGTATAAAATTAAATAAGAGTTGCGTTCGCAACATGTATATTAATTTTTTTCGGGGATTTTCCCCTGACGTGGTATAAGCAGCGCCTTGCTTGGCAGGTTCAACGAGCTGCGCGCCCCATGTGCGCGTGCGCCTCGTTGAACCAGACCAGGTGGGGTATAATCTTGTTTTTATTTATTTATTTCATTTTTTTTATACAACGCCGGTGGAAAACAAGCGCACGGTCCATCTGATGGTAAGCGGTCATCGCAGCGTATAGACGCCCGCAACTCCAAAGGAGACACATACGCGGTGCCGACCCTTTATAAAAATTGAGGATGCCTTGTGTTGACAGCAGATGGGACAAAAAGTCCCTCGCCCTCAACACAGTGCATCCTCGGGAGCTCTGGCAACCTTGCTCACCTCCAGGAACACAACACTACATACTTGTATAGTAGATAATGTTATTATGGCTGTGGTCTTCTGCAAGGCGGAGGTACTTCCCCAGTTGGGCGGCTTCAAATTCGAGCAAGATGACGTTTTGCTGTGCCCTACCTCTCTCAACATTTAATTTTTTATTTATAAAAAACCGGACAAGTGCTAGTCGAACTCGTCCACCGAGAGTTCCGTACAAATTTGTAGGTACATGTTTTTATTATTTAATTACAAATCTATAGTTTTCAGATTTTTCCCTGTATTTATAGTATAAGACGATATTGCTTGCAAAATTTCATAGTTTTAGATCAACGAAAGTACCCTGTAATTTTTGATTCATTGTAATAAGCATATTTTTGGAGAAAATGACTGATTATCGAGTTTCTTTCGGCGTTTCTTCTCGGCAGTGGTCTCTTGAGAAACGCTAGTAGTTTTCGACTTATAAAGATGCCATTGCGGCCTATTTAGAGAATAAAGTTTATTTATTTCATTTACATTCATTTATTCCCTTAAAAGAGTAAGAAATTTACGTTTTTTGAGGCATAAACAGCCGTATCTTTTTTTTCATACCCCGTTGGTCGCAAACAAGCGTGCGGCCTACCTGATGGTAAGCTGGCACCGCGGCCTATGGACGCTTGTAACTCCAGGGGTGTCACATGTGCGTTGACGACCCTAAAACTTCTTTTTTTTAAGTTAATACAATACAATACTTTATTGCACACCTCAATTAAAGGATACCGTACAGTACAAAATCACAGTGAGTATAGGGAAACAACAGGCGGTCTTATCGCTAAAGACTATTTCTTCTAGACAACCTTAGGGTAGCGGAAATAAAAAAAAAAATATCGATTCATATTAGGTAGTGCAGAGTTAATATATGAAACCTACTAATAATTATAACAATAATTCTAAAATAAGAATAATATACATACAAAAACGTATATACATATAAACGTATGCACATATAATATAGTCAGCCACATAATCCAAACGAGCCAAGTCCTAAATATGTCATGAGAGAAACAAATAGTAATTTTAAGCTGTTTTACGGTTCCGTACCCGAATTTTTTGACTTACCCTGCCTTTATCATGAGTTTGCATGACCATACTCGCTATCGCCTGCGTAAACGATTTAGTATGCCGATTCTTAGTTCTATTGCGTAACCGCCAGAGGCGCTGTACTTTTGCCCATACCATTTTTTACGCAGTCGCTAGCGAGTACGGTCCTGTAAACTCATGGTAAAGACACTGGACTTAAACTTGAAATATGGTAATAATGTTCATTGTTACGTATATTTTATGAAAAAAAAAACTATTATATTGATAAGTCTGATCTTTTCATTGAAATTCCTTTTATTTTTTTAATTATAACCAACTTAATTTTGCGGTTAGTTCATAAACCTAAATGTGCGGAGTCCGACACACACTTGGCATGTTTTTTTTGAAGATAGCTGGATATGATATGCCTCCGTTCAGGAGATAAAGTATTCCAAATAGCTTGGAAAGTGAAGGAAGAACTATAACATTTTGACGAGAAAAGGGATACGTATGGAGCAAATTTCGGAAGGAACTAACGGAACGAAAATAAGTAAAACGCTCGTTGAAATAGCATGGAGTTGCAGAGTTAACCCTTTGATCGCCACAGCCGGCTATTCACGTCATCGGAAAATCATACCATGGACGCCAACGACTGCTACAGCCGACAGCCTGGTCAAAGCAATAGCGATCTATACGCGTTTGCGTAAAGTTTAATTTCGCGTTGAACGCGTGGCATCAGCGATGCGTCATTTGTATGTAATGCTTTACGCTCAATAGGAGAGGGTAGAATACAAAAGGGATAGGATGTGAGAATTAGCCACTATCCCGCTTATTCATAAAACTTAACAAACCTCTGCTAACTAAAATGTTCTTTGTCCCATTCTCACAAACGTCAATGTCAAAGTGACAAATAAGGACAAACGAACTTTAGCGGCTAGTTAACTAATATGGGTTTGATAGACGTTTATGAATAAGGGGGTAAAACTTTAACTTGAAGTTTGTTTTTTCAAAGCTTCAAAGGACTGTGGTCTACGGTTTTAATTTCAATTCGATACCTCCACGCGATCCCCAGATTAAGGGTCTTGACAGACAGGCAGACGGACAGCAAAGTAATTACGAAGCAGAGAAAATTAAGTCTTCTTTCTTAGCCAATTACGAAATTGAAATTACGTAAACGAACTGAACGGAACCTATAAGGGTTCCGCTTTTTCCTTTTTAGATGCGGAACCCTAAAAAGTAAAAGAATAACGTCGCGAACGCAGAAAATACTACATAAATACAGAATCCGCACCGCGCTGTTTGACCCAAGCGGAACGGCTGCGTTCAGAATAAGTTAAGGCCGCATCGGACAACGGGGCAATGTGATCCACAATAAAAAAAATAATAACAAAATATAGCTGACTCCAAAAAACACTAAAAAGTAAAAAATAATTGCCTTACTCCTAACATGAGACTTTACGCTTCTTATTGAACAATGTAGACGTACCAGATTCAGATTCAGATTCATTTATTCACAATATAAGATTACAATATAAATTACATGTCAATTTACAAGAATCTCTATTGTGATCGTCAATAACATAAAATAAAACTAAATAAATTAAAAATCAATGAATAAAATAGCAGTTAAATAATACAATGAGTATGATAAAATTCACCTGAGAGGATCGTCATGAATATATTAATATTTTTGGTACTCTAAACACGGTTAACAAGGAATTAAATATCAATATCTCGTAATGATCGTCAAAGTAAATATTAAAACAAGAATTAAATTAAATCAATAATATTCAATTAAATTAAACAATGTCAACTATATTTTATTACAATGTATTACCTATTGTAATTTTTGAAGTCGGTGCCATCCAAAGAAATTGTCTGAAGTTGACGAAATGACAATTTTTGAGGAGTACCCTCAATTCCTCATGGATCCCATCATCAGAACTAGATTCTGGTAACAACGGGACCAACCTTGAAGCATATGATTTCAAACAAAGATTTTTTTTTTTTTCAAATTGCATTTTAAACTCTCGCGCTTTGTAAACATACTTAAAAATTTGTTTAAAAGGGGTTAACCGCGACCAAGACCGGTGCAACCCGTGTCGAAACGTCGGTAACAAAGGTAAATACAAAAATATCGCGTTAGACCCGTTTAAACAAATCTTTAAGTAATTTTTCAAATTGGCTCATGAACGGCGGAGTTCTAAGGTAACAAATTAAAAAAAAACTAAAAAAAGAACATGCAACCGAATTGAGAACCTCCTCCTTTTTTTGAAGTCGGTTAAAAATGGTCTCGCCGGAAGACCAGCGCTGGCTTGTGAGTCAGCATTATGCTGAGATGGGACCATTTCGTGGCAATTTTATTAGTTAGTAGTACAGTCAAGTGTCGAAATATGTATCGAATGAATCCTCTCATAATGTACCGAAACCTAAATCCATGGGACATATTTTTAAGTAACTTATATTTTTGCATTCGATTGTACAATATATACTATCTTGTCTTGCTCTATGTAATGCATCGAATAAACTAGTGGCTCTGTGAGCTGTAGACCTCGTTATTGAGTATTATCATTTCCAAAATCTGACATTATAAAAAAGTTCAATTGCAAATAATGGAACCTGCTAACAAAATTTCACGAGAAGCGGTTGAAAACAGCGACCTGTAGAGGAGAACAAACCGAAATTCGCCCGCAGAAACTTACAAAATCATTGATTAAAAAACTGTTTTTGGAAACCAAAAACCGTCTCGACAAAAAAAATCTATATAACTATCGAAACTGCTCACGAGAATCGGTTGAGAATTGCGACCTGTAGACGAGAACAAACGGAAATCCAGAAATCCGTAAGCTGAAGCGGAGACCATCGTTTCACTCGGTCAATTATTTTCAATTAATTTCGTCACGAAGTAGCCTTATACCAATCAATTCCTCTCATCTCATCTACTCACTAAAGACAAATCCTGTAATTTTGAATTCTGTAAATGTCCTCAACGATTATTCCTGTAATAACAATGTAATCAGCAAAATGATTACTGTAATCAGTCTGTAGACTCAAAGGTTCTTAATTGTAATTTAATCCTTTGTATATGCCGTTTGAAGTGTAATTGGTGTGGGATAACGTTTGCATTCAGGGATTTTGCACGGAATATAAAATTTTAAGCTCACATGGTTATTTACATTAGAATTACGATTAGAAACGGGATATTTACCATGTATATTTGTATTTGTGAGTTCCCGATATTTCTGTTCACTGTTGCAAGCGCCATTACCTATCAAGGATACCTAATAGGATAGATTGTGCCGAAATATCGGGAACACACAAATACAAATATACATGGTAAATATCCCGTTTCTAATCGTAATCTAATTGATATTAATGCTAATATAGGCCTACCGTCATAATTAAGACGATTCTGTTATAAGAGTTGTTGAATGAAGTGTTATAAATTGTGACCTTTGCCGACAAGACATAAATTGTGACCTGATCGGCCACGATTTATGTCTTGCCTAATCTTAATAATAAAATAGGAGCAAACTAATTGTAATTAACACATCTTTTTTTTTAAATAATGTTTCACTGTTCATTTATACCCGCGATTTGGAGAAGTTCATGTTAATTTATTGTAATTTTAATTTTATCTATTCAATTTAATTTAATTCAATTCAATGTCTTTTTAATTTTAATTTTATAATGCTATTTATCTATGGACTTGTTATGGAATAAATTATTTTCATTTCATTTCATTTCATTTATGCATGTTGTGTCCTTCTTTAATTAATAAGATACTTAGCGTATATTTGTGAATATAAGACTCTAATTATGTAATAGTATTCTTGTTGTTGAAGGTCCTAATAAATAAATAAATAAGAGAATTGATGTGAAAGTATTAAATATAGAAATAGCTTTTTGCGCAGGGCAGGCATAAGTCAGAATAAATTTTAGTTAATTCAGACTATGACATATTTAATGATAGCATTTTTTTTAATACCACGTCGGTGGCAAACAAGCGTACGGCCCGTCTAATAGTAAGCGGTCACCGTAGCCTATGGACGCTTGCTACTCCTGGGGTGTCACATGCGCGTTGCCGACCCTTTAATTTTTTTTTATGCACATCATTAATTACAATTATAGGTTGCTAGCCCATCGCCCACAACACACTACAAAATACCGGTCAAGTGCGAGTCGGACTCGCGCACCGAGGGTTCTGTATACAATGTACCGGTCCCGAACCTATTAATTCAGGAAAATGTCAACAACGTGGTGTAGAAATAGAACGCAATGGGTGCAGCGTCACCTATAGGCGAATTTTGTTACAAATTTGAGCGACTGTATAACGTAGTACGTATTGTGGTTTTTCAAAGATAATTCTTTATCACGTGAACCGACTTCATTTTTTCTTTATTTGAATGAAGGTATTTTCAGCATAATCGCGTAGGAATTTATAAAACAAAAATACATGCAAAAGTGTTTAAATTACAAACTTAGTGTAGATATATGCTTTATTATGATAAAAAAAGAAAAACTAGATAGAGCTGTAGTTACATTTTTCCTGTGTAAAATGCATTGATATTATGTAATATATAGTTTTCCTTAGTAAACTTCGGAGATAGGGGAAACGGTGTTTTGTTTTTTTTTAATTTTCCGATGTATCTAAGTTACCCTTCTTTAAAACTATTCGAAATTTCAAATCCATAGTGTAAGTAGTTGTTGAGATAATTAGCGATGTGACAAACAGACAGACACAGGGAAACCGTAAGAGTCCTTTTTTCACTATTTTGGTACGAAACCCTAATAACTGTTCCCATAGTCGACCACCATAGTTATTAAAAAAAATAAAGAGCATATAAAGCATCCACTTTTCTGATAACCAGAGCACGTATTAAACTCGAATAGTCTATAAACTAACGCTAAACTAATTGAAACCTGGTTTTACGACCAAGCGACACTACCACGCTTTCCTAGTGCACAGTCGAATACATTTTTCATTAATATCGATACAGAACCTCCTCATACCTCATAAGAAATAAGAAAGCTCAAGGTCACCCAAAGAGCAATGGAAAGAGCTATGCTCGGGGTTTCTCTGCGTGATAGAATTAGGAATGAAGCTATCCGTAGCAGAACTGGGGTCACCGACATAGCCTTCAAAATTGCGAGACGTAAGTGGCAGTGGGCAGGGCACATTGCTCGCAGGACTGACGGTCGATGGGGCCAGAAACTGCTTGAGTGGCGTCCACGCACCGGAAGACGAGCTGTCGGTAGGCCTCCGACGAGGTGGAGTGATGACCTGGTGAAGGTCGCGGGAATCCGGTGGAAACGAACGGCACAGGACCGGTCTAAATGGCGAGCCTTGGGGAAGGCCTATGTTCAGCAGTGGACGTCTTTCGGCTGAAATGATGATGATGATGATGATGATCGATACAGATAAATTATTATACTCGTAAGTAGTATGAACTTTGATATTATGTTCTTATTCCATGAACTATTCTCCTTTGACGCTATAGTCTTTGTTTTTCAATTTTGGCCAATGCACTTAAAAAAAATAATGCTATTAAAGAAAAATAAGCAGGTCAAATAAAACAATACATCATAATCTGCAATCCATGTTAAACACACACACAAAGAGAGATACACGGGCACACTGTTGGAATGTGTGTAACCTCCACATACCATCTATATTGTCTATGCATGTAAACTGCATGTATGTCTATGGCTCGTTGCATTTCCTTCCTCTTCTGTCATGGCTACAATGCCGTAAGCATCATAACCTCTGTACTCTCACGAATTTTATATTTTAACAATGTAAAGATTTAAATATTACAATAATTATGATATTAGTTAGTAACAGATAATATGCCTGTAATGTTTTACGTGGGCCTGGTTCCGAAGTGACAACTGTCACCGTGACCGACTGGAAGTGACGTATCCATTCATTCACTATACTGTCAACACGCAGTGTTGCCAATGCAATATTGACAGTCACGTTACAATCAAGATTGCAAAACAAACATGATGTATATAAATCTTATCTACCGAATATTACAAAGCTTACGCCTCACCAAAATAAATCCTAAAACGAATTAATTTTGACAGGTAATTAGCTTGATCGACACCACTAATTACGGGTTGGAGGCTGCTTACGCACACAGCGTTGTTCTTTTATCCCTTCATTGCGCATGAGTCATAAAGATGCTACCGATCGATAAATCTTAACATTACGGTATTTTTTTTACATTTTCCCTCATAAAACAAAAATGACTTAACGTAAAATGTTTCAGAATGTGCAACCCAAGCCCTTTCATATGACACCCCACTTGACATATTAACTAGACTTTCAGATTTATCTGTCAATTTTCAAGGAAAATAAAAAAAATATTAATAAAAGTCATGTTCTATGTATGTAGGTAAGCCTTCTTTATAACTATTCCAAATTTCAAATCAATAGCATAAGTAGTTATTGAGATATTTAGCGATGTGCAACAGACAGACAAAGTGATACCGTAAGGGTTCCTTTTTTACCATTTTGGTACGGAACCCTAAAAATATTACACAAACTGATTTCTGTATCAAAAAATCGTTAATATTTAAATATTTATAATATTTTTGAATGAGCTATCCAACACCCCTAAGTTATGTGTAAACAAGCGAAATGCATAAAAAAATATTTTTTTCAAGATTTATTTCACTTTTAACGTCGTAATCGATATGC
Organism: Epiblema foenella; assembly: GCA_963556455.1. Taxonomy (NCBI): domain Eukaryota; kingdom Metazoa; phylum Arthropoda; class Insecta; order Lepidoptera; family Tortricidae; genus Epiblema; species Epiblema foenella. Next base: position 19,009,935 of record OY747111.1, read on the forward strand.
ATATTCATGCAACATAACAGTTTTCGATTACTAACGGTTACTGCACTTATCCGCGGACGGACGGACGGTCATGGTCTGGTTACACGTTTACTAAGGAACCCTAAAAACGGCCGCAGGGCAGAATAGCCGGTACTACAAAAGGATTTTTACCCTAGCTGAAGCTAGCCTTCGCTACGCTCGCTCTCTCGATAAGTAGATTAAAGCAGACTTTGGTAAGGGTCGCACGACTCGCACGTGGGACGATAAAAATGCGCTTCATCATAAAGTTTTGCATTTTTATGCGCCGCTGACAACGGACAGGATTTGCTAAATTTATGTGCAATTTCTCGATATTATACCTTTTTTATTAACCCCCCACGCAAAGAGGGTGGTGGGGTGTTATAAGTTTAAAGTGTCTGCCTCTGTCTGTCTGTGTAACTGTCTGTAGTATCGTAGCTCCCAAATGAACCGATTTTCGTTTAGTTTTTTTGTCATAGATAATTTTATCTCGAGTGTCCTTAGCCATGTTTCATGAAAATCTGTTAAGCCATTTGAAGATCATCAGTTTTCTACTTGATGAGGGGATCTGACTAACTTCCTTATGTCTGTAGGGAGTACCCACCGTTACCCTACACGTGACTGTTAAACGGTGCAACAAAACTGGCAACCGTACTGTCTTCTCGAAGATCTCATGGTTCGAAATAATTGCCACCCGATTTCTTAAATAATGACATAAAACAATCGAATAATTTAAATGAATTTTGTAAAAAATTAAAATCATTTTTGCTTACTAGACCATTTTATAATTTAAATGAATATTTTGATAATTTGACATTTTAAACTGGCTTATTATATTATATTGTTATTTTTGCATGCCATATTGTGGCGGATCATACATTCATGACAAATATTATATCTCGCTGACATGTAATCTTAACACCCGTGTATGTTCTTGCAAAATAAATAATTTCATTTCATTTCATTTCAAACAAATAAAATCGAATATAATCTATAATTACTCTAGTGACATAATACGCGTACCTGACGTTAGTGTCAAAGGCGTAAGAGCGTACAGATATTTTTGTCACTACGGGAATTTATGTTTATTTATGTTTTGACTTACTAAATAATATTTGATATTTAACAGTGGCTTTTCAAAGTACTTTTTTAAGGCTCTGTATATTTTTTAATAGTAGATACATTCTGCGTGATCGCATCAGAAATGAGGTCATCCGTAGCAGAACCAAAGAAACCGATATAGCCGTAGAACCGATGGCCGTTGGGTCCGGAAGGTTCTCGAGTGGCGACCACGGACCGGAAGGCGCAGCGTGGGTAGGCCCCCCACAAGGTGGACTGATGACCTGGTAAAGGTCGCGGGAGTTCGCTCGATGCGGGTGGCGCAGGACCGGTCATTATGGCACTCTTTGGGGGAGGCCTATGTCCAGCAGTGGACGTCTTTCGGCTGATATGATGATGATGATGATGATTATTATTTTAATTTTAATCATACCTGTTAAGTTATGTCAAAATCAAAAAATCTAAATCAAACATTTATTCTGCAAATAGGCCACAAGGGCACTTTTACATGTCAAAATATTAATTTACAATTTAAGAATGTCTGACTATAATAAGTAATACATTTTTCATGTCAAAATATTAATTTACAATTCAAGAAGGAATAATAATTTCGAGTTTACAATTATAACAAAATTAATGTCGTACAGTGAAGATAAACTTGCAAAGTTATCTATTACAAATATTACAACATCAGTAAAGTAAGAGATGTATAAGGTCTCAAACAAACAAGGAGTATAATGAAATTAATATAATATCCCAGAGATGTACATGGTCTCTGAGCGTCAAAATTAAAATTAATTGAATATTATTAGAAATGTATATAGTCTCTAAGTCACTGATAATAAATACGAATCCACAACAGGATGATGTCTCTCGTCAATCCCCTATAAAAAGTGTTATTTACTAGAAAAAGACTATTACTTCATAGTTTGTGCAATACACAATTCTTTAAAACGATGCATCTAACTGCACGTAACATCAATTCGTCACGTATTTGAGCAAACACTATTTGTTATAATATAAACTTTATTTGCCAACAGAAACGGTTACCTGATAGTCCTCAGAGAGCTCGAATACGAAGCGAGTCGAATTACTTGCACTGGCAGCTCTTCCAGTCTAGGAATTGTGCTATTTTTACATCAAAGAAAATTCTTAAGCTACTGTTACACATGCTCTAAAATAGTATGCTAAAAAGCGTGCTATTGAGTATGCTCAATACGAGCATGCTCATGACCAGTTTACATTTGCTAGCAATAGGCATGCTAGTTTTAAGTATGCTCGTCAATAAGCATGCTCAGAGCAAACACTCCATATACACATGACATTTTATAGCGTGCTCTCTGTCAGTTCAAACGAAGCCATGGAAAATCAAGCAGCTATCCGTATGGAGCTGAATAAGATCATCCTTTTGCTGGCGATGCAATGCATCCAGAAGCTCATATCAGCTCGGCAAAAGAAGAAAAGAAATATAAAGGTTTGGGTCCGTGATTGGATATCCAGAAGACCGGACTTAGGAGCTAGTGCTCAGTTGCTTACAGAAATGCGAGCAGAAGATTGCACCTGTTGCGAACGGCTGATCGATACTAGCATGCTCAATAAGCAAACTTGTTCACACGCGTTAAAAGCACGCCCCCTTCCACCCGCGCTGCAGGTAGCATGCGCAAAAATCGAACGACCGTTGATTTTTGAGCAAACTCAAAATCAGCATGCTCATTATTAGCAATGTTTTGACACACATGCTACTAAGTAGCAATTGCTCAATAGTGGCATGCTTTCGTGCTAGAAATCAGCATGTGTAACAGCACCTTTAGTCTTTCGTTCGTAATAGAATGCAATTTCAGGATGCTCCGTGCATCGTTGAAGTGTATTTAAATTGAGCTGTTATTTAATGGTACATCATAAAAAAGGTAACAGCTAGCTGAAATATTAATTTGTCAAAAGCGGGTTTGATGTTTTAGCTGTGCAAATCAGCATTTTGATGCGTAGTTAATTTTTTTTTGATAACGTCGGGGATAGTGCAATACCGCGTAACTAGCACTGGTAAATGCTGCGTATATACACAACTACTACCGCATTTTGTTCGGAAAAAGGAGGAAATAAGTTTCCGAAAGACAAAACTGTTTCGAAGCCCTGACAGTCATTGAACCTTAACTCATATTTGCTATAATCAAGCTCAGGTATTGCAAAATAGTCACCATATTGTTCCAATTGGATATTAACCCACGTAGCGCAACCACAAAGAGTGACATTTGACATTTCGGAGACCCCCACGCTACACTAGCGCCTCTAGCGGCGAATTAGGCCGGGCCCAATAAAGCGATAGGAATGCGCGGTTGGAGAGTGGCCTGTGGAAAATCCAAGGGAAAACCTCCGACACGACCACGCGGGCGGTTTAAAACACTGGAATAGTCTTAATAGTTCGCGCTCCAGTGAGATTGGTTGAGCGGCATCAACCAAATCTGAGGTGTGAGTGGAATAGCTACTGTGAGTTTTGTCGCTGGTTCAATAAACCTAGCCTAGCTGAGAAGAAACCAGCAAGAAACTCAGCTAGGCCCGACTTGGGTCGGACTGACTCTACCCGATATGTGGCGGTACCGGGACGAATAGGGACTATATGTGTCTGAGTTGTCGCGCGGTGGACGTCCCCGCCGACGGGAACTGAGACGTTACCTGGGTCAATCAACTTTTTCTTATTGTTATACTGTCCCGTCAGCGAGGAGACAACAGTAACCGAGTTTCTTAGAAAAATGTTTATAATACGGATTTCAAACATGGTCAAGAGATGACCCATGTCCAAATGGATATATGCTCATTGCTAGAACTCATGTTTGGTAGATTAAAATCCTATAAAATTACAGTTTTAAAGAGTGACTCAGGAAACGTAACCATGGTAACGAGCAACAAAGAATAGTTGATCCACCCACCTAACTTTCGTTTTCATTTTGACGTTCCAAAAAGAATTTGATGACCTCTTCTATCAGTAAAATATCTTATTGAAAAATGAGTGATTTATATTTGAATCTGTAAAACAATAAAAGTCCGTGGTAAGTTCTGTAAAATGCTCAAACCTAACTTAATAAAACCCGCACTTCGCATCGTGTTTTCATACATACGTTACATGCCTCAGCAATTTTAATATTCCCACAGAGGCACAAGTTTTTTATTAAAACAGCTCGGGAACGAGGATACCGACGGAGTCGCCTGCCAGACTAAGAGCTAGTGTAGAAATAATTTTAGAAATTCTTGTTTTTTATCTAAAGTAAAGTAAAGTATTTATTCATTGTTGACGACCGGTTTAGCCTAGTGGGTAGTGCGCCTGCCTGTGAAGCTGACGGTCCTGGGTTCGAATCCCGGTCAGGGCAAATATTTGTGTGATGAGCATGAATTGTTTCTGAGTCTTGGATGTTTTCTATGTATTTAAGTATTTATATCTATTAAATATATCGTCGCCTAGTACCCATAACACAAGCCTTCTTGAGCTTACTGTGGGGCTAGTTCGATTTGTGTAAGATTATTATCTATTCTATCTATCTATTCTATTGTAAACTGTGCACATAAGGTCTTAAAGTGTAAGTAGTGCTAGAAACAACAGTTGCTTATTTCGAGCGTACAATTTTTAGCCATAAAACTATACAACACCAGTTAGATATACATATGATTCTTATTTTACGAACTACTTGTATTCGAAAAATTCCTTTAAGCTATAGAACACATTGTCTATCAGGAACTTTTTTAATTTCACCTTCACATTTCTCTCTTTTTTCAAAAATCCGACGTGTTTTTGTAGGGTTCCCGAAGGGTCCAACCGGGCCTATTGTTGTCTCTCTCGCATCCGTCCGTCGTCTGTCACACAGGTCTTACAGCCAAACGGTTGGAGCTAAAGTCTTCAAATTTTCACAGTACATGCATCTTGTTGATTCAAAGCCCTACAAATTGTGAACACTTTATTTTATATGTTTTTAAGAGGGGCTTCCATACAGCTAAAGTGGGGCGCGAAAAAATATTTTGACCTACCCCATCGAGTGAGACATCATTGTATAGAGCTAATCGGGTAGACAATTTATCGTTTTTCTTGTTTTAAAAAATATTGAAAAACGAAGGAATGAGAAGCAACCAAAGTCAATTTTTTTTAGAAAGTTTTGTTTCGGTTTTTTTTTGACTTCTCATTGATTTATAAACTTGAAATTTGGAAAGCTAAATGTGCGAATTCGACACGCACTTAGCCGATTTTTGGAAGTAGAGAGGTCTCTACTGCGAAAAAACAAGTCAGATTTTTGGCGAGAAAGAGAATTGAGGCTAGATGCTGGCCAAGAGCATCATAAGAAAAAATATTAAAAATGATACTAGAGGTATTATTATGGCTGCGGTTTTCTGTGAAGTGGAGGTACTTCCGCAGTTGAAGGTACTGAGTCATGTTCCTAAGTGATAATCAGTACCTACATAGCTTTATACACATACGTAAAAGAGAGAGAGCGCAAAAATTAAAACTATTTTTAGTTACTAAGCTTTTGACGACCGGTTTAGCCTAGTGGGTAGTGCACCTGCCTGTAAAGCTGACCGTCCTGGGTTCGAATCCCGGTCAGGGCAAATATTTGTGTGATGAGCATGAATATTTGTTTCCGAGTCTTGGATGTTTTCTATGTATCTAAGTATTTATATCTATTAAATATATCGTCGTCTAGTACCCATAACACAAGCCTTCTTGAGCTTACTGTGGAGCTAGTTCGATTTGTGTAATGATGAGCAGTAGCTACAATTTTAAAACGACAATCTAATTGAATTACAAATGAAACTGATAACTACTTCATCACTACATAGTATAAAACAAAGTCGCTTTCTCTGTCCCTATATCCCTATGTATGCTTAAATCTTTAAAACTACGCAACGGATTTTGATACGGTTTTTTTAATAGATAGAGTGATTGAAGAGGAAGGTTTATATAAATAAAATAAAAAATAAATAAATATTAGAGGACAATCTTACACAAATCGAACTAGCCCCAGAGTAAGCTCAAGAAGGCTTGTGTTATGGGTACTAGACGACTATATATTTAATAGATATAAATACTTAGATACATAGAAAACATCCAAGACTCGGAAACAAATATTCATGCTCATCACACAAATATTTGCCTTGACCGGGATTCAAACCCAGGACCGTATATGTATAATAACATCCATTAAATAGTGCACCCGTGCGAAGCCGGGACGGGTCGCTAGTTAACTATAAAAATAAGAGAGAAGCTGTGTCGAAAACGTTGTTTGGTGAAATGTGACAGTAAATTCGACGCCAAAATTTACATATGGAGACTTCGTGACAGGCACATTGATATGGGTTTCGGGGAATCGCCGATATTTTATAGGTACTTAGATCAGTTTATAGAACTTTATTCTCAAAAGAAATTTACATTTCACTTAATGAGAAAAATATATAAGTAACAAAATTATCATGCATCAAGAGCAGTTTTACACTAAAACATAAGGTATTTATAAGTTAGTTCGTAACCTATAAATCCTATAATAGGTAAACAAGCTATATCATTAAAAATAAAGTGGGTAATATACAAAGCTCATAGCAACTGCCAGCATACAGTTTACATACAATGTTGCTAATCACCTTGCTACAGATATATAATTTTACATTTTTAACCCTAAGTACTTGAACATTAGGTTGTAAATAATATTACCATGCGTTTGCGGTTGTACGAAAAGATAACATTCATTGTTTCTTTTGTTCCCAAGTTAAAATTCCCGGGGCCGGATTTAGACATTAGCAATTACATATTGTTATGCGTAAACCATATTAAATTATTTTATACCAGCCGCCGATGGTCACTCATAGCAATGGCATAGTAAGATTTAGTAGTAGTAGTAAAACTCCTTATTGTACACAATAACAAAAATTACAAATACAAAAAGAAATGGTATGTACAAAGGCGAACTTATCCCTTTAAGGGATCTCTTCCAGTTAACCTTTGAGCAAATGAGAGAAGAAATGAACGGAGGTAGACAAATTCAGCAACCTGTACAACAAGGTATAAAAAGACAGAGATATAAAACATACATACATAATACTTTATTAAGGACAAATATAAATACACAAATAAACGATATTGAGAAGGAAATTATAGCCTGAGCAAAATAAAAGGTAAATATTTTATGAAATTAGCCAGAATCACAAAGCCACAGTTTCTTCAACTTCCCCTTGAGCGACGCAACAGACAACGATGTCTAGGTTTAGTGAACCAGCGACAAAACTCCCAGTAGCTCGATTCCACTCACACCTCAGATTCGGTTGAAACCGCTCAATCAATCTCACTGGAGCGCAAACTCTTAGAGTATTCCAGTGTTCCAAACCACACGCGTGGTCGTGCCGGAGGTTTTCCCCTGGATTTTCCAACCGCGCACTCCTATCGCTTTATTGGGCCCGGCCTATAAAGCCACAGACAGGTTCAAAAAAAAAAAAGACAACGATGAGACAACGTACGATTGACACAATTGATTGATTGGTTGAGGTAAGATTTGACAACGTTGGAAGTCGATAGCGACTTCTGAAAAATTTGTGCTTGCGCAAATTCTTGAGACGCATAGCAAACTTGGGTAAAATTGTTTCGCTTAACACTAGGCATTTATAGAAGGGTGGATCAACTATTCTTTGTTGTCTCCTGAGTCACTCTTTAAAACTGTGATTTTATAGGGTTTAAATCCACCAAACATGAGTTTTTGAGATAAATATGAATCCATTTAGACATGGGTCATCCCATGAGCATGCTTGAATTCCATATTATAAACATTTTTTTAAGAAACATGGTTACTGTTGTCTCCTCGCTGACGGGACAGAATAACAACAAGAAAAAGTTGATTGACCCAGAAGTGGAATTCTATATTCCTCATCCTCCTAGTATTTTTCCGGTTGTGTGCTCCGCCGTTTTGACACAACCCAAGGGTTGGTGTAGGAACTAGTTTAACGAAAGCAACTGCCATCTCTTTCTAACCGAGATGGAAAACTACACCCTGTTTCGACATTATTTTCACAATAAATCGTAAATTAAACAAAGTAATCAAATTTAGAAATAAAGGAAAAATTGAAAAATTTAGGCACCGAGCAGGATTTGAACCTGCGACTTCCAGGCACTCACGGCTAGTCGCTCTATCCAACTGAGCTATAGGTGCAACCGCCACCCGGCCCGAATTTCGATTTTTTTCAATTTTTCCTTTATTTCGAAATTTGTAGTTTACGTTAGCAGCGGTTCTGCTTCATACAAAATGAATAAAGTAATCAACATCGTATGGGACTTAACGATTAGCAAAATGTTGCTTTAGGGGTCCGTACCAAAATGGTAAAACCAAGGAAGGTTTCACTTTGTCTATCTGCCTGTCTGTCTGTCACATCGCTAAATATCTAAAGAACTACTTATGCTATCGATTTGAAATTTGGAATAGTTATACTCATACTCATACTTTATTGGTAATATAGATTACAAGTCAACGTATTACACAGGTATTTGAACACTTAACATTAAAATCAATTGTACACATTCATGTCATGAGCGAGAAATTACATTATTTTAAATTAATAATAAATAAATAAATATTAGAGGACAATCTTACACAAATCGAACTAGCCCCACAGTAAGCTCAAGAAGGCTTGTGTTATGGGTACTAGACGACGATATATTTAATAGATATAAATACTTAAATACATAGAAAACATCCAAGACTAAAGAACTACTTACTACTTATGCTATCGATTTGAAATTTGGCATAGTTATAAAGAAGGCTTACATAGCACATGATTCCTTTCTTCCCTTATATTCTTTCTTTCATATTTCTAACAGACTTCCTTCACTATACAAACGGAACTGCAGTCAAAGAAAAGCCATAAATAAGGTACAAAAAGCTGTCAGAGCCCCCAACAACCATAACTCTCCCAGACTGACGCGTTCTCACACTTTCTTAGGTGAATATATTGTTAGGGAACATACACAAACTACGAGACCCGTTTAGGGGGGGAGGGGGGTCGTCAAAGTACCACTCTTGGTCACCGGGGGGAGGGGGGGGCGTCGGTTTCTTGTCACGTAGCCGGTAGAATACTTGAGAAACATTCTCATTGAAGCGGACTCACGCGCCACGGTTTAACGGTCTTGGCATATACTACGCTTGGTCACCTAGGGGGGGAGGGGGGTAAAAAACGCAAAAAAAAAAAGGGCCGGTAGTTTGTGTATGTTCCCTTAGGTAAGCATATAGTTAGGGAAACAGCGTTAATAAATAACGTTTCTTATAATGTTATGCGGCGTCAGATAATTTTGCGTGTTCCGGTGGCATTTGAGGTACGAAGGCTGAGGGACGGCTGGAAACGAGACAACTTTATGGGAGATCAGTTATACAGGGTGTAACAAAACTATTTAGGATCCGTTTAAGAGGCCTTATAAGTTTTAGAATGTTTTGGTTTCAAATTATGACAAAAGTATTGATAATACCAATAAAGTGATTAAAGGATACGATGATTTTATTAAAGTTTTAGATAGTAACATAGCGACTTTTTGATTTTTTTGTGTGTATTAGAATTTAAACGGAAAAACACAGGTTTTAGCATGAAAATGATCGATTTGGAGTGATGTTTGAAACGATATTTCTTAATGAAAAATCTAAAAAATACATTTAAAATTTATGACATTAGGTCGCAATGGTCCTGTTCTAGATAGTAACACTGAGAAAATAACAAGATACGTGTCAATTCAACCGTAAATCGCCTGAATAGATGAGCGTTTTTTTAACTGATAAGGACTCTTAAAGCATATTAGGTATCGTGTTCTGATTAGGAAAAAGTAGAAGAAACAAATTTTTGACGCAATAAATTTTTGGCCTTTTATGGACAGTTGGCCACCGTTAACTTGGACGACCTGCCCCATAGAAAAAAAAATTTTTTTCGCGTAAAAAAAAATTCTTCCACTTTCTCCTAATCAGAACAGATACCGAATATGTCCTTAAACGGATCCTCACTAGTTTTGTTTTTTTTTTTTTTTTTTTTTAGGTGTTGTGGCTATTCCCGGGCTTTCCAGCCCTCGTATCACTGCGACCATTTCTGATATATTGTGATACTACAATTCTCGGTCAAGTCCTACAAACTCAAAGAATCGCAGGATTTTCCTGTACTCGAGACACTTAATCTCATCCGGGCGCATGATGTGCTTGCCCAGCAATGAGCTACGACTGCGCATTAGGCTAGGGCATTCGGTTAGGATGTGTGCAGGCGTCTCCTCCGCTTCAAAACAGAGTCTGCACCGCCTTGTCTCACTCAAGCCTATCGTATGCATGTGCTTGTTTAGGCAACAATGCCCTGTAAGCACCCTTACCAGTATGCGCAGTTGGTTCCTGCTTAGCAATAAGGCATCCGATGACGCCTTTTTGCTAAAGGCCTTGATTAGTGCCTTGGAATAGTTCAGACCTGGGATTGCTCTCCAGGCCTGAATGGTTTTATAAGAACAGTAGGTCTTCAGGGTGAGCTTGGTCAGGCTTTTGGGGATACCGCAGAACGGTTCTGGTCCGCAAAGCGCCCCCTTCGCCCCTGCTCGTGCAAGCTCGTCGGCTTTTTCATTTCCTTCGACGCCTGCATGCCCCGGTACCCAACGTAAAATAACCTTGTTTTTCGTACCAAGGTTATTTAATGTTTCCCGGCAGTTCTCGACCAACCTGGACGTTATAACATCCGAGTTGAGGGCCAAGAGGGACAACAAGACTAGTTTTGTTACACCATATGTAATCAGTATTTCTTTAACATTAAGATTAAGATCGTCAAATAATTAACACAATTTTATGTTAGCACGTAAACAATATTGTATGCATTTCAGTAACTTAATGGTGTTTTTTTTTATTAAAAATGGGATCACTCTTGCCCAGCATCTAGCCAGGGGGCAAAGATTAGGCCGACGATGAAGCGAGCTCACCCAGAAGGTGCCTATTCACTCGTGCCTTAAAAAGGTCTAGGTTATACGAGCTCGGAAACACAAGCGCCGGCAGATAATTCCAAACCTTAGAAGATATACCTTAGAGATTTTCTCACTATAATACTGTGCTAGCTAGGCTAGGTTCAGTGAACCAGCGACAAAACTCCCAGTGGCCCAATTCCACACTCACACCTCAGATTTGGTTGAAGCTGCTCAACCAATCTCACTGGAGCGCAAACTCTTAGAGTATTCCAGTGTTTAAACCGCCCGTGTGGCGGTATCGGTGGTGTAAGGGCGATATAAAGTAGGGTTTCTGAGTGAAACAACTACCTTTAAACTTGCTTGATAACTGATACTTTATTGATATAAAATACTATATATACAACTAGTCTACGTGTGTAAAGCTATTACCGATATCACGTACAATGACTCGATTATAATATTATCTAAATCTTACAACTATGCATATTTCACCACGTCTTCCGTGTTACCGAGAAACCATGTACGCTTGCCCGTACAGGTGGTTTCCCCTGGATTCCCAGGCTACTCTCCAACCGCGCACTCCTCTCGCTTTATTGGGCCGCCTATAAAGCCACAGTAAGGTTAAAAAATATGACTTTGGCTATGAATTCAGCCGTCACTCGGTCTAAGCGTTCTCAAGGCCGCCGGCAATGAGAATTTATGCTTACGAGTACCGACACGCTTTCAAGCAGAGTCGAGTTTATTCCAACCGAGCTGGCTGACTGTTGACGATCACTGCGCACTGTTGTGTTGATTTGTAGCCCAGCATTTACGCCTTGATACACTTAGGAGCCGACATACCGACATACGGGCTACCGACATAGCTCAGAGAATCTGCATGTTGAAGTGGCAGTGGGCGGGGCCACATTGCTCGTAGAACCGATAACCGTTGGGGAAGAAAGGTTCTCGAGTGGCGGCTTCGCACGGGAAGACGGAGCGTTGGACGGCCTCCCACTAGGTGGACTGATGACTTGGTCAAGGCAGCGGGGAGTCGCTGGATGCGGGTGGCTCGCGACCGTGTGCTGTGGCGCTCCTTGGGGGAGGCCTATATCCAGTAGTGGATGTCTTCTGGCTGAATGATGATGATGATGATGACACTTAGGAGCTATAAAAATGGTTCAATTTATAAGGAAATTCAAATATTAGGATTCAAATCGTGGTCATTCAAAATCAAAATCAAACATTTATTCTGCAAATAGGCCACAAGGGCACTTTTATATGTCAAAATATTAATTTACAATTTAAGAAAGTCTGACTATAATAAGTAATACATTTTTCAGGTCAAAATATTAATTTACAGTTCAAAAGGGAATAATAATTTCGAGTTTACAATTATAACAAAATTAATGTCATACAGTGAAGATAAACTTGCAATGTTATCTATTACAAATATTACAACATCAGTAAATTTAGAGATGTATAAGGTCTCAAGATTAAACAAGGAGTATAATGAAATTAATATAATATCCCAGAGATGTTACATGGTCTCTGAGCGTCAAAATTAAAATTAATTTAATATTGTTAGATGTATATGGTCTCTAAGTCACTGATAATAAAAACGAATCCACAACGGGATGATGTCTCTCGTCAATTCATTTTATTTGCTTTTGACCAAATATGTAAACATTACTTGCACGATTTTAGTATGAATCGTAGCTCTCTAGCTATAAGTCGTTGTCAAATAGTTTTGACCTATCCACTAAAAGAAAACAAAGCCATTATTTGGGTAACCGCAAAACGCGACAACCACGTTGTAAAAAAACGTTACAACCACCTCGAACGTTCAATAGATTGTCTACTCTATCTCTATGAACAATAAATTACCAATGCTGTAATTAAATGGCGGTCGAGATTTTATTCTTCTTGTACAGATGTTTAGGTAAACGCCAGGGCTGTACTCAAATAAAACAAATAAAATTACCGTTGTTTTTTTTAAATAAGTGCAACATGTAAAATGCCCATACCGCCTGGCATCCAGCCAGCCCCGGAACCAACCCAATGCTAGAAGCTTGAATTAATAGTACATTACTTACCAAGGGCGGTAAAACAAAGAATGCCTCAGATCGCAGGTATTTGACGCCCGAGCCGAAGGCAAGGGCGATAATTATGCGATCTGAGGCTTTCTTAATTACCACCCGAGGTAAGTACAAAATTTTATGTCACCTCTGGCCAGGAAGTGGGATTTTCCGCGCGCGGAGCGTGCGGTAATTGCCACTTTATGGCAAGGTGTGACACAAATATATGTTATAGCTCATTGAAAATTATATTTTTTTTTCGAAAATAAGAAGAGGAGACTACTGAAATTTGTTATAGCACATGCTAACGACGTGGCCCTTCATCAAAAAAAAAACAGATGGAAAAGCTATTAAGGCACAAGTTGCTCTTACTCTGCAATATTTTCTTAAACAACGCCGGTGGCAAACAAGCGTACGGTCCACCTGATGGTAAGCCGCCACCGCAGCCTATAGACGCCCACAACTCCAAAGGAGTCACGTGCGCGTTACCGACCCTTTATAAGATTTGAGGATGTACTGTTATTATAAATAAATAAATAAATATTAGAGGACAATCTTACACAAATCGAACTAGCCCCACATTAAGCTCAAGAAGGCTTGTGTTATGAGTACTAGACGACGATATATTTAATAGACATAAATACTTAAATACATAGAAAAAATCCAAGACTCAGAAACAAATATTCATGCTCATCACACAAATATTTGCCCTGACCGGTATTCGAACCCAGGACCGTCAGCTTCACAGGCAGGTGCACTATACCCACTAGGCTAAACCGGTCGTCAAATATTATATTATGTTACTGTTGTTATAATTATGTGTTATTTAAGTTTAAATTCCTTCTCTCCGCATAATATGCTAATAACCTACTCTACCGTTATTAGTACAAATATTTTTACCCATTTCAATGATGACCGTCCTAATTGCTCGTACTTTGTAATGTAAATGTTTCCAACTAGTTCATTAACATGGCTAAAGCGCGGCATTTACTCTTTAGTCCAAAAATACCTATTTTTCACCAAATCGCGCGTTCGCGTGTTGCCTCAATGAAGCACTGGCAATGATGGGAAAGCAACCCCATTGTTACGGGAGGTCGGTTCGACCCTTAGGCCCGGTTTTATAAAGATCCGTTAGAGCTTATTGCATTCCACGCACATGTAACGGCTACTTTAAGATACGGTGTAATGTTTTGGGGTAATGCTACAGATCGTGAAATGGTGTTCAAGAGTCAGAAGAAATGTTTATGATCTGTATTTGGTATTAAACCAGTTGATTCATGCAAGCCGCTTTTCATAAAACATAAAATATTGACTCTATCTTGCCTGTATGTGTTCGAAATATCAATGTACGTAAAACATAACATTAATCAATTTACTCGATTTAATAGCCTACGACACCAGGAAAAAATGAATTATAAGTCCTCCAAAACCGCTTTTTTATCAAAAAGTGTATTTGGTATGGCACCCCGAATTTTCAATAACCTACCAGTGAAGATCTTAAAACTGGAAAGTGGAAAAGAATTTAAAACTGCGTTATATAATTTTTTAGCATCTAAGGCCTATTATTCCATTCAAGAATATTTAAATGACATTGTTTTTTAGTTTATAAGTAAATTATGCATGCGATACACATGACATTCCTTAAATATTTGCATGTCCTTGTGACCAAACATGTAGTTCCTTATATTTTAGGTTATGACCTATTTGTTGTACCATGTTTTAGCAAATAAACGACTGATTACTGATTACTGATTACTTATGTCGGTTTGTTATGTCAAAAAATATACCGAGTTACTGAAATTTGATCTGACATTTGGTCTAACGGATCTTTATAAAATCCGCCCTTAGAGTATTAGGGTGGGTTGCACGACGGATTTTGGGCTTGTAAATATACCTCGCAACCAGTTAACTGTTTAGAAAAAAAATGTTTTTATCTATATGTAATTATTTCCTACAGAGTCGGGGGATTTTCAAATGCATTATTTAATTATTTTTCAATTGAGAACATCCGTCGGGGGTATATTCAAAATTTTTAATTTTGCCTTTATTTTGATTGATACGTCAAGTCAAATAGGGCTCGTAATTCCGGAACACGCCACAGTGCCTTTACCATGAGTTTGCATGACCGTACTCGCTAGCGACTGCGTATTTTGTATGGGCAAAAGTACAGTGCCTCTGGCGGTTACGCAATAGAACTAGCAAAAACTTTTATGCTCCCTGTCAGCAGGGCAGAAATGAATGAATTAAAAAAAAATAAGAGGCCTTATAAGTTGTAAAACGTTTTGATTTCAAATTATGACAAAAGTATTGATAATACCAATAAAGTTATTAAAGGCTACGATAACTTTGTCAAAGTTTTAGATAGTAACATAGCCATTTTTTGGTTTTATTGTGTGTAGTAGAATTTAAGCGAAAAAAACCAGTTTTTAGCTTGAAAATGGTCGATGTTTGAAACGATATTTCTTAACGAAAAATCCGAAAAAAACATTAGAAGTTTATGGCATAAGGTAGCAATGGTCCTGTTCTAGATAGTAACATAGAGAAAATGTCAAGATACGTATCAATTCAAACAAAAAATGGCGTAAATAGATAAGCGTTTTTTTACTGATAAGGATCCTTAAGAACTAGCAATAACGAGTTTTGCTCCCTCCAAACAGACTTTTTCCCGAATAGGAGAAGTGAAAAAAATATGAACATCAAAAGAGAGAGGAAAATTGCAGATTGGAAACTAGTTGTCTGTAACAATAAGTATTCATTATCATCTTACCACTGGGTTATGCACCATTTGCATTGCGATGATTGATTGATTGTAATTCTCTGTCTCGTTTTGTGACAACGACGCAGAGATTTCATTTATTTATTTGTTTAGTTTTAATCAGTAGTCTTAATATTGTCATATGATGCTAACCTAACGCCTCCTTTCTTTTCACGAAATCGCGAAATCTGTCACTGTTTTAGTGGTTGTCCGCTGGCGCTAGTTGTGACTTGAGACAGACCACAGATACTTGAAGATGTTTACGGTCGCGTTCATGTTTATCTGTTCTTGTCTGTTCTAATTGTAAATTATCACATTTATTTAAGTACTAGCGACCCGCCCCGGCTTCGCACAGGTGCACTATTTAATAGATGTTATTATACATATAAACCTTCCTCTTCAATCACTCTATCTATTAAAAAAAACCGCATCAAAATCCGTTGCGTAGTTTTAAAGATTTAAGCATACATAGGGATATAGGGACAGAGAAAGCGACTTTGTTTTATACTATGTAGTGATTATGTTGTTTTTAACTTTTGTGTTTTTTTGTTTTTCGTGGCTTCTCGTGGTCCCAAAGAAAGACCAGCGCTAGCCAATGGCTAGCACTATGCTGATTTGGGGCCATTTCGTGGCTATGTTCTGTATTTTGGTGTTGTTTATTTGTACTGTATCTGTGCCACGAATAAATGTTTTTTCTTTCTATATCCAAAGATCCATTCTAAACCGCTTAAACAAATTGGAAATTGAGGTTTCTCTTTCCCATTAAATAATAAATACTTAAACCACCACTGAATATCGTGAAAACGTCGAAATAAATCACATTTACAGCGAAAGACGATATTAATTCAGAATCCCTACCAAATGACCCAAATACGGATCTAAACTACCGCTTAAACCATTCACTGTTTGCGTTTGTAACAAAACTTACCTTAATTCATTGGCACTTACGCCATTCCCCCCTGTATTTGTATAGAAATAGAGTTAATATTGCCATATGTGCCATCTGCGTTAGTTCTAAGGTTACAGAGGGTAATATTTTTGAGGCAGCCCACAATAAATTCCCATCAAGGTGGTTTTCGTACCCTCATTTATCATAACCTTCGGATTGCACCCTTCGGCGAATTCGGATCTGTGGTATTATAACATTATTATACGTACTTGTAGCTTAGGCGACTTTCTTCTTTGTCGGTGCGGGGGTGGTACGATATGAGAAAACTGACAGCTATCAGTGTTAACTGTCAGTCGAAAACTGTCCTTTTCCTCACAAACAATAATAAAAAAATCCTAAAAAGAATACTAAAATACATTCATTCCCAAAATATTAAAATTTAAGTGTGTAGATGATTAGTCTTTGCTTACAATACAATACAAATACTCTTTATTGCACACCTCAATCAAAGGATACAGTACAGTACAAAAACACAATGACTAGAGGCAAACAACAGGCGGTCTTATCGCTAAAGAGCGATTTCTTCCAGACAACCTTAGGGTAGCGGAAATCTAATCAGAAAGATTCATAGCAGGTGGTGCAGAGTTAATACATACGAAGCCTACTAATAATTACAACAATAACATTTAATTAAGGATAAATAAACATACATAAATATAGTATAAAAATATACGTACATAAACATATACAAATATATAGTCAGCCACATAGTCTAAAGGAGCTAAGTCTTGTGTGTCATGAGAGAGACAAATAGTGATCTCTAAGCTGTTTTTTGAAGACAGCAAGAGATTCAGCACGCCTCAAATCAGGAGATGAAGAATTCCAAAGCCGAATAGCTCGGATAGCTTATTGCCGCTTCTGTTTTTTTCCCACTGTGTTTGTCGATATATGTTTTGTGTTTGTCCCAGGCAGGTCCAACGAGGAGCACACGTAGATTCTCATTTCGGAAGTTTAAAACTGGACAATCAAAGTCAATCGGTGTCGTCATCGTAAACGAGACATTGGCAGTAATGGTCGCTCCCTTAATGTGACCGGCTGGCCAATCACGTAACTTTATGTACTAACGGTAGATAGATTTTACTGTCAATTTTGAAGTATGAATGTATGAGCTGACAGTTAAAATTTGACATTAAAATCTATCTAACGGTAGTAAAAAAGTTACGTGATTACCCCGCGGTTGCCATAAATCAAAAAGAATAGAATAGATAATCTAGTTAAAAGAAGGTCTCTACTTCAGCTTCGACAAAAATCCTTTCGTATATCCGAAAAGCACGAAAGTAACTGTGACAACGTACCTATAGTGGTTATTGGCGGTGGGCACGACAACACGCGACGCGTTTTCGTGTTCTTGGCATTCAAAAGGTTAAACCATCGTCTACGAGTCCCTGGAATTGCAGGATTTATTACAAAAGAATCCTTTATTTATTTTTTTCGCTGAGAGATGACAGCTTTAGTTGCATGTTTCAACTGTTTATGCCATATATATTGTGGGTACTGAATAAAGTTTATCTATGTATCTCACGTCAAAGACCAAAGCACAAAATATCAATACCAAAGAGAATAAATAACCATTACGCTCTAAGAGACGGGACTTCGAACTAGATTTTGGATGACAGTGACATTGTCATTGCATGACATTGACATAGAGTTTGGCCAAACATTCTGTACCACAATAAAATAAAAAAAGGAAATAGGTAATGCCAACATAACAGCGCGATAGGGATGTAACTTCGATGTAGTACGGTTAACGATATCGATATCGATAAACGATGACTAGTGACGTCGTGGGTTCCATTTTTATAAAAATCCCAGTTAGAGGGCGTCCATTATTTACGTGAGATGTTTTTGGCGGGAAGGGATCGAATTTTGCCAAAAACACCTCACATTAATAATGAATGCTCCTTTATTAACATTGGGGTTTGAATCCATTCTCAACTGGTTAGGTTATGACGACTACACTACGACGTCCATGCGCTTATTCCGCAGTGTGTAGAGATAGAAATAAATAAAATAAAAAAGTATAAAGTTTTGTTGCTTTAAATATATTAACCATCTCTTTAGACGACTTTTCTTTCGGTTAAAATCTTTGGGTTGAAAGTGGTCACCACATACAAATTTTAATTCGTTCAACTTCTCAATCGGAACGTAGGCTAGGTCTTCATTGCTAATCACTTTCACCCACTGTCTGTAACTGAAAAATATCAGAGTTCTATATGATAAGCTAGTTATCGATAAGTTACGGCCAACACTAGTATGTATATTATACGAATAAAACTAAATTGCAAATAACGCTTCTTATTTTGATTACATGTAACTTGCTGTGGTACATATTAATAGATAATCTCCAATTAATTGCTTACCGGTCATGATCTAAAGGAAATCTTGCCATTAATTTCCTTTTCTCGTCATCTTTTCGACCGGCACGAAAACCACAAATAACACATACCCTATAGGCTGAAGTAGTTCGTGGCATGTTGAAAAACACACTGCTTTCTTACTACATGCTTTTTCACTTTAAATTAAGGTTTCTAACATTTATAAATACCAAAATAACAAACTATCAAACGACACTACGAACTGATCAACAAAGAAACAATATGGCCATCACTCAAGTTGAACGGAAGTGACCAAAGGTGACATTGACATGTGACTGAGATGGATTAACTGAGGGAGCGAGATAGCAGTATCCGCCATTATTTTTTGGCCAAATTCCATACAAAAGTAACATTTTGTAAATTTTGTTCCTAGTTGCGCGAGCCTGATCAATACCATTTCTCCTGAAGCCCCGCCACAACTGAGAATCGACTTACGGCCACAGGAAATTGGAGTACTTGCTGTAATTAGAAATTTTGTGTTAAATTACAATTTTCAATCAAGGTGAAACATTTAAAATTTCTAAAGTTGTATTAACTTCGTGGTAGATGTCGCTACGAGCCTCTTTAAGGCGTAATGAGAAGACTGTAATGATTGAAAGATTCGTCAACATAAGGGATACCCACGGTAGCTCAGTTGGTTAAGAGCGATGGACGAATTCAGAGATCGTGGGTTCAAATCTCTCGTGGCGATGATTTTTTGAATTATTCACTTAGATTGTAATTAGAATACAATTATTAATCACTAGCTTTTGCCCGCGATTTCATTCGCGTAAAAGTCCGTATTTCCATTCAAGGGATGTATTCGGGATAAGAAGTATTCTAAATGTTAATCCAGGCTATATATTCGTTGTATACCAAGTTTAATCATAATCCGTTCAGCCGTTTTTACGCAAATGAGTAAGCAAACATACAGACATCTAAATTTACTAATAGGATATATACATAAGCTTACTTTTAATAATAATAACAATCATGTATTAATAATTTAATATTTTTTTTAACAATTATAGGTGTAAAAATGGAAACAAATATGATATTGCAGTAAAAGGATGCTAGTCCATCCCCCACAATCCACTTCGAACCGGTTCCCACAGTCGACTCTTGCGACGCCCATAGGAAAGAGGGAGTTATTAATTTTTTAATTCTACAATTGTAAATGTACTTGTAAAACTTACATAATAGGCTCAAGTCTTTTCTAGAAATAGCACATTTCTTTATTAAAAAAAAAAGAAATGTGATTTATTAATTCAGTGGCCTTATAAGTTTTGATTTCAAATTATGACAAAAGTATTGATAATATCAATAAAGTGATTAAAGGCTACGATGATTTTATTAATGTTTTAAATATTAACATAACCATTTTTTGCTTTTATTGTGTGTAATAGAATTTAAGGGGAAAGTTAAGGGGAAAAAATAAGTTTTTAGCTTGAAGATGGTCGATTTGGAGTGTTTGAAACTATATTTCTTAATGAAAAATCCAAAAAATACATTCAAAATTTACGTATATGTCATAAGGTCGCAATAGTTCTGTTCTAGACAGTAACACTGAGAGTCAATGAATGTCAAGATACGTGTCAATTCAAACAGAAAATGGCCTAAATAGATGAGCATTTTTTAACTGATAAGGACCAAGGCCAAATATCAGATCAAATTTCACTAACTCAGTACATTTTTTGACATAACAAACCGACATAAGGTCTAACGGATCTTTATAAAACCGAGCCTTAACTTATTTCGAATTACCATAACTGTGCTGGTGCCTCTTTTCAAGTATTTTTTGATAGTTGTGTTATTATGATATTTGTGAAAAGTATTGTTTGCTCCGCAGCAATGTTTTCGTCGTTTTAATATTGCCGATAATACGCGAGGCATGTACAGTGAGTACCACAAAAATTGTCAACCACTTTTCAACTCTATTAAAAAAACATTAAGCTTCAAAAATGATATACCACTTTTCGATCACAATCGAAACGTTACATCGCCACAAGTATATGGAATCTAAGAAGACAAGGTTTGACAATCCGGATCGTGACACGACCATACGTCACTGTCGACGACACACTCACACTTACGTCCGCATACCGTCGAGAGGCTGATGTAAGGCTGATGACGTAGGTCGTGTCTCACGCACTACTAACTGATGTACCGGATTGCCATACCTGGCTAGTATATTATTGTATTATGGTATGTGACCACTTATGATTATGGTCACAGTTTCCTATGACTCCGTTTTATCTATTTCAATTTTCGTACTGTTTGAAATGTAGCTTTTTTGTTTTTGTACTCCCGATGCTGTGTGTAAGTAGTAGCTGTGTTTTTATTTTTGCTTATTATTATTATTATTTTATTTATTTATTCATGTACGACTTGTTACGAATTGTTTTCACTATTGCAGTTATTTTTATTTTATTAATTTATTTTTCTGCAACTGTATGGCGTTCCGTGAGTCACCGATGGTACTGGCTGAAAATCAGCGCTGTAGGTGTCTGACACCTCAGCATAATGCTGAGCCAGTGTCCGTTTCACTGCCGCGGGGACACACATGTTGTGTGGTTTCTGTGTATTTTTTCTTGTGATTTATGTGTGTCTTCTGTGTCTGTGAATAAATGTTTCTTTCTTTCCTTCTTTCTTACTGTTAAGTTTTGTAAAACTGTAGTGTTTTTAATCACACGCAGGTTTCGATTACCCGTGCAGTTTATACGGTACAGTCGGATGGTATAGATTTTTAGGAGCGTGTGTGGTAGTCTTTACTGTAGCTATATGATGTTTACTCTAGCAGTCTGTTTGTGTTCGCCGCATCGGCTGTGTAAACAGCGCTCGGTGGACTTGTGAGTTTTTTTTCAGAGCTGCCATTGAAACTCAATTAAATGGGGACTCGGGAATAACAGAATCCGGTTGGATCCACACCGGGTGGATCTACTGAGAATCAGCATCTTTGGACCCCGCGTGCCTCGACCCATGCTGAGTGGACTCCTTTTTGGTGACAACATTAGATTCTCTCTTTAGATTTAAGCCTTACTTTCTTGATGTTGTTCAAAAATAAATTGTATTTTATTCTATTATTTTATATAATACTCATATCAGTTGTACTGTGCAGTGTGAACGTTCGGTTACGGGTGACAGGTAGAGTATATAAGAAAAATAAATAAAAATATATATATATATTAGAGGACAATCTTACACAAATCGAACTAGCCCCACAGTAAGATCAAGAAGGATTGTGGTATGGGTACTAGCCGACGATATATTTAATAGATATAAATACTTAAATACATATAAAACATCCAAGACTCAGAAACAAATATTCATGCTAATCACACAAATATTTGCCCTGACCGGGATTCGAACCGAGGACCGTCAGCTTCACAGGCAAGTGCACTACCCACTAGGCTAAACCGGTCGTCATATGTGATAATCCACGTCGAAAGGTACCTTATGGCGGCAGGCGCTTACGTTACACCTATTCACTATTGTATTGGAACAGCGGCATTAAAGGCGTATGTGTTCATCACAGAAAGTTGTAGATAAGGGTCGCCCTGGTCGGATACTGGATATATCTCAATTACAAATAAATATACATTCCATGAGCTCTTAGACTTACAGTTTTGGGACCTCTAAGAACTAGAAAAGCAATTATCCGAAGTATGTTTCTAAAACCCGAATGTTGCATTCTAAAATCTCAGAAACTGTTATTACAGTCCACCATTGTTTGGACACCATATTATTCTAATTGCGGGACCCTGAATGCTTGTCTCATATCCAACAAAAGAGCAGTTTTTGGCCATGTCAATAAGATTGATTTTCCTTTCTAATGCAAATAGGAATCACCCTTATGTACATGAACAAAGGGAAGCCTTTTCTGCGAGATATCCACGTTTAATGACCTATAAAAACTTATGTTTAGTACAGGAATGAGACGGATGTGGAAACTTACGGAGTTACAAAGACATAACGATCAATAAATAAGAGTAACTGCCATTACGGACCCTCGACAGGGTTCCAAATGGGTCCTCCAATTAAATGTGCTTTCACAGCCCTTGGACAATATTTAAAATAGCGTTCTTCATGGTTTGAAGAAACTGGAGGGTTTTTGCGTGTGTGGTGGAAATCCTCATTGGATACCATGAGCCGGCCCTGTAGCATGCCCGACTCAACTGTTTCCAGTCACCTACGGACTAAAACCACCACCATATAATGACTTATTTAAGTTATTATTATTATTGCCACCTGTTAGTTATTAAAATATATATTAAGATACCTACTGTGTCTATGCAAATAAATAATTTCTGATTTCTGATTTCGTAATTCATATACATTGACGATATTTTTGTGAATTCATAGTATTTTACTGATTGACATTTTATAAAATACCATGTAATTCAGAAATAAATAAATAAATTTAATAGAATAGGAACCGTATGTATTTAACGGTAGACCTATTATTTGTGATTTACCTTCAGCGTCTTCGCAGATTAAACGATTATCTCTCACTATGTATTTAGATATTTCAACAACATACACAAATTCTCTCAGCACGAGATAAGATAACACTAAAACAATTATCGATAGACATCGATTGGCTCAATTATCGACGTAGCCGTAATAACCGCCCGCTCGAGATTTCATTACAGCGATAATGAGTCGACAGGGGGGATTATCGAGACAATGGCCCGTTCGATATCGCCCCATTGGGTTTCACGGGCGATTTGTTAAATTTCGAAGCGTCTTGTAAGGTAAGTCGTTGTATTTATATAGGTATAGGTATATAAGGAGCGCTCGTGGCCTAGCTGCGCCCGCGTACCGCTTCTTCAGATACCTTCTAGGGGGCCCCGCCTCGGGCATAGAATATGGCTACGGTATCCTCTGCCTGTCGTAGAAGGCGACTAAAAGGGGGTCCTCGGGGTCGTATTATCAGTGACTTAGAGACCATATACATCTCTAACAATATTAAATTAATTTTAATTTTGACGCTCAGAGACCATGTACATCTCTGGGATATTATATTAATTTCATTATACTCCTTGTTTAATCTCGAGACCTTATACATCTCTAACTTTACTGATGTTGTAATATTTGTAATAGATAACTTTGCAAGTTTATCTTCACTGTATGACATTAATTTTGTTATAATTGTAAACTCGAAATTATTATTCCTTCTTGAACTGTAAATTAATATTTTGACATGAAAAATGTATTACTTATTATAGTCAGACTTTCTTAAATTGTAAATTAATATTTTGACATATAAAAGTGCCCTTGTGGCCTAATTTGCAGAATAAATGTTTGTATTTGTATTTTGTATTTGTATTCGTAGACGGTCGTAGTTGGGGGCTACGATCGTCATAGAAACATAGCGGGACTCACATAAATCTAGGGCGGCACTGGTGCGTTCCGTAGGAGATCCCAGAGCCGCCTGAAATGGGTTGAGGAGGACAAGCGGGGGTTTTTAGTCGGTGCAAGTCCGACATAACCACCGCGCCGCCCCCACGGTGCGGAGGTATCCATACCGTAAATCGGGGTTACTTTTAAATTCAGGGGCTACATTTAAAATCAAGTTTTTTAGCTGTATTTCTAGTTTTTATTTGGTTAACAAAGATGGTACTTTAATCTCAGCCCCCTTGCAGACAAACAACAATATTGAACGAGCTTTTTGGGACTTTGTTGCGCTTAATGACCTAAGGCAAGTAAATCATATATCGAATTGTTGTGAAAGAATTCTTGACCTTGTTTTGACAAACCTAGCATGTGTAAGGGTGAACACTCCGACTGACATTGTATCTAAAATAGATAAATATCATCCAGCACTCTACATAGATATCTTAAAGTTGTGTCAATCGAACGCTATTAAAACTGTCTCAAAAAAGAATAAATACAATTATTTTAGGGCAGATTACGATAAAATCAACAAAAAACTTGATAGTATCAATTGGAAGACCATTTTTGAGCGCACGGATTCTGTCAATTCCATGGTCGAGGCTTTCTATTCTGAGATTCGTTCTGTAATTCATGATTGCGTGCCCCTTGTTAGAATAAGAAATAACCACTATCCTCACTGGTTTTCTCGGCAGTTGATTAGAACCTTAAAAGAAAAGAACAAGGTGAGACTCAAAGTCAAAAAATATGGAAATCCCATGGATGAACTGTCTCTAAAGCTGCTTAAGAAAAGGTGTGACAAAATGGCGTTAAATTGTTATAACAAATACACTGCATCCGTTGAATCTAAAATAGCATCAAACCCTAAGTATTTCTGGAGCTACTTAAAACTTAAAAGAGGTGGTGTCAGTAATTACCCGGATAGAATGTCGGACGGTGTGGCCACTTCTGGTGACAGCCAGACTATATGTAATTTATTCGCAGCTCATTTCTCAAGCGTGTACAACACTCGTCAGATCGTAGATACCCAGAGTAATAGTTTCTGTTCTATGAGCACAAATAATGACAATAACAGTCTTAGTCTGATTGTCATTTCAGAGGGTCAAGTAAGGACGGTATTAAAACGACTTAACGTGAACAAGGGTGCGGGGGCTGATGATATTCCTCCAGTATTTTTAGTAAGAACGGCGGATGTATTATCGGTTCCTATTGCACAAATTTTTAACAAGTCTCTACAGAGTGGCACATTCCCATCTATATGGAAAGACACTAAAATTGTTCCAGTTTTTAAAAGTGGTGATCGCTCCCTTATTATAAACTACAGGCCCATTGCGATACTATCAGCCCTGGCTAAAGCTTTCGAGTCTTTAATTTGCCCGCTTATCTCGTGGCACTTTTCACAGATGTTATTAAATAGTCAACATGGTTTTGTAAAGAACAGGTCAACAGCAACTAACCTTGTTAGCTACATAGAAGATCTAGTAGAATCTGTTGATAAGCGCGTACAAACTGATGCGGTTTATACTGATTTCAGCAAGGCATTCGACACGGTTGACCACGATATATTAATTAGGAAACTCCAGGTGTATGGCGTGTCGCAACCCTTGCTGGGCTGGTTTCGGTCGTACCTTTGTGAACGTAACCTCAAAGTAGTGATCAATGGATATGATTCTATTGCCTACAAGGCCACATCCGGAATTCCTCAAGGATCTCACCTCGGCCCATACCTTTTTATTATCTTCATAAATGATATAGATAAGTGTTTTCTAAATTCCAAAATATACCTTTTCGCAGACGACCTTAAAGCTACAGCAGAGATTACGAATGAATCAGATTCTATGGCATTTCAGGGCGACCTTAATCGATTGTCAGCTTGGTGTAAAGAGAACAACATGTCTCTAAACACACAAAAATGTAAACATATAAAATTCACACGAAATGTTAATATAGTTCCTACTAAATACACGCTTGATGGTGAGGTCCTTGAGGAAGTTACGAGCATGCGAGATCTGGGCGTTCACATTGACCATAAACTTAAATTTGCTGACCATATTGACAAAGTAATCCTAAAAGCCTCTAAATTGTTGGGATTTGTAATCAGAGAATGTAGGAATTTCAAAAAACCTGCAACTAAACTAATCATGTACAATGCTATTGTAAGAAGTAATTTGGAGTACTGTAGTGTTGTCTGGTCCCCATGCTATAACATCCACATAAACCGGATTGAAAGGATACAAAAAAGATTTGTCTCACATCTGACTTTTCATAACGGCAACTCGAGGAAGTTGAGATCGTATAACGCACGTCTAAAGCATTTCAAAATCAGCTCGCTATCTGATAGAAGGCATATGTTGGACCTGGTTTTCCTGAAAAGGATAGTGACAGGTGTACTTAACTGCCCTGATCTGCTCCAAAAAATCAATTTCCATATTCCATCTAGACATCCCAGACCGTGCAATATCAAGTTATTCAATGTACCTATCTGTCGCACTAACCTTAGGCGGCATTGTCCTTTAACGCGCATGTTTAATACTTACCAACAATACCAACATGATTTGGACATTAACTGTACTTCATTCTCAAACATAAAAAGGATGCTCTTAATTAAATGATATTTAATAATAAAATTAAAAGTTTATACACAGAAACTGTCTTCCCAACATTGCGAGTCACTGCAGTAGGTACTCGCGGCCTAACTAAGTTGAATTTAGTTAAGTTTATATAGTTATGTATATTTCTTTATCTGTGCATGTGGTGATCTTCTTTAAGTGATAAGGCGCTTAACTGTTAAGTGGAAATGTAATTACCTAACATGTATCAGTGTACTTATTGTTGAAGGTCCAAATAAATAAATAAAAAAAAAAAAAAATAAATAAAAAAAAAACCTGGGTCGGTCTTGGTATATTTCCTAACTATTTACTGAACTGAATCAAATTAGAAATACTTAGTTACGATTATATTAGTGTTCTTAATCTATCAAAGTGGCCCCATTTTGTCCTAAAGTCACCCCAGTTTATGGTAACGGATTTTCCCCCGTCGAAAAAAAAAAAAGAGGCTCCGCCTGCGCTGGGCGCTTTGGGAGCTGTGGCGGCTCGCGTCACCGCTACGGCGGGACGGGCTTCTGGCCGTCATTTGGGGGACGGCGGATGCTGCTGGTGGTGTTGTCGTGCGAGCCCCGGCCTGGGGGCCCGCTACGGCGTCTGCTGCTGGTGTGTCTTGTCCGCGTACCGCGTGCGGTATGCGAGGTTAAGCAACATGGGTCACGGTCAGATCTTGGATTGGTAACCGCTTTGAGTGATTACTAACTGAGCGCTCCCGTGCTTTGGAAGTCGCGTTAAGCCATTGATCCTGGCTACTGTCTAGGAGAGCAGTCGTTAAACCAAGTTAGATGCCTTCGGGCGGCTTGAAAAATAAATAATAAATATACCTCCTAATTGAGAGTTACGTGCCTTACCACACTGCTATATAAAATTAAAATAAAATTAATACTCGTACCATATCTACCACTCACAGAATACACACCCACCCTCCCAATTACTTTGCTTTTTATATACTCCAGAAAAGTTACATTATTATCCAGAAATAGGACTCGTGATATTTATTGAGTCCTTAATATAGCTCTTGGTGTGGTTCCTATTACTATCATGTTAAAGTCCAATTTTGTCAAAGCCACTCGCCATCGCGAATTGTAAGAGCTGTACCTACCGAGATTCCAGATTAGATTAGGTCGATGTAGAAATCGTATAAAATTGTCGAGCCACAAAGAGAAGGAATATATTAGTGTGTAGGCGGGATAAAACTAGGCGTAAGTAATTGAATTGTATGTTTTAATATATGTATGTACTAGCGGCCGCCCGCGACTTCGTCCGCGTAGATTTTAGTAACAAAGATATAAATGAGGTTTATTTGTTTCTGTCATATCCTCTCCAATAGCATACAAAGATAACTTAAGTGTGACTATCATTGTGGTTATGAAAAAAAACTTATATGAGTTCGCGATCAAGCATTTTTGTTGTTAACATTTTGCATTACGAATAACTTAATATATAATCATTTTATTAAGTCCTACTACCTAATGTTATAGATGTGAAAGTAAGGATGTTTGCGACTCAATCACACGTTAATGGCTGAACATATTAATGATAAAACTTGAATAAACACATTATAATACATGTTACACATTCTTTCGAGTAATTAATGACGATTCTTTCTAAGAGATACAGAATTACTCTGATACCTAATTATTATTATTATTATTTTATTTTTTGATACATTGCCTACATATTATTTAGTATTGACGATCATGATAGAAATTTTTGTAATTTTGACATACAGTCAAATTTATATTTTAATTTTTATCCTGAAATAAATGAATATTTTTTTTATTAAAAATGGGATCGCTCTTGGCCAGCATCTAGCCAGAGGGCAAAGATGAGGCCGACGATGAAGCGAGCTCACCCAGAAGGTACCTATTCACTCGTGCCTTAAAAAGGTCTAGATTATATGAACTCGGAAACAAACGCCGGCAGAAAATTCCAAACCTTAGAAGTGCGCATTATAAAAGATGATGCAAAGCGCTTGGTTCGAATAAGAGGAATTTCGACCAAGTAAGGATAGTATCCAGCCGTACGTCTGGACGTCCGATGGAAGAAGGGGGAATCTGAATCTATTCATTAGGGACGCACCCTGTGTACCCGTTTAACTTTCCTTGTAACGAGCAGGAAATTGCGCCGCCCGCCTACAGATGGCACTAACATAATTACGACAACTTTGTTTCAGGCCTTTGATAAAAATAAGTTACGCATCAAAGTGAAAAATGTAACTTATATTTAACTTTGTAAACTTAGAACATTTTAGACAGAAGACGCCTTCAGGGGCTACCGCGAATCGAAAACGAACGAAGTTAGGGAGATATTCGAACTTCGTTTTCGGTTCGCGGTAGCCCCTCAGCGCATCTTTCCGAACAAAATATTTCGACAAATTCTTTGAGGGACGAGATAACACACTTATAAAGAAACTACGCACACTTGCAAAACATTCTCCCATTACTACGTACCTACAACAAACAATCGCGCACACACCCCGTAAACACTAAATTTGAGCAATACAATTCGACCTAACCCGTGTTTACACTAGGTCAATTATCGTATGGCTGAATTGATCACTTTCACTAAGGATCACATTTCATAGAAATTCTAGTAGACAGTAGCCCTTACGTCCTGAAATACGGTGACGTTTTGATGTCGAAATAGCGGCCATTTTTAAATCGACTTCGTAATTGGTATTCGAAACCTTAATTGTGCAGAAATGTATACTTAGAAATTAAACGAATTTACCTACAAGTGAAGCTCTATTTTAATTATATGAGCTGTATAGTCTCGAAATAATACTATTGGATTCGATGAGTTTTTAACAAAGCCTCGTCAAATATATCGACTGACAACCTCTGTCAGTTCGCGCGGGAAACGGTAGATTGCTAAGATTGGTTAGGCGCATATAATGTTGCTCTGTGTCCATAAATTGTTAATTGAATGCAGATTCTTTGTATATTTGTAGAAACAGCGATTACATTTTGTTATTTATCGATTTTATGTCTTGCGTTCAGCCTTCACCACGAATTTTAGAGCATAAAATCTATGCTCGCAAACTAAGAAAATCACCAATTTCCGAACGAAACCACCCGCGTCCGCGCTCCCTGTCTACGAACTGTCATTGTCATTTTCGTTTAAATACAAAGAACCACATCTTGATTAAATAATAAATATACTTGTATAAAATAAATAAAATCTAGTTCCATAGGTATAGTTCATCTGAACGACTGCAGGAGGAATTTATGACATAGAAAAGGAAATTGCGTTGCTGTTTTCAATATCGACGCTATGGCCGAGCCTTGAACTTTTAACTACCTAGAAAATATTCTACTTCTATAAGTAAAAAGTAGGCTTCAACATTTTCTAGGTAGTCATGAGAATCCAACCTACTGGGCCGAAAGAGTCGATTGCTGCTAAGCGTAAAACGCCAAATATGAACTAAAAAAATTTAAAAATATTTCCAACTCTGTTTAGATAGACATAAGGTTTAAATTATTTTGTTTGCGATAATCGTAGTTGTTATGTTGTATTTTCAAAAATGATTGATTTGGTATATATTAAAAAAATAAAGTTTATATTAAGGGGGATGCGTGAGTGACAACAATAGGGTTCCGTTTGAACCCTTTGAGTACAGAATCCTAAAAATTGTTCACTTGGTTGCTATTTAATACTAACTTTCCTAAACTGTTCCACCCTGTATTTCAAACAAACCTAGTTTTTAATTTAAGCTTGAGTACAGTCAAGCTCAGTAACGAGGCGATAAATCTGCACGTCAGCCTGGCACGGTACAGTTGGACTCGGGCCAATGCCGTGATAATACTCAGGAAACTGTATTTTAATTCGTCGCGTGCGTAAATTACTAAAAATAATCTTTGGTGTAATGTAATATTATTATTGTTAGTTGTGGGCCTTCTTTGCCGCCTCGACCAGTATTGATCTATTGCGGCAGCCCTTAAAGTTCTTTGCTTATACCCGTTGCCTCCAGGAATTTCCAGATTCTTTGGGTCGCAATCTGTTGTATCTCCTCTGTGGGCATGATGTGCCTCCCTAGATAGATACTTCTTTTGCGCATAAGTGGTCCACAGGAGTAATGTGGTGTAATGTACAGTCGAACTTTAAGCAGCTGGACACTGGTAATTTGTTGTTTTCACCCGTTAAAAATGTTATCATGTATGACAGTTTAAGGCCGTCCAACGATAAATATCATGTTCTTTTTAACGCTGTACTGCTCAGACGAGGAAACAATAAGTATTGATTTTCAGATATATAATTCTTGACACATCGCTGCACATTTTCACATTCCCTATTAATTTCATCATTCCCTTTCAATCAAAGTCAAAAAAAAACAAAATCAAACATTTATTCTGCAAATAGGCCACAAGGGCACTTTTACATGTCAAAATATTAATTTACAGTTCAAGAAAAAATAATAAAATCTAGTTTTCAATTATACGAGTAACAAAATTAATGTCATACAGTGAAGAAACTTGCAATGTTATCTATTACAAATATTACAACATCAGTAAAGTTAGAGATGTATGTCAAAATGGGTACGCATATAGAATTTACAATTATACGATTAACATAATTCACGGCAAAAACAGCACGGCTAAGTATGAGATGTCAGAATTATGCTAATGGATCTGTCAGTCTTCTGATACATCTCAATTTAGTCAGCTTATCACAAGTCATTCGTTAATCCTCTTTCTACGGTAGGACATGGAATTATAATTATATTATACGTACGCAGTTACAAATTGAACAACTAAGAATATGATATTTGTTAACAATGCCATCTATGATCTCTCTGTTGACATATGGCGCGTGTACATTACTTAATTTTCTCTCAAGTCTTTCAAGCTTTCGCTACTCCCCAAGAGATGGCGCTGTAATAAAAACTTTTTATTCTACTATAATCATTCCGTTGTTTGTAGAATACATGTATTTTTTCTGCGCATGCTCAATCGAGTGTTTACAGTTGGGTGGGATATGGAACCGGCTTTGTTCTCTGGAATACACTACTAACCTTGTATGACCTAGTCGTTTTTAATTATTGACCTAGTGCGCGAAGCTATCGAAGGTCACCTTTTTCAGCTTGGGAAAAATGCTTTCGTATGTCCGACGGGAAGATTTCCGGATGGTCATCCAGCTGTTCTCTTCTGTAAGCTGAATTGCTAAAATTTTGTAAGCAGGTTCGATAATGACATGGTTTTTTTAAGTCGGTTTGTCCAATTTTTTTCAAATAGTGCCAAGGGGATTGGAAACGTATGTAAAAAAGATGCTCACGAGGTCCACAGCTCAGTCCCAAACCCATTAGTCGATTTTAGATGGCTTTAGGTTGTACAACTGTATCCATACACGTACCGTAGTCACATATAGTCCCTATTCGTCCAAGTACCGCCGCATATCGAGTAGAGTCAGCCCGACCCAAGTCGGGCCTGAGTTTCTTGCTGGACTCTTCTCAGCTAGGCTAGGTTTAGTGAAACAACAACAAAACTCCCAGTAGCTCGGTTCCGCTTACACCTCAGATTTGGTTGAAGCCGCTTAATCAATCTCACTGGAGCGCAAACTCTTAGAGTATTCCAAAGTTTTAAACCACCCGCGCGGTCGTGTCGGAGGTTTCCAACCGCGCACTCCTATCGCTTTATTGGGCCCGGCCTATAAAGCCACAGTAAGGTTCAAAAAACCTACATTAGTGTTATTACCTATGGCTGCGATTAAGATTACAGAATTAAAGCCAGAGCCAGCTGATATAAAGGACTCAAAAAGTGACACATTACATAAAAACAAACTCACATTGTTCCTCACTGAGAAAGCCTGTTACTCAATTGATGAGTTTACAAATATGCCAAAGTGTCATTGTCAATGTCCAGTAGCGTCAATAGCACCTAGATAACATCCTGTCATTTATATTAATATTTATAATTGTAATATGCTGCATGTTTAAAAATCTCATAGCTGACCTGTTGAAAATGCTTATTTTTTACCAATCAATTCTGTATTCTGTATTCTGTAGAGCAGCCAGCCAGAGTTATTGACCCCCGTTTTTCTCTTTGGGCTGCTCCAAATATGAGCGAGATGACATTCCTCCCTCTCTCTCTCTCACCCTTTCTGCTGTAGCTCAATAGACACGTGCAAAAGAAATAAAACAACAATATACATGAACAGATTTATTCGTTGACCTTCCATCAGGGAAACTTTATTGGTCCACCTTTATTGCTTCTAACTAGAGAGGCGATTGCGCGGTGCGCCGGGGGGGGGACTTGTGACGTGACAACGTCGTGACGTGACGCTATCGCGATGAGTTCAAGAAGCGTCATGGTGACGTGTTATGAGGATGTGATCTTTGGTGGGACAATTTGTGATGATGTCATGATTAACTTAGAGACAGGTATGTTGTGACAATGTAGTGTCATGGCGATGTGTCGTGACAAGTCGATGTAGTCACATCTCACTCTGGCATCACGACATCGGGATTGGGCAATGGATTAGAACTAGGATTTTTATTTCCCGGGATATTTTTTCTGTTATTATACGAAATGAAAGTGTGTAGATGGATCAATTAAGGTTTTATGTTGTTATTCTGTCCCATTATCAGGGGGATAATATAACAGTTTCTTAAAAACTGTTAGGTACAGCATGGATTTGTGACATGCCTAGAAGGCCCATATAACTTTTACATTTTTCTTATTTTTGTTGAGCTGAACTTGAATTTGGTAGCCCAAGCACACAGCTCCCTATTTCACCAACAGGCCAATGAAATAAGAGCGAGTTAATGTTTCGTCGTGAACTGATGACCTGGCCCCTATACCACAAGACTTTATAAGTCCACAACTCGACAAAATTGTACAATTTTCCGTAGAACAACTTGTCAAAGTTTTCAAATTGTACGCTTGTAAAGTTTTGTGGTATAGGCCCCTGGGCTTATGGGCCGAGCCGTCATCGGATCGTGTGTGACGCATTAACTGAAATATGTAGTGTAACGGGAGTCACAATTGAGTGTATTATGTTGTGACGGGATCGAGTCTTGCCTGAATTGTGTAGTGACAAAAGTAGTTGAGACGCACTAACTAAAGTACTTATTTCATGTAATGTGAGTCACAATTTAGCGTATGTTGTGACGGAATCGAGTCTTGCCTGAATTGTGTAGTGACAAAAGTAGTAGTGACGCACTAACTGAAGTACCTAATGTAGTGTAATGTGAGTCACAATTGAGCGTATGTTGTGACGGAATCGAGTCTTGCCTGAATTGTGTAGTGACAAAAGTAGTGACGAGTTGTGACGCACTTACTGAAGTATATCGTGTACGTAATGTGAGTCACAATTGAGCGTGTATTCTGTGACGGAATCGTGTCGTGACTAAACTGCGTCATGACTAGATTGGAGAGCGCATGTAGCGGTGGACCAGTGAAGTTACCACGGCGCACCTACTTACCTTAATCTAACTATATACAAAATTAGTACCCGTTTAAATTAATTATATACTGAGACTATTTACAGGAGTGGGTTATTGCACGAGCCCTAGTAGCCGTTAGGCCTGGGCACGACTATATATCAAGACTTAAATATAACTAGCTGTTATTACACTATGTGACCCAATTTTAGTCGTCACCTGAAACACAGACACGTGTCATGACTAGATTTCCCTGAAAATACATATTTTTGTATCAATAACTGTGTTGTTTATTGATTTAGAATATTGGATAACTATGACCAAGTTCAAGTTACCTTTATAGAGTTTTTGTTACGATTCAAACTGAAAAATGTCTCCTATAAATAACTTAACACTTTCACTGCCAAGCTTTTCGTCTCCATACGGGGAAACGCGTGGTACCGGCTGCGGGTCTGCGAGCAGAACACCCGCCAGGCGGGTTCCTAACAGCGAATGTGTTAACTCGGATGGCTCCCGCGGCCAGCGGCAGACAGCAAAGGTTAGCTGACGGGGGTAGACAATTAGACATGAGTAGCTCACGAATGAATGATTCAAATGAAATACTTCACCTCGTGTCACTCTTTCATTCACTAGTTCAGTTCGGATTCATACTTCAATACTTCAATCAGACCGGTTCATGAATCATATCGTTTACGTACTCATTCCCTGCGAGTGACATATACCGTGATTGAATGAATGACTGATATCATTGCCCAATCTATGTCATAGATGGATCTGTTGATGAGCTAAACTGAGAGGCTACTCCGAACTTCGAAAACTGAACTTCGTATAGTGCCGTCACTCTCGCTCATATAGTGATTAAAACGAGAGTGAAAGGAACGGCACGATACGAAGTTCGGAGTACAGGCTCTGAACTAGTGAACTAAATGAGTGATATACTACACAGAGAAGAAATGAAGTATATCAATCTTTTCTTTTTAGTGACACATTTTGCGCATGATCAGATCGAGAGGCAAGTCCCTGCCTCCCGTTCCCCGTCCGCTACCCTTTGACGACCTTTCCCCCGGGATGGGTTGCACAATATATAAGCGGTTTTTCTTAAGGTAAGGCCCATTCACAGATCTGACGAAAATACTGAAGTTTGAGCTGCCAGTGTGAAGATGTATGGTGTCTTCGGGTAATTCTGAATGTGGGGTAATTCCGAAAATAACATATTCCTGTCTAACTAAGGGATTTTGTCGCACTACCAAACATCAACAAAAATATTAAACATTTTTTTTTGATAGTGATGATGATGAGATGCAATAAAATCGCTTAGTTAGACTGGAATTTGTTTCGGAATTAGCCGACATTCGAAGTTACCCGAAGACGCCTTAATGTAGAATTATACTACACAAAAATTACTCTGGACTGGAAAAGAAACAAAATATTGAAAAATGCCTTGGTAACTCTGTCAAAAAATCCTAAATGTCATCGTAAAAATAAACTTTATTGCTACAGTGTTCGTAATTATCAACGACTGAGTTAATGAATGAATGTTAGCTATTTCTTTCGTATGTCAATTGAAAGTGAACGATAATTTTAACTGACGGATATTTTTATCTGGCATTTGAAACACGACTCTATTGTGATAAGTTACTATACCAGTATATATGTCGTAACCGATGAATACATCCACTTACTATTTTTAAACACCAGTTTGTGTGTCCATTACAACTTCTGGTCTGAATTTGGCTATAGTTAAACAATATTCTATGTAACAAGGACGAAGGCGAGACTTGGTACTCAGCTGTGTCAGACCCGATGTCGGCTGTTCCCTTCCGTTACTTATCAATGACGTTATCATCTATCCAGGGGAAAACCTCCGGCACGACCAACTACACGCGTAGTCGCAGGGTTTTCCCCTGGATTTTCCCCAGGCTACTCTCCGACCGCGCTCTATCGCTTTATTGGGCCCAGCCTATAAAGCCACAGTCAGATTTAAAAAAAAAGTTATTATCTGTACTAGTAGCGTTCGATTAAAGTGATTGCAAAACTCGTCGCTATTAGTGGAAAGCGAGATCGCTCAGTTAGAAGAGACATAGAATGTCAAGATCGCGAGTTCAAATATTTATTACGCTTTGATTGAAAACAATGTTGCTAACATTATTTACAGACTCATAATAGTATCTTTACGTGTAAACTTGATTTATCTTGACATCCAATTGGCACCATTGTTACATTCCAATGTTCCATTGTATGTCACACGATCTGCGCTTGTCTGAGACATTGTCGTGCTACTTATGCAACATGTACGACAGCTTTAACAACTGTAGAACTGTAAGATCGGAGCGTCATGCGTGGTATAATAAGGGTAAAATGGTTAAAAGGTGTCCTCGGGTAATTACGAATGTGGGGTAATTCCGAAAATAAATTCCAGTCGAACTAAGCGATTTTGTTGCACTACCCAACATCAACAAAAAATTGCACATTTCTTTCCTATGATGAGATGCAATAAAAGCGGTTAGTTAGACAGGAATTTATTTTCGGAATTATTCGACATTCGGAATTACCCGAAGACACCATTCGGGCAAAGTATATGTCATTGTCTAATGGCGTTAGTGCCTCTTTTACATTTTTATAACGACTATATTAAACGTCTTATGGTTTGTCATGATTACAAAATGTGTGATAATGACTAAAAGTAGTATCATGACAATAAGTAATAAGTAATGACGTCACGTCATAAGTAACGGCGTGTTGACAGCCGGCATCTCCCCATATAAAGGTTATCCGATCGCACCCATCTTAAAAACCATACAACAGTCTTGAAAATAGTGCATTATTACATTATGTTAGGCCTATCACTATGTGCTATACTACTGAGGCCTAAATAGGGCTGGCCGGATATCCGGAAGTCAAAATAATACATATAAAAGTACAAGATACAACATTTAAAAAGGTCACTAAACGTGCACTATTCGTTCGTGCGGAAAAATAATTTTTTCGGAGTCTCGTTTGCCAGTGCCATTCGTACTGAGGGGCTATTCCGAACTTCATCATGCCGTCCCTTTCATTCATATAGTGTATACATGGGAGTGAAAGGGACGACACGAAGTTCGAAATACAGGCTCTGCAATGAAAAACATACCATTGAGCCCGTCTAGTATGCTTTTAATATACGAGTACATGTCCGAACCGGGGAATGACACAGCGTTGTACTATCTAACTGAGGGACACAGCGAGGTGGGTGGGGCTCAGGGAGCTACCAGTAGCGAGACCGGTGGGCCCGACCCAGCCCAGCATTACCGATACAGCCACAAATTAAGCCGGGCGGCACAACGCGTGGTCACCCGGATGCTCCGCTACAGGGTGATTCTCATTCCAAAATTTAACATTTTCTGAATTTGTCCTTACCGGGCCAGGATTGTTAACGACTCGTGAGTGATTATTTCTGACTTTAACTATTTCAACAGTTAGGGATCCAGGTATAGAGTAAACTGGAGTCAACAATAAGTTTAAATTGCACTCAACTTTCACTTAATGTTCGGACCGGTAAGGACATCAATTAACTTTAACGATGAGAATCACCCTACACAGACGCGAAGAGCGGTGTTAGTGACACTGACCATTACGTAACTAAACTACATCCGACATTATCGTCGAAAGTATCCGCTTCAAGTCACGTTGTCTGTTATCTGTGGCCGTAGCTTGTAGGGGCATAGTACTTACAGCATTCCCATATTCAAGGGAGTTTTGACTAGAATAACTCTTTGTTAAATAATGAGAGGCCTCTAACATTCTTTTCAATATATAAAAATAAAAATGTGTTAATAATGTACCTGTTAAGTATATTAGTGATTTAATTTTAAGTAAAAGAAAGGCAGATTTTGTCACTAAGACGAAGACAGTGAATAAAAAGAAAGTTTGAAGTCGTCATAACATTGTTTTAGACTTTAAATATATCCTTGTTATAGTCTCGTCTATAAAACTTAGGCTCAACCAACACACATCAGGTTCACCGATCAGAGTAGGGTCTACCGCAAACTGTAAACAAAGTTCGAAATTGTATCTCCATCTGACAGGGACACACGAACGAACTTGCTCTTTTTCGCAGTATGCCCTCAGGTTTTATGGCCCTGTTTTGGGATCGCAGCACTTGTAGCGATTATTGTCTCATTCGAGCGCTTGAATACTCGGTAAGAACGGTAAACGCCACAAGCGAGACGATCCGAGATGACCTAAACTGACGTATGCCTTGAGCCTTCCGCTAGCTAGCATGATCGTGTTAATGTCCGACATATAACATTCGTCCCTCTCGTGCTTATTTCCTAATAAGTGACGCATGATATATGTCACCTTTTTAATATCCCCCAAAAAAAAATACATTTGAATATTGCTCTCGCCAAACTGTTACGTTTGATGGCGAGAGACGCGCTCACTTTCAAACAAAGATACTTAAACTTATTCTATTTTATCTACTTTAACTAATATATTATTATTCGATTTAGTCTGAACAGCTGCATAGATCTGTAAATAGGTATTTTCTTCTGGACGACTGCGACCGCTGGCAGTGTGTGAATATGTTCTAGGAAGTTAAATGTAGATACATCAATGTATAATTATTTTTAATATCCCAGCGCGCACAAGTTATTTACTGAAATCGCGAAGCGTTTGGTTGACGTAACTAATAATAAATTTTAAAAAATTGGTTTTTTTTTCTGAATTTACTTTCCTGTCTCAGTAAATTAATTTTATTAAAAATTAACTCGATCATGCTAGTCTGAAAACAACTAGTGACGTAAAAAAATGGATGGAATTAATTTATAATGGAGGCCTATCTCTATTGGTCAGTTTCGGAGGAATCTCCTTAAAATAAAAAAAGGTCTTATATACAAAAATCAGGTCCCAAGTTAAGCTCAATGGCTGCCATCACTGAGGCTGAACTAAAAGAGGCCCCTACAAGCCAACGGCATCACAGAATACATAAATGTGGCGGGTTTTGCCCATCCAAGGCCCATGACGACATGCGTCACGCAGCCACAGACGACTTGTGCTACATTGGGGAAAATTATGACGCAGACGGGTCATTGTCAGACTTAGGTTCGCGACTTTTCGGTGGACATATCAAAAGTTAAGGGCCAAAAAGTTTAATTTTGGATTGGTGTAGTAACCAGCATAAACGGTGTTTCCGTAACTATAAATGTCCTGTTGATTTCTTAGCAAATATTTGTAAAAGTTCCGCTGAAATATATTATGTTCCTACTTACTACTCTAACTAACTTAGCTTAAGCAGATAATTATCGCATCGCGCATTTGAATATATGTACTATGTGTTCTTAGTGAGATATATTCAAGGAGACATCTGTATCTATTGTCTATTTTCTATTTGCTTACACACATTGTATGATTGTTTCTGTGTTATCTCCGTAAATAAATAAATAAATAAAAAATCCATGTAATAAAAATATAACTTATACGCACATAAGCCGTTAACTATTGACCACCGGGTGGACAAATTTTGTTTTTACAACTGACAATGACCCAGACGTAATGTTGTAGGCAGGGACCGATACCGGTATTTTTAAAAAACCCTGAATTAGCCCAATATTTTGGCTTATTTTTTGCTCTTTACGTAGGGCTCAATCATGTGTTTACGTAACAACGTCGTATTATTAGATTGTCCCATTAAAAACGAAATAATTAACCGGTGACCGTAATAATACCGGTATTTTTCTATGGAGAAAATACCGGTATCCGATCCCTGGTTGTAGCCTTGAATCGGTTGAAATCAAAAGCATCTGTCCTGTTCATTAAACCCGCCAAATTTTTCTTGGTCTTTTGATCAGTTCAACACCAGATTATCTTATCACTGTTCGTTGAATCAGTCTTGATGCCATATTGCATCATACTGGCCGTTAGAGATAACGGCTTTTAATTGTCAAACTCGAGTTTGGAGCTTACCCAGTCTAAAATTATACGTCTTAAAGGAATCTATCTTCATTCTGCAGATAGCCATATGACCTATTTAAGTTTTTAAAGGAACGTAAATCAAACACTAAAATCCGTTAATATATTACGTATTGATAATCCGGATTGATTTTTAATAAGTTACGTATTTGTTGCTTATGCATACTGGGTTAATTATGAAGAAGGTTAATTTCTTTTTAGACGTATAATAATGAACCGGGTTTCTAAGTGGACACACAGTAACAAAAAACTATTGCACATTTTCATGAAAAAAAATCATCCTAACATGTAATAGCCATTTTGTCCAATCCACTTTTACATTAACATCGCTCCTTAATGTTCTTGATCATATTATCTAGGGCTTATTTCACGAAAATCCTCCACACCCATACCTTGCAATACTCTAATAATCAAAGCAGTACAGATAACATGAGATTTTGTCCCCTTCAGGAAAAATAATCTATTGTACCTGTACCGCAACATCGCCTATTTTACACATACTCTAATAAACGCTTGTAAACTTTAAAAAACCTTACAAGCCTTCATTCCTTAAACTACAGCATATTATGGTGAAATAAGCCCCTTGAATTATACAACTCACATAACCTCCGCCCCACTTGACAAGAAGTCCCGGGAACCAGGACTATCCTGAGAACCCCGGGAACCAGGGTCTGATTCTCATTCCAAAATTTATCATTTTCTTAATTTGTCCTTACCGGCCCCGGATCGTTAACGACTCGTGAGTGATTATTTCTGACTTTAACTATTTTAACAGTTAGGGATCCAGGTATGAAGTAAACTGGAGTCAACAATTTTAAAATGCACTCTGATTTCCTTAACTTTCACGTAACGTTCGGAACGGTAAGGACATCAATTAACTTTAACGATGAGAATCACCCCAGGGCAGTTCCGGGACTGTAAAGTCGTTTCTTGTCAGTATTTACTATACCGGGGATATTGTATCCCCGACATACCTACAAGGACCCACTTAAAGTTATCAAATGTAAAACTTCAATAAGACACGGTTGAATGGTAAATTAAATGGTGCATTAACAGTGTCTTTGTTTACTCGTTTCAATCCTAATGAAAATTTCACTGGTTTCAAGGTCTGAAGCATCAAAAACTATCCTCAACTACTTCCATAGCGTATGATGCTTCATGAGTCTGGGATATTGTATTATAACCATATCATGACGTGGTTGACATATCGATTGGACAATCAATGTGATCATATGTGACAGCCAAGTTATGACAAGGATCATGTCCTAAAACGTTCCAAAACCACGACCCAAAATTGTGCAAGTTTAGAATTCTTGCACAACCAGGTGTTTTGAGGCACCTGCATCGACCATGTATCAGATAGATTTCACCATCATTATTTCACATTAAAATCTGTCCCTTTTACCTAAGACTGGTAGCCATAGGTCGACTAGAATGGCTAAGGGAATTACTTGACTGTGTCTTCAGATCCAGGTGCCTCATGTTTCAAAAGAGTTCACAACTGGGTCATACACGGATAGAAAATAATTATGTCCCTGGGAAGCCATGAAATTGGCAGTGTCTAGCGGGTGAACTTGGTAGAGATTCTGACATTAGGTCGTCCAAACTGAGTTGTGTCCAACAGTCGGTACTTATTGTCTTTGAAAGTTAAATTCCTTTTCCAAGATCTCCTTCAATACCTTTAGTGTATATGTATTCTCTTTAAAAATCAAAATAACAAGAAGAAAAAGTGGATCGACCGAATAGACCCAGCAGTAACAGCCTGTACTGGAATGGATTATAATAATCAAATGTTGTATAATTTTGAACCGGTAAATATTAAATCTGTGTATGACCCAACATGCGCATAGCGTCGGCTGACAGCCAAAACTCACCCTTTCAATCTGTCATTACTCTTACAAACGTCGTATCTTAGTTATGAAACTATGATGAGACACGATCTTTATTTTAAGTAGCTATTTATTTGTTAGTGAGTTTTGGTTGTCAATCGACGATATTTTGTACCAGCCAGGGTTTAGGCCAAATGATCGAACGAGCGTCAAGTTTTCTTACAAAATTTTAGCTAAGAAAACCTGACAGGTTATTCGTTTGATTTCAAAGCACCATTTTGAGCACAATAAAATGGAATTGCGTTTTATGATGCGTTATCTCTGTCAATCACGTGATGTGATATGTTATACGCAACACGACATCCACAAAAATTGTGCTCCATACAACACTAAACTTCAACCTGTGCTCTCCACGAAACTACGCACTGGTCATCCATAGGTTTCCAAGGTGAAATAACATTTTTCCACCGTGCACCGTTTGACACAATCAACCAGAAATATATTTTAGTCATTGAGTATGATGACAAAACGCTACAAGCGTTCGAAATCTCACTATAAAAGAACATGTCTTGTGATCGCTCACTGCCGTGCAGCGGGTGAACTCACAAGGTAACCTTGGAGTGTCAGCATAAACGCAGTAAGCGTTTTAGGTCGCTCACTGCGGCGACGCAGCGGGTGAGCTAGTGAGGTGCGCTAACGTCTTGTAGAGTGGTGAGTTGACGAAGCGCGGGTAGGAGTCCCGATGCATCAGCGTGTAGATCTGCAGCTGGGCCTCATCGAACGTGTGCGGGGTGGGTTCCACCATGTTGCGGTTCACCACCTCACGGACTCGGGAGTCCAGGGAAACCTGTAATATAAAAGTTCAATCGTCAATATAAGTTTTCCAAGCTTCAGGTTTTTGTGTTAATACTTAGATATCTGTTCCAGAGGACTATCGTCCAGACTAAGGGCAGGTTGCACCAATATACGATTAAATATAGATGTATATAACTGGTGGATCAACTATCCTTTGTTGCTCGTTACCATGGTTACGTCTCCTGATTCATGTTAAAACGTAATATTATAGGGTTTAAATTGACCATTGATTGAGGTTTAGCGATGGGTAGAAATCCATTTAGATATGAGTCATTTCTTGAGCATGCTTGAAATCCATATTACAAACATTTTTTTTAAGAAACTCGATTACTGTTGTGTCCTCGCTGAAGGGACAGAATAGCAATAAGAAAAAGTGATTGACCCATATATTTAAACACGTCAAACTTTACTTACTATTACAAAAGGTTTAGTGCAACCCACTCTAATAATCCAGGGATCGGAAACCCAGTGATAGCACCTCGATCTTCCGGCTCAGCTTCTTGCACGCCAGCCAGTATATGATGTTTTCCTACTCGCCGCGCAGAAACTAACCTCTTTAGGCGACAGTATGGAGATGTAGTCCTCCTATATGAAGCCTACCTCCTCCACGGCCCCGGGTTCTGCTTCCTCAGCTCCTCGCATGCCAGCCAGAACATGATGTTCTACTACTCGCCGCGCAGAAACTGACCTCTTTAGGCGACAGTATGGAGATGTAGTCCTCCTATATGAAGCCCACCTCCTCCACGGCCTCGGGGTTTGTCTTCTTGGTTCCTTGCACGTCATCCAGAACATGTTGTTCTCCTACTCGCCGCGCAGAAACTGACCTCTTTAGGCGACAGAATGGAGATGTAGTCCTCCTATATGAAGCGCGCCTCCTCCACGGCCCCGGGGTCTGTCTCCTCAGCTCCTCGCATGCCAGCCAGAATATGATGTTTTCCTACTCGCCGTGCAGGAACTGACCTCTTTAGGCGACAGTATGGAGATGTAGTCCTTGTATATGAAGCGCGCCTCCTCCACGGCCTCGACGTCTGTCTCCTCGGCTCCTTGCATGCCAGCCAGAATATGATGTTTTCCTACTCGCCGCACAGTGAACTGACCTCTTTAGGCGACATAATGGAGATGTAGTCCTCCTATAGGAAGCGCGCCTCCTCCACGGCGTCGAGTTCTGTCTCCTCAGCTCCTCGCATGCCAGCCAGAACATGATGTACTACTACTCGCCGCACAGAAACTGACCTCTTTAGGCGACAGAATGGAGATGTAGTCCTCCTATATGAAGCGTGCCTCCTCCACGGCCCCGAGGTCTGTCTTCTCGGCTCCTTGCACGCCAGCCAGAATATCATGTTTTCCTACTCGCCGCGAAGAAACTGACCTCTTTAGGCGACAGTATGAAGATGTAGTCCTCGTATATGAAGCCCACCTCCTCCACGGCCTCGGGGTCTGTCTTCTCGGCTCCTTGCATGTCAGCCAGAACATGATGTTCTCCTACTCGCCGCGCAGGAACTGACCTCTTTAGGCAACAGTATGGAGATATAGTCCTACTATATGAAGCGCGCCTCCTCCACGGCGTCGAGGTCTGTCTCCTCGGCTCCTTGCACGCCAGCCAGAACATGTTTTCCTACTCGCCGCGCAGAAACTGACCTCTTTAGGCGACAGTATGGAGATGTAGTCCTCGTATATGAAGCGCGCCTTCTCCTCCACGGCGTCGGGGTCTGTCTCCCGCTTCAGCTCCTCGCACGCCAGCCAGAACATGATGTTCTCCTCCGAGTACTCG
This sequence comes from Epiblema foenella, assembly GCA_963556455.1. Classification (NCBI taxonomy): domain Eukaryota; kingdom Metazoa; phylum Arthropoda; class Insecta; order Lepidoptera; family Tortricidae; genus Epiblema; species Epiblema foenella. The sequence goes on from OY747111.1 coordinate 19,054,813, forward strand.
CCGCGCAGAAAGTCGCGGAACACCTTGCGCCCGGCTGGACACGAAACAGAAAAAAAAAGTTAATCACTTATAAAGCAAGCAGCAGAACAGAAATCAGAAATATTTATTCATGCAAAACACAAAAAGAACAAGAAAATAAATAAAAAACAGAAGAACAAGATATTGCACGAAATGGTTCTGTCTCAGCGTAGTGCTGGCGCGATTGCCAGCGCTAATCTTCCGACAGAACCATTAAGTGATTTCCCAGAAGGTAACACATTTAAATAAAAATAAACTAAAAATGAAATAATGAATGACATAATTAAACAAAGATAAAGTATACACAAGAAGCTATAACTACAATTAAAAGAACAGAGAAAAACAAGCGTAAAAAATAACAGAAAACAAGAACATAAATAAATTAAAACTAATTCCACAGACTCGATAATGCCCGATCCAGCAACCCCTCCATCCGGTGGACGCAGAGTGTCGGGCCGGGCACTACCGTAGCCGTACATTAACAGCAGTGTGATGTAAGTGGGGTATCCGTAGTTAAGAAGTAAGCCAATAAATATGCCTGAACCTGTAATACTTTTTATTTAAGGAAGAAGACGCCCGGTACCATGCGCGGTGGACAACCATATCCAAAGATTTAGAACGGAACCTAGGATAGAAATTTATCCTTGTGACCGGGGGTCAATGAAAAGTCTTCTTCTTCGTAGCTGCATCCCCAAGGATAAAGGGATGAAGCTAAAAAGAATAAAAATGTTTATTTAAGCTAAATAAAATAGACAAAACTTCTGCAGCTACTTCAGCAGTTTTATAACTGTACCCCTGGGTATTAAGAGGCATTTTCAGCACATTTTCATTTTCCTCTAAATAGGTTTCCAGGCATTTGACTACAGATCACCTGTATATTGTGGTCTAGCATGCAACGTGCTTGCCTAGTAAAACACATACCAGTTCACTCTTACCCTAGGTTGTAGTTCACGGGGAACAAGGATTCCGACAAAGAGCTTGGCTGCTCTCACATCATGTAGTGACGTTCTACTTTACGAATATGCCCAAGTGAGGTTGTTACGGTAATAAATCATTGAGATACGGACCTGCGCTGCGCATGAGTCGGTCAAACGACTGCCCCCAGCTCTGGATCTCCTCCAGCGTCGGCCTGGAACCGAGAACACATGCACGTCAATACTGTACGATAAATAATGTACTTCATTGTAGAATAAATAATGTACACGCTGGTTACAAGTAAGCGCAAATCGCACAAGATTCAGTGTGGTACGGCTGAGTCGATTAAAGATCAGTTGCACCAACATAAGATCACAGGCCGGTCAGGCCGTGTTGCCTGTTTTTATGCAAGCATGCGCGGGCGAGCCGCACCCCTGGTGCGCCGGGTGCGAGTCAGTCCCAATACCATTCTGAGAATGATAGCGGACAAGCCTGACTGTGCTATCATGTTACACTGTGCGGGGCTGCATTCTTCCGCCAGTGTAATCAATTGGTAGCACTATGTGTGCACTTAATATCTATGTATCAATGTTACACGAAATAAATGATTTCAATTCAATTCAATTCAATAATCAAATATGTATCAATGTTACACGAAATAAATGATTTCAATTCAATTCAATTCAATAATCAAATATGGCGCCGGCAGCTGTCATCCCATAGAAATTGATCAAACTTTCCATACAATCAGATTTTAACGAACACTGCTTACGATTTTAGACGGTTTGGCGCAACCCACCCTAATTCTGGTTTGTAGTGCCACACCGAGTAGAGCGCTCGCGTCGCGTCTGTACCACACCACCACGGCTGATGAAGTGGCGGAGTACATTTGTCAAAAGACTAGCTACGTACAATACAATACAATACAAATACTCTTTATTGCACACCTCAATCAAAGAATTCAGTACAGTACAAAAACACAATGAGAAGTTTACCTTGAAGAGTTCCTTCACGACAAATATCTCGTCATCATTGATATATTGTTAAAATAGTAATAATATATCCTAAGATTAATAAATTTATATTAAAATTATGAAATCATTTTACTATTCCTGTAACTAAAGTTAGTACTCCAATAGCTCCTGTTAAGGGTCATGGTCTGTAATCTACTAAATGGTATGGATGGTTATGGTGAGTTGTCATTAGTTAATTTTTAGTTAACTTCACTAGCATAAAGATTTCTTAAAATAGAAATAACATAAGATTGAATTACAGCTACGGCTGATTCTAAAATTATTAAACAACAGGCGGTCTTATCGCTAAAGAGCGATTTCTACGGCGATTTTTCTTTCTTTTTTCTTTTTTTTCTTTTCTATTACGTATTGAGGATGTCCCGGCTTCCGCGTCACTATGTGCACTTCAGTTTCTTTGTTGTGTGCCGCGGCCACTGTTCGACGGTTCCGGGGCAACCTAACCCCTACATCGTAGCTTACGATGCAGCAGAGCCACACCCTTACGTCGCAATTAACTCTTTTTTCTTTATATTAATATAAATAAAATAAATAAATAAATAAACATTAGAGGTTAATGAAGCATGAGTCTTCTGGTAGATGTCGTTGTATGCCTCCCTTAAGGCGTTTGTATAAAATATTAGAGGACAATCTTACACAAATCGAACTAGCCCCACAGTAAGCTCAAGAAGGCTTGTGTTATGGGTACTAGACGACGATATATTTAATAGATATAAATACTTAAATACATAGAAAACATCCAAGACTCAGAAACAAATATTCATGCTCATCACACAAATATTTGCCCTGACCGGGATTCGAACCCAGGACCGTCAGCTTCACAGGCAGGTGCACTACCCACTAGGCTAAACCGTAATATGTATGTTAGTCTTTTTTTTTATACAACGTCGGTGGCAAACAAGCGATCCACCTGTTGGTAAGCGGCCACCGCAGCCTATAGACGCCCGCAACTCCAAAGGAGTCACGTGCGCGTTGCCGACTTATAAGATTTGAGGATGCACTGTGTTGGCAGCAGTCTATAAAGAATATCTAAATAGCCTACTGCCTGATGTAAATAAATAAATAAAATAAAAATGCAGGAAACGTTTGTCTTTGCGCGATGCAGAACACGCTAGATTTGACAGAAGTGACGCCATAACACCTAAGTCAAAAAAATATAGTCAAGAACAGGACAGATACATTTAGAATGAAATTTCCTTGAAAATTGGCCGGTTTTAATTGTTTTTTCACTTCTCATGCTCGAAAAGTGTATCTTAGACTTGTCAAGCGGGGCTATAGTAATATATTTAGCCCCTAGGGAAAATATGAATACATATTTATGATTTACAAGACATTCTAATTTGACCAATCAAAATACATCACCATATTAAATCCACCAATCAGAAAACACGTCGACAACCAATCGGAACGTTGGGTTCTTTTTGGTACATAATTTGTTCAACTATTTTAACTATTAAAAAAATTAGATCCTTTTTCGTGACTATTTCCACTACTATGTATGTTTAAACAAAAGTTGCCTCTATATTCTCGTTGTATTTCATTATTGATTGTGGGTGGATAATTTTTGTGTATTTATGTTCTCGCAATCGAAGTGAAAAGTAGAGTGTATAAATAACTCTGGTCTAAAAGCTATCAATCCGTTCGGGAAAATAACCATCTCGTCGTGCTATGGCTTACTTTAGACCCTTGTCGTACAATCTACTATTAAATGTTGGTGAGTGAGATGGCCGCTGAATGTGGGTCTCTTTAATAAGCTCAGAGTTACTCAGCGTGCGACGGAGAGAGCTATGCTTGGAGTTTCTCTGCGGGACATGATCCGAAACTCGGAGATCCGCAGAAGAACGAGGGTTACCGACATAGCTCAGAGAATCTGCAAGTTGAAGTGGCAGTGGGCGGGCCACATTGCTCGTAGAACCGATAACCGTTGGGGAAGAAAGGTTCTCGAGTGGCGGCCTCGCACGGGAAGACGAAGCGTTGGACGGCCTCCCACTAGGTGGACTGATGACATGGTCAAGGGAGTCGCTGGATGCGGGTGGCTCGCGACCGTGTGCTGTGGCACTCCTTGGGGGAGGCCTATACCCAGCAGTGGATGTCTTTCGGCTGAATGATGATGATGAATAATGAGTGAGATGGAGGTGTGTTACTTTAGACCCTTCTCGTACAATCTACTATTAAATGTTGGTGAGTGAGATGGAGGTGTGTTACTTTAGACCCTTCACGTACAATCTACTATTAAATGTTGGTGAGTGAGAAGGAGGTGTGTTACTTTAGACCCTTCTCGTACAATCCACTATTAAATGTTGGTGAGTGAGATGGTGTGTTACTTTAGACCCTTGTACAATCTACTATTAAATGTTGGTGAGTGAGATGGAGGTGTGTTACTTTAGACCCTTCTCGTACAATCTACTATTAAATGTTGGTGAGTAAGATGGAGGTGTGTTTGACTCACGGCGCATCTCCGTCGTTGAGCAGCGGGTCCTGCGGGCCGGGTTCGCGCGGCTTCTTGCCGGGCCCGGCCTCCGACCCGCGCGCCGCCAGGCTGCAACCACAGTTATAATGGTCTTCATTCAATACAAACCCGTCGTCTACAGGTCCAGGGAATCCCCGGGCTCATTACGTAAGTGCTACTGTTTATTTTTTTTAGCTGGAAGATATCGCGATGTGAGATAAGTTCTCCTTTGTATTATTTTCATTTGACATGTACTCGTAAATTTTAATTAATAATAACCCATTATTAATTACTAACTATAGGTACCATTCTCTCCAATATTTCTACGCCGATGTTGGCAGAATATGCTGAACTAACCCATTTACTAACCTATAATATTGCACCATATTCTTAGAAATAAATGATTGATTGATTGATATCTTGTGTGACGTGTATATTGTTTTCATCCTTTTTAAGGTCAATGTAATGTCGTATCAGGAGCTCAAAGCCTTGGCGGAGAACCGAACAGAATGGCGATTACTCCACCGACAAGAGTTAGGCTAGGCTCTTAAATATATGATGATGTTTAAGTTCTTACAGTTATACCTACTCAGCTTGGAACGTCTACATGCCAAAGTGCTGTGAGCAAAACGATTCTCCGTTGCAGCATGAGCAAAAATACTTTCGTGTGTCCGGGGACCGGTTTTCCGGTCGCATTTTTCAACCCATTCTATTGAAATTTTGTGAGCTGCGGGGTAATCACGTAACTTTTGTACTACCGTTAGGTAGATTTTAATGTCAAATTTTAGTTGTCAGCCCATACATTTATACTTCAAAATTGACAGTAAAATCTATCTACCGTTAGTACATAAAGTTACGTGATTCGCCTGCAGGTTCGATAATTATATGGAATTTTTCGTCTAGTCAGTTTTCGGATAATTATCTAAACAGCAGACTCATGAAGGTTGAAAACATATAAAATACTGGCGAGGTATACAAGCCACTGAGCGACTAACTGTATAATCAATAAGCTACCGAGCGGTAAAGTTTCATAAGTTTCTGTGAATTTTTTTTGGTACGAGATTTTATTGCCTACTGTACTTTTTTCCACAGTCATCAACTACTCGTGAAGACAGTTCCAATGAGCCCAAACACGACGGGTCTATCTTTTGTAGTTTAGGAGTTCCTATGGCCACCTTCTCATCAGACCAACTCGGTGGTACCATAATAAATTGTCACTTAACTTACATATATCACTTAATATACATATAATTTCGTTTCAGTTTTATCGTTTATCATTCAGTACCTAAGAATGTATATTTATCTCCTTTAATTAAACTTTTGCTACTAGTAATGTTCATGTTGATGCATCATTGGCTCGACTTGGCTGAAATAGAGTAGGGTAACTATGTTATTGAATGCTGAACTTTATTAGATTTAACCATGTAATTAACCCTGCTCTGTGTTGGTCGACTTGACACTAGTGCTGTATGTGCACTTGGTCAATTATGCGCTTACTTATTGATCATGCTGTGTGCACTTGCTTTGGATGTCATGCTGGTCTATAAACTACTGATTTTGTGCAAACTTAACTGTATCATTTATTGTGTGATGTCTGTAAAGTGTACCTTTTTTAAATAAATAAATGAAAAACATAAGTATGCCAAATTGCAGCTCAATAGAATACCGGCAAGTGGTTCAAAAAAAAACAGCCAACAGCGTGTTGGACTCGCGCACGAAGGGTTCCGTACCATTAGCTATGCAAAAAAATCACGTTTGTTGTATGGGAGCCCCTTAAATATTTTTAAAATTTTCTTTTTTAGTATGTGTTATAGCGGTGAGATACAGCCTGGTGACAGACAGACGGACGACGGAGTCTTAGTAATAGGGTCCCGTTTTTAGGGTACGGAACCCTGAAAAGGCTTGCAATTTTTGAATAAATACATTATTTACTGACACACGAACGTCGAACAGTGCAAGTTAAATAAAACTTGGAAAAAGTGATTTTTCTGGTCAAGAGCTGAGTATTAAGGATGATTCACAGTAGACCGTTCCGTGTCCGGGCCGTTCCGTCTCCGGGCCGGCCCGTCTCCGAGCTTTTTTGTGTGTCAACGTGCTAAACGTTCCGCGTCCGGGCCGGACCGGAACCGTGCCGTTTCCGAGCCTCGTACGTCGGTAGATCGGCCGTCAAACGTTCGCATTTATAATAGAGCGACCGTTCCGTGTCCGGGCCGGCCCGTTTCCGAGCGTCACCGGGGCCGTCCGTGGCCGGGCGGCCGTTGATTTTCTGTCATAGAAAACGGGCCGGCCCGGACACGGAACGGTCTAGAAGAATAGAATAGAATACATTTTTATTTTGCAACAACAACATAATAAATTACATTACAAAAGGCTTAAATCTAAGAGATATACAGTGTTGTCACAAAAAAGGAGTCCACTCAGCATGTGTCGAGGCACAGAGTGCAACAACGCTTATTTTCAGTGGATCCCATAAATTAAAACTAAAGAGATCAGTTGTGACAAGATTGAAAACATAAAAAGAAAAATTCATCCAATTGCATTGTGCCACATTAATGTTTTTACCAGCGGAAACCAATACAACAATAACAACTCAATGTAAACTTAAGCAGACACAGATACAAGACGCCGATACAGATCAGCTAGGCTGGAAATTGTACTTTGAGTAGGTGGAGTTTCGTCTAGTGTGAATCATCCTTTAAAATATCTGACCGTTTTCGTTTCAAATCAAAGAAATGCGGAATATCCATTTTACTGAGGCACACTGAGATGTAAGTTACTTTTTCTTAGTAGTTTTTCCCGTGTCCTATTTTCTGTTATTGGCTATTTTTGGCACTTACCACTTCGCCCTGTAACAACGAAAATAAACAATATTAATTTACACGCAGTCATACTTTTTGAGTAATAATTGCAAAAATACAAGTCGTTTGTAGACTAACTTTACTATTATTTCACGTACTATCTTGGTGGTGAGTTTTCAAAATGAAGCAGTGCGTACCATGAGTTTACATGACCGTACTCGCTAGCGACTGTGTAAAATATTGTATTTGCCAAAGTAGAGCGCCTCTGGCGGTTACGCAATAGAACTAAGAATCGGCATACTAAATCGTTCACGCAGTCGCTAGCGAGTACGGTCATGCAAACTCATGGTAAAGGCACAGTTATGATTTATTTCTTCGAGACTTCGTCCGCGTGAAGTTCCACTCACTATTCCAACCCTGGAAAGTTTTTCGGGACAACAAATATACCATATGTTAATCCAGGCAACAGACTTTGTACCAAGTTTGTTCATAATCCGTCCAGCTGTTTTTGCGTGATTGAGTAACAAACATGCAAACATGTATACTCTCGCATTTATAATATATAAGTAGGGTAGTAGGATGAGAGATGTACGGTTCCGAGTTCTATTTAGATATTAAGATAGATTACTACGTGTTTGACCCATGAAACTACTATCCTGTGGATATATGTTACTCAATTACTCAAAAATGATAACGTAAAATAAGATAAGATAATATGATAAGATAAGATAGTGTACTGACCAGGAACAAGAGCAGCAGCAGCACCAGCAGAGACAGCACGGCTTGGCGGCGGGCCGGCAGCCGCGCGCGAGCGCAGCCAGGCTGCACATCTGCAACAACGCCAGCTTTGTACCTTACCAGGCCCTTTAGACACGGGACATACACGACCAACTGAGTCCGGACGGTTGTGAGCATCATTGGCCATAGCATCTTGACAGATGATTGTTGCAGTGACATTTGATAAAGATTAAGAAGAGGTCTATGCGTCATTGGAGATCGGAGGTGAGGTGCATTGTCATTATTAAGTAATGACGCCCAACCGTCTGAACTTTTGATATGGGAAATAGCGAGACTACCATTTGGATCACGCCAGTTTTGTACCTTACAAGGCATTTTAGACACGAGACATAGACGGGCTACCAACCGGGCCCTTGAGACATGGGCGGAATTCGGATGATTGGGGGCATTATTGGCCATAGCATCTTGAGAGATGATTGTTGCAGCGACTTTTGATAAAGAGGAAGAAGAGGTCTGTGCATCACTGGAGATCGGAGGTGCGATGCATTGTTATTATTACGTAATGACGCTCAACCGTCCGGACTCTGGACATGGGAAATAGCGGGACTACCATTTGGATGCAAGTGTTGAAACATGGTTATTATAACGGAACCAAGCTACACCATGTTACTATGCCGTTCATATATGGTTATTATAAGTGAGTAAAAAACGGACTACCGTCGGGGTTAGGTGTTGCTTTTTACTACGATGGAATGGAGTTTAGCGTGAATTCCCAACGGCAGTCCGTTTATTTGAAAATAAGCTAGTTGTGGCATTAATCAATTTGATATTATATAGGCGAGACGAAGGTGAGTTGACACAATATCGATCTGTCGATTACAATTAATAAATAATTGCTATGAGAGAACAACTATTAACAAACCAATTCAGTTCCAAACTAAACTAAATATTCGTGTAATTTGTGAACTAGAAACGGTATACGTAACTCTACAGATAAATCAATAACTTTTATTACACTGATATAATTATTGACTCTTAACGAGATTCGAACCCGCAACTGACCTCTACGCTCCACATGCACATTATGCACAATTGTATGTACTAGTTTAACTTATTTTGACGACCGGTTTAGCCTAGTGGGTAGTGCACCTGCCTGTGAAGCTGACGGGCCTGGGTTCGAATCCCGGTCAGGGCAAATATTTGTGTGATGAGCATGAATATTTGTTTCTGAGTCTTGGATGTTTTCTATGTATTTAAGTATTTATATCTATTAAATATATCGTCGTCTAGTACCCATAACACAAGCCTTCTTGAGCTTACTGTGGGACTAGTTCGATTTGTGTAAGATTGTCCTCTAATATTTATTATTATTATTATTGATTATGTAAGAAGGCTCCTTAACTCAAAAAATCTTTTAAAATTAAGATTAGTAGTTAAGTCTAGTAAAAATGTAACTTTATTATTAATTAAATGAAAAAAACATTTTTTTTTTTTAATTAGTATTAACAAAGCTAAGTCCGTTTTTTTCTGTCAGTTTGACAAACTGTTACCTATATACCCTATGTCACCGAATTACAATTAGCTGTAAATTCCGTCAACAAGTAACGATAGTCACCGGTGACCTAGACATAACTTATAATTATATGACAATTACCATTGCCAAGTGACAATAAAATAGACAAATTAAAAAATAGGAACCAGGCCACTAAGGCCTTGTCATCGACATCATGTCAACTCACCCCTGATCCAACTTACCTCAGCCTCCCCTACCATGAACATCTAGGTATAAGTTGATGACATGATTATTAATTAGGTACAATTACTGAAATTAAAACACTTAGAATAATTTAGAAAACAACCACTCCGAAATTTCCCGAGAATTCACGTTAATTAAAATAACAGGTACAGTCACCATCAGATATATCGGAGCGAATGAGGTGCTCACAGATATCTGAACACGACTCTATTGTCAAGGCGTTAAAGTGCATGTTCAGATATTTTTGAGCATCCTGAAGAGTACAGATATATTTGATGGCGACTGTACGTATAATTATTCAGTGTGCTGTCTCTGTTGTATCACATTATATAAATTTTGTATACAACTATGGTTGCAAATGAACATAAGGCCCATCTGATAGTAAACGGACACTGAAGCTGGGTGATTGGTACCCCATGGTTGTTTCTTTAAAGGTATTTGAGGGTTTTATGGGTAAAGAAAGGAGTAGGATGAAGGAATATATTTTATGTCACACTTGGCCATAAAGTGGCAATTACCGCACGCTCCGCACGCGGAAAATCCCACTTCCTGGCCAGAGGATGACATAAAATTTTGTACTTACCTCGGGCGGTAATTAAGAAAGCCTCAGATAGCATAATTATCGCCCTTGCCTTCGGCTCGGGCGTCAAATACCTGCGATCTTTGACATTCTTTGTTTTACCGCCCTTGGTAAGTAATGTACTATTATTGTCATTTTATCACTAGCTGGCAATATATTTGATAAAGAAACGAGACCAAATGGTGAAAATCCTTTTTAAATTTTCAAAAATGTGATAATCCACATCGAAAGGGACCTTATGGCGGCAGGCGCTTACGTTGCACCTATTCACTATTGTATTGGAACAGCGGCAATAAAGGCGTAAGTGCCGGCCGCCATAAGGTTCCTTTCAATATGGATTATCACAAATAACGAAGCTACAACCGTTTTAATGTTGCTGACCAGTGACGTCATTGACCACGAGTGCCATAATAAATGACGATCGATGGTTCCAATACGAAGGTGCGTTTTACTGAAAAGGGAGAGAATATGCCCCCTCTTAAAACTTTGAAGACTTACAAATATGTAACTACTTATTTTTCTTTTTGTTATTTGAGTGGATCAACTATTCTTTGCTGCTCGTTACCATGGTTACGTCTCCTGAGTCACTCTTTAAAACTGTGATTTTATAGGATTTAAATCTACCAAACATAAGTTTTAGCGATGAGCATAAATCCATCTCTTGAGCATGCTTGAAGTCCATATTGTAAACATATTTCTATGAAACTCAGTTACTGTTGTCTCCTCGCTGATGGGACAGAATAACAACAGAAAAAGTTGATTGACCCATTTAATTGTGAATTTGATCCCTTTTCGAGAGAATTTGGTTTCAACATCACTATTCAATCAATAAAAACTATATAAACAACAGTAATAAAACCAACCCAGACAAAATCCATGACCTGACATATATTTGAACTACACATTGACCCAAATAGTGCGTTGGTACCAATCATTTCGACACATGAGTATCTAGTACAAGTGTAGTTCGTAAACAGACACAAAACCACCATTAAAACATCTAAGACATACTCGTCTCTCGTAACTACAGAAGTAATAGCAACAAGACGTCATTTACGAAACGTATATCAATTGAATCATAATCATATTTGTCGTACGGAATCATGCACACGTTTTTGCGTTTTTTCATGTTGATTTAAACAAAAAAATAATACTTAAAAAGCATTATTTATGATATTATAATGCAAAACAAAAGAAATAGCCGAAATAGCCCACCCCGCATCGTACTTTGTTTTTTGGACGGGGAAAATCCGTTACAGATACCTCCGCACCGTGGGATGTCGGACTCATTCTACAGGGCAATTAAGAACAGTCCCTCGTCGCATGGCACTTGCAGTAAAAAACCCTCGTGTCATTGGTCCGACTTACTATGAACGTCTGCCCGCTGAAATACGCGCACAGACCACGGAAACAACATTCATATGTCGGCTGAGAAACTTTCTACTGAAAAATCCTCTGTATTCTGTAAGCGAATTTTTTGTCATAACAGCATAAATATAATTTTAATCTTAATTCTGACTTTATTGCATTGTATTGAGTTGTATTTCATGACGATCCTCTCAGGTGAATTTTATCATACTCATTGTATTATTTAACTGCTATTTTATTCATTGATTTTTAATTTTTTCGTTTTATTTAATGTTGTTGACGATCACAATAGAGATTCTTGTAAATTGACATGTAATTTATATTGTAATCTTATATTGTGAATAAATGAATCTGAATCTGAATCTGAATCTTGCACCGACTAAAAACCCCCCGCTTGTCATCCTCAACCCATTTCGGATGGCTCTGGGATCTCCTACGTACGCGAATGCCGCGCTAGAGTCCACTTAGGTCCCGCTATGTTTCTATGACGATCGTAGCCACCAACTACGATCGTAGTAGTAGTAGTAGTAATAGTAGTAAACTCTTTATTGTACACAATAACAAAAATTACAAATACAAAAAGAAATGGTATGTACAAAGGCGAACTTATCCCTTTAAGGGATCTCTTCCAGTTAACCTTTGAGCAAATGAGAGAAGAAACGAACGGAGGTAGACAAATTCAGCAACCTGTACACTTGTTGTATAAAAAAGACAAGAGATATAAAACATACATACATATATAATTTATTAAGGACAAGTATAAATACACAAATAAACGATATTGAGAAGGAAATGCCTGAGCAAAATAAAAGGTAAATAGGACCCCCTTTTAGTCGTCTTTTACGACAGACAGAGGTCTCCGCCTCCTCCTCCGAGCAGGGTCAGTACGCTCCCACGCTCTGCGGTCTACCCCCACATCGTACCTAGTGCAAGGGTACCCATAATGCCCACGGCATTCCCATATTTCCCTCGCTGTACTGCTATTGATACCTGTTGCACCAAATACGACCCATAGCGGGGGGCGAATATTATCTTATATGTTCTATAGCTAATATAATGGGGGCTATCGTTTTTGTGCTCACCAGTTGGCACCACTGTCGACTAAGGTCCTGCTGTCAAAAATTGTTATTGGTTATTATGGACATGAGAACGAAGTTTACATTTAAATCATATTCAATACCTTAAAACCGTACCGTAAAAATATCGAACATACCGCATTGTAGCGCGGTCCGGTTTTGTTCGGAACAAAAGAGGACATAAGTTTCCGAAAGACAAATCTGTCTCAAAGCCCTGACAATCATTGACCCTTAACTCATATTTGCCATAATCAAACTCAGGTATTGCAAAATAGTCACCATATTGCTCCAATTAGATATTAACCCGCGTAGCGCAACCACAAAGAGTGACATTTGACGTTTCGGAGATCCCACGCTACATACACTAGCGCCTCTAGCGGCGAATTCATACGCGATAGCTCTCATTAGTATGCTAGAAGTTTCTTCAAAAACTGACCCGTTTCAGTCCTAAATATTGGTTTTTCCCCGTGATTTCGTACGTATAGAAGTCAGTTTTGCATCTAAAACGAATAGATTTTCTTCCGTGCTTTTGTAACTATACCTAACTTCACATTATTACCTGCATGTAATATAAAAATAATGGTTACTTATAATAGCCCTCGTGACCTCAAATATTACGAGTATTAGTAACAAGGAAATAAATTAAATGGATTTAATATGGGTCAGCAGAAATAGAAGCTATTATGTGCCATCAATTCTAACCTCTTTTATTACACCCCCCACACATTAAACCCAGCCACCCTTACGGAATCATTAACTGACTAGGTATTTCTAGTAATACACAACACCAAATGTTAAGTATTTAAAACCACAATAAAACTATGTGCAAGTTATAATTAACTTGTAATTAAATTCGATCATGCAAATCGATTTTCGTCAATCTTGGAATGAAATTTTCATGTAGGTAACACTAGTATTTTTTTTCATAACATATTTCTGCACAATACTGCTAAAAAATGGGAGACAAAATGTCTTATCAGGGAAAGTGCTCGATAATTTTCTTTCAAACGAATGAGTAAAGAGAAAAGGCCTTTTACACCAAGCAACACATGATTGGATCACCGATCCCCACCTGCTCCCCACGGGTGGAAAGGGGGGTTTCCCACCCCCTGGGAGGGCAGTGGGTCGTTCAATATGCCGCTTCGTTGGCAGTATTCAAATGGTGTCACTTTCAATGTGTGATGGTTGAGAATTTTGAGGGCTCTTTTCATCTTTAGGTTTTCTATACACGTTCCAGATTTGGTACAAAGTTAAAGATACTGAATGAACCATGTAAAATGCTTGTTAATGGGGTTAATGTATATTGTTTATATGCTTACATTTTCTTATGGTTTCCAAGTAACGCAGCATTTATAAATAAACTAAAAATCTTACTAGTTGACCTAGCATGTTACAGCATAGATGAATTTATTCTAAGGAAAACGGATTAGTTCCTTTAATGTAGCAATAGCAACAATGATTATGTTATTTAATGAAATTGAATGTAAACAATATTATTATGCCAAATTGACTTGTAAAATGTATTTATACTTTTACCAATAAAATTATCTGAATCTGAATTTGACATGTGCTATAAGGTAGCCCGTATGTGACAGTTTTTGTCGCGATATCGTGTGATTCGCTGTCAAATTGTCAAAGGGGGCAATAACTGACTATTGTGACGATACAAATTTTCTATTATATTAGCTTAAGTTAATACAAAATCTACAGATTTGTTTAAATCTGATTTTAGATTGAAAGAATTGCCTAATTGACAAGTTTTCTGTTAATATAATGGGTCATTGTCAGTTGTATAAACAAAAGTTGTCCACTCGGTGGTCAATAGTTAACGGCTCATGAACATATAAGTTATATTTTTATTACATGGATTCATAGTTACGGAGACACCTTTTATGCGGGTTACTAGACCAATCCAAAATTCAGCTTTGTAGCCCTTAACTTTTGATATGTCCACCGAAAAGACGTGAACCTAAATCTGACAATGACCCTAATAATATTGTTTGAGTGACAGTGAAGTGCCTACAGGCCTGAATAACTGAAACGTAGTTCTTCGTTCATGGAGTCCTAGCGCGCACAAGTTATTTACTGAAATCGCGAAGCGTTTGTTTGACGTACCTAATTGGTGTCCGAAGAGCTGGCGACTTCCTCGCACAACGTATCAGCATTGCGATACAGCGAGGAAATGCCGCCAGCATCCTCGGTACAATGCCGCAAGGGCCTTTTCTTTAGGCTCACTTGTAATATGTATAACAAAATCCTTAATGACATAGACATTATTGCTCATAGTAGAATTCAAGCTATAGCTCATTTCAAGAATAAAATTCGGCAATGTTGGTTTTCTAGATAATATGAAGTGAGGGAAAACATTTTTTTTAATAATCTCTTTTACTTTAACTACTTTGCATGAGTTCACGACTAAATAGGTAATTATAACGGCACCTGTAACTTATTTAGTCAATAATTGTTACGCAGTAATATATGAAACTTTAGGCCTAATCCGTGTCCATTTTGTATGAATTCTTATGTACATGGCTGTTTGTTTTCTAAATAAACTAAAAAAAAAGAAATCCGAACTTCGTATAGTGCCGTCCCTTTCACTCGTGTTATACACCATATGAGTGAAAGGGACGGCACGATACGAAGATCTGATTTCGAAGTTCGGAGTAGGCCCTCTGGATGGTGCTAAACGGTGCGACTAAAACTGGCAACAAAATTGCCATACGTTAAAAAAGGGAGAACCAGGGTGGGTGATCGTATGACGGATTAAACGCGGCAATTGTCTTACTACCATCCAGGGATCGGATACCGGTATTTTCTCCATAGAAAAATACCGGTATTATTACGGTCACCGGTTCATTATTTCGTTTTTAATGGGACAATCTAATAATACGACGTTGTTACCTAAATACATGATTCAGCCCTACGTAGGAGCAAAAAATAATCCAAAATATTAGGCTAATTCAAGGTTTTTTAAAAATACCGGTATCGGTCCCTGCTACCATCTAGAACCCCAAAGAGTTCCAGCCCTCTTTGGAGACTGGGACACCGCATTATCGCTATCAGCATGCGACCGCTTGGAAGAGAGACAACCCTGTACAGGAGATCCCGTAAGACGATTATAAAAACATCAACACATAAAAAAATATATATTTGTGGACAATCTTACACAAATCAACCTGGTCCCAAACTAAGCAAAGCTTGTACTATGGGTACTAGACGATGATATACATCATCATCATCATCATCATCATCATTTCAGCCGAAAGACATCCACTGCTGAACATAGGCCTCCCCCAAGGCTCGCCATTTAGACCGGTCCTGTGCCGTTCGTTTCCACCGGATTCCCGCGACCTTCACCAGGTCATCACTCCACCTTGTCGGAGGCCTACCGACAGCTCGTCTTCCGGTGCGTGGACGCCACTCAAGCAGTTTCTGGCCCCATCGACCGTCAGTCCTGCGAGCAATGTGCCCTGCCCACTGCCACTTAAGTCTCGCAATTTTGAAGGCTATGTCCAGTTCTGCTACGGATAGCTTCATTCCTAATTCTATCACGCAGAGAAACCCCGAGCATAGCTCAATGCATGATATACATACTTATACAGATAAATATATACTTAAATACATATAAAACATCCAAGACTCAGGAATAAATATTATTATTATATTTTTAATATTAACCTCCAAGAAAGTCTACACTATATTTCGCCCATGGTTTTGCTTCCTGAAGAATCTATTTACGTGCCTAGTTAATTTACAATATCAAGGCCTCCTAATCAATACAGTCTCATTTTATTACCTTCGATTCCCACTCATTATATCGATTTAACCCAGTTTCCAAATGTTTACGCTTGGTGGCTCATGCTGTTCCTTTCGGCTGTTCAATTTGACATGCAACAGAAGATTTTTCACGTTTGGCTCAATGATTTTGTTAATTAGAAAATTAAGATATACAGAAGTATGATTTCTGAAATGACAAGAATTTTTTGTTGCTTCGTGGGCATGACCACGTCACCAATATACATCTTTAACTTTACAATTTTTTAATAGATATACTTTGTAAGGTTCTCTTCATTGTAAGACATTTAACTTCAATAATCTGTAGTTTAGGAATTAGCATTATCAAAACTGCTTAATATAAGTTATGTTGTATGAGTATTATTGTATTATTTTCTTAAGGGTCCTTATGAGTTAATAAACGCTCATCTATTTAACGATTTTCTGTTGGTTTGACACGTATCTTGACATTTTCTCAGTGTTACTATCTAGAAATGTCATAAGTTGTAAATATATTTTTCGGATTTTTCATTAAGAAATATCGTTTCAAACATCATTCCAAATCGACCATTTTCAAGCTAAAAACTGTGTTTTTTCGCATAAAATCAAAAAATCGCTAGGTCACTATCTAAAACTTTAAAAAAATCATCGTATCCTTTAGTCACTTTATTGGTATTATAAATACTTTTGTCATAATTTGAAATCAAAACATTTAAAAACTTATAAGGCCCCTTAAATTAACGTTTTGACATGTTTTTTTTTATACAACGCCGGTAGCAAACAAGCGTACGGTCCACCTGATTGTAAGCGGCCACCGCAGGATATAGACGCCCGCAAGTCCAAAGGAGTCACGTACGCGTTGCCGACCCTTTATGAAATTTGAGAATTCACTGTGTTGACAGCAGAAGGGTCAAATTTAGGTCCCTCGCTCTCAACACAGTGCATCCTCGGGAGCTCTGGCAACCTTGCTCACCTCCAGGAATACAACACTACATGTACCTAAAAGTCATTGTGGCCTATTTTCAGAATAGATGTTTGATTTTGATATTTACATACTTGTTTATTATAAATTATAATTGCTATACTATCTTATTTTCAATTGTAGTCGTGAATGTGTGTAGCAGGCCCCGCCATTTCTGGACGCACCTTTTGACAGTTGGACATTCCTGTGACGGCCCGACGTGACAAGACGGCGGTGTCAAGTTGTAATAGGTCGCGTTCAATTTTTAGGTGAAGCGTGCTACACACACCGTCATTAACAACCAGGTTTCGCCGGAAGCTCAGCGCCAGCCCCTGAGTCGGCATTACGCTGAGGCGAAACCTTTTTGTGGCGATTACTTGTTTTTTTCTAATCACGTTTATTTATCTATATTATATGTTTGTATCGTCACGAATAAATGTTTTTCTTTTCTTTTTCTTTATATTTTAATAATAACGACTTTAGGTATTATGGCGCACTCTACGATACACGCCGAGCGAACGTTCAGGCGAGTATGGCCTACCAATGGTATGTGATAAATCTGTCATGATAGCCGCCATGTCACTAGCAGTCATTAAAATGTCTTGAGTTCGGCGTATGCGAATGAGTTCCGCCTTTTTGTATGTGAATGATTCTCTTTCGCATTGTTTTCCTTGGCAGTGTTTTATATCTACCGTGATACGATGTTTACGCATTGGAACACATGGTTTTACTAAACACATGTATTATTGTGTAATGCCATAAATCTCAAACAGAGATGTCATGGCAACAGATATATTATGAGCAGAGATCGGACAAATTTACGTCATTGCTCGCAATAATATGGACATTACTCCAAAATTACCTAACCAAAAAGTTAATCAATTATTAAATTTTGAATTTCCGGAGTATATAAATGTAAGAAAAAGCATTTTTTTGGCACGGACAGAGTTGGTACCAGAATAAAAATGGTTTAGAATCATGTGTATAATCCGATTTTGTATCATGATTTAGAACTCACCCTGTGGTTATTGCCGAATAACGTCATGCATACTTGACCGCTCATACACACATGCAAGTTTGCATGACGCTGCAATGCTTGATCAAGCCGGCAGAATAGAATTTCAATTTTAGCTTCCAGTAGACTTGACTGATACACAGTTTACCGGACGCCGCTTCAAGCATCCGGCAAACTTGATCGTGTATGGCCTGTATAATATTTCAATACACGAGTCATCAATTCATCATCAAGGCAAGAATTGAAAAGGGAGTTAAAATTATTTTTTTATTTCTACAATCCTAGACCTAGCCTACTAAAATCTATCTACCCAGCAGCTGTCAATTTTGAAGTATAAATGTATGAGCCGCAGGCGAATCACGTAACTTTATATACTAATGGTAGATAGATTTTACTGACAATTTTGAAGTATGAGATGACAATTCAAATTTGTGATTATAATCTACCTGACGGTAGTACAAAAGTTACGTGATTACCCCGCTGGTCAGTGATGGCGGAATGAGTTAGACTTCTTAAAGATCTGGTCAAATGATGGTAAAAGCCAAGAGGAAGCGAGGGGGAAATCCTTTGTCCAGCACTGGGACTAGGCTCTGTATAATAACGAATTGTCGTTTTATGGATGAGAGGGAATTTTCAGTAGTTATCATGCTGATCCAGTGCAGTTGGGGACTTCACATACATCGTCTCTTTGAATCTCTTCGTATGCAGGTTTCTTTCACGATGTTGTCATCAATGGTTTATTTATTTATTTATTTAAACTTTATTGCACAAAATACACAAATTGTACAAATGGCGGGCTTAATGCCAAATGGCATTCTCTATCAGCCAACCATTGGGCTAAACAGATATTTTATAAAAGGTGCAAAGAAAAGAAAAAAAAAGATATTCCAATGGTTAATCAAATGATATTCCGAGCATTGAAAAGAGGAAAAGAAGGAACGATCTCTCTTTTCATCTCTTCAATGAGAGTTGACATGTGTTCAGCAGTGGGACATATTCAAGCTGATAATAATGATGATTCAGTGCAAATTCACACGAACACAGAATTTGATTGAGAACTGGAAGTGTCAAACTGACCCCACATACTAGCTCAACTAGTAGGTTGAGAGCTCGTTTTGTGTATTCCCTAGCCGATTGCAGCGTTCGACTATGCACTAAACCGACCGCGAAAGTGCACTGATAATTCACTGTTAAATTTCGTATATAAGTTTTTTGGACCCAGTGATAAATTTATAGGTTATATAATGCGAAAGTAACAGAAGGGCTACTACGAATTTCATATCGTGCCGTCCCTTTCACCCATATAGTGTAAAACACAAGAGTCAAAGGGACGACACGATACGAAGTTCGGATTTCGAAGTTCGGAGTACAGGCCTTGTACATCTGTCAGCTTTTCGCGTTTAAACAGCAGAACGGATTTATATGCAATTAGGCAATACTCGCAATGCCTCTAATCGGCAGAAATTGCAGCTCATCGCTAAGAGAGCTATCTTAGAACACAACAACCCACCTAACATCGCTCGGTGGACGTCTGCGCAACCACCACTGACAAGAGTCACCAACTGAGAAGAGAGGAGAGTTCCATGCCTCTTCTCTTCTTAGCTGGTCATTCTTGTCATAGTCGTCGCGATATCGATGAGCCGCCATTTCTGCTGGTTAGAGACTTCTCAAACACAACGACTACGACAAGAGTGACCAATTAAGAAGAGAAGAGAGTTCCATGTCCCTCTTCTCTTCTTAGCTGGTCATCCTTATCATAGTCGTCGCGATATCGATGAGCCGCCATTTCTGCTGGTTAGAGGCATCGCAACCACAACGACTACGACAAGAGTGACCAATTAAGAAGAGAAGAGAGTTCCATGTCCCTCTTCTCTTCTTAGCTGGTCATCCTTATCATAGTCGTCGCGATATCGATGAGCCGCCATTTCTGCTGATTAGAGGCATCGCAACCACTACGACTACGACAAGAGTGACCAACTAAGCGAAGAGAGGCATGGAAATAAATAATAATAATAATAATAATATAAGCTTTTTATTCAGACACAAGTAGGTATGTACATTACAAAATTACAATAACGCTCTTTCGACAGCATCGGTTCTGTCTGCTTGCCGTTTGGCAAAGGCCTTCTCCATCCCTTTCCATCTCTCTTTGTCTCTCGCTAGCCGGGTCCATTTTCTTCCTGCAACTCTTATTATTTCATCTTCCCATCTTATTTTTTGTCTACCTCGTTTCCTCGTCTTATCTCTAGGGTACCACCATATTATTCTTTTGCTCCATTTCTCCTTGTTTCTTATTATGTGCCCTGTCCATCTCCATTGCAGTGTTTTCACCTTAGCAGCTACATCTTCCACCCCAGTTCTATTTCTTATTGTTTCGTTTCGGATTTTATCCTTCAATTTTGAAGGCATGGAAATACGAATGGTTTAATTCTTGTTTTTTTTTGAGCTGCACGCTGCACCTTAGGCGGAAGCATCGTTAGCGCGACTGGGTGAGGGTCGATTATAAATAGCCGCATGTGTAAACAGCGGCGCGCCGCGTGTATAGATGTAATTATATCAAATGACCGGGATTTATAAAACCGTAGTTGGATTTAGAACTTTCTAGCCAGGACTGTAACGTCCTTTTTGAACTGATCGCTTTGATACAGACCGGCCAACTGAAATGATTCAAGTATAGCGTGTGATCGGCGCACAGATCTGAAGGGATTGGGAACTGCGAGAAAGGGGCCGATTCTATCATTCAGGGTACCTATATCCTTTGACTACCATTTTAAATTAGTTGGTATTGGCCCTGCCCACGAAGGAGGTTTTAAGAGAGGTAGGGCACAGCAAAATGTCATCTTGCTCGAATTGGGAGCAGCCCAGCTGGTGAAGTACCTCCGCCTTGCAGAAGACCACAGCCATAATAACATTATCTACTATACAAGTATGTAGTATGTTCCTGGAGGTGAGCAAGGTTGCCAGAGCTCCCGAGGATGCGCTGTGTTGAGAGAGGTACCTAAATTTGTCCCTTCTGTTGTCAACACAGTGCATCCTCAAATTTTATAAAGGATTGGCAATGCGTACGTGACTCCTTTGGAGTTGCGGGCGTCTATAGGCTGCGGTGGCCGCTTGCCATCAGGTGGACCGTAAACTTGTTTGCCACCGGCGTTGTATAAAAAAAAAGGAGGCCTTGTGTTTGTATCCCTATCAGTCAGCAGGATTATACGAACCGGACTAAAACAGCGTTCGAATAACTCCTGTATACAATACCAAAAATCGATTTCTATAAAATCTGAGCTATTTGTGATAATCCATATTGAAAGGAACCTTATGACGGCCGACACTTACGCCTTTATTGCCGCTGTTCCAGTACAATAGTGAATAGCTGCAACGTAAGCGCCTGCCGCCATAAGGTCCCTTTCGGTGTGGATTATCACATTTATGTAGAAAAGATTCAAATTGCTATATCTTTTCATATCACAATCATGTAGTTTTTAGGGTAAAACGGGACCCTATTACTAAGACTCCGCTGTACGTCCGTCTGTTTGTCTGTCTGTATCTCATGAACCGTAATAGTTAGATAATTGAAATTTTCACAGATGATGTATATCTGTTGCCGCTATAACAACAATACTAAAAAAACGGAATAAAATTAATATTACGTGGCTTTATAAGATTTCAAGATCACATTATCATTTACATTAGAATTACGGTTTGAAACGGGATATTTATCATGTATATTTGTATTTGTGAGTTCCCGATATTTCGGCACTGTTGCAAGCGCCATTATTAAGGATTAACTGGCGTGCGTTTAGTTGTGGTCTACCCACACGCCATAGCGATCTACCCTCTTCCTGGTTCGCTTTTTTCGCACAGTGTCACCGTCACTACCACCGTCCGCCTTGTCACTTGAAACTCTTGATAATGGCGCTTGCAACAGAGCCGAAATATCGGGAACTCACAATACATGGTAAATATCCCGTTTCAAATCATAATTCTAATTACGTGGCTTCTATACAACAAACCTGATTGTTTTGCCGTTTTTAAAGATAATGTTACGGAACCCTTCGTGCGTGAGACCGACTGGCACTTGGCTGGTTTTGCCCTCTCGTGCTTGTTTTGAAGGTGACGCCATTAGAAATATTATTATGGTAACATGACATGAACGCAAAACAAAATCGAATGTGACGATCGACCGTGTCAGGTACCGATGGTCTGACATCCAATGATACTGCGCATATTATATTTTACCAGTGGAAATTATTCTAAAATAAAATAAATATTTACGGACAATCTTATACGAATTAACCTAGTTCCACACTAGACAAAGCCTATACTATGCGCACTAGACGACGATATACACAAACAGATACTTAATAATAGTTTATGCAATAGTTGTATAAGAGGTCTGTAAAAAAGGTGAGTGGCGTGTGTAACAATTTGAGGCGAAGCCGAAAATTGTTAATAAAGACGCCATGAGCCTTTTTTGATCTACTTAAAATACAACGTTGCATACATTACTTTTTCTATGACTAGTGATTAAATATTAAAACACAAAATTAAACAGCTATACCGCATAAGTAAGAGCGGTAAGTTGGATAGTGACAGATGACAGTCCACAGAATGTAATCATAGAAACGATAATTTTTTCAACCGTCATTTACTGACTTGCGTTTTTCCTTATGTTGGCAGTAATTATTTTAGATTTTTTTGTTTCAAACCATATGAATTCAGTTAAGTTGGCAGTTTTGATTTTCGTTGTGAATTTAGTGTTTTTTTTTATTTGTTGGGTTCACAGGGCACCTCTGTTAGCAGTTGCATTATATCACATAATAACCCTAGGGTCTTTATGAAGAATAAACTAGATTAGATTTGTTTTCCGCTACCCTAAGGTTGTCTGGAAGAAATCGCTCTTTAGATAAGACCACCTGTTGTTTGCCTCTACTGTGGTTTTATAATGTACTGTGTTCTTTAATTGAGGCGTGCAAGTTATTTAATCGCGAAGCGTTTGGTTGACGTAACTGGTGAGGGAAGAGCTGACGACTTCCTCGCACAACGTATCAACATTGCGATACAGCGAGGAAATGCCGCCAGCATCCTCGGTACAATGCCCCAAGTGCCTGTTTTACATTTAAATTAGTTTTAATATTTATCTGTATTATTTTATGCGTTATATATTTAATTATGAAACACTAAACAGTACTTATTAAAGTTAAAACTGTTACTAAACACGATCTTGAAAATAAATTATAAACAAAAAAATTGCCAAAAATCGCCTTGCGATGTTTTATTTTAAGAGGCCTTATAATTTTTAAAATGCTTTGATTTCAAATTATGACAAAAGTATTGATAATAACAATAAAGTAATTAAAGGATACGATGACTTTATAAAAGTTGTAGATAGTGACACAGCCAGTTTTTGGTTTTATTGTGTGTAGAATTCAAGCGGAAAAAGCTGTTTTTTGTTTGAAAATGGTCGTATTGGAGTGATGTTTGAAACGATATTTCTTAATGAAGAACCCAAAAAATACATTTAAAATTTATGACATTAGGTAGCAATAGTCCTGTTCTAGACAGTAACAGTGAGAAAATGCCAAGATAGGTGTAAATTGACGACCGGTTTAGCCTAGTGGGTAGTGTACCTGCCTGTGAAGCTGACGGTCCTGGGTTCGAATCCCGGTCAGGGCAAATATTTGTGTGATGAGCATGAATATTTGTTTCTGAGTCTTGGATGTTTTCTATGTATTTAAGTATTTATATCTATTAAATATATCGTCGTCTAGTACCCATAACACAAGCCTTCTTGAGCTTACTGTGGGGCTAGTTCGATTTGTGTAAGATAATATTTATTATTTCTTTCTTTCTTTATTTCTCTCTTTAAATTCAAACAGAAAATCCCTAAATTTATGAGCGATTCTTAACACATAAGGGCTCTTAATATGATTTAAGTTATTATTATTGGACTATCATTACCGCTTGTAAATAAATAAATATCACATTAGTACTGAATTTGTAATATTTAGATGAGCTCTACTAACGTTAAACTAAACGTATTAAATCACTTAAATTGAGAACGAAGCGTCTTTAATTACGAACGGTTTCATTAAGTATTTATAGTTCCCGATATTTTCAGTTCTCTAAATATAATCGTCCGTTAATTGGGTCAGCGGAGAGTGTGCTTACATAAGTTATTGGCGAGTGATCGTTAAATAGATTTCACGGTCAGCATTTTTAGCGTTTTAGTGATAATATTCCGTTTTGGAGACGATATTGAACAAGTATTTACCTGGAATGTTCAGTGTTACGATCAAAAATCAAAATCAAAACATTTATTCTGCAAATAGGCCTCAAGGGCACTTTTACAAGTCAAAATCTATCTAGGTACATCAAATAAAAATAATACAATAATAATATAGTTACATAGTTCGTTACGTTATATAAATCTTTTTTTTTATATATACAACGCCGGTGGCAATCAAGCGTACGGTTCACCTGATGGTAAGCGGCCACCGCAGCCTATAGACGCCCGCAACTCCAAAGGATTCACGTACGCGATGCCGACCCTTTATAAGGTTTGAGGAGTTTATTTATTTATTTCAACCCAACTCAAAATATTCTTTATTCAAATAGGCCTAGCAACAAACACTTTTCAACAGTTATATATTACATAAATTGAATCTAATTATTCAGAGCAATTTATTGATGCACAAGAAATTTAAAAAAAAGAAATGAATTACTGTAATGTATGAATATTGTCTTAGATTTTATTGTTTTCGTGTCATTTATACATGTCGCTGATTACTTAAACTAAGAAAATCCTGTGCTATAAGCAATTGAGTATGTAACAAATACTTAATTTAAACATCCAGACATCTAGACTTTCGTATATATGATATTAGGAGGATTATTAAGGATTTTGTGATTGTTGTTAAATGGAAGTCTAATGTTATTAATTATTATGTACACTTCCCTCTACATAGGTAAGGTTTTACTTATATATTCCATTACCTAGTTTTTATTTTTGCACCACCCACTGAATATGTGTTTAGTTCTCGCTACCCAAAGGTTGTCTCCGACAAGGTGGAGTGATGACCTGGTGAAGGTCGCGGGAATCCGGTGGAAACGAACGGCACAGGACCGGTCTAAATGGCGAGCCTTGGGGGAGGCCTGTGTTCAGCAGTGGACGTCTTTCGGCTGAAATGATGATGATGATGATGATGAAAGGTTGTCTGACCGTCTGTTCTACCTCTGCTTATATCTCGCTTTGTTGTTTCTGACCTGCTTTGTATTTTATTGAGGTGTGCAATAAAGAGTATTTGTATTGTATTGTAATTATTGTTTAATACACGCCCAGTAAACAATAACAAAGTCCAAATTGATTATTAACTGTGTCAGTTTGAATTGTCCTTATTTATTTTGGCGTTGTTATACAAAGTTGAAGATAATTCTCTATAATGTACTGAATGATTTGGGTACAAATTCATTATTTTCATTAGTGTTGATTAGTGTTAATTAATTAAGACAAAAAAATCTGAGCACTGTTTGTACACCTACTTATTTACAACACAACCATTACTATGAATTATTATTATAAACAATAACAGACTCCTTAACACAAAAATCTTTTTAATTTAAGATTAGTTGTTTTGGAATCTTTTTTTCTCATTGTAATAATTTATGCACCACCTACTTTTCAGCTCTATATTTCATTTCTCCACTACCCAAAGGTTGTCTGGAAGAGATCGCTCTTTAGCGATAAGACCGCCTGTTGTTCTGCCTCTGTCTCCCTGTATCTTTGTTTTTTATTTTTTATGTGCTATTTTATTATGTGAGGTGTGCAATAAAGACTATTTGTATTGTATTGTATTGTATTAGTTGTTAAGAATGAAATGTAATTAAATATGTTTTTACTGAAATAAACAGTTCAATTTTTTTTTTATTTTTTTTTAGCTTCGCTCGATTATTGCAATAAATGCAGACGGAGCCGTGGTGTAAAATATAGCGAACCCGTAACCATCCCGAAGATCCATAAATATACTGACGAGCAAAAATAATGGGTACACCAGTGCATCTTTTTTTGTATTAAAAATAGTATTGCTCTTTACCTGCATCTAGCCACCTTTAAATAAAACAACACATAAATGGAATGAAATGAAATCATTTTTTATTCAATTTAGGCATATTACATGCACTTATGAATGTCAAAAAACTACCACCGGTTCATAAAATAAACCTCTGCCTTGAGATGTAAGGTAAGAAGCAAGTAAGGTCTCTAAATGTGTTGTTTTATTCAGTGTTGCCAGATGGTTACATTTCTTACATTTTTCGTAACTTTTGACCGGCTCGCATAACATGTAAGTAACTTCTGTTGTAAAGGATTTTTTTGTAACTTTTGAGGATAATGAGACTGTATTTAAAAAGAAAGGTAATTTTATCTAACCGGGATCAAGCGACACAATTTATAGGCTTCCATACAGAAAAGGTGACAAAATAACCTACATAGTACGACTCTGTCTGTCCGTCTCTTGCAACTTTGTATGACATTTGAGACACCGCCCATCAGCTCGGCGTAATTCTGTCGCCGAACTCGCCGAATTGTAGCTGTATATGGCGACTCGTTTCTTAGAATCAAATGTTTTGATAAGTAATTATGAACGTTTTGATATGTAATTATGAAAAATATATAAAATGTAACTTTTTCATTAGAAATGTAACTTTTCAAGAAAAGAAGTGTAACTTTCGTCCCAACGGCCCTGGCAACACTGGTTTTATTTCAACTTTAACCAACTGCACATGGAAACCGAGGAATTCACGTGTTAATAATAACATTAGCGCCTTCAACGGAAGGAACTGATTGAAGGGGAGACCAAATGGGTAACTGGGTTAAGCGGAACCGGCCGAGTATAAGTTTGCCGGATGGCGAATTACAGACGATCTTTGTGCGTGTCAGTGTTGCCAACTCTGTACTTAGAAATAGAGCTACTGAGTTGTAAAAAAAAGCTAAAAAGGAGCTAAATAAAAAAATATTCATAATCAGAATTTTAATATTAATGGACACATTTTAATATTATTAAAGTTTAGGTAACAGGTACTAATTCCTATCTGATATTAATTCCCCGTCCCCGTGGGTGATTGATTCAGTGATTACTGATTTCCCAGCATTCATAGACAAAGCTAGTACTGATGGTTGCGTTCAATTTACAGTGGTCAAACAGGCGCGTTCGATGAAGACTCGATATTTTTTCTCGAGATTTGTAATAGAGCTAAATATCGATAAAAAAGAGCTTTGGAGCTAAATATATTTTATTAGAGATGTCGAATTGCAAAAAGAGCTGTATTTGGCTCTAAAAGAGCTGAGTTGGCAACACTGGTGCGTGTATATACTCGAGTATTATAAAGGTTGGGATGCAGTAGGCTAGCTCTGAACTCATCCAATTTCAATACATGGTGAGCGAGCCACCGGCGAAACGTTTAACCGGCCGTTTGTGAACCTTACTGCAACGAGATAAGGATTTTAATTGAACAAGAGGCTGACCGGTACAGCTTAGCGTCGTTGGTGCACACACTACGTATCTTAGGTAGTTATTGTTAGATTTGTTAGTCTGTCATTAGCATTGCATGATTTAGATTCTAGGAAAGAAGTTGGTGTAAGTTCCGAACCTGTAAGTGAGAATGGATTCCACAGGGCAAAATGAAACGTGGTCAACCTAAATACACCTCGAGGCGCAGTGGCAGCGGAACTGAAGACTATAGGCTAACATGGGGCGAGACGAAGCGCGTAGCCCAAGAAATGGTGGAGTGCTGTGGATGCACTCTGGGGGCAGACCCCACCTAGGGGTACGGGACCTTAAGTTGACTTAACGTCACTTGAGTAATTCAGTACGATTGAGCTACAGAAAGTGCTCAAATTATGACTATCTTCGCTCTCTCAACGGTTAACTTACCCAGAACTTGTTGCCATTCATTTTGTGTTCTATTTTATTTTATTTTTATTATATTATTCTTATAGTACCTCTAAGATAGTTTGTAAGATTGTTAACTAACCACAATATGGATCAGTTTGGTCTGAAATAAATGATTTTTATTTTTTTATTTTTTTTATGATTTCCGTAAATTAAAAAAATTCCATCCCTAAAAATGAGGTTGATTTTCACTAAAAATTGGACACACTAAGGCTGGGCTCGGTATATAAAATTCCGTTAGACCAAATGTCAGATCAAATTTTGGTAACTTTATATTCTTTGATATAAGTTACCGGCACGTCTAACAGATCTTTGTAAAACCAACCCCCGTCTCAATATCTCAATCATCGAGCCGGACACAAGACAATGACTCCGCTAGCGTCCTTGGAATCTAATCAACGGTTTAATTCCACGTCTGTCATGGCAGTGTCAATGTCGTGATGACAGTAATTAACGATGGTAATAATCATGAATCATTATAATGCTTGATGTTTTCTCGCCACTTCATTAGGAGCAAATGTATTGCAAAAGAAGCTGTTATACCTAGCTGTTTTGTCGGCGTAATTGATATGTATACTCATGCCAAATTACAGCTTTCTAGTACTAACGGTTACTGAGCTAAACCGCGGACAGACGGATGGACATAATGAAACTATAAGGGTTCCTTATTTACTACGGAACCCTAAAAATGGGTAGACATTATACCACTTATTTATGAATTGAGTGATGTTTGGCATTACATGTTTCGCCTAAGCTTTTTATTCACACATGTGTATGTGAAAAAAAACAAGCCGTGAGTTTATGTATGTATGTAATGTGTATACATACATACGTAAATTCCCGCAATTCCTAAAAGGGGTAGTCAGAGCACATGAAACCAATTCTAATGCCACATTTAGCAATAGTAGTTTTAAAGATGTAGGAAATGTGATATTGCAGTGATAGGTTGCTAGAATTTAATTTCTAGAAATTAGTAAAACTACCCTAACCTCTATCCTAATAGGCTTTTTACGACTTTTTTAGGTTCCTAAAAAAACGGTTTCCTTTTTTCGGAAATGAAAAACTTGCTAGAATACCACCATATGATGTGAGACGCACGCAACAGATTGATTCTATATGATGTTAGTATGCGATGTGTGGAGTCATATTGACCTCAAGCGACGCAAGCGCATGTGTTTATGAATGGACGACTATAAGTGGGTGCCAAACAAATGACGTCATCCGAGCTGAACATGAATGAAAATATTTGACTGATCCCTGGGAACAGGTCCCACTTTGTCAATACGGACGATTTTGAATGGCTTCGTAGTGGAAATAGAGCCTTATTGCAACAAAGCAAACCGTTTGTTTGGGAACATTATACATAATAAAGAATGATTATTTAATAATAGCTTTTCGGCGAAGGAAAACATTCTGCGGTAACTCTGGATTGAAAGATCAGATGGCGGTTGAACTAGTGTCTAAGATGTAGGTACACCAAATATTGGGTGATTGCCAAAACGGAAAACCTTAAGGATGAAACTACTAAATCGCAGGAGGATTTATAATCGAAAAAAATCCAAAGAAGAACTCTGAAAAAACTGGTCCGATTCAAGAGTCAAAACGTAATGTCCCAGGCATGTCCTGGCCAGGCTGTTTGTGGAGTCCGGTCTGTTCATGCTTGCTAGGACATAGTGACTACGTTAATACTAGTGTCTTTTTATAGGGGATTGACGAGAGACCTCATCCTGTTGCGCATTCGTTTTTATTATCAGTGACTTAGAGACCATATACATCTCTAACAATGTTAAATTAATTTTAATTTTGGCGCTCAGAGACCATGTACATCTCTTGGATATTATATTAATTTAATTATACTCCTTGTTAAATCTTGAGACCTTATACATCTCTAACTTTACTGATGTTGTAATATTTGTAATAGATAACTTAAGTAATAGATAACTGTAAGTTTATCTTCACTGTATGACATTAATTTTGTTATAATTGTAATCTCGAAATTATTATTCCTTCTTGAACTGTAAATTAATATTTTGACATGAAAAATGTATTACTTATTATAGTCAGACTTAGTTTGATTTTGATTTTTTTGATTTTGTCATAAAAAGTTAGATCAAAGTAAAGAAAGTAACTTTTCGTCTCTGACTTTTAACATCGGAATCATGCAACAATAATATAAAAGCGATATCGATATCCTACGGACATCATCTATCATCAAGGCAAGTGGAATAGTGGCCGACGTAGGAATTAAAATTCCTCGTCGTCCGACAGTCGGGCAACGTTGTCGAACCTTATTGAGTTATTAAATTAACTTGAGTGATAAATACAAATAAGATTCCAATCTAATACGTTTAGGACGTGGCTGAAATCTAGAATCTTGTTTTTATGGACCACACCGGTTGTAACAAGTATTTGATTTTTTTGATTTGACGACCGCTTTAGCCTAGTTGGTAGTGACCCTGCCTTCGAAGCTGGAGGTCCTGGGTTCGAATCCCGGTCAGGGCATTTATTTGTGTGATGAACACGAATATTTGTTCCTAAGTCTTGGATGTTTTCTATGTATTTAAGTATATATTTATCTATATAAGTATGTATATCGTCGCCATAGTGCAAGCTTTGCTTAGTTTGGGACCAGGTTGATTTGTGTAAGATTGTCCACAAATATTTATTTATTTTGATATTTAAAAGTGGCTTTTCGGTGAAGGAAAACTTCTCAAAGAACCCTCTTATCCCAGCAAGGTTAAGTTTTCGTTCAGGGCTGGAATATAATAAATAATAATAAATAAATATTAGAGAACAATCTTACACAAATCGAACTAGCTCCACAGTAAGCTCAAGAAGGCTTGTGTTATGGGTACTAGACGACGATATATTTAATAGATATAAATACTTAAATACATTAGAAAACATCCAAGACTCAGAAACAAATATTCATGCTCATCACACAAATATTTGCCCTGACCGGGATTCGAACCCAGGATCGTCAGCTTCACAGGCAGGTGTACTACCCACTAGGCTAAACCGGTCGTCGTGGAATATCATTTCCGGCTCTCTTTAAGTATACTGAAATGGTTTCAAAAGGAGCTACGTATAATATATTCCTGATGATGATAAACTGTTAAGTATGTATTGACGAGTCTTTGTCCATGTTTTGTATTGATAAAGACTATATTTGAATTAATTTTGACCCTTAGCCTGTTAAACGATCCAGGGGACGCAAGAAATACCCAACCATTTTCACAAATCAATTGATCCAATAATTCATTCGAACCTTCATAGGAAAGTGGTTTGTAGAGTTATGGAGGTTCCAACTAATCTTCTTCAGGCATATACAAAAGATGTTGTCTCACATTTTTGGATGCCAATTTTCAATTCCTATTGAAAATTACATATTCCTATATGTAGACCGCCTGTTGTTCTGCCTCTGTCTCCCTGTATCTATGTTTTTTTGTTTTTTATGTGCTATTTTATTATGTGAGGTGTGCAATAAAGAGTATTTGTATCGTATTGTATTGTATTGTAAGAGCTTACAAGTCTTCACGGTGTCACAGGGAAAGGATTTAGGTCTAAAGGTATTCTTACCAATTTTCACCAAACATGAAATTCATTCTTTGTCAAGAATCTGGGATCTCTAAAATATATTAGGGTCGGTAGGCCAGTTACTCGGCCTGCGTCAATTTGCGGCCTTCTGAAGAACGAACTTTTTTCAATTAAACATATTTACGTTTTTACATGCCCTAAAGAAATAGTTAGCTGTATGTGTTTTAATTAGTAGCCATTGAATGGGAATATATTAAAAAAAACAAGAAAATATACTTTCAGTTCATCAACTCATCCAAGTGGCCGCAAACTGGCGCATCAAATTAACAGGCCGTAAACCCACATACCGACTACCAGTTTCAGTATCGCTAATGGGATCTAATGGGTTCCATGTTCCACAGGGAAAGGATTTGGGTTGCAAGGTTCCAATCAGCAAGCTCCCGGGCGGATCAATGCGCACTGACGGATCACTCCCTAACAACAGAGGTGGCACTTTCACAACACTGGGGTAAGCTCGGAGTGGTGGTAGTAGCTAGGGTTACCTGCCCGCTAGGCACCGGCGTAGGCCATGCCGGCGCTAGCGGCGGCGCGGGCGCGGCATAAGGTAACCGGGGCGAACGGGCGCGGCCGCGGTCGGGGCGCGACTGGCGCGATCGACCCGCGGCCCGCCCGCGCACACGTAGGGCTGCCAACGATGCTTTGGTATATTGTATGTATGTATGTAAATTTCTTTATGGGTCATTGTCATTTGTAAATACAAAAGTTGTCCACCCGATGGTCAATAGTTAACCGCTTATGTACATTTAAAAAAAATTAAAAATAATTTATTCAGTATCTTAGACTATTTAACAATGTATAGGCTGGTGCCTCTTTTTAAGTATTAGGTAATACCTGTGTCAAGAGTCACCACTCTTCCACATATGGTAACTAAATGTGAAGCTTAAAACACTATTTAAAAACAAAAGGATAATAGAAATTTTAAATATGTGTGTGCGTGAGCGTATACGTGTGCGTGAGCGTGTGCGTGTGGGTGTGCGTGCGGGTGTGCATTAGGGTGGGTCGAATTTCACTAATTTTGGAGTATCGCAATGCAACAGAGCCCAAAAGCTGCTGTGCATTTTTTATATTACTGGAAAAATAATAAAAAAAATCATGTAAGTTATGTTTTTATTACATGGTTTTATAGTCACGGAAACACCGTTTGTGCGGGTTACTAGACCAATCCAAATTTAAGCTTTTGGTCCTTAACTTTTGATATGTCCACCGAAAAGACGCGAACCTAAATCTGACAATGACCTTTATTGTACATGAGTAAAACGTAACATAAATTACAAGAACAGTTGACATATATGTACAAAGGCGAGCATATCCCTGTAAGGGATTTCTTCCAGCTAACCTTTGAGGAATTGAGTGGAGATTAAGATTAATAGGCAAACCGAGAAGCATGTACAATTCGAACACAAAATTATCTTAATAACATCACAATAATATATAGATATATATATATAAACGGAAAAAAATAATATGTAAATAAATATATAAATACCGAATATAAGTATATATAAATAGATACGCACATATATGTAATAAACAAATGTCAAAATAAAATAAAATATCCAGTCATGTATTACTCGACAACCACAATTCCTTCAACTTCCCTTGTGTTGGTTGGGATATTTTTTTGCAAGAAATATGCAATATAAGATTTCAAGCTTACATGGTCATTTACATTAGAATTACGATTGACGGTGACATGTGCGAAAAAAGCGAACCAGGAAGAGGGTAGATCGCTATGGTCTGTGGGTAGACCACAACTAAAACTCGCAGCACAATAGTTAATCCTTGATAATGGCGCTTGCAACAGTATACATGGTAAATATCCCGTTTCAAATCGTAATTATAAAGAAATATGCATTAATAATAATAATAACAATTTAATTCGACTAAATAGTATCATACAAATTAGATTAATTCACATTGGTGATTGTTTATTATAAATTAAATATTGAAATATTTAGATTACATCATATTTTCTGTGTGAAACAATGATTTTAAGCTAAAGTTGTATTGCTAGTATGATATGTGTAATAAATATTTGTTTTAGATTGTCTGACAATATTTTTATTTTAGTGATACGGGGTGATAAATAAAATACAATGTGCATGGCATTATTAACTTGTTACATCTTACTCAAACTACTTATTTAGACCAACTGGGATCATATTACACATTTAAGTTATTTACACAAACATTTAAAAAAATATATGGTTTACTAAAAAAAAATCTTCATCTCATCTTAACTGCACAAAGTTCAGCTGTAATACTACCGTAAAAAGCTCGTCTTTTTTTTATTAAAAATGGGATCGCTCTTGGCCAGCATCTAGCCAGGGGGCAAAGATGAGGCCGACGATGAAGCAAGCTCACCCAGAAGGTGCCTATTTACTCGTGCCTTAAAAAGGTCTAGGTTATATGAGCTTGGAAACACAAACGCCGGCAGAGAATTCCAAACCTTAGAAGTGCGCATTATAAAAGATGATGCAAAGCGCTTGGTTCGAATAAGAGGAATTTCGACCAAGTAAGGATAGTATCCAGCCGTACGTCTGGATGTCCGTACAAGTCCATATACATATTATGTATTGTAGCTCTGTAAATTAACAATTATATGTGCATTATCACCACTAATCTCATTAACTCCATTTTCCGAGGTTTTCTCGGCGACAACCCTAGCCTGTGCGCAGCCGATCTTTACCGAGGGCGAGCGAACGGGCGCGCCTGCGCACTGCGGGCGGCGTGGATCGCCGGTGCCCAACTAACTCGTGAGCGAGGATACGCGACCCAGATTGATGCTGGAAACCTATAAATGGGTCATACTTAGTTGAAAAAACAAAAGTCGTCCCTCCTGTGGTCAATAGTTAACGGCTTACGTGCATGTTAGCTATGTTTTATTACAGGGATTTATAGAAACGGAGACACTTTATATTCGGGTTATTGGTCCAATCCAAAATTAAGCTTTGTAGCCTTTAACTTTTGGTATGTCCACAGAAACTATACACTAACCTAAATCCGCGTATGACCCAAATATATAGTTATTTTTTTGGTGGCTGATTTTCTCAATTCATAACTTTTAGGCTATAATAACGTGTACTAAATAAACTATGCAACACAAATAATGTTAACCCAGATATTTTATGAAACTGTTACTGGACTTTTAATCTTCTTTCATGCGAAATTAAGTGGATTTTTGTACGGTTTACTTTTACGCAAATCTGCCAACTCGAATAATCTCAAGTGTACAAAGGATCCATTTTAATTTGTATTAATACACTGAAGATAAGGAGACGGGAATGGCTGGCGAATAGGCTCCACAGGCAAAAGTCAACTATTAAATAAAAGAAAAAGCTAAAATTATGAAACGGTAACATTAAAATTACAAAACATATCAATATGGCTATCAGTATTGTCTTCATTTTCCGAGATAGATAATAATCGATGCATGTCACAATCATTCATTGAATGACGACGCCTGTGAAGTTGACGGTCCTGGGTTCGAATCCCGGTCAGGGCAAATATTTGTGTGATGAGCATGAATATTTGTTTCTGAGTCTTGGATGTTTTCTATGTATTTAAGTATTTATATCTATTAAATATATCGTCGTCTAGTACCCATAACACAAGCCTTCTTGAGCTTACTGTGGGGCTTGTTCGATTTGTGTAAGATTGTCCTCTAATATTTATTTATTTATTTATTTTATTTTTATTGAATCATTAATCCAAGCGCTTTTAGTCAAATGATTATTTGTAAAACGGTATTTTTCGAACGATCGACCTTTTTAGTACGCCGTATTAGAGCGAGATCAGCCGCTCTCCCTCCCACCTAGCGCTCCAGTCACACCGACTCCACAAGGCGGCATGAATGAACCCCGGAATTGAGCTGCGTGCGTCGCCGTCATTCTGCAATGCGTAGTCTTACATACATTTGTATACTACGTCGGTGGCAAACAAGCATAGGGTAACAGCACCAGTACTTAGTCTTTTAACCCCAATTTCGAAGACGGTACTTCCGAGGAAGACCCAATGTCCTAATATTAGAACTAATTAATAAAGTACCGAACGCCCGGACCAAAAATTGTTCATATCTGGTTAACCGTATATTTTGTTCTAGTACTATCACAGTGGGTCATTGCTCCAACTCTCTGTTAAAATACTTGGGCTTTCACTGCAAACTGATTTTGTCCTAGTATTATCACTTTGAACCCCAGGAGGTTAAATAAGTGTTGATATTATTGGAGAAGAATCCAATAATTTCAACACTTATTTAAAAGACTAAGTAAAATCAATTTAAAACGATGGCCGATTAGCCCGGCCAACTGACTCCTGGAATATAAACATAAAAATAGGTAGGCTTACACAGTTAGGATGTAAGTAGTTACGCAAAAATGATCCAACCTACAAGAGATCAGACCATTGAAATGCATGACT
Source organism: Epiblema foenella (assembly GCA_963556455.1). Lineage (NCBI taxonomy): Eukaryota > Metazoa > Arthropoda > Insecta > Lepidoptera > Tortricidae > Epiblema > Epiblema foenella. The sequence continues at coordinate 19,091,252 of OY747111.1, forward strand.
TTAGTTTTAGCAAAAAGGTTCCAATTTCAAAAACATCGTGTGGGTTGGATCGTTTTTCATTTCATGTGGGATCAATCAAAGCTATGTACAGTCTCTCTCAAAATATATAAGACAAGGCGCTTAACAAATATCTGAACACGGCTCTATCGACAATAGGTACTAACCGTTCCTTCTTCACAATGCTTTGGGCAGACACAACTTGCTTCTGAGATTCCATCGCTCTCGCATACAGCATAGAACTCACCATCTGGGATTTGAGATTGAATTACAAGCATATGGTAACAGCACCAGTAATGGAGACGAACCCAATAATATAAACACTTAGATACGCGTCATACTCGTGATCGGGTGCTGTTTGTGGAGTCCGGTCTGTTCATGCTTGCTAGGACATAGTGACTACGTTAATACTAGTGTCTTTTTATAGGGGATTGACGAGAGACATCACCCTGTTGTGGATTCGTTTTTATTATCAGTGACTTAGAGACCATATACATCTCTAACAATATTAAATTAATCTTAATTTTGACGCTCAGAAACCATGTACATCTCTGGGGTATTATATTGATTTCATTATACTCCTTGTTTAATCTTGAGACCTTATACATCTCTAACTTTACTGATGTTGTAATATTTGTAATAGATAACTTTGCAAGTTTATTTTCACTGTATGACATTATTTTTGTTATAATCGTAAACTCGAAATTATTATTCCTTCTTGAACTGTAAATTTATATTTTGACATAAAAAATGTATTACTATATAGTCAGACTTTCTTAAATTGTAAATTAATATTTTGACATGTAAAAGTGCCCTTGTGGCTTATTTGCAGAATAAATGTTTGATTTTGATTTTAATTTTTGATCTTATTTAAAAGAAAAATCAATCAACACACAGCACAGATTTCGTCAATTGTATCCTGTGGTGGGTACAATGGGGGCTATCGCGTATGAATTCGCCGCTAGAGGCGCTTGTGTAGCGTGAGGTCTTCGAAATGTCAAATGTCACTCTTTGTAGTTGCGCTACGCGGGGTAATATCTAATTGGAACAATATGGTGACTATTTTGCAATACCTGATTGCACAATAGTTTGATTATGGCAAATATGAGTTACGGGTCAATGACTGTCATTGCTTTGAGACAGTTTTGTGTTTCGAAAACTTATGTCCTCCTTTTTTTCCGAACAAAACGGGACTGCGCTACAATATTACGGTACGGTTTTAAGGTATTAAATATGATTTAAATGTAAACTTCGTTCTAATGCCCATAATAACCAATAACAATTTTTGACGGCTGGACCTTATTCGACAGTGGCGCCAACTGGTGAGCACAAAAACGATAGCCCTCATTGACGAAACCTGTGTTGGATACTTTTCGTTGTGGTTGGACGAACCTGCGCTGTGGGTCTTCATGGTAAGGTGTCCTGGGGTAATTCTGAATGTCGGCTATTTCCGAAATTCCGAAATAACAAATTCCTGTCTAACTGCTTTTATTGCACCTCATATACCGCCGCACACCGGGTAGTCAGTCCGACCCAGGTCGGGCCTAGCTGAGTTTCTTGCTTGACTTCTCAGCTAGGCTAGGTTTAGTGAACCAGCGACAAAACTTCCAGTAGCTCGATTCCACTCACACCTCAGATTCGGTTGAAACCGCTCAACCAATCTCACTGGAGCGCAAACTTAAAGTATTCCAGTATTCCAAACCACACGCGTGGTCGTGCCGGAGGTTTTCCCCTGGATTTTCCCCAGGCTACTCTCCAACCGCGCACTCCTATCGCTTTATTGGGCCCGGCCTATAAAGCCACAGTCAAGTTCCAAAAAAAAAGCACCTCATCATCATAATCATCAAAAAGAAATGTTAAAATTTTGGTTGATATTTGGTAGTGCAACAAAATCACTTAGTTACACTGGAATTTGGTATATTTGGAATTACCCCACATTCGGAATTACCCGAAGACACCTTATGTGTTTCTGCTTCTTCTCATTTCATAATAAATTCTTGGGCCATTCTACTTTTTCATGTACATAATTTTCAGACACTTTTTACTTAAATGCAGATTTTGGAATACTTGGCCCTCACTTCATATTTTTGTATTATTATTTAGAAAAAGGTTTAATTGCAGTATCATTTCCGATAGTTTTGGTAATTAACGAACCACAGCTAATATCCATAAATCGAGTAACTCAGTGGTCCTTGGATGTCTCACCATTTGTATGAAAAAATGGTTTTTACCACTGTGTTACCCAGCTTTTACAGCAATATGTTTATATTCAAGTATTTTTAATTATAAATTCCTCTTGTTAGGTTCAGGCACTATTTCGAAATCCTATATTTGTACACTAATTCAATACATATCATAGTTTTTTTTTGTAACAGAAAACTGGTCATGAAAAAGTAGAATGACCCTCTTTCGGATTATATATTGTTTAAAATAAACTAAGTAAATTCAATTTAAAGCGATGGCGAGGATTGAGCGAATTAGCGAAGATTAGTACGGCCAACTGGCACCATATGGGATTTGAGATTCAATTTAAAACCGTATGCTCTTTGAATTAGGGATGAAATATCCGTTACTGGTGCTTGTCAGCTCAAATTTATAACCTCTGAAGGCCTACTCCGAATTTCGTATCGTGCTGTCCCATTCGCTCTCGTGTTAAACACTATATTAGTGAAAGGGACGTCACGATACGAAGTTCGGGTTTCGTTTTTTTTTTTACAATCAAAAATCAAAAAATGGCCATGTTACTATCTGAAACTTTAATAAAATTATCGTATCCTTTAATCACTTTAATGGTATAATCAATACTGTTGTCATAATTTCAAATCAAAACATTTTAAAACTTATAAGGCCTCTTAATACAAAGCCACAGTCAGGTTCAAAAAAAAGGAAGTAGGTACAGTCGCCATCAAATATATCGGAGCGAACAAGATGCTCACAAATATCTGAACACGACTCTATTGTCAAGGCGTTAAAGTGCATGTTCAGGTATTTTTGAGCAACCTGAAGAGTACAGATATATTTGATGGCGACTGTACATAATTATATGGAAAAACCGTCATCTCTAATCATATTCTAATCGCGGCTAGGATTTATATATTTAGTTTAATTTTATTCTAGTTTACAGTCAGGTTAATTGTTTTATAACGTTATGTACATTTTTAATCATTTATTCAATAAATCTTGTCTTAGATTCATTTTTGACGACCATTTTAGCCTAGTGGGTAGTGCACCTGCCTGTGAAGCTGACGGTCCTGGGTTCGAATCCCGGTCAGGGCAAATATTTGTGTGATGAACACGAATATTTGTTTCTGAGTCTTGGATGTTTTCTATGTATTTAAGTATTTATATCTATTAAATATATCGTCGTCTAGTACCCATAACACAAGCCTTCTTGAACTTACTGTGGGGCTAGTTCGATTTGTGTACGATTGTCCTCTAATATTTATTTTTATTTATTTATTATTTATCATTACTACGCCTGCGCCTAGCGCGCAGGTAACACGACATTCGGTCACAACACAGCTTCCCCGGGCATCACGCACTACGAAACATATTTCCCCAGTACCTCTACCATTAGTTTGCATGACCGTACTCGCTAGCGACTGCGTAAACGATTTAGTATGCCGATTCTTAGTTCTATTGGGTAACCGCCAGAGGCGCTGTGAAATGAAATGAAATCATTTATTCTTCAATTTATATTATACGATATCACGTTGGATTAAAATAAACTTGTAAAATTAATTTAGTGTTAAGCAGTAACGCTGATGGTGCTAACGAAAATTACAAATTATAAATTAGGGAAAAATTATAAAATTTAGACTGAATTTTTACCTTTAATTATTAATTTGAAATTTATAATCATTGGACAATACAGGATCCCTTATTCGTTGAAATGAAATGAAATGAAATCATTTATTCTTCAATTTAGGCATGTTACATGCACTTATGAATGTCAAAAAAACTACCACCGGTTCATAAAATAAACCTCTGCCTCGAGAAGAACCGGCGTAAGAAACTCGGCGACGTGTCATTTTTTCAAAACAATATACAATGTATATAAAATAACAGTATCATAATACTACAGAATTCAAATGTTACAATATAAACATACATACATATTTTTTAATATTAAGGACAAAATATTTCTGTGTTAGATTACTTGTGCGGGACGCTATCACTGCCAAAGATAAACGATTATATCATAGATGGGTGAATTGCAAAAAAATTGTACATTCCAAAAAATAAAATGTCCTCTTAATTAAAAAATCTGTAAAAAAATAAGTATTTGAGTAGCATATTTTTCAATTTTGTTTTCACGTTGTCCAACTCATAGTTTTCTAGTATTCATAAAGTTTTATAGTAGAAATTGTACACATTTATAAAAAATCTCAATTTTTAAAAAAAGTGCGTTTCTGCTCCCGTACAAATTTCATATGTCCTTTGTGTAACAGAGGGTATTCAAAAATTCATAACTTTGATTAAAACAGTCCGGGCCAAAAAAAATATTTAGGGTCCTATTAAGTACAGTGTGAAATATCTAGAAAATAGTTTGTCAGGTTTATAGAACGAATATACTATATCAAAATCTTTTTTCAAAGTTCGGGGAAAGATTTCGTTCCTTTGTATTACGTCAGCTGTGTAACGCTATATTCTGCATTTTAACGTAGATAATTAACGTACCCTCAGCACTTTTATCTCTGGCTACAAGTAGTCTACTACTAACACAGCCGAGTGTATCGATAGCTCTATTAGTTTTTGTGTAGTGGTACGATAAAGGGAAACCGAGCGTTTTGTCGCAAATATTGGTCAATTTTGTGTTATGCCTAAAACAGGTAATCTTATTGTTTTTTATTGCTGTATTTACATAGTTGGATGGTGGAATTAATAGGTAAACGGCTTGGCATATACAAATGCTAGAATTTCTTACAGTATTTTTCTAATACGAATTGACAAGTTTTTTGGACTCCAATTTCGCATCCTTTGTGTTACATTGTGTCACGTTGTGTGACGTTACACAATTTTTTCCCCATACAAATTAGCTTTCCATTACTTCCTTTGTTTAACATTTTTGTGAATATTCCTATGCGTTACGTACAATTTTTTGCAATCCACCCAGATAGGGATCTATGATATAATCGTTTATCTTATAAGCTGTGCTTTTGCCCATAGTAATTTTTTCGCAGTCGCTAGCGAGTACGGTCATTTAAACTCATGGTAAAGGCACAGGTTATATTTCATCCCTTATTGTAATACAGGGTGGCTCGGGATTTTCAACAGTACCATTTTAGTGCGTAGTCGGGCTTACGTTTTGTGTATCTGAGATTTAGTTCGTGTTGTATTTGAAGTGCCTGGGGCTCAATTCTGAGCATGTGAATTTTATGAATTATATTGATTGAAATATACTAGTATACTAGTGTTATTAGCTATAGACCTTGCGAGCGGTATTTTACGTTAACAATCCCCATGGTTCCGCTTTTTGAAATAATAAATAAAAATAAATAAATATTTTTGGACAATCTTACACAAATCAAACTAGTCCCAAACTAAGCAAAGCTTGTACTATGGGTTCCAAGTGACGATATACATACTTATATATATAAATAGATACTTAAATACATAGAAAACATCCAAGACTCAGGAACAAATATTCGTGTTCAACACACAAATAAATGCCCTGACCGGGATTCGAACCCGGGACCTCCAGCTTCGAAGGCAGGGTCACTACCAACTAGGCTAAAGCGGTCGTCAATAAATCCTAGAACCGAATCGGCCTCAAAAAACTATATAATTATCGAACTTGCTCACACTAGAATCGATAAATGACCTGCCACAACCTGTAGCGAAGAGCTGGACAACCGGACAGACATACAAAGCATTTATGTACAAGCTGAAACGGAGAGCTTTGCTCACAAATGGAATAGAATTGAAAAACTTTTTTGTATAATATGGATATGCCGATAAGATTACGAAAAGAGCGCTTCATTCAGAGATGGGCAAAATTTATTCGAGTGCCGAATAACGAATAAGAATAACATAATTATTCGCGAAATAATATATTCGCGAATAATTTATTCATCAAAGGAATTGACACGAATAATTATTTATTTGAATATCTTAGGAGTATTTATTTGTTTATTCCTGAATGTGTTTCAACATTTTTCTATTCCACTTTATTAAACAGAATCTATAAAAGTATCTATCTATAATAGAAAAAACTAAAAAAATACTACTACTTATGTAAATACATATTATCTAACAAAAGTCCCCCAAACCTTTCCCCTGTGGCAGGCCTTTTGAACACCTAATTATTTGTTTTATAAAAATCATAACAAAACATAACTTGTTTGTATCAGGACAAAGACTTTGCTTTACATGAAACATCCTTCTATCCCAAGTTTAGACGAGTAAATGTAGGATAAACTGTGGGAGGACTGAGAGAATAAGACAAATGTTTTATGCTAAACTGCAAGCCTTAGCCGATTTGGATAAAAGTTTTGGGTTTCTTGAGTGGTAGGTACCTGTTATAAGATTAACTTATACTTAAACTCTAATCCTATTTTTTTTTAACCTGACTGTGGCTTTATAGGCCGGGGCCAATAAAGCGATAGGAGTGCGCGGTTGGAGAGTAGCCTGGGGAAAATCCAGGAGAAAACCTACACGATCACGCGTGTGGTTTGGAACACTGGAATACTCTAAGAGTTTGCGCTCCAGTGAGATTGGTTGAGCGGTTTCAACCGAATCTGAAGTGTGAGTGGAATCGAGCTACTGGGAGTTTTGTCGCTGGTTCACTAAACCTAGCCTAGCTGAGAAGAGTTCAGCAAGAAACTCAGCTAGGCCCGACCTGGGTAGGACTGATTCTACCCGGTGTGCGGCGGTACTGGGACGAATAGGGACTATATGTGTCAGTGTTGTCGCGATCGCGTGGTGGACGTCCCCGCCGGCGGGAATACCTAAGTGTATGCGTCGTGTCAGAGTTGGATACCGTAAGCGCAGCGTTCCATCTTTCGATGGACGCTGTGATTACGTCGTCCGGGTACCCTAAGTCCCTTTAAACAAATGTGTTGTGCGAGTACTTGTTAACTCTCACATTACCTTGATAGGATTCTTGATAGTATATTGGAACACGAAAGACGATTTATTGATATAATCTTGATTTATTTAACTTGATAGGTGTGCACACTTATGAGTAGCGAACGTAAAGTGAGGTGAATTGACTTATTAGCTAATTACGAAATATTATACAAAGCAAATGCTGATGGTGCAAATGAGTGCTATGACGCACGCGCAATGTACTTGTACATGTGTTAAAACAAAAATGTACCTGACACTGAATGTCTCATATCTAATTATTATTCGCGATGTTTATCTAAACACGCGGCAGCATGTCAAGCCCAGTTCAAAAGAAGAGAACTGGCAACGCAGCGGCCGTGTGTAGTAATGCTGACCTTGAATTACATCCCAAGTGAAATAAATTTTAGGCTTTTCTACACAGATCTTGGCACCCATATAGATCTAAATTCTTTTGTCGGCGAAGTCAACAACAATGTATATTCTTAATATTTAACTTGGCTCTTATTTCACATTTATGTTTTTGATGTGATTTGAATAGAATAACCCAGTAAATCTTAAATTTTATTGTGGATTTATCGGAATAAAATAACGAATGAATCATACCACATTTGAAAAGTGGTTCATTGATTTATCCGCGTATATTTTTATTCGAAAATAATTTATTCGAATGATTTATTATAATTTATTCGAATAATTTATTCACGAATAAATTATAAGCGTATAATAAGATCATAAATTATTGTTTATTCGTATAATTATTCAAATGAAAAATTATTCGAATAGTTCCCATCTCTACATGTACAAATCGTTTTAATCGGAACGAGACATTTCGAAAGCTGCCGCCCATAACTACGGCGTTAAAAAGAATTAAAAAGAAAATCCATTAAAACAACGATCCAATTTTCCTGGAATGGCGCTGCTAATCTGTACTTACCAGGCGCCGTACCAACACATGCAAAAAGAAGCTTTATGCCTATTGAAATATAATTCGAAATCGCTTACGTCTACATGATATATGACAGCTAATTCACACGAACGATCAAATCCCGACTACTTCCGAGGACATCCGAATTATTATTTTACTTAAACAAAGGAGCCTATGGAATCTTTCAAGCGTTGAGATAGGGTTGAAATTTGATTGGCAGGTTTATTATGAAGGGTAGGTTTTACGGTCAATACGGGTAGTTATGGCTCGGCAAATAAGGTTGGGACTAATTAAGAACTATATACAATCGTCATATAAATCGCAGCGAACCACCATCCTCCTAGCGTTATCCCAGTACAGTTGCATACTGATCGCTGAGATACGCGTCATACTCGTGATCGGGTGCTGTTTGTGGAGTCCGGTCTGTTCATGCTTGCTAGGACATAGTGACTACGTTAATACTAGTGTCTTTTATAGGGGATTGACGAGAGACATCATCCTGTTGTGGATTCGTTTTTATTATCAGTGACTTAGAGACCATATACATCTCTAACAATATTAAATTAATTTTAATTTTGACGCTCAGAGACCATGTACTTACATTTCTGAGATATTATATTTCATTATACTCCTTGTTTAAATTGAGACCTTATACATCTCTAACTTTACTGATGTTGTAATATTTGTAATAGATAACTTTGCAAGTTTATCTTCACTGTATAACATTAATTTTGTTATAATTGTAAACTCGAAATTATCATTCCTTCTTGAACTGTAAATTAATATTTTGACATGAAAAATGTATTACTTATTATAGTCAGACTTTCTTAAATTGTAAATTAATATTTTGACATGTAAAAGTGCCCTTGTGGCCTATTTGCAGAATAAATGTTTGATTTTGATGCCCGGGGTCCGTTATCTAATCCCAAAAGTTGACGTAGGCACTGACTGCCATCTGAGCTTCCAATAGGGCAATAAGGTGTCTAGCACTGGGATATTTACCTTATGAAAGTTATGAATTTTGTAGTGAAATCGCAATAAGTGACATCAAGATGATGACAGTTGGTAGTGACCCTGCCTACGAAAGTACGAAGCTGGAGGTCCCGGGTTCGAATCCCGGTCAGGGCATTTATTTGATGATCATGAATATTTGTTCCTGAATCTTGGATGTTATCTAACCCCCGTATTCACAAAAGTTAACAAACGTCTGTTAACTAAAATGTCTGTTGTCACTGTCTCACAAACACATATGTCAAAGTGACAGATAAGGACAAACGAACTTTAGCGGTTAGTTAACTAATATAGGTTTGATAGACGTTTATGAATAAGGGGGTAAGTATTTAAGTATCTATTTATCTATATAAGTATGTATATTGTTGCTTAGTACTCAAAGTACAAGCTTTGCTTGCGTTTGATTGTACAGTCGCCATCAAATATATCTGTACTCTTCAGGGTGCTCAAAAATATCTGAACATGCACTTTACAATAGAGTCGTGTTCAGATATTTGTGAGCACCTTGTTCGCTCCGATATATCTGATGGCGACTGTACGTTCGTCTCAATAAACTCAAAGCCTTCACTCAGACTGCGCTACGAGACGCCGTAGCGCTACGAGTTTGACTCACCCGTAGCAAGTGTTTCCTGGTTTGTGGCGAAAATATGGTGTAACAAAGGTTTCATTATGAATAGGGTGGAAACAGTTCAATTATGATATCCAATATACAGTCAAGGAATTTAAATGTTTGCCATTTGTAGACTCTATTGCAATATAAATAGAGTCCAAAGGTGAAAAACATTCAAATTCCCCGACTTTACGATAATGTGGACACTAAATAAGAAAATCAATATGTTCAAATTTTCTCAAAAAAGAAAATAAAGTAATTAAACGATACGATGATTTTATTAAAGTTATTAATAGAATCAAAGCGATTTTTTTTTATTTTATTGTGTGTATTGGAATTTAAACGGAAAAACAGTATTTAGCTTGAAAATGGTCGATTTGGAGATGGGATGTTTGAAACGATATTACGTAATGAGAATTCCAGAAAATAAATATAAAATTTATGACATTAGGTTGTAATAGTCCTGTTCTAGATAGTAACACTGAGACGAATGAGTCAGTCCGACCCAGGTCGGGCCTAGCTGAGTTTCTTGCTGGACTCTTCTCAGCTAGGCTAGGTTTAGTGAACCAGCGACAAAACTACCAGTAGCTCGATTCCACTCACACCTCAGATTCGGTTGAAAGCGCTCAACCAATCTCACTGGAGCGCAAACTCTTAGAGTATTCCAGTGTTCCAAACCACACGCGTGGTCGTGCCGGAGGTTTTCCCCTGGATTTTCCCCAGGCTACTCTCCGACCGCGCACTCCTATCGCTTTATTGGGCCCGGCGTATAAAGCCACAGTCAAGTTCAAAAAAAAAAAACTGAGAAAATGTCAAGACGCGTGTCAATTCAATCAGAAAATTTTTGAACTTATAAGGACTATTATAATGGTGGTAACTTCTTGTGACGTTATTTTTTGAGATATTTGTATAGGATTTTCACAATTTGGCATTTTTTTGTTTTCTTACTTTTGGAGCAGTCAAATTTTGAATCTACAACCCTATTGTTACCGTTAAGAATAGAATAGAATAGAACCAAATTTATTGCACACCAAAATAACAACACATTACAATTTAAAACTTAATACCTAGAAAATAGCTTAAAAATACCTACATACATCAGGTGAACTAAGTATAAAGAGCAGGAGTGCTGCTACAGTGGCCGCAATTGGACACCACTCAGCATAATGCTGTGACATTTTACAATGCCGCAGCGCTGGTCTTCCGTGGAGCCCATGGCTGAAAGATAGCTCAGAACAGCAGAAAGTGAAGGACATGGGAAACAATAGAAATACTTTTTTTTTTAACAAGAACTAGTGAAATCAAACAGTTGTCAGTTTGGGAACAGATTAGGTAGGATACGTAGGATAGGTATAGCGTAGGATATATATATGTATAATATTACAATATTTTCAAATTCACACAGGAGTAAGATGACAAACACACCACAAAAGAATTTCGAATATGTATATCGCATATGTACGTTATGCTCACTGACTACGGGTGGGCTTAAAACCAGCTTAGCGCTGTGCTCACACCGATTTTTCAATGTCTTAATTTTAATACCCATACTTACTTATAGATTGAACATTGTAAAATTTTGAGAAATAAACCTTTTTGTATTTGTATTTTAAGGCCAGTGCTAAAAACTTTCTTCTTTAAGCGGCAATTACACTTCGTCGTTCGCCGCATGCTGCATGCGATAGATTAGGATAAGTTGTTAGCATTTCTTTTGCATCTCACGTTTACGCTTAATTATGTAGTATATTAGAGAGAGACAAATGCTGAGGATCTGCAAAAAGAAGTTGAGATATCGCCGGCATAAGTCGGGCCCCTTGGGACTGGCGCATTGCAGTACAGTCAACGGAAAAAATATGTTTACATTTTTCGCCTTGTTAGAATGGAATAAGGTTCAAAAGTGTCAACATATTTTTGCCGTCGTCTGTACATTAGACAAGTTACAGAAAGTTGCCTAGTTAGCCTCTAGACACAGTTAAGGCAATTACTAGTACTTTAACTTAGGGCAGTATTCTATCGCGTTTTTGGAAACGCTGTTCTGCCAATACGAGGAAATAATAAAGATTGATTTTCAGATATATAATTCTTAACTATACTTATTATTATTTCTGATAATAGCCGAAACAAGATTGCTTAAAATTTTCTCTACTTATAGAAGAAAAAATCAATAGTTGAGTCATTATTTTCCTTTTTTTACCTAGCCTACTAAAACAACGCATTATTAAATGCCACAATTAAGTAAATATTGTGGTATCATACCTCATCTAAATTCTGTCAATAGGAAATTATAAAACTTTACACAGTCCGATATTTATCTGTATTTGTCTGAAAAAGCCAAGCCCGGAGAGTATTGCATCCTGTTTGGTCGTGTGCCAAAGACATAAGCATGTCTCTTTCACACGGGATGTGTCTGACCGAATCGAGGAATCCTCTTAATGGGGTTCGAGTCTGTCAACCACGCCTCCTGTCTCAGAGACATATGTCTTTCGCGTACGGCAAAACTGGTAACACTTCGGGAATGGCGTTTTTATGCAAATGTCGATAAATCTAACTGTGTGAAGTTTAATTATATTTCCTATTAGTTTTTAGATGATGTGCGTGTGTGTGTGTGATAATGTGATGTGTGACCATCATACCGAGCCCGGTAATTAACATCTACATGTTATTATTATGAATTGTTTTGTCTTTTTTGACGACCGCTTTAGCCTAGTTGGTACCCTGCCTTCGAAGCTGGAGGTCCCGGGTACGAATCCCGGTCAGGGCATTTATTTGAGTGATGAATACGAATATTTGTTCCTGGGTCTTGGAAGTTTTCTATGTATTTAAGTATCTATTTATCTAAATAAGTATGTATATCGTCACTTTGAACCCATAGTACTAGCTTTGCTCTTAGTTTGGGACTAGGTTGATTGGTGTAAGATTGACTTATTTATTTTATTTTATTTTTCCGGCATAAGTACGACAGTGTTGTATTGTGGTTGTGTCATTTAATAATGAGTTGTTAGTAGGCTGAGTAAAATGTTGAAAAATTAAGCAAGATGTTTCAGCACAGTATAAAGAAGATACTGCAGGCTACCTATACTGTGGCTTGATCTCTGAGGGCTGGGTATTTCATATTATCTCACATCAAGATCTCTCGTCAACATTACCGCAAGTTCTCCTTGAATTTCCTTGATTGCGGCAAATAATACTTTTACACTTCTCATGCTCGAAAACTGTGTCACATTAGGCTAGTAAATATCTGTGAATGCAGTGTAAATTGGTTTTTAAAATTCAAATAATGTCTTCTTTCAGTAAAATGTTCCATCTACAATATTCAAGGTACTTTCCCTCCATGTGGCATAGCCGTGGGACACCCTGTATATACTTAGGGACATACCCATACTACGCGACCCATTTTTAAATTATCCTCCCTGGGTTTTGTATATTGTCGGGTGAGAAGCAAAATTCACTATCAAATCTGTCCCTACTCTTCGAAACCTCGTATCTCAGTACTGAAACGATGCTGATATACGAGCTTTATTTTAAGTAGGTATTTCTTACTTAGTGACTTTTGCTTGTAAACCGACGATATGGAAAATGTTTTGTCGCATCGGAATGGGTGCTGTGAGTTTAATAAGCGTTGAACACTTTGCCGTAGTCAAAGTCAATTTTTTTAAATTTTTAATTTAATTTAATTTATTTTTCCCAAAAAAGTATGGTACAGTTTACATATGTTTCCGTTTCGCCAAACGTTAAGTTTATCGGCGAAATATTACACTCACTTTCATTTTTTTGTACCAAGTTATAGTATCTAATGACCTAAGTAATAAAGTAATTAATCCCTATCCTTCGAATATAAAACAAGATGGGTACTAGCTTATTTAATTAATATTAAGCATCTTGCGCTGATGTGTTTAATAGCAACCTTTTGAGTTTGTTTTTAAATATATTTTTACTGCTACACTCGTTTTCAAATGTAATTGTGTTAAATATTCGCGGTGTTAAGTAGCTGCGCGTCCTTTTACCATAATAATTGTTGGCGGTAGGTTCGGCGTATTGTCGTCGCGCTAACCCTCTATGCGGCCGTGTGTAGATTCGCGGAGTTTTAAATTCGCATCATCAATCACCCATTGCAAGTTACATTACAGTTAAAAAGATGGAATTAAGAGTAGGTATGCATGTGACGCCCTGCTAGGTCACAGCAACATACTTAAGAGGACTAATTTATTACATTTCTACTTATACCATTACTACTACTGACAATACAATATAGCTAGTTTTGTAATTTAAATTTAATTGTGTCCCCTTTTGAGTTCCATAGAATGGCACGGATGTAGAAATGAAGAGCTATCGAAGTGCTGTTAATTATTTTTCATTAAAGAATTCGGTTAAACTATAGAAACATCTGTCAATAAGGTGTATTTTCAATTTTTTTATAGGGTTCGGAATGTTGTTTATGTATTTGCCGTAATTTGAATGTAGCTCGAAAAATCGCGAGATTTCGCCAGAGGATTTCGATTACCTGTCGAAAACCTAAGACCCTCCTCCGCCCCGTAGCCAAGCGTAGTATGGTTACGTTCCCTTATATTTTAAAGTTTGGGTCACAAGATACGGACGCCCCTCCGACCCAACCGGTCCCGGGAGAAATCAGCTCGCTGGCTATTCGGACGATTTCATCCTCGCTGTGTTCTGCGGAAAATAAAGGGTAAAATGGGTAAGTAGCGACGGCACCTAATTCTTTAAAAAAAATCTGTATAATACTAATGCACGGAGCGTTGTCAAATTACCTGTCACGGAATGGAATTTATTTATTTATTACTAGCGACCCGCCCCGGCTTCGCACGGGTGCAATGCTGATGCAGGTATTATACATATAAATCTTCCCCTTGAGACACTCTATCTATTAAAAAAAACCGCATCAAAATCCGTTGCGTAGTTTTAAAGATTTAAGCATACATAGGGATATAGGCATATAGGGACATAGGGACAGAGAAAGCCACTTTGTTTTATACTATGTAGTGATTAGGCTCACACAACAAATTACAGTCTATTACACAGTTACATAAATATCTTAAAGTCTAGACTTGGACTTCTTCTTATATATGTGTGCACAGACACATTAATAGCATATATTACAAATTAATCACTAGATGACATGATTATTCACGTTGTTTATAGGTATTAAGAACCTTATGATTTTATTGTATAACATCAAACTCTCATAGTAGTTAGCATAGATCTGTACTTAAGTTCTGTAAAATGATGTGTTCACCTGTAATTGGGGTACATAAGCCCCACATTTTTTATACCAAAGACAACTGTAACCTTACCTTATGTATTCTGTTGGTGTCCCGTGTAATAACTAAATAAATAAATAAATTATACAAATACAAAATGTTTATTGGCAGGTACTGTCTCTGTATGCGTCCCATGACACCGGTAGGGACAGCATCCGTTCGGTGTATCCCTTGCATTTCATTAAAGTGTCAAAAGGGCCTCTACGTGTTGGCTATGTGGTACTCGTTTGGTACTTCGGTGCCTCGGTACTTCGGCTCCACGCCCGCCTCCCAAAGATACGGGATACCATTGTCCCGTGAACGGGAATAATTACAGTGCATATTATACGTTAACATTGCTAAGACTAGAGATCCTAATTTGATTTAAACAATATATTTCTAACAATATTTTTAAATGTGGGTAATCTTTGTATAAATATGTCCATAAAAAAAAAGTCAAAAGTCTTTATTTTTACATGTAAACATATCAATTTGTGCCTATTTAAGTTTTATTGTAAGGCTTGTAATGTTTATTGCATTGTAAACACTTATCAATTTGATGTTAAATAAAAATGTTCTATGTCTATGTCAAAGAAGAATGCTCGTAACGATATTGTTATACAGTAGGCACATTCGAATGACTGAGTGAGTTAGTGTGTTTCCGCTCACATCTAATGTAATCATATAGGTATGCACACAAGCAACAGAAACTCACAAATTACTAATACTTAGGGTCGGTTGCACCAACACACGATCACAGGCCGGTCATCGTCAAATATGGCGCCGGCAGCTGTCATCCCATAGAAACTTGTCAAACTCCCCATACAATCAGATTTTAACAAACACCGCTTACGATTACAGACGGTTTAGTGCAACCCACCCCTTGCCTGCAATTGCCTCCTTCCGTGCCTCAACAATCAAGTAAGCGAAAAACATGATTTCATTTCAATTACATCTGAAATCAACCTACTTATAATTTTTCACTTACACCTGTATATTACGTGTCTTGCTTAAACATCCAACATTTCATATGAATGAATGAATGTTTTATTCACTTTAAACATATGGTACAAGTATAGATGTTATAATTAATCTTAGGTTCCTTAATATGTTTAACCTCGACAGGCATGTGAAAATTGGCATCACATTTGATGTATTGTCCAATGCATGCAAGATAATTATATACATTAAAATATCATGTCAAGATGTCACAATTTACGATAATAATATTTTTACATTAAACATTCAAAAATATGGTAGTAATTAGAAACATCACACGAGAATAATCAAAATGTCATTATTAGGTTAGATAGATGCATTCAGTAAACAAGTCAAATTCATGATAATTATAATTAATTAGTATTAAATATGAAAATAAACATAAAATCCAGGATCCAATAGTTAATCATATATTTACATAAATTTACACTAACGTGAGACATATTTACACTTAATAAGAGAACAACGGTTCCAACATTTGTTTAACTACCCCGTATATCGCTTCTCATCAGGCGAGACTACGGCCAACCGCTGTTCAGTCAAACAAAAAAAAAACTCTGAATCAAGACACCTATAATTAAGACGCAAAATTCAAACAAACTTACTCGTCCCTAAGTTATAGGTAAATGATTAAAACAAGCAAGAACTCTCGAGAAATGCCCAAAAGACCCCTTCAGTGCCTATACCATGAGTTTACATGACCGTACTCGCTAGCGTCTGCGTAAAAAAATGTATGGGCAAAAGTACAGCGCCTCTGGCGGTTACGCAATAGAACTAAGAACCGGCATACTAAATCGTTTACGCAGTCGCTAGCGAGTACGGTCATGCAAACTCATGGTAAAGGCACAGAGCTGCAGACGTATCCCCCATGCTACATTTCCAAATATAAAGGTCATAAAACATTACAAAACTGTGGTGGGAACTGCACTTCTCGTTTTGGCTGGATAGTAACACGCTCCGAGTGATGTATGACGGTAATGATCAGCGCACCCCGTAAATGAAAAATGAACTTTATAGTAAAAGAATAAGATTCATTTAAGATATTGTTTTGTAGATACTAATTGATATAAACTTAGAAGGGAGGCTGTATGTGGAAAATTGATTACGAATTATTTCTGTGTTTCCCATATCGAATAAATTATATGAATTCTTATAAAATGTCATAGGAATACTAGTTACGCTCATTTCAAAAGTAAATAGAGCCATATTATACTGAACGCCGCTCCAGCTCAACGTAACTCTAACGTAAGCACATAGGCGCAATACACAGAAACTCGCACATTGAAAAGATGTCAACCGAAAGAGGGGCGTTCATTTTAATTGGTATTACTATTTTAAAAACAGTTGTTTTGATGAAACAAATAAAAAAAGATTTGGGGCCTGTATTCAATCAGCGATAGGTTATGCAAGGCGGCTAAGTGCGTGTCAGGCCATGCGCAATGTAGGGTTCCGTAGCTGTCCACGTAGTTACATCCAATGCCGCGTTTTTAAAATAAGTAGTATTTTGCGATTAACATTTTCCACCCTTGAACTGCATCACATTTATTAAACTGTAATATTCCAAGACACTAGATTTATTAAAATATTTTGACAAAAACTACTCCGCTTCGAAAGTCCTGCCAGAGATATTTTTCAATCTGAACCTAAAAAAATTGCATTCAAACGAAGAATACTAAACTGACTAATCATATACTACATTTTCCTTCCCCGCTCAATCTCAATATTAACAAATCTCCCCTTTAAACTAAGCAAACGTCCAAGCCTTATCTACATTAGGAGTATGCGTGGGCAAGTATTTAGTCAATACCGCGCGGGGGGCGCCGATCGATGGCTCAGTCGGCGGCGGCGCGCCGGCCTGGCTTGAGCTCCAATGCTACTTCAGGTAAGCCCAGCCTTTATTCATAATCCTTGATAATTCTCCCATTTTTTACTATTACAATCTTCAAAGTTAAACTATAAAGCTCAGTGTTGTTTTCGATGCATCCGCCAACCGCCCGCCCTGCTAAATATGGTGGTGTAGATGGTGACTATATTGATTTTTTGTAAGTGATACGCTAATCGGTTGAGATTACCGAGCTGTTATGGATTTTTGTACGCTGTGAGTGATTTTCTTTGTGTTTTTTGTGGACAAAGTGAAATTTAAGAAGTGAATACTTGCATATAAAAGCTGTGTCCCCGCCCGCCTTGTGAATTGGACGGTTGACAATTGATTTGATGTCTATGTAGGTTGACCTTTACAAAGGATGACTGAAATTTTGGAAACTTTTATTTAAAGAAGTGAAACGCATTGGATATGCCGCGATTTTCAGAAAAAAAACTAGATATTGTCTGTCAATTTCTTTGTTCCAACCTTATTTTCTTTGTTACTCGTGGATATAAATTTTGTTCTACTTAATGCAATTGTATTACAGTTTTAGTAGATACCTATTATTAATTACATAAGAAAAGTGACAAATAATTTGTTATAGGATTCATAGTAAATTTTCGATGTGAAATAAATAACTTGCATAAACATGGATACGCCAAAAACGTCAAAATAACTAATTTTTTTTGTTACACGCAAATCGTCATGCAATCTGTAAAAGTCAAACTTCCCCCTATCTCCGCCCGTCCCTTGTGACCGCGCCACCCCAGTTTCCCCTGGGGTGGTTACATAGCTGCACACTACGGCGCGATCGGGGAACCCCGGGTGCGATAGCTCAGGTGGTCGGAGCTATCATTTTAGCAAATTGGCAAAATTGCACTGTTTGTTTTATTTTTTAACGTTTTCAACCCCTTAACGCCCTTAAATAAAATCCTAAAACCAAGTAGATTCCAATCATTTTCGAAAGCGAACCTGCTCACAAAATTTCACCAGAATCGGTAGAAAAATGAGACCTGAGTAGTATAGCCAGACAGACATACAAAAGCATATTTTTTGTCCAAGATGAAATAAATTGAGAATACAATAAATTAAAAAAAATGTTCAACAAATAACTATTATTATTTGGGTCAATCAACTTTTTCTTGTTATTATTTTGTCCCGTCAGCGAGGAGACGTCAGTATCCGAGTTTCTTAGAAAAATGTTTATAATATGGACTTCAAGCATGCTCAAGAGATGATCCATGTCGAAATGGATTAAGCTCATCGCTAAAACTCATGTTTGATAGATTTAAACCCTACAAAATCACAGTTTTAAAGAGTGACTCAGGAGACGTAACCATGGTAACGAGCAACAAAGAATAGTTGATTCACCCATCATCATCATCATCATCATTTCAGCCGAAAGACGTCCACTGCTGAACATAGGCCTCCCCCAAGGCTCGCCATTTAGACCGGTCCTGTGCCGTTCGTTTCCACCGTTGATTCACCCATTTAGTGGCAATTCCGTTGTGTTCGTTGTGACACGAGGTTTGTTGCAGCGCAGCGTGTAGCGCGGCATGGAGAGCGCAGTGTCGAGCGTGGCAGCCCTCACCATGGACTGCGAAGATATGTTCAAGGAGATCACTAAGAAGCTCTACGGAGAGGAGGTAGCCGGAGAAAAACTTTTAGAGTCTGCCTAATGAAAGATGAGACTGGAAAAGAGCGGCAAATTTAAAAAATCCACGTGTTGCAACACTTTGTATAATGCGACAAAACAATAATGATATTTGGGCAACAAAATAAAACGTTCCCACTACATAGTTCATTACCTACATACTATGCGATAACATTACCAAAAAGTATTCTAATATTTAAACATTCTGAGTCTGTTATTGAAGTAGCAATTCATGAGGAATAATGTACTATGATCCGATTTCCTGTATCCTGTTTCGGATCCGTAAAGAATCAAGTAATGTTTGTCTCAATTAAGCGACGTTTGACACATTTGACGTAGATATTACAGTTGCCATTTAAAAAGTTTTAAATAAATCTCAGTTTCATCTTTCATTAGCGAGACTATCAATATTCAAACAAATATCATTTTCACTTCTCATACTCGTAAAGTTGTTCCTTATGAACGTTACCATACAGCATTAAGTCCGCCTTTTGTACTATAAGGTTTCTTTTGTGCAATAAAGATTAAATAAATAAATAATAAATAAAAGTTTCGGGTAATGGCATAGTAATGACTCGTTTTATGCTCTTATCGTACAATCTATTATTGATATTTCAGTAGTTTTTTGGTGAAAACCAGCCCAGTAAGTTGTAATTTTCTGGGTTAGAAGGTCAGATGATAATCGCTTTTGTAAAACTAATGCCTTCGCCAAAAATAACAAAACTTAGCAGCTTAAAACGCCTTTGTCCGTTAATTTTATCTGGACTATTCTAACACCTTATAAACCTAACCTAACACACCTTTTCATTGACCTAAGTTTACATATGCCTGATCTGGCTGAATATATTATGGGAAGGAATATGTAAGATAGATAAATAAAAATAAAATAAATAAATAAATATTAGAGGACAATCTTACACAAATCGAACTAGCCCCACAGTAAGCTCAAGAAGGCTTGTGTTATGGGTACTAGACGACGATATATTTAATAGATATAAATACTTAAATACATAGAAAACATCCAAGACTCAGACACAAATATTCATGCTCATCACACAAATATTTGCCCTGACCGGGATTCAAACCCAGGACCGTCAGCTTCACAGGCAGGTGCACTACCCACTAGGCTAAACCGGTCGTAAATCTGATGTAAAACCATATATTCAATATGAATAAACCATTCATTCATTCATTCATCACTTGTTTTAACTTGTCCTGTTGACTTTGAAACTACAAGCCCATGGGGCGGCTAACTGTAACCAGACGTTGGTGTGGCAGGCGACGGTGGGGGGCGGCGTCATCGGCGTCGAGTTCCCGGCAGCAGAAAGAGATCTGGAGGAAGAACTGCGCCCTGAGGAACACATCACCGCATGGGGGTTAGCTGCGCTGATGCAGAATGGATTCCCGCCGCCAGGCATCCTGCAAGTGAGTAAAATGTGATAACCGTTGGGGAAGAAAGGTTCTCGAGTGGCGGCCTCGCACGGGAAGACGGAGCGTTGGACGGCCTCCCACTAGGTGGACTGATGACTTGGTCAAGGCAGCGGGGAGTCGCTGGGTGCGGGTGGCTCGCGACCGTGTGCTGTGGCGCTCCTTGGGGGAGGCCTATATCCAGCAGTGGATGTCTTCCGGCTGAATGATGATGATGATGATGATGAGTTCCGAAAAAAACTGATTCCAGTCAAACTAAGCGATTTCGTTGCACTACCAAACATCAAAAATTGTTTTAACATTTCTTTATCATAATGATGATGATGATGATGACATACAATAAAATCGCTTGGTTAGACTGGAAATTGTTATTTTCGGAATTACCCGACATTCGGCATTACCTGAAGACACCTTAGCTGTTATAGATATATTAATAAAATCAACACAATATGGGCTTGGAATTTGGAACACGAGTGAGGATCAACCTAGAGTCCCGGGACAGAAAAAGTATTGAAGAATTCCTTAACTACATCAGTCCAAAAGAGACGGTACTATACCATGTTTAGAAACAAAAGACGAACATATTATTTTATAACAATAAATAAATCGACGACCAACTTAGTTCTCGGATGTAACATGGGACTTGGCGACCCTTACGCTACGCTAACGAAAAATCTCAAATGACTGCAACGGTACTTACAAATTCAAAGTTACTTATGTTAACCAGCGATACTTAATATACATTGAAGTCTGATGCAAAAGAAACATAAGCGAAAAAAAGCAAAACTTCTTTATGAAGATGTTAATTTTTCTTTCTCAGGCTAACTTCACCCCCCGCATCGACCCAGCAGCGGAAGACCGATGGACGGCAGCTGAAGAGCCCCTCGCCTGGGCGCACTCCCGGGTAGCCTCGTACAACCCTGCCCAGCGCCTATTCAAATGCGCTGAGTGCGAGTGTGTCGGCTTCCTGGCTCGGGTTGCTGAACATTGGCTGGGGACGCATTCCCACGCGAGAGTGTTCCACTGCCCGTTGGCTCAGGTATGATTATGAATATGCTCATATTAATAGGCCTGAATACCCAATCATAATTCGAGGCACGGCAATAGAGCAGGTCAATAAATTTAAATACTTGGGAAGTATCATTACCAATGACTCCAAATGCACTGCTGACATTATACAAAGGATTGCTATGGCTAAAACAGCATTCAATAATAAAAAGAACCTCCTTAAATTTCGTATATCAAAAACATCATCGTATATCAATCATTGCGCTGTATGGGAGTGAGATGTGGACTCTGACACAAAGAGCCAGAGAAAGATTAGAGGCCTTCGAAATGTGGTGTTGGCGTAGGATGGAAAAGATCAGCTGGACAGAAAGAAAGACGAATGAAGAGGTTTTGAGTATGGTAGGGGAGAAAAAAAGTTTACTGGAAAAAATTAGAAATAGAAGAGGCAGGATGATGGGACACCTTATACGGCACGACAGCTTCTTCTTAAACATCTTAGAGGGCAAAATTGAAGGCAGGAGAGGAAGAGGAAGACCTAGACTGACTTACTTTAACCAAGTGAGGGAGGAAGTTGCCGAGTCGTATGAGGAAGTCAAGAAACTGGCAATGAATAGAAAAGAGTGGCGTTTACTCCACCGACAAGAGCGAAGCTCTTCTTAAGTTTTGATGATGAATAGGCCTGAAGACCAACTCCACTCCATTGTCTACAACCGAAGGCAGATTGACAGTAGCGGAGAAGCTTCTCGCCTAGGTCACAAGTATCAGGCCTACCTGATGGTAAGCAGGCAAAAGACAAGCTTCTTTACCACTGTTGTTGAATGAGGCTTTCTGTGGTTAGGTAAATTAAGCAATAAAACTCGACATCTATTGGTCTTTTCCATAAAATAACCTTTTACGATACCTCACAAATATCGTATAGCTTCCAACCAAACGTTCTAACTACATTAGGGGCCATAGTCCATGGCTATGGCCTATAGAAGATACCTAACGAAAACGAAAAAGAATTAACCAATTTCCTAATTCCCTTCACTAAGACTGATATTGTGTGTTAAACAGTGTGGGTTCGCGAGTGGGTGGGCGCGCGCTGTGCGCCAGCACCTCGCGAGAGACCACCACTCCGACCCCGCGGCCGCTGACCAGCTGCTGCGGGAGAACCCTGCACTGGATGACGTCACCAGATACCTGCAGCGACTCAAAACCAAGGTATAGTATACAATGTGGATTCGCGAGTGGATGGGGAAGGACTGTGAGGCACTACGCAAGGGTCCACGACTCTGAACTCGCTGCCGCCGACCAGCTGCTGTGGGAGAACCCTGCGCTGGATGACGTCACGAGATACCTGCAGCGACTCAAAACCAAGATATAGTATACAATGTGGATTCGCGAGTGGATGGGGAAGGACTGTGAGGCACTACGCAAGGGTCCACAACTCTGAACTCGCGGCCGCCGACCAGCTGCTGCGGGAGAACCCTGCACTGGATGACGTCACCAGATACCTGCAGCGACTCAAAACCAAGGTATAGTATACAATGTGGATTCGCGAGTGGATGGGGAAGGACTGTGAGGCACTACGCAAGGGTCCACGACTCTGAACTCGCTGCCGCCGACCAGCTGCTGTGGGAGAACCCTGCGCTGGATGACGTCACGAGATACCTGCAGCGACTCAAAACCAAGATATAGTATACAATGTGGATTCGCGAGTGGATGGGGAAGGACTGTGAGGCACTACGCAAGGGTCCACGACTCTGAACTCGCGGCCGCCGACCAGCTGCTGCGGGAGAATCCTGCGCTGGATGACGTCACCGATACCTGCAGCGGCTCAAAACCAAGGTATAGTCTACAATGTGGATTCGCGAGTGGATAGGGAAGGACTCTGAGGCACTACGCAAGGGTCCACGATTCTGAACTCGCGGCCGCCGACCAGCTGCTGCGGGAGAACCCTGCACTGGATGACGTCACCAGATACCTGCAGCGACTCAAAACTAAGGTATAGTATACAATGTGGATTCGCGAGTGGATGGGGAAGGACTGTGAGGTACTATGCAAGGGTCCACAACTCTGAACTCGCGGCCGCCGACCAGCTGCTGCGGGAGAACCCTGCACTGGATGACGTCACCAGATACCTGCAGCGACTCAAAACTAAGGTATAGTATACAATGTGGATTCGCGAGTGGATGGGGAAGGGCTGTGAGGCACTACGCAAGGGTCCACGACTCTGAACTCGCGGCTGCCGACCAGCTGCTGTGGGAGAACCCTGCGCTGGATGACGTCACCAGATACCTGCAGCGACTCAAAACCAAGGTATAGTATACAATGTGGATTCGCGAGTGGACGGGGAAGGACTGTGAGGCACTACGCAAGGGTCCACTACTCTAAGTTCGCGGCCGCCGACCAGCTGCTGTGGGAAAACCCTGCGCTGGATGACGTCACCACATACCTGCAGCGACTCAAAACCGTGGAGGGACGGGCTGTGAGGCACCACGCAAAGGACCACTGCCACAGTTATTGTAACTAGTGTATATTGGCTCATCCTACCTAAAGACTTACAACCAAGGTATAATACCATAAACTCAAACTCAACTCAAAATATTCTTTATTCAAATAGGCCTAGCAACAAGCACTTTTGAATCGACAGTATTACATAAATTGAATCTAATTATTCAGAGCAATTTATTGATGCATATGAAATTAAAAAAAAGAAATGAATTACTGTAATGTATGTCAAAAGAGAGTATAATAAATTCACAAAAAGATCGTCAATATGTAAAATAAAAACATAAAAAATAGTATAATCTAGACAGTTTCTAGAATAAAATCTGAATGTCAAGAGGAAAATTTAACGTCAACATCTAATCTCACACACACATATATATGACATTATTATGGAACACACATATATATATAGCAGCTAGTGTAGAGTAGTACATCCGAGCGCGTAATTGATGTGTCTGTTTGACTCTGATATGTTTTTTTATTTAGCAAAATGATCTGCTAATAAATCCATTTTACCCGTCACTCTTATCCATGAAACTTAAAAAATTGTCCCTTTCTCGCAAACAGAAATAAATGTGTAATAGTGACGTATACAGACTAGAGAAGATTGATGAACGAAAAAAATCGAAATATCCTGAAAGAAGTATCGAAACATCATGAGGAAACCGGGCTTGTTGGAAGGTTAGATGGTACCCGCTTTCCTAAAACTAGTTCGTATGCCAATATTGGGGATTAGGTGTCAAAGTTTGCGCCGTCTCCTCAAACCTAGGAATTATGAATAAGCTAATAAAATTTTACTAAACCTCATATTCTTCAGGTGGAAAACCAGCGCAACGAGCGCCGAACCAACCCCGTACCTGTAGTACCTGTGGAGACCCCGGCGCCCGAGCCGGCGGCGGCGGCCGAGCCCGGCAAGCGCTACGCCTGCCCCGCCTGCCCCTACGCCACCGACCGCCGCGACCTCTTCACGCGCCACGAGAACATCCACCGCGACGAGAAACCCTTCCATTGCTACCTCTGCCAGAAGCAGTTCAACAGAGCCGACCACGTCAAGAAACACTTCCTAAGAATGCACAGAGACCAGCCGTACGATTTAAATAGAATAAGACGACCGACCGGCAAGCAGCCGGCCACCACCCACCATTATTATACTACGAAACCGCCAGCAGAACCGCCACCTGCGCAGGAGTACAGAGCGCCCGTGAAGATCGAGCGCGCGCCGCTGGCTAAAGCTGAAACGCCAGCGGCTATTCCGCAAACGAAAACTGTAGCCAATACCACTCCTGTTGCTAGCAATTCGCCGACTGGGGCCAGCAACGCGGCGGGCGTCAGGCGGAAGGGAGAGAGACGATACGCGTGCTGCTATTGCACGTGGTCAGGGGTTGATAACTGGTGTTTGAAACGGCATCTAAACACACACTTGAAACCGTTTGCGTGCGCGCTCTGCGAGTACAAGGCGGCAAGGGCGGAGAGGTTGGCGACGCATGTTCATAAAGTGCATAATAAGAAGGCGTGCGCCAAATGCCCGTTCTTAGCGGATGATCAGCATCAGTTGGCGCATCATTTGAGAGAAGCTCAGTAAGTATTCGAATAAATTTAGTAACTGGACTCCGAAACCGAAAAAAAATTATTGATAAGCTCATTAAATGGCTCCACTGAAATTTCTGTCAGCGTACTTGCCATGAGCCTATGAATTCGGGTACAATATGTTACATATGTTGTTGCATGGACAAAAGATAAGGTAAACACCCCAATGCTAGCCCATCGCCCACACTATAATCGTGCCCCGTGTTATTCTTCCCATGGGTGTCGTAGTCGACTATGAGAACCGGGTTACAAACCCTATACAACACACTACAATGTGTTGTGAGCGATGGGCTAGCAATCTATCACTACAATATCGCTTTTTCTCCATCTATAGTTGCTAAATGTGGCACTAGATTAAATTTCATGTGCTCTTCCTACCCCTATTGGGAATACATGCTTGAGTTTATGTATGTTATGTTTTAATCACATTATGACATAAGATCGAAAGTCGTGTGTGGTCGAGCACTGGGACGTTTAACTTACCGTTAGTTGTATAATATCTCTAGATTTCGACATATTGTTCCGGTCTGTTCATATTTGCAAGGACTAGTAACTTCGTACTAGTGTTCAGTGGAATTAACATGATGAGAGACTTCGCTCTGTTTTCATTTGATTTTATTTTTGGACTGACGCTCAGAGACCTTATATATCTCTGAGGATATTTATTTATTGGATTTTATTATTTTCATGTTGACGCTTAGATATATATCATAATATTTTATTATGACTAGTGTACCTTATTACTTTTTACCTTTAAGAGATGTTATACGTTTCTATGAAATCCGGATTGTTATTAGTTTCTTAATCTTATTTTTGACATGTAGCACTACATTTAATTAATGATATTTTGATTATTGTATTGGGGCATTGTCAGTTGCAAAGACAAAAGTTGTCCCTTCGGTGGTCAATAGTTAACGGTTTATGTGCATGTTAGCTATGTTTTTAATACATGGATTATAGTAACACAGACACTGATTTTGCGGGTTACTAGACCAATCCAAAATTAAGCTTTGTAGCCCTTAACTTTTTATATGTTTACCGAAAAGACGCGAACCTAAATCTGACAAAGACCCTATTATATTTAATTGATATAGATAAATTTTGTCTTGTAAAAGTGCCCTTGAGGCCTATTTGCAGAATAAATGTCTTGATTTGATTTGATTCTGTACTCGTATGTTAGGCGCGTTCGTACTAGCGGACTATACCTAACAGTAACACCAACCTCATATAATTGTTATATTCCCCAGCCACATCGAGAGTCGCAACCTCAAGGTGCCCACCGGCGTGCGCAACTTCACGACTCCCGCGCAGCCCGCGGAGGACGCCACCACGTCCGCGCAGGGACGCCGCCGCGAGCAGCGCGCCGCCGGCGCCGCCAGGCTCTTCGGCTACCTTGAGGCTTCAGGTATATCTATAACTACACTGTGACGTCATAGACGCCACCACGTCCGCTCAGGGACGCCGCCGCGAGCAACACCGCCAGGCTCTTCGGCTGCCTTGATACTTCAGGTATGATCTATAACTACACTGTGACGTCATGGACGCCACCACGTCCGCGCAAGGACGCCGCCGCGAGCAGCGCGCCGCCGGCGCCGCCAGGCTGTTCGGCTACCTTGAAGCTTCAGGTATTATAACTACACTGTGACGTCCTGGACGCCACTACATCCTCTCAGGGACGCCGCCGCGAGCAGCGCGCCGCCGGCGCCGCCAGGCTCTTCGGCTACCTTGAGGCTTCAGGTATATCTATAACTACACTGTGACGTCACGGACGCCACCACGTCCGCGCAGGGACGCCGCCGCGAGCAGCGCGCCGCCGGCGCCGCCAGGCTCTTCGGCTACCTTGAGGCTTCAGGTATATCTATAACTACACTGTGACGTCATGGACGCCACCACGTCCGCGCAGGGACGCCGCCGCGAGCAGCGCACCGCCGGGCTCTTCGGCTACCTTGAGGCTTCAGGTATGTCTATAACTACACTGTGACGTCATGGACGCCACCACGTCCGCGCAGGGACGCCGCCGCGAGCATCGTGCCGCCAGGCTCTTCGGCTACCTTGAGGCTTCAGGTATGATCTACAACTACACTGTGACGTCATGGACGCCACCACGTCCGCGCAGGGACGCCGCCGCGAGCAGCGCGCCGCCGGCGCCGCCAGGCTCTTCGGCTACCTTGAGGCTTCAGGTATGATATATAACTACACTGTGACGTCATGGACGCCACCACGTCCGCGCAGGGAAGCCGCCGCGAGCAACACCGCCAGGCTCTTCGGCTACCTTGATCCTTCAGTTATCTACAACTACACTGTGGCATCATGGACGCCACACCACGTCCGCGCCACGTGCGCGTAAGAACGCCGCCGTCGGTCTGTTCCGCTACCTTGAAGGTTCAGGTCTGCCGTCTATCAACTATGTAATATTTTATCGCCAACAGTATGAACATTTCTCACATCGCGCTATATCTTCTCAAGAAGAGGTCGTGGTTTTAAATCCCATTTTCACTTTGATTATAATTTCGTTAGCGGATACATCCGATTCTCAAAGTTGCAAAAACTTCGGAGGTCCGTTCTCGGCGTTGCTAAAGCAGTTATTACACTATCCTGAATCAGCCGTCCTAACTAGGACGCGAGGGAGGGGATAGGAAGGAAGCTTTTAGGATCCTTGCTTCCTGAATGCGATTACACGTTCCTGAATCTGCTTCCTAGCTCAGTCAGGATTCTGAATTCAGGATGGTGTAATAAGCGCTTTAGGGACGTATTACAAGGTCATATTTGCTGCCACTCTAATTAGAAGCACAGGTTAACGAGAGTGAGACAGTCTCCCAGTAGCGTACGTGGAGACTAGATATCTAGACCTACCCGTCTACCGGTCCCTGGGATCCCCGGGCTCATTACAAAAGAATAATAAATAAATAAATAAAATAAATTTATGATCCATTTATTGATGCATGCACATCACTTACACTTTTGCGCTAACTTAATATCTACTGTAAACATAATCTATACATATCATATATATATATATATTTTTTTTCAATTATCTTCACTCTGGATCCCCTCCCGGGTAAAGGCCTCCTCCAGCTTTTGCCATGTCTCTCTATCTTGTGCTATACAGGTCCATCCTATGCCAGCAATGACTCTGATATCGTCTGCTTGAGCGGACGTCCTGGTCTTCTTCTCTCTACCTCTCTTCTACCTTTTTGCCCATCTTGAGTTGTCATAG
This sequence comes from Epiblema foenella, assembly GCA_963556455.1. Taxonomy (NCBI): domain Eukaryota; kingdom Metazoa; phylum Arthropoda; class Insecta; order Lepidoptera; family Tortricidae; genus Epiblema; species Epiblema foenella. The sequence goes on from OY747111.1 coordinate 19,120,371, forward strand.
CGTGCGATATGTCCTGCCCATCCCCGCTTCATCCTTACATAACAAAAGAATGCTTTTGTTTTTTTTTCGCCGGGAGACCACGGCTTAATTTTATGCCCCTATACCGTCTCGATTGATATTCCTAAGTACTGCAACTCCACGCTATCTCAAAGAGCGTTTTACTTATCTTCGTTCCGTTAGGTCCTCCCGAAACTTGCTTTTCACTGTTCCATCTTCCTCTGCAAAATTTTATAAGTCTTCTTTCACTTTCCGAGCTATTCGGCTTTGGAATTCTTTATCTCCTGATGTGAGGCGTGCTGAATCTCTTGCCGTCTTCAAAAAACAGCTTAAAGATCACTATTTGTCTCTCTCAGGACACACTTAAGACTTAGCTCCTTTAGACTATGTGGCTGACTATCGTTAATATTTAGACGACCGGTTTAGCCTAGTGGGTAGTGCACCTGCCTGTGAAGCTGACGGTCCTGGGTTCGAATCCCGGTCAGGGCAAATATTTGTGTGATGAGCATGAATATTTGTTTCTGAGTCTTGGATGTTTTCTATGTATTTAAGTATTTATACCTATCTATTAAATATATCGTCGTCTAGTACCCATAACACAAGCCTTCTTGAGCTTACTGTGGGGCTAGTTCGATTTGTCTAAGATTGTCCTCTAATATTTATATATTTGTATATGTTTATGTACGTATATTTTTATACCATATTTATGTATGTTTATTTATCCTTAATTAAATGTTATTGTTGTAATTATTAGTAGGCTTCATATGTATTAACTCTGCACCACCTGCTATGAATCGTTCTGATTAGATTTCCGCTACCCTAAGGTTGTCTGGAAGAAATCGCTCTTTAGCGATAAGACCGCCTGTTGTTTGCCTCTTCTCATTGTGTTTTTGTACTGTACTGTATTCCTTTGATTGAGGTGTGCAATAAAGAGTATTTGTATTGTATTGTATTGTACTGAATATGAATCATAATTGCAGATAACTCGGGCGACGAGTACGAAGCCCCGATCCAGGAGTTCCCAACCGCCGTGGCGGCGGCGCCGGCGCCCGCGCAGCACTACGCGCGCGACAAGGAGAACGCCGCGCCCATGCACCACGCCGTGCACGACCACTGCCTGCGATACTAGACACAGAACAGATTATATCATCTATTATACACACGTTTTATGTGCAGTTTCATTTATAATAATAATAATGTTTTCACCTCACTAGCTCGGAAAGCCCTTTTTTATTCTTTAAAAACAGATAGCAAAACTGCATTTTATCCACAAGAATGCAAAGAATATTTGAAATCCGAACGCGCTATTTGTAACTTTTTAAACATAATAACATTAAAGGCCAGTCCAGACAGTCCAGCTACAATAATTTTATATTATGCTGTTGTGTTAAAAAACTAGTACCTACGCCAAATCTCGGGATTAGGTAGTGGACAACTATATTAAGGACGCAACTGTCAACGTTAGGACGAGGAGGAGGAAAAAAAACTAGCGCCTCTAGCGGCGAATTCATACGCGATAGCCCCCATTGCTCACTTAAATATTATTGAGGGCTACTGCGTATGCATTCGCCGCTAGAGGCGCTAGTGCAGCGTGAGATCTCCGAAATGTCAAATGTCACTTTGTGGTTGCACTACGCTGGTTAGGGTCAGTTGCACCAACATACGATCACAGGCCGGTCATCGTCGAGTATGGCGCCGGCAGCTGTCATCCCATAGAAACTTGTCAAACTTTCCATACAATCAGATTTTAACGAACACCGCTTACGATTACAGACGGTTTGGTGCAACCCACCCTTAATATGTAATTGGAGCAATATGGTGACTATTTTGCAATACCTGAGCTTGATTATGGCAAATACGAGTTACGGGTCAATGACTGTAAGTGCTTTGAGACAGTTTTGTCTTTCGGAAACTCATGTCCTCCTCTTTTCCGAACATAACGGGACTGCACTACAATGCGGGATGTTCGATATTTTTACAGTACGGTTTTAAGGTATTAAATATGATTTAAATGTAAACTTCGTTTTCTTGTCCATAATAACCAATAATAATTTTTGACAGCTGGACCTTACTCGACGGTGGCGCCAACTGGTGAGCACAAAAACGCAATATCAAGCTGAAAATGAAAGGCAAATAACAACACAACAGTACGCGGGTAATACTGGTTTATTGTGTACGAGGTTATAGAGGTATAGATTCGATACAATATATCACAGACGACGGCCGCCGCTCCTAGCTACCTGTCTCGCTTAGCTTCCATATCAATTCTACGTGTATAACTGAGAAATCGAATGCAGCAGCCGATCGTTATTGTAGTTATAGGCCTAATTTAGAATGTGACCGTAACGGCCTTTATTTAAACGCGTAGGCGTATTTCTAAATTTAAACTTGTGATTTTTTTTTAATTTATCGCCTGGAGGCGAGTCCTTTAAGCCAACGTTTTGATGCTTTAATAAACGTGTTTTTGTAGTATGCCATAACAACCAATGACCAGATAAATGGCCTAGTAACATTGTCTGGGCAGGCGTGTTGCGTTTTATTTGGCTACTAATAATATGATACTAATTGTGCGTATGTGTGTATACACACAAATATCAAATGATCACTATCTCGTATGTACATTTTGAAGGAGCTGCTATCCAAAGTATAGTCACTAGCTTTAATTTGGAAGCCCCTTAACGACACACGTGTCTAATTGTATAGAAATGCAAACAAAAATTGTTAGAAATGGGTCACAAATTAAAGCTTGTGACTGTACATATTACCGTCGATGTAAAATTATTCTTATTATTTTACCATTAAAGTTCCATTTACTTTTATCCTAGCGTTTTCCTATTTTACTAGACACCATAAACACTTATTTCAATTAAAATCTAATCAAATCGACTGCTGCATTCAAGTTCGGCGCGTACAAAAATAATGATATATAAAATAGATCTTAAGTCCATATAAATACGGACTAATGTCCCGTGGCCCACGAGCGGCGGCCGGCTAGCCCGAGGGCTGGATATAGGAAATAACTACGTCATGATCTGAGAAAGGAAAGTTTTTAATCTTGCTAATTGATAATCAACTGTAAAGATATTGACATAAGGTTGGAATTGCTGTAGTTGATTAAAAAGTTTCAATTCTCAAGTCACGATTTAAGGATGGTTAAAATGGTCAAAACATTTGTACTTATAACGTGCGGTTGACGGCAAAGATATGTTTACATTTTTCGCCTTATTACAATGGAATAAGGTGCAAAAGTGTAAACATATTTTTGACGTCGTCTGTACATTGACGCGTACATAGTGATTTTATAAGAATTTCTATAATACATTGTTTGTTTTGAACGTTCTAGAACGTTCAAAAATCGGTTTTATAAGGAAGGTAATCCTCTGAGCCTGTACTCTGAACCTCGCATCGTGCCCTTTCACTCTCGTGTTACACACTATATGAGTGAAAGGGACGACACGATACGAAGTTCGTATTACTCTGTACTTAAGAGCGCTTTAATAAAATGTAACAGGTCCACTAGCGCCACTCGTAAATAATTGTAATTATTTAAATTTAACGATATATAACTAAAAAAGGGGGCACTACGTACTGTAGTTTGTATTTAAGTACTTTTTGAATCCATCAAACTAGTTTTTACGTTGCTAGATTCATCTCTCTTTGAGCTGAAAATTAAAACGGCCGTTTTAACTTTGCATAGATTAATTACAATTATTTACGAGTGGCGCTAGTGGACCTGTTATATTTTATTAAAGCGCTCTTAAGTGCAGTCGACATCACAAGAGGCTTAACACCTTTGCATTCTTGTCACTTTAACGTGATGTTTAACTGCCATACTAACATTTCCAATGAGTGTCTAGCTAGATATGAGTTCCACTGTAGGTTTAGGTTTAAAAACATTTATCACTACATAGTATAAAACAAAGTCGCTTTCTCTGTCCCTATATCCATATATCCCTATGTATGCTTAAATCTTTAAAACTACGCAACGGATTTGATGCGGTTTTTTTAATAGATAGTGATTGAAGAGGAAGGTTTATATGTATAATAATATGCATTAAATAGTGCACCCGTGCGAAGCCGGGGCGGGTCGCTAGTTCTCATATAAGATCTACAATCACTTTCATGAGAACATGGTTATTAGACAAATACATGTATTGGACTTGGTTGTTGTAATGTACTTACTGTAAGTACAATTAATTGACAGAGTGAGCGAAGCGATTGACGGTCTCCGTTTCAGATTGTGCAAAAATACTTTTGGTATGTCCAGCGAGCGGATTTCCGGTTCCTGTCGCATTTTTCAACCTACTCTCGTGAAATTTTGTGAGCAGGTTCGATGATTATAATGTTAATAGCGGTTATATAAATATAATAAAAACCCCGCGACTTCGTCTGCGTAGAATTCGTTTATAGCGATAAAATTTAATTGCTATTCAATTCTATCAGGCGCTTACCTAGTCATCGCCCTTCCATACAAACTTCCACCGCCTTAAGGGATTTCTGGGATAAAAAGTATCCTATGTCCTTCTCCGGGACTCAAACTATCTCCATACCTAATTTCATCTAAATCGGTTCAGCTGTTTAAGCGTGAAGAGGTAACATACAGAGATAAATATTAGTATTAGATTTTTGTACAGTCAGTTTTTGAAAATTCTTTAAAACGTAAAATATTCTCGCGAGGACTCAGAACCACTGGTTCTGTGGTTAAAGTTTGACCATTTTAACCATTAACCAGTCTAGACAGGACCGCTAATTCGATTAAAACTTAACCTAGAAGATACATGAGATGAGCACACAAAAATACATCCATGCATACAAATTTGACAACCTTGATAATAACGTTGTCGGTACAATAATTATTAAAATAGCAATACATTTATACCTAGATTCTGAACTCGCAATATAAGTCGAATTATTATGTCAATATATTCTAGAAAAATAATTATGAATAAAACGCTGCTAGCTTTACTGGATCAACAAAATGAAACTTTAGACATTTTTCATCGTTTAACCAATCACATACTCAACAAGCTTGTTGCGTCTGGTCGTAAAAAACCCCTCTATCAGCTTGTTCTGAAAAGGACGCTGCTACATTAGCCGCATAAGTGCATCTCCCTCGCACAAACTAAGAGGCATTTTTCAATTGACGATCCAGCAACAAACGTCAGCGGTAAGACATCGCAACATAAGATTGTTTGTCGGACGACATTACTGACCACGTTTGGTCGTAGATTTAGAAGCCTCTAAGTCAATGTCGACGATTGCATCGTTACAGGTGAGATTCTCATTCCAAAATTTAACATTTTCTTAATTTGTCCTTACCGGGCCCGGATTGTTAACGACTTGTGAGTGACAATTTGAACCGGGATATTTACCATGTATATTTGTATTTGTGAGTTCCCGATATTTCGAAAGCGCTGTTGCAAGCGCCATTATCAAGGATTAACTGACGTGCTTTTTCTGTTGCAAGCGCCATTATCAAGGATTAACTGACGTGCTGCGAGTTTTTAAATACAAATATACATGGTAAATATCCCAGTTCAAATCGTAATTCTAATGTAAATGACCATGTGAGCTTGAAATCTTATATTGACTCGTGAGTGATTATTTCTTACTTTAACTATTTTAACAGTTAGGGATCCAGGTATAGAAGAACTGGAGTCAACAATAAGTTTAAATTGCACTCTGATTTCCTTAACTTTCACTCGTTCGGACCGGTAAGGACATCAATTAACTTGAACGATGAGAACCACCCTACAAATATTTGGTATGACAGTTTACATAAAATTTTGGAGTATTGACAGACTTACATTCTTTATGAGCAAAAATTTGAGCGAATACAATGTTATAATTTCAATCGTCACCATAATCTTTAATCGTAACTATGTATTTGGTATACATCGTCATATAAAAACGGTTTAATATCAATTGGACACAATGTTCTTAAAAAAATGTACCATAGATAATCCCATATCCATGAAATCTAGAGTTCAAAAAGATCAGAAGACTAAAACATTGGCGGTGAGATATTATAAACTATAATTTAGTGGCTATAGATCGATGCAATCGTCTAATTATTAATATAAAACCGTAAAAAACAGTTATTGGCAGACTCGATTATAGTTCAAACTATTGTTTAACTGTCTGATCATTATAACCCAAAGGTTGTCTGGATGAGATCGCTGTTTAGCGATAAGACCGCCTGTTGTCTACCTCTGCTTATATCTCACTATATTATGTTTCAAACCTGCTTTGTATTTTTATTGAGGTGTGCAATAAAGAGCATTTGTGATAATCCACATCGAAAGGGACCTTATGGCGGCAGGCGTTTACGTTACACTATTGTATTGGAACAGCGGCAATAAAGGCGTAAGTGCCGGCCGCCATAAGGTTCCTTTCAATATGGATTATCACATTTGTATTGTATTGCATTATATTGGTTGAGACAGGTCAACAGACAGGACAACGTGTCTAAGATCAACGTAACGGTAGGGATTCCTTCAGAAATCGGAGCAAATACCAGAAAAAGCCCCTTTAAGATGACTGTATGTATAAATAAGGGCTCATTTTCACTGACCGTTAGCGCTCGTATTTCGTATTAAGCCAGCTCCTGTTTCGATCTTGTTTTCCGCTTCAAGAGAAATAATTCATAGAACGAGTAAGAAATTTCATAGTTCTAGGTCAACGGAACCCTAAAAATTTTGATTCCCTTTGAGTTTCGAAATAATAGGTTTTAGCGGCATAAACGGCCATCTATTTTTAGTAACTTAGAAGTTTGTTTTTTTTCAGTTTCAAGGAACTGTAAACCTGAGTATATGGTTTCAATTTCAAACCGATACCTCCACGCGGTCTTGACAGACAGACGGGCAACAAAGTGAATTAAACCTATAAGGGTTCCGCTTTTTTCCTTTTGAGATACGGAACCTTAAAAATGAGCCCAAAGGCTTGATTTCCTGCTTCGCTGACTTTGGTGGCAAATTTTACGTCAGCGTAATACGAAATGAAGCCTAAGATGCTGCTATTTGACGATTTGAGGCCTATATACCACAAAACTTTACAAGCGTACAATTTCACAACATTGACACATTTTTCTATGGACAACTGTACAATTTGTGATAATCCACATCGAAAGGGACCTTATGGCGGCAGGCGCTTACGTTACACCTATTCACTATTGTATTGGAATAGCGGCAATAAAGGCGTAAGTGCCGGCCGCCATAAGGTTCCTTTCAATATGGATTATCACATTTTGTCAAACTGTGGACTTGTAAAGTGTTATAGGGGTTTATATTCAATAGCTCGAACTATAATCGTTAGTTTAAGTCGCCTGATCGGGCGGTGGTTGCGGTTTCGCGTGTTGCGGGTGAGGCGTCGGTCTCCTGAGTAACGCCGGCTTGGCGGCTAAAGCCGGCTTGAGCGAGCCCCCGGTCAGCGTGAGATCAGCGAACTTGGCGGCGACCCGAGCCGTGTTCCGAGCGGGAACGGGGCTGCCTTCGGGGGCTGAGGATTCGGGCTCCGGCTCGGGGGCTGAGGGTTCGGGGGCGCCAGTGCTGTCTGATGATGATGGTCTGGAACGATGGAATGAACGTTAGTAACGGACACTAAAGGGGGTCGAAGTTGCACCGCCTCCGTAGGGACCCACCGGTACTCTACACGTGACCCCTGGGTACAGTAGTACCCAACTGATAAGGCGCGTCGTGAATCTTCGTTCGCGCAGAAAAGAAGATTAACGAAAGAATGCTTAAAACTTACAATTAACCTTTAGATCACTACTATAAGGTTCATAATACACTGTTCATAATGCGCGTGCACTCGATCAGAAGTATGGCGGCTGACTAACATGCCACGCGGCGCGCGCTAACATGGCGGCAGCTGCGGACCAATAGCGGTACAGGAAAAAGAAGCGCGGTGCGTGGAGCGTGCCGATTGGTCAATGGCATTTCCCGCGCTTTAAAAATTCATCTTCTGCGCAGGTACATCGGTAAGCCATATCAGTTGGGTACTACTGTAACCCACAATGTATGTATTTTTTTTTGTGTTATAGGGGGCAAACGAGCAGACGGATCGCCTGATGGTAAGCAATTACCGTCGCCCATAAACACCTGCAACACTAGAGGAGTCGCAAGTGCGTTGCCGGCCTTTCAGAAGGGAATACGCTCTTGAAGGTTTGAAGGTCATATCGGTCCAGAAATACCGCAGCCGACAGTAACGTAAATGTAATGAAACTGGCAGTCTCGTGGGTTTATTTAAACCTGATTGTGGCTTTATAGACCGGGCCCAATAAAGCGATGGGAGTGCGCGGTAATAAAGTACAAGTCTGGTACGTGTGTACAGAAAGATTACACAGTGCATACTCAAATCTTATAAAGGGTCGGCAACTCGCACGTGGCTCCTTTGGAGTTGCGGATGTCTATAGGCTGCGGTGGCCGCTTACCATCAGGTGAACCGTACGCTTGTTTGCCACCGGCGTTGTATAAAAAAAAATTAAGGGGCTCCACGCGCTATTCATAGATTTTTGACGAGTTTTGAGTTGATACAGCTCCGTCAAAACTATAGATATATTTATGGCACAAACGGTTATCGGTTCTTCAATCCTATATCTTTATTTGCAAGAGCCAAATTTTCAATAAATTATCTACTTTTTTATGATTTTTTCAAACATTGTCAAAAAAGCTCTGTTTTGGATATTAGTATGTTGTTTATGCACATATATATATATGAATGTACATGTAACTGTTCTTTATTGATGTCTCTTAACAACGCAAGAGAGATTTTTATTTATAACTCAATTTCACAAAAGTTACGTCCAAAAATCTGGTATTTTGGCCTAAAATTACCAAATATTGATGCCATATATCTTCAAGACAGTGAATTTTGAAGTAAATATGGTATACTATTCCGGTAAACCTCGTTCTTAATACGATAAGCCATAAAAAACACTAGAAAATGGAGTTACAGATCGAAGGTCATGGAGCTAGGAGTTCCTTAAGGGGCTACCTGTGGGGCTACACTATAAATGAAATAAATGAACTTTATTCTGCAAGTAGGCCGCAAAGGCACTTTTACAAGTCAAAAACTACTAGCGTTTCTCATGAGACCACTGCCGAGAAGGAACGCCGAAAGAAACTCGACAGTCAGTCATTTTCTCCAAAATATGCTTATTACAATGATACTACTTAACCTACTTAAGTAAATGTAAGTGGTAAAAAACAAAAGAGAATTGAAAGAAAAACGAGGAAAAAATAACAATAGATATTTACAATGTGTAGTTACACAAGAAATCAAAACATGTCGAATCGTTTGATATGCTTTCCTGCAAGAAATGTGTCAACTAGATACAATGAAAATATTAGACTCTTTACGCTATTTAGGTATCTGGTTTGGGCCATGCATAATATGCATATAAAATACTGACTTGTGCGCGGGTCGCTTCTTCAGCGTGTCGCGGTTGTGCGCGAAGGTGTCGGCGGCGTCGGCGGGCGCGGCGGCGTCAGGCGCGCGCGCCGGCAGGTCCAACACTAGGTCCGGCGTCGCCTCCGCCAGTCTCCTGCGTCACCATTATAAACATGCTACATAAATTTCCAGAGAGACGTGTAAACCCCGGTCGAGTTAACTCTAAAAATTGCCTTTTAATATTTGGGTGATACTTAGTTGTAAAACAAAAGTCGTCCCTCCTGTGGTCAATAGTTAACGGCTTATGTGCAATTGTGCATGTTAGCTATGTTTTTATTACAGGGATTTATAGAAACGGAGACACTGTTTATGCGGGTTACTGGGCCAATCCAAAATTAAGCTTTGTAGCCCTTCACTTTTGGTATGTCCACAGAAAAGACGCGAACCTAAATCCGTGTATGACCCATTTACAAGCAGACAAATATGTACAAATTGAATCGAGCTTCGGGGAGCTTTTCTAACAATTTAAATAACGGTTTTTTTGTGTAATTTGATATGGGGCCATGCATAAAGTACGTTACACGTTAAGGGTGGGGGGAGGGGGTCGATGAAGTTTGACATTGTGTGACAAGGGATGGGAGGGATCCTACGTTTCGTACAGTCACATTTCAAAATCTATTGCATCTAAGTGTTAAAATGCCTCAACTATTACTGAAAAACTTAAAAATATTTATAAGGTTTACATTGCTTTGTTGGTGATAATATACTGTTTAGTTATTTTTTTCAAATGTTTGATTTGATGTTGGTTATATTGAAAAAATATTTGAATAGGGCTTAAACTAATTTCGGAACTGCTGTTAAATTGCTAAATGTCACCTCACACTATAGAGGGGACGGTCTCAAATGTGACCAACTGTGACAAGGACGCGGACTCAAAAAATCACGAAATTAGTGTGACGTACTTTATGGATGACCCCTTTGATCCAAGCCTGTTTCTTATTTTACTCTAACAGCTGATTTACTTTCGTATATACAGATGCTTGTGTAGTTTTATTTAGCTTTAACTTGCATTTAGTATTAAGTTTACATTTATGCACATTGTTAAAGCAAAAGCATTGGAGATGAAATGTATTTGATCAATACTTAACGAGGGTAGTTAGGTATATTGCACATTTCTTCCCTTCTATCTATACCAGTGGTTCTAAACCGGTGGTCCCTAGAAGCACCTGAAGTGGTCCGCGAAGCCATCGGAAAAATATTTAATAAGTGGGACATTCTACTTTTTTATGTACAGTCGCCATCAAATATATCTGCACTCTTCAGGATGATCAAAAATATCTGAACGTGCACTCTAACGCCTTGGTAATAGAGGCGTGTTCAGATATTTATGAACACCTTGTTCGCTTCGATATATCTGATGGCGACTGTAGGTACATAATTTTCAGACGCTTTTTTAAATGCAGATTTTGGAATACTTGGCCCTCACTTCATATTTTTGTACAGTTATTTAGAAAGAGCTTTAATTGGAGTCTCACTTCCAATAGTTTTGGTAATTACCGAACCAGAGCTAATATCTATAAAGAGTAACTCAGTGGTTCTTGGATGTCTCACCATTTGTATGAAAAAATGGTTTTTACCACTGTCTTACCCACCTTTTAGAGCAACACGTTAATATTTAAGTATTTTTACCAATAAATTCCTTTTATTAGGTTCTGGTACTATTTCGAAATCCTATTTTTGTACAGTCAAGGGCATAAATATATATACGTCCCCAGAGCGACAAAAATATCTGTACTATTTATTAGCCAAAATTATCCATACAACAATTTCGATCAGAAATATGCGAACATTAATCGAGTCATTAAATTCTGTACGCTAATACGTTCATAAATATGCGTACAATATCAGTCAAAAATATGTAGACAAACACGCAGACAAAGTATCTATGCACATATATTTCATATACATGTGAACAAAGCAGAGGTCAAAAATATCTAGACACACGTATGTCATACATAAGCATGTGAACAAAACAGGGGTCAAAATTATCTACACACATTTCTGCGACATATATATACGAGTATATGAGCAAGAGGCCAGACAAAAAAATCTATACATATAATGTGTTTGACAGCCAAGCCCATACATACGAGTACCATATCTACAATTATGCGTTTTACAACATTGATATAAGTTACTGAATGTAGGTAAGTATTACACAAAATTGACCAAGTGAAACGAAGGTCTCTGCTTCAGCTTCGTCAAAAAAGCTCTCGCATCCGGATTTCCGGTTGTTCTCTTCTACAGGTTGCATTTCTCATCCGATTCTCGTGAAATTTTGTGAGCAGGTTCGATAATTATAAAGAATATTTATCAAGTCATTTTTTGGCGATTTAAAAAAAATCACTCGCGATGTCTATACAACTCACAGATACAGCTAGTTTATAATGGCTAGTATTTAACTATAAATCAAAGATCTTTTTATATGAAAAATACCAATTTTAATCAATATTTTTTTGATGTGCATATAAAAATATTCCACTTAAATAAACCTATCCTCCGCATTAAACCTATTTATGTATTAAGAGGTGCAGGTAGTAAATGCTGGCCACATATTTAAATAATACCTAAATGTCAAAAATGTTCTACAGTCGTCGAATCACAGCTTAAGACAGAGTAGTCAACTAATAAAACAATTTTCTGAGACAAGCTCTGACTAACTTTCATTGCATATTCATATACTTACCTACACGAAGACAATTCAAAAAAATACAAAGTCTATTATACTATTTGTAACATATAGTGAAACACCTAGCTTAATGTTAAAATGAATAAAGATATAATAATAATAAATAATCTGGGGATGATCATACACAAATCGTGCTAGTCCCAAACTAAGCAAAGCTTCTATTTTCTCTCTCCTCTTGTACCCGACGACGACGGTAAACTACGACATTCATCACGTTCACTAAATATATATGTATGTCTTCAGACACCGATACCCCGCGTCACCTATTAATTTCTTGAAAGAAAAAAAAGTTTAGTTGCACATTGAACTATCTGTTACTTACTCTATAGTTGGTAAGAAGCAATATGTGAATATAATAAATGTGTAAATCAAAGGCGATTTCCATAAACAAATGAAGGCCCTAAATGAAAGGGACGAGTGTATCGCATGACATTTCCGATCTCTTCTCGATGAACGTCAAATTTTGAAATTAGAATATTGGTTTGTTTACAGTGTGGATATTTATGAGTTTTGCATGTTTACATATTTTTACCCTCTTCTTATGCAGATATAATTGTTTGTAATTTGCCTAGATAATTATGAAAAAGTTTTGTTTAGCTATTTGTTTCTATTTACTGTCTGTATGAAATTGGAAAATCTTTGTATAGATATTTTTGATCCCTGCTTTGTTCTTATGTATATGAAAAACATGTGCATAGATACTTTTGTCTGCGTGTTTGTCTACATATATTTGTCTGATATTGTACGCATATTTATGAATGTATTAGCGTACACAATTTAATGACTCTATTAATGTTCACATATTTCTGATCGAAATTGTTATATGGATATTTTTGGCTAACAGATAGTACAGATATTTTTGTCGCTTTGGGAACGTATATATATTTATGCCCTTGACTGTACACTAATTCAATACATTTCATAGATTTTGTTTTGTAATAGAAAACTGGTCATGAAAAAGTAGAATGACCAAGTGACCGAGTCGACACAACAACGCGTGGCGCGAGTTGCCATACGAGTGTGATTCAGAAGTTAGTAAAGAGAATGCAATGTCAAAAATCGCATTATAATATATATTTATGTAATGTTAAATATCCGCCAAAAAAAAAATTGGTTGCCTGTAAAGTCGGTATACGGGCGAAAGTTTTACGTGACAACGACTTTTTATGTCTGTCTCTCTCGCTCTTAGGCGGGCTAACCATGCCTCTCACTCGCTCTCATTGTGAGCGCATAACGTGAGCGGAGCGTAACGCAGTTTCTTTAAGTGTCACCCGGCAAACCAATTTATAAGACGTTGTCACGTCAAAAAATTAAAATACCTATTGTTGACTTGCGTGTTTGTTGTTATATAGATATAATCCTTTTATTCATTTTATATTTACCAAACGGTCAGTGCAGTGGTCGATGGCAAGACAAAACAGTGTCAAATCGTCCCTCATCATTAGAAAGTTAAGAACCACTGATATATACCTTGTAATGGCCTAAGTTTAGGACAAATAAATACAGCCCTAACAGCCCAATTTTAAAAATTTTTGTAATTAGAGTTTAACCATTTTTGGGACCCATAAAATTTAATATAGTACAGTGGAATCCGGATAAAGCGACAGTCAAGGGACCGGTGATATTACGTTGCACAAAACGGACTGATTTACTTTGAAAATGTTTGATATCAAATCTAATGTGTGGTGATTTCGAAGTCGTTAAAAGCGGTAAAATGTTATAAGCGGAGTCGTTATAAGCGGATTCTACTGTATGTATGACTTTTTTTAGGACATTGGGTCGTCAATAAAATAGCTTGGGCATTACGACGATATTTATACGCTTTTAGTGTTTCAAAGAAACGAAGATTTCTTTTTAGAAAATGAAAATACAATGATTAGAGTATGATTTCCATGATAGGTAACCAATTCGGAACAGCACAGTTTTGGAAAATAGCTACAGTGTAGGGGGTATGTTAGTATTCAAACTAGGCGACACTTACCGGCACTGGGCGGCGGAGGTGGAGGGAGCGGGGGCGGCGGGGGACGGCTCGCGGACCTGCGCGGGCGCACATCACAACATTTATAGCTAGACTCTTCACTCTCGAGGAAATACATATGTGCGATTCTTTTTCAACACATTTAAGGAGTATTTATAAGTATATACAAAAAAACTGGCAACCGTAATGTCTTCTCCAAGATCTCACGGAAATAATTGCCATACGATAAATGTATAGGTACATACACCATCCTTTTCCAAGATATGTAGTTTGAAACAGCAATACACAACTCTTTTCACTTCTCCTATTCGAAAAAAGGCATTTTTAGCCCGTTTAGGGGGGTCGTTTTTGCTCGTTCTTAATATATTTTATTAATATTTCATCTCTGGCCTGTTAGCAGGGAGCAAAAACGAGTTTTGCTCCTATGCCTGGTCCCGTTATTCATCTTTAAACATCACAACAATCGATGTAGATAGGTATTCTATGTATCACGAGCAAATTTTTTACTTTTTGTTTTGACACATCATTTTTTGTGTTTCTTAAATAAATGTATTGATGATTAATCAAGTATTTCTTTTACATAGTTTAGTATTTGAATGAATTGTTTTTCTCATAAGAGAAGTGAAAAGAAGAATGTATACACGGCAGCAAAATTATTTCTAACTCGGGCGTGGCGGTTTTAATCCCTCACTACGCTCAGGATTCCATGTTAGGTTATTCGCTTCGTTCGGGATTCAACACGCTAGCCCTCGATGAGCTATTATGTTTTGCTCCCTTGTACTACATGCACATATTTTCAAACTTGTTGCTACGTAAGACTCATCGTCGAGAATGAAGAGCTGCGTAAGACATTACCAACGGAATAATCCCCCAGTGCTTAACCTTTTCTACGCCTACGACGGATATATCTGTCACAGAGTGCATTGTGCTATAGAGTTTATGCGTTTGACATTCCGTGACGTGGTGTTGAAAAGGTTAAATGCTAATGATGATAGACATATGACAGGTTAAGAATAGGTCAAAAATGTGAAGGTAGATGTCGTCAACACTCCGCACCCATAAAGTACAATATATTACTATATATTATTTTGTACTGATAAAAATTCTAAAATTTTCATTCAATAAAAATTCAAACCTAAAACATTGCAGGTATTTAGGGTAGTGACGTGGTTTATAGTTTTATAAAACATACACTCAAGATCAAATAATATGGGTACACTTCGTATTGAAAATCCATTCCAAGTTATGATTGGTACCCTTACATTGGTACAACTGTTAAATATTTCAATTTAATCTTTATATGACCTTTTTAATGGTATTATCCCTGATTATTGTTTAATGTAGGTATATATTTAAGTATATACCTACCCTCATATTATAATTGTTAATTATTTTTTCATTGTTATAACGATCGATATACGATTAGCAAGATAAGAGAACAGGCTTTATAATGTAATTGTGTATGGAGATAAATAAACTAAACTAAACATAGGTAGTGTACCCATTTTTTTGCTCTCGAGTATATGTCACGTTTTGACAAGTTGTTAGTGCGAGAGATGACAATGCTTTTCAAGGAGATATAGTACAGAAAATGAGGACCTGCCTATTTTGAGAACCATAAAAGAGATTTAGTTCTACTGTTGTTTTTACTACCACCATAAAAAGCAAACGAACACACAGACAAAGCGGATGCGAAGCGAAAAAATAAAACACACACATGCAAATATACGTTTATTGTATAAACAGCACCACAACAAAGTACATATATGTTTGTAACAAGCTCGCTTCATAAAAATATAATAATTACATAAAAAGGTAATTTATAACTTGAAGTAAATACGTTATTTAGGGTGGGTTGCACCAAACCGTCTGTAATCGTAAGCGGTGTTCGTTAAAATCTGATTGTATGGAAAGTTTGACAAGTTTCTATGGGATGACAGCTGCCGGCGCCATATTTGACGATGACCGGCCTGTGATCGTATGTTGGTGCAAGCGACCCTTAACCCGTTCGCACGAGGTAAATAAACCGAAGTACGTTAACCCTTATATAGCGTCGTGTACGCGAACGGGTGTTGTTATTATCTCCAGCACGTAAATAGAACCAAGATGGAGTCATTTGCGCAGGATCACTATAATATATACTTTTATGTTGATTTAACTGAGAACCTTAGGCCGAAAGAGACTCACATTGTCTTAGCGTATCTCTCTCCCACATATTGCCATATAAAAACATACATATGTACGTAGTTATAGTTATTACCCATATTAGAAAGGGAGACACTAAGGGTCGGTTGCAGCAAACCGTCTGTAATCAAAATCAAAATCAAAATCAAACATTTATTCTGCAAATAGGCCACAAGGGCACTTTTACATGTCAAAATATTAAATTACAATTTAAGAAAGTCTGACTATAATAAGTAATACATTTTACAATCGTAAGCGGTGTTCGTTAAAGTTTCTGTGGGGTGACAGATGCCGGCGCCATATTCGACGATGACCGGCCTGTGATCGTATGTTGGTGCAACTGACCCTAAGTCAAAGTGAGTCTATCTCTCTCACTCTGATTACACCTAAAAATCGAATGCAAGCAGGTTTTACTTACGTGCCGATTATAATGACACATTTTGATACAATATAAAGTACCTCTATGTTATTGTAGATCAAATATTAAGACACCAAACCAACACATTAAAGTGTGTCAAATGTTTAAGCCGTCATCTCCCGGCCAAAAAAAAACAATAGCATTAGTTTTTAATGAGCCCGGGGATCCAAGGGACCGGTAGACGACGGTGACATGAGATGAAATTAGTAATTTGAAGCCTTTCCCCCACATTATGAATGGTGATTCTAATTAGTTTGTACGAAAAAACTCTAGTTTTACTAATCATTGCCGTTTTATGGACCGATATGCCAATTAAATGGCGTGCCATTTAATTAAACATATTTCAATGAGCTTCATGAATTCTAAATGATAGAAGTGATTTTAATGACCAATACCAATATGACTTTAGCTTTAACATAGACATTTAGGGTCGGTTGCACCAACATACGATCACAGGCCGGTCATCGTTAAATATGGCGCCGGCAGCTGTCATCCCATAGAAACTTGACAAACTTTCCATACAATCAGATTTTAACGAACACCGCTTACGATTACAGACGGTTTGGTGCAACCCACCCTTAGCATCCACCTTTGGAAATTCGTGTAAAAAATGATGCTTATAATATTTCATAAATTTCTACGGCGAAGTTGTTAGATTTTATAACATAATTTTGGCATAAATTGTAACTAAGACATAAAATCAACCAGTACACAATACCATCCAATTAATCATAAGCTTATTTTTAATAACCACTAAGATATTAGGTGTACAAACCCCTCGAGTTTATTGATTTGATCAACAACAGGTCAACATAAACCTTTTGACGGCAAGAACACTTAAATGTGTACCGATTTGCTGATGATGATGAGATGATCCTAATGTTCACACTAGTTTCCCCTGTTTTGGGCTAGTCTCATCCACATATATATTATGACTTTATTTATTATATGTATATCCTTCCTATACAGGGCGTCCTACGGCTATGCCACATGGAGGGAAAGTACCTTGAATATTGTAGATGGAACATTTTACTGAAAGAAGACATTATTTGAATTTTAAAAACAATTTAAACTGAATTCACAGATATTTAAATAATTTTGTGGTTGAACCGGGAATCGAACCCTTTACACGTGATAAATTGATTAATTTTGTATTAAAAATGTTAAAATTCATGGTCTTCCTTTTATTTCTGATACTATGTTATTTAGCAAAAAATAATCCATATGATGAAGCCTTTCGATTGGTATGATAAAGCTACAGGTTAATTATTTTTCTTGTGTAACGGGTACGATTCCCGGTTCACGGTTTAATTATTATTTAAATATCTGTGAATGCAGTTTAAATTGTTTGTAAAATTAAAATAATGTCTTCTTTCAGTAAAATTTTCCATCTACAATATTCAAGGTACTTTCCCTCCATGCGGCATAGCCGTGGGACACCCTGTATAGTATGTGGCGTTCCGTGGATCACGTACGGTGCTGTCTGAGAACCAGCGCTGCAGGTGTCTGACACCGCGGCATAATGCTGACACAGCAACCGATTCACTACCGCGAAGACACGTTATAATTACGGGTTCAATGTAGTGTGCGTCTATTCTTTTTGTATCGGTGTGTCTTTCGTACAGTGATTTTTTCTCTCTTTCTATTTGAAGTGCGTCAGGCGTCAATGAAGACTACGTTAGTGTTATGGCGTACGTCGTCAAAGTCACCTGCATAGTTTAAAGCAAAGCATTCTTATAGAAAATCAGTTGGCGTGTCACTGCCGAACATGAAAATACTAATAAAATAATATCACGTTTTACTTTTTTAAATCCAACATCCCTATTCTACCTATGTTGTACCTATGTTGAGCCACTGTATGGTGTACCTATGTTGAGCCAATATATGTTGTACCTGGGTGGATCAACTATTCTTTGTTGTCTGTTACCATGGTTATGTCTCCTGAGTCACTCTTTAAAACTGTGATTTTATAGGGTTTAAATCTATTAATCATGAGTTTTAACCATGAGCAAAGATCCATTTGGACATGGGTCATCCCTTGAGAATGCTTGAAGTCCATATTATAAACATTTTTCTAAGAAACTCGGTTACTGTTGTCTCCTCGCTGACGGGACAAAATAATAACCAGAAAAAGTTGATTGACTCACCTATGTTGAGCCACTGTATGGTGTAACTATGTTGGGCTACTGTATGGTGTACATATGTTGAGCCATTGTATGGTGTACCTACGTTGAGCCCCTGTACGGTGCACCATTTTGAGCACTGTATGGTGTACCTATGTTGAAGCACTGTATTGTGTACTTATGTTGAGGCACTGTATGGTGTACATATGTTGAGAAAATGTATGGTGTACCTATGTTGAGCTATTGTATCTTCTCATTCAACATTTTAAAATTAAGGTTCCCAGAGAGTGTAAGTTGATGACCAAATCAACACCCAAATAGAGTTAACAAACAAGCAAACAATATCCTGCTATTCTTATCACTAACAAACACATGCAAAAAATTAGATATATTGTGCGGAAGATAACACTGCAAAACTATAATGCCTATATTGGCACCAAAACATACAATCTAAACTTATACGAGACTATAAAATTGCCTATTAATTTTTGTACACCATATTAATTACCCTAAAGGCTAAATGCAAAACTACATTTCAATATACCTACAAAATATTAGTTTTGAGATCTACTTCGTTTTGGATTTATTTAGTCACTTAAACTAGACCAATAGGCAAGTTAAAATCACTTAATGTCCGATATAAATAAATAAATGAATATTAGAGGACAATCTTACACAAATCGAACTAGCCCACAGTAAGCTCAAGAAGGCTTGTGTTATGGGTACTAGGCGACGATATATTTAATACATATAAATACTTAAATACATAGAAAACATCCAAGACTCAGAAACAAATATTCATGCTCATCACACAAATATTTGCCCTGACCGGGGTTCGAACCCAGGACCGTCAGCTTCACAGGCAGGTGCACTACCCACTAGGCTAAACCGGTCGTATAAGGAAATGCCTAATTCTAGATACTATTATTAAATTAGGACATAAAAGCGTGCTCATTGCAAATTGTGACTTAAAATATTGTCTAAAAAGTTTAAAATCAGTCGATGTATTACGGTGGTATTAATATCTGCTGTAACAAAACGTACGTAAATATCTGACACGTTGGAGCGCTCGTGGCCCAGCAGCTCAAATAACCTAGACCTTTTTAAGGCACGAGTGAATAGGCACCTTCTGGGTGAGCTCGCTTCATCGTCGGCCTCATCTTTGCCCCCTGGCTAGGTGCTGGCCAAGTGCGATCCCATTTTTAATAAAAAAAAAAGGGGCGCCCGAGTGCCGCGTGCGGTATGCGAGATAACCCGTCCTATCCCGGTAAATAAAACAAACAATAGCATTCTTTTTTGTGTCTTTTAAGCCACACAACATAGGCTGGGGTCAGTTCTCGGATGACCGCTTTGAGTGCTTACTGAGCGCTCCCGTGCTTTGGAAGGCACGTTAAGCCGTTGATCCCGGCCGCTGTCTATGATAGCGGTCGTTAAGACAAGTTAGAGACCTTCCAGCGGCTTGAGAATTTCTAACAGTTAAATTGCACTCACTTGACAAGCCTAATTCCATTAAGGTCTGGTTAATAAATAATAATAAATAAATATTTGTGGACAATCTTACACAAATCAACCTGGTCCCAAACTAAGCAAAACTTGTACTATGGGTACTAGGCGACGATATACATACTTATATAGATAAATAGATACTTAAATACATAGAAAACATCCAAGACTCAGGAACAAATTTCGTGTTCATCACACAAATAAATGCCGTGACCGGGATTCGAACCCGGGACCTCCAGCTTCGAAGGCAGGGTCACTACCAACTAGGCTAAAGCGGTCGTCAGTTTCGGTCGACGGTTTCTTCGCGGGTTGGAAGGTCAGGCCTCTAATTCACCAAGTTGACATATGTGTATTTGACATATGAAGGCTGACAAATCGACAATTTTCATGTGAAAACTGTTTCACCAACTACAATTGTAATGTTTTTTGACAATTGTCGCGCCTGTCAGTTTTGGTGAAATAGGGGCCTGATGGCAGTCGCTTTCGTACAAACTAGTGCCTACGCTGAATCTTGGGATTAGGTAGCGGACCCCGGGCATCCTTCGGGATGCCACTGTACTGGAATAACGCTAGGAGGAGGATGATGATATTTGTAGAGTTTTTATGATGTGTCAGATATTTTTACCGCATTTGCTTTGAAAGATATTAATAACGGTGTCTAATACGAGCGTATAATCTTAACAACAGGTAGATACTAAATTAGGTTATAAAATTAGATCGTTATCTTCCGCAAAATATGCCAGTACAGGTACAGTCAGCATCGTAAATATGTATACACTTTTCGACCTTATTTCATAACATTAAAGTGCCAGAAAGTATACATATTTATGACACGGGCATATGCTCTTAATCCATTGGATATTCAACTTTAACACTAATGTAATAGAGTTTCTATCATACACTGTCTAAATTCTATTATAAGCATTAAAGTAGACTGTCGCTTAACTTCAAACTCGGACTTATCCACTCTAACCAATTGGGAGATTATTGAAAAAAGTGATAGTAACGTTACTTCGGTGACTTGAAAGGTAGTATTTTTATGATAGCTAAAGGGTGAATCAACTATTCTTTGCTGCTCGTTACCATGGTTACGTCTCTTGAGTCACTCTTTAAAACTGTGATTTTGTAGGGTTTAAATCTACCAAACATGAGTTTTAGCGATGAGCATATATCTATTTGGACATGGGTCATCTCTTGAGCATGCTTGAAGTCCATTATTAAACATTTTTCTAAGAAACTCGGTCATTGTTGTCTCCTCGCTGACGGGACAAAATAACAACAAGAAAAAGTTCATTGACCCTAAAGCATTAAAGAAAGCGATCCAGGGGGGCGATTTTTGACTGTAGAACGCTCGAAAAGTCGACTTCTGTCAAATCATCATAGTTTTTTGACAGATGTCGAGGGAAAAGTCGAGCATTCGACACTCAAAAATCGGCCCCCTGTTCGGCAAATTAAGCATTACAACCGTCCATTCTTTAAAAAATATTTAATGGGCTTTGATATAACCTTCACTTGATATAATCGATTACAATTTATCTATCTTTGAAAAAACTAAGTATGAATTTATATAATTTTGATTGAACAGACCTGTATTTATGGGCCCTTTTTTTAATGCAGATTTTGGAATACTTGGGCCTCACTTCATATTATTCTATTGTTATTTAGAAAGAGGTTTAATTGCAGTATCACTTCCGATAGGTTTGGTAATTAACGAGCCACAGCTAATATTCATAAATCGAGTAACTCAGTGGTCCTTGGATGTCTCACCATTTGTACGAAAAAATGGTTTTTAACACTGTGTTACCCACGTTTTACAGCAATATGTTAATATTTAAGTATTTTTACCTATAAATTCCTTTTGTTAGTTTCAGGTACTATTTCGAAATCCTATTTTTGTACACTAATTCAATACATATCACAGATTTTTTTTGTAATAGAAAACTGGTCATGAAAAAGTAGAATGACTCATACATATATCAATTTGAATAAAACATGATTAGACTTATTACGCTTATTACTTCTTTCGCTGATTAACTGGGATGGACTTACCTACATTTGAAAAATATTGTCATGTGGATTTATCCGATTTTGATAAAATATTATGATTTTAACTGTATTTGTTCAAAGAATTATAGTTAACTGTAACAAAACACGTTTTTCACCCTTTTATTTTATACCAAAATCTTAAAAAGGACAGAATTGGATTTACCCGACAATACAATTATATAATTACATCATTTAAGCGACTCGACTATACAATGGATTAAAAGCATACATCAGTACCGTTTGTAGCTTCAACTAACACCAACACAATGACATAACCTCGGCCAACATGACAACATATACATGTAACAAAGGATAAAACACAAAATACTTTAAATGCAAAGCAAATCTCAATAATCACAGGCGAGAAAAATACTATGTTACGAAAACTCAGTATCATTCAATCATTTACCTCTAAAATATAGCTAAAAAACCTACTCTAATATTCTATTAAATATATTGGCAGTTTTAGGCTAAGCTTTTTACCCCATTATTCATAAAAATTAACCTCTGCTAACTATAATGTTTTGTCCCTTCCCCACAAACACAAATACAGTAGAATCCGCTTATAACGACTCCACATATAACATTTGACCGCTTTTAACGACTTCGAAATCACCACACATTAGATTTCATACCAAACATTTTCAAAGTAAATCAGTCCGTTTTGTGCGACGTCCTGTTAGTGCGACGTAATATCACCGGTCCCTTGACTGTCGCTTTATCCGGATTCCACTGTATCAGATAAAGACAAACGAATAACCCATCGTCTACCGGTCCCTGGGATACCGGGGCTTATTACAAAATGCTATTATTTATTTTTTTCGCCGGGACACGACGTTTAACGAAATTTTAGCTAAAGTTGATGAACGTTTATGAATAAATGGGTAAGGCTTTCTTTGCATTGTAAAAATCTCGTACAAAATACCCTAATGTTTAAAATAACCACATATAATGTATTTGAGAGAAGTCACACAAAACACATTCGAGTAAAAATAATTTAAAACTGAATCTTTCAGAATAGGGATGTTGACAGCAAAAAAAAAACAATAAGTTCGAATTTTCTCGAAAAGGTATCAAATTTTTAATCAAATGTCGAAAAAAGTAACTCGGAAGAATAAATAGTTACATAATTATAAGTCTTCAAAGTTTTAGGAGGGGGCATACTCTGTCCCTTTTCCGCAAAACGCACCTTTGTACTGGAACGATCGTCATTTAGATTCAAGATTTAAGATTCAAACATTTATAAATGACAGACAAGTACATAATAATGGGACAGAATACAAAAACAGCCGTACATAAATTTACACTAACGTGAGACATATTTACACTTAATAAGAGAACAACGGTTGGAACTCACTTGGAAAGTCACTATTTGCAACATGTTTCGGACTACAATGGGGGCTATCGTTTTTGTGCTCACCAGTTGGCGCCATTGTCGAGTAAGGTCCAGCTGTCAATTTTTTTTATTGGTTATCATGGGCATGAGAACGACGTTTACGTTTAAATCATATTTAATACCTTAAAACCGTGCTGTAAAAATATCCAACATCCCGCATTGTAGCGCAGTCCCGTTTTGTTCGGAAAAAAGGAGGAAATAAGTTTCCGAAAGACAAAACTGTCTCAAAGCACTGACAGTCATTGGCCCGTAACTCATATTTGCCATAATCAAGCTCAGGTATTGAAAAATAGGCACCATATTGTTCCAATTAGATATTAATCCGCGTACCGCAACCATAAAGAGTGACATTTGACATTTCGGGGACCCCACGCTACACTAGCGCCTCTAGCGGCGAATTCATACGCGATAGCCCCCATTGGAGACCTTCATCAGGACATGTCGCAAATAGTGACTTTCCAAGTGAGTTCCAACCGTTGTTCTCTTATTAAAAACAGCCGTATCACGAAATGGACCCAACTCAGCATAATGCCGGCATTACAGCCGGCGCTGGTCTTCCGTTTACTATGGTGCTCGTGGTCAATGACGTCACTGATCTTTCTCTCTCTAACCAGCAACATTAAAAATAAAATAAATGTAAATGAGAGAGCGCAACACTCGCCAACAAACTGCATATACAGTTTGGCGAGGTAAAATCATATACCTACTTGTAAGTTATATTTTTGAGTTAAATAAATAATAAAAATAATAATAAAAAATAATAAAAAACGGTTGTAGCATCGTCATTTTTTGAGATATTTAAATAAGATTTTCACAATTTGGCATGTTAAAAAAAATTATAAAGGGTCGGCAACGCGTACGTGACTACTTTGGAGTTGCGGGCGTCTATAGGCTGCGGTGGCCGCTTACCATCAGTTGGGCTGTAAGCTTGTTTGCCACCGGCGATGTATTAAAAAAAATGTTTTTTTGCGGTATTTCTTTTGAAATAGTATGTATGTATGTAAGCACTTTATTGTACACAATAACAGGTTAAAACAATATACATGTCACATAAGATTAGAGTACAAAGGCGAATTTATCCCTATGAGGGATCTCTTCCAGCTAACCTTTGAGGGATTGAGTGGAGTGAATAGTCTTATGGAGTAGTTAAAAATTTTGAGTCAACATCCCTATTAAAGACGCGATTTACTCTCGTGTGTCGGTGTGTATGTCTGTATGTCTAAACTGCCGTTTCGAGGGGTACCTGAGGCGCTGGCACCGACTGCCGCCGCGGCAGGCTCGCCGATCTGAAAATAATAACCATTTAGTTACTATTACCACATAAATACCTAATTACATACATAGAAAACATCCAAGACTCAGAAGTATACCGGTTTTAACCAGAATAAATGTAAGAAATTACTTAAAAAATATTACTTAACTTTGGGATAGCTACTTTACTCGTACCTAATTATTAACTTATAATTCTAACTGAAAATGTTAAATTAAATTAAGATATAACGCGGCATGAACCGCGCGATCTCGCCAACTATTATTTAAACCGTTAAAGGTTTTAAATAGTGGCTCATATGTACACAATAATTGTTTCTAATGATTGTCTTAAATAAATTAAATAAAAAATAAATAAATAAGTGGATACCACTGATGACCAAAGGGCGTATTACTTCTATGCCGCGGGGGGACCCCTTATTTTAGATTATTTATTTTTAAGTTTAGTTTGTAGGCCTTTTGTTATTTGTAGTTTAGAATTTATTACCATCCATATGTTATACCCTTTGTGGTTACATCGTCATATGTGGAAGTGATATTTTTTAACGAGGAGATGAAATACCGAAAGTACGTTTATTTACAGACTCAGAAACAAAAATTCATGTTCATCACACCGGCATTCGATCCAGGACCGTCTGATTAAGGTCCTACGCATGTTTTTACTAAGTATTTTACATTTTATCCAACACTTTTTGATTTCAATTTTGACTATTTCTTACCTCCTCTCTATTGAATCTCTGTCTCTCTCTTGCCATTCGCCGTTTTCGCCATCGTCGCTTATTTCATCTGTAAACAATTTTTTCACATGTAAAACATCCATTATCGAAATTAAGAGGTATGTAGTGATATATTTTTATTGGTAAGACCAGAACTCACGACGATGCACTGTGTCTAGTGTGGGACTTGCATTATCTCTGGAACTACTTAAGAGCGCTTTAATAAAATGTAACAGGTCCACTAGCGCCACTCGTAAATAATTGTGATTGTTTAAATTTAACGATAGATATCTAAAAAAGCCGTACGTAGGTACTGTATTCTGTATTTAATTTTAAAGTACGTTTTATCCCGTAAGTTTAAAAATAAAAATTGATCCGGAAATCTATCCAGAGGATTCGCAACATGCGAAAATAACATAATATTTATATCTTACATTTATTTTTATGTTTTACTTTTGACATTTTAACTATTTTTGACGTGTAAACACTGTTCTCATTTGATTTTATTTTTTAGACTGACGCTCAGAGACCTTATACATCTCTAACAAATCTTGATTGTTATTAGTTTCTTAGTCTTATTTTTGACATGTAACACTACATTTAATTAATGATACTTTGATTATTGTATTATTTTTATTTGATGTACCTAGATAGATTTTGACTTGTAAAAGTGCCCTTGAGGCCTATTTGCAGAATAAATATTTTGATTTTGATGAGTTTAAAATGACTTAACTGCTAATTTGCTAATTTTTTGCCATTAAACAAGTTTGCATATCTGATGCGCAAAGTTCCATCTCCAAATTGTGCCGAGTGTGATGTCGAAGAAGATGTCTATCATATTTTAATGGAATGTGTCCGCAACGAATCGGTCCGTAGAGAGATTATGGATGGGGCCTTTTTTGAAATGGGCGGATGTAATTATATTCTAGCTCACCCAGTGTCAGATTCGGCATATCTTATTTATAAGCTTGTAAAAGTAGGTTTAGGTAGAAGATAATAATTTAATATATAAGGATGTATATACAGAGCGACATCGTCACTCAGTGACAAAGCTCTTAAAATAAAGAAAATAAAAAAAAAGGTTTTGATTTTGATTTTTGATAATAGTGATTGTGTAAACAAATGAGTATGAATACTCACCGTCGTCGTTGTCGTCGTCGTACAGCGACAGGTCGTCGTTCACGTCCGGCTCCTCAACGGCGTCCGCGTCCGCTCCCGCTCCCGCGTCCGCTTCCGCGCTCGCGTCCACGGCGTCCGACCCTGCGGCCACACTCTCGCCCTCTTCCGCTGCGTCCTCTTCGTCTCTGTACCAACAAATACGAATGCTGACAAAATGAATACCAAATAACATTCACACTATACTAACACAGGCCGGTCATCGTCAAATATGGCGCCGGCAGCTGTCATCCCATAGAAACTTGTCACACTTTCCATACAATCAGATTTTAACGAACACCGCTTACGATTACAGACGGTTTGGGGCAACCCACCCTAAGTGTGTCTCTGTTTCACTGTCTTTCCTGACCTCTTCACGCTTAAAGCGCTGAACTGATTTAGATGAAAATTGGTATGGAGATTACGATTTGAAACGAGATATTTACCATGTATTTTTGAGGGTAGATCGCTATGGTGTGTGGGTAGACCACAACTAAAACTCGCAGCACGTCAGTTAATCCTTGATAATGGCGTTTGCAACAGTGCCGAAATATCGGGAACTCAAAAATACATACATGGTAAATATCCCGTTTCAAATCGTAATTCTAATGTAAATGACCATGTAAGCTTGAAATATTATATTGGTATGGAGATCGCTCGAGTCCCGAGACAGGACATAGAATACTTATTATTGTTAAACTCGTAACTTTAACATTTCTAAAACCCATATCGGGATGGTTAGTTTCACAATGCACCGAGAGATGGCGCTGTCCCCTGTGCAAACTAGCTAACAACTTAGAATATTAAGTGTGTAATTTTATATTTCCTTTGTACGAACGGCTTTTAATATTCGGGATCCCTAGGTACATTCCTTGTACAATTATCGCGGAAGACAGATTTGGACAATAAATGCAATTGGAAGAGGAACACACGTGCTCTTTCGTTGGTAGCGCGATCGGGTATCTGGACACCCCGGAGGTGTGCTAGAACCGAGTTTAGCCGAAACGGCAGGAAGAACAGACCTGGGAGCACTCACCTGGGTCGCTGGTAGAGCGCGTGCGGCGCGATGTCCTGCGGGAAGATGGCGGCGTGGTGTATGATGGTGCGCTTCACGAGCTCGTGACGAGGTTCTGCGAGCACTCACCTGGGGCGCTGGTAGAGCGCGTGCGGCGCGATGTCCTGCGGGAAGATGGCGGCGTGGTGTATGATGGTGCGCTTGACGAGCTCGTTGACGAGGTTCTGCGCCGTGAGCTGCGCGCCGCCCTCGCCCCACGCCGCCAGCAGCGTGGGCCCCACGCAGATGGCCAGGTTCCACGCGTCCATCATGTTGTACTCGCTGTATTCTGTCAGACTGCAACAACAATTGAGGTCAACAATATAGTACAGTAGAATCCGCTTATAACAACTCCGCTTATAACATTTGACCGCTTTTAACGACTTTGAAATCACCACACATTAGATTTGATACAAAACAATTTCAAAGTAAATCAGTCCGTTTTGTGCGACATCCTGTTAGTGCAATGTAATATCACCGGTCCCTTGACTGTCGCTTCATCCGGATTCCACTGTACTTAGATGTGTGTCAAGGGAGCATATTTATATATATATGGCGAGGGCGGTGTATTGAATTCTGAGTAAAGCGAAAAGTTTTATAATATAATCCTGAGCGTAGCGAAGGATCAAGTGTTCACGACCAAGACGGAAATAATTTTGCTACCGTGTGTCACATACTGCTTTTCACACCGCCTATAAGGCCTGCTACTAAAATCATTAGTCTTACAAATAATTTTGCTACCAAGTGGAACATACTGCTTTTCACTCCTTCTGTGACGAAAAGAATCATTGCTGCCGTCAAATGACAGAAGAAAATTACGACTTTGATCCCTCATTCGAGGGTAACAATGACTCTTTTCTGAATAGCAAGTGTGATATAGTAGATTGTATTACAAGAGAGCAAAATGCAATATTTTATCGAGGGCTAGCATGTTGAATCCTAAACGAAGCGAAGGATTGTAATGGAATCCTGAGCGCAGTGAGGGATTCAAACTGCCATATCGAGTTAGAAATATTTTTTTTTCGAATAGGAGAAGTGAAAACAATTTTTATTCTTCTGAAAATTGTCAGAATAACTCTGGGCTACAGTGCATTGAATGAAATTTAGTTGAGATGGATTTGCAAGTTGGACTAGGCGCCTTTAGTGCGATGTTATTGTTTTAGGAAGATGCAACGTACGAAACGATCCGGCTTATTTGCTGGCTTTGTTATTGGCCAATTTCACGTTAACCCGTCGTCTACCGGTCCCTGGGATCCCCGGGCTCATTACATAAGAATGCCATTGAATTATTATCCTTCGCAATCATTACTCAAAGAGTACATCTGAATGTCTGTCAAATTAGACCAGCTTAACAGAACTGGCTTCCAACGAGGCGGCTTGACCCAATTGTTTATTTTTTTCGCCCTGTATGAGCCAGTTAGCCCATACACTTGAAAGCTGTGTTTGAGTACGTTGAGAGAACGGAGAAGTTAAGTTGTAGTTATGAAACTGTTTTATTATTTAAAAGTAGGTACAAAATAGTAAAGTTAATTGGCCGTTCCTTCAGGTGATGTTGATCGTATGCGAGTTTAGTTTGCACTCCTCTATTTTACGTTATTTCGCCATATTAAAGCGCGGCCGAAAGTAGGTCGCAACGTAAACGGAAAAATGTACAGTATTGAGACTGTACACGCCCGGAGACCACGGCTTTAATGTTAAACAAAATTGAGCACTATTTCCACATGGATAAGACTCACTGCGCGAGGAACGCGAGTAGATACCGCAGCACGAGCACCGAGGACGGCGGCAGCGTGGCCAGCAGCTCCCGCATGCGGCGCACGAACTCCGCGTCGCCCGGCAGCGCGGCCAGGCGCAGCAGCCGCTCCTGCAGCTGGGGGGGGAGGAGGGGGGGGCGCAGCTCGCGCAGGTACAGCTTTAGCAGCCCGCATACCTGAGGAATGGGTACACATAGAAATATCTATACAATAAAGGCGATGATGTGTAAAGTACCTATACTTTCTGTTACTAATGGCGTTATAGCTGCTTTAGTTAATTTCGATTGTTGTGTCGTATGATTATTTACTAAATGAGTCGTCTTGTTTTTCTAAGCTATCGTTTGAAAATAAGAAGTTTGTTGTGGTGCACGGCAGTGCTCGCCCAGAGATAAAAATTGATTACAAGCGGAGGGATGGTTTCTTTAAACACTTTCACAGGGGATTATATGACAAAGGTGGTATACACTAACTGCGAGGGGTTTTGCCGAAGGACACATAGCGCACGCTTCACTATAAATCCCAACTATCCCCCCCCCCCCCCCCTCTGGATACGTGCCAGCTTCAAGACTTACCGAGTTGATATCGGAGGCGTCCCTCACGTGCGCCAGCGGGTCCTCGCCGCGCTCGAAGGCCGCGCGGAGCGCTTGCATCTCCACCTGCGACCCTGACACGCGGAATATGCCTTGGTGGCGTAGACCTGGGGGCAAAACTTTGTTGTTGAATGGGAAAGAACAATATGGGTTATTGTCATAGTAGATATTTACATGCAATTCATAAAGTATAGGACATCCTCAACTGCATCATTTGTCTCTTATGCTTCTTTCAGCAAAGGGAGGCGGCGTCCAGGGGCGGGGGCGGGGAGCAATGGGGATAAGTGGTGGGGGCGACGGGGGTAAGGTGGTGGGGTGGGGGTAAGGGGGCGAGGCGATGGAGGTAAGGAGCGGGGGCGATGGGGATAAGGTGGTGGCGGGCAATGGGACGGGGCTGATGCGGGTAAGAGGGCGGGGCGATGGGGGTAAGATGGTGGGGTGGGGAGCAATAGCGGTAAGGGGGCGGGGGTGACGGGGGTAATGGGGCGGGGCGACGGGTGTAAGGGAGTGGGCGATGGGGGTAAGGTGTTGGGCGATGGGGATAAGGTGTGGGGTAATGGGGGTAAGGTGTGGGGCGGTGGGGGTACGGTGTGGGGCGATGGGGGTAAGGTGTGGGGCGATGGCGTCAGGTGTGGGGCGATGGGGTCAGGTGTGGGGCGATGGGGGTAAGGTGTTGGGCGATGGGGGTAAGTTGTGGGGCGATGGGGGTCAAGTGTGGGGCGATGGGGGTAAGGTGTTGGGCGATGGGGGTAAGGTGTTGGGCGATGGGGGTAAGTTGTGGGGCGTTGGGGGTAAGGTGTGGGGCGATGGGGGTAAGTGTGGGGAAATGGGGGTAAGGTGTAGGGCGATGGGGGTAAGGTGTGGGGCGATGGGGGTAAGGTGTGGGGCGATGGGGGTAAGGTGGTGGGAACGGGGACTCACCGTAGCTGGCTATGACGCGCACGCAGGACGTGAGCACCCTCGGCAGCGTGCGCGCCGCGGCCAGGTGCTCGTCCAGCGGCGCCGCGAACTGCCCGCGGCGCAGGCGCGCGGCGGCGCGGCGCGGCGGCGACGGCGGGGAGGCGGGCGCGGGGGCGGGGGCGCCGCGCACGAGCCGCGCGCGCGCGCACGCCGCCTTGCTCTCCAGCCGGGCCAGCCGGCCCGCGCTCGACACGTACGACCGAAATTTCTGTGCGATAAATAAATAAATAAATATTTTTGGACAATCTTACACAAATCAACCTAGTCCCAAACTAAGCAAAGCTTGTACTATGGGTACCAAGTGACGATATACATACTTATATAGATAAATAGATACTTAAATACATAGAAAACATCCAAGACTCAGGAACAAATATTCGTGTTCATCACACGAATACATGCCCTCACCGGGATTCGAACCCGGGACCTCCAGCTTCGAAGGCAGGGTCACTACCAACTAGGCTAAAGCGGTCGTCAAACGACATAGTAGATTGTACAATGAGGGAATAAAACGCATAATGTCACGGAACATATTGAATCCATAAAAAAGAACTGCAGATTTTACTCCCGTGCGAAGCGAGAAACTGAGTCCTAAGTGCAGCGAGGGATTTAAGCGCGCCCAAAACAAAAATATATTTAGTTAACTGTATTGAATTTTCACTGTGACAAGACACAAAGTGCCCCAGAAATCAAATTAGTTGGCAGTAGGTACACAAACGAATCCAATTGTAATATTAAGGCAAGGCCATTCCAGTGCAAATGACCCCCTCTAACACGCGTGAGTTTGCAATTAACCATCCCGCTCTCTACGGAAGCTCTGCGCACAATTTCGTAAATATTTAGTACATTTTTATTGATTGTTGGAACACTGAATCACTTATAAAAGGGTCAATCAACTTTTTCTTGTTGATATTCTGTCCCGTCAGCCAGGAGACAACAGTAACCGAGTTTCTTAGAAAAATGTTTATATTATGGCCTTCAATCACGTTCAAGAGATGACCCATGTTCCAATGGATTTATTCTCATCATTAAAACTCATGCTTGGTAGACTTAAACCCTTTAAAATCACAGTTTTAATGAGTAACTCAGGAGACGTAACCATGGTAACGAGTAACAAAGAATAGTTGATCCACCCAAAAAATCTATCCGGTTATTTCCTTAGAACAATAAAAAAGTTGTCGTAGATAATTACGAGATCTGCAGCATTAAAG
Organism: Epiblema foenella; assembly: GCA_963556455.1. Taxonomy (NCBI): domain Eukaryota; kingdom Metazoa; phylum Arthropoda; class Insecta; order Lepidoptera; family Tortricidae; genus Epiblema; species Epiblema foenella. Next base: position 19,152,864 of record OY747111.1, read on the forward strand.
TTTATTTTTACTACGATATTTAGGATTTATTTACAGTTACCAAGGCATTTTTCTATATTTTGTTCGGTTATATCTTTTCTTTGTTTCTTTTTTAGTCTACTGTAATTTTCCTCTACATTATTTATTCACACTGGAAGCTCAAACTTCAGTATTTTCGTCAGATCTGTGAATGGGCCTTGCCTTAACATTTTTTATGTCACACCTGGCCATAAAGTGGCAATTACCGCACGCTCCGCGCGCAGAAAATCCCACTGCCTGGCCAGGGGGTGACATAAAATTTTGTACTTACCTCGGGCGGTAATTAAGAAAGCCTCAGATCGCATAATTATCGCCCTTGCCTTCGGCTCGGGCGTCAAATACCTGCGATCTGAGACATTCTTTGTTTTACCGCCCTTGGTAAGTAATGTACTATTAGTGAATAACAGTAGTCACCGCGAGATAGTAGTCCTCTTGCTCTTTCCGCGGGCCCTCCTGGTCGTCGGGCGGCGCGGGCGCCGGCGCGGCCGCGTCGGGCCCGAACAGCCGCGCCGTCTCCCACTGCGCTGGGCTGCCCTCCATCTGCCACAAACATACAACATACCATACAATTCACAGTTACGAGGTCAGTTCTCAGTCAGCTCATTGTCAGTGCTGCACGCGCTGCCTCGCGACTGGTTCTCATGACTAAAGAGTATTGGCCCGAAACATGTTGTATGTTTACACAAATAAATGCCCTGACCGGGATTCGAACCCGGGACCTCCAGCTTCGAAAACACGACTGTTCGTTGGGTACTATTCCGAAAAAAGTAGAAAGGGGTCGATTAGATCATCTGTCTATCAATTCCGTGGCTTTGTTGACTGAGGGGACACCTGGGATCATCGCTCATGGTGATAATAATAATGTATGAGGGAGTTGAGCGTGTTTGTAAACATTTTAGTAAATTGCGGTATTTGATCGAGTACAATACAATACAATAAAAATATTCTTTATTGCACACCTCAATTAAAGGACATAGTACAGTACAAAAACACAATTAGCAAGACAAACAACAGGCTGTCTTATCGCTAAAGAGCGATTTCTTGCAGACAATCTTAGGGTAGCGGAAATTAAATCTAATCATAACGATTCATAGCAGGTGGTACAGAGTTAATACATATGAAACCTACTAATAATTACAACAATAACATATCGACCGATATTCGACCTTTAGGACGTGAGTGAGCCGCCTACATCTCTCATGACTGTAGCAAGCTATGAGACCCTGGTACTTACTCTACTGCTGAGTCTTGTTCCTCTTATATTACGCTCTCTATCTTACAATCTGCAACCATCAGCTAAATCGTTATTAGGAGGCCCTATGCAACACTCCTGTGATGCTATGACCGCCTGGTATTTGGATATTACTGCTACGCGTTTTGTTCTTCTAATATTGAGTCTGTAACCATCAGCTCACTCGCTATGAGGACGCTCTATGCCTTCGTAACTCCTATACTGTTATGACAGCCTGGTACTTTTGGCCAAATTTTCATAACTGTTCTCATTTAGCTCAGCCTCAGTCGCGTCAAGTGCCTGCTGCAACCACCTACAAGCTGTGAGACCCTGGTACTCAGAAGCCACAGTAGCATAGAAGAATAAGTTCTGATTTTTGGAACAATTGGTAGAATAACTCTTACGGGTCATACTTAGTTAAAAAACCAAAAGTCGTCCCTCCTGTGGTCAATAGTTTATGGCTTATGGGTATGTTAGCTATGTTTTTATTACAGGGATTTATAGAAACGGAGACACTGTTTATGCGGGTTAATGGTCCAATTCAAAATTAAGCTTTGTAGTTCGTAACTTTTGGTATGTCCACAGAAAAGACGCGAACCTAAATCCGTGTATGACCGTGTATTACACTTGTTCTCATTAGATTAGATCAGATTTTTTTTATTTCGTGATAAATATACATTATAATATAAATTTGCATACATATCAAAATTCTAAGAATAGTTATCATGATCGTCAAAACAATAAAAATAACACAATATCAACAATTAAACAATAATCAAAAAGAAAATCAAATTTAAATACAGGTATCTCCCACTAGGAACCGTCATTTACTTAATAATAATTAATGTCCGTGTCAAATTTGATTAAAACAAAATCATTTACATGTCAAGTTCAAGATACTCTTTAACTGAATATAATGGATATTTCAATAAAAGGCATTTCAGGCGGCGTCGAAATGCTTCGAGGGTTCTGGTCTGAGGTCGGCGGGCAGTTGTTCGTAGTAGGACCCGATGACACGCGGGTTTTTGCCTGCAAGTGCCATGCGACGGGGAACTGTTCTCAACGCCCAGTGTGGCGGAGTGTTTTGCCAATAACATTTACTTTATGAAAATTTGATATATTATTCCTTACGAACATTATAATTTCGAAAACGTAGAGTGAGTAATACGTCATAATACCATGATTTGGGAAATGTCCTCTACACGAAATGTTTGTCCCGATCATCCACGTTTCTGCATAAGCAGCACTCGATTTGTTGGGGTTCCCCAAATGAGTGTGCCATACGATAACAGGGAATGAAAATGGGCAAAATAAATCTGCTTCAAGGAATCGTCAGATATAAGGGCTTAAAAGCCGCTTCAGGTCATTCAGAATCTTTTTCTCCGTAGGGCGAATGGTGCCCCGTGGTACCCCCAGTAGCTCGATTTCACTAACCCCTTACATTTGGTTGAATCCGCTCAACCAATCTCACTGGAGCGCAAACTTTCAGAGTATTTCAGTGTTTTAAACCACCTGCGTGGTCGTGTCGGAGGTTTTCCCCTGAATTTTCTTCAGGCCACTCTCCAACTGCGCACTCCTATCGCTTTATTGGGCCCGATCTATAAAGCCACAGTCAGGTTAAAAAAAAAGTGGCTTAAGCTTTCGCAAAGCAAAGACTGCACTGCATAATCTGTCGGATAGTTTGCCTACATGGCACTTCCAGTTAAGAGTCTTTATCAGGTAAAAAACGTTCATATATTTCGGCGATTTACGTTTGAATTAACACGCATCTTGATATTTTCTCAGTGTTACTATCTAGAACAGGACCATTGCGACCATTAGGTCATTAATTATAAATCACAACAATCAATTCATGACATTAGTCATAATTTTTAAATGTATTTTTTGGATTTTTCATTAAGAAATATCGTTTCAAACATGACTCCAAATTTTAAAGCTAAAAACTGTGTTTTTCTGCTTAAATTCTAATACACACAATAAAATCAAAAAATGGTTATGTTACTATCTAAAACTTTAATAAAATCATCGTATCCTTTAATCACTTTATTGGTATTATCAATACTATTGTGATAATTTGAAAGCAAAACATTTTAAAACTTATAACGTTCATGCTTGCTAGGACATAGTGACTACGTTAATACTAGTGTCTTTTTATAGGGGATTGACGAGAGACATCATCCTGTTGTGGATTCCTTTTTATTATCAGTGACTTAGAGACCATATACATCTCTAACAATATTAAATTAATTTTAATTTTGACGCTCAGAGACCATGTACATCTCTGGGATAATATATTAATTTCACTCCTTCTTTAATCTTGAGACCTTATACATCTCTAACTTAATATTTGTAATAGATAACTTGGCAAGTTTATCTTCACTGTATGACATTAATTTTGTTATAATTGTTAAACTCGAAATTATTATTCCTCTTGAACTGTAAATTAATATTTTGACATGAAAAATGTATTACTTATTATAGTCAGACTTTCTTAAATTGTAAACTAATTTTTTTTTTGACATGTAAAAGTTCCCTTGTGGCCTATTTGCAGAATAAATGTTTATATTTGTATTTGTATTTATAAGGCCTAAGATTAGAGTCCAGTCCGCTTATCGGGCTGATTATTGAGTAGGGACGCACCTGCTTGATGAGCTCGGCCTCGGCGGCGTCGAGCGTCTTGGCGCTCTCGCGGCACTCGGCGCGCAGCGCGCGCGCGCCGCTCTCCAGCTGCTGCAGGCGCTGCGCCAGCTCGGCCGCCGCCGCCGCCGCCGCGCCGTCCTGCTCCTCCGCCGCGCCGTTCACCAGCGAGCGCATCTCCTGGTCCTGCAGCAATGCAACAATGTAGCCCCTCCTCATAAGAGGATGTCTAAATAGTCTAACCAAGTTAAGGCAATGCCATTCCAGTGCAAATGACCCCCTTTAACACGCGTGAGTTTGGAATTAACCATCCCGCTTAGAGAGATACGGAAACTCTGCGCGTAGTTTCGTAAATATTTAGTAAATTTTTATTGATTGTTGGAACACTGAGTCACTTATGAAAAATCTATCCGATTATTTCCTTAGAACAATAAAAAAGCTATCAATATAAGATTTCAAGCTTACATGGTCATTTAAATTAGAATTACGATTTGAAACGGAATATTTACCATGTATATTTGTATTTTTGAGTTCCCGATATTTCGGCACTGTTGCAAGCGCCATTATCAAGGATTAATATTCCGTTTCAAATCGTAATTCTAATAAAAAAGCTATCGTTTTTGTAAAAAAACAACGTATCACTGTTGTTGATAATTACGAGATCTGCAGCATTAAAGTTTAAGTTCATTTAGGATATTTAGGATTTTTTTACTAAGGCATTTTTCAATATTTCTTTCAGTGATTTCTTTTCGTTGTTTCTTTTTCAGTGTACTTTAATTTTTGTGTAGCGTAATCCTACATTATTTCTTCACACTGGAAGCTTCAGTATTTTCATCAGATCTGTGAATGGACCTGGCCTTACGACTTTGAGATTGAGATGTGTAACGATTGGTTCAAAAGTTTGACGCGATTCGCGCTTCGGCATAGCAAGGATTAAAGGAGATCCGATTCGTCATTATCAAGATGTCGCGATCACAGAAATTCAACTAATAGATATTTCTTATCGATTTCGATTAATAGCTAGTAAAGATGTAAATGCATACTCTCTCTGCATATCAATTCAATGAATACACCTGCTCTTTCCAGGTCTTGGTGACGAAGCAAAATTCACGAAGATAAATTCGCGAAGGGTTCGGAATATGTCGCCCATAGTGATATTAATATCTATGTATATAAAAGAAGAAATCCTCACTGACTGACTGACTCATCAACGCACAGCCAAAACTGCTAATGCTAGAGTTGTTTTTTGCACAGTCGGTTACATTCATAACGGGATATGAAGGGAATTTTCGAAATTCACCCCCTAAGGGGGTAAAACAAGGGATGAAAGTTTGTATGAAAAAACGTATTTAATAAGAAATTTGAAACTCTGTATATAGATTCTGTTTAAATACAACAAAAGGGGGTTCCAAGTTTTTGCGGGGAGCAAATCCTTACTTTTCTTAAACATCGATATCCGGGGTATCATCTTCGAGGGTCCTCGAGATGCCGATTACGATAATTACATGCATTTTCAAATCAAAGATGGCGGACATTCATTTTTCTTAAATATCGATATTGGTGTCGATTTCGAGTTTCCTAGAGGAACCGATTACGAAAATGACATACAAATGACAAATCCAAGATGGCTCACAATAATTTTTCTTAAAAATCAATATGGGTGTCATCTTCGAGTTTCCTCGGGGTGCCGATTACGAAAATGACATCCTTTTTCAAATTCAAGATGGCGGACATTTTTTTTAATAATCGATATTGGTCTCATCGTTGAGGTTCCTAGAGGTGCCGATTACGAAAATGACATCTATATATATTTACATACGTAGGTACATACAAACATACGGGTCAAACTGAGAACCTTTATTATAGACGGTTTCAAATTACGTTTAGTACGCGGGTGAAGCCCCGGGAAAAACCTAGTGTGAGATAAATCTTAAAAGTATTAGTATATTTTTAAACATGTCTCACAAGTTTAAATTTAATTTAAAAAAAATGTTTGCATCTTATTGGCACCATACATGTGGGAGGCCGCAGTTGGGGGCACCAATTATATTTGAAGTTAGACGGCACGGATATTATTTTGATGCCGCCGATGTCCACTGATGTAGGTACATGATATCATAATTGGGTAGCAGGTAGGGATCTATACTATCCTCAAACCAAACTGAGGACTGGGGCAATAAAACCATTAGGCTCGCGTTATCTCTTCCGCATTATATTATGATAGGAAGCAGGAGGTACCTGTTCGTCGGGCGGCGCGCCCTGGAAGGGCAGCGGGCGCGGCAGCGCGAAGGCGGGCGCGTGCGCGTCGAGCGCGGCCTGGCGCTCGCGCAGCGCGTCCAGCGCGCCCGCGGCGCCGCGCAGCGCGTCGGCGGCGGCGCCCAGCGCGGCCGCGGCGCCGGGCAGCAGGAGGTACCTGTTCGTCGGGCGGCGCGCCCTGGAAGGGCAGCGGGCGCGGCAGCGCGAAGGCGGGCGCGTGCGCGTCGAGCGCGGCCTGGCGCTCGCGCAGCGCGTCCAGCGCGCCCGCGGCGCCGCGCAGCGCGTCGGCGGCGGCGCCCAGCGCGGCCGCGGCGCCGGGCAGCAGGAGGTACCTGTTCGTCGGGCGGCGCGCCCTGGAAGGGCAGCGGGCGCGGCAGCGCGAAGGCGGGCGCGTGCGCGTCGAGCGCGGCCTGGCGCTCGCGCAGCGCGTCCAGCGCGCCCGCGGCGCCGCGCAGCGCGTCGGCGGCGGCGCCCAGCGCGGCCGCGGCGCCGGGAAGCAGGAGGTACCTGTTCGTCGGGCGGCGCGCCCTGGAAGGGCAGCGGGCGCGGCAGCGCGAAGGCGGGCGCGTGCGCGTCGAGCGCGGCCTGGCGCTCGCGCAGCGCGTCCAGCGCGGCCGCGGCGCCGGGCAGCAGGAGGTACCTGTTCGTCGGGCGGCGCGCCCTGGAAGGGCAGCGGGCGCGGCAGCGCGAAGGCGGGCGCGTGCGCGTCGAGCGCGGCCTGGCGCTCGCGCAGCGCGTCCAGCGCGCCCGCGGCGCCGCGCAGCGCGTCGGCGGCGGCGCCCAGCGCGGCCGCGGCGCCGGGCAGCAGGAGGTACCTGTTCGTCGGGCGGCGCGCCCTGGAAGGGCAGCGGGCGCGGCAGCGCGAAGGCGGGCGCGTGCGCGTCGAGCGCGGCCTGGCGCTCGCGCAGCGCGTCCAGCGCGCCCGCGGCGCCGGGAAGCAGGAGGTACCTGTTCGTCGGGCGGCGCGCCCTGGAAGGGCAGCGGGCGCGGCAGCGCGAAGGCGGGCGCGTGCGCGTCGAGCGCGGCCTGGCGCTCGCGCAGCGCGTCCAGCGCGCCCGCGGCGCCGCGCAGCGCGTCGGCGGCGGCGCCCAGCGCGGCCGCGGCGCCGGGCAGCAGGAGGTACCTGTTCGTCGGGCGGCGCGCCCTGGAAGGGCAGCGGGCGCGGCAGCGCGAAGGCGGGCGCGTGCGCGTCGAGCGCGGCCTGGCGCTCGCGCAGCGCGTCCAGCGCGCCCGCGGCGCCGCGCAGCGCGTCGGCGGCGGCGCCCAGCGCGGCCGCGGCGCCGGGCAGCAGGAGGTACCTGTTCGTCGGGCGGCGCGCCCTGGAAGGGCAGCGGGCGCGGCAGCGCGAAGGCGGGCGCGTGCGCGTCGAGCGCGGCCTGGCGCTCGCGCAGCGCGTCCAGCGCGCCCGCGGCGCCGCGCAGCGCGTCGGCGGCGGCGCCCAGCGCGGCCGCGGCGCCGGGAAGCAGGAGGTACCTGTTCGTCGGGCGGCGCGCCCTGGAAGGGCAGCGGGCGCGGCAGCGCGAAGGTCAAAAGTCAAAAAGTCAAAAACATTTATTTGTAAACATAGGTACATAGGTCTTAGAATTATTAATATTACTGTCTCTCTATGTTTTGCCATAAGGCATACAAATATTTTGAGTCGAGATGGAGCATGCTTAAACAGTTACAATTCTTCATCTGTCAAGTATTCCCTTAGTGAATAGTAAGCTTTTTTAACTAGAAATGCAAATAGACTTTTTTTAAATTCTATCAATCCCTCTAATATGGTTATATTTCTCGGCAATTTATTGTAAATTTTTGGTGCTATCCCGAAAACACTTTTAGTAAGAAAAGCTGTTTTCATTGACTTCGTATACAATTTGTCACATCGGCGAGTACTTTTATAAACAGAAAATTGATGCATATTGGTTTTAATGTATACTGCTGTTTCATAAATATATAGGCATGGTAAAGTCAATATGTTGTGCTTAATGAAGTGTGTTTTACACGATTCTCTTGTCGGTAATCTACATACTGATCGTAAACATTTCTTTTGTGCCTTGAAGGCCATCTCTCGGTCTGTCGAATTGCCCCAGAATATGATGCCATATCTTAGAGTTGAAGTAACATACCCGTGGTAGGCTGTTAATACGGTTGGCTGACTTGCTATTTTGCTAAGGTTATATAATGCATACGAAAATTTATTAAGCTTCTTACATACAGTGTCAATATGATCCTTCCAAGTCAACTTATTGTCTAAACTTAATCCTAAAAACTTTGTAGTGTCCGTTTCATCTATTTGGTGTTCTTTGTATGTCACAGTAAGATTAGGTATTCTATTAACTTTTAGCTTAAAATTCATAATTTTTGTCTTATTCAAATTGATACGTAAATTATTATTATTCAGCCATTGTATTACCGTCTCTAATGCTTTATTTATTTCGTTCTGGAGTGTGTGTGGGTCATCTCCAGTAAATATAATCGTACTGTCATCAGCGAATAGAATCATGGGATGTTCTATAGACAGTGGCAAATCATTAATATATATAAGAAATAGTAACGGGCCTAATACACTGCCTTGAGGAACCCCGTATTTTATTTCTTTAAGATCTGATGATATACACATTTCTGTTTTAGTTTCAGTACAAAGTTTATTAATTTTTACCACTTGCCTTCGTCCCGTTAGGTATGACTTAAGTAGATTGTGGACGTTACCGCGTATTCCATAATTATATAATTTGTCTAATAGTATATTAAGGTCGACAAAGTCGAACGCTTTAGACATGTCCATGTATAATGCACAGACTGGCCTCTTTTCATCGACTTCTTTCGTAACTTTATGCAGGAGATCGAAAATCGCCATATTAATAGACTTGTTCTTTCTGAAACCTTTTTGCTCTGCCGCAAACAGGTTGTGAGTTTCAAAGTATTGGTATAAGCAGTTGTAAATAACTTTCTCTATTATCTTTGAAAACACCGATAGAAGGGCAATTGGTCTGTAACTGTCGATATTTTCTTTGTCACCCTTTTTAAAAAGAGGTTGTACTATGGCCAATTTTAGCATGTCCGGGAATTGACCTTTCTCGATACATGTATTTGTAATATGGCTGATGTGTGGTGATATTATGTGGCCTACTCTTTTTACAATTTTACATGATATGTCATCGTAACCTGTACTGTTTGTGTTTTTTAATGAATTAATTATATTATGAATGTCGTGAGGGTTTGTGGGTGTCATGAATATAGAATTAAGCGATTTAAATGTCATAGTGATATTATTTTTTAAAAAGGAATTATGATTACTAAAGCTACGTTTATCAGATGTCACTTCTACATAATTTACAAAGTAGTCATTAAATTTTTGCGCAATTTGTTCGATGTCATTTATTAGAACACCGTCATGTTTTATTACTCTAATGTTTTCTTTGATGTAGGCCTTTTTTGGATTTTTTATGATGCTCCAAGTGGCTTTGCATTTATTTGCAGAGTTCTTGATATAATAGTCATTCTGGGACTTTTGCGTGAGATAAATAATTTTTTTAAGCCTATTAGAATACTCTTTGAAGTACTTTTTATCACATGAGTTAGGGGAGCGCCTGTATTTCCAAAGTAGATGCCTTTTCTTCCTACAGCACATTCGAATACCATTTGTTATCCATTTTGGTTTATTGAAAGTTGATATTTTTATCCTGATACGTGGAAAACATAACTTATAAAATAGCTGAAAGTTATCAATGAAATGTTCGTAGGCTTCATTGGGGTCATTAGACATGTACATATCGCTGAATTTAAGAGTTTGTAGGCATTCTATGAACTTTACAATATTTTCTGTACTATAGTCCCGCTTGGTTATAAACCAGTATGGTAACAAGTAAGTTTTTTTAACTGGACATTTCAATATCTGAGCTGTATGGTCAGAAATAGCAAAATCAATTACTTCCGTCTTGCCGCCACTAACATTATGTAAAATGTTGTCAATACAAGTTTTACTTTGCAATCTGGTAGGCTGCAATACTCCTAATCTAAGATTATAGCTATGTGTTAATTCTTTAAATTGTACAGAGAGTTTTGTTCTTTTTAACATATCAATGTTAAAATCGCCGCAGATGATAACTTTCTTACTATTATAACATAACTTAGATAAAATAATGTTTATTCTGTCGAAAAATATATCTATGGCATAATTGTCAAATTTTGGAGGTCTATATACACAAATAACAACAATATTATGTTCCTGTAGTTCAATAGCTGAACATTCAAATACATTTGCGACAGAACTGGAGAGAATATCTGTCAATACTGCGTATTTATGGTTACTCTTTACGAGAATACAAGACCCCCCATTTCTGTTCTCCCTCGAGTAGCATGTAGCTAGATTATAATTTGTAATACATAGTTGATCTTCGTCGCCTGGCTTCATGTTATGCTCTGTGATACATATTACGTCGATTGGTTTGTTTGAATGTCTCAATTCTTCCAGGTGAACATATAAAACATCAGCTTTGTGTACTAGACCGTTTATATTTTGGTGAAGCAAAAATATATGGTTATACTCGAAAAAGCTGGTTTGGTGAATTAGGTAAAATCTTGTTTTTCATTTTGTTTTCCGAAGTTGTAGTTAAAGTATTATTTTCATTGGCTGTGCTCGACTGACTTGTGTGTATACCTGTACTTTCTAAGACGCGACTGTCCCGTGTATCCGACGAGCAAACTTCTATGAGCTTCGGCGTCGACGGGTTACATTCAACTCCATTAATGTATAGTCGGTTGTTTCTTATGATAGCAAAATGTCCTTTTCGACGTGCAATTAAAAGGTGCTCTTTCAAAAGTTTCCGTTTTTGCAACGATTCGCCGTCTAACATTTCCGAGACTCCATAACCAGTTTTTTTGAAGCATGCTTTGTTCTGTAGAATATATTTAGTCATTCGCTTGCTAATGAGCTCCACTTCAAGCGGGCGACGGTTCCCTTTTTTCCCAATCCGTTTAGCTGATTCGATAAAACCGTTGATATTTATATTTAATAATTCACGAAACATGTTGTCGATGCGGTGGAATAGGGATAATTCATTCTCTCCATAGTGTTCATCTAGACCATAAATAACAAATTTCTTATTGTAGTCCATATTTTTTAAAGTATAGTCCGAGATATTTAGATTTGGCATGCAGGATTGTAATTTTTCCATTTCTCTTTTTAATTTCAGATTTTCGCTTTCCAGAAAATCAATTTTCAGAAGTGTGTCCTCCAATTGTTTTGTCAAGAGCTGCTGTTTTTCTTGAACATGGTTAAATTCTAAAGTACAATCATGCCTTAATTTATTAATAGCCGTATTTATTTCCGAGTGTATAAGGTGTTTGAATCTGCCTATTATAGTATTATTGTTTTTTTCTAGTTTCGAGTCGAGTAGTAAACCTATTTGATCTAAGGTAAGTGTTTGTTGTGGCATTGGATGCCGTATTTGTTGCATTGACTGTTGTTGTTGTGAGCCGCCAGACCCGACGGACGCGACGGTGTCATCGAATAGGGTTTTCTGTGTCTCATCTAGTAGTATGTTGTCTATAGACATATTATTGATCGCCATATCAGAGTCTTCGAGTGCAGTGGTCTCTAATTGTTTAGGGACTGGAGTGTTATCATTTTTTCTTCGTGATGTAACATTTTTACATGACGGACAGCGCCAGGAGCATTCGAGTTCCCCTATATTGTTGTTGTAAAGCGATTTTGAGATACCAACACACATATAGTGGTATGTGTCTTTACATAATACGCATCTCAGCATCTCAAGACTGGTGTTAATTAGTTTACGACACGCTAAACAATTCATTTTTGTGATTTATAAGCGATCAAACTTTGCAATCCTCAAATGTAGGCCTATTTTATTGTTCGCTTCCCGATAACAATGGGAGTGGGCGTAGACGATTTATGAATTAGTTCTTGTAGCAAAACTGTCAAAAGTACTGTTTTCTCATTCACTGCTAGGCATTCGGGTTTGCGCGTGAGAAAGACACAAGAGTTGCGTGTTGTTTCCGATTGCCAATAGATGGAGTAATTTTCAACATCAATTTTCTTTTATTAAAAATTGTTTCTTCTTTCTTTTTTCTTCTTGTTAGTGAATGACATTTACTTAATGTGGTACTATCTTGGGTAGCAAATTGTTCTCGGTGTATTCGGCAGCATATAGTTCTTAAGATAAAGCAAACCTTTAGGTCATCAAATTTTTCAAACGGTCCAAGTTCAGTTCAGTTCAAACGGTCACCACATTATTTAGTAATTTAGCACACGAAAACACTGTATTTAGTTTTTAATTCACTGTCACACATAGCTCGTAGTTATAGTTCGTCATTTTTAGCAATTATTTACTTTAAAGTAGACTAATAAATTTAAAACACAAATAATTCCCGGATCAGATGTTTACATAGACAGCAGCGCCATCTAACTTCTAAGGCGGGCGCGTGCGCGTCGAGCGCGGCCTGGCGCTCGCGCAGCGCGTCCAGCGCGCCCGCGGCGCCGCGCAGCGCGTCGGCGGCGGCGCCCAGCGCGGCCGCGGCGCCGGGCAGCAGGAGGTACCTGTTCGTCGGGCGGCGCGCCCTGGAAGGGCAGCGGGCGCGGCAGCGCGAAGGCGGGCGCGTGCGCGTCGAGCGCGGCCTGGCGCTCGCGCAGCGCGTCCAGCGCGCCCGCGGCGCCGCGCAGCGCGTCGGCGGCGGCGCCCAGCGCGGCCGCGGCGCCGGGCAGCAGGAGGTACCTGTTCGTCGGGCGGCGCGCCCTGGAAGGGCAGCGGGCGCGGCAGCGCGAAGGCGGGCGCGTGCGCGTCGAGCGCGGCCTGGCGCTCGCGCAGCGCGTCCAGCGCGCCCGCGGCGCCGCGCAGCGCGTCGGCGGCGGCGCCCAGCGCGGCCGCGGCGCCGGGCAGCAGGAGGTACCTGTTCGTCGGGCGGCGCGCCCTGGAAGGGCAGCGGGCGCGGCAGCGCGAAGGCGGGCGCGTGCGCGTCGAGCGCGGCCTGGCGCTCGCGCAGCGCGTCCAGCGCGCCCGCGGCGCCGCGCAGCGCGTCGGCGGCGGCGCCCAGCGCGGCCGCGGCGCCGGGCAGCAGGAGGTACCTGTTCGTCGGGCGGCGCGCCCTGGAAGGGCAGCGGGCGCGGCAGCGCGAAGGCGGGCGCGTGCGCGTCGAGCGCGGCCTGGCGCTCGCGCAGCGCGTCCAGCGCGCCCGCGGCGCCGCGCAGCGCGTCGGCGGCGGCGCCCAGCGCGGCCGCGGCGCCGGGCAGCAGGAGGTACCTGTTCGTCGGGCGGCGCGCCCTGGAAGGGCAGCGGGCGCGGCAGCGCGAAGGCGGGCGCGTGCGCGTCGAGCGCGGCCTGGCGCTCGCGCAGCGCGTCCAGCGCGCCCGCGGCGCCGCGCAGCGCGTCGGCGGCGGCGCCCAGCGCGGCCGCGGCGCCGGGCAGCAGGAGGTACCTGTTCGTCGGGCGGCGCGCCCTGGAAGGGCAGCGGGCGCGGCAGCGCGAAGGCGGGCGCGTGCGCGTCGAGCGCGGCCTGGCGCTCGCGCAGCGCGTCCAGCGCGCCCGCGGCGCCGCGCAGCGCGTCGGCGGCGGCGCCCAGCGCGGCCGCGGCGCCGGGCAGCAGGAGGTACCTGTTCGTCGGGCGGCGCGCCCTGGAAGGGCAGCGGGCGCGGCAGCGCGAAGGCGGGCGCGTGCGCGTCGAGCGCGGCCTGGCGCTCGCGCAGCGCGTCCAGCGCGCCCGCGGCGCCGCGCAGCGCGTCGGCGGCGGCGCCCAGCGCGGCCGCGGCGCCGGGCAGCAGGAGGTACCTGTTCGTCGGGCGGCGCGCCCTGGAAGGGCAGCGGGCGCGGCAGCGCGAAGGCGGGCGCGTGCGCGTCGAGCGCGGCCTGGCGCTCGCGCAGCGCGTCCAGCGCGCCCGCGGCGCCGCGCAGCGCGTCGGCGGCGGCGCCCAGCGCGGCCGCGGCGCCGGGCAGCAGGAGGTACCTGTTCGTCGGGCGGCGCGCCCTGGAAGGGCAGCGGGCGCGGCAGCGCGAAGGCGGGCGCGTGCGCGTCGAGCGCGGCCTGGCGCTCGCGCAGCGCGTCCAGCGCGCCCGCGGCGCCGCGCAGCGCGTCGGCGGCGGCGCCCAGCGCGGCCGCGGCGCCGGGCAGCAGGAGGTACCTGTTCGTCGGGCGGCGCGCCCTGGAAGGGCAGCGGGCGCGGCAGCGCGAAGGCGGGCGCGTGCGCGTCGAGCGCGGCCTGGCGCTCGCGCAGCGCGTCCAGCGCGCCCGCGGCGCCGCGCAGCGCGTCGGCGGCGGCGCCCAGCGCGGCCGCGGCGCCGGGCAGCAGGAGGTACCTGTTCGTCGGGCGGCGCGCCCTGGAAGGGCAGCGGGCGCGGCAGCGCGAAGGCGGGCGCGTGCGCGTCGAGCGCGGCCTGGCGCTCGCGCAGCGCGTCCAGCGCGCCCGCGGCGCCGCGCAGCGCGTCGGCGGCGGCGCCCAGCGCGGCCGCGGCGCCGGGCAGCAGGAGGTACCTGTTCGTCGGGCGGCGCGCCCTGGAAGGGCAGCGGGCGCGGCAGCGCGAAGGCGGGCGCGTGCGCGTCGAGCGCGGCCTGGCGCTCGCGCAGCGCGTCCAGCGCGCCCGCGGCGCCGCGCAGCGCGTCGGCGGCGGCGCCCAGCGCGGCCGCGGCGCCGGGCAGCAGGAGGTACCTGTTCGTCGGGCGGCGCGCCCTGGAAGGGCAGCGGGCGCGGCAGCGCGAAGGCGGGCGCGTGCGCGTCGAGCGCGGCCTGGCGCTCGCGCAGCGCGTCCAGCGCGCCCGCGGCGCCGCGCAGCGCGTCGGCGGCGGCGCCCAGCGCGGCCGCGGCGCCGGGCAGCAGGAGGTACCTGTTCGTCGGGCGGCGCGCCCTGGAAGGGCAGCGGGCGCGGCAGCGCGAAGGCGGGCGCGTGCGCGTCGAGCGCGGCCTGGCGCTCGCGCAGCGCGTCCAGCGCGCCCGCGGCGCCGCGCAGCGCGTCGGCGGCGGCGCCCAGCGCGGCCGCGGCGCCGGGCAGCAGGAGGTACCTGTTCGTCGGGCGGCGCGCCCTGGAAGGGCAGCGGGCGCGGCAGCGCGAAGGCGGGCGCGTGCGCGTCGAGCGCGGCCTGGCGCTCGCGCAGCGCGTCCAGCGCGCCCGCGGCGCCGCGCAGCGCGTCGGCGGCGGCGCCCAGCGCGGCCGCGGCGCCGGGCAGCAGGAGGTACCTGTTCGTCGGGCGGCGCGCCCTGGAAGGGCAGCGGGCGCGGCAGCGCGAAGGCGGGCGCGTGCGCGTCGAGCGCGGCCTGGCGCTCGCGCAGCGCGTCCAGCGCGCCCGCGGCGCCGCGCAGCGCGTCGGCGGCGGCGCCCAGCGCGGCCGCGCGCGCCGCCTCCGCCGCCGCCGCCGTGCGCACGCAGCGACCCACCACGGCCTCGAACCCCACTTCCATGCACTGCCGAATTCAAGTTTCAAGTTTATTTGGCCAAGCAACAAAGTCACGTTACATCTAGCGAGTCATCTTACATATTTTTCTTAACTTTTATCATGCACATATTATTACATTGGTTCAAAATATTTCCTTTAACACCTACATTTATTCCAATTTATACATAGTGTGTCTGTTCATTATAGCGATTTCTCTTGTCTTAACTTTTCCTTAAATTCATTGACTGAGTAAAATGGATTACATTGAAAAAAACGTTTGAGGTTACTCTTAAATTCTAAAAATGACATGTTTCTTATATGAGATGGCAGTAAATTATATAAATAAATTTTTAGTGGGAGACCTTGTTTAAATGATTTTACTAATTTTGTTAGAGGTATACACAATTTATCTTTACCGCGTGTATTATATGTATGAATGTCTTTTCTTGTTTTGAAGCATTTTTTCTCTATATGTAATTGTATTCATACGAGTATCATTCTGTTACCCGTACCCTACACTTTCTTACCCGATCCAAACCAATAGTACATTGTTTAACGAGGGGCGTAAGTGGAATATTACGAACGAGAGTCTATCAGAAGCCCCACGCTGAAGGCGGAGGGCTTTTGATGACTCAAGTATGCAATATTCTTACGCCCGTATTATACACAATGTTTTTCATCACATTTGCGAGGAAACAAATAACTACAAAAGACAGAAAAATCTATGTTTCATACAACAGCACCAATCAAAAATTTACGAAATTGACAACTTCACTTCCGGATCAGCGCGAGTAAAGCGCGCAGCTGCAATATTTCAACCAATCACAGAGCAATACAGTATTCTTGGGGCTGGTCGCATGCCCAACTAGATTTTTTTCAACCAATCACAGAGCAGTTGTGGCTCGCGGGCAACCAGATTTGTCGAAACCAATCAGATCATACACAAACGAATATTTCCCAAGGTAAGTAATGAAAAAATATTTCTCGTGGGAGGATTATGGACTATATCTGCTCTATACGCCTGTGTATAATAATTCCTTTACGAGCAAGTGTGATGAAAAATATTACATTTTTAAATCAAGTATTCAAACGTAATGTCATAACAATAATATTCGTAGGATGAAGAGGGCAGCTTTGCATACATTTTTGCTGTACTTTTAACGTAATAAATACATATTAGTACTCACACTTAGGGTAGGTTGCACCAAACCGTCTGTAATCGTAAGCGGTGTTCGTTAAAATCTGATTGTATAGAAAGTTTGTCAAGTTTCTATGGGATAACAGTTGCCGGCGCCATATTTGACGATGACCGGCCTGTGATCGTATGTTGGTGCAACCGACCCTTAGTCTTGTAACCAAGTTTAAATCAGAGTAGATTAGTAAACTCAGTTAGTATTTAATTTAGTTTAATACGAGTATAACAAAAAATCACGTTAAATTTGTGAGCGCACTAGCTTACAAACTGCCCTCAGTTTGACTCAGTTTGAGTTACCACAGTATAAAACCCGAAATCATTCATAATTATGTAAATAAATATAAATATTTTGGGGATAATCTCACACAAATCGACCTAGTCCCAAACTAAGCAAAGTTTGTATTGTGGGTACTAGGCGAAGATATACATCCTTATATAAAGAAATATATACTTAAATACATAGAAAACATCCCAGACTCAGGAACAACTATTCATGCTCATCACACAAATAAAGCCCTGACCGGGATTCGAACCCGGGGCCACCAACTTTGTAGGCAGGGTCACTACCAACTAGACTACGGCGGTATTCAATTGCTCAATAGATGCACAGATTCGTTAAATCAAGATCAAACAAGTTATTTTAAAAACGGTAACAAAAACTCGTATAATTAACTAGTGTCCGACCGAAACATGTTTTTTGGCGAAACCGAAACCGAAATCGAAGGTTCGGCGTTGGCTCTAGTTTCGGCTGAAACAGAAACTTTTGTAGATGTATTAAAATCGTGTCAACCAAGTTCAAAAAGCAAAATAAGTGATTACGTTTTTGTGGAACACAAAAATATATAATACTTAGCTACAGTAAGATGTACTGTTGGTGAAGTCGAGCGAGCTACGCCATTGCCGGCTGTGCCGATGTTAGGCGAACGCGATCCGGAAGTACAACGTTGAAAGTTTCGGCGCGGCCGAAAGGTTCGACAGTTTTTTGAACGAAACCAAACCTTCGGCCAAAACATGATTTTTAGGCCGAACCGGCCGAAATCGAAACTTCGGTCGGACACTATAAATAAGGGACCGATACCGGTATTTTAAAAAAAACCCTGAATTAGCCCAATATTTTGGATTATTTTTTACTCTTTACGTAGGGCTGAATCATGTATTTAGGTAACAACGTCGTATTATTAGATTGTCCCATTAAAAACGAAATAATGAACCGGTAACCGTAATAATACCGGTATTTCTCTATGGAGAAAATACCGGTATCGGATCCCTGTAAATAACACGACATTTGTCGAAATCATTGGAAAGCGAATAAGTTTAGATAGAGTATTACTCACTAGCATGATGTCTGGGATATCGTCAAGATAGTACCGCTGCAGCGTCGCGTTGGCCGCCTCCAAACTGAGCACGTAGTCGGCGCGCGCGCGCAGCGCCTTGGCCCGCGCCTCGCTGTGGCGCCCGCGCCGCTGGAACACCACAAATACTGTTCAATAACTACACTTTATAATATGATGATCAAAAATATCAAAAAAGGGTTTCTTAAACTGTGCATGGACATCCGCGTCCGTGAGTGTGTGCCTAGGACGCCGGACCGTACGGCCCCTAATCAGTGATCGCCGAGTTACGACAGAGGGGGAGGGATGGGAACGTAGTCGACAGCCTTCCTAACTAACGGATTCCTATGATGGCGTTGCTGGCGTTGTTAAACATCAAAAACTCATGAGACATAACATCCCGTGTGGCATCCGCGAAACCCAACCTTCTCCAAACTAATCGAAACGACGCAACCACTTCTCAGCTAGGCTAGGTTTAGTGAACCTACTAGTAGCTCGATTCCACTCACACCTCAGATTCGGTTGAAACCACTCAACCAATCTCACTGGAGCGCAAACTCTTAGAGTATTCCAGTGTTCCAAACCACACGCGTGGTCGTGCCGGAGGTTTTCCCCTGGACTTTCCCCAGGCTACTCTCCAACCGCGCGCTCCTATCGCTTTATTGGGCCCGGCCTAAAGCCACAGTCAGGTTCAAAAAATAAATAAAAAAATAAGAAAAATAAAAATAAAAGAAAGACGCAACCAACCTTTTCCAGTTCTTTATCCAAAGCCTTCAACTTCTTCACCCTAGGCGGGTCGGCAGCCGCTAATCTCGTCCTCTGGTCATGCGCGTGCCTGAGCTTGGCTGCCGCGGCGCGCCACTCAGCAGACGCCGCCGCGTGCGCCTTCCCGGCGGCCGCTGCGTCGGCCAACGCTGCTCCCACTTCCTCATGGCGTTCTAACACTGAAGGATGAGAAAAAGTTGACGTTCGTGAGTCATAACTATTAGTAGAAGAGCCGACGACACTGAACCTAGTTCGATAAGACTCCCAGATGAGATATATATTATAAGGTGCGTCATTCCTGGGGGAACACGAAACGGCTATGCTGCCATGCAAAAAACCTGGTGGCCATAGTAAAAAAAATTTTTCAAAAAAAATAAAATTTCCGGTTTCTAGTACGATAAGCAGAGCTCGGAATAGGTAGTGCCTATTTACCTAAACTTCGCGGGAGGACGTAACTAAGAGTGGTTACAAGAACCAAAAATATTTTTTTTAATGAATGCTGGATTTCCCGGGATTTACTGTATTATTCTAGAGGCTTAATACATTTCGCTTTACTTATAAATCTTGTTATATTGCATATTATTTGTTTAATTACCTTGAAATAACAATCAGTCATTAAAAATATAATATGGATCAAATGGAATCAAAAGGATTCCGAAATTTGGTAGTTTTTAGTTGACTTAGACAGAATTATACTCCTTTCTTCCATGAGAGGGGACCTGTGTCTAGCAGTAGGACGTATATAGATTAGTGATGAGACAGAACTATGATATGGCATATCGTACAGATGTATTCTAATTTATTTCTAATATGATGGTAGTAAAACTATTTTTCAACCGATTATATCGCGTATAATGAATTTAAAATACATTCCGTGACCACGAGTGCTGTAAAGGACTCGAAACGTCGGAATAAATGTCGCAATTTTCTATACGATATCATAGTTCTGTCTCATCACCAATCTATATACGCCCTAATGCTGGACACAGGTCCCCTCTCATGGAAGAAAGGAGTATAATTCTGTCTAAGTCAACTAAAAAGTATCAAATTTCGGAATCCTTTTGATTCAATTTGATCTTTATTATATTTTTAATGACTGATTGTTATTTAAAGGTAATTAAACAAATAATATGCAATATAACAAGATTTATAAGTAAAGAGGAATGTATTAAGCCTCTAGAATAATACAGTAAATCCCGGGAAACCCCACATTCAATAAAAAGAAGTAATTATTTTTGGTGCTTGTAACCGCTCTTAGTTACGTCCTCCCTCGAAGTTTAGGTAAATAGGCACTACCTATTCCGAGCTCTGACGATAAGTCTCCCAGGTTTCGTTTGTTCCTCGATACAGGGGAGGGGTAGGACTATACGATAATGCAGTGCTGCAAGCCCCCCTGACTGGCCTTGACAGTGGCAGCAGCATGATAAGTGACGCCAATATTGAGGTATCTAGTATGATCGGTCTCCTGAAAAAACCAAGGCTCATCTGAAAGATCATCAATTTCTGTGTAAGAAAAACCACTGCTGCCTTTTCCCAATAGTGGAGAAGGTGGTTGCTGCTGTGATTGAAGGGGCTCAGTACACTGAAGCGCCGCCAGCGCTGCGTGGTGTTTGAAAAGAGCTGATCTTAAAGGTCCAAGGGGTTTATTGTATATAGCGGCCAGACTCACCTATATCCCGGCATTTCCTGTTGTCTCAGAGCGTTATGTCTCTAGAGACACCAGCTGTCTGCTATACAGTGCGGCCAGCGCTGCGTGGTGTTTGAAAAGAGCTGATCTTAAAGGTCCAAGGGGTTTATTGTATATAGCGGCCAGACTCACCTATATCCCGGCATTTCCTGTTGTCTCAGGGCGTTATGTCTCTAGAGACACCAGCTGTCTGAAACCAGCTGTTGGAAAAGAGCTGATCTTAAAGATCCAAGGGGTTTATTGTATGTACCGGCCGAACTCACCTATATCCCGGCATTTCCTGTGTAGTCTCAACGCGTCATCCGCAGCCCTCTGCAACCTTGAAGCTAACTGTCCGCCATACAGCGCCGCCAGCGCCGCGTGGTCTTTCGACAGCGATCGCGTGCTGTCCAGCGCGGCCTGCCAGCATGCGTAGGCGCCGGTAAGCGACCATTGCTCGCGTCTGCAATATAATGAAAATATGAGTCGTAATATGAAACCCAAACGAGGTCCTACTGTTTCTGACTTATTTGTTGGCCTCAAAAACTGCATAACGCTCGTACGAGTAATTAACTAGCTGCTCTTTTTAAGGTTCCGTACCAGAGTAATAAAAATGAACCCCTATGGTTTCACTTTGTCTGTCTGTCACATCGCTGAATATCTCAAGAACTACTTATGCTATCGATTTGAAATTTGGAATAGTTATAAAGAAAGCTTACCTACATACGTAGAACATGACATTTTAAATTTTGTGAAAAATGACAGAGATAATATTTAGGTGGTTTAAAATTTGAAAGTCTAGTGAATATGCCGAGTGGGGTGTCATATGAAAGAGCTTGGGTTGCACATTCTGAAACAACTTTTTTTACGTTGTCATTTTTGTTTTATGAGAGGAAATGTAAAAAATAATACCTTTCTTCTCCCCCTTATCTCCGAAGTTTACCAAGGAAAAAATAGGAAATTATATATCTGAAAACGCCAATCTCAATGAAACGGGATCTGGAAGAACTACTTACAATATTTCGGCATCGATTGTTTAGGACCAATACTATTTCCAGCAAGTATGCTCACTTGTGTTGCGACCGCGAGTACTAGGCCTCTAGTTCGGCTCGTCTTCGGCAGGAGTCGTACGACTCCGCCGCTTCCTTCCCTGTCTAGCAACCTACACTACCATAAGCCTGTCTCACTTGTGTTTCTGCTCCTTATGTTTCTGGTGCGCCGCCCGCACCAGCTTGTCGAGCGCCCGGGAATACTCGGCCTCTAGTTCGGCTCGTCTTCGGCAGTAGTCGTGCAACTCCGCTGCTACGCCCGCCGCCGCTTCCGCTCGCGCTTCTAATATACGCGTCTGCTCTGTTAGTTGGACGCGGATATCTGGAAAAAAAGAAACATACGGGTTAAGTAAACAATTTGTATCAGGCAACTAGGCTCATATTCCAATATACATAGACTAACATACATATCAATTTTAAAAGTCGCCTGTGAAACTTTTTATTGGAAAATCCGCTTTATTCTATAAATGAGTATTATGACATAACTAGTTACATTTAACGTATTCTATTTTTTATTGACATGCATTTTTTAGATTATTGATGACCCGTAAGGTGATATTTAAAATTATTGATAAATCTTAATTTTGTATTCCATTGACATGTATTGATAAATATATATTTTTTGTTGTAATTTAATGTGTCTACCTAATCTGTACATGTTTCAAAACTGACGCTCACAATATAAATTCCTCAAAATTGACTATGTGTAATTTTAAGTGACATTGTATATTGTGAAATCAATCAAATCAATCAATAATAATAATAATAAAAGAAAACAAAAAGAGTTCATTTAGGTGACATAACGGTGTGGCTCCGCTGCGTCATCAGCTCTGATATAGAGTTCGGAAGGTTACCCCGGAACCTCCGAACACTAGAGGTACACCCTTCGGCCAGAAGTCAGCACAAGCGACGGTCTCCTGCGTAGTGGCCAGATTGATAGTAAGCAAACACCCTGGCCTATGATATGACCGCTTGCGACTGCAGGACAGGGTCATCAGGGTCAGGGTCAGGGGTTGTTCTTCTTGTGTTTTTTATTTGCACGAATAAATATTTCTGATTTCTGATATTTAGGGAACCAATTTTTTTGCGTTTTTTACCCCCTCCCCTAGGTGACCAAGCGTAGTATATGCCAAGACCCCCCGCCCCTCCCCCTAGTTTTCACGTAGTATATTTTATAAAAAAAATTTTGCGGAAAGTTGAAAAAATAATGGCTTTTCTTTGTATTTTCTCATACGGCCCCTAAAAATGCATACTTCGAGAGTGCAAGCGGGTATAGCGTAGCCATTCAATTGTAAAATAAACCGTGGCGCGTGAGTCCGCTTCAATTAGAATGTTTCTCAAAAGTATTCTACCGGCTACGTGATAAGAAACCGACCGAATCTATTTACGCCATTTTCTGTTTGAATTTACACGAATTTAGACATTTTCTCAATGTTACTATCTAGAACAGGACTATTACTACCTTATGTCATAAACTTTAAATGTATTTTTTGGTTTTTCTTTAAGAAATATCGTTTCAAACATCATTCCAAATCGACCATTTTCAAGCTAAAAATTAGTTTTATCCGCTTAAATTCTACTACACACAATAAAATCAAAAACTGGCTATGTTACTATCTAAAACTTTAATAAAATCATAGCCTTCAATAACTTTACTGGTATTATTAATACTTTTGTCATAATTTGAAATCAAAACATTTTAAAACTTATAAGGCCTCTTAGCAGCAAACCTGATGAGATATGAAATAATAAGGCAAATAAACATACGGGTGACTGTACTGCTGGTACGGAGGTCGGAGGCAATTTCATACGGGTTATGGAGAATGAAAGCGAATATTACGGTATTCACAAAGCAAGGTCAACGGGAATTGCTCTCGTATAGCGAAAATTCAAAATAATACGTAGCAAAGTGCTTGAAGTTACAGACATAATATATTGTTACTACAGCGTCAGAGCTGTGTGTGGAGTCCGGTCTGTTCATGCTTGCTAGGACATAGTGACTACGTTAATACTGGTGTCTTTTTATAGGGGATTGACGAGAGACATCATCCTGTTCTGGATTCGTTTTTATTATCAGTGACTTAGAGACCATATACATATCTAACAATATTAAATTAATTTTAATTTTGACACTCAGAGACCATGTACATCTCTGGGATATTATATTAATTTCATTATACTCCTTGTTTGATCTTGAGACCTTATACATCTCTAACTTTACTGATGTTGTAATATTTGTAATAGATAACGTTGCAAGTTTATCTTCACTGTATGACATTAATTTTGTTATAATTGTAAACTCGAAATTATTATTCCTTCTTGAACTGTAAATTAATATTTTGACATGAAAAATGTATTACTTATTATAGTCAGACTTTCTTAAATTGTAAATTAATATTTTGACATGTAAAAGTGCCCTTGTGGTCTATTTGCAGAATAAATGTTTGATTTTGAGAGCGAAAAGTCGGTGAAGAGGTTAGGTTAGGGAAGTTTTGTACTTGGAAAATGGTAACCAACCTGAAACATTATGAATGATAAATATAATAAGAGACATTCAACATACATACATACGTATTATTAATTTTAATTTAGACAGTTATTGTAAACCAAGACTAAGTTTTTTTCTTAATCAGCAAAGGTCAACGACCGGCCGCTCCCATAAACCCCGTCAAATCGCCCTCTCCCTCGATTGATATTGACGTGACGTCGGCGATCATTTGACGCGCTTGACGTATTTTTTCTTGAGTAATTTTTTGTTTCCGTGCTAAAAGCGTCCCGATTCACATATTTATCAGTCTGGACTGTCAACATGGAACATAATTTAAACCTTAACTCGTTGAAATATGATTTGATTTGCATTGGTTTTAAGGTAATTTATTCCAGATTGTAATTGTCCCACGGTCTAGCTGTTCATTTTAAATTGTGTTATTAATAGAATTATCGCAGCCGAACTTCGTACCGTGACGTCCCTTTCACTCTCGTGTTATTCATTATATGAGTGAGAGGGACGGCACGACACGAATATTTCGAAGTTCGGCGTATCCCCTCAGACCGTTTTTTTTTATACAACGCCGGTGGCAAACAAGCGTACGGTACACCTGATGGTAAGCGGCCACCGCAGCCTATAGACGCCCGCAACTCCAAAAGGAGTCATGTGCGCGTTGCCTACCCTTTATAAGATTTGAGGATGCACTGTGTTGGCAGCAGAAAGACCACATTTAGGTCCCTCGCTCTCAACACAGTGCATCCTCGGGAGCTCTGGCGACCTTGCTCACCTCCAGGAACACAACGGCTCAGGCTTAAAGACTAACGTTTCAAATCATGTCATGGTGGCTAATTTTTCAATTTTTACTTTATTCTAAATGTTTAAAAAACAACAACATTAATTAATCATAATGAACTTGTTTTTTTTTCTCTGACCGCAAACCAAGACCAGTGCGAAAATTAATTTTATCCTTACCTGTTTACGACAAATTTATCAATAATGGCAACCCCATTTCAGACACAATTAATTAGAAATTAAAAAGAAACCACATCAAATCAGTCCAATTATTTTTTCCTTTATCCTAGTGAGACCCCGTGTCATATAGGTACTACATAAAATACAATTGATTTTGAACTATAAGTAAAATTATTAAGGTCGAGATTATTTTGTTAATTTGAGGGTCAGACCTCAGGAGGTTAAAGTCATACGTCATTGCGCTCCAGTATCAAACCAAAGTACCTGCTTACTTATTTTAGACTATACGCAAGCTTGTTTTAAGGTTGAAATTAGAACGAACTACATTTTTGTTCCTGTGCCTTTACCATGAGTCTGCATGACCGTACTCGCTAGCGATTGCATAAAAATTTGTATGGGCAAAAGTACAGCGCCTCTGGCGGTTACGCAATAGAACTAAGAGTCGGCATACTAAATCGTTTACGCAGTCGGGACGAAATGTAGAATACATTTTCATGACCAGTTTTCTATTACCAAAAAAAAAATTATATGTATTGAATTAGTGTACAAAAATAGGATTTCGAAATAGTACCTGAACCCAATAAAAAGAATTTATAGGTAAAAATACTTAAATATTAACATATTGCTATAAAAGGTGAGTAACACAGTGGTAAAAACCATTTTGTCATACAAATGGTGAGACATCCAAGGACCACTGAGTTTACTCGATTTATGAATATTAGCTGTGGTTCGTTAATTACCAAAACTCATCATCATCATCATTCATCGGAAGTGATACTGCAATTAAACCTCTTTCTAAATAACAATACAAAAATGATGTGAGGGCCAAGTATTCCAAAATCTGCATTTAAAAAAAAGTGTCTGTAAATTATGTGGTCAGGGCAAATATTTGTGTGATGAGCATGAATATTTGTTTCTGAGTCTTGGATGTTTTCTATGTATTTAAGTATTTATATCTATTAAATATATCGTCGTCTAGTACCCATAACACAAGCCTTCTTGAGCTTACTGTGGGGCTAGTTCGATTTGTGTAAGATTGTCCTCTAATATTTATTTATTTTCACTTCTCATGCTCGAAAAGTGTGTCATATTAGACTTGTCAAGCGGGGCTAAAGTAGTACATTTAACCCCTAGGGAAAATATGAATACATATTTATGATTTACAAAACATTTGAATTTGACCAATCAAAATACTTCACCTATTAAATCCACCAATCACAGAACACTAATTTAACTCTTAAAAAAAATATTTGGTGTTGAGTATTAACCAACCAGAATACAGCTTTACTAATATCGACCAATCTGGAAACATAATTAATTTTTCTAAAGAGCCTAAAGATTAAGTTTGTAGTAGTCCCTATTTCACAATAATTAAAAAAGTGGTTAAATCGTTCGAGCAACACTTTGAAGCGCTCAATGGAAGGTCAGTTAGCTTTTTTCGCGCGTGAATGTTGCGCGCGAACCGCAGTGTCTATGTTTGTGTGTCAAAGGAGTATAGAAAAAAAATCAACTGCAAAAGTATTTATCTTCGCCGTGGAATTTATTGTTAATTTTGGGTGGGTTAACCTTTGTTTATTTATTTTCTCGCAATCGAAGTGAAAAGTAGAGTGTATAACTCTGGTCTAAAAGCCATATTACCCCTCGAACTATTTTCCCTCACTTCGTTCGGGAAAATAACTATCTCGTGGTAACATGGCTCATTTTAGACCCTTGTCATACAATCTACTATTATTTATTATGTACCTACATGAAAAAGTAGAATGGCCCAGTCGCTAGCGAGTACGGTCATGCAAACTCATGGTAAAGGCACTGGAGTTCTTATTTTTGTTTACAGACAGTTGAATGGAGAGTGCTCAGCTGTGGGGGACGATGGCGCAAGACCAAAGGTCGTAAGTGACATGAATTTTCCATGAACATAAGTCGTTTTTGAGAAAGCACGGTAAATTGGGGTCCGCGGTGGTACTACCGACCGTAAGCCACTCATAAATATTAATAGATCGGAAAGTGCGTTTGTGTGTATTTTTATTGCTGAACTGTGACTTATTTGTAATGGGATTAATAGAATATAATGTTATTGTGATGAGGAATCACACTTGACTAAGAATACATTCGTATTCATGTTTTTTTATTTATTTAGAACACAAAAAGTCACATTAAGGGTGGGTTGCACCAAACCGTCTGTAATTGTAAGCGGTGTTCGTTAAAATCTGATTGTATGGTAAGTCTGACAAGTTTCTATGAGATGACAGCTGCCGGCGGCATATTTGAAGATGACCGGCCTGTGAATTTTTTTTTTTCATATGTACATATACGTGAATACTTTACGGAACATTTTAAAAATGTTGTCAGTAACCATATTTGAGTTGCTTGTGCGCTCTGGGAGTCCATGGACCTAGTTTCGACGACAAAAAGTACAAAATTGTACTCAAATTTGTAACATAGTTTTCCTCAAAGCCCTTATCCTTATGTAAGTTAAGTGACAATGCAAAAGGCTACTGCCGAGCTTATGGAGACATTGGAGACAGAAGGTGGCCTCAGTAACTTCTATACTACACGAGATATCCCGTCGTGTTTTTTTTTTCACATTTATTTTCCACACGACTGAAGCCGCGGACGGAGCTAGTTCGTTATAATCTCATTATCTTTCGTCTTCCATAAATTAGACTCGTTTATAATGCTTCCGGTGGATTCGAGTTTAATTTTGATATATTAAGCGACATTAAAAGACTTTCGAAATTGAAGACATATTTTGTTTCAGGTCGTTATTCCACTCAAAATATCAAGTTCTTTTAATTATGATTCAGATTATTTATATAGCGTCATCCCAGTGTTTTGTCGGTTGTGGCCTAAGAAACCCAGAATCCGTATTGACACCAAAATTTTTACGAAAACGACTGCCATCTGGCCTTCCAACTATGATAAAAACTAGACCGTGTTGAGCTTAAACCGGTAGACGAAATGACACTTAAATATCAACACAACTAATCCTCCATAAATGAGTTTCGTACGATGTTACGTCTACCGTGGCGGTGCACAGCGCGTCTGTGCCTTTACCATGAGTTTGCATGACCATACTGGCTAGCGACTGCGTGAACGATTTAGTATGCCGATTCTTAGTTCTATCGCGTAACCGCCAGAGGCGCTGTACTTTTGCCCATACAAACTTTTACGCAGTCGCTAGCGAGTACGGTCATGTAAGCTCATGGTTCGCCACAAACAGAGTGGACGACTTCTATGCTATAATACGTGAGACACTGGTCCTTTGTCGGGAGAGTGAGCGAATCGACGAACAGCATTGTTAACGTGGTTACACCACATGAGACAATGAGCAAGGCATCAAAGTTGGCTTAACTTTTGTAACTTTTTTATTATAATAAATAAATAATAATAAATATTAGAGGACAATCTTACACAAATCGAACTATTCCCACAGTAAGCTCAAGAAGGCTTGTGTTATCGGTACTAGACGACGATATATTTACTAGATATAAATACTTAAATACATAGAAAACATCAGACAAAGACTCAGAAGCAAATATTCATGCTCATCACACAAATATTTGCTCTGACCGGGATTCGAACCCATTACCCATACCATATTATATTTTA
The DNA here is from genome assembly GCA_963556455.1 of Epiblema foenella. Classification (NCBI taxonomy): domain Eukaryota; kingdom Metazoa; phylum Arthropoda; class Insecta; order Lepidoptera; family Tortricidae; genus Epiblema; species Epiblema foenella. The sequence continues at coordinate 19,181,447 of OY747111.1, forward strand.
CTTATTTTTTAATTTTTTCGATATTTAGTTTTTTATAACTCTAAATTGATGGGTGTATACCTAAATAAATAAATATATTATTATTATAATAATAAAGCCTCTATAGGCACTCGTAAGTACGCACCATCGTCGGTGACAGGCACTACTTTTCCCCCAACGAAAATGACTAGCAATATTATATTTTAATTAAATACGTAATTAAGTATCATACCACACTAACTCGAGAGCTCTACAAATTGCACACTTTTAATTATTACCTACTAGCGACCCGCCCCAGCTTCGCACGGGTGCAATGCTGATACTAATACTAATTATACATATAAACCTTTCTCTTCAATCACTCTATCTATTAAAAAAACCGCATCAAAATCCGTTGCGTAGTTTTAAAGATTTAAGCATACATAGGGATAAAAGGACAGAGAAAGCGATTTTGTTTTATACTATGTAGTGATTATTAGAAGCCTGTTGCTGGGCAAAAGCTTCTTCCCCTTTTTCCATTGCTCCCGATACTGAGCAGTCTCTGGCCATTCTTTTAAAAAGGATTCTAGCTCGTCTCCGTTTAATTATTTAAAAAATAAATAAAAAGCCACCGCTGAAAAGATGGTGATCCGGATCTAACTAATAATAGTCTGGCACACTAACTAGACGGATTTCCTGTCTCTATAAATTGCAAAGGGCTAGCCGTAGCCAGTTTTCCGCCTAATCGTGCAGGACCGTCTGGATGCCTGACGCTGTGGATGTCATAGATACTCGTTTAAAAGATTTACGTGTCGCAATTTATCATTTTAATAGTACGCATTGTTGTCATGTCCAGCGGTTTTATGGCTTGTTCATTCTATTACGGACCATAAATTGATAGTTGAACGCTAAAAGCATTCACATACATATATTTCTTTAAAATTAAACTTATATTTAGCTAGGAATGCGACTTTAACGTGAATAGCATTATAATGAGGGCTATCGTTTTTGTGCTCACCAGTTGGCGCCACTGTCGAGTACGGTCCAGCTGTCAAAAATTGGTTATTATGGGCATGAGAACGAAGTTTGCATCTAAATCATATTTAATACCTTAAAACTGTACCATAAAAATATCGAACATCCCGCATTGTAGCGCAGTCCCGTTTTGTTAGGAAAAAAAGGAGGACATAATTTTCCGAAAGACAAAACTGTCTCAAAGCACTGGCAGTCCCTTAACTCATATATGCCATAATCAAGCTCAGATATTGCAAAATAGCCACCATATCGTTCCAATTAGATATTAACCCGCGTAGCGCAACCACAAAGAGTGACATTTGACATTTCGGAGACCTCACGCTACACTAGCGCCTATAGCGGCGTAGCTACGTAAATAAAAGACAGCGCAGATTCTCTAACAATTAACACAACTATTATAACTAACGATAATGTATACTCACTTCATTATTGTCATACACATCTGATAATTAGGTACATATAAGTGACTCTATCGTGAGAAAAACAGTGAGAACTAGTAGTAACCCATTCGCGAGGGAGTCATGCCATATAAAACCCCTCTTAACTTTTATTTGATACGTCACAAGGACTTGGAATTTAATGACAGTTAAGACATTTCAATACTACCAAAATCAGTAATATTCTAAAGAGCATTATAATAGGTTAGCAATATAAGCAGATTTCTAAAGCCACCTTCAATGAGGGGAATTTCAACCATAGATTCAAAGCTTTTTTTAATCTAATTGTTTTAAAACGGGGGAATATGTAGTACGCAAGGCTTGACTTTTTTAATTTGATTGTAGGAACAATGGGCTTTGGTGTTATCTCGGTTCGTATAAATGAGTATTTCATAGTTTTAGAAATGTATCGTTTTAGTTTAACTATAGTCTAACCCCCTTATTCATAAAACTTAACAAACTGCTGCTAACTAAAATGTCTGTTGTCACTGTCTCACAAGCACATGCGTCAAAGTGACAGATAAGGACAAACGAACTTTAGCGGCTAGTTAACTAATATAGGTTTGATAGACGTTTATGAATAAGGGGGTAAGCTGACGTAACGTGTCCTCAGGTAACAAATTCCTGTCTAACTAACCGCTTTCAATTCATCATAAAAAAAAATGAAAATTTTTTTGCTGAATTTGGTAGTGCAACAAAATCGCTTAGTTAGACTGATAGTTGTTATTTTCGGAAATACCCGACATTCGGAATTACTCGAGGACACCTCATAAGGTGTAATTGTTGATATTTGTGATAATCCACATCGAAAGGAACCTTATGGCGGCCGGCACTTACGCCTTTGTTGCCGCTGTTCCAATACAATAGTGAATAGGTGTAACGTAAGCGCCTGCCGCCATAAGGTCCCTTTCGATGTGGATTATCACATTTTATACTTCTTATTAAAACTCGTAGACAACGCACTTCGGCAATCGCTTTTGTAAAACTAGTGCCTACGACAACGCTTGGGATTAGGGTCATTGTCAGATTCTGGTTCACGTCTTTTCGGTGGACATATCAAAAGTTAAGGGCCACAAAGCTTGATTTTGGATTGGTCTAGTAACCCGCATAAACGGTATTTCCACAACTATAAATCCATGTAATAAAATCATAACTTACATACATAAGGCATTAACTATTGACCAACGGGTGGACAACTTTTGTTTTTACAACTAACAATGACCCACGTGTGTAATTGTTAATATTTTATACTTCTGAAAAAACTCGTAGACAACGCACTTCGGTAATCGCTTTTGTAAAACTAGTGCCTACGACAACTCTTGGGATTAATGCCAATGCGGACCCGGGCTCCTAGGATACATACAAAAGGAGGATAAAGAATCAGAAATGTCGTGGCTTATTTTATTATACAGCCTGGGCCTGTACTTCGAACTTCAAAATACGAACTTCGTATCATGCCGTCCCTTTCACTCGCGTGTTATACACTACGTAGTCTTGGCATAAATTCTGTCCTATATGAAATGACATTTATTTTGAAAATACAAGAAAGTTTTTAAATAAATTAGGGTTATTTTTATTAATTATACTATACAGATTGTATAAAATAAAATATTTATTCAAAATGTCCACCTTTTACTTTAACACACTTCTTTAAACGGTCCGGCCACTCGTCTATGACGGCACGGACGGTATCGATGGGTATTGAAGCCGCTGCCCGCACTAAATCTAACTTCAGAGACTCAACATTGCGATGAGGTTTAGAGCAGGCTTTCTCCTCCAAAATATTCCACAGACCATAGTCCAAGGGGTTGAGATCCGGGCTTCCTGAGGGCCAATCTTCAGCCGCAATAAACTCGGGTAAATGCGTCGCTAACCACCGTTGCGTTGTCTTAGCTTTATGTGCAGGGGCAGAGTCTTGTTGAAATATCCAGTGCTTACCGGCAAATAAAGTATCATTTAGCGGCTTAACAACTCTCTTCAAAATGTCTTTTTGATAGTTCGTAGCACGTATTTTTACCCCTTGTTCACAAAAATGAAGCTCTGTGACGCCTTCATAGGATACTCCCCACCAAACCATGACATATGCAGGATGGTGGCCTCTTTCTACCCTTGGAACTTTTTCAGAAGCTTCTTGGGAACTGTGAGCATATATTTTATCATTTTGGCGGTTGAATTTTTGCTCCACAGTAAAGATTTTTTCATCTGTAAACAGAATATTACGATATCCGCCCTTTGCATGCCGCGACCATAACACTTTAGCTCTCGTCGCTCTTATTTTCCGTAGGGCCGCTGTCAATCGCTGACCTGTGCTCCGTCGATAAGCCCCAAGCTTAAGGTCTTGTTTTATGATACGGGACATAGTTCTAGGGGGAATTTTCATTTCCCTAGCCATGATTTTCTGCTTGCGTAGCGGATTTCTCCGAATTCGCTCAGCTACCGCTTTAATCGCTGCCGGTGTCCTTGTTTGCCGTGGTCGACCGCTCCAGGGCCGGTCGTCGACTAAACCGATGTCGTTGTATCGCTTGATGGTACGATAGATAAATTTCTTTGTTATATTCAAAGGTTTCAGCAGTTTGAAAATGTTGTTCACTTGCTTGTTATACTTGTATAACGCTATCACTGCGACACGATTCTCTTTGATGCCCCACTCCATCTTCAGGGAAACGATACCTGGAGCCAAATATACTTTTTCTGACAGCCAAATGTCTATTTAAGCATAATCAAGAACCAAAAATACATCGAACGTTCCATTATTAATTTAAAATGGCGAAAAAGTTGGGACAGAATTTATGGCTAGACTACGTATATGACGACCGGTTTAGCCTAGTGGGTAGTGCACCTGCCTGTGAAGCTGACGGTCCTGGGTTCGAATCCCGGTCAGGGCAAATATTTGTGTGATGAGCATGAATATTTGTTTCTGAGTCTTGGATGTTTTCTATGTATTTAAGTATTTATATCTATTAAATATATCGTCGTCTAGTACTCATAACACAAGCCTTCTTGAGCTTACTGTGGGGCTAGTTCGATTTGTGTAAGATTGTCTTCTAATATTTATTTATTTATTTATTTATATGAGTGAAAGGGACGGCACGATGCAAAGTTCTGGGGCTACTCCGAACCTTTAGTATATTTTATTCGAAACATAAACACAAATTAACGCGTTTGCGTTTAGTTTGGGTTGCACCAAACCGTCTGTAATCGTAAACGGTGTTCGTTGAAATCCGATTGTATTGAAAGTTTGACAAGTTTCTATGGGATGACAGCTGCCGGCGCCATATTTGACGATGACCGGCCTGCGATCGTTGGTGCAACCGACATTTAGTCTCAATTTATAAGTTACCACCAATGGTCACCAGAGGCGCTGTTCGAGTTGCGTTCGTATCCAAATATCCAAAATCAAATTGTTTCAAACAAATCAATCAGTATTACGTTTCGAAAGAAACTATACTAGAGATACTCGTTATGATCAGATTTCATTTCCGCTACCCTAAGGTTGTCTGGAAGAAATCGCTCTTTAGCGATAAGACCGCCTGCTGTTTGCCTCTACTCATTCTGTTTTTGTACTGTACTGTATCCTTTGATTGAGGTGTGCAATAATAATAATAATTTTGTGGACAATCTTACACAAATCAACCTAGTCCCAAACTAAGCAAAGCTTGTACTATGGGTACTAGGCGACGATATACATACTTATATAGATAAATAGATACTTAAATACATAGAAAACATCCAAGACCCAAGAATAAATATTCGTGTTCACACAAATAAATGCCCTGACCGGGATTCGAACCCGGGACCTCCAGCTTCGAAGGCAGGGTCACTACCAACTAGGCTAAATCGGTCGTCAAATAAAGAGTATTTATATATTGTATTGTATTGTATTGTACTCGATCAAATACAGCAATTTACTAAAATGTTTACAAACACGCTCAACTCCCTCATACATTATTATTATCAGCATGAGCGATGATCCCGGGTGTCCCCTCAGTTAACAAAGCCACGGAATTGATAGACAGATGAATCTTTTCGGAATAGTACCCAACGAACAGTTGTGTTTTAATAGGATAGACACCTGAGGACAACCGAAAAAAACCGGCCAAGTGCGTGTCGGATCACGCACAATGAAAGGTTACGATGACCGTTACGGTATTCGGGCCGGGTGGCAGTTGCACCTATAGCTCAGTTGTCTAGAGCGATTAGCTGCGAGTGCCGGGAGGTCGCAGGTTCAAATCCAGCTCGGCGCCTACATTTTTCAATGTCATTTATTTCTAAACTATTTTTTTTACAATAATTTTGTATGTTTCTGTACTTTTTGCGGTCTGCTATCGGTTTATTCTCATCTTCAGGTCGCATTGCTCATATACAGTAGAATCCGCTTATAACATTTGACCGCTTTTAACGAGTCTGAAATCACCACACATTAGATTTCACACCAAACATTTTCAAAGTACATATGTACATCTTATTTTATTTTTATTTGCTTTTATTCTCTGTAGTGGTTTCTAAGCGCAACAACTCTTCAAATCGCTAATATCAGACCAGAAACTTGTACTTTAAAGTTTCTGGTCTGACATTAGCGATTTGAAGTGTTGTTTGCAGCGGTACTTGTTTGAAAAAACCCTGTACAATATCTAATATAATTACAATGAGAAAAGTTCTAGATAAGTGTTAAGTCACACAGATATATATTATTAACTGATAAGGACCCTTAAGTAAGTGGTATACTAAATAAGTGGCAGCTACTCCGGTGACCAGGCGCCACTGAAAATCAGCGCCACGACTTAATGCCTAATAGCTTATTTCGTGGCACCAAGCTGAGTGGCGACCATTTTAGCATATATTAGTTGTATTTTAATTTTACTTTGTTTTATTATTATTTTGATATTGTATATGCTAAATAAACATGTTTTCTTTCTTTCTTTCAAAGTAAATCAGTCAGTTTTGTGCGACGTTCTGTTAGTGCGACGGAATATCACCGGTCCCTTGACTGTCGCTGTATCCGGATTCCACTGTAGTTTTATCGAAACATTTTTTTTTAATTTTCAAACAAAAAACACGCAAGGCAACGCTACAATGCAAATCCCATAAAAATCCGTACACCCCCACCGCTATACGCCGCCATACATCACATATCCTTTTCAAACTGTCCGGTTAATTGATAACTAATAGCCAGTTTGCATCACAATGAGCGACATCTGTTCATTAAAAACAAAAAAGCATCAAGTGAAATTATCGATTACTTGCAATCTAGACTTTATAGCAAACATATCATGATTGATTTTAGAATGCGCGCGTATATGCACTTATTACACTCTTGTTTGATATTTACGACAAACTGCAGGTTCTGTTCATTGAAAACAAAAAAGCATCAAGTGAAATTATCGATTGCTTGTAATCTAGACTTTATAGCAAACATATCATGATTTATTTTAGAATGCGCGTGTATATGCACTTGTTACATTTTGTTTGATATCTACGACAAAACAGCAGGTATTTGATCGCCCGCATCCCGTATGGTGCAATTATTGTCATGCTATTCGGTTATTAAATAAGGATTTCAACTGGAATGGGATAATTTGACTGCATATTGCATAACCAGCGGGTAAACACATAAGTTTTGTGGGTGGATCAACTATTCTTTATAAATAAAATAAATAAATAAATATTAGAGGACAATCTTACACAAATCTAACTAGCCCCACAGTAAGCTCAAGAAGGCTTGTGTTATGGGTACTAGACGACGATATATTTAATAGATATAAATACTTAAATACATAGGAAACATCCAAGACTCAGAAACAAATATTCATGCTCATCACACAAATATTTGCCCTGACCGGGATTCGAACTCAGGACCGTCAGCTTCACAGGCAGGTGCACTACCCACTAGGCTAAACCGGTCGTCATTCTTTGTTGCTCGTTACCATGGTTACGTCTCCCAAGTCACTCTTTAAAACTACGATTTTATAGAGTTTAAATCTACCAAACATGAGTTTTAGCGATGAGCATCAATCCATTAGGACATGGGTCATCTCTTGAGCATGCTTGTAGTCTATATTATAAACATTTTTGTAAGAAACTAGGTTATTGTTGTCTCCTCGCTGACGGGACAGAATAACAACAAGAAAAAGTTGACTGACCCTTGTACAGTCGCCATCAAATATATCGGAGCGGACGAGGTGTTCACAAATATCTGAACACGACTCTATTGTCAAGGCGTTAAAGTGCATGTTCAGATATTTTTGAGCACCCTGAAGAGTACAGATATATTTGATGCAGGGACCGATACCGGTATTTTTAAAAACCCTGAATTAGCCCAATATTTTGGATTATTTTTTGCTCTTTACGTAGGGCTGAATCATGTATTTAGGTAATAACGTCGTATAAGTAGATTGTCCCATTAAAAACGAAATAATGAACCGGTAACCGTAATAATACCGGTATTTTTCTATGGAGAAAATACCGGTATCCGATCCCTGATTTGATGGCGACTGTACTACCGGTATATTTTAATGTCAAATTTTAATTGTCAGCTCATAGCGTCGCTAGGTCAGTTACGCGGCCTGCGCCAGTTTGCGGCCTTCTGAAGAACAAAGTTTATCAATTAACGGGATTCCTCGATTCGGTCAGCCACGCCCCCCGTGAGAGACACGCTTATGTCTTTCGCGCACGACAGAACGGGATGCAACTGCGGGAATCGCTTTTTTAGACAGATCTCGATAAATATGTTAATGTGTGCAGTTTTATTAAATTTCCTCTTGACAGAGTTTAGATGAGGTAAAATACCAGCGTTTTAACTTAATTGTGTCGTTTAATATTGCGTTGTTTTCGTAGGCTGAGTAAAAAAAGGAAAATAAAGACTCAACTTTGGATTTTTTTTCTATAGAGAAAATTTTAAGCAATCATGTTTCGGCTATTGTCAGAAACACAGTCATATAGTCAAGAATCATATATCTGAAAATCAATCCTTATTGTTTCCTCGTCTGGATAGAACAGTGTTTCAAAGAACGCGATACTTCTCATTGTATGGCCTTAAAGAAAGTTTTAATTAGTAGCTATTGAATGGGAATATATTAAAAAAGCAAGAATATTCTTTCAGTTCATCAACTCATCCAAGTGGCCGCAAACTGGCGCATCAAATTAACAGGCCGTAAACCCACTTACGGAACACCCACCGAGTTGACAGTAAAATCTATTAGCTGGGTCATTGTCAGTTGTAAAAACAAAAGTTGTCCACTCGGTGATCAATAGTTAACGGCTCATGAACATATAAGTTATATTTTTATTACATGGATTCATAGTTACGGAGACACCTTTTATGCGGGTTACTAGACCAATCCAAAATTAAGCTTTGTAGCCCTTAACTTTTGATATGTCCACCGAAAACACGCGAACCTAAATGTGACAATGACCCATCTGGTTTGCTAACACCGTATAAAACCACAGATGCCAAATTTATTTATTCATTATCATCATTCATTATTCATCATTATATTTTATTCATTTATTCTAAAGTTTTAAGGTTGGTTTCTAAGGTTGTCTGGAAGAAATCGCTCTTTAGCGATAAGACCGCCTGTTGTTTGCCTCTTCTCATTGTGTTTTTGTACTGTACTGTATCCTTTGATTGAGGTGTGCAATAAAGAGTATTTGTATTGTATTGTATTGTTTTTTTATTCAGAGGCGTTTTTCATTGCAAGCATATTCAGGCGACGATACTTGGCTAACATCAAACTTGTTTCATTCGTCGCCATCAAATATATCTGTACAGTGCCTTTACCATGAGTTTGCATGACCGTACTCGCTAGCGACTGATTTAGTATGCCGATTCATAGTTCTATTGCGTAACCGCCAGAGGCGCTCTACTTTTGCCCATAGAAATTTTTACGCAGTCGCTAGCGAGTACGGTCATGTAAACTCTATAAAGGCACTGTTCAGGTTGTTTAAAAAAATCTAAACGTGCATTTATTCCTCGACAATACTCGTGTTCGGATAATTTTGAGTGCCTTGTTCGCTCCGATATATCTAATCGCGATTGTACAAGGGAAATGCAATTACTTCACCCCTGCGTGTTTTGGGGTAACCCGGGGTAGAATATACCCCAGAGACAGGGTCACCACCTGAGACAATGGTAATAAGAACATGGCAAGTGGTTTACAAAGAAAACCCACATTTTTAACCAACTTGTACCTAACTTGTTGTTATATTTGTACCTGAGTCTTGGATGTTTTCTATCCCCCTTATTCATAAACGTCCATCAAACCTCTATTAGTTAAATATCCGCTAACATTCGTTTGTCCTTATCTATGACTTTGACTTTTTTTTCTTTTTTTTGGCAGGAGCCAATATAAGATGTTCAAGAACTCATTTTAAAGTACTGCAAACTATGTTGAAAACTATGTTGTAACTATGAAATAAACTTTTATTTTACTTTATGTTTGTGAGAAAGGGACAAAACACATTTTAGTTAGCAGAGGTTTGTTAAGTTTTATGAATAAGGGGGTATGTATTTAAGTATATATTTATTTATTTATTGTTATAAAATCCACAGCACGATTTACAGCATTTTTAGATAAGGTTCCTTCTTACTTTTTCATTGGCCAATTACGGATTTACATTTTACGAATTTACGGATTTTTTGGATCTATATATGTATATCGTCGCCTAGTACCCATAATACAAGCTTTGCTTAGTTTGGGACTAGGTTGATTTGTGTAAGATTTTCCACAAAATGTATATACTTTTTAGTTATAACTAAAACGACTAAGTTGACGACCGGTTTAGCCTAGTGGGTAGTGCACCTGCCTGTGAAGCTGACGGTCCTGGGTTCGAATCCCGGTCAGGGCAAATATTTGTGTGATGAGCATGAATATTTGTTTCTGAGTCTTGGATTTTTTATAGGTATTTAAGTATTTATATCTATTAAATATATCGTCGTCTAGTACCCATAACACAAGCCTTATTGAGCTTACTGTGGGGCTAGTTCGATTTGTGTAAGATTGTCCTCTAATATTTATTTATTTATTTATTAACTTAAGCCATAATCTACTTTTCATTTAGAGTGTTTATGTTTTAACCAGCATTGTCGCTTACATAGATAGTTGCGTATGTGCGTGACATTAGTATAAGTTTGCTTATATTTCATATTGTATCGTATGTCGTATTACGAAGCTTGCTTAGTAAAGTTTTAGTTCCTCTCGAAACCTGAATAAAATTATAGTCCTAAACATATGATGTGATATGATTTATTTATCTCACAATACACAAATATCATTCAAACTCAAGCTCAAACTCAAAATATTCTTTATTCAAATAGGCCTAGCAACAAGCACTTTTGAATCGTCAGTTATATATTACATAAATTGAATCTAATTATTCAGAGCAATTTATTGATGCATATGAAATTTAAAAAAAGACATGAATTACTGTAATGTATGTCAAAAGGGAGTATATTAAATTCACAAAAAGATCGTCAATATGTAAAATAAAAACATAAAATATAGTATAATCTATAGACAGTTTCTAGAATAAAATCTGAATGATAAATCTGAATCATTTAAAATCAAACATAGTCAGTTTTTAAGGAATTGAAATTGTGATCGTCAGTCATATAACATTTTCAAATTGCATTAAAATTATCAATATTTTACAAGTACTTTGAGAGGATGCTAAAATCTGGGGTTATAATGAAGTTTTTGTTCGATTCAAGCATAATATGTCTTCCCCTGTAATCGCTACATCGAGCATCTCAGTACTAAGGGCTCGGAAAATAGGGAATTAGCTAATTTCATCGAACAAGAACGTACGCAACATCGAACCATGACACCACTATGCTACATGGATGTGATGAGGTAGTTTCTTAGCACATATTAGTGTTTTAATTATCAATATTTTACAAGTAAGTATATCTATATGCATCTTTGGCACTATGCCGCGGGGGGACCCCTTATTTTAGTTTATTTATTTTTAAGTTTTTATTTTACGTTTAGTTTGTAGGCCTTTTGTTATATTGTATATTATATTATGGTATGATTTGTAAATGATAGTAGCTGTTGGTTCTTCGAATAAGTATATAATATGTCAACAAGTTACATAAAGATTCGTAAATGCGGTCCCAAAACAATTTCCAGCAACCGTCGTCACTCGTCACCCTCTATTTGTCTATTCTCGTCTATGGCTCCTATTTGTCTGTGGGCGGAAGCCGACCGGAGCGATAAGTTTGGGCTAGGTCAGTTCAGATAACTCTGTCACCCTTATGACTTCAGATAAGGAAGATCAAAATAGAAGATATGTTTTTGTTATAATGAAATTTTGTAGATATATTTTTGTTATAATGAAATTTTGAATTTACCCTTTCCAGCTCTTAAAAATTACCTAAAAAAAACATTGATGTCAAAGGCTTCATTATAGGGCTGAGGACTATCTAACAGACAGAAATGCATGGCCCAAACCAAATACCTAAATAGCGTAAAGAGTCTAATATTTTCATTGTATCTAGTTGACACATTTCTTGCAGGAAGGCATATCAAACGATTCGACATGTTTTGTTTCCTTGTGTAACTACACATTGTAAATACCTATTGTTATTTTTTCCTCGTTTTTCTTTCAATTCTCTTTTGTTGTTTATCACTTACATTTACTTAAGTAGTATCATTGTAATAAGCATATTTTGGAGAAAATGACTGACTGCCGAGTTTCTTTCGGCGTTTCTTCTCGGCAGTCGTCTCATGAGAAACGCTAGTAGTTTTTGACTTGTAAAAGTGCCTTTGCGGCCTACTTGCAGAATAAAGTTCATTTATTTCATTTCATTTATATTGTGTTTGAAAACAAAGGAATTATGTCAAGAGTTTAAGCGTCGTTATCAGTTAAAAAACGCTAATTTATTTACGCCATTTTCTGTTTGAATTGACACGAATCTTGACATTTTCTCAATGTTACTATCTATAACAGGACTATTACTACCTTATGTCATTTAAATGTATTTTTTGGGTTATTCTTTAAGAAATATCGTTTCAAACATCACTCCAAATCGACCATTTTCAAGCTAAAAACTTGTTTCTTCCGCTTAAATTCTACTACACACAATAAAATCAAAAAAAATGTTCCTAAAAATGTCTATGTTACTATCTAAAACTTTAATAAAATCATTATACCCTTCAATAACTTTATTGGTATTATCAATACTTTTGTCATAATTTGAAATCAAAACATTTTTAAAACTTATGAGGCCTCTTAAGTAAACATTGCAGTCTGGTTTTTAATTAGTGAAAGTTGATGTTAACACGCACATGAGTGTACCTACGGCTTTTGTTAAAATTAAAAATATGAATAATACGAATTAAAAACACTTCTTTGTCTAATGTCTGTTTAAATTGTAAATTATGACATTTATTTAATTGTTATGTTGTTTGCGACTTTAGTGTTTTTTGTCTTTCGTGGCTTCTCGTGGTCCCAAAGGAAGACCAGCGCTAGTCAATGGCTAGCACTATGCTGATTTGGGGCCATTTCGTGGCTATTTTCTGTATCTTGGTGTTATGTTAATTTGTACTGTGTCTGTGCCACGAATAAATGTTTTTATCTTTATCTAATGTGTTTATTTTACAGTGCGTAAATAATATGTGGGTGAAGACGAAATTCCTTTCACATAGTTAAGGCATTTAATACGCCTTTTAATTAAAATGTAGGTGTGTTTAACAAGAATTTGGTCCTCACCCACGTGTGGTATGTGTCCTAGTGCACGACACTGGCCGGCCCAATAATGGTCACTTCTCTGAACTCACTCTTACCTCTAAGTTGCGGCCGTGAGAACTACAGGGATTTCGAGTAGGATTAACTACATAAATGCTAATTCTTTTTTTTTTACCTGACTGGCTTTATAGCCGGGCCCAATAAAGCGATAGGAGTGCGCGGTTGGAGAGTGGCCTGGGGAAAATCCAGGGGAAAACCTTCGACACGACCACGCGTGTGGTTTGGAACACTGGAATACTCGAGTTTGCGCTCCAGTGAGATTGGTTGAGCGGTTTCAAAGAGCGGTGTGAGTGGAATCGAACTACTGGGAGTTTTGTCGCTGGTTCACTAAACCTAGCCTAGCTGAGAAGGGTCTCAAAATTGACAGATAAAAGTACCGGTGTAGAAAAAAAGACTTAAAACTAATACAAGGCTTCGCAACTGCGCAGTAGATTGTTGGCAAATAAATAAAAATACACTCGTTCCTTAACTCCTGCTATTACCTATATCTGTGCCAACAATAGATACATACATATTACATCCTTATTTATAAACGTCCATTAAGGGTCCTCATCAGTTAAAAAACGCTCATCAATTTACGCCATTTTCTGTTTGAATTGACACGCGTCTCGACATTTTCTCAATGTTACTATCTAGAACAGGACTATTGCGACCTTATGTCATAAACTTTAAATGTATTTTTTAGATTTTTCATTAAGAAATATTGTTTCAAACACAAACAAGATCGCCAATTTTCAAACTAAAAATTTGTTTTTTCCGCTTAAATTCTACTACACACAATAAAATCAAAAAATGGCTATGTTACTATCTGAAACTAATAAAATTATTGTAGCCTTTAATAACTTTATTGGCATTATCAATACCTTTGTCATAATTTGAAATCAAAACATTTTAAAACTTATAAGGCCTCTTAACTCCTACTATTTATTACCTATATCTGTGCCAACAATAGATACATACATATTATTCATAAACATCCTATTAAATTTATTTTTCCATTATCTGGCGATTGAAATTTGTGATTGATGGTACTGGGTTGGGTTGGGTACGGGCCTGTTTGTAGAACGCTATTATCAACAAAACACCTAGGGCTCGCTATATTTGAAGCCACATCCATCAAAAGAATCTAAATATAACATACAGAGAAATTACGAAGGTACACCAATAACTATTCAATTTCTGTCGGATAACGGTCGTAAACACGTCGCACAATAGCGAACCCTGGAAAACCAGATTCCAGGCGAGCCATATATTCAGCCTCTGACAAAGGCAACGCGACTGTATCGAGAATTAAATGCCTAGAGGCGAAACTAAACGTTTCTGCTACTTCTGTTGCTATAAACGGCTGACAAGAAATCGGATGAGAAGCAAGTCACTATCAAATCTGTCACTACTCTCCGAAACCTCGTATTTCAGTACTGAAACGATGCTGATATACGAGCTTTATTTTAAGTAGGTATTTGTTACTTAGCGACTTGCCTTTAACCCGACGATATATTCAGCCTCTAAAAAAGGCAACGCGACTATATCGAGAATTTAATGCCTAGAGGCGAAACTAAACGTTTCTGCTGCTTCTGTTGCTATAAATGACTGACAAGAAATCGGATGAGAAGCAAGTCACTATCAAATCTGTCACTACTCTTCGAAACCTCGTATCACAGTACTGAAACGATGCTGATATACGAGCTTCATTTTAAGTAGGTATTTGTTACTTAGTGACTTTTGCTTGTACGACGAATTGTCATTACATTTATTTTCATGATCAAGACTTTGGCTTTCACATAAAACCTTTGACTTGCTATGGGAATTTAGCCTGAAATTCAATGGCGGATTTCTATGCGCGAACAAATCTAAACATGATAAGGTTCTTTCTCTATTTCTAAATGTATTATTTGCGTGATAATTTGATAAATAAATAACATCTACTTCTTCTGATCTTTGAATAAATGCTATAAATATAAATTTAGTGTTAATTTCATCTTATTTCATGTACTTTGTTATTGCGTAATGATTTAACTCCAAATAAATATTTCTTTCTTTCTTTCTATAAATAGTTTGTTTGGTCGAATTCACGGGGTAATTTATTTGAATGAAATGAAATCATTAATTCTTCAATTTAGGCATATTACATGCACCTATGAATGTCAATAAACTACCACCGGTTCATGAAATAAACCTCTGCCTCGAGAAGAACCGACGTAAGAAACTCGGGAAGGTGTCATTTTTTCAAAACAATATACAATGTATATAAAATAACAGTATCATAAGTCATAATACTACATAATTAAAATGCTATAATATAAAACACACATATATATATATATGTACTAGCAGCGCTTTGCGGTGTTACCCGCGGATAAAAGGTAGCCTATGCCCTATTCTGATGTCTAAGCTACAATACTGGAAAGTTTCATAGAGATCCGTTCAGTAGTTTTTGAGATTAAGCGGAACGTACATCCATCCGCACAAACTTTCACGTTTATAATATTACTAGCGACCCGCCTCGGCTTCGCACGGGTGCACTATTTAATGGATGTTATTATACATATAAACCTTCCTCTTCAATCACTCTATTTATTAAAAAAAAACCGCATCGAAATCTGTTGCGTAGTTTTAAAGATTTAAGCATACATAGGGATATAGGGACAGAGAAAGCGACTGTTTTATACTATGTAGTGATTAGGATTAGGATATACATTTTTAATATTTAGGGCAAAATATTTCTGTTTTGATTTGATGGAATCAGGCGATTAATTGTAAAGTTCCACGATAAATATCCTTTGCTATTCTTAAAGAAGTGCAAGTCCCTTAATGATAATGAGATGTTAACATGTTTTTAAGAGAGGTAGGGCACAACAAAATGTCATCTTGCTCGAATTTGGAGCAGCCCAACTGGGGAAGTACCTCCACCTTGCAGAAGACCACAGCCACAATAACATTATCTACTATACAAGTATGTAGTGTTGTGTTCCTGGAGGTGAGCAAGGTTGCCAGAGCTCCCGAGGATGCACTGTGTTGAGAGCGACGGACCTAAATGGGTTCCTTCTGTTGTTAACGCAGTGCATGCTCAAATTTTATAAAGGGTCGACAACGTGTACGTGACTCCTTTGGAGTTGCGAGCGTTTATAAGCTGCGGTGACCGCTTACCATCAGGACCGTAAGCTCGTTTGCCACTAGCGTTGTATAAAAAACATGTATTTTTCATACCGTCGATGTTTCTCAAGTTTCTCAATGTTCAACGTCTCCATTATAGCCGTTGTTTAAGTTTCAATTCCCAATGGTTGATTTTCGGTTTAGGATCACGAAGATCTCTCTCTCTCTCTCTCTTTTGATTCAGATTTGATGAAATAAATCATTGTTTTTATGTGAACTGAACGCCGGGCTTCCGTTCTAGTTAAACCTTTCTTTTCACCGTAGTTTTTCAAATGATTGATGAAGATAGATGTGCTGTGTAATGATATGATTGTCTTAACAGCTTAATTGATCAAAGTAGAAACATTGGTATTTTGTTTTTGTACTGTCTGTTTTTATTTACGGATATATATCCGTCCCTCTCATTCAACAGCTGAGTAAAGGTGAACGATGCTGACAATCGAAAATCGACCGCTTACGAACCGTTAGGTAATTTAAAAGAATAAAAAAATGCTCCACATCTGCTGATGCACGTGTGAACTACAACCAACACGCACTACATGTGCAAAATGGATGAAGACAAAGATAGCTTGAACATTATTTTTTAACGAAACACTTGGGTTTTATTTATTTAAATATGAAACAAACGGTCATACAAACAATATTGTTACAGATTTTTATCTTAATGTAGACCTATAGTTTCCATTTTTATTAAACATATATCTCAAACAATATAGCACGAAGAAAGTACCTATCTAGGTTAAGCTAAATACGGAATTTAGTGACTACACATAATTTGCGAAATCAAGTTTACGAAAAATACCTACTGTGAAAGGCAAGGTTTGATCTAAATTTTAACAAAACTGATGACTTACAAACGTGAAACATAGTAATACGAGTACATCATTAAGCGCCAAGATTTTACTCATTCCAAGTTTTGAATACATTTTTTTTATTTTATGTTAAAGCAGGTGCTTCCTACTCTATATCTGCATGCATAATTGCATATTACAATGATTGCACAGCTATGCACCTGCGCTTGCAACACTTTTTAATTCGCAATCACAACGCCACTGATAATATGCCTGACGTTCCCACATACACAAAACAAAGCACTTTCTCAAGCATCTTCTCACTAAAAAAAAAACGTCCAACGGTTATAATTAGTTATTGGCATTTACACAACTTGCTACTAATAGCTCATAACGGTAGACCGGTTCCCGCTGCACTACTTAAATTAAAAAAAATGTTTTTTTTTAATCGTACCAGGGAAGGCATTAGCGTCGTCCAGAGGTCCCCACTCGTGGCGTGGCTGAACTATGCAATGGAACATCGCGGGACCGGCGCTCGGCAGCGCGCGCCGCGGACTGCCGCGCAGCCTCCGGGACCACACCCCCCACCCCTGCCCCTAACGACCCCATAGACGTTTTTCGGGAGCCAACTCTGCGTAAACAACTACTATAGCTTCATTCATAATTATTTACTGTTATTTTTAGCGGCTATTTCGAAGAGGATGACATCGATTGGGTTTTTCGCGATCTCATCTCATAAACATATTTCGAGTTTCCCGTTGCACTGAGCGTTATAGATATGTTCGGATATAAAAATAACATTATTCGCTATTTATTCTCTCAATAATCGGCCCAGCCAGCACAATATAGTTTTACTCCCTTATTTATAAAACTTAACAAACCTCTGCTAACTAAAATGTTCTTTGTCCCATTCTCACAAACGTCAATGTCAAAGTGACAGATAAGGACAAACGAACTTTAGCGGCTAGTTAATTAATATAGGTTTGATAGACGTTTATGAATAAGGGGGTTACACTATAAGACCTAGCTGGGCAAATAATAACAAAGTTAAAACTCCTTACTGTCGTTAAAGGTGTAAAATTTCTTGTCTAAGATCTGTTTACACTTCATATTAGCGGTTTACCATTAAGCTGCTGAATCGATTGAGATTTCAGGTGAAATGAGGCATACAGTTCTTTATTACTTAAAAAAATAGTTACTATGAAATAATTTTAGGCGCAGGCTTAATTATCTGTCTTCCATACAAACTTGCAAGCTTTCCATCCCCTTCAGAAATTATTTCCAGGACAAAACAAAATCCTTTTAAGCGACGCAAACTATCTTCATGCCGAATTTCATTTAAATCGCTTTCACTGCCGCGGAGACACACATGTTGTGGTTTGTTTCCTTCTGTTGTTGTTTTTTTTTTGTAATATGTGTGTCTTCTGTGTCTGTGAATAAATGTTTCTTTCTTTCTTTCTTAAATCCGTTCAGATTGCCTGCTTTGAACTTCGAAATCCGAACATCGTATCGTGCGGTCCCTTTCACTCATATAGTGTTTAACACGAGAGCGAAAGGGACAGCACGATACGAAATTCGGAGTAGGCCTTCAGCAGATAGACAAACCGCGTTTCATACTCATTTATAATACTAGTATGGAATCCATACTATGAATGTTTAGTGACGACCGGTTTAGCCTAGTGGGTAGTGCACCTGCCTGTGAAGCTGACGGTCCTGGGTTCGAATCCCGGTCAGGGCAAATATTTGTGTGATGAGCATGAATATTTGTTTCTGAGTCTTGGATGTTTTCTATGTATTTAAGTATTTATATCTATTAAATATATCGTCGTCTAGTACCCATATCACAAGCCTTCTTGAGCTTTCTGTGGGGCTAGTTCGATTTGTGTAAGATTGCCCTCTAATATTTATTTATTATTTAGGTAGGCGTATCCCGCTGCATGCCCCGCGCCGCTTATCGCCCCGCCTGCCCGTAACCACGGCGTAATATTTGACTTTGAAACAGTTATTTTCGTGAGACGCCGGAAGCCAGAGCACGGCAGAAAAACTCGGAGAACGCACTCATTGTCACGTCATTTTATATTCATTCTCGGTGTAAGCCGTATAGTAACTACATACAAATTAGAAATTACGTAACTAACTACATAATGTTACTATGGTAACATGCGATTCTTTAGGTTAGCCGCATCAAAATCCGTTGCGTAGTTTTAAAGATAAAAGCATAGATAGGGATATAGGGACAGAGAAAGCGACTTTGTTTTATACTATGTAGTGATAATGGACGATTTAGCATTTAAAAACGTTGGATATATTTAATTAAGAAATAGTAAACAGTATTAAAATTAATACAATACAATACAAATATTCTTTACTGTTCACCAGAAAATACATTGAAAACAAGATTAAACATGTTGATGGCAGACAACAGGCGGTCTAATCGATAAAAAGCGATCACTTCCAGACAACCTAAAATAAAAATAAAAACTATAAATAATACTATTTATATAAGACACTTTTTCTTATTTTTTGAATAACAATATTATATTATAGGCATGAATTAATATAGGTTTATATATTATATTATAGGTTTTAATATTCATTGAGATTATTTGACACCTTTACCGCAGAACTTCGAAGCTGGAGGTCCCGGGTTCGAATCCCGGTCAGGGCATGTATTTGTGTGATGAACACGAATATTTGTTCTTGAGTCTTTGATGTTTTCTATGTATTTAAGTATCTATTTATGTATATAAGTATGTATATCGTCACTTGGTACCCATAGTACAAGCTTGCTTAGTTTGGGACTAGGTTGATTTGTGTAAGATTGTCCAAATAAATAAATGTATAAACTGCCTCTCACTTATTCTGATCTTACGTGCAAATAACGAAAACTCAATGTATGTGTGTTTACGACCGACTACTGTTTTGTTTACGTAATTTCTAATTAAAAAAAAAAAAAGGTATAGGTCATATATTTCTTAGTTAAGTTGATCTTAATTTCCACATGCCTGAAATGGCTGAATGTACTGAACTGGAACTGCAATGTTAATATATTATTATGTAACACCTGTTGTATACTGTATGTTCTTGTGAATAAATCATTCATTCATTCATTCATTCATTCATTCACACAAAGCGACCAAGTTTACTCATCAGTATAACCATGTGACATATGCACGCTGAGACCAATAGAGAAATAAATAAGGCGTTTCAATTTAGACAACACAAGTTTCCCGTTAGAACCTGGGATTGGTTTGGAGACTCGTCGAACGGTATTCACCTCTGTGGCTTTATAGGCCGGGCCCAATAAAGCGATAGGAGTGCGCGGTTGGAGAGTAGCCTGGGGAAAATTCAGGAAACCTCCCACACGACCACGCGTGTGGTTTGGAACACTGGAATACTCTAAGAGTTTGCGCTCCAGTAAGATTGGTTGAGCTGTTTCAACCGAATCTGACGTGTGAATTGGAATCGAGCTACTGGGACTTTTGTCGCTAGTTCACTAAACTTAGCCTAGCTGAGAAGAGTCCAGCAAGAAACTCAGCTAGGCCTGACCTGGGTCGGACTGACTACCCGGTGTGAGGCGGTACCGGGACGAATAGGGACTATATGTGTCAGTGTTGTCGCGATCGCGCGGTGGACGTCCCCGTCGGCGGGAGGTATTCATCGAAAAATCGCAAGGCAATATTATGTATGACCTTAAATTACGTACGACGTACAATTGTGTTACCATATTTATTGTATACCTATCGCGGCAAAAAGCATACGGACTGTATAATAAACAGACACCGTAGCCTGTGGAAGCTTGTGACTGCAGAACCACATAGTACTTAGACTACACTGTAGTCGATTGTGCAATAAGTCTAATAGGCTCGGTTTTATAAAGATCCGTTTGACCTTATGTCGGTTTGTTATGTCAAAAAAAATACTGAGTTACTGAAATTTGATCTGACATTTGGTCTAACGGATCTTTATAAAACCCGGCCTTAACGGGACAAAGTGACTTACTCTATCAATACGAGTTGTAATAGGCCACTTGGTTCATATCTAATTTTATTTAAGTTGAATATCACTCAATAAGATCATAGATACAAATCAATCGATGATTCATTTTACTGGTTTCAATCTTCAAACTTATTCGATAATATCTCGCCTTGGCAGAGAGTACAATTTTGTACCTTTTGGTGTCGAAACTCTTGGTCCATGGGGTCCCAGCGCGCACAAGTTATTTACTGAAATCGCGAAGCGTTTGGTTGACGTAACTGGTGAGGGAAGAGCTGGCGACTTCCTCGCACAACGTATCAGAATTGCGATACAGCGAGGAAATGCCGCCAGCATCCTCGGTACAATGCCCCAAGCGCCTGTTTTAGATTTAAGTTAGTTGTAATATTATTTAAGTTATTGTTATTTAACTATTACTACCGCCTGCAAATCAATAATTTACTAAATATCGGAACGTTAAAAAACTTAACGAGTAAATTCATTTTCTGATACAGAAATATGAATTCGCGCCACGTCTCTTGCCTGTTCACCGCACTTATGGATCGTATCTCTTCCTTAATCGAGAATAACTTAAGTGTACCTTATCTAGCAGTTCTTATGACCTTTTGGAGATTGTAATTGCAGATGCAAGGGGCGGAGTGCAGCGTAACGATCTCGGAGAGTTCGCAAAGAGGAAATATCCTCGTCTCGCTCACCTCTAGTATATCTAGACCCCTATATTGGTAACTACTGCGTAATCAGACGTTTTTTATACAGAATGTAAAAAAGTCGTAAATACATAGTTAAAACAACTTAGTTACGAAGAAACGGAGTCGCTATTAAGTTAACATCAAATACTAGCGCACGCACACAAACACACACACACACACACGCACGCACGCAAACACACACACGCACACACGCACACACGTCATTCTCACAGTACTTATTTTTACTCGAGCGGAATCTCTAATCTAAATTCATTAGTTTAATAGGATTTATTATTAAAGAAACTGTAGTTTAATATCTCTGTATTTAGTCTTCTTTCTGTGTATTGTTTTTATATTTCGCCAAATCATTGTGACTAAATTACTATATAAGAGCGGGACCTCCTGACACAGGTATTGTATACTTACTAGGAATTCCCAACCTTTATATTATTGGTGTAACCTTTATTGGTGAATAAATGCTTTTTCTTTTATTATTTTTTTTTATCCGAAATCGGTCCAAAAGATCCGCACTGGCAACACTGAAATATAGGTCTAGATCTACACACCGCATCATCTGGCGATCTTATTCAGATTACCAGGAAAATAGAATGCCTACAGAGTGAGTGGTGTTATTATGGCTGCGGCCTTCTGTAAGATGGTGTTTCACCAGCTGGTTCAAATATGCGCAAGATTTATTTATTTATTTATTATCTAGGATCACCAACAGTGGCAACAACAGTCATTAGTACTATACACAGAAAAGAACATGGTTTACATTTAATTGCGCCACCAATTACTTACAGGTGAACACAGCATGCATTACAGGAAGCGTCGACTTTAGAAAAACTTAAGAAAACATCTACATAATGATAATTAGTTAATAGTACGTAATATGCTTAAAAATAAACTAGGAACAAGAGGGTCCAAACTCTAATGACGAATCAGACGAATGGCTATGGTTATTGAGGCACTTCGACCGATAATCGACAGAAGTTTCGCTTTAAATCGATTTAAACTGTCATGATGTATGTCCAGCTGATGGTCTGAATTGTTGAAGATATTCCGTTATGTACATTATTTTTAAACTTCGTAATAGCGTACGAGTAGTCTAACGTTAATTATTTAGGCGAATCGATAGACGTTGTGAATAGCTGTTGCATGTGCGATAAATCCGGAGACTTGTCGGCGAACGAATCCGGTCTGGCGGGTATTAGCGTATCGGGTTCTAGAAGTTTAACGAGATCTGCGATTAGATTCGGGACTTGGTGCAGTAGGATGTAAAGTCATGAGATTAGTTAGATGAGCAAAAAGACGCTGAAGATATGTTCTCGTTTCAGTAATGCTTTTAGACGGGGCTAGTATCTGTTCAGCTTGGTCAAAAATTCTTTCGTATATCTGGATCGTGATTGGTCTGGACGATATGACAAAAAACCGACTTCAATTTAATACTTCGCCAAGTCACTCCGAGAGCATAAAACATCGAAAAATATTTTTTTTTGTAGAAGGTTTTTTTTTTAAATATTTTATTTGATTTCAGTCACAATTTTAGTGAGTCATTACGTCATTTGACGACCGGTTTAGCCTAGTGGGTAGTGCACCTGCCTGTGAAGCTGACGGTCCTGGTTTCGAATCCCGGTCAGGGCAAATATTTGTGTGATGAGCATGAATATTTGTTTCTGAGTCTTGGATGTTTTCAATGTATTTAAGTATTTATATTTATTAAATATATCGTCGTCTAGTACCCATAACACAAGCCTTCTTGAGCTTACTGTGGGGCTAGTTCGATTTGTGTAAGATTGTCCTCTAATATTTATTATTATTTATTATTTATTTATTACCAGAGTAAATCTCATGACAATTCGAATAAGCTCAGATCAGGTTGATAGTAACATTACGTCAGGACCATTTAAATTGGCTTCGTCATACTCGCTTCAGTATCTTAATCGAAATATCTTAGCGCTAACCTTGAAACACTAGGAGTTTTGGATGACCATCCGTGGTCTTCTTCATCCATTCCGGTACACCAAATACTACTTTCTGAATGCAAATGCTTGATTTGTTACCGAAAATACTAAAATCGCTATATGTTTCCCTTGAATTTTTGATGAGTTCCCTCAATTCCTCATGGTTCCCATCATCAGAAGTGAACTTTGAAAACAAGGGGACCAATCTGGAAGCATATGCTTTCAAACAAAGAAATAATTTTCCAAATTTGTTCATAAATGGCTGAGTAATCGCGTTACAAACATACAAAAGAAACATACAGGCGAATTGAGAACCTTTTGAAGTCAGTTAAAAATGTGGTTGTGTTGTAACACGTGTGATACCCGTCAGTGTTATGGTATTTAAATACTATAATCAGTGAAAATATGCATTTTTTTTTATTATTATAGTCGGACAGATAGATATGCTACTCGAAAATATATGCATTTTGTTTTTGTGGTGACTGAACGACACACCAGTAGCAGTGATAAAAATCGTTTAATCGTATTTTTATTGATCATAAAAGCCCTATCACAATTTATTAAAGAAGGACGAAGAATTTCGTACATTGACACGTCATTTCCCATCTCTATCGCACGCGCATAATATTGCTTTCCCGCTCGCATAGTGGCATTGACCGCTAGTCAAAGTTACCGTCTACTTTAGCTCTTGACACAATTATTTCGAAAATATTCCAAAAACTCCGACACAACTCAGGCACGTGGATTCCAACAATTCCGCCATTTTGTTTTATTTTCGCAGTCAGGATGTTGTGAAACCCAACGAATATTTTGACAACAAATCGCCTGTCATATTCCGCGCCACCAAGAATAGTCCTCAAAAGCTTCCACTCGCTACATTTCAACCAGAACGTTGTATGTATAAAGAATTATTGCATTCTGTGGAGAGCATTAATCATCCCGTTGGGTTCTTCGCATTCCAAGGAATCCATCGTGGATGTCATATTTTCTTGTAGATTGAGAATTCTCCAGTGAGAAAAATAATGCTGCGATATAATGCTTGCAGATTTAAGGATGATTCACACTAGACCGTTCCGTGTCCGGGCCGGCCCGTTTTCTATGACAGAAAATCGACGGCCGCCCGGTCACGGACGGGCCCGGTGACGCTCGGAAACGGGCTGGCCCGGACACGGAACGGTCGCTCTATTATAAATGCAAACGTTTGACGGCCGATCTACTTAGGTCCGAGGCTCGGAAACGGCACGGTCCCGGCCCGGCCCGGACGCGGAACGGTTAGCACATTGGCACACAAACAAGTTCGGAGACGGGCCGGTCCGGACACGGAACGGTCTAATGTGAATCATCCTTTACTTTAAGGTTTTCCTGTGCTTTCGTTTGCCTACTTCCCTGTCCTATTGATATCATCACCACCCGTATTCATCATCACATCAGCCGAAAGACATCCACTGTTGGACAAAAACATTTTATACACGTCTGTGAAATCCCAAGTCCCCAGTATAATTAGATCCTGAGATTCACAATAATGGCAGGACTGCCGTAGCGTAGGTACGGGGTCTATGCTATGTCAACTATAAGCCGCGACGCAACCCTCGGTCCGCGAGTCCGACTCGCACTTGACCGGTTTTTTGTTCCGTTTAAATACAATAAGTAATAACATGGAGTACTGTAAATGTGTTACGTAATATGCTTAACAACAGTATGTTGTAAGTGAAACAACAATACGATTCGTGTCAAACTGGATTGCTAGTCGCGTCATGTGAATGAAAGTGAGTATAAGATACCAGTATTTAAAAGGCATGTATTTAACGCGGCGACAAATTAATCTGATTTAGGGATTTATAAAAAATTAAAGGGGGTAATAGCAAAAATAATAAGTTGGCGACTAATTGCGGAGACTAGTATAAAGTAAAAAGTAGCAGCTAAGTAATCAATTTTCGGCTTTGAATTAACTAATTAAGCGGAAACATGACAGCGGATAAAAAGTTGAAAATGGCCTACTCTTGTGTCAGACTCTGCCTTAGCTCCGGCGCTGCGGGAAGTGCAGCCCTTCCGCCCTTGCGTGGCAAAGCACGGTCGCCCGTACTCCGCTCCGCACGGCTCCCGAGCTTTGTCACGGCGGGCGAGGGCTGCTCTCCCTCCGCGCCTCCGGCTTTTTATATACACTCTAGGGGTAGGGCAGACAAGACCACGTGGAATTAGTCGCCAAGTCATTATTTATAGTACCTCGCCTATGATTTCAGTAATCTTGTTTATTATTTCTGCTACCTTACAGTAGCTGCCATTATTTGAATTTTAAAATATCCTTAGTTTAAAGCTCATTTAATATAAATGATTGCCAAAATATTTAATCGCTGACAAGTTATTATTTTAGTTGCAAATAGTTTGCTGCTCTTTAATTTTTCTGTCGCCGCGAAAATAATAAGCCTATTTAAAACTTAATTGGTTTGAAGTACTAAAAATTTAAAAATATAAATACACATCACTCAAACAACAGACAGAAACTACTTATTTCCAAAGCAGGTATAGAGGTAGACGGAAAGGAAGAAAATTGATTTTCATTGCCATATACCAATGACAGATTTACTTTACGAGCTGCGTTCGTAACATTACATTATTTGACCTTCCAGCCCATAGATAAAACTAGACTGTTTGGATTAGACCCGTTTGCTCTTGATGTTTTCCTTCTCTGAAAAGCCTAGTGGTACGAGCTGGGGTTCGAGAAATCTACCTCCAGATGGAAAGTGCGAAATAATAGTAGATTGTATGACAATAAGGGTCTAAAATAAGCCATACCACCACGAGATGGTTATTTATCTGAACAAAGCTAGGGAAAATAGTGGTAATATGACTTTTAGACCAGAGTTATACAGTTTATACACTCTACTTTTCACTTCGATTGCGAAAAAACTGTTCTGACTCAGATACATAGTTGAAATAGGGACGAAAAATTACCTAATGTTTTTAATAGTTATATTAATTGAACAAAGTATGTACCAAATCCCAACGTTCGGTTCGGCTGTTGACGTGTTTTCTGATTGGTGGATTTAATGTGGTTAAGTATTTTGATTGTTCAAATTAGAATGTTTTGTAAATCATATGTATTCATATTTTCCCTAGGGGCTAAACTTACTACTTTAGCCCCGCTTGATAATCCTAATACACTTTTCGAGCATGAGAAGTGAAAAATTATAATACACAGTTCTGGGCCTGCTATGTCTTTTCCCCTGAGATTTACTTTCATAGCCATGTGGCTACCCCGACGAGTGCGCTAACGCATCGTAAACAAACTTTAGATGTAACCGTCGCTGGAATAAACAGTTGCTTAAATCCAGTGCCAAATGCAGCCGGAAATCTCAATGTGAGCTACTTCTAAATGTAAACTGAGATTACGCATTTAAGCCGCCCTGCTGCTTATATACCTACCAATAATACTAGGTATATGGGTGGATCAACTATTCTTTGTTCCTCATTACCATGATTACGTCTCCCGAGTCACTCTTTAAAACTGTGATTTTATTAATCAACCTCAGGTATGGCATAATAGTCACCATGTTGTTCCAATTAGATATTAACCCGCGTAGCGCAACTACAAAGAGTGACATTAGACATTTCGGAGACCTCACGCTACACCAGCGCCTCTAGCGGCGAATTCATACGCGATAGCCTTCATTAGTAAGATGATAATAGATTCCGGATCTATTATTGCATGAATCACACTATCTGTTAATAATTCGCCGCGGTCGATTGCATACGTGTGTAATGCGTGTCATTACTGCACATATGTTGATGTTGATGTGGTATTAAATGAGTTTAACGAGTAATTAAGTTTTTATGGCTACGGATTTATAAACACTCCGGGCGGATCATGAAACTGGACTTATGCTAATGGAAAATTCACACTTCGTTTAAACAGAACGTGGTGGGGCGTGGGCTTGTACCTACATTAATTAACTTAGGTTTATTATTACTACGATACCGTGTAATAACTAATTATGAGACATACTTGTAATATTCTACTAACATTACGAATGCAAAGTTTTAAGGGACTCCATACAGCGATTTTAGACGAGTTTTGAGTTGATATTGCTCCAAATTTAGAATGAAGGAAAAATTGAAAAAAAAAATGATATTGCTCCATCAAAACTATAGATATATCTATGGCCCAAACGGTTATAGGTTCTTCAATCATTTACCTACAATATAATACAATACAAATATTCTTTATTGCAACACCTACATATTACCTACATATGCCAGAGCCAGATTTAAAAAAAACTGACAACTTATTTTTTTGTTTATTCAAACATGGTCCAAAAAGCGCTATTTACAATACTATTATGTTGTTTATATACTTATGCCTAAATTGAAGAATAAATTATTTCATTTCATTTCAATACTTTTTATCTCGAAAATCATAATTCATCATGTCCTAACGATTGCTCAATTTAAAGTATTAAACTACAGGGATAAATTCAATAATAAGTATTTGTAGATTCAGATTCAGATTCAGATTCTTTATTGCATTCATGTTGTAACAATTAGGTCTTAAAGTTAGGTGTAGTTCTAAACATGAGCTCTTTCGAGCATTGCAATACACAAACTAAACTAATAGGAGCTAAGCCATTAACATTATACAAATTTATTATTATTATTAATATACTATTTAAATTACATCATTATATCATTACATAATATTTTAATTACATTATTGCCATATGTAGTTGTAGTTGATTGTATACTGAGTTAAGATAAACGAAAATGTATCTTGTGTAATTTACAATCAGTCGTTTGTTTGGAACACTGGGACTGGATGATTAGCAATGATAGTTATATCATGATATGATATCGATAGGCTTAAAGTGGCTTTCATATCGATAGGCTAATTAACAGGTTGGATCACCAATGCATGTATTTTTTTTTTTGCTTCAGTCCGTTTCGGCTGCTATAAAAAAATTGTAACACCTACCTAACATTCATAATATAAAATACTAGCGACCCGCCCCGGCTTCGCACGGGTGCACTATTTAATGGATGTTATTATACATATAAACCTTCCTCTTCAATCACTCTATCTATTAAAAAAATCGCATCAAAATCCGTTGCGTAGTTTTAAAGATTTAAGCATACATAGGGATATAGGGACAGAGAAAGCGACTTTGTTTTATACTATGTAGTGATTAGTATATTAGGAATCAGGTGAAGGTAATGCGCGATCGTACAATTTAGAACGTATTTTGTCTATTATCTATGATTTAAGTGGCGTACTAATAGAAGTGATAAGTGATAAGTTGATAACTGATAAAGATAAGTTTATTACATCAAAAACATTTCATGTTATTGTGAAGTAGGTTTCCAAAGATCGCAATCTGGTAATGATGTGTTGACAATAAATAAATAAATATTAGAGGACAATATTACACAAATCGAACTAGCCCCAGAGTAAGCTCAAGAAGGCTTGTGTTAGGGGCACTAGACGACGATATATTTAATAGATATAAATACTTAAATACATAGAAAACATCCAAGACTCAGAAACAAATATTCATGCTCATCACACAATTATTCGCCCTGACCGGGAATCGAACCCAGGACCGTCAGCTTCACAGGCAGGTGCACTACCCACTAGGCTAAACCAATGCAATGTTAATAAGTCGGATCTATGATTTTAGAGTCGATTGTCAGCTTCACAGGCAGGTGCACTACCCACTAGGCTAAACCAATGTGATGTTAATAAGTCGGATCTATGATTTTAGAGTCGATTCGGTAATCTGGTTCTGGACTTCTCAATTATACTAGACCTAGTGAGTGATATTTTTTACGTTATTAGCTTCGCCATTTTCAGAAAAAAAAACTGTAATAAACAGAAAAAAATATATCTATAGAATGTGCTCCCAAATTTTTAATGATTTTCATGGGAATCGGTTGAGACATGCGACCTGAGGGTCTACTACCAACTTCGTATCGTGCCATCCCTTTCACACATTTGGTGTATGACACGTGTTAGAACCATATTAAATAAGGTTGTCTATTGTTCTATGTATTACCCAGTATACGAACAAATTAAGGGATTCAAACATCGATATCGCCAGAAGCCTTAAATCATATCATAGTTGTTAAGTTTTAGACAGTGGCGATACCGATGACGAGGACACGTAGACAGTGGCGCCGCGGAGCGCGCCGCGCGCGGCTGATATGGGTAACTAATCCGTTTGCCGCCTTTTCCGCGGTCGCCTTGGCAAATGGGAAATTAAAAAAGATATAGGGGCTTTTTGAAGAAATTATCGATTGTTAAAACTGTTGTCATAACGTTGTAAATTAATATAATCAGAATAAGCATACTGATTGTACAAAAATACTATTGTGATAATTCATAATACAGCTGGCGAATCACGTAACTTTATGTACTAACGGTAGATAGATTTTTCTGGCAATTTTGAAGTATGAATGTATGAGCTGACAGTTAAAATTTGACATTAAAATCTATCTAACGGTAGTAAAAAAGTTACATGATTACCCCGCAGGTATTGTATGGAAATATGGACTTTCATTTAACACACGAGAGTGAAAGGAACGGCACGGTACGAAGTTCGGAGTAGGCCCTTTGTAGAGTTCAGCTGGACATCCGAACATACGAAAGGTATTTGACGTGATAATGTCTTATAAATCGATGAACGGATGCCAACACGAAAATGTTTTACGTAATGTATGAGTAACCTGAGCCTTGTTAAGCGAATTTCTATAAAAATGTTATTGGATTTTGAACCTTATTGTTCGAACGGTAAAATAGCTTTTTGAACAAATTACTTTAATGCAAATCGGCCAACTGCATGACTTCAAGTTATACCTAAACAGTTAACGGTCAAACCTCCCCTGTTTCTCTTCTCAAAGGGTAAAACGCGTAAGCGCCCGGAAATTAGTTTCTTATGACGTCATCATGTAAAATTTTCGTCCGTAAACCGACTTTACAGACAACCACTTTTTGGCCAAGCTGAGGGACTACTCCGAAATTCAAAATCCGAACTTCGTATCGTGCCGTTCCTTTCACTCTCGTGTTATACGCTATACTAGTGAAAGGGGCAGGCTAGGGAATGCAATCCCGACTCGACATTGCAAATTCGAGATCCCGCGGGATTAGAAATATCAATCCCGCGGGATCCCGGAATTTTCGGGATCCCGTCTAGTTTAAAAAAAATTATAATGGATGACTACAAAAGCTAATAACTGCTTGTTTGTGATAGTGAGGTTAATTAAAATAACATATTACTCGAAAGAAAATAAAAACCTTTATTCTTTAATCTTACCAACCAAAAATAATTATCAGGTTTTAAGGAAATGAACATACGTAAATTAGGTAATCAAAATAATAAACATATTTCAAAGGAATTAGGAAGTAGTTACCTAAGACGAGTGATTTTGAAAATGACTCCTTAAAAAACAAAGGGTATTTATAGTATCCCAATCCCGTCAATCTCGAACGGGATCTCGTCATATGATGCGTCGGGATTGATCCCGAAAAATTACCCGAGATCTCGCGAGATCGGGATCTCGCGGGATCGGGATTGCATTCCCTAGGACAGGCCCTGAAATGGAGATGCTTCAATCGCTTCATCAATAAAAACTGTCAACCCTCAATCCTGAGAACAATTTCTCGAACGCTTACTCGGCTAAAAATACATAGGGTTGTGAGCAGTCCTTGAGTCAGACAAGGGTGTCGCTAATGAACCTCCACTGGGGTCCGGCTGCGTCATCGATAAACAAGATTATAAATATTCTTCCACTCCGAAGGATAGTGGGCCGCACAGCCTGACGCTACTTTTATTGTGGCCGGCAGTGTATCGTACGTAGCCTTGAGAACTTTATTTATTTATTAAGGATCACCAACAGATAATACACCATACATGCGTGGATAACTTAGGTAATATTTTAAGTTGATGCTTATCCAATTAAAGGTAACCACAATTTATTCCAGTATCTTAGAACTGTTAGAAAAATAAATTTATAGTTATTCTAATTTCCGTTTACATCATACGTTTCGAGTCTTTCTTATTAATTTATGGTCGAAATTGTTAAAAGGGGATTAAAAGTGCGGCCAATGACAGGATCTTAGCAACAGTTAATCGCAATTGAAACTTCCGGCAGGACCATTTTCGTACATTCTTTTGTTTAATTAATTAGGACAAAGAGATTAAGTGTTAAATATTGTTAGTTGTTCGAATAGTTTATTTTAACTAAATATTAGCTGTGTAAAGTATAAATTATTTTAAAACGGAACGTAATTGTTAAGCGCCGTCGAAAGATGGCGCGCGGTGGCTAGGGAGTTGGTGATTGTAGCTTGATGTTCTGAGAATAACTCTCATGTAAATAAATTGTATATCGTGTATTTTGTGTTGTTTTTATCAGTTCAGAAGTGACAACGGACTTCTTTGATCGCCCAAAATAAAGGTCTAGTATGAGATTAACTATGTTTCGATCGGTAAGTGCTAAATATTTTATAAACAAATACTTTGGCCGACCCGGCTTGCCGCTTACGAAAACCAAGGTCATTTTCAAGTTAACATGTTATTATTCATTATTTTCACTGTTGTCTAAATAAAATCTACGTACAATTAAACACATTTACTAATTTGTGTGTATATAACTAGATAATTTGAGCATTCACGTAAAATAAAGGACTACTAAATTGATAATAGCAGCTTTCAGATCTCGACATCCTTATGCCCTTAACTTAAGGTTGAATTTCATTTGGCGTTGGCGAACGTGTTTCAAGATTTTGCTGTAAGTACTTACAAATGACTGTTAGAAAATTGTCGGCAGAAAAAGCCGATGTTTGTCGTGGCTGTTAATCGCCTATCTTTATTGGAATTTTAAATAACTTATAGAGTTTGTGCAGTATATCGTCCACTAATGCAAGTTGATATGTTGAAAGATTGCTTCCAGTTCCAGCTCATTCATTTCTGCAGGTATCCTCATAATATTAATCTTGAAACTAAAATAAACCATGGAATCTTTCAAAAACTTTTATTATCTATAATAACTTAAAATCTGTCTTAATATAAAATACGCGTAATTCTCATAAATAAGTATAGCATGAACCTATCTAGCTTGAAGTTATCGATGTACAATAGCAACTTAATTGTGAATATTTGCTGTGATTATTTTGAAACTGTGTTTGGTAATAAAGTTCGTATATATAGGAGTTCCGTGATGAGTGCAAGCCCCGTAATTGAGTAGAAAATGTTTATTTTCATTACTTTCTCACTGTTTTCATGACTTGATTATGCGTTGAATAGTGTTTTGTATGATGACGATGATATCCGTTCTTTCAGCATCCTGTTTAAGACCTTGCAAAGTACCTATTGAATGTTAAACCTACTTTTCATGTACCTAAGTAACGTGAACAAATTGAGACAACACTTTTAATTTCAGAATACATGTACGAGTATGACTCAGTTTCGGTTAAACATAGGTACTTATATACTTAGTTTTTAATAATATAAATATTATTTATCGTATTTAAGTACATTACGAAATAGTTAATTGCATTTACTGATAATTTGAATGCAGTGATCGATGTTCTTTTGTTACTGGGAAGCCCATTACTGTATTAATTTCATGATACGTCGGTCCGGAACTCATTTACATGCATACTCATCTATATTAGGTAGGTATTACAATTTTGAACTTCGAAAGTAGCTTTGTACCAATAAAAGTGTCTTATCGATGTCTCACGCCTCCCGACCCTGTTCCATTGCACAATGACGCTTTCTTAGAAAGACATCGCCGCAAACGTCGTCGTTGTGACTCTTCAGAGTTGAGAGAGCCTTGCAGTCGTACTCGCAATCCACAATATCCACATTCCGTAAATTTATAAATAAAATTTATACTCAACGTTAAGCCGATCGCATTATTGAACGCGCGGGTACCTACGACATTCGAGAGTTGACTCATCATAATCTAGGGTCGTCAAGAGTCGTTCTCAATTCACGTCAATGGTGCACGGACCGCAAGTCCTGCGTTGTAGTTAAGTCGCGTTTACCCTTCTTTCCTGAATGCGCTGAAGAGCATCACGGTTTTTCAAGCAGTTCGAGGCTTGCGCGTCGCGATAAAAACGATAATTCCAACGATGTAATGAACGGAGCAGCATTAGATGAATTAGGTACTTAGTTAATATTTTTCAAAACGGAAGATTTCATGGAAATGCTTCGCATGATCGAGAATATTAGGATATTATCACTGAATACGACCCTAAACGTCGACTTTATCGGTCTTGGCATAATATACAGTACGACTATATAACCACAACATTAGAATGAACGTTGAAGTATTAATAGAATATTTTCGGAATGTTTTCCATAGTAATAATAACTCTTACAAGAGGGGTAATACTAAAAATAGCAAACTCATGACACAGTAAACAAAATTAATAACAGCAATATAGCTTTACTTCTTAACCTTCGATAATCTGTTACAACTGTGGGTAAGTAGGACATACCATTATTAAATGTCCCAAAGAAATCATGGAGTGTAAAAAGTGCAGTTATGGACACCGGGAAGACCATTGTCAAACGCCCAAATTGTAGTAGACCTCGTATGTACCTAGACGTAAAATATAGGTCTGGTTTACTTTGTACTATCAGGATTGCATTTAAGCTCGGTTAGACAGAAAGGAGTATTGCTAATACATACATTTGTATAGGCGTAGGTTAGATAACCATATCGGGACTTTGAAAAATACTCTTAACGTCGCAAATAGTAATAAGTTACTACAGTGCGCGCTCAGGTTTAAGCCGTCGTAACAGCACTTAAAAGAGCTTACGAAGTATGTGATGTAGATGGGTTCTTGATTTAAAAAAAATAGATTAAAATGGTTTTTAGCACACAACATAAATAAATATATCATCGAGTTCCAAACATGAAATATGTAGTTCTATATAACAGTCCGATCTGGAATATAAACGTGATAACTAAAATATAATAAGGAGAAATCATTCACTGCTGCGAAATATACAGTACTTTTATTACTTCGTATCTTAATGTCACTAGTTAATGTTCGTGTTGACGACAAATATACAGTCAGCTGCACGAGTTTCTCTATAAAGACTGAATTAATACACATGTTTGCGTACTAAATTATAATCAATGTAAGCAATATTAAAGTACATCTGCATGATTATATGTATTTTATACGTCACAACATTCATATTTATATAATGAACATACCGAAACTGAGAACATGCATCTGAGTGCTGGTGAGGCGTGGCGTCCTGAGGCTGATACACCCTGCGCGTGTACGCAGCAGTAAGATGACCACCCGACTACTTCAGCTGAAGACCGTTACACCCTGCGTGTGTAGGCGGTGCGGAGACTACTTCAAAATGTACTGAGCTTACCTGAGGCCGAAACACCCTGTGCGTGTACGCGGTATTAAGCTTAACCTATACCTGAGACCGATACACCCTGTGAGTGTACGCGGTAGTTAATGTACTGAGCTTACCTGAGGCCGAAACACCCTGTGCGTGTACGCGGTATTAAGCTTAAAGACCTGAGACCGATACACCCTGTGAGTGTACGCGGTAATTAATATACCAGCTTGCCTGAGGCCGATACACCCTGTGTGTGTACGCGGTAACAAGCTTATCCATACATATCTGAGGCTGATACACCGTGAACTGCTGTAAGATGTCTACGCGCCGCGACCAACTACTTCAGCTGGAGAGCGGTACACCCTGCGCGTGTACCCGGAGACAAGATGCGTGCACTCGGAGACAAGATGGCCACATACCAGGTGACTTCAAACCCACTTTGACTAAGCTTGCCTGAGGCCGAAACACCCTGTGCGTGTACGCGGTAACAAGCTTAGCCAAACATTTCTGAGGCCGATACACCCTGTGAGTGTACGCGGTAGTTACTTAATCAGCTTGCCTGAGACCGATACATCCTGTGCGTGTACGCGGTACCAAGCTTATCCATACATATCAATTCAATTCAATAATTTATTCATAAAAGGAACTTTTACATGTCGTTAACTGAACCTACTATACTGTACTATATATCTGAGGTCGATACACCCTGTGAGTGTACACGGTAGTTACTTAATCAGCTTGCCTGAGACCGATACATCCTGTGCGTGTACGCGGTACCAAGCTTATCCATACATATCAATTCAATTCAATAATTTATTCATAAAAGGAACTTTTACATGTCGTTAACTGAACCTACTATACTGTACTATATATCTGAGGTCGATACACCCTGTGAGTGTACACGGTAGTTACTTAATCAGCTTGCCTGAGACCGATACATCCTGTGCGTGTACGCGGTACCAAGCTTATCCATACATATCAATTCAATTCAATAATTTATTCATAAAAGGAACTTTTACATGTCGTTAACTGAACCTACTATACTGTACTATATATCTGAGGTCGATACACCCTGTGAATGTACACGGTAGTTACTTAACCAGCTTGCCTGAGACCGATACATCCTGTGCGTGTACGCGGTACCAAGCTTATCCATACATATCAATTCAATTCAATAATTTATTCATAAAAGGAACTTTTACATGTCGTTAACTGAACCTACTATACTGTACCATATAACTGAGGCCAATACACCCTATGAGTGTACGCGGTAGTTACTTAACCAGTTTACCGAAGGCCGATACACTCTGTGAGTGTACGTGATAGTTACTTG
Organism: Epiblema foenella; assembly: GCA_963556455.1. Taxonomy (NCBI): domain Eukaryota; kingdom Metazoa; phylum Arthropoda; class Insecta; order Lepidoptera; family Tortricidae; genus Epiblema; species Epiblema foenella. The sequence continues at coordinate 19,217,911 of OY747111.1, forward strand.
ACCAGCTTGTCTGAGGCCGAAACGCCCTGTGCGTGTACGCGGTAACAAGCTTATTCAAACATACCTGGGGCGCTGCCGCGGGCAGCGGACGGAGTTTTCCCTCTCTGTCGCACTTGCAAGTTTGCATATAAATGAGACAGAGAGGGAAGGCTTCGTTTGTGGTTCGTGGTAGTCCCTCTGATGTTGACTCAACAGACACTGCTGAACCCTGCGTGTGTGCGCTGCAACGAGATGTCAACTCACCAGAGACTGCTGCACCCTGCGCGTGTACGCTGCGACGAGACTACTGCATCCTACGCAATACGCTGCAACTAGATGTTAACCTATTAGAGACAGTTACTACCTGCGCGTGTACGCTGATATAAGACACCAACTCACCAGATCCAGCGCTTTTTCTCCGCACTGAAACGTCGATCCACTAGATGGGGCTACACCCTACCATGCAAGACTATAGAAAAATATAAAGGATTCAATATTGTTAATATGTTCCTAAAATAATGCCATTGTTAGGGAACTTGCATTACTTCATTGTTTTAGTAGATCTTATAGAGAAGGATGAAGAATAAGAATTACATTTAAAAAAAAAGAGTAATAATAAATATTCCCGTACCTGTAATGGCTATTATTATTGGATTACTAATCAATGTCAAAGATATTTATTTTTCAATTTAGGCATATGTTACATGCACCTACGAATGTCAAAATCTATCACCGGTTCGTAAAAACCTCTGTTTCATGAAGAACCGACGTAAGAAACTTGTCGAGGTACCATTGATTCAAAACAATATAAATTGTTAGATTACTTGTGCAGGACACGATACTCGTAACATCCCTATTTTACCTTATAATATGGTTTTGAAATAAGTGTTTGTTTCACGACAGGTTTAAATTTAGAATCCGTATGTCCAGTAATGTGTCTTGGAATGTTATTGTAGAATTGTGTACAATTTACCAAGAACGACTTCGCCTTTACTAACCTGTTAAAAGTCATTTTGAGTGTTACAGCGTTTATAGCAGTTATTAACTTATCAGTGTTCGTCGGGAAATTGTATAAATTCTTACTAACATACATAATGATGTATTTCGAATACGTACAGCAACGGCAGGGTTAGGATATCTATTGCCTTAAATAATTCTTTCAATTACTCACACGACTCTAAGCAATAAATTGCTCGTATTACAGGTTTTTGTACAATATAAAAATTATTTTGATATCCGATCTCTGATCTGATCTCCATAAAATAAGACCAGAACTAAATATGCTATTACATTATACTATTAAGCTAAGTAAACTAACCGTGCCGTAGCCACATTGGTAAGCTGCCTTATCCCCTCCTATGCCTTATCCTTATCCTTCTCCTGACTGTAAAACCAGCTTAAACAACTTCCTATAGCTATAGCGGGCATGTGGGAACCCCACTGCAATTTTGAGTTCATGTAATACTTATACCTAAGAATACAGATGTCTTAACAAATTCTAAAGTTTCACCATTAAGTTTAATGTTTGAATCTAAATTGATATTTGATGATGATGAGTGAATATAATTTTTCGATATAATATTACAAATACAAATACAAACATTTATTCTGCAAATAGGCCACAAGGGCACTCTTACATGTCAAAATATTAATTTATAATTTAAGAAAGTCTGACTATAATAAGTAATACATTTTTCATGTCAAAATATTAATTTACAGTTCAAGAAGGAAAAATAATTTCGAGTTTAACAATTATAACAAGATTAATGTCATACAGTGAAGATAAACTTGCAAAGTTATCTATTACAAATATTAAGTTAGAGATGTATAAGGTCTCAAGATTAAACAAGGAGTGAAATTAATATATTATCCCAGAGATGTACATGGTCTCTGAGCGTCAAAATTAAAATTAATTTAATATTGTTAGAGATGTATATGGTCTCTAAGTCACTGATAATAAAAACGAATCCACAACAGGATGATGTCTCTCGTCAATCCCCTATAAAAGACACTAGTATTAACGTAGTCACTATGTCCTAGCAAGCATGAACAGACCGGACTATTAACGCCAGTTCGCCATTGAATGAGGACATCCAATGAGTAGCGGATGGCCGAACGTGATACTACCAAGTGAGATTTACTTTAAATTATAATTAATACTGTGTTCATTGTGTAATTAAAAAAAAAAAAAACATGTATGATTAAGTATATGTATCTCCAAAATTAGAGGTATATTTGAGGATTTAATAACCTGTATCAATCTGTTACTAGTCAGTTCATATCATGTATTTAATTATAGATGTCCATCAGACCTTTGTGGATGACCTCTTCCAATAGTCTACTTACTTACTTACTTAGTCACTTTACCAATTGTTTTATTTGAGATGGGGCAAATTACAGAGAAAAAGGACATATTATACTTACTGTTTTGTACTGTTCCTTGTGTAATATTATTTAAATATGATAAGTTATGTGATGTAGAGAATGAATTGTTAAGAGCCCTTACATGAGTTTAAAAAAAAAAAACGCTATTCTATATTTTACATTGAGAAATAACGTTTCAGACTTCGCTCCGGGACGACCATTTTCAAACTAAAAGCGTTTTTTTTTCGTTTGAATTCTACTACGCACAGTACAATCAAGAAATGGCTATCATATGTTACTATCTAAATTATTTATTTTTAAAGTCGTAGTATCCTTTAAAATCTTTATTGGTATTATTAATACTTTTGTCATAGTTCGAAATCAAAACATTTTAAAACTTATGAAGCTCCTTATTGTTACTTTTTAATTTGTTATATCTGTACTACACAGCCTAGTCCTGTCCAAATTCGTCCTAGTAGGGACGGTAGTAGGTATTGCCTAGGGACAGGCAAATAATTCAGGATGGCCGATTGTTAGAAAAATAAATTTATAGTTATTCTAATTTCCGTTTACATCATACGTTTCGAGTCTTTCTTATTAATTTATGGTCGAAATTGTTAAAAGGGGATTAAAAGTGCGGCCAATGACAGGATCTTAGCAACAGTTAATCGCAATTGAAACTTCCGGCAGGACCATTTTCGTACATTCTTTTGTTTAATTAATTAGGACAAAGAGATTAAGTGTTAAATATTGTTAGTTGTTCGAATAGTTTATTTTAACTAAATATTAGCTGTGTAAAGTATAAATTATTTTAAAACGGAACGTAATTGTTAAGCGCCGTCGAAAGATGGCGCGCGGTGGCTAGGGAGTTGGTGATTGTAGCTTGATGTTCTGAGAATAACTCTCATGTAAATAAATTGTATATCGTGTATTTTGTGTTGTTTTTATCAGAACATACTAATATTAATAAATTTAGTATTTGGAGAAAACAGTGTGTATAATTTACCAACTAAGAAGAGCTTTTTGAATAAAAACATTAAATAACGCAAAACTAAACCAATTCCGTGACAAATGTTAAATGTTACAAAAGAAACAAGAAGACTGAAGTTCAAAGTTCAAAGACTGAAGAACTTGAAGACCCGTAATGAACCGAATTGTAACCAGGGATCGGATACCGGTATTTTCTCCATAGATAAATACCGGTATTATTACGGTCACCGGTTCATTATTTTCTTTTTAATGGGACAATCTAATAAAACGACGTTGTTACCTAAATACATAATTAAGCCCTACGTAAAGAGCAAAAAATAATCCAAAATATTGGGCTGATTCAGGGTTTTTTAAAAATACCTGTATCGGTCCCTGATTGTAACCGCCAGTAGTATTTATCCTTAAATTATTTGCATGCTAATTTACCAATGATTCATTTTATTATTACTTATATTGTCTCTGTAACTTATTGTGCCTAAATCTTTTAATATTTGACGTTATTGACATTTCTTTTTTTTCTTTTTTAAACATTGTTTATATTTACACTTTAATTTATTGTACATAAATTAGACTTCACAAAGTTAATGATAACATAATAATACGCTCTATCACTAATATAATATTATATTGACATGAGTAATGATAATATCACTATAGAATAATTTCCTTAAGCACCATTAGTAATAAGTCTTTGTAACCTATAACTTGCATGTTTGGGTTATCTGTAAATGTAAGTTGGTTAATAAATAAATAAATAAAAAAAAAACAAAAAAAAAATTAACCTTCAAACTACTCTAGCGATCCAAACGAGCATCGAGAGGGATAATAGGGAGCTACACACAAAACCAAAATCGGGTACGTCACTATTGTTCTCATACGGACTTACGACTTTATAGGTTAGAAACGTTGCGTCGATAAATAAAGCTCTTAGGTTTCTTATTTATAGAGCCTGTGGAAGGCTGCGATAAGTAGGTGTAGCTAGTTGGAAAATAACTAAATAAAACGACACAATTGACCAGGACAACCCAAAAGTATACTTTTAACGTCTGAGTAGAGTGCTTTTTTAAACCACACACAGACTGAGGTTCATTGAACTAACAGAAACACAAATTATTACATTTAAATATCTTCAAATTGAATTTAATTTTAACTTAACATTTTGGTCCAATAATTGGACCCTCCAGGTGTTTTTCGGCGTTTAACTCCAAAAAAAAGTGCCTCGCGTTTCGGCCAAATTATGTAAATTTGACAGGTGCGTGGCAACGGGGCGCCGTGCATTCGTCCGTGACCGTATTAAAAAAAAACTTCGGAACGTACTCGAAAAAATATTGGACCTGCATTTACTGTCCTTTTCGCTCAACGCTTTCTTAAATATAGTATGAATAAGCTGGCAAGTGGTCAGTTTTTTTTCATTGTTTATTGTTGCTGATAATATCAGTGCAGGTAATTAAGACTTGGATATATCGCAATGATGTCTTGTTTTAGCGGGTTTTGAGCTTAACGCAACTGAGATAGCAATCGGGTTGGTAAAATTTTAATCAGGGACCGATACCGGTATTTTTAAAAAACCCTGAATTAGCCCAATAATTTGGATTATTTTTTGCTCTTTACGTAGGGCTGAATCATGTATTTAGGTAACGTCGTATTATTAGATTGTTCCATTAAAAACGAAATTATGAACCGGTGACCGTAATAATACCGGTATTTTTCTATGGAGAAAATACCGGTATCCGATCCCTGATTTCATCCGAAACTCGGAGATCCGCAGAAGAACGAGGGTTACCGACATAGCTCAGAGAATCTGCATGTTGAAGTGGCAGTGGGCGGGCCACATTGCTCGTAGAACCGATAACCGTTGGGGAAAGGTTCTCGAGTGGCGGCCTCGCACGGGAAGATGGAGCGTTGGACGGCCTCCCACTAGGTGGACTGATGACTTGGTCAAGGCAGCGGGGAGTCGCTGGATGCGGGTGGCTCGCGACCGTGTGCTGTGGCGCTCCTTGGGGGAGGCCTATATCCAGCAGTGGATGTCTTGGCTGAATGATGATGATGATGATGATCCCTGATTTTACTGCATTGTCGGTCATGTCGCATACTTTTCTTATCTTTGGTCGGCTACTAGGACACCTGCGTTGGTTATTGTTTAATTAATAACAAAACATGTATTTTCTATTAAACGAGGTTACAATAAGCAAATTGCACGTAGGTACTGATAAGGCGGCAATTTTTAGTCAACTGAATATGAGATAACGTTTTAATGGTGTATGACATGATGGCCGTTAGATGATGAATTGATGATTATAGAAAGATCGAATGTTGGTTTCAATTTGTAGGTATTCGAATGGTGAGTGAGGGAACTCGTAGATTTATTTATCGTATGGAAATTATTTCGAACCGTGAGATGTTCGAGAATACAGGAGTGCTACCGCGAACGGCATTCGAAATTTTCCCTCTCTGTCGCACTTGCAAGTTTGCACATAAGTGAGACAGAGAGAGAAAACTTCGTTTGTGGTTCGCGATAGCCCCTCCGTAAGGTTGCCAGTTTTGTTGCACCGTTTAGCACCACCCAGGGGTCACGTGTAGGCAGGGAGTACCCTACGGACGTGGTGCAACTTCGACCCCCCTTCTCAAGTGAGTGGCCAACTTGACTGTTAGAAGCCCTCTAACTTGGCTTAACGACTGCTATCATAGACGGGTCATCGTCACATTTATTTTATTTATTTTAAATACATGGAAAACCAACAGCGTAACACATTTGTATAAAAACTACAATAAAAGGTAGGTTAGGTTCGCGTCTTTACGGTGGACATATGAAAAGCTAAGGGCCACAAAGCTTAATTTTGGATTGGGTTAGTAACCCGCATAAACGGTGTTTCCATAACTATAAATTCATGTAATAAAAACATAACTTATATGAACATAAGCCGTTAATTATTGACCACCGGGTGGACAACTGACAATGACCCAATCTCATCTCAACTTCTTGGGAAGAAATAAGATATAAGAAATAAGTTATCCTTAATTACATTGTATCATCTACATTAACTCAAGAACAAAGTAAACCAATCGCTCCGATGTTCCGAAGTCCAAGGCACAATTGACTGGTTCAGCGAGCCAGTCCAAAATTTCAATACAAACCGCCTCCGACATTGGTTACAAGGCAGCTCGTACACGGGACCAGATAATAATGAATAGTACTTACGAACAGAAGGTTTTCATCTAACAAAACCGATGTTTGACAGCTAAGCAGGGATGTAACAGAGCTCCGGTTCCGGTTCCGTTAAGTCGGAACTTCCGATTGGTTTTAAACATCCGCTTCGGTTCCGGTTCTGTTATTTTTAAAACGGATGTTATATCGGATGTCAAAGCAGCGCAGCGGGGGGAAATAAGCAGCATATATCAAAAACAAACAGGTTTATACCTGTTGTAATTTTGAGCTCTGACCGTGTACTTCGGTAATTCAATAATGAATATCATTATAATTATTTTATTTTTAATTTAATATCTAAAAGTTCTAGGTGATGCTAATTCTAGTAAATGATTGTAAAATATTTACTAATTAGGTAACATTTTTTTTATTGAACACCTATAAGGTCTAAGTTTTTTAAAGTTGGTACTGCAATAATAAAGGCTGATTAATATTTGGAATTTTTATTTAGAATAGACTTAGCTTAGACCTGGCCTGCCCTTAACGTCTTATCCATCTATCACTCGGGCTCCGCATCCGTTTTCAGTTCAGGCTCCGATTCCGGTTCCGGTTCCGATATACCGAATTTAAAACATCTGGTTCCGCTTCCGGTTCCAATAAAACCACATCTGTTACATCCCTGGTACTTACGAACAGAAGGTTTTCATCTAACACAACCGATGTTTGACAGCTAAGTATGGCGTCCCGCTCGCACGCGCTCGCCGCATAGCATGTTCTCTTTCGTGCCTAACGCGCGGGTGTGCTAGAGCCGAGTTTAGCCGAAGCGAAAGCGATATTTCTCGTTGCATGACCTTAAACTAAGGAACCGAATGCAACAACTGTCATTAAATAAATAAATAAATATTAGAGGACAATCTTACACAAATCGAACTAGCCCCACAGTAAGCTCAAGAAGGCTTGTGTTATGGGTACTAGACGACGATATATTTAATAGATATAAATACTTAAATACATAGAAAACATCCAAGACTCAGAAACAAATATTCATGCTCATCACACAAATATTTGCTCTGACCGGGATTCGAACCCAGGATCGTCAGCTTCACAGGCAGGTGAACTACCCACTAGGCTAAACCGGTCGTCATTAATAAGGCTATCTCGTAAATTCGCTCGCGGTTGTCAAATTTCAGTCGTTCGTGCTCGGCCGCCCTAACGCCCGCTCATTAGCAGGCAGCCGGCGCGCCCCAACGGAAGCTTGTAATCGCACCTATTGTTCGCGGCGAGCCTTATTATTCTGCGGGAAAGATGCCCGAGTTGCCGAGAATCGATGTTTAATCGGTTGAGCTGTACCTTTTTAGGGTTCCGTAGCCAAAATGGCAAAAACGGAACCCTTATAGTTTCGTCATGTCCGTCTGTCCGTCTGTCCGTCTGTCCGTCTGTCCGTCTGTCACAGCCGATTTACTCGGAAACTATAAGTACTACAGTGATGAAATTTGATGGGAATATGTGTTGTATGAACCGCTACAAAATTATGACACTAAATAGTAAAAAAAAGAATTGGGGGTGGGGCCCCCCATACATGTAACTGAGGGATGAAAATTTTTTTTTCGATGTACATACCCGTGTGGGGTATCAATGGAAAGGTCTTTTAAAATGATATAAAGTTTTCTAAAAAACATTTTTCTTAAAGTGAACGGTTTTTGAGATATCAGCTCTCAAAGTCGTAAAAAGTATGTCCCCCCCCCTCTATTTTTATAACTACGGGGTATAAAATTCTAAAAAAAATAGAGGTGATGCATGCTAATTAACTCTTTCAACGATTTTTGGTTTGATCAAAGTATCTCTTATAGTTTTTGAGATAGGTTGATTTAACTGTAATTTTGGTTAAGTTATTTTTGCTGTTTTATAGATACTAGTACGGAACCCTTCGTGCGCGAGTCCAACTCGCCCTTGGCCGGTTTTTTTTATTCGTTTGGGACTTTAGGCTAACGAACAATCATTCTTACGGTTAACGTTTATTTTTGATAGAGATATAGATTTCGTCTTTATATAGGGGCTACTCAAAGAGAGACGAATCTAGCAACGTAAAAACTAGTTTGATGGATTCAAAAAGTACTTAAATACAAACTACAGTACGTAGTGCCCCCCTTTTTTAGTTATATATCGTTAAATTTAAATGATTACAATTATTTACGAGTGGCGCTAGTGGACCTGTTACATTTTATTAAAGCGTTCTTAAGTACTGAGGAATACGAACTTCGTATCGTGCCGTCCCTTTCACTCATATAGTGTATGATACGAGAGTGAAAGGGACAGTACAATACTAAGTTCGGATTTCGAAGTTCGGAGTACAGGAGCAGGCTCATTATAATTATTTTCACACCACCTGCTCGACAAGTCTTACCGAAAGCAAACCATTATTATAGCCCTTGGCTTGAGCCGGGTTGTAATATTGTACTGAATTTCATTGTAACCCGCAGAGTAATAGTGTGATTTCACTTTTCATAGTTCTCATTGTTATATACTTAAAGTCTAATTCCGGCGGCGGGGGCGCGCTCGGCTCCGCGGCGTTCGCCCGTCGCCGCGTCCCGAAACAAAAGACGACGCCGCCCGCCGCCTTCTGCAGTGCGAGTTTCTATTACTGAATCCTTAGAAGATCATTTGGAGCATTCCAAATTTCATTGAATTTTTTGAGAAATGGCCTCGACCGGAACAGGGATGATAAGTTTTGAAATATATTAAAAAAACTCCAAGAAATCAAACTTTAATTTCTAAAGAAACTAAAAGTAAATAAGACAAAAAATATAACTAACACATATATTATTATTTATTTCGTTCAATATCCAACTCGAATTGAATATATAACACTACAAAAATATAGTAAACGTCTAGCCGCACTCGAAACGTGACACTTCGCAGCCATAAGGAACATAACCTCAATATTTCATTGCATATTTGAGAAAATGATTTTAATATTGTTTATTACCCTCTTTAGAGGAAGAGTGAAATAATTTAGCTCTTAGCCGCCATCACAGTTCACTCCAAAGATATTCAATGCGAAATCGTATTTTTCCTTGTCGGTGTATGATTCACGTTATGTTATTACTCCTAACCCTCCAGTCTTTGAAGCATGACCAGTGACTCAGTTATTATAATTACTAGTTATTTGTAACCGATAAACCAAGTGACCTTAATTGTAAATTGTAAACCAGAGTGATTCCGTTCCTCGAAAGCTGTAGTACGATTACTGAGAACGCGCGCGGAATAAGTTTATTTTCGAATTGTTCGATGAAATACGTTTGTATTGCGATAATTGGATACTTATTTAAAGTTAACAGAATTTATATGATCTATACTGCTCAAAACAAAATAATTTGTACTAACATTGAGTGAGTAAGGCTAATGATAGCCGAGACTGAGATTTATTTGAAACTTTTTAAATGGCAACTATATCTACGTCAAATCTGTCAAACGTCACTTAATTGCCGTGTCAATGGAGACAAACATTGCTTGATCCTTTACGGGTCAAAGACAGGATACAGCAAATCGTGTCATAGTACATTATTCCGCTTGAATTGATACTTCCATAACAGACTCAGAATATTTAAATATCATAAATCTTTTGGCAATGTTATCGCGTAGTATGTACTGAATTATGTAGTGCGAACATTTTATTTTGTTGCCCAAATATCATTGTTTTGTCACATTATACACAGTGCTGTACCACGTGGATTTTTTAAATTTACCGCTCTTTTCTAGTATCAGCTTATATCTTAGACTCTACTTATGTTATATTGTTATTATTGTTAATATATTTCAAAATTTTTAGTTCTCTTTTGTTTCTACCCTAGATATCTGTATGTAAGTAGTAAGTGGATATAATTTTTTTTCTCTTATGTATTATTTTTCCTTTTGCAGTCATATTTAATTATTTTTCTTTTGGCTATTGTTTAGTGTATGGCGGTCCGTGAGTCACCGACAGTACTGGCTGAAAATCAGCGCTGTAGGTGTCCGGCACCTCAGCATAATGCTGAGCCAGTGTCCGTTTCACTGCCGCGGGGACACACATGTTGTTGTTTGTTTTCCTCTGTTGTTTTTTTTTTGTAATATGTGTGTCATCTGTGTCTGTGAATAAATGTTTCTTTCTTTCTTTCTTAATTATTGGACATAAAGTAATAGAGACGTTGAAAACCAAATAAGACAATCAAAAAAAGTAACTGAAAAGAATAAATAATTACATAATTATAAGTCTTCAGTTTTAAGAGGGGATATTCTGTTCCCTTCCGCATAACGCACCTTTTTATTGGATCGATCGTCTTTACTATGGCGCTCGAGGTCAATGACGTCACTGATCTGTCGCGCTTTCTCTAACCAGCAACATTAAAACGGTTGTAGCTTCGTTATTTTTGATACATTTGAATATGATTTTACCAATTGGCATATTTTCTTGCCTTGTCTCTTTTGGAGTTAGTCAAATTTTGAGTCAATAACCCTGTTGATAAGTGGCTAATGAATGACGTCCCGCATCCTTCAGTATCCGACCTCTTTCATACTGATGTTTAAGCATTATTATTAACCTTTATTTCCATGCCTTTCAAATATGAAAATAAAATAATAAACTAATAAATGCTTATAATATTCAGGAAGACGTGGCCCCTTCTCGGGTATAGGCCTCCTCCAACTGTCTCCATCCTTTCCTATTTTTTGCCTTCTGAATCCAACCTGTACCGGCAGTTTTATGTATCTGGGTGGATCAACTTTTTAGTGCTACTCGTTGCCGTGGTTACGTCTAGTTGTCTAGCGGACAAAATTCGAATACAATCGTGATTTTATACTATTTAATTTTATCAAACATACGTATTTGTGGTCCTTATAAGCTATTTCCATAATGGTCCATCTACTAAGCATGTCAGTAGAACTTAACACAACATTTTTGAACAAACTGGCCCACTAGTATCCCTTGGACAACGGGTCAAGATAACAACACAAAAAAAGTTGATCCACCCATCTCATCGACCCAGCGCTCTTTAGGTTTTCCTACCCTTCTGTTTCCTCTTAGACCTCTAAAAAATTTTCTTCTACTTTTTCCTAATCTGAACACGATACCGAATATGCCCTTAAACGGATACTCACTAGTTTTTTTACACCATGTATGTATTGGATATTAAGGGTCTTTGACTTATGTTCCTATGTCCCCTAGATGGGGCAGAGGGCTTCCACAGTGCGCCGCCATCCCGTTCGGTCTTGAGCTTCGCGCTTTAATTCGCTCCACGTCTTCCCTATGTTCTTCGCCTCTCGATATTAAGGGTGGGTTGCACCAAACAGTATGTAATTGTAATGTAATCGTAAGTGGTGTTCGTTAAAATCTGATTGTCAGGAAAGTTTGTACAAGTTTCTATGGGATGACAGCTGCCGCCACATTTAACGATGACCGGCCTGTGATCCAATGTTGGTGCAACCGACCCTAAGCTGCCAAAAATAGGTACGTTATTACCTCATTTATGACCGAAACACACGTAAAATAAATTTAATGGATGATTAAAATACAGTAATGTAATGATCCCAGAGCCGGAGGGACGAAATATGGGCGCGGTAAAAATATTAATACCGGTCACAGTCACACGACAGAATTAATGCATTACCATTTACCGCTCATCACAACGAATCCTCAAGTGAAGGGGCCGGCAACGCACTTGTGATTCTTCTGGGATCTCAAGCATCCATAGGCTACGGCGTCTGCCAGCAGGCACGACAAAGCTTGTTTTCCACCGTCGTTGTATTTAAATAAAGTAATTTCACTCAAAACACGGTATAAGATTTGACGTGCAATGTTTGATGTATGTACTTCCGATATTATAAAGGCTACGTTTTATGACGATATTTGTATGACTATTTCATGTAAAACCTATAAAACATTCCATGAGACCGTTCCATAAATATATATCATTCGTAAAAGTGCTTAAATAGCTATAACCTAAACACTTACCTTATTCATAAACGTTAATCAAATCTACTTTAGCTAAAATGCCGTTAATATTAGTATGTCTTTGTCTGTCACATTGACATTTGTGTTTGTGGGAAAGGGACAATACACATTTTAGTTATCAGAGGTTTGTTAATTTTTATGAATAAGGGGGCTGCTCTCGTGAGACCCATTAGAATAATGTTTACTCAACGAGATGGTCGGCACTACACTGGTTACGGCAACAGCTTAAATATAAATAATAATATTTTAAATAAAATATTTGTGGACAATCTTACACAAATCAACCTGGTACCAAACTAAGCAAAGCTTGTACTATGGGTACCAGGCGGCGATATACATACTTATATAGATAAATATATACTTAAATACATAGAAAACATCCAAGACTCAGGAACAAATATTCGTGTTCATCACACTAATAAATGCCCTGACCGGGATTCGAACCCGGGACCTCCAGCTTCGAAGGCAGGGCCACTACCAACTAGGCTAAAGCGTTCGTCAAAGCTACTAAGGCTAAAGCTTACTGTGGCAAAGATTTATTCAAACTGGTAATGGCCCAACAAAGTCCATGCGGATAATCGTAAAAGTACATTTGTTGATTGCATTTTTGGTAGAGGTATTTTTTAAGGAATCCCAATCAGGGCTGTTATTCCAAAAACACATTACTCATCCATAATAAATATAAGTGCTAAAGAAACTATGTATGATTGTTAGCTTTACACGCCTAAACTACTGAAGCAATATTGATGAATTTGGACTTTAGGCTCATCCTCTTAGTTTTTGCGGTTATGAAGAGTCCGCGGTCTGCTTTAACTATAAATCTCAAGATTGCATTGTATTGATTTGGCGCAGGCACTAGTCTTACGAATTTGACTGCCATCTCACCTTCCAACCAACAGGCAAAACTAGACCTTATTGGATTTCCGGTTGTTAGACCGGATTTCTCACTCTACTGTGATACTAATAAATATCAAATGATATTTGGCAAATAAGTTTTTTGAAAACCCCAGTCTCGCAAAAGTCGGTCAAGAGATACAAAATGTGTGACAGGTGGACCAGCCGGAATCACACCATAAGGGCTCTTTTTTTAACTTATTAGTATGGATCCCTAAAAGTGTACTCATATTTAAAATGAAATATTAAATCCAATTATTCGGAGTACTAAGCTACTCAAAACATCGAAATCCGAACTTAGTATCGTGCCGTCCCTTTCACTCACATAGTGTTTAACACGAGAGAGAAAGGGACGGCACTATACGAAGTTCGGAGTAGGGCCTCAGAATATGGCTTTCAATCTGATTTGAGCACAAAGGAGAGCTTACTTTAACGCTATCTGAAAAAGGTCGTAAGTGACATGATTTTGCTATCAAAAAATTGTTTTGTATACGAAGGTTTGCGCAGGTAGTATTTCCGATACACTGGTCACGTATCATTCGCGAGAATTTGGAATGATCCCTGCGTTGAGCGGTCACAGAAAGATTTGGATGCAGCTTGTGATTTTGTGACGATGCGGATGCGAATGAAAGAGAACATACCTGTTTCGTCAAATGATCACAATAAAGTAGGGGATTTTTCTTGACATATTCACGAGTTCAGGTAAGTATAGTAGAGGTTTAAGTACATTATAAACAAATTGTTAATAAATTTAATTAGGGATAGTAGCGACCTATTCTGCTGGTATTTTTTTCATATGGACAATTATGTCATTCGTTTCTAATGGTATTTGTTTTTATATGAAATTTATCACATTGTAAAACCAGGGACGTTGATTCAACATTTTACTCCAAAAGAAACAAGGCAAAAAAATATGCCACATGGTGAAAATCCTATTCAAATATCTCAAAAAATAACGGAGCGATGTGTTTTAATGTTGCTAGTTAGAGAGAGAAAGAGCGACAGATCAGTGACGTCATTGACCTCGAGCGCCACAGTAAATACCGCTTAAAACTTTGAAGACTTATAATTATGTAATTATTTATTATTTTGAGTTACTTCGCCACTTGATTAAAAAATTGATCCTTGAAAAATTAATTCGAGAAAATTCGAACTTATTGATTTTCTTATTTGGTGTCAATATCCGTACTCTTCTCCAAATAAAAAGTTTTTATTTTTTTCAATAAACGAGGTCTTATCTTAATAAAAAGTGTTTGTGCTTCGAAATCAAAGAGGTCTGCGCTTGTTTCAAGTTCGATATCAGCTACATTTTCATTAAGTCCATAAAGTACGAGGGGCTAGAGTAAAGAGAACTGTCAAAAAGTGACATTAGAAACAATTGTTTTTTTAAAGCTGCGTTTAAACACTATCTGGTTTTTAAGGTGCTCTCAAACTAGATATTTGGGTAATCAACTTTTTCTTGTTGTTATTCTGTCCCGTCAGCAAGGAGACAACAGTAACCAAGTTTCTTAGATTTTTTTTATAATATGGACTTCAAGCATGCTCAAGGGATGACCCATGTCCAATTGGATTTATGCTCATCGCTAAAACTCATTTTGGTAAATTTAAACCCTATAAAATCAGTATTAAAGAGGACTCAGGAGACGTAACCATGGTAACGAGCAACAAAGAATAGTTGATCCATTTACGAATCTACTTCGTATTTACCTGTAAACACCAGTACGCAGTGAATTCACTGCACCGAGCCAGGACACCAATTACACAAATTGCATGACAGCCAGACGGTGTCAATGTCGCTCCTTCAATTAAATTACGCGCCTTGTTTTGTATTGTCGCTCTGTCGACTATAGAATCCGAGCCAACAATCTGGACCTGAGTACAGGATCTAATTCAATTCAAATGTAATTCAAATTCACTCTAATTGTCATTACCGCCCGCATCCCGCATGCAGGGCGTTCGTGTTTTCATAGTTTTCAGAGAAAAGAACCGAGAAATGCGCTTCGTTAAGTGAATTCCGACAATTTATGATGTTTTCGTAGACGTGATGCAGTGCTGCAGGAATTCTATTATTTCCATTGTTTCTGCTGATAATAACTTGCAACATTCGGTTTTCAATATCTTAAAATATATACTTTCATATAAAAGAATTCGACAATATGCCGGACTCAGGCTCTCAGATTCTTCAGCCACATTATGCGGTCCACCAAGCATGACCTCGAGAGAAACATAATATTAAGTCAAATAAATGGCAGAAGTGCTCAAGGCAGGGCACCCGTTAGGTGGTCTGATCCTATTAAGAAACTGGGTGGTGACATGCACCACGCCGTTCACACAGCTTGCAACCGTACCTTTGGAAACAAGCCATATGTAGTCGCCTCAGCAGTGAGGGACCGAGGAAGAAAAAAAGAATTTTAGTATTTTGAAAAATGTCAGATCGAGTGATTATTACATGAAAATATATTTCTAAAAATATTAATGTTACATAACTTGTTAAAACAAGCCATGTGTAGTCGCGATCCTCAGCAGTGAGGGATCGAGGAAGAAAAAATTTTTAGTATTTTGAAAAATGTAAGTATCGAGTGATTATTACATGAAAATACATTTCTAAAAATATTAATGTTACAAGTTAACAAGGGTTTTGAAATTAAAAATCTCTAATTAACAGAACGCTCACAAAACGGGCTGATTCTTTTACTATCTGTTTAAATATGAAAACCTAACGTAAATAAACTCATGAGTCTTTCTAAATTGTCATTAAAAAGGCAGAAGGTCTACTTCGAACTTCGTATCGTGCCGTCCCTTTCACTCATATAGTGTATAGAGTGAAAGGAACGGTATACGAAGTTCGGATTTCGACATTCGGAGTAGACCCTCAGCTTATTACATGCGAATTGCGAAGTCGTAATGAACAGACTATCGCCTAACTAGCAATATCGCATTTGTTTCGGTCATATAGTATTCTATTCGTCCCGCTCGCACTTACATACTTGATATGCTAGTAAGGGGCGAATTCCATATATCCGACATATATGTAATTCCATATATCCCTAATAATTTAATCGACATCTTCCACGACCGTCTACCTAAGTTTAAATCGACATTATTGCCAAAACCCAAATAATTCGGTAACCGTTAAGAGTTAATAGTTCTGTAGATATTTATATACAAATTCTGTTAATGTTAATGTTAGTTTAAGAGCTTATCTCATATCTTGTACCTAAATGTTGTTGTCTTATTGTATAAATTAAATAACCTTTATTGATCTCTCTGCAACATGCGTAGCCAATGTTACTTTAAGTGAAATGTAATATATATGATGTGGTTGTACTTATAAAAAATAAATAAATGCGATCACCGTTTTAGATGAGATAAAAGGCCATCACTTACTAGGCACGATGTTTCTGTGTATCTTCATTTTCGCACCAGATTTGACCATCCTGATCAACACATCCTAAAATCAAATTCACAGAACATCACTTCTTCATTTCACAACATAGCTCAGTAACCACTTCACACAAAAAAACTGTCAAAAACTGCCGACTTCCGTATGGAATTACAATATTTACAATACATATAACACAACACATTTGCCTCCTCAGAAAGACAATCGCAGACTATCCATAGAAAACTGTTAGCGAACATTACCGGACTATCTTTAAAAGTCCACACTAATAACAATAGCTCTTATCGTTACGTATTAAGGTTCACAATTAGAAAAGACTTGATAACGGTCTGATAACGTGATAGATCGTAATCTCATACATCACGCACGAACACTATCTTACAAATGGTCGTAAGTCGGTACGGAACCGCTACAGAGATACGACGCTTGGATGTTAAATTATAGAACAGGCATCTTGGTTCGGAAAGTACCAGTGTTACATCACAAGCCCGGTAATGAACACTAGAAGAGTACGGCATTTTAATAGAGAATATGCATATTTTTTTCATGATGCCATTCGAACCAGTTTTTAGAGAGTAACAAATGTGTATATGGAACAAGTACAATTAGAACAAAACAAAGACAAAAATGGATTTCAAAGTACAGCATAAAATCCGAGCGCTCTAAACGCCCCCAAAACTCCCATACTAATTGAGCATAGTATGTGACGTCATATACTATGCGCCCGTACTACCATTGTATGGAAAAAACGAGGAATTTACTGTTTTGCTCGTGAAATGCGTTTATGTACACTGTTATCATACAATTTTTTATTTATTAAAACATAATAATCCTGATGGTGCGGTTTTTAATTTAATTTAGTCAATGAAAATATTACATCATTATACGAAATTTGATTTTGAGCTTATTTATTAATTTACTGTTTTTTGTAATAATTTGATGGTCTACTATTCGTATAGTGACATTTTGTCATAAGTTGATGGTCTACTATTCATATATGACACAACCAAACTTAATTAAGTGACTAACTAGTGACATAGATTGTGTGGTGTTCGACATAATCTATGTCATATTGAAATCCAAAATGTTGCAGCAGATCGATCTCATAAATTAAAGCGAGAAACCCGAGAGGAAAACAAGACTAATCATACTGCTCTAGCCGTTTTAATGAGAAAATAACATACAACAGACTCCGTCATTTAATAGATACGCTTTGAACGACTCTTCTGTGCTATATACACTTATATTGGATGCATAAGTGGTGTTATATTGGATGCATAAGTGGTTATTCTGTACAAACAGTACAAGGTCCCTTGCTGTATTTAGGTAACAAGAGTATTTTTTAAAGTAGACTGGTTCATTCAAAACTTAGTTTGTCTTAGTCTGCGAATAAGTAAAAAATGTGTCATACTTAGTTGAAAAAACAAAAGTCGTCTCTCCTGTGCTCAATAGTTAACGGCTTATGTGCATGTTAGCTATGATTTTATTACAGGGGTTTATAGAAACGTAGACATTGTTTATGCGGGTTACTGGTCCAATCCAAAATTAAGCTTTGTAGCCCTTAACTTTTGGTATGTCCACAGAAGAGACGCGAACCTAAATCCGTGTATGACCCGATTGTACAATTTGTAGTGTCCGACCGAAATTTCGGTTTCGGTTTCGGTTTCGGCCAGTTTCGGCCAAAAAATCAAGTTTCGGCCCGAGTCTCGGTTTCGGCCAAAAACGGCCGAACCCTTCGGCCGCGCCGAAACTTACAACATCGTACCTTCGGGTCGCGCTCGGCTAACGTAAGTAACTATAATAATTATTATTTTACTATCTGTTGATTAATACGTATAAAAAATACTATAGTCAAACTTACTGTACTGTAAGCAAAGTTGATAAGACTGTTGTAAACAATAAATGACAAAGATTAAATCTATAAGTAGTTGATCCTAAAAAAGAAATTGTTGATCTCAGTAAGTATGTCAAAAACACTGTTTTTATTTTTAATTAGATAATTAGTTATAAAAAGTGTAAGTATAGATTTGTTACTATATTATACTTGTTGATTTGTTATCATAACCTATGTTATGCACCTTACATAATAAAAAAAAAGGTTCGCTAAAATCCAAAGGTTCGCAAAGGTGATCAATTTGATTATTTTGATTATCTAATTATATTTGAATTAGCCATTCGAGGCAAACTGATTGTGATATTTGTGAGTATAATTAAAATGTAAGTAACTGAAAATAAATAAACATAATATATGAGCATCATATTTTAATAATAAATTTGTTTTATTTTATACCACCATTAAAAAATCGCTAACTTTGTGTTACAATTAATGTATTTTTTTCACTTTATTTATAGGGTAGTTAAATTTTCAAACAGAACCTCTGTAACTGTACTGAAATTTCATTGTGATAAATCTTTGAAAGTAGAAACCTGTAATTATAGGTCGGCGAGATATTAATTTTAGAAAAAAACTTACTAACATTTTTTCGACTTTTTAAGGACTTTTTTTTTATAAAAGGTTCGGTTTCGGTTTCGGCCGAAACTACAATGAAACCGAACCTTCGGTTTCGGTTTCGGTTTCGGCAAAATAACATGTTTCGGTCGGTCACTAACAATTTGCCTTGCTCTAAATTTAGGTAACAAGAGTATTTTAAGTAGACTGGTTCATAAAAACTCAGTTTGTCTTAGTCTGCGAACAAGTAAAAAATATCATACTCGTGACGTCCGCCTTAGCCTAGTTGGTAGTGACCCTGCCTACGAAGCTGGAGGTCCCGGGTTCGAATCCCGGTCAGGGCATTTATTTGTGATGATCACGAATATTTGTTCCTGAGTCTTGGATGTTTTCTATGTATTTAAGTATCTATTTATATATATAAGTATGTATATCGTCGCCTAGTACCCCATGCTTGTACAGCTTTGCTTAGTTTGGGACTAGGTCGATTTGTGTAAAATTGTCCCCCAATATTTATTTATTTATTATTTATTTATTTCGTATCGCCTTTTAAAACCAAATTGTCTTCGTTCGATCGTTACCTCATAAATAAAAAGATTAAAACGGATTTAATCGCGTATATTATGTATTAAATACATCCCGATGTTTGGACTGTTTGGAGTCCTTTACACTACTGATGGTGAGACAAACTGAGAAAATCCTACTAATATTACAAATGCGAAAGTTTAGATGTTTGTTACTCAATCACGGAAAAACTGAACGGATTATGATGAATATACAGGGTGTAACAAAACTAGTGAGGATCCGTTTAAGGGCATATTTGGTATCGTGTTCTGATTAGGAAAAAGTAAAAAACATTTTTTTTGAGGCTAACAATTTTTTTTTTCTATGGGGCAGGTCGTTCAAGTCAGCCAAAACTTTATTGCGTCAAAAAAACTTCTACTTTTCCTAATCAGAACACGATACCGAATATACCCTTAAACAGATCCTCACTAGTTTTGTTACACCTGTATAGGATACTTCATCATCATCATCATCATCATTTCAGCCGAAAGACGTCCACTGCTGAACATAGGCCTCCCCCAAAACAATAGGATACTTATTATCTCGAAAATCAGCCAATAGGGAGTGTAGCTTACGCACACGAAGTCGCGTGCAAAATCCAGTTATGAATAAAATTGTATAATATTCATACACGCGATTATAATTTCAATAATTTCCTTAAGTAATTATCTAATGGTTTGGCATCTAAAGACGATCATAACACCTACAAGAATGTTTTCGAGAGTTTTCCCGTCATTTGTATCAGTTATGGGCGTTATGGCCGTCGGAACTGGGTAATTAGTTGATCATTATTTACCGAATAGGGTGCGGTTAATTAATTGCTGGAATAGGGTGCGGCGGGCAACGAAGCACCCACGTGGGGCCTGCCAATTACCGGACAGGGGATCGGGCAGAAATTGCCAATTGTCTGGCACAACGGAGAATTATGTTGGGACCGGTGCAGCATATAAAACCGATATTGATAGTCATAAAAACGGTATTTTGATTCCAAACCACACGCGTGGTCGTGCCGGAGGTTTTCCCCTGAATTTTCCCCAGGCTACTCTCGGTGAGTAACCGTATGAAGAGAAAAAAAAAAAAAAAGAATTCATAACTGATTGGTCGATAAAATATCACTTAATCTTAAAATACGCAAAAACAAACGTCGCGTGCGGGGGCAAAGGTCAAACGGTTGCAAACAAGCATTAATTTAATCATTCGAACCGACTCTATTCTCACACGGGGTCATTCTCAAGAAATATCGGCGTTTCCTCAAATTAATATTACGTCGATAACGTGCATGTGATTATGACTCCTCTGTAAACGTTATTGGTAAACGGGACTTATCGCGTACAATCGACATTTATTCACCTTGTTCGAGGTTTGCCCGACGTTTCGAATTTGTCACAAGTCACATCCCTGGTTGCGTCAACTTGTGGTATAAAAACTATCAGTGTTTCAACCGCTGCCTCTGATTTTCTCCGCCCATCTTTGAAAATAGTAGATTGTGTCTCAAGGGAGCAAAATGATATATTTACGGCGAGGGCAGTATATTGAATTTTGAGTGAAGCGAAAGATTCTACAATAGAATCCTGAGCGTAGCGAAGGATTCTAAAGTAGAATCTTGAGCGTAGCGAGGGATTCAAGTGTTTACGCCCAAGACGAAAATAATTTTGCTACCGTGTGACACACTGCTTTTCACACCGTCTATGAGGCCCGCTGCTAAAAACATGAAATAACTTACAAATGATTTTACTACAGTGCCACATACTGCTTTTCACACCTTCTATGAGTAAAAGAGTCATTGTTGCCCTGAAATGAGGGAAGAAAAGTACAACTTTGATCCCTCATTCGAAGGCAACAATAACTCTTTTCTGAATAGCAGGTGTGAAAAGAGTATTTGCATTGTAAATTGTGACATGCAATCTTGGGCTTGGTAAAGACAGCGTTTAGTTTCTATAGCAGTCATGTCCCTTTTTCCCGAGAATCACCCACCGTGACCTCATCTTACGCATCTGGTCCCTGAAGCTCAATCAGGCCCGTCACGCGTTTTTTGCGTCTTATTATAAACGCCTCTTTGTGAAACGATATTAAAAACTAGAAGCTGATTATAAAATAGTTATATGTGATAATCCACATCGAAAGGGACCTTATGGCGGCAGGCGCTTACGTTGCACCTATTCACTATTGTATTGGAACAGCGGCAATAAAGGCGTAAGTGCCGGCCGCCATAAGGTTCCTTTCAATATGGATTATCACATATTGGTCCTGTTTTTTGTCTATGAGACACAGGGAAACCTAGTTCAGGCTTTTGTATTTATCCCTTAGTATAAAATCTTTAATTTAATTCTGTAAAAAGTTTTTTTAATAAATTATTATTATTATTTAGAACGAATAGTTGTAATTGCAGATCCAGATCCCAGAGATGGACATGGTTTCTGAG
Organism: Epiblema foenella; assembly: GCA_963556455.1. NCBI lineage: Eukaryota > Metazoa > Arthropoda > Insecta > Lepidoptera > Tortricidae > Epiblema > Epiblema foenella. Next base: position 19,240,107 of record OY747111.1, read on the forward strand.
CGTCAAAATTAAGTCCTTAAAAGTTAAAAAACGCTCATCTATTTACGCCATTTTCTGTTGGAATTGACACATATGTTGACATTTTCTCAATGTTACTATCTAGAACAGGACTATTGCGACCTTATGTCATAAACTTTAAATGTATTTTTTTGGTTTTTCATTAAGAAATATCGTTTCAAACATCACTCCAAATCGTCCATTTTCAAGCTAAAAACTTGTTTTTCCGCTTAAATTCTACTACATACAATAAAATAAAAAAATACCTACGTTACTATCTAAAACATTAATAAAATCATCGTATCCTTTGATAACTTTATTGATATTATCAATACTTTTGTCACAATTTGAAATCAAAACATTTTAACACTTATAAGGCCTCTTAATTTAATATTGTTAGAGATGTATACGGTCTCTAAGTCACTAATAAAAATGAATCCACAACAGAATGATGTCTCTCTGTTAAAATCTGATTGTATGGAAAGTTTGACAAGTTTCTATGGGATGACAGCTGCCGTCGCCATATTTGACGATGACCGGCCTGTGATCGTATCGGCGGGTGAAAAGCAACACTATCAAATATGTCACTACTCTTCGAAACCTCGTATCTCAGTACTGAAACCATGCTGGTATACAAGCTTTATTTTAAGTAGGTATTTGTTACTTAGTGACTTGCTTGTAAACCGACGGAATGTAGGTGCAACCGACCCTAAGTGACTCATTTTTGTTTAATTATAGGATTAACTTGATATAAATCCTATACAAACATTATATACACTGTAAAAACTGGTTTGAATGACATTGTGAAGGAAACTACCTAGTCAGGCTAACCACGATCGGATTGGCACTGGCAGGTCAAAATAGCTTTTTTAAGCATTAATTAATTCATTAACTGAAATTGTATCGTATTTTTGTAATTATTATTATTATTTGTTTTCATTAATTACTTACATTTGACATTTTAAAATAAATTTTGATTTTATTCCATTTTTATATTATTTTATTATTAATTTCTAGTTTTGTTAATTTTAACTTGACATTAATTAATGACATCATTTGTTACCATTTATTACTTTATACATATTTATTAATTATCAAATGACATGTTTTAATTCCATTTTTATTTTTATTTATTTCATTGTTTTATTTTTAATTAGATAATATTTTAAATTTTAATGAATCTTGCAGCTTTTAATGTAATTTATCCTAAATTGCCTAATTTTTAATTGTATAATTTGTGTATTAAGTGTAATGAAGACTCATCCGGTTCCTGTCATTCTGGTTTATTATGTTTTGTATATACTAACATTGGTTTTGTAAGATTTCAGAATTTGTATTTACTAACACTTTATGGGCAATGCCTGAAATAAATTGACATTATTATTATTAGCAGCTAAGTTGCAGAAACCCGTAATGTGTCATCATAACAATCTGATTGAGTATTGAATATCTATTGGCAGTTTTTAACCCCATTAGAGTATTGTGTACGTTTGGAGTGCGTAAGGCGTGGCTCCATTCAGGCGCCGACTAAATATAGCTCGTTGAATCACAGCGACACCGGCCGCCAGACAGGATCGGGCATAAAAACCGTTTAGATGCGTTCTGAATTCAAAACACCTATCAGCGGCTATCCCGTGGAACGTCAAAAAATTTTATTCTTTCTACTTGTAACTATACAGAAGGGAGGTTCGAATTTCAAATTTCGTTAGTAACACAAGTGTGATACTAAATCGCTCCAAGTGCACAGAATCGGGCATAAAAACCGTTCAGTTGCGTTCTGAATTCAAAACACCATCAGCGGCTATCCCGTGGAACGTCAAAGATTTTTATTCTTTCTACTTATAACTATAGAGAAGGGAGGTTCGAATTTCAAATTTCGTTAGTAACACGTGTGATACTAAATCGCTCCAAGGGCACAGACTCCGGCATAAAAACCGTTTAGTTGCGTTCTGAATTCAAAACACCTATCAGCGGCTATCCCGTGGAACGATATGTCAAAAAAAATGTATTCTTTCTATATAACGATACAAAAGGCATGTTCGAATTTCAAATTTCGTTAGTAACACGCGTGATACTTAATCGCTCCAAGGGCACAGAGTCGGGCATAAAAATCGTTTAGTTGCGTTCTGAATTCAAAACACCTATCAGCGGCTATCCCGTGGAACGATATGTCAAAAAAATGTATTCTTTCTATATAACGATACAAAAGGCATGTTCGAATTTCAAATTTCGTTAGTAACACACGTGTGATACTAAATCGCTTCAAGTGCACAGAATCGAGCATAAAAACCGTTTAGTTGCGTTCTGAATTCAAAACACCTATCAGCGGCTATCCCGTGGAACGATATGTCAAAAAAATGTATTCTTTCTATATACGATACAAAAGGCATGTTCGAATTTCAAATTTCGTTAGTAACACGTGTGATACTAAATCGCTCCAAGGGCACAGAATCGGGCATAAAAACCGTTTAGTTGCGTTCTGAATTCGAAACACCTATCAGAGGTTAACGCGAAAATACGGTAGATGACACTAGTAAACATAAATTATTCTAGCATTACTATGAACGAATCGCGCGAAAATACGCGAAAAACATCACGCAACAACTTAGTGTTGCCATTTTAAAGATTTTAAATACATAAATATGAACAAATGGACGCTGTTTGGTCCTCAAGTAACGTGATGTATTTTTTTATTTCCATAAAAACTTAATTCGTATTCGTACTAACAGAGTGGAGCTTTTTTTTTAACTTAACTATGAATAAGGCCCGGTTGGAGAGTAGCCTTTCCCCAGGCTCAGTGTCAGTGGTGTGTCTAAGGATTTGAACACACAATATCATTTTTTTAAAATCTGACTGTGGCTTTATAGGCCGGGCCCAATAAAGCGATAAGAGTGAGCGGTTGGAGAGTAGCCTGGGGAAAATCCAGGGGAAAACTTCCAACACGACCACGCGTGTGGTTTGGAACACTGGAATACTTTAACGGTTTGCGCTCCAGTGAGATTGGATGAGCGTTTTCAACCGAATCTGAGGTGTGAGTGGAATCGAGCTACTAGGAGCTAGCTGAGAAGAGTCCAGCAAGAAACTCAGCTAAGCCCGACCTGGGTCGGACTGACTACCCGGTGTGCGGCGGTACCGGGACGAATAGGGACTGTATGTGTCAGTGTTGTCGCGGTCGGTGGTCCCCGCCGGCAGAGTTGTTACCGAGAGAGGGTTGTTAACGTTTTATTAAGACAGATGAATATATACCCACTTTGATATTCGATTTTCGTTGTTCCCCCGCAGATTGGAGCCTATTGGCCCGTCGCCATTATTGTGATGATAATGAATCATTATTTACAGGCTTTACGACAGACAGTTGTGAATAACACGGAAAAACTAGTGGTACAAATCCCATTAATGACCTGTTTGCGGTTTAGCGAAGCTGCGTTTATCACGTGGTATTTATTCGATTTTCTGCCAAGTGGTGGCAGAAAGAGACGCAAACTCTTTAGAGTATTCCAGTGTTCCAAACAACACGCGTGGTCGTGCCGGAGGTTTTCCCCTGGATTTTCCCCAGGCTACTCTTCAACCGCGCACTCCTATCGCTGTATTGGGCCCGGCCTATAAAGCCACAGTTGCAGGTTAAAAAAAAACTGTTTGAAAAATTTCGAGAGGAGATTGATTCCACTCACACGGTCCCGTGCTAGTAGCTGTAATGAATTGACGATTCCTCCTCCTAAACTTATCTTGGCCGAAAATAAACACGAACATGTAGTTATCCAATGCTCAATAATAGACACCAGAGCTCCGATAATCTGTCAACGATTACTAAATTATGCGGAAGCCTCAAGGTTACTAGTGAACAGAAATGTTAATGAAGTCATTTTTTCCCTCACAAAGATAACTAGTGCTTAATGATAGTTATTAGTTACAATCGAAAAAGTTATTTTTCATGTGTATTCAGAACAAAAATGTAGGAAGCGTGGAGTAATAGTCTTAACAGCGAATTTGCACTAGAAAATATCGTAAGACCGATTCTTTTGTTGTCTTCACAAGTTGAATAAGATCGCAACTTTGAAGCGGTTGGCTTCGTATATATACGTATACAGATAGCTGGTGGCTTTCACTTCATGCTAATATTTCGCCCAAACCAATAAGGATAAGCATTGCCATCGAGCAATGGCAATGCAGACAGCCTTGGACACGCTACTGCAGTCCGCGGCGTTTTTTTTATCTTGGTTTATTTCACTGTTGTAATGTTTTTTTTTCACACACACCACCTTTTCACTTTGTCATTTACAGGCTGGTATGGTACGGGTATATGTAAGAGACACGTTTATCATTATCTGTGGCGTTTACGTTGTCCCATACTCTGTAGTCATATATTTAAGTTGGGATCAGCACATTTCCACTTCATTAATCCTGAAACAGATTTACGGACACGATGAGGGGAGCTTACTATTGCATTTGGCAGGAAGACAAATTATAGCTGAACCGAATATGCTAAATTTAGACGCAAATTCATATGAGTTCACGGTCGGTGTCGGTACGCATTTGTTATGATTTAAAATGTTTTGATAATCTAAAACTGAAAAATCTACAATGTAATCGATATGAATTCTAAAACTGACTAGTGTGTATAATTTTGGTGTTTATCTCTTTATACTACTTCGTAATGTACTTATAATACCTACAACACTCAACCAATACAATGTAAGCTATTTATTATACTCTGCTTCTGCCGCGTTTTCCTACAAGTGGAATTCAGTTTCTAAGGTATATGTGTAAAAAAGTGACATTTATCGTTATATTTAAAGTTACACAAAACCTCAATGAAATACACACTAATCTTCCTTTTTTATGTTATAGGGGGCAAACGAGCAGACGGATCGCCTGATGGTAAGCAATTACCATCGCCCATAATAAACAACTGCAACACCAGAGGAGTCGCAAGTGCGTTGCCGGCCTTTCAGAAGGGGATACGCTCTTTTCTTGAAGGTTTGAAGGTCATACAGGTCCAGAAATACCGCAGGCGACAGTTCATTTCATAGTTTGGTTGTGCTTCCTCATGAAACACTAAAGAAAACAGCATGAAAAATTTGAGTTTATCGAGTAGAAGACGGGGAACTTTATTTTATTTTAAAATGTTTAAGGATAAGCTATAGATAATTCTATCCTCTATAGACGGCAGGAAAAGAGGGAGGCCCTTGCCCATTAAAAAAAACAAACGTTGATCCGGCGCCAAAAGTCTCGTGCTATAAAATTCGAAACTTGTCTATGGACCACAGAGGATGTACATTAACGACCTCATTATCAGGACGTTTATTGTGGACGTAAATACTTCCTAAACATGTTTCGAAAAGAACGAAAGGACGTATAATCTTCGTATGCACTTAATTCTTTTTAGTATTGGAAGATGACATGACACGATGTACCTAGTTCAAACTTGCTCGACGCCACGGATCGTAAATACTCGATATCCCTAAGAAGTACCTTCGAGTATAGTTGTTGAGATCTTTTGTGCTGGCCGATATTTTACAAAAATGTTACTGGATTTTGAATCCTCTAATATGCAAAATTCAGACGTACGGCTGGATACCATCCTTACTTGGTCGAAATTCCTCTTATTCGAACCAAGCGCTTTGCATCATCTTTTATAATGCGCACTTCTAAGGTTTGGAATTTTCTGCCGGCGTTTGTGTTTCCGAGCTCATATAACCTAGACCTTTTTAAGGCACGAGTGAATAGACACCTTCTGGGTGAGCTCGCTTCATCGTCGGCCTCATCTTTGCCCCCTGGCTAGATGCTGGCCAAGAGCGATCCCATTTTTAATAAAAAAAAAAAATTAAGTCGCTTATCTTACGGATTACTTTAGCATAACGCCGCCAACTGTCAAATCATCTTAAGTTTACCATAGAGTATACCTACGTAACCAAACTGTATTTATTCTGTTACTGTTTCCTCTGTTGTATCCTGAATTAGCCCGGTCTCGGTTTTGGTGCCTAATCCCTACAGCGCGTATGTACAAGACTATATAAGATTTCACGCTCACATGGTCATTTACATTAGAATTACGATTTGAAACGGGATATTTACCATGTATATGTATATGTATATTTAATCCTTGATAATGGCGCTTGCAACAGTGCCGAAATATCGGGAACTCACAAATACAAATATACATGGTAAATATCCCGTTTCAAATCGTAATTCTAATGTACAAGACTAGTTCATAAATATATGAACGATCCCAACGGTCCATAAATATGTGAGTAACCTTATGCCCTGACAATAAAGTCGTGTTCACATACTTTTGTTCACTTTGTCCGTGCAATGTAATATTTTAGTAAAAATGCATTATTTTAAAATATTACACATACACATAAATACTGTCATTTTTATCATTGTCAATCATTGTTTCTGACGTGTAATGTGTATGATTCATTGCAAATAAATGAGTATGAGTATTGTTAATATAACCATATACAGTATCTCTGAAGATTGGCTTAGAGACCCATCCTGTTTTTTTACCCCAAACAGGGATCAGTACACATAAGACTTCAGCTTCCCTGATTGACACTGACACGGTTGTTGCCAGTGGCAGACTATAAATCAGAGGCTTGCTGTCAAGTTGTGATTAGGGGTCACAAAACCGCTAGTATTTTTGAAAACCGGTTTTTCGGTTTTTGTACATTACAAAACCGGGTTTTCCGGTTTTTCGGTGATTTTTCGGTTTTACATATAAAAAGTGAAAAAAACTGCATTTTATGAATTTCAACTTTAATATTCAGTCATTTAACAATGGATATAAAACCTTTTTTATATCTTATAATTATTAGGAACAAAAGTTCAAAACAAAATAACTAAAATAATATCCTCCATGCACTTCTGGAACGCAAATGCAATAGTTAAGAAATATCTCGTTCGGTATGTTTATTTTAAACCCGCACACACTTTGTTTTAAAATGATCTTTTGTCATGTTAATTAACTTACAGATATTGTTCTTTATTTTTATTTACCGTGTATTCATTTGGTGTATGTTACATGCTGTGGTTTCACTGAAATGATTCCAAGTTTCCAACGAGGACCAGAGATGTTGTATTGAAAAACAAACTATACGTAGGGTAGGGCAATTAGCTAATTTTTATTAATTCAATTATATGTTCTATATTTACTGATAAACTAAAAAGTAGAAATTACAAATAGAAGAAGAAGTTATAAGTAGTAATAAACTGATAATCAAAGTAATATCTGTATAATAACTATCAAGTATTTAAGTGTAAAACCGAAAAACTCGAAAAACCGGTTTGTTCAAATTTGAAAGCCGGTTTTCTCAATCGACGAAAAACCCGGTTTTTCCGGTTTTTTCGGTTTCGGTGAAACCGGTTTTGTGACCCCTAGTTGTGATTTTATAATTAAATCACGAAATACATACACCAAATTAGAATTTACGATACACTATAACCTAGATTATGTTACCTAAATCTGGAGTATCCTGTAAAGTTTGGAACACGACGTAGAATAAGTTAGTGCACCGGCTAGCTGCGATATGGCTTCAGATTTAGCTTGCGACAGAATCGATCCGGAACGCTAAATCAAAGGGTTAAGTCTGTCTCTGTGGTTATTTAAACCAGTTAACAGACGGATTTCGTCCCCTCCTTCAACCAGACTTAGTTTTAATGGTCTTAATACTTAAACTACATTACAATTTTAGGTTATGCGGCATTAAGATGTAAACCGCCGTGGTCTTTAGCTCTTTTAAAAGTAAAAATAGACGTATAGACGCAATACCAATTTGTAATGCACACTGGCAGGCCATATAACACCGCATTATATTATCTGTGCTCATGCGACGTATTCATTTCACGCCTCATCTTAAAACCGGCCAGTGACACCAATAACGTTCCAGAGACAAGAATTTAAATTTCGAATCACACTTGCTGGCCACATGTGCGTTATCTACGTATCTTCATAACGTCTGAACTGAACTCTGAAAGCTACAACCCCATTATCTTTCATTTGAGTTAAAATTAACGAATTCGGTCGTAAAACCCGTTGAGTGTTAATGGTTACAGAAATACCAGAATGTAGTATAGAACTCAATTCTCTTGAGAGTGTTTATCTTAGAAAATTTAAACACAAACGTGCTGCGTTTAGAATAGGCTAATGTGTATTTTGGTACCGTTTAACCTGGAAGACTACATCTCCATGGAGTTGTATTTTTTTTGGTTTCAACAGTTTCAAATTTAGAATATGCTGTAAACAGTCTCTACTTTCATGTGATTTTGCTTCTCTATATGTGCCTAAGTTTTAAGTGACATTTACTTACAAGTGTATGTGACAAGCTACTAAACTTTGTCTCTCTCTATTGTAATTATGACTACAAGGCCATGAACGAATAACTGCACATTCCACGACAGTTTCAGTAAGCAGTTAATAATATAATTACTTTTATTAAAATCATTTCCTTAAGGAAAAATCCCAAATGAATTCTATATTTACCATGCAGAGTCCAGTGTCCATGTATATTCCTCGTACACTATTATGCATTAATGTATACAATAATCCACGTAAGCGCATACATTGCCCATTCAATGGTAACTAATTCGCAGAACTTCGGCAAAAACAACTTGTTTTGAGAATCAGCAAACGTTCTCACAACAATCTCGATGAGAGGCTAAACCGACTCGTAAGCAATTTTGAATCTGGGGGTTTTTTTTTATCTTTATTTATTTCGAAGCTTTCGTCAAGATGACGATGTCAGCTCCAGCAAGCCTCTAACTACATTACAACTTCTTAGATGTAATTTAAAAAAAAACTAATAATAAAACCACACAATTTGTATACTTATTTCCAAAAAAAAACCGTATACAAACCTTGCAGCCTTTGACAAAGGATCCGCTAAAATGGACTGAAAAATCCCAACATGCAAAAGGGAGAAGCCCCAAATTCTGTTCAACTTCTCCCTTTTCTCCCGAGTTCGAACACACTCCACCAACAAGTGTTGCACATCTTCGATGGTTCCGCACTCCTCACAATTGGGCGACTCTGTCTTTCTCATCAGATGTGCAAACCCGTTGAGTGGAGCGTGTCCGGACCGGAGCCTGTGCGCCCTGACGACGTCCGCTCTGCATAGCCCAGCATGGTCGAAATCTGGGGGTTGGTATTTGACATAACAAATAAGAGGTAAATAAAATGTATATTAAAAAAAAAAATGTAAATGTATATTAGTTACGATTATATGTATGTTTATTCTTTCGAAATCGTTTAACTTTTATGAATTATTTTCTCATTGCACCCACATTTGCTAGTTTCTGTTTGGTCCTATGGTCGACTGGTAGAGAATGCCTCATGGCATTAAGTCCGCCCTTTGTACTTATATTCTTTTTGTGCAATAAAGTTTAAATAAATAAATAAATAAATAACATGTCACGAGACACGGAAATGCCGATACGTCTATGCTGGGGACATGTTACAGTTTTAATTCCTTATCAGTTAAAAACTCATCTATTTCGGCCATTATCTGATTGAATTGACACGTATCCTGACATTTTCTCAGTGTTACTAGCTATAACAGGACTATTGCAACTTTAAATCATAAACTTTAAATGTATTTTTTGGATTTTTCATTAAGAAATATCATTTCAAACATCACTCTAAGGCCGGGTTTTACAAAGATCCGTTAGACCAAATTTCAGTAACTCAGTACATTTTTTGACATAACAAACCGACATAAGGTCTGACGGATCTTTATAAAACCGAGCCTAAATCAACCATTTTCAAGCTAAATACTTGTTTTTTCTGCTTAAATTGTACTTCACCCAATAAAATCTAAAAAATGGCTATGTTACTATCTAAAACTTCAATAAAATCATCATATCCTTCAATCACTTTATTAGTATTATCAATACTTTTGTCATAATTTAAAATGAAAGCATTTGAAATCTTTTAAGGCCTCTTAAAGTAGGAATTACACTATTTAATTCCGCCTTCTCCATTCCATCAGCGGACATTCAGACGGGAGAGCTTTTTTTTTTTGAACCTGACTGTGGCTTTATAGGCCGGGCCCAATAAAGCGATAGGAGTGCGCGGTTGGAGAGTAGCCTGGGGAAAATCCAGGGGAAAACCTCCGGCACGACCACGCGTGTGGTTTGGAACACTGGAATACTCTAAGAGTTTGCGCTCAATTTCAACCGAATCTGAGGTGTGAGTGGAATCGAGCTACTGGGAGTTTTATCGCTGGTTCACTAAACTTAGCCTAGCTGAGAAGAGTCTAGCAAGAAACTCAGCTCGGCCCGACCTGGGTCGGACGGGGGGAGCGATGCCATGCCATCCTTATGTTGTTAGTCTTCCGTTTATTCGCACGAAGCGGCTTGCTTCCTCTTTTCTAACGCGAACAGCAAAGGAATGGAACTTGCTCTCATCTTCTGTATCCAGCATTATAATCCTAGCCTCTTCAAGGCAAGAGTGAATAGGCTATTACTGAACCAGCGAGCTACATCTTAGGCCTTGTCATTGCTTTCCATCGGGCGAGACTTGTTCCAAACTAGAGTATTCCAGTGTTCCAAATCACACGCGTGGTCGTGCCGGAGGTTTTCTCCTGGATTTTCCCTAGGCTACTCTCCAACAGCGCACTCCTATCGCTTTATTGGGCCCGGCCTATAAAGCCATAGTTAGGTTCAAAAAAAAAGTGCGAGACTAAATCCAAGCTCAGTCATTCATAAAATAAAAATCGTAGTAAATTATGATGTTATAAACTGGCCATCGTGAACCGTCGAACTCTGGTTTGGGTTAGCCATACTCTTACTGTCGAGAAATCATGTTAAGGCATGATTCTAATCAGAACATCTTTCTTTCGGACATAACATTGTATTCTATATATGGATATACAACTCACATATACATTCACTCCATAGTGAACCATCGAACTCTAGGACGGTTCACTCCATAGTGAACCATCGAACTCTAGCTTGGGTTGTATTCTCGGCAATATTAGTCGTAGAACGATAATCCGCGCAAAACATTGAGTAGGTAAGCTGCAACAAAAGTGAAATTTCCATACAGCGGAGAACTGGTTTTACAACTCGCGTCCCTTAGTCCAATTGCGAAGTCCCTCCTGCATTCCGATAACAAAATGAATAGACAGGAATTTGAATAAAATAATGGATATCCTATCCTATCCGTTCATTATCCACGTCTGTCAAGTCCATTTCGTTTGGTGTAAATACTTGGCTTAAGGGTCCTTATCAGTTAAAAAACGCTCATTCATTTACTTCAAATTCTGTTTGAATTGACACGCGTCTTGACATTTTCTCAATATTACTATCTAGAACAGGACTATTGCAACCTTATGTCATAAATATTAAATGTATTTTTTGGATTTTTCATTAAGAAATATCCTTTCAATCATCACTCCAAATTGACCATTTTCAAGCTAAAAACTTGTTTTTAACGCTTAAATTCTACTACACACAATAAAATCAAAACATGGCTATGTTACTATCTAAACCTTTCATAGAATTATCGTAGCCTTTATTGATTTTATTGGTATCATCAATACTTTTGTTATAATTTGAAATCAATACTTTTTAAAACTTACAAGGCCTCTTAAGTGTTTGGCGAACGTATCTGCTTTTTGTTGATTGGTTCTGGCCCAAGCATTGCTTGTGAGCTTAAGCCGTCGTCTTCCGAAAAAAATAAACAATAGCATTATTTTGTTATGATCCCTGGGATCTCAGGGACCGATAGACGACGGGTTGAACATGAAGATGGAATAGATATTAATGAAGTAGTCAAGTCATTCAAGGGAAATGGCACCCAGGGCCCAAGGAATATGCGTTTTCTCAGAAGGCCAGTACCATAACATCGTCACCCTTATTCATCAGTATATGTATCATGTCTGTCTCCCACTGCAAAATGGTATATGCACGCTGGCACTTCACATTTTTGATTTCATATTTAATTACACATTTAATTTCATACATGTTTCATTTCAATCCTGCTTTCTTTTGTGTATTTTTGGTGAGCAATAAAAAATTGTGCAGGTTTCGTATGATTTACATTATTTACAGAAAGGATTGATGGATACTAATGGAATGATTTTTAAATTCGTACAAAAGTTTCGAGTCAGTGGTGTGCCTAAGGATTTGAACACACAATAACATTTTTTTTTTAACCTGGCTTTATAGGCCGGGCCCAATAAAGCGATAGGAGTGCGCGGTTGGAGAGTAGCCTGGGGAAAACCTCCAATACGACCACGCGTGTGGTTTGGAACACTCGAATACTCTAAGAGTTTGCGCTCCAGTGAGATTGGTTGAGTGGTTTCAACCGAATTTGCGATGTGAGTGGAATCGAGCTACTGGGAGTTTTGTCGCTGGTTCACTAAACCTAGCCTAACTGAGAAGAGACACAGTGACACATTCAATTGTTTGCTTACACCAAAGGTGCGCCGAGTCCAATTGTCAAATGGCAATTGCAGCGATTGATCTCTCAATCAATTGGCCGACAAGTTCACTGTGTTAATGAGATATGCTAATAGCGAGGTCAATTAATCGGTTGCGTTATTAGTATTCAACCTCAACAAAGAATTGAAAGAAGTATTAGTAGGTACTATAAAACGATCATATGTATGTTTATTAGGTACGATTATATGTATGTTTATTCTTTCGAAATCGTTTAACTTTTATGAATTATTTTCTCATTGCACCCACATTTGCTAGTTTCTGTTTGGTCCTATGGTCGACTGGTAGAGAATGCCTCATGGCATTAAGTCCGCCCTTTGTTCTTATATTCTTTTTGTGCAATAAAGTTTAAATAAATACGTAAAATAGCCTGCAGGTTTCGAGGCTCCACGTTCAGTGTGAGTGAAACTAGATTCCGCACGGGCGTCGGGCGTTCAAACCATCACCTCTACGAATGGGGACTAAAAGACCCCCGTTTGCGACTGTGGGGCCCCGGACCAAGCTGCTGCATATAGCTGAAGAGGCACTCTACCGTTTCCCTGGCGGTCTGAAAGAACATCAACTTTCTCCGGCAGTAGAAGAATGTCTGAAGGGCTTAAAACTTGACATACTCATACTCTTTATTGATAATACTGTTAAATATTACATGTCACATTACAATTTTGCACAATATATATAAAGTAATATTATCTTAGTACAATCATCATTAGATTCAGTGTGAACAAATTGTTGTTAATTCTTATAAATGTCAGTGAATAGCCATTATTAATTAATTTATACATGTCAAATATTATTTATTTAATTAATTAGCGTTATAAAAGTCATTTAATTTGTAGAACGCGTGACCGATTAACCAGTTTTTTAACTTCTTAGTAAAAATGTTAGGGTTGTCGACTGTTGATGTGAATTGGTAACATATTATATACTTTCGGGCCGATCACTTGCATAGTTTTGGAGGACTTGGTCAGTCTGTGACTGGCTGAGAGAAGCCGTGTTTTAGATCCCATACGGGTGCGGGTAAGTTTGTTTGTGTTGAAAATGTGTTTGTAAAACCAATATAAATATGGATTCGAAAAGCAGTTCACCAACCAAAGCCATGCGATATGATGATGTATTTTCGGACAGTGACTATGCTTATTTTGTGTAAAAGGTGTCAGATAAACGAGTATTCTCTTGTGTTATTTCTTTGTAAAGCCCTCTCGCGCACAACTAAAACTTACCTGAGTATTTCTGCACGACTCACGCTCACGCTCTTTATTTATGTCCCATTTCGCAAAAAAAACTGAATTTCTATACAGTTTGACAGGACTATCAAAGGCCGTCGTCTACCGTAATCATTGTTTATGAATACATATTCTGTTAGGATTTACCGGGCTCGGTAGATGAGAGGCAGTGTCCCAAATTAAAGTAATTGTTCCTCCCCTAGAGAGGCAGGGTCCCAAATTAAAGTTTAGGACTGTACCTCCCCTAGAGAGGCAGGGTCTCAAATTAAAGTTTAAGACTGTACCTCCTCCAGAGAGGCAGTGTCCCAAATTAAAGTTTAAGAATGTACTATTCTGTTAGGATTTACCGGGCTCGGTAGATGACAGGCAGTGTCCCAAATTAAAGTAATTACTGTACCTTCCCCAGAAAGGCAGTGTCCCAAATTAAAGTTTAAGACTGTACCTCCCCTAGAGAGGCAGGGTCCCAAATTAAAGTTTAAGACTGTACCTCCCCTAGATAGGCAGGGTCCCAAATTAAAGTTTAAGACTGTACCTCCCCTAGAGAGGCAGGGTCCCAAATTAAAGTTTAAGACTGTACCTCCCCTAGATAGGCAGGGTCCCAAATTAAAGTTTAAGACTGTACCTCCTCCAGAGAGGCAGTGTCCCAAATTAAAGTTTAAGACTGTACCTCCCCCAGAGAGGCAGTGTTAAAGTCTAAGACTCAAATTTGAAGAAGAGACTAGACTTTAAATCATGCCTTAAGAGGCCTTATAAGTTTAAAAAAGTTTTGATTTAAAATTATGACAAAAGTATTGATAATACCAATAGAGTTATTAAAAGCGTCGATAAAATTATTAAAGTTTTAGATAGTAACATAGCCATTTTTTGATTTTATTGTGTGTAGCAGAATTTAAGCGGTAAAAACAAGTTTTTAGCTTGAAAATGGTCGATTTGGAGCGATGTTTGAAACTATATTTCTCAATGAAAAATCCAAAAAGAAAATTTAAAATTTATGACGTAAGGTTACAATAGTCCTGTTCTAGATAGTAACATTGAGAAAATGACAAGATACGTGTTAATTCAAACAGAAAATGGCGTAAATAAATGAGCGTTTTATAACTGATAAGGGCTCTTCCATCCACACACCGCAACCCAATGGTCTTGTCTTCTATCTAATCGACAGTAAACACAACCGTCAATAGTTTAAAGCTGCGTGTTAAACACAAATAAACGTTGCGTGTTGCAATTAAATTAATAAAACATGCCGTCTGGGAGCTGGAGGTGCCCATCGCATCCATAATGAGGTCGTGGATGACCGGACGAGCGTGCATTAGGCATGTAGGATAGGCAAGGGATGTGTAGAGGGAAAGACTAACTATTATACGTAGGATGTTCCATAAGTCTTGCAAAAATCTAACTATTTATTAAACTTTTTCAAAATAAGAACCACCACTGTTAATACACTTATGCATGCGTTCAAACCACGTATTAAACATAGTTTCCCACTGATCCTTTGTGACACTGGCACAGGCCTCATCCCATGCACTTACTAATTCGTCATCAGTTGCAAATCGCCGTCCTTTCAGCTGGCTCCTGATCAGCGGAAAGAGACCAAAATCACACGGCGCGAGGTCGGGGCTACAAGGAGTGGTCCAGCACAGTAAGCCCCGATCGCTTCAAAAACTCCTGAGTAATGGTCGCTCGATGAGCAGGAGCGTTATCACGGTGCAAGTGCCAACTGCCCAGACGCGAGTTTGGTCGCAGTTTCTTCAGCTCGCGGATAACTTGCGGCAAACATCAGTGTACCAGGTAGCATTGACAGTCTTCTGCTGGTCTAATACAATTCTAGCGACAATGCCTTTCCCTCTAAAGAAAACTACGATGTCCAAACTTGTTACATTCTTTTTATTGCAACATTTATGGAACAGCCTACGTATAGATGATATTGAATAGATGAATAAGAAATCTTTGGAGAAAAGAAACGAGTTATTTATTCTTCAATTTGGGCATATTACATGCACGAAGCTTTTAATTGGACATGCATTCATAACGTGAATAAACTACAATAGTAGTTTATGCAACTGATACATAATAAGAGGTCTTAAAACACGAGTGTGGTTTTATGAAACGAGTTTCATAATAGGATCACACGAGTGTTTAAGGCCTAATTACATACAGTTGCATACACTACTTTATCTACATCCGTATATTAAATCCTCTTTCATGTGTTCAGGAACCATTGCGTTGCAAGTGTAGTGAGGTCGAGCGTGAACCCGTTGAAGTCTTGAGCACGAGCCTGTATCGTTATGGGCGGTGATGGCCATAACGATACCGTTTTTGATGCTGTTATGGCCATCTCCGCCCCGGACCGGCGCGATATTATAAAGTTGGTCCTTACCTACACTTTTTGAGCACATAAGAGAGGATTTACTGTATGGGTGTATATAAAGTTGGTTAATGTTATGTTGTGATGAGGACTTACAAATTGATTATGGTAAGTTACTAAGTATCTAATTACTATGTGATGAATGTATGTAAGTATCTGTAGCTACAATACTTTCTCTTGGAAATAAAAGAGTAGGTATAAACCCAGTTTTACTTAAACAGTGGATCCATAGGTTTTCGCCAAAAAAAGTGACAATTAAGAGAGCATTTAGGACACTGTTTTTGGTTGCTTACAGGTTGTCATTTAAAGATTCCTGTTAGATTTCAACTTATATCCTAAGTACATATCCAAATGAAATAGATTATCGATATCCTCAAATTGCGATCAGTTTTCTTAGGGCGAGCTATTTCCTTAGGTGTAGTTTTTAAAATAATTTCAATTAATTGAAAAGATTGGGTAACTCACCAGACCAACAATATAGTCGCATTCAATACAAAATAAGTTGACAACTTTGATTTCCTTTAAGCTACGTAGAAGGCAGTGCATTAATGCATCATTCATCGATCAAAGGAAGGTGTGACAGTGATGGAATAATTCACAATCCATGCTCATTGAATGGCGTTCGTTCAAAAAGGAATGTCTTAAGTTTTCCTTAAGAGGCAAATATCTCATCATTTATTTTACCCATTACCTAATATCGGAAATGGGATAGTAACTTCTGCTTCTTAAGTACCTTTCTCACGCAACTGAACCGTTTTAGATTAGCTGAAGAGATAATTTAAGTTTCTTACCTAATAGACTAATGAGATAAAATTGGTCATTGTCAAACAAAATGGTATTTTTTTAGCGGCGTCAATATAGCTCTATGTCCTAACGCATTCAGTGCCGTTGACACGAATTCGTATCATTTTTGTATGGGTAATTGCTCCTTTAAACCCTAATCTGTTTAAGTTAATTTCTGTGTAAATTGACACGTATCCAGTACAGGACTATTGTGGCCTAATATCATAGATTTTCATCAAGAAATATCGCCAACGTGTTCGAAAATTATATAGAATTTACTGTCGATTCTGTTTTTGGTTTTTTTGTTTTCAATATGGTGCGAGGTCTACACCTCAAAGAGCCAGTAGTAAATACATGTTATTTTAGGTGTAAATAGTATACTTTCTTTAGGCTCCTTTCAAAGTGTCTTAGGTATACAGTAACGGGATTATCGGATGCATACAACAGTCTTTCTCTGCGTTAAAGACAGTAACAAACAGACGACAAACTTTCGCATTGTGTACAATGGCAAAACAAGTTTCGACTTAACATAGAATAAAACGTAGCTGCGTACGACGAAAGAAAGTAAATACCTTCATTTCTTATGCAGTTGCAGCGTTTTTGAAACGGCCTTTACGTATCACAAAAAGGTCGTGTCTCCCGTGGATAATCAGAGAGATACTACTTTTTGGAATGAGGTGGCAATTGCAATCCAAGCTCTGGAGCGTAGGCGTGGAATGGTCCTGTGCTGGTGTGTATTAGCAATATTTATTCACAACTCGCTTCTGCACACCCAATATAAGGCGGCCCTCCATAATTATAACTGCTAGCGCACAAATACTACCCGTCTTTCTAAGCGTTCGCATTAGAAAAAGACCATGATACAATAATACTGGGCCAGGTATAGCAATCCGGTACATCGGTTAGTAGTATGGGTGACACGACCTACGGCATCAACCAATCGCATGCGGACGTGTGTGTCGTAGACAGTGACGTCGCTGGTGTCACGGTAAGGATTGTCAGACCTCGTTTTCTTAGACCAGGGGTGGGCAATCTTTTTTCATGGCGGGCCAGTAAGCTTGAGAAATTTCGGAGGAGGGCCATAATTGCAGCAAAACTGCACTTTTGTATAAAACCGCTGCTCTGGTTTTTGGCTGAACCGTCAAAATATAATCATCGCGGGCCATGTACTAATTAATTCGATGTATCGGCGGCGGGCCGGATAAAATGCTTTCGCGGGCCGCAGTTGGCCCGCGGGCCGTACTTTGCCCACCACTGTCTTAGACCAACACGTCAGTTCGACTATTTCGCCCACTGTCTTGTGCCAGCTATGTGAAATCCTATTCTTCTTCTTTTTCTCGTGTCGATGGTTTCAAACTGTGCGGGACCAGAAGGTGGCGAATCTAATGAGGGCTATCGCGTATGAATTCGCCGCTAGAGGCGCTAGTGTAGCGTGGGGTCTTCGAAATGTCTAATGTCACTCTTTGTGGTTGCGCTACGCGGGTTAGTATTTAATTGGAACAATATGGTGACTATTTTGCAGTACCTGAGCTTGATTATGGCAAATATGACTTCAGGGTCAATGACTGCCAGGGGCTTTGAGACAGTTTTGTCTTTCGGAAACTTATTTCCTCCTTTTTTTCCGAACAAAACGGGACCGCGCTACAATGCGGTATGTTCGATATTTTTACCGTACGGTTTTAAGGTATTGAATATGATTTAAATGTAAACTTCGTTCTCATGTCCATAATAATCAATAAGAATTTTTGACAGCTGGACCTTACTCGACAGTGGCGCCAACTGGTGAGCACAAAAACGATAGCCCCCATTGCCCTGTCTGTCGCGTCTAGAAGGTCTTGCTCGGAGCAGGCGTGCTGGCACCCTGATGGGCAGGACAGCATGTGCCTCATCGTTTGGGGAGCCGTCCCACACGGACATCGGGCGTCTGAGCCGCTCAGAGCGCCCCACTTGAGCAAGTTCTCCACACTTATTAATACAAACCCACCTGCAGTTTGACTTTACGTATGTGGTGTTGAGTTCCTGTTGGCGATTAGGGTCGCCAGAGTTCCTGAGGAGTGAGTTGAGGGTGAGGGACCGGCATTTACGATTCCTCGAGTCTGCGCGGTCGGCAACGTGTTTGGCTGCGGTGATCAAGCAAGCTGTAGGTCTAAGGTGAGGCTGGCGAGGCGCGTAACCATAGAAACATATAACCGAGGCGATTAACGTCATACTGGTTCAACTTAAGATGCCGTGGTGCAATCGGGATCTAGTTATACAAGTATGCGGTGAGGCGAGTCGAAGAAGGTGGTGAAAGCCATAGTCGGCGCGGATGCTACTTCAGGCCGTTGCCTCGGTTATTGCTGGCCAGTTATTTGATAAAATAAGGACTAGAATCTGTGGTTGTACATTTCTCTGGCTGGTGATAATATTGCTTACGTTTCTGTAGTCACGACTGTGGTCAAGAATTTCAAGAAAGCAGGGAGTGGGGTGGTTTATTTTTGTGATTTTGGTCGTAGATGTACTGTGGTTCAGTGGGACAATGGGCGCTTTTATACTGTTCGGTTACCGTCCACGATAATATCGTAGACGTCGATGCATGACGCTTTTATATTCTGCCGATTTTACCGTGACTGCAAGTTTTTTTCACTTCTCATGTTCCAAAAGTGTGTCACATTAGACTTGTCAAGCTAGGCTTAAGTAGTACATTTTGCCCCCAGGAAAATATGAATACATATACAGATTTACAAATGCCGTTACCGTCCACGGTAGAATAAAAGATACATTCTCATACATTTTATCGTGACGGTAAATCGTGGATGTCCACGGTAAAATACAAAAGCGACCAATTTGAGTCAGACCTGTAAAACTGCTGTTATATAACATTATATACCCTAATTATTAGGCTATTCTTTCGGATTATTAACACTCACCATGTATATACAATTTGATGATTTCATATAAACTAAATTTTAGATGTGACTGTAATAAATATATTTGTAATTTAATACTGCAATAAACAGATTAATTTTTTTTTTTAGATAAGAGGGATAATTATCGGATAATTATCAAAGACCTTAATTATCTTGATAATTTCGAACCCTGAGATGAATATAGTTACGTCGTTCGTCCACTAGTTTCCTAACTAAAATGCCCTTAACTACTAACTTGATTAAAAACCCGGGTAACTACGGGTCCCAAAGCCCCAAGGCTTCATTGATATTGATGGACACTTTCGATCTAGTTTGGGCAATGCCCCCTGGACCCAAGTTATCCTATTATTGAAGACCGCGTATCGTCAAACTTTTTTTTTCTTTGTACTTATATTCTTTTTGTGCAATTAAGTTTAAAATGAATAAATAAATAAATACGTATTCGTTATGGAAAAATTATGCTACACAATCGTTCTTAACATGATAGCGCTGTGTGTGTACACATATGTGCGTCTGTCTGTATCATAGCTCCCTAACGGATGAACCGATTCGAGTGCGTTTTTTTTTTAAACCAAAGTGTTGATGGCAGGGTTTCGTTTTTAGCTGTGTTTTGTGTCGGAGGATTTACAGTTTGTGATTAAACGATCGTCGCCAAAATTTTATCTTAGTGGCTCGCTTAGTGTTAAGAGTAGCTCGATATTACTTAGGCGCAATACATAGTAACTACTAGTAGAGGGGCATTCATTTGAAAACTGGTTTCTCTAGACATGTAAATAAATTCTTCGACAGTAACAAGTGCACGTGTAGTGTAGTATCATTCTTTAGAATTCGTTCAATCGTTTTTTTTATTAGGGAATCTTACGCAAACCGACCGGATGTCATTCCAAAATTTAACATTTTCTTAATTTGTCCTTACCGGGCCCGGATTGTTAACGACTCGTGAGTTATTTCTGACTTTAACTATTTTAACAGTTAGGGATCCAGGTATAGAGTAAACTGGAGTCAACAATAAGTTTAAATTGCACTCTGATTTCCTTAACTTTCACTTAACGTTCGGACCGGTAAGGACATCAATTAACTTTAACGATGATCACCCACCCAGTCCCAAACTATGAAAAGCTTGTACTATGGGTACTAAGTGACATTATTGTGTGCGACATGATCAGCTCTAGAATAACGATTTGAAACGGGGTATTTACCATGTATATTTGTATACACACAACACAACTAAAACTCGCAGCACGTCAGTTAATCCTTGATAATGGAGCTTGCAACAGTGCCGAAATATCGGGAACTCAAAAATACAAATATACATGGTAAATATCCCGTTTCAAATCGTAATTTTAATGTAAATGACCATGTAAGCTTGAAATCTTATATGATCAGCTCTCTCAACGGACTCCTGCGAACTCAACCACAACTGGATATTTTTATAGACAGTCTGCCCATGCTCGCGACTAGGTGCCTCTCTTACTGTGAGAATGAATGAATAGTATGTGACTAATCACTACATAGAATAAAACAAAGTCGCTTTCTCTGTTCCTATATCCCTATGTCCCTATATTCCTTTACATGCTTAAATCTTTAAAACTACACAACGGATTTTGATGCGGTTTTAATAGATAGTGATTGAAGAGGAAGGGTTATATGTATAATAACATCCATTAAATAGTGCACCCGTGCGAAGCCGGGGCGGGTCGCTAGTTTTTAGTATAAGATGAAATGTAAATATACTTAAGACACAAGTGTAATTGGTATATCCGTTCTTATGAATTAAATAAATTAAATTGGAACGTATCCAAGACTCAACCATATTCATTCTCATAAAGAAAGAAAGAAATAAAGCATTTATTCACTGCATCAAAAGACACACCGTTACAAATATAATATACTCAGTACATGAACATACAGTTAAAAAGTGCGTCTTCGCGGCGGTGAATCGGTCGCTGTCTCAGCATTATGCCGAGGTGTTAGACACCTGCAGCGCTGGTTTTCAGACAGCACCGTACGTGATCCACGGAACGCAACACAACATACTATACATATAGGAAAGGTATACATATAATGAATAAAATCAAAGGTGTTATATATATGAATATCATCACAAATAAATGCAGCAAAAGGTAAACATCTCCAAAGAATCACATATTGCTTGAAATAATCGCACATTTTGGGATCATCTACAGATAGTAGACGTGAAACATGAAAATAAACTGGCGTTCACAATTATAGGTCAGGAATTGGCAAAGAAACTGGCACAGCGCCCCTTTGATCTCTTGGCAACCCCAGGTGTCGACTATAACAGTTCCACTGACATACTGTCTCGCTCTAGTCTGGTAGGACTTGTTAACATTTCATTCATGTCATGTATAATGACGGTATGAAAAATATATATATCGTAATACAATTCGGTTCAATTTTAAGCCCGATCTCTCTCATGACGAACATGACTTTTTTTTATACCACCTCGGTGGCAAACAAGCTTACGGCCCGCCTGAAGGTAAGCGGTCACCGTAGCCTATGGACGCTTGTAACTCCTGAGGTGTCACATGCGCGTTGCCGACCCTTTAAAAATTTATACACTCCTTTCTTGAAGACCCCATACATATATACGTGCATGTGCACGAACGTGACTCGCAAGTCGCAACACCGAATTTGGTTTAGAATGTACGATCACAAGAAACACAGTGAAGTTGTCCGTTACTGTTGTAGGTGTAGTGGTAGGAGGGTTTAGGCAGAGTTTTACAGAGCTGGCGTTTCTCGTCTAGTCCTTCGAGACGGGCACGTTCAGTCTTTAGCACCCTACTGACAGCAGTTCGATAGCCCGACCTTCGAGTAGCAACATCTTACGACTCGCATGATACGCTGGTGGCAGACTAGTGGCGTTTTAGGACATCCTTGTAACGTAGATACTGTCCAGCTTTACGTTTACCCTGGGCTAACTTAGAGTAAAAAACAGCTTGGGGCAGTCTCGTTGGTGACGTACGTAAAAGGATGTCCAGTGTCTTTATCATGAGTTTACATGACCGTACTCGCTAGCTACTGCGTAAAAATTTGTATAGGTAAAAGTACAGCACCTCTGGCGGTTACGCAATAGAACTAAGAATCGGCATACTAACCCCCGTATTCATAAACGTCTATCAAACCTATATTAGTTAACTAGCCGCTAAAGTTCGTTTGTCCTTATTTGTGACTTTGACATTGACGTTTGTGAGAATGGGACAAAGAACATTTTAGTTAGCAGAGGTTTGTTAAGTTTTATGAATAAGCGGGTAAATCGTTTACGCAGTCGCTAGCGAGTACGGTAATGCAAACTCATGGTAAAGGCACAGTAATAACCTTGTAATGGCTCAATATTGGATTACTAATATAATTTATCGATGTAATAATCATCACGCAAGTTCCCCATTAGGTACATTTGCGGGTAATTATGTGTTGAGGTCATAAAATGTTAATGTATCACCATGGTAGGTACAGTTAGCATAATATCATATAAAGATGTCAAAAAGGACCGATCAAAGTCATTGGAACATTCCCAGTTAAAAACATCAGAAAGAGACCGATAGTTTATGAAATTTTTATTGCTCAAAAACAATGTATTCGTGGCATCTGTGATGTCCGACAACGTTTCATGTAAGCCTTTATTTAAGAGCCTTAAATTATTTACTGTACCTTCGCTTTATATTTATGAAATGTGTGTATTTGTTAAGTCCCACTCAAACTTATTCAAAAAACTCAGCGGTGTTTCAACTTTTAATACCCGATATCCCGAAAACCTGTGTCTGCCTAAAATTAAGACCAAATTGTTCAATGATAGTTGTTAATTTAAAAAGTTTCCTCTTAAGGAATTCAAGCGCAAACTCTCGCATTGGCTACTAACTGAAAGTTTCTACTCCACTAACGATTTTTTGAAAAGAAACCAAATTGGTCGTGGCTACTAAATACAATATTGACATTATTTAATTAATTGGAATAATATTTTTTATGTAATTACTCATTTTATAAATATTTGCATGTCATCAACTGGCAAAACATGTGAAACTACATTGCTATTTATTAAGTTATACCACATTTGTAACTACCATGTTTTATGCAAATAAATGATTATGATTAAGAAATGTCCCCATCTGTTGGCGACCAAAAAAGGACCAGCGCCCCTCTCATTCCAACATTCCCAGTTGAAACCACGTCAGAAAGGCACCGATGCTTCATCCCAGTCTGGCAAGGGGAGCCCACGCAGGCCGCGGAAGTCGCCAATGTGGACCACTCACATTAGCATCATTTATTCATTAGCGCAAAGGAAATACTGACGGAAATATTACTTATGAGACAATGGACGTGAGTGCCGTGTGCTTAATTTTAACGGTTGGAATCACTTTCATATGCCCTTTCTTCTTATCAAAAATATAACGATTCACAGTAATTTTAGGGTATGTTTTCGTACATCAGTCTTTATTGCGTTTGTTCATAATTACGAAACGCTACACGGTGCTGCAATTAAAGAGTTTGACGATTGTTTGATTTCTAGATTACGAGTAGAGTTATGGTGATTAATGATTATTCCGTTTTATTAAACAAGGAGGTTAAGTGAATGTGAAAAACGCCTCTGCTGTTTATTTTTTTTTAATTTTAATTACGCTTTTTTAGTCTGTAACTCTGTATACAGCTAAAGATTGTCCTTTGTTTTACATAGCAACAACAAACATTCATATTTGCGTGCGGCGGTACTAACAGTTATCTCAAAACAATTAGTAAACTGTACTAAGCGTCTGATACCTACAAGCAAACCTTGCCGAACTAGTATATTGGCATCTATTTACCATAAGTAAACTTATTACCTAACCAGGAAATACCGCGAGTGTCAGTCAACTTACCTAATCGGGGATCTGACTACTCCGAACTCCGTATCGTGTCGTCCCTTTCACTCATATAGTGAATAACACGAGAGTGAAAGAGACGGCACGATACGAAGTTCGGAGTACAGGGGCGCTACCGCCAACAGCAAACGAAGTTTTTGCTCTCTGTCGCACTTGCACGTTCGGACGTAAGTGCGAGAGAGAGGGAAAACTTCGTTTGCTGTCGCGGTAGCCCCTCAGGGCCTGGACGGCGTAGAGATCGGAATATTCCGAGTAAACCAATTCATAATTTATTGGACAACCGGGACTGGCGCCTGCAGTGTAGGTACTTACGCAGCCGATATTGCAGTATAACCATGTAGAAACAAGTTATTCGGCAAACACTACGCGTTCCGGCTAGGGTTACCAATCGTCCCGATTCAGGCGGACGTCCCGTTTTCAGCGCCCTAGAGACAGGGACCGATACCGGTAGTTTTAAAAAACACTGAATTAGCCCAATATTTTGGATTATTTGTTGCTCTTTACGTAGGGCTGAATCATGTATTTACGTAACAACGTATTATTAGATTGTCCCATTAAAAACGAAATAATGAACCGGTGACCGTAATAATACCGGTATTTTTCTATGGAGAAAATACCGGTATCCGACCTCTGCCTAGAGAACGCGTGCGGGACGCCGATTGTCCCGCTTCCAGGTTTCATCAGAATTGTAAGAACTGGAGCGAATATTTTGTTTTATTGGAGTAAAGAGCGCGCAACTTCGATGAATGAAAATAATTTGTATCCGGCTCCCGGAAGACTAGGTAATCGATCAGGATTTTTATGTGGCAAATCATCCACTAAGGTATATGTCGCAGGCCGAAATAATGTACCATTTATCACAAATTCCTAAACGTTAAGAAATGTTGACACTTGTGGAGAGCGTGAGTCCCGCGTTTTTTAGCAAGGTCCCGCAATACTGCTACAAACGTACCGCAAATCTGAGCACAGAAGTTGGCAGGCAACCCTAGTTCCAGCACACTTGTTTCTGCCTTCTGCCTCTGGCTGGACGAAGGCGGTTGGTTGCATATAGATTTTTTTGATAAGTAATGTAATAAATAGGTCGATAGGTAGGAACAAGCTAAATCGTGGTGCCGGTTTCTGCGAACTTGGATGATTTGATGAACTGAAATAATATTTTCTCGTTTTTAAATGGATTGCTTTTCAATCACAACAAAATAAAATACATGAAAGTCACTATTTCTATACCCGGCATTTAGATATCACACATCGGAAATCTGTGTCTACTCCAATCCATTACATATTCATGGCTCTGAGTATCTGCCCTTAGTGACCTTTTTCCAAAGGCACGTACCCCAAAAATCAGTTTACTATTTTGATTTCGCCCACGTTTTGGCGCTAAATTTGTATTGTCATAGACAAGACATTTTTTAAAATCTTTATCTTGTCTAGAGGGGCTACCGCGAACCGAAAACGAAGTTCGAATTTCTCCCTCTCTGTCGCACTTGCTAATTCATGTGACAGAGAAGGAGATATTCGAACTTTGTTCGTTTTCGGTTCGCGGTAGCCCCATCAGCAAGTGCGATAGAGAGAGATACTTCGTTTTCTACTCTAGCTAGTAGAGTCCGACCACGCTAACTCTGCAAGGAATAATTTGGCAACACTGTGCATTATACGTCATATTTGTATGAAAATGTGACGTTTGAGGTAGTGTTGCCAAATTATTTCAATGCAGAGTTAGCGTGGACGGACTCTAGCGCCAATTTAAGATATAAACTTAGTCTTATTCCATTAACTTTGAGCCGTCGTGTGCAAAACACAAATCTATTCCACACCTTACTGTTTTAAATCCATCGACAATACTAAATTAGAGGCATTCGCCGGAATCGAACGTAGCGTAAACACCAGCTGCGCACTGTCAGCGTATATAGAACGGAACACGGGCGTTTTGGAATGTATTTTTAGGTAAAACCTTTGTTACCTAATATGTGGTTATAATAATTACGTCAACTCTCGGGCCGGAGATATCTGGGCACATAACAAAACAACGTCATTGTTTATTGAAATATAAAACGAGTCACACGTCTTTTAAGGTCGAATATCGCTTGACATATTTCGGACTAATATGGGGCCCTTAGGCTGGGTTGCACCAAACCGTCTGTAATCGTAAGCGGTGTTCGTTAAAATCTGATTGTATGGAAAGTTTGACAAGTTTCTATGGGATGACAGCTGCCGGCGCCATATTTGACGATGACCGGCCTGTGATCATATGTTGGTGCAACCGACCCTTAATCATGAGATCATGAGAACCAGCCGCGGCGGCCGCGCGCACGCACCGCCGCCGCCGCCAACATCGAGCAGCCGAGCGAGTCGCGCGCGAACGCGTAGTGCTATAACGCGCGGCTTCCCAGCTGGTTCTCATGATTAAGGGCCACGTATTGGTCCGAAACATGTCGAGCGACATTCGACCTAAAAGACGTCAGTGACGATTATTATATTTAAATATGAAAAAAAAAATGTATTTGAATGTTCGGTATACGGCCGAATTATTCGGTTCAGCCGCCGAATATTTACCGAAAAATATTTAGAGGTTTTGGTTACAAGTCACAACAATGTAGGTAATATAGTTACTGCCTTGTGAAATTTATATTCTTACACTATTATTATTGTTATTTAACTTACTATTTCACTTTGTTAATCAATATTTTTTTACGTACATGTGCTGGCTTCCTTGATAGAACCGAACTGAGGGTGCCCACAGATCTTCATATCTACCCACATATTAATATACAACACATTCTATTAGTTTATTTTATAACAATAGATGAAGGCATCACATTCAACGGAATAATTCGGCTGAATATTCGGTTAGGCAACAGGTGGACCGAATATTCAACCAAATGTTCGTATTTGGTGAAACCCGTATTCGGCGTATTTCCATTATATTAGTATCAAATCCCTTTACTTGTAACTAAAAGAAACTAGTAGCTGCTGCACCCTACACAAGGCTCCGTGGCCACTAGGGTTTGTGGGTTCCAATCATTTAAAATACTGTAGGAATATTTTTCTACTCACTAAATTTTTTTCTTCAACTTTCATAATGCATTTATGAAATAAGAATACTTGAAAAAGTCCAGTTAATTCTAAATTCAAATATTACTTAATGTTATTTGGTATAAAAAGAAGGAATTAGAACATATTGCATTTGCATGCATAATTACAACCCTACATATTTTGTAATTCAAAACAGATATGGGAATTGCAATGGATTATATTTTAGTAACACGCTGGCCCCATACAGGTTGGATACTATAGTCTAGTGCCAGAAAAAACACTCAACAGCCTTGTCCCCTTCATTCTAGTAAAAGAACTAGCATAAGAAAGAGATATGATGTGTCCCTGAGCTCCTTCACCCAGGAAACACATGTGGCTGACCAGACTATATCATGGATCTGTAAAATTATTTCAAGTTTTGTCTTTTTCTATAGTGGCAAGTTCATAAGAATAAGAATAATTTTCATTTAATGACACAATACAAAATCAAATTTAATACTTTATCTTGAACAGTAGCTTAAGACTGCAAGTAAAACACAAGGCCACTGATAACAGTGTCAACAGTTTCATTTGTTAGCATTGGCATTATGCTGACAACATCCTAAGCCTGAGTGAAGTAACAAAAAAGGAGAGATAAAATGTGTTCAAAATAAAAAATAAAAATTATCTATGGTAAGATTGCATATTTGCAATAGTAATACATGTTTAATCATTTACTGGTAAAAATAACATAGATTATAGGGCTGCACATTTTCCTGTTGAGTTGGAAAATTGATTGGGTCTTGCCTAATACAATGTTAGTAATATATCTTTATTTTTTGGGTGGAACAGGAAAGATTCTGTCTTCTTAAATAACTGGGATCAGGATCAGGGATGGGGAGGGACTGAAACAGAAAATTGAATTGAGTTCTAATAAATATACCTCATTGTCTGCTGTACAGATATTTTTAAATTCTCTGTGACATAGGAATCAAATGGGAATCGTAGAGCTATTTTCAAAAATCTTGACTAAGACCATATAAAAACTGCATCTTACACAAAAATAACTGTGATTTGGTTTAGAAACAAATGGCAAAGACAGCCTTGTTTAGGTTTTCCTCGAAGTTAATTTATAGAGAAAGGCACATTCGAAATTCTATAAAAATTCAAAATTGGAACACGGCAACCGGCCAGTGCTATTGTACTTCAAGTGAAAGGGACTCAGACTCACTGTTGAATGCAGCCAACTTTCTCGTGGAGCCGAGCCGCTTCATCGGCGTCCGGGGCTCCGCATCCCGGTCGTCCAGATCCAACGCGGGAGCCTCCCCGGTCGGCGTTGTCGCTTCCGACATCGTACTAACCCACAACCATCACCAAACACTAGCCCGTAGCCTCACAGGCAGAAATAACACCGTACGTATTCCACATGTAAAGCATCCCTTCACGGTTACGAATGTTCAAGCTATGCCGCCCGCACGTATATAAATAACGCCGCGTAATTTACTATCGAGATTCACGCGCCCGCCGGCGTAAACCAAACAAAACAAATTAGACGTTGAGCGAAGGCGCACGAAGCGAACGTCGAACCGAACCGAACGACAATAAATAAAAATATGAACAAACAACCCCGTGGCGTTTGAAACTTCGAACCGGGCCAATCGTGGCGCGTGATTCTGCCGCCGTTAATAGGGTTCAACCAATCACGGCCGCCGTGTCAAATGTCAGATTGGCATTTCCGAGCTTTATAAAGCTAGTTACATACTTCAAAGACTTAGTGTCAACAAGCGGAACTTGTACTGAACCGAAATCGAACCAGCGTTTTTATTACAATTTCATGACAGAACACTATATTAAGTACGGAAAGAAAAACTCTTTTCATCATATGCACTACGTTTTCATCGGGTTACTCTTATTTCCATTCATAATATTGACTATTTTATTGTAAAAACTCATTTATTGTGAGTACCACACCTTATTTGATTCTAACATAAAATGTTGCTAGTTTAGAAACGAACTACGATCTTAGTAGTTTTTGTTTTACTAATGAATTCAATTTTGAATGTCTTTTTGACCAATCGGGTGGTCATATTGTTTTTGCGACAGTAGTCGTATGTACTCATTGAAAATGCTAATTAAGCTTGTGTTGTCCCAATCTTCAACAACAGACCAGTTGTGGTAATGTGTTATCAAATATTATCAAGCAACAATATACCTATTACGCATGATAATTAGGAAATCATGTCAATCGTACAGTTAAGTGGAAAAACATGGACGCATATAACGTACTTAAAGATATTTCCCATGGCGCCGGTTTAAGGTTACAGTGCATATTTATGAAATTATTAATACAATACAAACATATTTTTCGGACCTACACCTAGTGAAGCTGGTTTTTTACAATACCCAATGTTTGTGACTTGGAGTTTCAGGCGTCCATATGCTCTGGATGCATGTATCGTGTTAAAAATAAAGCGGATAATAAGGTATTTCCTTATGGTTTTAATAATGAAACAGCTGATGACTATTGCATATTTATAATTCAAGTATAGAGTCTGAGGGTGGAGTCGGCCCCGGCGGCGAGCAGCCAGGGCTGCGTCGGGTGGAAGCGGACGTCGAGCACGCACAGGTCCTCGCGCTTCTCTGGACCACGTAGCTGCTTCAGCGGAACCAGGAGCGGGTTTTGGAGGAGGTCGCTGTGAAAACATTGAAATAACAATGAATTAGAAAACTATATATTACATATTGTTACACTTACGACGTGTACCTAATAATTATTAAAAGTCTAACTTTTTAAATTTCAACTCCACGATTGGTTTATTTTGTTTTGTTTCTGTACATTCTTCTTAGTTTATAATGTTTTTGTCTTTAACGCAAGATATTCAGTTAAATGGCAATCGGATCTTGTGTCAGCCTACGATACAGGCCTAGCCTAGTGTAGGGGTCACAGAAAAGTGTTTTAATTTACTTTGTCATGCAGTGTCTGTAACATTTTCTTTTTTTATTTACTTTAATCGTTTGGTAATGTTAATAGCACTGTGTATAAATAAACTATTTTGTATTTTTTTGTATTTGTATATACAAGCAATTTTTATTGCTTAGAGCCTGATTAGTAAGTTGTTTGATAAAAAACGGTAAACCTAGAAAATCCCAAATTGGTAACACAGCATAGCAATGAGATAAGTACATTAAATGACAGGATTCTCTGAGCGTTTGAAACGCTCGTTTCTACAATCATTGCCAACTCAGGATTATCTACAAAAAGTTAGGACAGCTGGCGAGAATACTGATCAAATAAGACACGGATCAGATAATGGTTTACGATTTTTACAGAAGTCGACTCTGATCATCGTCTCCTTTGACAATATTTAATGACACGACCATGACGAAAAAAACCGCCGTAAAAACGCTATGAATATTCACCCGTCAGCTTATTATGATTGACATGAAATAATAGTGTTTGAGATTTTCATAAACCTGGCTTCATAGCTAGCCAGGCCTCCCCCCATACTCACTTGTAAACCATGCCATGTGACACGACGATGTTGTGGTCGTCGCCACCAGTTGCGAACAGCGGGTAGCGGCGGTGGAAGGCGACCGAGCGCACCGCGCCGCCGTGGAGACGTAGAGTCTGGTAAGGTTTCGAAGACAGTTCTAAATCGAACCTGCAAAATGATACAAAGAGTTATTAAGTTCCAATTATAGTGGAAATTAAGCCGAAGTCAGGCACGTATCCAGAGGGGGGGATAGTTGGGATTTATCCCCCCCGAAAACGTTTTTAGCCGTCTGTTTATTTATTCGCTTTAAGTTATTAAAAATTATAGTACAATGATTACAGCGATTTTTACACAGTTCACATGGTTGTTTCAATGTTTGCCCCCCCCCCCGAACCAAAAGTCTGGATACGTGCCTGGCCGAAGTGTTTGAAAACGGATACCTTCAGCAGTCATGAATCTCCTGACGTTAAAGAGACGTCTGTTTACTGATTTAGGTGACTAGCTACTCGCTTTAAGTGGTCACTAATTGAATTAATTCTGTTCATCGGGCTGTTCATTAGTTAATACGAGTTTGGGGTCTTGAGGTAGCTTCAGAACTTCTAACAATTTAGTTACCGCCATAACATACAGCTAATGAAAAATGAACTGACCACATGCACTTGCGATCATAGGATGACACCAGCAAATTGTCTCCCGCGGGATGTACGGCCATGGAGCTGATCCACTGCGCTCCCGTCAATAGCTTCTTTACCAACTCTTGTTTCACCAGATCGTAGATGCGAACCACGCGCTGAGTCTGAGAATATTAGAAGAACTATCATTATAAGAGCGACAGGAACTCTAAGAGCGTCAGACGACATTAAGAGCAGGCTACGCGCTAAAGACACTAAACATATGGTGGTATAGTGACTACGTTAATACTAGTGTCTTTTTATAGGGGATTGACGAGAGACATCATTCTGTTGTGGATTCGTTTTTATTATCAGTGACTTAGAGACCATATACATCTCTAACAATTTTAAATTAATTTTAATTTTGACGCTCAGAGACCATGTTGATGACATACATCTCTAACTTTACTGATGTTGTAATATTTGTAATAGATAACTTTGCAAGTTTATCTTCACTGTATGACATTAATTTTGATATAATTGTAAACTCGAAATTATTATTCCTTCTTGAACTATAAATTAATATTTTGACATGAAAAATATATTACTTATTATAGTCAGACTTTCTTAAATTGTAAATTCATATTTTGACACGTAAAAGTGCCCTAGTGGCCTATTTACAGAATGTTTGATTTTGATTTTGGTGGGATGTAGGCTGACATACGGCCTGAACGGGGGAGCTGGACTTGGCTCAGTAGTGGACCACACGAATGTTACCCACAGCAACGAACAGCCTCGGCGTGACGGGGTGGAAGAGCGCGCACTGCACGAGCCCCTTGGCCCTGGAGAAGGGCAGCTGGCTGCGGCGCCGCGACAGCTGGTGCACGAGCACGGCGCGGCTCGCGCCCTCCTGCAGCGTCACCGCGATGTAGTCGCCTTTGCCGTGCCATGCGATCTGGGACAAAATGGTACAAATGTTATCCCTACGCTACTAAGGCAAGAAACAGGACCGGTGCGATCTTTCTTAAGCACGGAGCACTTAATAGCAATTATGAAACGTGCAGTTCTGTGGTGCACCACATGAGGATCCACAGAATATCAGCGTCGTTTCACCTTCAGTGGATCGACATCATGCTGAGTGGACTCCTTTTTCGCATTAAGCCTTAATTTTAATATAAGTGTAAATGTACTATGTATTATGTGTAAAATGCGAAATAAAGCTTTTTCTATTCTATTCTTTCTCGACGTGGCGAAAGCCTTCGACGAGATCTGACATATCGGGCTGATATGCAAGTTTTATCAGCTCTGTATGCCTGACAGACTCGTACTTACCATACGAGATTTTCTCAGGGATCAAAGCTTTCGATACAGGCTAGAGGGAACGTACTCGGACCCACACCCCATCCGGGCCGGAATCCCGCAAGGATCCATGTTCTCTCCCACTCTTTTTTCGTTATTCACGAAAGACATTCCCAGGCACCGTAAAGTGCAACTGGGGTTGTTCCCGGACGATACCACGCTCTTTACGACTGATTGCAAGTACACTTTTATCCGGCGATACCTCCAGGAGGCAAGGTATTAGTTCCTAGAACTAAAGAATGCAATCGACCGTGACATTGATTCCAAGAA
Source organism: Epiblema foenella (assembly GCA_963556455.1). NCBI lineage: Eukaryota > Metazoa > Arthropoda > Insecta > Lepidoptera > Tortricidae > Epiblema > Epiblema foenella. The sequence goes on from OY747111.1 coordinate 19,273,448, forward strand.
AATAATATTAAATAAATCACGACCATTTCCTATTGCGCATTACGCATTCTTTGCATACCAAACTTTAATATAAAACCCATGTATTTTTATCCAATAAAGAGAGTGTTTCCTCGACTCTTAAGTTGTCATTATCTACCCGAACGCTTACACTTCACACTGACCTAGGTCGTTGGTTTAATCTTTGGCGTATCGACTAGTCAGTCAGTCTATCCGGAAAAAAATCACTACGATAGTCTTAAGATTATTGGTAGTAATAACATTTATGTCACACCTGGCAATAAGTGGCCATTACCAAGATATTAGAAAAATATATTTGACTGCATTGCCCTAAGAGTGATTGGCAGACATGCCATAAGCATTTTCTGTAAGTCCGCCTTTTGTAGCATAAGCTTTACTTTTGCATTAAAGATTAAATAAATAAATTACTTAACAGCAATAGATTCGCAGCGCTTCCAATACCATAGGATTTGTAGCTTTTGTCTCTGCACGGAGAATTTCATTTCAGGAAAATAGTAGCAATGTATTATTGCGCTCATAAGATAAAATGAAATCCTATGTTTTATAACTACATTACATTACATATCGACAAGTCAAAATGAAAATGGTAGAATTTTTGCTTGATTGCTGACAACCCGAAGTGTTCGAATTTTGGCCGTTATTAGCTAACTTTTTTGCATTCTAGTCACAACTCACATTGTCCGTTGAAGCCGGTAAAAATACGGTAATGTTACAGAAACAATAAAAAAAGTGCATTGATTTAAAAAGGATTGGGCAATTGTACTATTTTTTTAAAACTTTTTTTTTATTAAAAATGGAATTGCTCTTGGCCAGCATCTTACCCGGGGGCAAAGATGAGGCTGACGGTAAGCGAGCTCTCCCAGAAGATGCCTATTCACTTGTGCCTTATAAAGGTCTGCTTACGGCCCGGTGGTAAGCGGTCACTGCAGGCTATGGACTAGGGTAGATCATTTAATGTATGTAAAAATTTTTTTTTTGCTTCATTCCGTTTCGGCTGCTATGAAAAAGTTGTTACGCCTACCTATCATCACGACATAGTATAAAACAAAGTCGCTTTCTCTGTCCCTATGTCCCTATATCCGTATGTATGCTTCAATCTTTAAAACTACGCAACGGATTTTGATGCGGTTTTTTTTAATAGATAAAGTGACTCAAGGGGAAGGTTTATATGTATAATACATGCATCAGCATTGCACCCGTGCGAAGCCGAGGCGGGTCGCTAGTCGTAATATAAAATATTAAAGAGTACTGCCCCAAGCTAAGGGACCGAAGAAAAAAAAAATTTTTTATACGTGATCCACCCTACTATGGACACTCAAAGTCAAATCATTTAATGCATGTAAAAAGGCACAAGTCAAAAATTTTAAATAATTATTGTAGTTACAAAAAGTATTAATTAAATTGTACATGTTAAACATTAAAAAAACATCAATAAAGATAATAATAAATACAAACAATACCTAATAATTTCAAAAATAAAGTAGTGACAATTTCAAAGCCACCCACACCTAACAAATTAAATTTAAATCATCCATTATTTAAATAATAATTTACACTGTAAAACGCTTTATCAATCACTGCATAGTATAAAACAAAGTCGCTTTCTCTGTCCCTATGTCCCTATGTATGCTTAAATCTTTAAAACTACGCAACGAATTTTGATGCGGTTTTTTTAATAGATAGAGTGATTAAAGAGGAAGGTTTATATGTATAATAACATCCATTAAATAGTGCACCCGTGCGAAGCCGGGGCGGGTCGCTAGTCGTAATATAAAATATTAAAGAGTACTGCCCTAAGCTAAGGGACCGAAGAAAAAAAATTTTTTTTATACGTGATCCACTGTACTATGGACGCTCAAAGTCAAAGTCAAATCATTTAATGCTACATGCACAAGTCAAAAAATTTAAATAATTATTGTAGTTACAAAAAGTATGAAATAAATTGTATATGTTAAATAAAAATTTTAAATAATGATTGTAGTTACAAAAGTATTAATTAAATTGTACATGTTAAATATTAAAAAAAACCATCAATAGGTAATATTAAATACAAACAATACCTAATAATTTCAAAAATAAAGTAGTGACCATTTCAAAGCCACCCTCACCTAATAAATTAAATTTAAATCATCCATTATTTAAATAATAATTTACACTGTAAAACACTTTATCAATCATTACATAGTATAAAACAAAGTCGCTTTCTCTGTCCCTATATCCCTATGTATGCTTAAGTCTTTAAAACTACGCAACGGATTTTGATGCGGTTTTTTAATAGATAGAGTGATTGAAGAGGAAGGTTTATATGTATAATAACATCCATTAAATAGTGCACCCGTGCGAAGCCGGGGCGGGTCGCTAGTTAAAAATAATTTTAACTTTTTAATGTATAGCTCATAAGAAGCCTCTTTTATCTCCGCTTGCGACTGTAAGGGTGTCACATGTGCGTCGCCGGCAGAGTGTCCGTCTGATACTCACGTGGACGACGGGCTTGAAGTGCGTGACGGCGACTCGGACGCCGATGGCCCACTCCTCGGGCGTCACCGTGTCCCAATGCACGGCAGTCGCGGTCCGCTCGTCCACTGCGCAACAAAATAAAATATAATAAAATAAAAAAGCCTTTTATTTCTTGCTAGTCAATGCAATGTCAACAATATTAGGTTTAAATATGAATATTATTATTAAATTTCTAGTTTGTATATATGTTATTCTTAAAAATATTCAGTACAATGTCAACAATATTAGGTTTAAATATCAATATTATTGTTAAATGTCTAGTTTGTATCATCATCATCATCATCATTTCAGCCGAAAGACGTCCACTGCTGAACATAGGCCTCCCCCAAGGCTCGCCATTTAGACCGGTCCTGTGCCGTTCGTTTCCACCGGATTCCCGCGACCTTCACCAGGTCATCACTCCACCTTGTCGGAGGCCTACCGACAGCTCGTCTTCCGGTGCGTGGACGCCACTCAAGCAGTTTCTGGCCCCATCGACCGTCAGTCCTGCGAGCAATGTGCCCTGCCTACTGCCACTTAAGTCTCGCAATTTTGAAGGCTATGTCGGTGACCCCAGTTCTGCTTTTAGTTTTGCTAGTTTGTATACATTATTTTATTTTTAAATTTAATAGTCAGTACAATGTCAACAATATTAGCTTTAAATGTCAATAATATTATTAAATGTCTAGTTTGTTTACATATGTTATTCTTAAATACCTAATTACATCGATTTTTTTTCTGACGCAAGAACCCCTTCTCGGGTGAAGGCCTCCTCCAGAGTAAGCCAGCTAGTTCTGTCTTGTGCTTCATGTATCCAGTTTGATCCTGTAATCTTTTTTATGTCGTCAGACCAACGCGTATAAGGTCTTCCTCTCTTCCGTTTGCCTGACGGCCCGGGCCAGCTAGTCACTTTATTTGCGCAACAACATAATATTATTGTGTATTACCCATTAAGGGTGGGTTGCACCAAACTGTCTGTAATCGTAAACGGTGTTCGTTAAAATCAGATTTGACATTCAGATTTTATTCTAGAAACTGTCTAGATTATACTATTTTTTATGTTTTTATTTTACATATTGACGATCTTTTTGTGAATTTATTATACTTTTATTTGACATACATTACAGTAATTCTTGCCTTTTTTTTAAATTTCATATGCATCAATAAATTGCTCTGAATAATTAGATTCAATTTATGTAATATATAACAGACGATTCAAAAGTGCTTGTTGTTAGGCCTATTTGAGTTTGAATCTGATTGCATGGAAAGTTTGACAAGTTTCTATGGGATGACAGCTGCCGACGCCATATTTGACGATGACCGGCCTGTGATCGTATGTTGGTGCAACCGACCCTTATTCATAATCCCAACGACCAAGTCCCGTTACGATCGGACGCTTTACGCTCGAAGTTGTAGACGATTATGTATACCTAGGACAGACTGTCCAGTTAGGTAGGTCCAACTTTGAGAAAGAGGTCAATCGTCGAATCCGACTCGGCTGGGCAGCGTTCGGGAAGCTACGGCATATATTTTCGTCCAATATTCCGCACTGTCTCAAGACGAAAGTCTTTGATCAGTGTGTATTGCCGGTGATGACATATGACCTGATGACCTGGTAAAGATAGCGGGAGTCCACTGGATGCGGGTGGCGCAGGACCGGTCATTATGGTACTCTTTGGGGGAGGCCTATGTCCAGCAGTGGACGTCTTTCGGCTGATATGATGATGATGACGATGATTCATAATCATTCAGTCCATCGAACTTCCATTATCAGTTTGGTAACTTTAGAATTTTTGGCATAATTAACGATCTGGGTAGCAGAGCTGGGCATTAACTCGTTAATCCGTTAATTAACGAAGTTAACCATCCGTGTACCGGATTAACTTTTTTGAAATTGCATAAGACATGCTTTTTTATTCATTTGCGGGACCATATAATTGACAGATAAAAGTAACGGAGTAGAAAAAGAGTATAATGAAATGAATATAATATTGGAGAGTTAGTAACCGACGACCGGTTTAGCCTAGTGGGTAGTGCACCTGCCTGTGAAGCTGACGATTCTGGGTTCGAACCCCGGTCAGGGCAAATATTTGTGAGTCTTGGATGTTTTCTATGTATTTAAGTATTTATATCTATTAAATATATCGTCGTCTAGTACCCATAACACAAGCCTTCTTGAGCTTACTGTGGGGCTAGTTCGATTTGTGTAAGATTGTCCTCTAATATTTATTTATTTATTTATTTAGTAACCGGGTCTCCACCGGGTACTCACTGACGACGTCGTGCGCGGGCGGCGGCTCCTCCAGCAGCTCGTCGGTGCGCGCGGCCACGCGGTGCGCGCCCACCGCCGCGCCCGGGTTGAGCAGCAGCAGGCGCCGGCCCGCCGCCGCCGCCACCAGGCTCAGCCCCGCCGCCGGCGTCCACGCCACGCGCGACACCGCCGCGCCCAGCGGGATCGTGCGCAGGCACCGGCCCGTGCTCGTCTCCCACACTGGAACAAATCACTATTTTCACACCTGCTATTCAGAAAAGAGTTATTGTTGCCTTCGAATGAGGGATCAAAGTTGTACTTTTCTTCCCTCATTTGAGGGCAACAATGACTCTTTTCTGAATAGCAGGTGTGAAAAGCAGTATGTGACACTGTAGTAAAATCATTTGTAAGATATTTCATGTTTTTAGCAGCGGGCCTCATAGACGGTGTGAAAAGCAGTATGTGTCACACGGTAGCAAAATTATTTCCGTCTTGGGCGTAAACACTTGAATCCCTCGCTACGCTCAAGATTCCACTTTATAAATCTTTCGCTTCACTCAGAATTCAATATACCGCCCTCGCCGTAAATATATCATTTTGCTCCCTTGAGACACAATCTACTATTTCTGAATTGAATGTTATTGTTTATTTTTTTTCGCCGAGAGACGACGACTTTTCCATTCCACATTTATTTGTGGCACAGCATCACGGCGTTCAGCCATAAGCAATTATTTGCTTTTTGATTAGTCATGACGATCTGCCACTACGATTATTAAAAAATGAAATAAACGATGTTTGCTATATTTTGTTGTTTTATTTACTTATATAAATACAAATACAAATACAAATACAAACATTTATTCTGCAAATAGGCCACAAGGGCACTTTTACATGTCAAAATATTAATTTATAATTTAAGAAAGTCTGACTATAATAAGTAATACATTTTTCATGTCAAAATATTAATTTACAGTTCAAGAAGGAATAATAATTTCGAGTTTAACAATTATAACAAAATTAATGTCATACAGTGAAGATAAACTTGCAAAGTTATCTATTACAAATATTAAGTTAGAGATGTATAAGGTCTCAAGATTAAACAAGGAGTGAAATTAATATATTATCCCAGAGATGTACATGGTCTCTGAGCGTCAAAATTAAAATTAATTTAATATTGTTAGAGATGTATATGGTCTCTAAGTCACTGATAATAAAAACGAATCCACAACAGGATGATGTCTCTCGTCAATCCCCTTTAAAAAGACACTAGTATTAACGTAGTCACTATGTCCTAGCAAGCATGAACAGACCGGACTCCACAAACAGCACCCGATCACGAGTATGACGCGTATCTCAGCCATCGCCTCCCTCGACCATCTGTTAGGGAAGGTGGCGACCCGATCAACGACGCCACCGTAGGCAAAGCCCTTAAAGCGAGCATGACATATTCAAGCTGGCGGACATTGATAATAACAAAGTTAAGGCGACTGTGAGGCGAGAAATAGCATCGTGTTACATAAAACGTAACGGAACTATTATACAAGAATATATCCTAAAATAAACATAGATATATTAAAAGTAACAGGATTAAACTACCACTGGCTTGAAAGCATTTTTGTCATTTAAGAAATCGTTGACAGTATAATACGCCTGGCTTAGCAAATACCTTTTAATATGAGACTTAAATTTACTGAATGGCAAATTAACTATTTCGATAGGTATTTTATTATAAAATCGTATACAGTTCCCCACAAATGACGTGCTAACCTTTCGGAGACGACTGGCCTTCACTGCAATCTTGTGTTTACTTCCAGTGTTGTAGTCATGGATATCACTGTTAAGCTTGAATTCCTGTAAATTTTTCCGCACATGCATAATATTTTCAAGAATGTATTGGCATGCTACAGTAAGAATGTTTGCCTCTTTAAATTTATCTCTGAGAGATTCTCTGGCTTTTAGTTCGTAGATGGAGCGTACAGCTCGTTTCTGTAGCACGAAGATGGTCTGGATGTCAGCCGCTTTACCCCACAACAGGATTCCGTAGGACATAACACTATGGAAGTAACTATAATACACCAGCCTGGCCGTTTCAACGTTAGTTAACTGTCTAATACGTCTAACTGCATAGGCCGCAGAACTAAGTTTGCCAGCCAGAGTGGCAATATGCGCATGCCATTGCAGTTTTGAATCTAAGGTAATGCCTAAGAACACTGTGTTGTCTCCAAATTCCAGTTCATCATCCTTTAGTTTGATCTTAGAATAGTTTATTTGCTTGACATTTGGCAAAGTGAATTTGATGCACTTTGTTTTCTTGGAATTTAGAAGTAAATTATTTGCTGTAAACCAGTTCACAACAGTAATTAGTGCCTCATTAATAACATCATAGTTTTTCTCTTTCCGTCCTATCTTGAAGATAAGTGACGTATCATCTGCAAATAGCACTATATCATGTTTATGTTGCACCAAGTTTGGTAAGTCATTGATGTAAACTAGGAACAGAAATGGACCCAGAATCGAGCCTTGAGGGACTCCAAGCGCAACAGTTGTCCCTGCAGATTGAGTTCCATTAATGACTACTCGTTGAGTTCTTTCCGACAGATACGATGAAACAAGGTCAAGAGCACCGTTTTTTATCCCATAATGTCTTAACTTTCTAATTAAGTTCACATGATCAACGCAATCAAATGCCTTTGATAGATCACAGAACACTCCAATAGCATCTTGAGCCCCTTCCCAGGCATCATGTATATGTTTAATTAGTACCACCCCGGCATCGGTGGTAGAACGACCTCTAGTGAATCCGAATTGATTGCTATTGAGTAGTTTATTGCGATTAAAGTGGGACATAAGCTGATTAAGAATAAGTTTCTCAAAAACTTTGCTTAATGCCGGTAGTATTGATATTGGCCTGAAGTTGGTAGGGTCAGTTTTTGCTCCCGATTTAAACAAGGGGATAATTTTACTGTGTTTCATCAGGTCAGGAAAAACTCCAGTATCAATACATTTATTGAAAATATCAGCTAAGAAAGGTGCGATTGATTCTATAATGGAATGTAATACTTTTACTGAAAGGCCCCAGAGATCTTCAGTCTTCTTTAAATTTAATGACTTAAAAGCTTTTATTAAAGTTATGGGAGACACATAAGTAAAGCTAAAGATTTCTGTACATTCTGTTACATTTGCTTTCAATAATGATTCAGCGACATCTGGTGATGAGTTTAAGGACTTCGTAGTCTCGACAGGTACGTTAGAAAAGAACCGCTCAAAATGATCCGCTACTTCGTAGTCAGAACTTACCAGAGTATCATCGATTCGTAGGCTGTAGTGCGGATCTTTTATTTTACTTTTCCCAGTTTCAGTGTTGATAACTTGCCATACAGTTTTGACTTTATCTTTGGAGTTTTGGATCTTTTTTGACAAGTAATCGGCTTTAGCGGCGACACACATTAATTTAAAAGATTTCGAATAGTTCCTAACATACTCTAGAAATTCCGGCCTTTTATCAGTAGTTCTCGAATCGTACAACTCATAGAGTCGGCGTCTTCTCCCGTGAATATCTGGGGTAGCCCAGTCGCTGAACTTAGGCTTGACCTTGATTTGAATTTTCTTTAAAATAAAACTGGCATCAAATTCGGTTTTGATGCAGTTAAACAATTGAGCACATAAACGGTCAGGGCTTTCCTGAACAATTGGAAGGTAACGTAATCGTTTCGTGATATTGCGATTGAATAAATCTAATCTTTTTTCATAAATAGGTCTGCACATTGTGTCTCGTGGAGCTTCGTCGGTTTTTCCGCTGAAAGAGACTTGTTGTCCACAGTGGTCAGAACTTAAGGTGTTTATGATTGACTTATTAATAGCTTCCTTGTTACTGAAAACGTTATCTATACATGTTGCGCTGGTTGCTGTAATACGAGTAGGTTCATAAAATAAGTTCACTAAGTTAAATGATTTAAAAGTATTCACTAGGCTCACGCACATGTGCGATTTCTCAAGCAAGTTAACGTTAAAATCACCACACACAATAACACATTTTGCACTCTTGAAAATACTACTCAGAACTTCTTCCATAACAGACTCAAATAGACTGTAATCCGCGGATGGGGGCCTGTATACGCATATAATTATAAATTGATCTAACTCTACGCAAGAGACTTCTATGTGACGCTCGACGGACATGTCAACAATGTCTTTACGCTCTTTACATTTCAAGTTATGTCTTACCATAATTAAGGAGCCTCCTCGCCTACATGACTTCCTAGAATATGAGCTTACTATACTATGATTGCTAAAATTAAACATAAATTCATGATTTCTAAGCCAGTGTTCCGTTATACAGAGAATATGAATATTTGAACATTGTATAAACAAGTCAATTTCAAGTTCCTTATTCGAAAATCCCTGTATATTTTGATGAACTATATTAATACTAGTGCTACATCTATCAACGGGTTCGAGGCCGGTGATAACACGCGTTGTCTTATCGGTCAGTTTAAATTACTGGCCGGTTCGGACTCCATTACCGACCCCACGCTACTAAAGCGTAACACAGGGACCGCCTTAACATTATCCGACGTCGTACTAGTTACGACGGGGTCTACAATATTATATGCTAATAATTTAGCACACTCGCGTAAGTACCTCCTCGGTAGGAAGGTACGCTTCTGAGTCAATACGAAATTTTTAACAAATTTATTGGTGTCGAAGTACGAGATCGTACAGCTGTACAGCGATAACCTAAACAATATGGAATTAAAGTAATCTAACTTTCTATTTAGCTTTGCCGGCAAACTATTCGAAAAAGGCAAAGCACAGATTATTATTTTGCCTACACCTCGCTGGTCTATTTCAGTCAGGGTCTCAGCTAGTTTAATGACGTCTCGCTCAGTACATCCTAAACTATCTCCTACGAAAACTACCAGCGTAGCATCGCAGTCGAAGTCGTCAGCGGCAATGCACGAGGCCAAATGATCAACGGAGGCTCCCGGGAGACAGTTGTTGGTCACCCGCTGCGTCAGGCGGCCCGCCAGCAGCGCTCCGAGGCCGACGCCCACTTGGTCCGTGTACACGACGGTGCGGCGCGGGCGCCCAGGCGCGCCGGCGGCGGGGGCGCCGGCGGCGGGGGCCGGGGCGGGGCCCGTGGGCGGCTGCACGGTGCGGCTCGGCGTCAGCTTGATGCAGCTCGGCGTCAGCAGCTCGGTCCGGCTGGGAGGTGATGCTGGCTCGGCTTGGCTCGGCGACGACTCACGCAGGGCGGGGGCGGCGGGGGCGGCGGCGGCGGGGGCCGGGGCGGGGCCCGTGGGCGGCTGCACGGTGCGGCTCGGCGTCAGCTTGATGCAGCTCGGCGTCAGCAGCTCGGTCCGGCTGGGAGGTGATGCTGGCTCGGCTTGGCTCGGCGACGACTCACGCAGGGCGGGGGCGGCGGGGGCGGCGGCGGCGGGGGCCGGGGCGGGGCCCGTGGGCGGCTGCACGGTGCGGCTCGGCGTCAGCTTGATGCAGCTCGGCGTCAGCAGCTCGGTCCGGCTGGGAGGTGATGCTGGCTCGGCTTGGCTCGGCGACGACTCACGCAGGGCGGGGGCGGCGGGGGCGGCGGGGGAAATCGACATACCACCAAAAATCAGCTTATCTCAAAGAGATCCTTTCTCCCAACGGAGAAAGGCGACATAATATAACATATCATGCCAGTAATAGTGGCATTTCATGTAAATAAAGAAGTTTTTGTACTTTTCAAAATTTACGATTTTCACGTATCGTATCAATATCGTGATTCAAAACACTCTTTCACTCTTTTGCTTCTATTTATCCATTTGGATGTCTGAAATGTACTTGAAACCTAAAATTTCACTGAAAAAACACTATTTCCCCAAGCAACGTAACGTTTCGTTTTGGCGCGGAAACTTCGAATGACTGACATCTGTAGTGTTGACATTGACAGGTGCTGTTTATTTTTTTAGGGGCTATGAAAATCGCGACGTTAGGCAATGGTAACTCCTGCTCTCTCCACCACAGACTTAATACCTACGAATATAATTTCAATTGCAAATTTAACTACAAAAATACACGTTTAAAATATTACATCTTAATATTAGCGGTAAAAATGTCTACTCAAACCGTGAGAGTTTTTTTTTTATCATTTTGGAGACAAAATTGAGTTTTTCATTCTGTAATTGGATTTATGCATTGTTGAATTTGTTACCTATTTAAATATGAGTTCCGACGCCGATGAAAACAGCGATGAAAAATGTATATTTATGTACCCATCTAGAGATAAGCATTCATAAAAAAATTAAGAGGTTATAATTTTTGACAATCAACAAAAATGACAAGCTGTCAGTGTCGTTCCATAGGATAGGTCTGTGGATAGTCGATCCTAACTATTCGTTCAGAAACGTGCTTTCGTACATTTTAGTATACTTTTGTAGTAGTAGTGTTTTATATTCAATTCGAGTTGGAAATTGAGCGTAATAAATAGTAATATATGTGTTAGTTACATTTTTGTCTTATTGACTTTTAATTTTATGAAAAAAAAGTAACTGATAACACGTTCGCATTTCAAATATTCTTTGCACTCTTGTGGATAAAATGCAGTGTTGCTGTCTGTTTAGAATAAAAAAGGCTTTCCGAGCTAGTGGGGTGAAAAAATTTCCTTATCTCACTTTGACATATGTACTTGAGAGAGTTGACAGACAGTGACAAAAGATGTTTTAGATAGAAGCGCTTTGTTAAGGTGTATGAATAAGGGGATTAGAATATTCTAGGTCACTTACAGCGTCCCATATACAGAAGTAGGGGTTAATGCCGCAGAGGTTTTAGTGGGTATTCCCTTCCCCTAGCGAGTCCCACATACCCTTCATCATGGGCATTCCGGGGGGATGTGTAAATGCATTTCCTCTGCGTCAAAATCAAAATCAAACATTTATTCTGCAAATAGGCCACAAGGGCACTTTTACCTGTCAAAATATTAATTTACAATTTAAGAAAGTCTGATACATTTTTAAATTTTCATGTCAAAATATTAATTTACAGTTCAAGAAAGAATAACAATTTTGAGTTTACAATTATACCAAAATTAATGTCATACAGTGAAGATAAACTTGCAAAGTTATCTATACAAATATTACAACTTCAGTAAAGTGAGAGATGTATAAGGTCTCAAGATTAAACAAGGAGTATAATGAAATTAATATAATATCCCAGCGATATACATGGTTCATGAGCGTCAAAATTAAATTAATTTTATATTGTTAGAGATGTATGTATATGGTCTCTATGTCACTGATAATAAAAACGAATCCACAACAGGATGATGTCTCTTGTCAATCCCCTATAAAAAGACACTAGTATTAACGTAGTCACTATGTCCTTGCAAGCATGAACAGACCGGACTCCACAAACAGCACCCGATCACGATTTTTTTTTGAACCTGACTGTGGCTTTATAGGCCGGGCCCAATAAAGCGATAGGAGTGCGCGGTTGGAGAGTAGCCCGGGGACAATCCAGGGGAAAACCTCCGACACGACCACGCGTGTGGTTTGGAACACTGGAATACTCTAAGAGTTTGCGCTCCAGTGAGATTGGTTGAGCGGTTTCAATTAGCCTAGCTGAGAAGAGTCCAGCAAGAAACTCAGCTAGGCCCGACCTGGGTCGGACTGACTCTACCCGGTGTGCGGCGGTACCGGGACGAATAGGGACTATATGTGTCACTGTTGTCGCGATCGCGCGGTGGACGATCACCCGATCACGAGTATGACGCGTGTCTCAGCCAAAAAAAGTTACCTTTAACAGTTCCGTCATCGCTCCCCGACACGGCGTACTGCCCCGTGGGGTCGAAGTCCGCGCTGCGCACCAGCGCGCCGTGGCCGCGGAACACCAGCGCCTCGAAGGTGGGGAACGGCTGCAGCTCCCGCGGCGACGGCAGCTTGGGGATCAGGTCCTCGGGGCTGATTGTTAGCTGGAACAAATTACCGTACGGTTAGAATCGGAGCCAGTAAACTTTATTTGTGAAACATAGTATCTACGTATTGTTGAGGGATGTTTAGTGTTGCACTGGCCGTTATTTTATAAGGTTCTGGCAGAATACCAGCGCTGTGGCATGCCACAGCATTTATGCTGAGCCAGCGCCTATTCTCTGCCACGACACATGGCTTATCTGATTAGTTTCTAAGTCTTAGTTCTTAAGTAGTTGCATGTTATATACTGTCAGAGTTAATATTTTATTTAATTGTAGTACTGTGTTATGCCATGTATGTTGTGGATATGAATAAAGAGTTTATCTATCTATCTATCTATAGTTACACTACTACATACATCATGTAGTCATACTACTTGTCGCTCCCTTGAGTTGCCTTTTAGTATATATATGTATGTATGTATAATTATGAATGTATAAATATATATTTTATCTACTTACATAATGTGTTTACGTGTTTTTATTGTATGCTGTAATTATCTTTAATTTAGATGTATGTGTTATTTTCGATCTTCTAGCTGTATTCCTGCATAAAAATATTTCCTGCTACCCAAAGGTTGTCTGAAAGAGATCGCTTTAAAGCGATAAGACCGCCTGTTGTTACCATTATTAATGTTACCGAATCTATAAATGTACTCCTGTATTAGTGGTGCAATAAAGAATATTATTATTATAGTTGGTACAGAGTTTGGTCTTCACTACATAGTATAAAACAAAGTCGCTTTCTCTGTCCCTATATCGCTATGTATGCTTAAATCTTTAAAACTACGCAACGGATTTTGATGCGGTTTTTTTTAATAGATAGAGTGATTGAAGAGGAAGGTTTATACGTATAATAACATCCATTAAATAGTGCACCCGTGCGAAGCCGGGGCGGGTCGCTAGTACATTAATATATGAATCTCTGTTTTGCCGTTTGGCAAATGTAGAAAAGTAACAAAATAATATTTTACGTCTCGTATGTTGAAACACTCGCTACGCTCAGGATTCCATTTTCGAATCACTCGCTTGGCTCAGGATTCTATTTTCGAACTATTCGCTTCGCTCGTGGTTGAACTATTTGATAGCTCGTGTTTCAATTACACACTTTTAAATACAACTTTGCACCCTTGTATAACAAATAACTATTTTACTGTAACAGCAAAGATAAATCACTCTTGTTTTGGTTGTGACCTCTCGTTTGTGTGAATATTCTGTGACCAGTTTATCATTACATGTATTATGTCTGTAGGTACTTTATTATTTATGTATTCTTATATTGGGTATTTATAGTCCGGCGTTTAGTTATATATATGTGATAATCCATATTGAAAGGGACCTTATGGCGGCCGGCACTTACGCCTTTATTGCCGCTGTTCCAATACAATCGTGAATACGTGCAACGTAAGCGCCTGGCGCCATAAGGTCCCTTTCGACGTGGACTATCACATATTATTGTGATGTTGTTAAGATAATGTTGTATTCGTTTTGTACATGTTTCTCGGTTTGCCTATTAATCTTAATCTCCACTCAATTGCTCAAAGGTTAGTTGGGAGAAATCCCTTACAGGGATAAGCTCGCCTTTGTACATGGGCCAATCAACTTCTTGTTGTTAATATGGACTTAAATAAAAAATGTTTATAATTTGGACTTCAAGCGTGCTGAAGAGATGACGCACGTCCTAATGTCCATCGATAAAACTCATGTTTGGTAGATTAAAACCCTATTAAGGTTCGGTTTTATAAATATACGTTAGACCTTATGTCGGTTTCTTATGTCACAAAATGTACAGAGTTACTGAAATTTGATCAGACATTTGGTCTAACGGATCTTTATAAAACCCGGCCTAAATCAGTTTTAAAGAGTGACACAGAAGACGTAACCATGGTAACGAGCAACAAAGAATAGTTGATCCACCCACATATATTAAAATGAATTGCACAAAGGTTAGCTGGAAGAAATCCCTTACATGGATAAGCTCGCCTTTGGACATATATGTCAACTGTTCTTGTAATTTATGTTATGTTTTACTCATGTACAATAAAGAATTTTACATACATACATACATATATCTCAACTGTTCTTGTAATTTGTGTTGTATAAGTTGTATTTTTCCTCATCAATAAAGAATTTACATACATATGTATGTACATGTATACATAATTGAGCACTCACCCGCATGTGTATAGCCCGCGGCGCCAGATACAAGTCCAGGCACCGCAGGAAGCGCTCCCTGGTGAAGCGCGGGTAGGCGGCCACCGAGCGCAGGTTCTCGTGCCTCGTCGGCAGGAACGTGTATTTACGCTTCCAAGGCGTCTCCGACAGCTTGTTCCACTCTTTCATCTGGAAATGGAGAGCGGATAAGCGGATTCTACTGTATTTACAAAAAATATAACTACAACATATATTACTATTGATTTCGTTCAATTTCCAACTCGAATTGAATATAAAACACTACTACTACAAAAATATACGAAAGCACGTTTCTGAATAAAACGTTAGGATCACACACACTGACAGCTTGTCATTCTTGTTAATTGTCATAAATTATAACCCCATTTTCTTCACTTCGTTCGTTTTCGGTTCGCGGTAGCCTCTCTGTTGTCATCGGCGTCGGAACTCATATTTAAATAGGTAACAAATTCAACAACGCATAAATCCACAGAATGAACAAAAATCAATTTTGCCTCCAAAATGATTTAAAAAATACCTTCACGGTTTGAGTACACATTTTTACCGCTAATATTTAGATGAAATATGTTAAATGTTTATTTTTATAGTTAAAGCAATTAAAATTATTCGAATGTGTTAATAAAGTGTTATTTATTATGTTCATGTCGATTTTATACAAATAAAACAGCAAAATATAGCAAACATCTTTTATTTTCTTAATAGTCGTAGTGGCAGATTGTCATGACGAACCAAAAAGCAAATAATTGCTTATGGCTGAACGCCGTGATGCTGTGTCACAAATAAATGTGGAATGGAAATTAAAAAAGAGCATCTTGCAGGCCTAGGCCTCCAACTTTGTATGAAATTCCTTTAAAGGCCTCTCGTCTAGCCGCGCCCGAAACGTGACACTTCGCAGCCTATTATAAGGAACATAACCTCAATATTTCATTGCATGTCTGAGAAAATGAACTTTATTCTTCCGCGATGCCATTTTCACAAGTCAAAATATACTAGCGCTTCAAGAAACAACTAATAGGGTCAATCAACTTTTTCTTGTTGTTATTCTGTCCCGTCAGCGAGAAGACAACAGTAACCTAGTTTCTTAGAAAAATGTTTCTAATATGGACTTCAAGCATGCTCAAGACATGACCCATGTCCAAAGGGATATATGGTCATTGCTAAAACTCATGTTTGGTATATTAAATCCTATAAAATCACAGTTTTAAAGAGTGACTCAGGAGACGTAACCATGGTAACGAGCAACAAAAAATAGTTGATCCACCCAATAATATGTTGAGTCAACAATTTAATTTGTGATGTGATGTGACAAATCGCGGATTTTTTTTTAAATCTGACTGTGGCTTTATAGGCCGGGCCCAATAAAGCGATTGGAGTGCGCGGTTGGAGAGTAGCCTGGAGAAAATCCAGGGGAAAACCTCCGGCACGACCACGCGTGTGGTTTGGAACACTGGAATACTCTAAGAGTTTGCGCTCCAGTGAGATTGGTTGAGCGTTTTCAACCGAATCTGAGGTTCGAATGGAATCGAGCTACGGGAGTTTTGTCGCTGGTTCGCTAAACCTAGCCTAGCTGAGAAGAGTCCAGCAAGAAACTCAGCTAGGCCCGACCTGGGTCGGACTGACTACCCGGTGTGCGGCGGCACCGGGACGAATAGGGACTATATGTGTCACTGTTGTCGCGATCGTGCGGTGGACAAATCGCGGAGACAAAACCATCGCCAATCATAATCATAATCATAATAATCATCATTTATTCATAATTCCATATTATATGTCAATTTTATAATTATTATAGTTAATTAAATTAGAATAAGATATATTATACCTACTACATGTAGGATAACATATAGGTAATAAATAATTATTAACAACAATGTAACAATTTAAAGAATTAGTACAATGTCATAATTAAAGAAATTACATAATGTCATAATAATAAAGTAAAAATCAATGTCAAGAATAAAATATACAATAAAGTAGGTGCAATGTCATAATAATACAATAAAACACAATAAAACAATGTCATCAAATAAATTGAATAATAACCTAAGTACCACACTTATACTTAGTAAATTCTGTAAAACTATAAAAAGTTCGACATAACTTACCTCTTTAGCGTCGAGCAAGTATTCAGGTGGCGGGTTGTAGCTTTCCGCGTGCGAGGGCAAGGCTCGCTTCGGCGCCGGGATGTGCTTGTGTATGCCGCGGAGTTTCTCGTCGTCCGCCGTCGAGCCCCACAGGTTGTAGAAGGCCTTCGCCTGATGGGAGGTTGAAATTTTATTTTAAAATAAAATTAAAAGGAATAATATCTAACAAAAAAGGACTAGGGTCAAATGCATACCATGATAATTATAATCATATAGCAAATATTATTCTTTTCACTTCTCATGCTCGACAAGTGAGCGGGGCTAAAATAGTACATTTAACCCCTAGAGAAAATATGAATACATATTTATGATTTACAAAACATTTAATTTCGACCAATTAAAATACTTCACCTATAATTTAACTCTTTAATAAATATTTGGTATTAATCAACCAGAGTATAGCTTTACTAAAATCGACCAATCAGGAAACAGAATGCATGTCTCTATAGACTCTAAAGATTAAGTTTGTAGTAGTCCCTATTTCACAATAATTAAAAAAGTGATTAATTCGTTCGAGCAACGCTTTGAAGCGCTCAATGGAAGGTGAGTTAGCTTTTTTGCGCGTGAATGTTGCGCGCGAACCGCGGTGTCTATGTTTTGTGCGTCACAGCAGTTTATTTGTTTTAAGAACAATTCTCCCTCTCTATTACACATTCCCCTTCTATGTCACTTATTTCCCCTCTCACTCACACATTCCCCTCTCCATCAGACGTTGCTCCTTCCCATTTCTTTCACTCTGATCCCTATTTTCTCTCCTTAACGACGTTTTTCCTCCCCAATCTCAAGACAAGACAAGACGCAATCTTACCCGTTTCTTCTTCCTCTCCATGGCGATCTCTGGCCTAGTCCTAGTTCAGCCCATTTTTAACGCGAGATACGTTTCTTTTTCTCGCTGGACGGTAGGAACGATTCTCCCTCTCTGTTACATATTCCACTTCTATGTCACAAATTTCCCCTCTATGTCACACATTCCCTTCCTCTCATTAAGAAATTTTTTGACATGACCACACATTTAACATAACTAGATATAATTTACACTTTTTTTCTTATGTTATACTTTTAATTATGATTATTAATTTGCATGCCATTGTAATGGTGAATTGTGCAGTTCTATATTTAATGAATATATATTTTGATCTCTTATGTACCATAATTCTCGCAAATAAAAACTTCGACTTTTGACTTTCCTTTTCTATGTTACACATTCCCCCTCTCTTTCAGACACTGCCCATACTATTCACTTTTTCTCTGATCCCTATTATTTTTCTCTCCTTATTCACATATTTTCCTTCGCCAACCCCAAGACTCAATTTCGGCCATATACTGAGATGGAAGCATTGGGACCGTTCGCGACAATATTATATGTCTGACACTCTTTTTATTTTTAGTTACGTATGGTTACATGATTTTGTATTGTAAGTTTGTTTTGTCTTGAAAGCATATTATAGCACAAAAGACTACATGAATGATAAAACACCGTGGGTATAATTGTGGTTGAAATACTAATTATATTTTAATAATTATGACATTACATCTTAATGACTATTTTCATAACTATGACATTAGATGTTGACGTTAAATTTTCCTCTTGACATTCAGATTTTATTCTAGAAACTATACTATTTTTTATGTTTTTATTTTACATATTGACGATCTTTTTGTGAATTTATTATAGTCTCTTTTGACATACATTACAGTAATTCATGTCGTTTTTTTAAATTTAATATGCAACAATAAATTGCTCTGAATAATTAGATTCAATTTATGTAATATATAACTGACGATTCAAAAGTGCTTGTTGCTAGGCATATTTGAATAAAGAATATTTTGAGTTTTGAGTTTGAAAAATAAATGTTGCTTATTCTTTTTCAATCTTACCCGTTTCTTCCTCCTCTCCATAGCAATCTCTCGCCTCGTCTTAGTCCAGCCCATTTTGAGCGCGTGTACTATTTTCGAGATATGTTTCTGTTCTTCACGTGACGGCAGGAATGAACGCTTGTGTTCGGGGAAGGCGCGAACTGGCGTCGCTAGGACTTCGCGACTGAACCATTCTACCCATGGCTGTGGAAAGAAAACGCGATTTTTTTTTTTATATTTTTGGACAATCTCACACAAATCAACCTAGTCCCAAACTAAGCAAAGCTTGTACTATGGGTACCAAGTGACGATATACATACTTATATAGATAAATAGATACTTAAATACATAGAAAACATCCAAGACTCAGGAACAAATATTCGTGTTCATCACACAAATACATGCCCTGACCGGGATTCGAACCCGGGACCTCCAGCTTCGAAGGCAGGGTCACTACCCACTAGGCTAAAGCGGTCGTCGATTTATACAAATGCAGTAGAAATCTAGGGTAGATTCTCATAAACTACGAATGTCAAACTCTTAATTTGCGTTAAAAGCGTTACTGCTTGATACAAAATTAGACTAGTCTTATATACGCTCGAGGGGAGTCTCAAAACAGTCCCAAGTTGCATGGCACTTGCAGGAAAAACCCACGGGTCATAGGGCCGACTTAATATGAGCGACTACCTTTATAACTGAAAGATGAAACTAGTGAAAAAAAAATTCAAAGTCGACTCAAACTTTTTATTGGAAAATCCACTTTATTCTATAGATAACTATTCTGACATAATTAGTTTTTTTTTGACATTGAAATTATACCTAATATTTTTTTGGTTTGGATTACGTATTTTTTAGATTATTGACGACCCGTATGGTGATCTTTTTATAATGCATTGTATTGGTATATAAATTCCTTAAAAATTGACTACGTTTAATTTTAAGTGACATTTTATATTGTGAAATAAATGTATACTTCTTATAATTTATTTAAGACACTTCACTGACATGCAAAAGAGCCCTTGAGGTCTACTTGCAGAATAAATTTTAAATTTTGATTTTGCCACCATGTATTCAGCTTCACTGGTGGACATGGAGATATCTGTATTCAACCCCAGTGGTGGACATACCTCATACTCGTCTTGGTCTGCATTGGGCACCTGTCCCTGGCGGATGCGGGAGATGAGCTCGAGGTCCTTTTTGCTGAGAATCACGTCCTGGCCGGTGCTGGGGTCTCGGACGGTGCGCCAGAAGTCGGGGTCTTCGCATTTCCTATGAACACCATGTTATGTTTTCAAAAGGTTTAATTAACAAAAATCTCTCCACTGACAAAAATGAAGATGAATCGGATAGTATTTAATTAAGCTAGTACTATTTAACCGAGTAAGTGGAGCGATCGAAGGTCTCGGTTTCAGCTTGAACAAAAATGCTTTTCGGATGTTTTCCTCTATTTGTCGTGGAATGCCCCTCTACAGGTCGCATTTCTCAACAGATTCTCAGGAAATTTTGTGAACAGCCTGTACTCCGAACTTCGTGTCGTGCCGTTCCTTTCACTCTCGAGTTATTCACTATATGAGTGAGAGTGACGGCACTATACAAAGTTCGGAGTAGCCCCTCAGTCTAAATTTTTTTGTCGAGTCAGTTTTTTTGAAATTCGTCAAAATGACGTAGCCATGGCGCTTGAAAACGTAAAATATAGTACCGAGGTCCACAGCTCACAGCTTTCTACCCCACCCATTTGTTTTTAATTAATTTTCTATTCATATAGCCACACTCTAATCATCATATAGCCATTAGCTCGATTCCACTCACACTTCAGATTAGGTTGAAACCGCTCAACCAATCTCACTGGAGCGCAAACTCCGAGTATTCCAGTGTTCCAAACCACACGCGTGGTCGTGGAGGTTTTCCCCTGGATTTTCCCCAGGCTACTCTCCAACCGCGCACTCGTATCGCTTTATTGGGCCCGGCCTATAAAGCCACAGCCGGGTTAAAAAAAAAGATAATAAAAAAAAATCATCATATCATCATGATATCATTCGAAAACTGAACTCCCACTTATCCAAGAAGGCTCTGACTTGGCAGATACCCGACAAGCGGGAAAAAAGGTCGCCCTAGAACAAATGTGCATCGTTCCGTGGATCAAGAGTTGGGTTCTATGGGGATGAACTGGGAAGAAGTAACCCAAGTTGCCCAAGACTGAAGCAAATGGAGAGAATTGATTCGAGCCCTACACCCCAGCAGAGGGTAACGGGATAAAGAAAAAGAAGAAGAATAGCCACACTATGTTACAAATTGTAACATGTGTCGTCATCCGCGTCATACTCGTGATCGGGTGCTGTTTGTGGAGTCCGGTCTGTTCATGCTTGCTAGGACATAGTGACTACGTTAATACTAGTGTTTTTATAGGGGATTGACGAGAGACATCATCCTGTTGTGGATTCGTTTTTATTATCAGTGACTTAGAGACCATATACATCTCTAACAATATTAAATTAATTTTAATTTTGACGCTCAGAGACCATGTACATCTCTGGGATATTATATTAATTTCATTATACTCCTTGTTTAATCTTGAGACCTTATACATCTCTAACTTGACTACTGATGTTGTAATATTTGTAATAGATAACTTTGCAAGTTTATCTTCTCTGTATGACATTAATTTGTTATAAGTAATTGTAAACTCGAAATTATTATTCCTTCTTGAACTGTAAATTAATATTTTGACATGAAAAATGTATTACTTATTATAGTCCAGGCGCGGATCCAGGATTTAGTTCAGGGGGGGCACTTTCGAAGCTTCCGAAAATAAAACTGACTTTTGATAACTGTTTTTATTGTCAGAACATATTTCCTACGTCAGGACATAGGCAATTGCCCTCCCCTGACACAGGCTTCAGGGGGGGGGCAATTGCCCCTGTTGCCCCCCCCCCCCCCTGTATCCGCGCCTGTTATAGTCAGACTTTCTTAAATTGTAAATTAATATTTTGACATGAAAAATTACCCTTGTGGCCTATTTGCAGAATAAATGTTTGATTTTTTTTTTGATCCCTATTTGTAGTAGTACTCAGAACTCACTTAAGGAACTCGTCTATTTGATCCCTCTGCGGGGGCTTGATGATCTTCCGTCCATCCAGATCGTAGCCCACGTGTTGGTATTCGTTGTACCACCACATGGGGACGTTGCCGACGGTGTTGCGGCGCTCCTCCTCGTCAGAAGTGTCGCCGGACTCATATTCATCTAGACAATGGAAAAAAAGAATATTTAAGTATATCAGTATGCCATGGACTCCATGTTCTGTAATTTATTATGTTGAAAGAATTAATACTAGCTCGTGAATGAACAAAAGAATTAATACTAGCTCGGGAATGAACAATACACCTCGCAAGCATTTTTTACGTCTCAAACCTTGACTCAGCCTTTGAAAAATGTTCAAAAGCTGCCACTACAATAAAGTTCTATATAATTGTCGGACCTGCTCACAAAATTTTACGAGAATCGATTGAAACATGTTCTATATAAATGAATAGTCGGTAATCCGTCCGCTTTACATACAAAAGTATTTTTGTCCAAGCTAAAATGGACCGTCATTTTTGTTCATTCGTTTTAAAAGATTGGCAACTATGCTTACGAGATACAAAGCTTTAAAAGATCACACAAATTTAGTGATAAACTCAAAAATGTATGCCAAATGGCAGACAACATACAAGAAACTGTTATGATTGTTATATGAGTGTGAAATCTTAACATTACTAACTTACACACATACACATACACACTAAGCCTCTTGCACTTAAATACTGTATACCCTAACTTAATAATTATGTGTTCCTTGTGTACTTAATGTTAATGTTAAAAATTAATATGTTCGTAATAACTAATAACTTAATTTTAACCTAACCTAATAATTTAATTTTCATTTTGCAATGCTCACGTCGTGCTATTTATGTGGAGTATGATTACTCACGTGTTTTGTTAACCGTCTCAGTGGGTCCCAAGATACAGGCTCAGCCTAGTTTGGGTCTCAACAGATATTCGCATAATTTGTATTTCTGTGTTTTTGTATAATAAATAAATAATTATTATTATTACCTTTTTGAGCCACCGGCTGCATCTTTACACTAGTTTCTTTAATTTTATCAGCTAACACATCCACACTATCTTTCAATTGCTTCCCTTTTACTTGTTTCTCTTTCAATTGTTTTTCTTTATATTTACTCTGCTTTTGTTTCTCTTTCAATTGTTTTCCTGTGTCTTTACTCTGTTTAGTTTTCTCTTTTACTTTCTGTTTAACTTCCTTGTCAGACTCATCGCTGGAGCCGGAGTGTGTTTGTCCGATGTCAGATTCGGCACCACTGTCTACCGCTTCACTCTCGTCTGAGGTACCACTGCCCTCATTCTCGTCATCACCATCTTCATCGTTCTCATCTTCTGATTCATCACCAGCTTCAGAATCTTCTAGCTCCTGTAACATCATCAGTTAAAATCATTAGAATGGTTAATTGGTGTATGTCCCAGAAACACACGAACAAACTTGGTATCTGCCAACGCGCTATGGAGAGGAGTATGCTGGGGATACGGAAGTCTCAAAAACTGACATTGTCTAGCATAAGGAAGACAACAAAAGTCTATGACATTACCCACAAAATTAAAAGGTCTAAATGGCGTTGGGCAGGCCATATGATACAAGGTAAAGAAAAATGGTGCAAGAGAACTACAGAGTGGTATCCTCGAGAAGGACACAGAAGAAGAGGCAGACCTCAAAAGAGATGGGATGATGACATATGCCAGGTGGCAGGAAAGACATGGCACAGAGTCGCACATGACAGACATGAGTGGAAAAGGCTGGAGGAGGCCTTTGCCGAGGGGCAATCAGACTTGCAAAAGAAAAGCAAGGCACAAATAGAAGAATACGACTAAGTCTGAATACAAGGCTATTATTATATGCACTGAGTCGTCAGTCCCAATTTTTTATTTTAGAACTGTCAACTGACATATTCAACTGTAGGGTAGGGTGAGAGTAGTGCAGGAAACACTGTAATAAGAAGTTTATATTGTTATTAGTCTCGTATTCAGACTTATTTAATTGTCTTGCTTTATTTTCTGTGAGTCTAATTTCCCCCCAGCAAAGGCTTCCTCCAGCCTTTCCACTAATGTCTGTCTAATACGACTCTGTAACATATCTTTCCTACCATCTGGCATATGTCATTACACCATCTCTTATTGGGTTTGCCTCTCCTTCTGTGTCCTGTTGTACAGCTCTGATTTTTAAGAATATATTAATAAAAAGTACTACGATCAATCAATGTCTATTCCCCAATCTGTTTAACAAAATTAGAATTGAATGAAATCTGAGCATGTTTATCAATTTCATGGAAATTACAGTTATTAACTTTTGTATCAACAGTAATATCTTTCATAAGTGCATGTAATATGCCTAAATTGAAGAATAAATTATTTCATTTCATTTCATATCAATATTGATATATCGTCTTTAGTGGTCTCTTGGTACAGACACAAGCTGAGCCACCTACCCTTTCAATTGTTTTTGTATACTTTCATTTATTGTACCTGTCTTGGTTACCTGTAAATGTATACAATCATTGAATAAACATCTTATTATTTTTTTTTATTATTATTGATAGCAAATAATAACCTCTCAACAGAAAACTTACGGATGATGCATCTGAAGCATCATCAGGCTGTTCCTCATCCCCAAATGTAGAGTCTGCATCATCGTCAAACAGCACTTCCTGGAAACACACCGAACATACTCTTCAAAGCAAAACTCAAATTGAATATTAATAAAATAAAATAAAAAAAGCCCTTTATTCATTGTGAAAGCGGTTACACATAAATCCTAATAATATTATAAACGTGAAAGTTTGTGCAGATGGATGTACGTTCCGCTTAATCTCAAAAACTACTGAACGGATCTATATGAAACTTTCCAGTATTGTAGCTTAGACATCAGAATAGGACATAGGTTAGCTTTTATCCGCGGGTAACGCCGCAGGGCGCCGCTAGTTTGATTTGAAATAATCTTGAAATTAGTGTTGTAATTTAATGAATCGCTAGTGGGTAAAGGCCAGAAATTGAATATTACAATGAATATTTTAATGGACAATGAAAAAAATGGTGCTAAAATAAGAATACAATTGAATACTTGAAACTATTGATTGTTGTTATATTGATTAACCACCTGTTGTTTGCCTCTTGATAGTATTACAGCTCAATACTTCGTGTCTAAGAAAATAGGCATATGCCCAGCAGGAACACACATACCCACATTAATACTGTACATTTTTAAGGCTGATATTGAAATTTTCAATAAAACTTACATCTTGTTCAGCGTCAGAGTTGGCGGCTTCTTCGTCGTGTTCCGAGTCTGTGGCGTCTTCCGTGCCGTTCAAGTCGCCTCGGATCAAATCCTCGTTGGCCCCAGAATCACTCCCCTACGATAAACCACAAATATAACCAACATTCAACAAAAATAACACGCTGAAACTACAAGTACGAAGATTACCTCGTCATCTGAGGAGCCCTTGGAAGCAGCTTTTTTCGGCTTCTCGTCTATTTTCCTCTTCAATAAACCTGCTTTAAATGGTGGCATTTTATATAATATCTATCACATTATTTGGTAAATTACATAGTTTGGAAGCTTCAAGCCACCGATAAACACGTGTTGTTCATTCACAACTTATGTCAATTGTCAACTATGAGCTGTCAAAGTGACACTGACAAATTGAGTTATGGTAATCTCATTCATTTGTGGCTTAAATAGGAACGTATTACAGTATATTCAAAGGATAATTAAGCATAAAAGCCTGCAGAATAGGAACGAAAATATGATAGTTTCTGTAATAGAAAATAAATATGTATTTTTTTAAAATTTTGATGTGGAAAAATTAAATTTTAGATACAATAATATCTACACGGTTTGTTTATTACCATCGTCTCTGAAAGTCTCTGGAACGACTGATAAAAAAAGATAAAATCAACCACGGGCGCTACCGCGACGAAAATCAAGTTTTTCCTCTCTGTCGCACTTACGTCCGAACGTGCAAGTGCGACAGAGAGCGAAAACTTCGTTTGCTGTTTGCGGTAGCGCCCCACATTGTGTGACATTGTTCAAGGCCATGTTTCATTCTACGCATAATTCTTCGTATTCACAACTCATGAAAGTACGTTGACAAGGTTGACAATTTATTTACATCATTTTATTATTTGGTTTAGAACTAAATTAGCTGTAAATATTTATTTACCATTAATATTTTGAGGTTGTAATATTATTATGATCATGAATACATGATATAAATAATGTTGGGTTTGGTTCGTTTCGTGGTTCAAAGGAAAGGAACGTATTAATTGACAATTGCAATTGCATTGCAGTCATGCAGTGAGGTTATGTAAAATTTGAAAAACACATCAAATGAAATAGGTACGCGGAATTAATAAAAACGTAATATGGTACAATGGTACAAAATTAATCATTCAGAATTAGCAGAGAAGTGAATAGTTCAGAAGTTTTGTCACAACCATTAAGTAAAATAATACAACATGTTTCGCCAGTTTTTACGAGCTTTGGAGCCAGTTAGGAATAGTTTGGTGAGTACACAACCATTGCCACTTGCATTGCACCTTGAGTTTTTTTATTTTTGTTCATAGATTAATTAATAATGTCATTTTATGCTAGTCTCGGACTGTGGCGGGCAATGGAGCCGGCGCGACCGGCAGCAAGTTCGAGCGCAACTGCGTGTCGAAAGAGCAGCAGATCACAGAAGCGTTGAAAAAGTCCCTTCCTGGGACCACTTACGTCAGCGTGGAAGACATATCTGGCGGCTGCGGAGCTATGTTTGAGGTATAGCATCTTAAATTGTAGTTGACTATGTTAAAGGTAATGTAAAATTTGTTCCTTGTATAAGAAAAAGTAAACTCATTGATTATTTGTCTTGCAGGTCAGTATAGAAGCTAAAGAGTTTGCCGGCCTGTCCCGAGTGAAACAGCACCGCCTTGTCACAGACTCCTTGAAGGACGAGATTGCTGAGATGCATGGAATCCGAATTCATACAAACCCAACACCGGACAGCAAATGATCGTAGATCTACAATGACAATTATTGATAATAGTTGCAAACTTGTTTTATAAATAGTATATCCTGAAACAGGCTGGAAATGGAACATAGAGTTGGAAAGGTCTGATTATAAATAAAACAACACTTAGTTATTGTCATGATCTTTTCAACCTCTAAGCTATATTAGAACAGTCTAGACTAGGTAGTCATTAAAAAATTAAACAAGTTTGCCAAACTTCTCAAGGCTATGTTGTACACCTCTAAGCTCCTTGAATTAAAAAATCATAAAGACGCCAAGAGTAAACACTGTAAATACTAATGAAAAGAATAATTTCTGTTGTTTATTATGTAGTTAAAGCTAATATTTGTTGAATTATTTTGGTAACAGAATATTGTTAAATGTTGGTAACAAAGTGATGTAGTAATTTTATTTATGGTATTTGATTGTTAGTTTATTGTCACTAGTGCGAGACTACTTAATTTACTAGACACTGTGTTTTATTTATTTGACGTAAATAAACTTCTTCTTTTAGTAGGTGATATCTCATTTTTATTAACACTTCATGTCCCTACCATATGATTTCCTCGTTCCCCGTGAAAGTTAAAAATTAAAAATGCCTTATAAGTCAATCATTGAAAAACGCTTATAAAAGCTATCAAGTAAACACGTGCGGATTAAAAAGCGAAAAACGCCCTTGAAGTCCTTTCAAACGAGCCAAAATGGCGCTCAATCTAGTTGTCAAGGTTCATCCCGTAGTATTATTTCAAATTGTAGATGCATACGAGCGCCGAAATGCGGACTCGCATCGGGTTATCGGTACCTTATTGGGTAAATATCGTTTCCGCCGCCACCTACTCTTCGAAGTGCAAATTTTAGATTATTTTGTTATGCCGACGTCATGCGCTCAAACTTACGTATCTTTACTAATTTCTTCATGTTACAAACAATATGTGGATATAATGTGTCTCATCCAATGTATACATCGTGATTGCAGTGCATATTTATGAATAAATTGATCTATATGTATCATTTTGTATGTGCAACTTTGAGGTTATGTTTTGTGTGTAATTCCCAGGAACCTGTGATAAAGGTGTGGTGGAGGTCACAAATTGCTTCTGCGTGCCTCACAAAGAGCACGCAGACCAGGTGGAGGCCGAACTCAACTACGCGATGGACGTGTATGAGCTGAATCGGCGGGTGAATGCCACGGAGAACATAGTTGGTGAGTTGTCATACTAATACTTGATGTTATGATTAATTTCTTGGTGAATAATCTTTAGTATAGTAAAGGTTGAACTGGATCAACTGCTAGTCTCTAAACCAATTTTTGAATAGTTTCAGTTGTTGCTTACAAATATCCATGGGCTTTACCCATCATATATTGAGAACTTTAGGTACTGCTACTACTTAAGAAACAACAATGATGTAATAAATAATAAAGACGAATCAAGTCTAAGGCTAAAATGGAGAAAGGCAAGCAGGAAAGTGGACTCCAAAAGCCAGGCTAAAAAATGCTAGGAAGAAGAAGTGGCCCCTGCTGGGCAAAGGTCCTACCCACTTTTTTCAATCCTCCCAATTCTGAGCAGTCTGATATGCTAGATTTTCATAGTTAGTTTGAGGTTTTTCCCGCGCACACTCATTAATATTGTTGTTTATAATGATTGAATGAGATATAGGCTTTGACACATAGCGTGCGCGTCGCAAGCGGTCGCGCACTGAAAGCGTCGCGCAAGCTGTATGATCAAGGCTTACATTGTCCTTACTAAAAACACAAAAAGGGCCTGAAAAGGAGTCTAGCTCATTATGCGATCGCTGATGAGATCTGCTGCTTCTTCATTTCAATCTGCAGATTAACAAGAAAGTTTTTAAAATAACTTTTAAGTAAGAGTAAAAAACCAAAAGATGAACAAAGGTGGCTACTATTTGACTATTTGGAAAGGTAAAAGGAAAACAAGTAGACCAAAAGTACCATCCATTAAGTGTGTGCCAGTTTTCCTTTGCCATAGAAAGCGAGTTGATAGATGTGTCTACGGCTAATAAGACTGCATACCTCACGGTTGTGGAAAAGTCTTTGGCATTTAAAAAGCCGCGGCCTCCACACTTTCGTGGAATGTACAGTCTCATAACACTTGAGCATGGTTGTAGCATGCTGTGCGCAGTGAGCAGTACACGCACCCTTCGGTCCAGGGCATCCAGCTCAGTCTGAGTCCATCTTACTATGCCAAAGGAGTATGTGAACAGGGGCATCACCCAGGCGTTGAAGGCGCGCACCTTGTTGCCGCCCGACAAAAGACTATTAAGCACTTTTGTCAGGCGACAGAAGAAGCGTTCCTTCACCGCCCGTTTTACATCCTCACCCTCAATACCTAAAGACTGTGACATACCAAGATATTTATAGGTTTCTGCTTCGGAGAGAGATCTGAGGGACATTAGACAATGTAACTGTAAATTTGACGAATTTACAACTTTCCCCTGCTGTACATGCATGACCGCACACTTATCTACACCAAATTCCATTCTGATGATGCTATTGAAAGCTTCTGTCGTTTTCAGTAGCTCCAGAAGGTACTGTCTATTTGGTGCAAACAGCTTAAGGTCATCCGGGTAGAGAAGATGAGAAATGACCTCACTCCCTCTCCGGAGCTGACAACCTAGCTCTGAATCCTTCAGCAAAGTACTGAGCGGGTTCAAAGCTAGGCAGAAACATAAGGGACTCAGACTGTCACCCTGGAAGATACCTCGCTCAATCCTGATAGTCTTGCGGGCCAGAAGGACCGTCTCCTCCTCCCGGTTGACAAAGGAGTGTGATCCACTGCCCCATGCAAGCACTTAGAAGGATCTCAAACCTGCATCAATTTTATACAGCTCTAAAGCTCTCAGCCATGAATGAGGCACCGTCAAGGCAAGTCAATCCAGGCGGCCGAGAGTGTCCCTCTGTTTCGCCAGACTTTTTGGCAAATGGTCATGTCTATGAGGAATAGCTCTTGAGTACCACGCGACCCAACCCTACATCCATTTTGAGATGGGGCCAAAATACTGCTCGCAACAATGTGCGTGTTAATTTTGCTCTCAAAACGGGTGTAAGAAGCTTGTACAGCGTGGGCAAGCACGTGATGGGTCTGTAGTTCTGCGCTTCCATGGTACTACCGGACTTTTAAAGCAGCGAGGTGCCACCAGTTGTTAGGGAGGTGGCAGGGAACCGAGCTCGAGGGCTTGCTGGAACTGCGTTTTTAGACGTTCGTGTGGTCGTCATTTCAGCCAGAAGTTGTGCAATCCATCCGGCCCCGGACTTACGTCTTCAGGGCTAATGGTTGGATGGACTCACACTCACATGTAACACCATCGATCCAGTCACCCTCGGTGTGTTCGACAGGTACTGACCAGATACTACGCCGAAAGTTAACCATGGCAGTAGCATCCCTGCTGTCCGTCTTATACACGCTGGTCGGTTCCCTCCCACTTCCGGTATACCTTCCTTTGGTCGCTCTGGAAAAGACGATTCCGCTGGTATCGGTCCACACGCTCTCTGTAGCGGCGAATACGGCTTGACTATGCATAGACTTTCTGCTACAGAAAGTTAATGATGATGGTGCTGTAGCGAATTCGTCACCCGACGACAATGGTGAGGAGCTGGACGACGCGGGCGTTGGTGGGCGTGCGCGTTGTGGTTGTGCCGCTCTTGAACTTGTCCTCGTTATCATTATTTAATTTTGTATTTTAAGTGCTCTCCATGTTGCCTTTGACAGCTTGTCACTTCCCATATCCCAGGTCGCGCCTAGCTGAGTTTCTTGCTGGACTCTTCTCAGCTAGGCTAGGTTTAGTGAACCAGCGACAAAACTCCCAGTAGCTCGTTTCCACTCACACCTCAGATTCGGTTGAAACCGCTCAACCAATCTCACTGGAGCGCAAACTCTTAGAGTATTCCAGTGTTCCAAACCACACGCGGGGTCGTGCCGGAGGTTTTACCCCGGATTTTCCCCAGGCTGCTCTCCAACCGCGCACTCCTATCGCTTTATTGGGCCCGGCCTATAAAGCCACAGTCAGGTTCAAAAAAAAAAAGAAAAAGACTTCCCATATAATCCAATATCTTGTGTTATAGCAAACTCAGCGTTGAATATTACTGTTATTGTTAAGTAACATTGGTTCCAGGCTGGTGGGCCACCGGCAACGAAGTGACGAACCACTCGTCAGTGATCCACGAGTACTACTCGCGCGAGTGCCGCGAGCCCGTGCACGTGACGCTGGACACGTCGCTGCAGG
This sequence comes from Epiblema foenella, assembly GCA_963556455.1. Lineage (NCBI taxonomy): Eukaryota > Metazoa > Arthropoda > Insecta > Lepidoptera > Tortricidae > Epiblema > Epiblema foenella. The sequence continues at coordinate 19,304,691 of OY747111.1, forward strand.
GCGCGCGCATGGGGCTGCGCGCCTACGTGTGCGTGGCGCTCGGCGTGCCGCGCGGCAAGCAGGGCTGCATGTTCACTCCTATTGATGTCACACTCACTAGCTACGAGCCTGAGGTAAGTTTTTGGTGACATTGTTGTATTAAGCTGGGCAATTGGATGACCACTTGAAGCAGGGCCTCTTCTGTCAGAGCGCCTGGAGGCTTTCAGTTTGACAAAGAGGCTGGCTCAACTGGTCTTGGTTGGGAAGAGCTGGGAGGAGCTGCGCAAGACCGTGACAAATGGAAAACTTTTCTGCGAGCCCTGCTTTTTTTAAAAATCGTATGGCAATTTTATTGCCAGTTTTTTTGCACCGTTTTTTTTACCCTACGGACGTGCTTCGACCCCCCCCCCCGAGCCATGCTAATCAGGGATATCTACTCCACATACTTATTTGAAATTCTAATGTTTGTCAGACGGAACTTACCCATGTTTAGGCGTGTTGAGGTCGCAGGTAAGACTATTCGTTCTACAGGGCAATTAAGAACAGTCCCTCGTCGCATGGCACTTGCAGTAAAAAACCTCGTGTCATTGGTCCAACTTACTATGAACGTCTACCCGCTGAAATACGCACACAGACCTCGGAAACAACATTCAGATGTCGACTGAGAAACTTTCTACTGAAAAATCCTCTGTATTCTGTAAGCGATATTTTGACATAACAGCATAAATATAATTTTTATCTTAATTCTGACTTTATTGCATTGTATTGAGTTATTTCATGACGATCCTCTCAGGTGAATTTTTCATACTCATTGTATTATTTAACTGCTATTTTATTCATTGATTTTTAATTTATTTTGTTTTATTTAATGTTATTGCCGATCACAATAGAGATTGTTGTAAATTGACATGTAATTTATATTGTAATCTTATATTGTGAATAAATTAATTTGAATCTGATAACAGGAACTCATCGTCATCATTAAAAATTAATAATGTTTTTCATTTGGTTCCAGATTGTGGGTCTACAGTTGTGCCAAAAGACCATGGGTCCGGGAGGGCGCTCGCGCCAGGTGCAGCCCGCGCCGGATCTAGCGCTAGTCGCTGAAGCGGCTACCAAGCTCTCTTCACTGCTTGACCAGGTATGTTAAGGTTGTCTGGAAGAGACCGCTCTTTAGCGATGAGAGCGCCTGTTCTCTACCTTTACCTACGTTGTTTGGCATTTGTGTGACGCGTGCAATAAAGAGTAATTGCTGTAATGATGCTGATGTCCTCCCAAGAACCTTTTTAATCACCCTTCCCCGCAAAACGACTTTGAAGCATTACTCCTAAATCGCCTAAATCGCTATAAGACTAAGGGTGGGTTGCACCGAACCGTCTGTAATCGTAAGCGGTGTTCGTTAAAATCTGATTGTATGAAAAGTTTGACAAGTTTCTATGGGATGACATCTGCTGGCGTCATATTTGACGATGACCGGCCTGTCAATGGCCGGGACTAGCCACATTAGCGGGGAGCGGCGTCGTGCCGGCACGGTGCCGTGTCATGTCGGGCGCTTGCATAGTACGGTGCCGCGTTCTCCTAGGGCACAGCGTCAAAAATATTTCGATCTTTTCGACATGGGTCTAATCATAATGTATACGGTTCTTATTGTTACAAAAATCTGGGTGAACCCACGTTCTTAAATATAGCCTCTGGTAGAACTTCTTCTAAAGGAAACCAGCCTTTAAACCATTTTAAACCAGAATTGAAATGCATTTGCTTTGTTCCAATTGGTTACGATCTATTCCTGGTGCCGAATAATTCAAATTTCAATGTAATTGTATGGTGGGCCGTAGGTTAGAATTATAATCATGATAGGAGTAATTTGAAGAGGAAGAAAAGGATCACAATTTCATGATTACTTTTAAGATTCTAAATTTTAGTTAAATATCACCTCGTAAGAGTCGTCCCAGTGCTCGACACCTTAGTGCCCAATAGATGACACTTATTAATCATCTCTGTCATCATGATATAAGATTGAAAGTGCCATGTATTGGGTCAGTGTCTAGCACAGGGACGTGTACCTTATAAAAAATCAACACGTATTTAGAAAACCTGTCGGAAGTCTGGAAATGTTGGTATTAACTGCAATATACGAAAGTGTAGCGACGCGGCACCGTACCGTATATCTGCATGATGCGACGTTTCACGGTAACGATGCCGCCATTGGCATAGCTACCCAAGGTCTAGACGGGGCAGTGCCCCAGGCCCCGCAAGCTCTAGGGGCCTCCAAAACCTGACTATCGAACTAGCGAAAAATTCTCCCGGAATCTAAATAAAATAGAATTACGATTTGAAACGGGATATTTACCATGTATATTTGTATTTTTGAGTTCTTCCCGAATTTCGGCACATACATGTTAAATATCCCGTTTCAAATCGTAATTCTAATGTAAATGACCATGTAAGCTTGAAATCTTAAATAAAATAATACTCATTTAAAAAATACGATTAGGGGCCCCAGTTTTTTTTCGCCCCAGGGCCCTTGGTCACCTAGCTACGCCATTGGACGCCGTACCGTCGTAATGTGGCCAGGCCCTAAGTGGCAAAATAACTAATATTTAAAACGCCTACAAAGTTAAATGCCTCAAATCAAAACGAATTATTATTATTGTGTCTCTAATACAAACGTACTTTATAGTAAAATTTCTAAACCCGAATGACTACTGTGCGGACCAAGCGCACGCGTCGTGAACGAGCCTTACCTCTTTTCCAAGTCGCACAGATCTGGAAAGCTTAAACGAAATATGTATGAATATATTCAAAATAGTAACGTTTTGTTGATTCATTACTAGATGAGTCACTTCAAAAAACTGCAATTTAATTTTAACCTTAAACACCACAACTAAAATTGAAATTCTATTGACATCTATCTATATATCGTACTATGCCTGGAAAAGGGTTAACCTTTTGACAGCCGGGCGGAGGAACAGGACGCTGTGCCGTCCAAATTTAACTGTTCAAAAACAATGTGAATGCAAGTCCTAGAATCCTTTTATGATTATCACTATTTTATGGCTCTGGCTTCCGGGGCATGAATTTCCGTTGACGTCTATATCCGACCCTGGCTGCCAAAGGGTTCATACTGGAAGTTACATGGGGGTCTATAACCAAGCAAGCGACGTCTCCAGGTACTTGGCTACGTGGAGGATGTCCTTGCGGGGCGCGCGGCGCCGCACAACGCCGTGGGGCGCTCCCTGTTGCAGCTGGCGCAGGCCGTGCCGGGGCTGGCCCAGGACTCCTTCGCAGACGCCTTCGCTAACAACATCAAGGATCTACTCATGGTACCACTACATATTTCTCGACGCAGTAGTTTTATCGTGGCGTCTCTAGGTGCTGGGCTACAAGGACTCCTTCGAATCAAGGATCTGCTTGTGGTACCACTACATATTTCTCGACACAGTGGTTTTATCGTGGCGTCTCTAGGTGCTGGGCTACGAGGACTTCTACGCAGACGCCTTCGCCAACAACATCAAGAATCTGCTCATGGTACCACTACATATTTCTCGACACAGTGGTTTTGTCGTGACGTCTCTAAGTGCTGGGTTATGAGGACTCCTTCGCAAACGCCTTTGCCCACACACCAAGGATCTGCTCATGGTACCACTACATATTTCTCGACACAGTGGTTTTATCGTGGCGTCTCTAGGTGCTGGGTTATGAGGACTGCTTCGCAGACGCCTTCGCCAACATCAAGGATCTGCTCATGGTACCACTACATATTTCTCGACACAGTGGTTTTGTCTTGACGTTTCTGAGTGCTGGGCTACGAGGACTGCTTGGCAGACCCCTTCACCAACGACATCAAAGATCTGCTCATGGTACTACACTCATTCTTAAGCCGGTGTGATTGCAATGTACAGTCGACGTCTAAAAACATGTTTACACTTTATTCCATTGTAATAAGGCGAAAGGTCAAAAAGATGATATCTTTAACGTCAATTACACGGGAACAAAGGCCTTAATTTGGTAATACTGGGGGTTAAAACGCATTTGACCGTTGTAAAGTACATCCCTTTTAATGTGTTGTAACCACCTTTCGATCTCAAATAATTGGTTACACAAACTAAACATCTTAGAAACATACTTTTGTTCTTCTTAGACTAGACGCGAAAATGTTGATATTAAATGCATATACTATATAGCAGTTTCGAAGTAATTTTGTTTGTGGGTGGATCAACTATTCTTTGTTGCTCGTTACCATGGTTACGTCTCCTGAGTCACTCTTTAAAACTGTGATTGTATAGGGTTTAAATCTACCAAACATGAGTTTTAGGGATAAGTATAAATCCATTTGGACATGCGTCATCTGAGCATGCTTCAAGTCCATATTATAAACATTTTTTTAAGAAACACGGTTACTGTTGTCTCCTCGCTGACGGGACAGAATAACAACAAGAAAAAGTTGATTGACCCGTGTACAAATTGGGGGTATTCAAAGAATTACATATAAAAACTCCCTGTCTTTTCTTACATCCTCTAATACTTCTCTTTAATTTCAGGTGGTGACCCTAGCCCAACTAATCAAGACCCAACTTCAGCTGAACGAGAAACTGACCCTCCTTACCTCTCAGTAACGTCTCAAATAAGTCTCCCGTGTCACGTGACAACCACGTCATCATACGATCCTCGTATCACGTTATACGATATATAATACAAACGAACACCAGCGGTCAAGTGTAATTGAAATACCGAATAACAAACAATCATTTTATTCGTCAATAAATTGGTTATTATAATATCATGCGCGTTTGTCTGGTAACACTGCGAATCAATCCTTAGAACTATTAACAACAAACACAAGTCAACTGCAAAAAGATATACACGATTAACTCGTTCAAAAATATTTTTGTAGAATTGTTTTAACAGGCTAATAGTGTATATATTTTTGCAGCTAACTGTACCAATACACTTATCTTACAAAATCTGTTTAAAACAGATATTTTTCAACACAGTTGAATTGTACTGTATTACAAGACCGGAATTAGTTTACACTCGGAATAGCTGTCATTTCACACACATACATATATATGCAAAAACTGTCACCTCTAATACTATTATAATCACGGCTAGGTAATACCTACTGCGTACCTTAGTTGGGCGTAATTACTTTTGTAATTAAATTACTAATTTCTTTACATTTAATACAATTACATGTAATTCAAAATTGTAATTAATTAGTAATTCAATTACTTACTTATTTAAAAAAACATTCATGACGAAACAAACATTAAACATAGAAAAATTAAAATAACGATACAAAAAAACACGAAATCGCCACAACAAGATCACCATGCCTTAGCATAATGTTTGTTTCGTCATGAATGAATGTTTTTTCTTCTAATTTGGTATTCTATATTATTATTATTTTGGTAAAAAAGAAGTAAATTTGCTTAGAGTGACTCTAAGGAAAAATACGCAGCATTCTAGCACAAGGCGAAAGAAACTGAATTGTCAAGTTTTCAAAACAAAATCAAAACTCATACATTGTAGGGTTAAAATCTAATTTCAAAAGCTCATTATGAAATAAACCTTATTTTGTGATGGAATAAAGTCACTAATTACACATTATAATCATAAAATATAATTTGTAATTCAATTACCAATTACATTTTGTAATTGTTAATTTGTAATTCAATTACTTTTCGACCAACACTGCTGTGTTGGTCGAAAACTAATGGTAGGTCTAACTACGATAAGATTAGTCCCGAGCTTACTCATATCTCATAAACTCAAATGCGTGTTAAAGTCCGAACAGAAATATATGACCATGGTCAAGAGGGCGCTATTATTTTCATTTATATGGCAACAGATCAGTAACGTAACAAAAGAATACTTGATTTTTTGATATTTATATTAATTAATTAATCACACACATTTCTTGCAGGAAAGCATATCAAACGATTCGACATGTTTTGTTTTCTTGTGTAACTACACATTGTAAATACCTATTGTTATTTTTTCCTCGTTTTTCTTTAAATTCTCTTTTGTTGTGTACCATTTACATTTACTTAAGTAGGTTAAGTAGTATCATTGTAATAAGTATATTTTGGAGAAAATGACCGACTGTCGAGTTTCTTTCGGCGTTTCTTCTCGGCAGTGGTCTCATGAGAAACGCTAGTAGTTTTTGACTTGTAAAAGTGCCTTTACGGCCTACTTGCAGAATAAAGTTCATTTATTTCATTTAATCACAGCGTATATTCAGCGACATCACACATCTGCTTGTCTTCATGACAGCGCCAGACCCAGTCTGCTCGTACGCGAAGTCCATTCGTACTTGTTCCTGCGCCTGCGCTTAGTACGAAGCTGATTTCACTGTCGGAGTCCAGTTGAGACGCCTGGAACAGGACGTAACTGGTTACGTTACATTAGAGCAATACAATTCGTCTGTCCTAAGACATCGTCGAACAATAATGAAATGGTTTCATCCTACAATCAAATTTCAAGAAAATGGTATTGAGATAGTAATCCGCGACGACCTACATGATCGTTGAAAAACTCATATTTAATTAGTTAATAGCATATCAAAAAACACTGACGGCGCTTCAGAAACATACTGGTTTGAACAGCTATTTTAATTTCACATCAAAACCCCGTTTTGACGTGCAAATACGCAGTTTCAGGTTAGGTTTTTTTGATGTGCCTTTTATCTGTGATTCACTAGGCTGAATTAAGTAAATCAGTAATAAGTACTTAATTATGAAAAAAAGAAAAAATATAGTAATTCGTCTTCTCCATAATACCTATTTTGTTTTGATACTGGTCTGTAGTTTATTTTTGGGCTTCTCTCAAGTTTGTGGTATATATGTATATTTATGTTCCTGTGTATGTTTACTTATATACTATTTATGGATGTTTATTACATGAGTTTTATTTACTTTTAGCTTTTAGTGTTATTTATATATTCCAGTAGTTTTTATTTTTGCACCACCCACTGAATATGCGTGTTTAGTTTTCTCCGCTACCCAAAGGTTGCCTGGAGGAGATTTGTGTCCTACCTCTGCTTATATTTCGCTTTATTGTATCTGAACTGCTTTGTATTTTTAAATGAGGTGTGCAATAAAGAGTATTTGTATTGTACTGTAAACTATTCTAGTTTCGTCAAATTGGCACAGTGTAGCAACAAATAGCGTTATCAAAAATACCAATATATCCATAAGTATACTGACCTCCATAACGACACCTCCATACGCCTTCACATATCTGCTCAGAAGCTCCTTATCAAAGCCTGCATCCTCCACACAATCCTCTATAACAAACGTGTATCCATCGAAAAAGTCCGGCAACGAACATTTCTTGTCCATTCTCTCTTTAGTCGCTGGTTTCTCTTCATCCGTAGAATCTCCAGAGTCTATAGTGATGTTAGCTTGGATTCGCTCATCTTTAACAAAAGCTACATCAGATTCTGAAGACATGTTAGAATAGTTAAGGTTTCTTTTTGATTTTGGAGATTCTTTACTTGTTGAGCGTTCTTTGCTGGAACTCTGTTTTGGTAACTTTTCTCTGCTCGAATGAGGCGTTGGTGACTTTTCTCTGCTCGAATGAGGTTTTGGTGATTTTTCTCTGCTGTTATGAGGTTTCGGTGACCGTTCTCTGGCGGTGTGTGGTTTTGGTGACAGCTTTCTGGTGGAATGGGGCTTGGGTGACTCTCTGCTGGTAGTTGGCTGCGGGGATGGTGACTTGTCTATTCGCTGTTTCTTTTGTTTTCGTAACACTTTCTCGATTTCATCATCAGTGTCGCATTCTGTAAATTAGAAAGTTTTATTCAGTTATATTTTTAGATCTCCGAGTTAGAATCTCAAGTTATTATCGTCTCATTTGCTAGTCTGTGTGAGTTTAGGAACATAAACTAAGCAAACTCTCACAGCATAAACAATCCAAAATCATAACTCTTGAAAATGTTAGGAAAAATACAGGCAGAAAAATGCGTAAATTTATCGCTTGAGTATCATTTTATGTTAATATTGTAGGTAAATGTGAACTTCTGTCTCTCTTACCTTATTACATGTTAGTTACATGGTCTCGATATTGTATTTGTATGTTTATGGAGGTTTATATGTCTATGTATTTAAGTAAGTGTATGATCTTTCTTATGATTCGGTTGTTTATACTACTTAATATCTCTGTTCCGCCTACTTATGTCAATTTTTTCTGTTGTGTCTCCACCACCCAAAGGTTGTCTGGAAGAGATCGCTTTTTAGCGATAAGACCGACTGTTGTCTACCATTAACATGTTTAATTTTAATCTTGTTTCCAATGCATATTCTGGTGAAAAATGTAGAATATTGTATTGTACGCTTAAAGGATTTGGCATGCAGTTTGAGAACAGAGGAAGAGGGAAGAGCACACAAGGTCTAGTTTTCCATCTGGATTGGAAGGTCAGACGGCCTACACCAAATAATGGGATTAGGTGTCCGAGCTCTACTACACAGTTGGGTATATTCAAGATATGTGTGGCAGGGTGTTTTTTTTGTAGACTACCTACCTGACGCGGTCTTGTCATCATCCCACCCCTCCGGCGGCGCCACCCTCATCTTGTGCTCGGTCGCGAACCACTGCCACGGCAGCCGCCGGCGGCGCTCGCAGCAGCGCTCCAGCCACTCGCCGCGCACCGCGACGCAGCCCGCGCCCGCGCGGGAGCTGCGTACTGCGCGCAGCTTGGGGGTGTTTGGGAACGCACAGCTGTAACAAAGAACACAACATACATATTTAATAACGCGCGAGCTTCGCGCGCGTCGGAGGGCAGTGTTGCGCGGTCGGTTGCCTTGATAACACTCAACCTGATGAAGGACTCTAATTGTAGTCCGATACATGTCGCAAATAGTGACTTTCCAAGTGAGTTTCAACCGTTGTTCTCTTATTAAGTGTAAATATGTCTCACGTTAGTGTAAATTTATGTAAACATACATATTATCAAGCATTTTAAATGGAGTTAAAGATGTAAATGCCTATACAGTCCACAAGTATATGCAAGGTTCCCTCTTTACCTATAGGTACTTTGATTTTGAAAGAATAGGGCCGACTAAATCAATGCCTTATAATATGCAGAATGGTTTTCCCTTCTTTCGTTTGCTTAAGCTTTTCTAGCCTATTCATATCGGCTGCTGTCTATGATAGCAGTCATTAAGCTAAGTTAGAGGCCTCCGGGCGGCTTGAGAACTTCTATCAGTCAAGTTCCCATTCACTTGTCAAGGGGAGTCAGAGTTGCACCACGTTCGTAGGGAGTACCCACCGCTACCCTACACGTGACCCCTAGGTGGTGCTAAACGGTGCAACAAAATTGCCATACGATAAATAAAAAATAACCATCGGAAAAACAGGATTATGCTACGAAGTATATCGACGTTTGAAGAATGTGCTTGATTTGGCAATTAGTTGTTTTCAAGCCGCTCAATTGTATTGGTCGGGTTCGAAAGGGCGCCTATCCATACAACACATTATAAATGCGAAAGTGTGTCTGCCTGTCTGTCTGTCACCTCTTCAAGCTTAAACCACTGAACCGATGGATATAGTTTGAGTCCCAGGGGAAGACATAGGGCCCTTTTTATCCCGGAAACCATCCGTTAAGGGGGTGAAAGTTTGCAAGGGCTATACCTAGGTAAGCGCCTGAAATAAATGAATAGTAATTAAAGCCCGACCATAAATATATGACCCTTCGCTATGTTGCGGAATTTCATTGGAATTAATTCCTTACACTGGCAATATTTTTAATCATAGGTTGTCACTGCTGGTCAGTGTCACTGTGGTGGTTTAGGTTAAGTGTTGAATATTAAATAATCACTGACAAAGAATGTCAAAAACGATTCATTCTCAATAGCGGAACATTATTAACAATGAAGATAATAAAATTCTGGAAAATACTGATTGGGAATGGAACAACTTCTCTGCAAAACATTTCAAAATTAACATCAGAACTGACAGGTAAACAAGTCAAAATGTCATTAATCCGACTATACTGTTATTATATACTATTGCCATACAAATGAGAATAATAGCGCCCTTGACAAGGGCCATACATTTCTGGTCGCGCTTTAAATTCTAACACGATTTTATTTTTTTTTATTAAAAATGGGATCGCTCTTGGCCAGCATCTAGCCAGGGGGCAAAGATGAGGCCGACGATGAAGCGAGCTCACCCAGAAGGTGCCTATTCACTCGTGCCTTAAAAACGTCTAGGTTATATGAGCTCGGAAACACAAACGCCGGCAGACAATTCCAAACCTTAGAAGTGCGCATTATAAAAGATGATGCAAAGCGCTTGGTTCGAATAAGAGGAATTTCGACCAAGTAAGGATGGCATCCAGCCGTACGTCTGGATGTCCGATAGAAGAAGGGGGAAGGCGGTATGAGCTCATGGAGCTCCTGAGCACACTCTCCGAAGTACAATTTACGATGGATGAGTTCTACGCAGACAAAGGCGTGGGCAAAAGCTAGTACAGTATGCTTACATGAGATGAGTACAGCTAGGGTTCCAGTCGCGCTGGAAGCGCGCGCCCATCGCCACCGCGGCGTCCCGGAGCGCCGCGCGCCGCGGGTTCTCGTAGCCGCTCAGCGCGAACACCACGTCGCGCATCAGGTTGTGCGGGGTCGAGCTTACGGGACCCGCGCGGAGAACTTCTGATTAATACGTAAAAAATATATAATAAGATATAACAACTTAAATAAAGTACCTGACAATTATGTTAATAATTTATTATTTTGTGGCGGCCTGGTCAGCTCCACTGAACGACCTCGGACCTGCGCGCAGCAGCGCGCTGTTGCCTAGCAACCGATATAACAGTTGTGTCATGAGCAGCCTAATTCTAACCCGCGCGCTTTGCTAAATTTATGTTAATATATATAATTTTTTTTTTTTTTTTAATTTATTCATATTAAAAGAGAAAAAATTACAGAACATATTTAGTTGTCGCGCACAGAAACCTGTTTAAGGTTATGGTCTGTTTATTATTTTGTATATTTGTATATAACTTACGTAAATAAACTCTGTACATAATTCGTGTCTTCCTATTTAACGTTGGTGCGTAAGGGTTGCAACAGTTACGCGTCCTTACCACCACAACTTAATAAAGTAAATTAAACTATAATAAAGCTAAATTATACTGAGACTTTTTTGTTATTTTCAAAATAGTCAACATTATAGCTTTTTGAAGTTAGATAACTTAAAATATTATGGCATAAATAAAGCAAAATGCTATATTTGCTACTATTTTTTAAATACAAGCTTGAATGTAAGAGCTAATTTAAATATTACAGGAAAGCTTTGTTTTCTTCAAAAACATACGGTATTTATATGTTTTTAATGGCACCCAATAGTACCAAATAGCCGTAAACGCGTTACAGATAGGGAAGTTGCCATGAAAATGGTTTAGGGTAGATTTGATAAAGTATTCATAAATGTGTTTAATCAAACAGTAACAGAACAATAGTAATCGACCTGTAGTCGGCCGACCCTAGTCAAAAAATCAGTTATGTCGAACCACTCTGATCCATATTATGGTTAGTTAGCTAGTAAATTATCAGTAACTAAAATAAAAACTAATTCGAAAGTCAAAATTCGAATATAGTTAGTTTTGTGAGCACTACAGAAATTTCGATTTTGTTGACCATTTTTAGAAAAATTCTCTTCAAAAGTTGTCGGGAAATCCAAACGCTGATAAATAATAGGTTAGTGAAAACTCAGAATACCTAAGTTATAGCACTAAATTATAGAAGAATGAGAAGAATTACAGTTCACTTTCCCTCCCTGTTGATTAGCTCACCACAATACGAGTGTGAAATTACGAAACGTTTGTTTAATCTGTTCATAACCCTGTTTCGTAATTTCACACTCGTTCATAGATTCATTAGATATTTGTTTAATCTGTTCATAACCCTATCTAATGAATCTAACTTGAGACCATCAACTACTTTTGGGTAAATTAAAAATATTATTTAAATGCCAAATAGAATCACGTATAACAAACAAACATGTACAAAATATTTTCATCAGATAGAGCCTCACCTTTTTCCTTCTTTCTGTCACCAGAGTGCTGCCTTTTCCTATTATCTCTATCTCCACTAGGTCCTGCGTCTGTATTTATTCGCGATTGTGAAGTATTTCCATCATCTCTATTACTTCTGTCATTGTCTCTATTCGTATTTATAGAATTGTTCAAATTGTCTTTACTCCGTTTATCATTGTCTCTGGTATTATTGTTATTTCTAGAGTTATTCAAATTATCCTTATTTCTTCTGTCTTCGTTCCTCGAAGTTTCCTTTCTTGTAGAATTAAAGTCTTTATTCTTTTTAGCATTTTCCCTAGAACTATCCTTATTTCTGGAATTGTCATCCTTAGAACTTCCTTTACTCGTAGAATTATTCAAGTTCCTCTTATCATCTTTGTCGTTAAGAAATTCTTTAAAGGTCTTACTAGCCGACTCTAGTCTATTTGCTCTTTCATTGTTCTTTTTGAATAAGTTCTGCACTGCTTCTTTCTTTTTAGTTTCCTGTTCTTTCTCGTCTTTATGTCTTTGTACAATAGAGTCTATTTTGGCGTGCGGTCGTTCATCGTCGTCGGTGTACATGAGGGTGTCTCTCTGTCTGCTTGTGTTGAAGTCGCTGGGTTGGTTGCCTCGGTTAGTGTTGTTCTTAGCTATGGGAGTCTTCACCAGTTTTGTTGCGGAGTCGTTAATGTTTCTGAGAGCTTGGGAGGAAGCTTGTCGTATTTGAGCCTCTGCAAAAAGGGAGCTTTTCTAGATATGCAATTTATTGGCACACGAGTCATCCCGAACAAATTAATTATGATTAAAAGTTCTGTCATCTTAAAATAAATGGGTCAATCAACTTTTTCTTGTTGTTATTTTGTCCCGTCAGCGAGGAGACAACAGTAACAGACTTCAAGCATGTCCAAATGGATCTTTGCGCATAGCTAAAACTCATGATTAATAGATTTAAACCCTATAAAATCACAGTTTTAAAGAGTGACTCAGGAGACGTAACCATGGTAACGGGCAACAAAGAATAGTTGATCCACCCAAATAACTGTTGCACCTGTAAAGTTTAATTGCAATAATTTAAACACTTAGTTCTTTTTTTAATTGCGTTTACTTGAATACTTACTGATCAACATTCCGGAATGATTGCTATTGGAGCATAGTGTGTAGTGCACTCACCAGGAGGGAATTCCTTAGGTGATGGTGGTAAATGACCGGTTACACACTCACCTGTTTACACATAACTTGCAATTTTTGCGTAGCGTTGAACTTCTTTTTCAATTTTTTTAAAATTTTATTTTAGTTTTATTTTTGCAAAGTTCTGGCAGAATATCAGCAATGTGGCTTATTGCGGCATCATCGTGCTGCGCCAGCGCCTATTTTCTGTCACGACACATGGTTCTTTTCTTTGGTGTATTGGTTAACTTTAGTCTTAAGTTGCATGCTTCTAGTAAAATTGTTGTTCAATTTTGTCAGTTGCTTATTTTTTGTCATCTTTTTTTTACTTTTATGTCATTATACACCATGTATATTGTGGAAATGAATAAAGTATTTATCTGTCTATCTATTAATTCCAAATTTAAAAATAAAGGAAAAATTGAAAAATTTCGGCACCAAGCAGGATTTGAACCTGCGACCTCCCGGCACTCGCGGCTAGTCGTTCTAGCCAACTGAGCTATAGGTGCAACTGCCACCCGGTCCGCAATTCCTCAATCATGAGCCTGAGTCTTCTGGTAGACGTCGCTGTACGCCTCCCTTAAGGCGTTTGTATAAATGAAGGAATGATTCAGTTCAGTTGGCCAGAGCGACTGGCCGCGAGTACCGGGAGGTCGCAGGTTCAAATCCTGCTCGGTGCCTAAATTTTTCAAATTTTCCTTTTTTCCTAAATTTGTAGTTTACGTTAGCAGCGGTACTGCTTAATACAAAATTAATTTAGTATGGGATGGCGCATCGTAACTGACGATTTTCAACATGATTTGAGAAGTTATTGCCGTTAATGAAGCTTGAGTCTTCTGGTAGATGTCGCTGTATGCCTCCTTTAAGGCGTTTTTATAAATTAATATAATGTATTTAATTTTGTCTATCTATTATTGTGGCGATCTATAGTGCTATGGCACTCACCAGTATTCTTACTCCCAGCTCCACCACTCTGCCGATGCTTGGCGAACAGCTCTCCCGGTCTGAAGTCATCTTCATCGGAAGAATAGTTGCCAACTGTCAACATGCGGCTGGGCACGGCCGGAGCCGGCGCGGGCTTAGGTGAAGGAGCGCGCTTGTCTTCCGTCTCGAATATGTGGATGAACGACAAGCCGTACTGGAATGGGAAAAAAATTCATTCTTCAGCCTAACTAATCCAGCTATTATTAATTCAGCTATTGAATTTATATTTTCTAGAGACAGAAAATCTTGTAAAAATACATTATTGACAGTTACTCGCATAGACAAACAACACACTCACATACATCGTCTCATCGTTCGCACACACATACACACACACACACACACGCACGCACGCACGCACGCACGCACGCACGCACGCACGCACGCACGCACGCACGCACGCACGCACGCACGCACGCACGCACGCACGCACGCACGCACACACACACACACAATTAATTAAAAAACAAAACAGTATTAATCTACCAGAGCATGTTTATTATCTGTAAATAAACTATTTGTATTTGTATTATGTACTTTATACCTGGAAAGTGTTCGGAACTTTACTTGGTTATTTGGGGGTACCGAAGACTATCCCAAGTTTTCCATCCCGAGGACCCTGTGCTGACTTGGAGGAGGCAAAATGTCTGACATTTTTCAGATTTTCGCTTATATCCCTTAAACTAAGGACATTTTGGTTCCACATTGTACGACAAAGTTAAAGAGCATTGGATTCCCTAAAAGTTCGTTGCCGAACCATATTTTCAGGCCTATTATTAACGGATATATCAGCCAATCAAATAGTATGGAGGCAAAGTTTAAACAAGTCGTTCCTTCACGATTTTCGTCGACACACCTTCTATATACCTATAAAACTGGTATGCACATGTTTTTTACTTACTGATTTTTATTTACTGATTTTTAAGAACTTTAGGACCAACCCCAACATAACCTAGCTGTGATGTCATAAAGATGGCAGTCGATTTTTGTGCAAATCTCGGGTTCTACATTACCAATCGGTACGTGTGAGGTTTTGTTTGAAAGCTTATCAGAACATTTTTTTTTTAACGTCAATTCTTGGAATTTTATAATAAAACATAAGAAAATTAGATCCCCCAGATCGGAACCCTGGGGGAGGGTACCAATAAGGCTGGCTGCGTTCCCTCATTGGACGGCTATGCCAATTAGCTGGGCAAGGAATGAGCCAGCCCTACGGTCCCCGGAAACTTTAACTAGTAATTTTGAAATTTGTCCGAAAACTGTGTCCATACCAGGGACCGATACCGGTATTTTTAAAAAACCCTGAATTAGCCCAATATTATGGATTATTTTTTGCTCTTTACGTAGAGCTGAATCATGTATTTAGGTAACAACGTCGTATTATTAGATTGTCCCATTAAAAACGAAATAATGAACCGGTGACCGTAATAATACCGGTATTTTTCTATGGAGAAAATACCGGTATCCGATCCCTGGTCCATACCTTGCAGTGTTTGTTGTAGGGCTGCGAGCAGACGACGCGCACGCGGTCCCAGGCCTGCGCGCGCGCCGGCGCCAGCTGCGCCGCGCTGAACGAGCGCACGCGCTCCGCGCCCGCCCCGCGCCGCGACTCCATCGGGGACAGGAACACACTTGACGGCACCAACACCTGTAAATAAATAAATATTTTTGAACAATCTTCATCATCATCATCATCATCATTTCAGCCGAAAGACGTCCACTGCTGAACATAGGCCTCCCCCAAGGCTCGCCATTCAGACCGGTCCTTTGCCGTTCGTTTCCACCGGATTCCCGCGACCTTCACCAGGTCATCACTCCACCTTGTCGGAGGCCTACCGACAGCTCGTCTTCCGGTGCGTGGACGCCACTCAAGCAGTGAACAATCTTACACAAATCTAATCGACCTGGTTCCCAACAAAGCAAAGCTTGTATTATGGGTATTAAGCGACGATATTATATTACATTATATTATTAGCCTTTTTCATCAGACAAACGTTACAGTCTTATCGATAGCTGAGATACGCGTCATAGTCGTGATCGGGTGCTGTTTGTGGAGTCCGGTCTGTTCATGCTTGCTAGGACATAGTGACTACGTTAATACTAGTGTCTTTTTATAGGGGATTGTCGAGAGACATCATCCTGTTGTGGATTCGTTTTTATTATCAGTGACTTAGAGACCATATATACATCTCTAACAATATTAAATTAATTTTAATTTTGACGCTCAGAGACCATGTACATCTCTGGGATATTATATTAATTTCATTATACTCCTTCCTTTTTTAATCTTGAGGCCTTATACATCTCTAACTTTACTGATGTTGTAATATTTGTAATAGATAACTTTGCAAGTTTATCTTCACTGTATGACATTAATTTTGTTATAATTGTACGTAAACTCGAAATTATTATTCCTTCTTCAACTGTAAATTAATATTTTGACATGAAAAATGTATTACTTATTATAGTCAGACTTTCTTAAATTGTAAATTAATATTTTGACATGTAAAAGTGCCCTGGTGGCCTATTTGCAGAATAAATGTTTGATTTTGTTTTTTTTTTTATTTATCCGAATAAGTCGTATATTTCACTTTTTCCATTTCTTGATGTCCGTTTGCCGGGCGGCAAAGGCCTCCTCCAATCTTCTCCACTCTTGTCTTTCTATAGCCACTCTTCCCCAAGTCTTTCCCGCTACCTGTCTGATGTCATCTTCCCATCGCTTCTGTGGCCTTCCTCTTCCTTTTTCCGTCTCTTGGGTACCACTGGGTGACAATTTTACTCCATTTCTCTAAGCAACTATATATATAGGTCATTGTCAGATTTAGGTTCGCGTCTTTTCGGTGGACATATCAAAAGTTAAGGGCTACAAAGCTTAATTTCGGATTGGTCTAGTAACCCGCATAAACAGTGTCTGTGTTGCTATATATCCATGTAGGTACTAAAAACATAGCTTACATGCCATAAACCGATAACTATTGACCACCGAAGAGACAACTTTTGTTTTTACAAACTGACAATGACCCATATAATAAATAGTAGGGTTCGAAATTATCAAGATAATTATGGTCTTTGATAATTATCGCGATAATTATCCGATAATTATCCCTCTTATGGATAGGGTAGTATACGTTATTTTATTAGTTTTTATTTTCCTATGTATGATATGACCTGTAAAATGTATTTTTACCAATATACTCTGTACTAATATATAAAAGATTATGGTGTTTTAGGCTGCAAAATGAATAGTTGCTATACAATATTTTAATAGTTTTTTATTAACCATTAAAATATAATCAATTAATCATTACAACATCGTTAAAACACGTATACAGAGCGCAATTATTAACGTTCGAATTCACGTACGTATTTTTGTAACTCATGCCGAATTTACAATTTTAGGTTATTATCAAATCGATAATTATCAAACCATAAAAATCACGATAATTATCTTGATAATTATCATTTATAATTATCCTTTCAAACCCTGATAAATAGATATTTAAATACATAGAAAACATCCAACATTCAGAAGCAAATAATCTTCATTACACATATAAATGCCCTGACTGGGATTCGACCCCGGAAGCACCAGCTTCGTAGACAGAGTCACTACCATCTAGGCTAAAGATGACTTACTTCAAATTGGTCAGGAGTCTCGGAGCGCCCCACCAGCACTTCTACCAATGCAGCGTGGTATGCGCCGATGTGGACTGTCGAAATCTGGTCAGTTAAAAAAAAAGTCAAATTTATTTATTCTTCAATTTAGGCATATCGTCGGGTTACAAGCAAAAGTCACTAAGTAATAAATACCTATTTAAAGGGTCAATCAACTTTTTCTTGTTGTTATTCTGTCCCGTCAGTGAGGAGACAACAGTAACCGAGTTTCTTAGAAAAATGTTTATAATATGGACTTCAAGCATTTTCAAGAGATGACCCATGTCCAAATGGATTTATACTCATCGATAAAACACATGTCGGGTAGATTTAAACGCTATAAAATCACAATCTTAAAGATTGACTCAGGAGACGTCTCCATGGCAACGAGCAACAAACAATAATTGATCCACCCTAAAATAAAGCTCGTATATCAGCATCGTTTCAGTACTGAGATACGAGGTTTCGAAGAGTAGTGACAGATTTGATAGTGATTCTTCTCACCCGACGATATTACACCTATGAATGTCAAAAAAACTACTATCTACGATTAAAAACCGGTCAAGTGCGAATGGGGCTCGTAAACGAAGGGTTCCTTACCATTACCTATAAAAAAAAACATGTTTGTTGTATGGGAGGCCCCTTAAATATTACTTTTATTTAGTTTTTTAGTATTTGTTGTTATAGCGGCAACAGAATTTCAACTGTCTAACTATCACAGTTCATGACATACAGACTGGTCTCGTTTTTACCCCTTGGGTATGGTAGTCTAAAATCAATTACAGTAGAATCCGCTTATGACGACTTCGCTTATAACATTTGACCGCTTTTAACGACTTCGAAATCACCACACATAGTTCAGTGAAATTAGCTGAAAATTTGGCAAAATTAATGGAGAACTTTTATCTATCAGGATATGTAGGTTATAGGACAAAGTTCAATTTTATCTACTCTCCCCCCCCCCCCCCCCCCCCCCTCCGGGGCGAGCGTCACCCCCCCCCACCCGTGAAAGTGTCCCGGAGCGCGGTATTTTCCATTTTAAAAGAAAACCGTACACGATACATAAAAAGTGTACAGGAACGAAATAATCCTTGATAAATTAGCTATAAACCTCTACTACATACAAAAGCGATATCACTCATAGTTTCAGCGCAAACTGCCACCAAATACGAACGTTTTCAAAAAATTATCGATATTTTTTGCTGTAAGTTTAGTTTTCTCAAAAACTTCACACATTACCGCCAAAATATGTATGACTAAAGTAAAGAATAGAATATGCTCTTTATAAAAAGGTATAATTCATTTCTAAGCACTTTCATTTACCGTTGCTGTGCTGTTTTTTAAATTTAATTCATTCGGCCATACAGCGAAATATAAATGTTCATACTAGTTCAACGGTGGTACTAAAATACCATATTCTTCTTATATGTTTTCCTGTAATCTGTAGGTATAGGACTATTTTCTGTATTTTTTATATATTTTTATGGCCAGTACTTTAGGAGATAAGAGGGGCCGGAGAAATGGTCAATTTTCGCCTATTTTCTTAAATAACTTCAAAAATGTTTATTTTAAAATTATGAAAAAAATATATTTGATATCCTTATAATGAACCCTTTCATTTGATATGTCACACAATATAGTTCGCAATATATATTTTTTTTGTATATTATGTACACCCCACAAGTACCTCCCATGTTTAAAAATTTATTTATTTACGTAACACATCCGTATTTGGGACACCGATTTACATATGTGTGCCAAATTTCAACTCAATCAGTCCAGTAGTTTTGGAGAAAATTGACTGTGATAAACGGACGGATACACACAGTCGAATTAGTCGAGTCCGTTTATTACAGTAAGAGAGGTAAATGAAAGTGCTTAGAAATGAATTATACCTTTTTATAAAGAGCATATTCTATTCTTTACTTTAGTCATACATATTTTGGCGGTAATGTGTGAAGTTTTTGAGAAAACTAAACTTACAGCAAAAAATATCGATAATTTTTTGAAAACGTTCGTATTTGGTGGCAGTTTGCGCTGAAACTATGAGTGATATCGCTTTTGTATGTAGTAGAGGTTTATAGCTAATTTATCAAGGATTATTTCGTTCCTGTACACTTTTTATGTATCGTGTACGGTTTTCTTTTAAAATGGAAAATACCGCGCTCCGGGACACTTTCACGGGTGGGGGGGGGGGGGGTGACGCTCGCCCCGGAGGGGGGGGGGAGAGTGGATAAAATTGAACTTTGTCCTATAACCTACATATCCTGATAGATAAAAGTTCTCCATTAATTTTGCCAAATTTTCCATACATTTGAATCTAATTTTCTTGAGCTAACATTAGACTTCATATCAAACATATTCAAAGTAAATCAGTCCGTTTTATGCGACGTAATATCACCGGTCCCTTGACTGTCGCTTTATCCGGATTCTACTGTTACCTACTAAGATAAGATAAGATAAGATAAGCCTTTATTACTGATAAAAAATATACATTTTCTTACTATATCTGTATATTACCTACTATTACTACTACCTACTATTATTGACATTGTTGTATTGAATATCATGCTTAATCTGACATTGTAATTGTATTTTCGTATGCCTAATGGGCTCATCATAGTCTTCGTACTGTATTTCACCAACTTAACAACTGTATTGTTTTTAACCTGTGATGACGAAATAAACGTATTTGTATTTGTATTTGTATTAAAAAGTAAATTAAGTGTCGAAGTCTCGGAGGACAAGTGTAGTAACAGAAATAAAGCGTAGCCATGGCCCGCGGAACATATCTGTAGTTTAACAAACACGAAATATGTTTCAAACCGATATATCCGTGACACCCTGGGAGTCAAAGGCGTCCATAGGCTGTGAAGACAGCTTACCAAGGCGGGTCGTATGCTTGTTAATCATTAATGTGGTAGTGATATTAAAAAGAAATAGTATGTTACAATTATTTATATAAAATAAAATAAAATAAAAATAGCCTTTATTTCTACTATTACATTTAGTTCAGTTACCCAATATTGTACTTAATCGTTTTTCACTTTAATCAGGTAATAGTAGTCGCCTCCGTGGCGTAGGCCTCCCCCAAGCTCTTCCACAGTGCCTTACGCATCCAATCGACACCCGTTATTTCAGTGAAGACATCCCTCCATCTCTTCCTCGGGTGTCCTCTACCTCTGTTCCCTTCGTACGGGTACCATTCCACCAAACGCTTCGTCCTTCACAATTATTTATATACTATTACTGTATTAAATTAAATTAAATGGCCTCTCCTTCGGTGAAGGAGGGACGGTAATGAGACTCCATGGGTTACCAGCCCTGCTAGGAGCCCTGCTAAATATAACTGTGTAATTTCATCATATCATTGTAATATATTTTAATGGCTATTCTATTCTATTAAAAATAAATATAAAACTACCTGGACGGCACGTGTCAGCTGCAGCACAACAGAGCATGATGGTTCCCCAGCGGAGCACAGCCATTTCTTTTTGCTCACTTCATATGCCAGCAAGTTGCTAGATGGGTTTTCCTGTTGCAAGCATGCAGATGTAAATTATTGCAGAATAACTTTGTATCTTATACTACCTACATTGTGAAATTAATGTAAGCGTCTATAGGTTGCTTAACTGAGTCTAAGCGGGAAGCCCTGCCGCAATGATGAATAGTGTAAGTGTGGAATAATAAATATATAAATAAATGTTTTTGTAAGTAATTTTAAGAGCTGGAAATGGTAAATTCAAAATTTCACCAGATAACTTATATAAATGCGACACATTGACCTACAAAAGTTTGTATACACAATAGCACCAAGCTGAGTGGCAACCATTTTAGCACATATTAGTTGTATTTTAATTTTCCTTTGTTTTATTGTTATTTTAATATTGTATATGCTAAATAAACATGTTTTCTTTCTTTCTTTTCTTTCTATACTTTACGGACACAAAACTTTTTTGTGGCAATTGTATTTTCATTCCTAGTATTAAAACTATGGACATAAGAATTTTCACAGAATGAGTCTAGGTTCTTTATTACATAAACAATATTCTACTAGATTTTGTATTTAACAAAGATGCTTAAAAATATGAAATGTAAATAATATTGGTGGTACAACTGGTTTTATTGAATACCTGTATTGAAATTGACTATTACCGCTAATAAAATAATACCTATATTCTAATTAGAGGTATTGTTGTCATTCCGCTTTTACCTATACCTCTATGTATAGCCTATTTACGATATTAAATACCTGTATTCAATATGCTATTCATTGCACTTGAAAGGTAAGATGACAGTTAAACATGACTACTAAAACGCAACAATTAGGTGTAAATACGTACTTTTTACAATACGCTAGTTTGCAAAAAAAATAAGTAATCGAGTATATTGACACTGACAGCTATTACCGGTAATGGCTTTTCTAGGTAAAGTGTCAAATAGAGGTATTGTTGTCAATTGGTGAAACCTCTAATGTATTTGTATACCGGTTTTGATTATACCGCTAATCAGAGCTTTAGAGATATAAATAGCGAAATGAAATTATAACCGATTATACCTTATTTAAAACCGGTAGTAATAATACCGGTAACAATCCCTGCTAGTAATTACTGTTAGTTTGTTACCATGCGTTTTCTTTACTCTAGAGTAACATTTAAATGTAAGTAAATGCTGTATTACTGTGTCTCTGATTTATATCATGCATATGCATGATATAAGTCAAGAAAATGTAAACAAATACCTAACCTTATAAACAAGTTCACGTGAATGTGATGAATTTATTTTAATCGTTAGAGTATGTAAAACGTATATTACCCTTATTCCATTACCAGTAAGGCTCAATTTGAGTTAAAAACGATGCATTATACATGCAATCTTGCAAGACATTTGATATAAAACGATAATATGCACTCACCGAATCTTCGTTACTGAAGCTCACGACGTAGTCGAATTTTACTCGAGGCATGGTTCCTGTGTCAAGTATTAAAAACCGACTGAAAATACTTGCAATCTCTAATACTTAGAACTTGTTGAAATCATAATCAATTATATTACTGATGCAACAGAACTAACGCAAGTAGCGCGTAATTTCGCAAACATTTGGTTTGGTTGCCACTGTGACATTGACATAGACAGTGACAGTGACATTTAAGTTGAGTTGCGTTCCGTTATACGCATTAGTCGTGCCTGCGTTTAAGATATTCATAAAAACCGGCCAAGTGCGTGTCGGACCATGCACAATGAAGGGTTCCGTATCAACACCTACCATTGACCTAATTAATGTATTGCCACAAACTTGTACAATTATTTACAAAATTGTGTCATAAACATATATTTCAATTAGAAATAGGTACGTTTGGGTTTTGAACGAACCTATACATTAAAAAAATACACCTGTATGCTTTTGCCATAACGTGAATAGTAAAGTCTTGCATAGTTTTGTAGGTGTAGGTAATTATCTCACTTTCGCCAAAATTTCATAACCAAAAATTCGGGATAATCCCGTCAAATCCCGACCATCGGTTAACCCTAATCTCTATAGACATGTTAACATGAGTGCATTTTGGTTTGTTAGGGTAAACACTCTGTATAATTGTCAGCAGCAAATGGCATCCAAAAACCAATACTGCCAATAAATGTATTCAATCGATTTTCAACATTGGGGAATTATGACAGGTTATGGTAATGTGCTATTATTTGAACCCATTCCGTATGACATTAACTCGAAATTATTATTCTTTCTTGAATTGTAAATTAATATTTTGACATGAAAAATGTATTATTATAGTCAGACTTTCTTAAATTGTAAATTAATATTTTGACATGTGAAACTGCCCTAGTGGCCTATTTGCAGAATAAATGTTTGATTTTGATTCGATTTTGACCGCGCGCTTAGTAGGGGGCGCTAGGGGTAATGATTGCACACGGGCAGGTACGTATCCAGACTTTTGGTTCGGGGGGGGACAAACATTGAAACAACCCTGTGAAAATGATGAATGTTATTGAAAGAACACGCAAGCGAATAAATAAACAGACGGCTAAAAACGTTTTCGGGGGGGATAAATCCCAACTATCCCCCCCTCTGGATACGTGCCTGCACACGGGCGCTCCATACTATTATTAAAACATTTGCACCTAGAAAAACCGAATTACCACTAATGATGAATGCTTAACGGTTACTCAAATTGCGTGTCAATCAATGCATAAATATGTGATAGATTAATTACCTAATAAAGGCAAAATTAAAAATTTTGAAAATACCCCCGACGGATGTTTCCTCAGTTGAAAAATAATTAAATAATGCATTTGAAAATCCCCCGACTCGATAGGAAATAATTACATGTAAATAAAAACATTTTTTTTTCTAAACGGTTAACTGGTTGCGAGGTATATTTACAAGCCCAAAAAAATCCGTCGGGGGCTGCCATTGCCTGCCCTGAAATTAAGTAATAGTTTATGTAGTTAGTTTATACCGTTCTGTAAGTTATCTCGAATTTCATTATTATTACTATTTCAATGCAATTGGGAATGCACATGGCATTTCATTATTATTACTATTTTAATGCAATTGGGAATTGACATGGCAATGGCAGCCCCCGCCGGATTTTTTTGGGCTTGTAAATATACCTCGCAACCAGTTAACCGTTTAGAAAAAAAAATGTTTTTATTTACATGTAATTATTTCCTATCGAGTCGGGGGATTTTCAAATGCATTATTTAATTATTTTTCAACTGAGGAAACATCCGTCGGGGGTATTTTCAAAATTTTTAATTTTGCCTTTATTTTAATCTTTTTAGAGAGCATGTCTAAGTATACCTATACGTTTGACCCTCGAACACTTCGGTTGTGCAATGAGCTCCCTACCGATGTTTTTCTAAGGAGCTACAAAAATAAGTAAGTGCCAAGTGGCCACTTTCTATCCCCGAATGTGTCACAAGTAAACCTGAGGGCCGAAGGCCCGAAGCTAAGAAGGGAAATACACGAGGTCAGAAGCTGTTCCGCGAAAGGCCGAAGGCCCGTAGCTTCTCCTTGGAGCACGCTTGCTGTACGAGCCCGAGGACCGAAGGCCCGAGGGGCGAGCCCTAGTCGACAATTTCGAGCCCCAAGTGTCTTACAAATGAACCTGAGGGCCGAGGCATACGAGGTCAGAAGCCGTTCCGCGTAGATCCGAAAGCCCGAAGCTTCACTTCGGAGCACGCTCGCTCACCCTCGATGCGAGCCCGAGGGCCGAAGGCCTGAAACACGATCCCAAATCGGCAATTTCTAGCTTCGAATGTCTTACAAGCGAACCTCAGTGCCGAAAGCCCGAAGGTGAGGGGCGAAGTATATGAGCTCAGAAACTGTTCAGCGAAAGGCCGAAAGCCCGAAACTTCTCCTTGGAGCGTGCTCGCCAAGTCGACATTTTCCAGCCCCGGGTGTCTTACAAGTAAACCTGAGGGACAAAGGCCCGGTAGTGAGGGGCGAGGCATACGAGGTCAGAAGGCGTTCCGCGTGGAGCCGAAGACCCGACGACCAAGCCCACGTGGACACACATTCTCTGTCATTTATCTTTTCCCTTCTTCTGCTCACAGCTGCCACGGATTTGTACCTACACTTCTTCCAACTAGTCCCAAATTGTAAATAAATAAACACCCAGGGTTCATTTTCGCAACGGCTCCTGAAATCGGATGACGCAATTTGAAGTACGAATATACCTTATTGCGTTGACACAATTAAGGTAAACCTCCCAGTAATCAACACCTTAGTGGCCAATAGATTACAGTAATTAATCACCAAACACCACATTATTGGGCCAGTGTCGAGTACAGGGACGTTTACCTTGCCAACAAATTTAGAACCAAGGAAGTATGTATGTTATTTCAGCAAATATAATATTTATAGTTGTCACTAGGACGGGTCATAAAGTAATAGCACATGTAGAAGGAAACGCGAGCACAGCGAGCGCGAAATTTTTCTAACATTATGATGCAGTGCGGAAAATACTTCATACTGTTCGGTTTCCGGTTATAAAGCCATATCATATCTATAGATGAAAAGGCGAGCGCAGCGAGCGCGAAAATTTTCAAACATTATGATGCAGTGTGGAAAATACTTCATACTTTCAGTCACCGGTTATAAAGTCATATCACAAGTAGATGAAAACGCGAGCGCAGCGAGCGCGATATTTTTCGGACATTTAATTAAATTGCGGAAAATGGTTACTAAGGCTCGTGAAAAGATCTATGGCGACTCGTATGAAGTATTTAGTTAACGTCGGTAGTATCCAAAACATTACAACATCGCAAAGCACACGATGTAAGTATCTGGTTACTTTTTAGGGTTCCGTACCCGAAGGGTCCAAATGGAGAACACAGAAGAGATACACAGAAGCTACGCAGCAAACAGTATTAAAATAGTCGACATACGTTAATCCACCTATATGCCTTCGCAAAATTCCCTATGCTGTTGTTGTGCCTCATCATCAGGCTTTCTCAAGTTCCTGTACAGAGGCGTCTCAATAGATAGGTACTATCAAAAGACTCTAATGACATATTATTACTAACTAAATACCTTTAAAACATGCCTTGCCCTAAAATACTGTTCTGATCCATCATCAGATCCTCAGCAGATCATGTATAGAAGCTACTCAGCAAACACAATCTAAAGAGCCCAAACACGAATAAGTTACTACATGCCATCGCAAAGTTCTCTATGGCATGGTTTTACTCCATCATCAGACCTTCAGAAGGTTATGAACGACGTCTGTTCATGCAACATAAACAAAAGGGACCAAAAACAAACAAAAATATTATCGACCTCTGCACAGTACCCTACTATGCTTTTCTGATCCATCATCAGACCCTGAGAGTTAAGGTGCATGTACTCCACACCACATTCTATGGAAATCGTAAATGCTGGCCCAGCAGTTCCGGAGAAAATGCACTCACACGCACTTTAGCAAGTGAAAAATGTTTACTGCAGCGCCCCCTGGCGAGTTATCATCGTAACTCCTAGCTACGTTTCTGCCCGTCTAAACTACAAATCTATTGCAGAAAACCGTTTCTAAATCGGTCAAGCCGTTTCGAAGATATTGATGTGCACACACAAACAAACAAACAAACAAACAAACAAACAAACAACCTCTCACCCTAAACGCATATACCTTCTCCGTTCCGTCGTGGGTAAAAAACAGGTATTGCGATTAACAATGTGTTGTTTCCTGCCCTGCAAAAAGTGTATTTACATACGCGTCTAATAGTGCGTGTTTCACGACCGTTAGGAACGCTTCCGCGGTTAATTTGAATGATAGAACGTAACTACCGAGTTTTAAAGCCTAGGACATAAACACATTTCCCGGGCCGATGATTAATACCTACATACTTTAATTGCCTACTTAGTATTATTTATTAATGTTATTGTTGTGAGCGGTGCGATGCATTCGCGTCACGCATAAACCTTAAACAGGTTTCTGTGCGCGACTACTAAATATGTTTTTCACACCTGCTATTCAGAAAAGAGTTATTGTTGCCTTCGAATGAGGGATCATAGTTGTACTTTTCTTCCCTCATTTGAGGGCAACAATGACTCTTTTCCTCATAGAAGGTGTGAAAAGCAGTATGTGACACTGTAGTAAAATCATTTGTAAGACATTTCATGTTTTTAACAGCGGGCCTCATAGACGGTGTGAAAAGCAGTATGTGTCACACGGTAGCAAAATTATTTCCGTCTTGGGCGTAAACACTTGAATCCCTCGCTACGCTCAAGATTCTACTTTAGAATCCCTCGCTACGCTCAGGATTCTATTGTAGAATCTTTCGCTTCACTCAGAATTCAATATACCGCCCTCGCCGTAAATATATCATTTTGCTCCCTTGAGACACAATCTACTATTGTAATTTTTTCTCTTTTAATATGAATAAATGGTTCTGTCGGAAGATCAGCGCTGGTAATCGCGCCAGCATTACGCTGAGACAGAACCATTTCGTGCAATACCTGCTTCTTCTGTTTTTATTTATTTTCTTGTTCTTCTTGTGCACGAATAAATATTTCTGATTTCTGATTTCTGAAATTAAAAAAATAATAATAATAAGTTTAGTAAAATGTCACTTAGATATAAGCTGACACTTTACAAAACTTGTGTTCGTCCAATCGTGTCTTATGCAAGTGTAGCTTTTGCTCACGTGCCGATGACATCGCTCAAGCCGCTTCAGAGGGCCTACTCCGAACTTAGAAATCCGAAGTTCGTATCGTGCCGTCCCTTTCACTCTCGTGTTATGCACTATATGGGTGAAAGGGACAGCACGATACGACGTTCGGATTTCGAAGTTCGGTGTACAGGAACTGATTTCATCCAGTTTGCTCTATTGGGTTTTAACGATAGAGCAAACTGGACAGCTTCCCTCCAATCTGCTCTACTAGTTTTTACGATAGAACAAAAAAGATGCTCCTAGTTTTTGTTCTAGTGCTTTACCATGAGTTTGCATGACCGTACTAGATAGCGACTGCGTAAACGATTTAGTATTCCGATTCTTAGTTCTATTGCGTAGCGTAACCGCCAGAGGCGTCGTACTTTTGGCCATATAATTTTTTACGCAGTCGCTAGCGAGCACGGTCATGCAAACTCATGGTAAAGGCACTGAAGTGTTATATGTGGAAGTGTCAGTCGTTGTCGTTCAGCAAAAAAACGGTAGCAATTCATTATAAGTTGTCCGGCAAGAAAGCGCGCACGCAATGTCGATTACCATCACATTATTAATTCTCTATTAGGCTCGGTTTTATAAAGATCCGTTAGACCTTATGTCGGTTTGTTATGTCAAAAAATGTACTGAGTTACTAAAATATAATCTGACATTTGGTCTAACGGATCTTTATAAAACCCGGCTTCAATATTCTCTTGAACTGTTACAATGTCGTATGAGGCGGTATGGCAGCGTTCTTACTGCGTTTTTGATCTGTTATAATAATTACTATTGCTTTTATTGTTGTGTTACATAATTGGACAAGTCGTTATAGTATATGTAATAATTGCGACTGATTTAAAACTTATGTATTTATCATCATCATCATCCTCAGCCTGCAGTCGTCCACTGCTGGACATAGGCCTTCCCTAATTCACGCCACCACACCCGGTCCTCAGTTCCCCGCATCCAACCGCTTCCCGCCACTTTCTTCAGGTCGTCGGTCCACCCAGGGGCGTATTTACCCTAGGGTCATTCGGGCCATGGCCTGGGGCGCCAATCCGAAAGGGCCGGCATAGCCCCCCCTGATTTTTTTAAAAATAAATTTGCACACCGCAAAAATTTTGACGTTAATATTTTTTTTCTGTATTTATTAAATTATATCCTTGTTTTCTTGACTTCTGTGACGGCGAAACTTATTGGCCCAGGGCGCCAAATTTCAAAATACGCCCCTGGGTCCACCTGCCGAGGCGTTCTTGGTCTCCACGCCAGAACTAAATAAATTATGCATTTATGTTTTGTATGAATTTTGGTAAGACCGTCACAGGAATAATACAGCATAATGTTTTAGGGTTTCGTACCTGAAGGGTCCAAACGGAACCCTATTGTCACTCACACGTCCGTCCGTCTGTCGTCTGTCACACATTTTTTACGGTCAGTTTTCAAATTTTGTAAGCATTTTGTTCACCCAAAGTCATACAAATTGTAAAAAAATGTTTTTAAGGGGAGCTACCATACAGATAAAGGGGGAAGGGCGGAATTCTTTTTGACCTATTCCATATAGTTGTTTAGAGCTCATTGAGTAGACAAATACAGTATTTTTAAAACACCTACCTATTAGAATTACGATTTGAAACGGGATATTTACCATGTATATTTGTATTTTTGAGTTCCCGTTTCAAATCGTAATTCTAATGTAAATGACCATGTAAGCTTGAAATCTCACCTACCTATTAAAAGGAACTTAATTTTGCGGTAGTTTCGGAATCCTAAATCTGCTCCTAAGTCCGACTCGCATTTGTTTTTTTATAGTTAGGTTGCTGACTTTATAAAATCATCAGGTGGGACTAAGGGTCGGTAGCATCAACATACGATCACAGGCTGGTCATCGTCAAATATGGCGCCGGCAGCTGTCATCCCATAGAAACTTGTCAAACTTTCCATACAATCAGATTGTAACGAACACCGCTTACGATTACAGACGGTTTGGTGCAATCCAGCCTAAGAACGATGGCTGTACAGTCATTCATAAAAATAATCAGCATGTGTGCCATTAAATTGGTTTCATAAAGAAATACAAATAAAAAGTTAAGTATAAATGTAATAAAATGATTATACATAATCACTTTCTAGACGATATTAATAAAATAAACGCTATATGCGCTGATAATAATTGATGACTCTATCTACTTATAACATAAAATCAGTCAATTCACATAAAGATATGGAAAATATTAGAAAGTACACACAAAAGTAACGAAAACGTCAACAGAATTTCCATACAAATTGTGTTTTCATCGCTCATGGAGTCATTTAATCTAAGACTAGGCAAACATTCTTATAAATGCATACATTTAAATTATTTAAGTCTTAAATTAATCACATAACTAGAAAAATCGTATAAATATTAGAATCCTCATCAAGATACATTAAAATTTACTTTCTGGTGTTATGTTTAAGTAAGTTTTTCGAATAGTCTTTATATTTTTAAATTATACAAATAACGATTAACAACTTCAATTAAAGAACCTTTAACTTACTAAAAGATAAAATTGCTAAAAGTTATAATTGGACCTATCTACATTATGTCGAAATTTAAATAACATTCATCCGCCATTTAAATATCAATAGGGATGTTGAGAGTCTCAACTTGAGACCGAATAAGTAAATCAATAACTTAAAATTTTCTCGAGAAAGAATCAAATTCTCAATCAAATGGTGAAAAAAGTAACTCAAAAGAATAAATAGTTATACAATTATGAGTCTTCAAAGTTAAAGTGGGGGAATATTCTGTCCTTTTTTCGTAGAACGCACCTCTGTTTTGAACGATCGTCATTTATTATGGTGCTTTAGGTTAGTGACGCCATTGATTTGTAGCGCTTTCTCCCTTTTTAATTAAAAACCGGTTATAGAGTCCGTCCACGCTAACTCTGCAAAGAATAATTTGGCAACACTACCTTATACGTCATATTTGTATGAAAATGTGACGTTTGAGGTAGTGTTGCCAATTATTTCAATGCAGAGTTAGCGTGGACGGACTCTAGCTTCGTTATTTTTAAGATATTTTCTTCGTTATTTTAATGGGATGGGAATGGGCGGCTTGAGAACTTCTAACAGTCAAGTTGCCCACTCACTTGACAAGGGGGGTCGAAGCTGCACTACGTCCGTAGGGAGTACCCGCCGCTACCCTACACGTGACCCCTGGGTGACGAAAAGTGCAACAAAAACTGGCAACCGTACTGTCTTCTCGAAGATCTCACGGTTCGAATAATTGCCATACGATAAATAAATAAATATATGGGATTTTCACCATTTGCCACAGTTTTATGTCTTCTTTCTTTTGCATAATAATTTGGATACTAATAAAAGTTGGGTCAACATCCCTATTTACAACAGTGTCACAGAACATAATAACACCAAGACTGTCACATGCACCAAAAAACCTCAATTAAATCCACTGTCACTCGGAAGCACTGACCGGATAACATCCAATTGACATTTCCTACGCAAATTCTCTATTTTCCTTTCCCTCGTACCCTGACCTGCGGCTCCTTATAACCCTATATTTATGCACTCTTAGGATGACTGGCTTCTCCTGCTTCCTTGGTCTTCTCACATTCCTCTTCTTCAGCGGTCTTCTGGAGTACGTGTATCCTCCATTTTCGTTCGGCCGCGCGTACAGTATCGTCGGGGATTCATCCGATGCATACGGCTTCACATATTCTTCTGCGTACGGCTTGGTGTATTCTACCGGACGATACGGAGCGTATTCTGGAGTGTAAGGCTTAGTATATTCTGCTGGGTATGGTTTAACGTATTCCACTGGAGGATACGGCTTAGCGAAGTCTATAGAAGAGTAATGCTTGGGGTATTCAGTGAGTGGCTTTGGATATTTCGGGTACTCGAAAGGTCTCTGGTACTCTTCATATGGCTTGTAAGAGCTGTAGTCAGTTGGCACGTGGTTCTGCTGGTATTCTGGTTTAGCGTAGACCTGTTTGAGCGATGTGGCTAAAGCCTGTTGGAGTTGCTTGGCTTGGGTAATTGGGTTTTCCGAGAGCACGGCTATGATTGGCATTGGGCCGCCGATGGGTATGGCTGCAAACGCCATTGGCTCGTACTCCTGAGTGTACTCGTTGGCGTACGAATTTGCGTCGCTGCGGTCCTTGAGGGCTCGCTGGAGGGGCCACAGGGGCTCGAGGGCCTCGAGGGTTTCGAGGGGCTCTGCGCAGGCGGCGACGCATAGCGCGAGGAGGGTTAGCGACCGCTGTAATGAAAACGGTAAATTATAGAAGGAAGGTGAGTGAAAAATGTATCTACTTATTTCTACCAGTTACGTATCCAACTGCCTGGTTTAAATAACGCTAAATAGCATTCGAGCGATATTAAATAGCTCAGGGTTTCCCAACCATTAGGGCGCGCCCTTTGGGGGGTGTTGAGCGGTTCCAAGGGGGGCGCAGCGAGGGGCTCCAGATTTCCCCTTATTAAAAAAAAATACAAATCTCTATTATTTAATTTGTGTACTATCCCTTGTCCACGCTAGGAGTACCTATATATCATAAAATAATATAATAGAAACGGTTTAAGTTAACTGCTCATTTTTATTTCCACTGATTGTTTATTTTTTTTAATTTGATTTTCAGCCCCTTAGGGGGGCCTCGAATTTTGGCTTGACGTTAGGTGAGGCGCATAGTTTAAAAGGTTGGGAATCTCTGAAATAGCTGAATAACTTTGATAAGACAATGATGCATTGTGGATATGAGGTTACACAATAAAATAAATTAACTTGCTTGTAAAACCTACATATTTCGCAAGTGTAAAACTACACGCAGAAAGTTTAATTTCCTCGCTCAAATTACGCAATACAATTACTAAACTCCTGTCTCCTCATACTGAAAAACTTTTCGCATATTTTTATTTTTATCGAATAGGTTCGGTAGGTTTAAGGCTTATTAATTTGATGCGTCAGTTTGCGGCCACTTAGACTAGTTGATGAATGTTGATTTTCTTGCTTTTATAATGTATTCCCATTCAATAGCTAGTAATTAAAACGCATACATTTTTATTGAAAAAAAAAGTTCTTCAGAAGGCCTAGCGATCCTACAATCCAATATACGGTTTCGTCATAAAGTTATCCCACATTATACCTAGTTTGCTAAAACCAACTGCACGAATACATTATTTAAAACCGCATATGTAAACGAATGTAAATAAAAACACTCACAATTTCCATGTCGATGTGCGCTGCGCGCGTCGTCGGGGGCGCTACTGAATGCGCAAGCGCCGTTTCAGCTACAGGGAAGTGCAGCTTTACTAGGCATCACATGAGTTGGCTGAGTTACGGTAAGTAGTTCATTCAAAAAGTAATTTTACAGTCCTAATAATAGAGGTCTAAATCCAATATCATTTTTATAGTTATTCGGGCAACGAAAGAAATTTCAACCTTACCACCCCACTGCCTAGACCTTGGGGTCTGCATTGGTGTGGACCAATGATGTGTTGCATTGCATCATGGTTACATGAAGGTGACACGGTTTGTGCTGTAGCTAACAATACAATACAAATACTCTTTATTGCACACCTCACATAATAAAATAGTACATAAAAAACAAAAAACATAGATACAGGGAGACAGAGGCAGAACAACAGGCGGTCTTATCGCTAAGAGCGATCTCTTCCAGACAACCTTTGGGTAGTGGAGAAATGAAATATAAAGCTGAAAAGTAGGTGGTGCATAAACTATTACAATGAGAAAAAAAGAAAAAAAAAGATTCCAAAACAACTATTCAATATAAATATACATACTTATATAATATATAAATATACATACATATAATATATAATTATATATATCACTGCTATAGAATAGTAAGAATAAAATAGTGTCAGCCATAATAATTAATTAAAATTTTTAAGGGCGAGACAAATAATATTCTTTAAGATGGGATTTAAAAATAGCAATCGATTAGCTTTTTAGGGTTCCGTACCTCAAATGCGTTGAAATTAAAAACATATACTCAGGTATACAGGGACTGTAACAGTCCCTTCTAGCTGTGAAAAATTCAAACTTCTAAGTTAACGTTAAAAAAGATACGGCCGTTTAATGTAAAAAAAACGTATATTTCGACACTTGAGCGAATCATCAGGAGGGAATCCTTTGTAGGGTACTTTCCTTTGACCTAGAACTATTAAATCTGTCAAGTAATATTGCCATATAATAGTCTACAAGTACAGGGAGACATCAGAAAAACTATACGTTTGTAAATTAAATTAAAACATAAAATATATAGAAAGCTATATCGGTTACTTTCGTTCTGCTACGGATGGTCTCATTTCTGATGCGATCATGCAGAAAAACTCCCAGCGTATCCCTCTCCATTGCCCTCTGAGTGACTTTGAGCCTTCTTATGAGGCCCATGGTGAGCGACCACCTTTCCGTACCATATGGCCACTGGCAACACACACTGATCAAAGACTCTCGTCTTGAGACTACGGAATATTGGACGAAAATATATGCCGTAGCTTCCCGAACGCTGCCCAGCCGAGTCGGATTCAACGATTGACCTCTTTCTCGAAGTTGGACCTACCTAACTGGACAGTCTGTCCTATACATAATCGTCTACAACTTCGAGCAAAGTCCACGCAGAGAAGTTCTTCAAAAAAGTACACTTAGAGATAAGTATACTTTTCCTCGTAACTCCACTCCGTCTGCGTAGAACTCATTCATCGCGGCGCTTACCTCATAAATCATAAATCATTTATTTGTCCAACATAGGTTACAGGATCTTATTTTAATTATTAGAGTTTCACTATGTGGCGCCTTAAGGCATACAAATATTTAGAGCATGCATGTCAACAACTAGCAAATTAATAAATTACATGTTTCAAAAATTCTTATCAGCTATAAATTCTTTTTCACTTCTCATGCTCGAAAAGTGTGTCATATTAGACTTGTCAAGCGGGGCTAAAGTAGTACATTTAACCCCTAGGGAAAATATGAATATATATTTATGATTTACAAAACATTTGAATTTGACCAATCAAAATACTTCACCTATTAAATCCACCAATCACAGAACACTAATTTAACTCTTAAAAAAAATATTTGGTATTGGGTGTTAACCAACCAGAATACAGCTTTACTAAAATCGACCAATCTGGAAACATAATTAATTTTTCTAAAGAGTCTAAAGATTAAGTTTGTAGTAGTCCCTATTTCACAATAATTAAAAAAGTGGTTAAATCGTTCGAGCAACACTTTGAAGCGCTCAATGGAAGGTCAGTTAGCTTTTTTCGCGCGTGAATGTTGCGCGCGAACCGCAGTGTCTATGTTTTGTGTGTCAAAGGAGTATAGAAAAAAAATCATGCTGCAAAAGTATATATCTTCGCCGTGGAATTTATTGTTAATTTTGGGTGGGTTAACCTTTGTTTATTTATTTTCTCGCAATCGAAGTGAAAAGCCATATTACCCCTCGAACTATTTTCCCTCACTTCGTTCGGGAAAATAACTATCTCGTGGTAGTATGGCTCATTTTAGACCCTTGTCATACAATCTACTATTACTGAGTAGTAAATCTTCTGAGCTAAAAACAGTTTAAGAGATTTTTTGAATTTATACATTTGTTGAGATTGAATACCTTTAGGCAATTTATTATAAATTCTTGGAGCCATTCCGATTATATTTTTTTGGAATAACATTGTCTTAGGTACAGTAGAATGTAATATGTTCCCGCGTAAACGCGTGCTTTTAAAGCTTAAAAATAGATGGGAGTTAGATTTTACAAAAACACACATTTCGTATATATATAGGCTGGGAACGGTTAGAATTTAAAAACAGGGCTTACAGGATTCTACAGAACTGATACCGCAAAGTGACCTTATACACTTTTTCTGAGCTCGAAATACAATTTCTCGGTCTGTGCAATTACCCCAAAATATTATTCCATACCTTAACGTTGGTGTTACAAAGGCATGGTATGCGGTAAGCAAGGCAGACAGGTTTACTCTTTTCTTTAAATTATATAATGCAAAGGAATATTGATTTAATTTCTTACATATAGTGTCAACTTGATATTTCCATGTCAGCTTATCATCTATATTTAATCCTAAAAAATTTGTTATGTCAGTTTCATCAATTATTTGTCCCTTATAAGCTACATTAAGATTAGGTGTATAATTATTTTAGTCCTTTGTTTGAATGTCATAAGTTTCGTTTTGTCCAAGTTAATTTTTAAGTTATTATTTGTTAGCCAATCTATAATCGTCTTTAATGTCATATTGATGTCAGCTTCATACGAATCTAAGTTTTTTCCAGAAAATATTATAGTACTGTCATCAGCAAAGAGAACCATTGGATGATCAATGGCATTTGGCATATCATTTATGTAAATGTAAATCCTCGCTATCGCTCTTCCACAGACACCTCCATCCCGTTAAGGGATGATTTCTGTGATAAAAAGTATACTATATCCTACTATATCGCCGGGACTCAGACTACCTCCATACCAAATTTCATCTCAATCGGTTCAGGGGTTTAAGCGTAAAGAGCTAACCATGAGCTAACAGACAGATAGGCAGTAATTATCGCACTTCTATACAAACTTCAACCGATTAAAGGATAATTCTTCTTCTTCCTCGGTCCCTCACCGCTGAGGATCGCAACTACATATGGCTTGTTTCCAAATGGTGCGGTTGTAAGCTGTGTGAACCGCGTGGTGCATGTCACCGCCCAGTGCCTTCTTAATAGGATCAGACCACCTAGCGGGTGCCCTGCCTTGAGCTCTTCTGCTATTTATTTGACCTAATATTATGTTTCTCTCGAGGTCACGCTTGGTGGACTGCATAATGTGGCCGAAGAAGCTGAGAGCCCGAGTCCGGCATATGGTCGAGAGTGGCGTGATGTTGAGCTCTTTTAAAATTGACTCGTTGGTGCGCATATGTAGGTATCGAGCATTTGTTTTGGAATGTATTCACATATTCACTGTGTTTGATTACGCTTATTTTAACATTGCTAAATATAGGGTAGACGTACCAACGCTCGACACCTATGCCCAATAGTTAACATTTCAGATCGGAGGTGACAAGTATTGGGTTGGTGCTGGGCACTGGGAAATTTACACTATGAGAAATCAATGGATAACTGTTATTGGCCTTCTTTTATGTAATTATCAATACGTCATGGTTATATCTACGGCTGTAGTTGTCCTGAATACCAATAAATAAATAAAAATAAAATAGCAGTCCACGGAATATGGAGTACAGTGTTGCCAGGACTGGAATTTGATCCCATCCGATTTCAGCCTTGAAAAGATCCGAAAACAGTCGCGAGGATCCGCCGCGTACAATTTCATTATTTTCTTATACATTGGGAAGCGGTCCGATTTGATCTGCGGTCCGATTTGATCCCCACAAGATCCGCCAGAGCCCTGAAATATCCGAAATCGGACCAAAAGATCCGCACTGGCAACACTGATGGAGTAGTCTAAAGGATAATTAACAGGATAAAAAGTAGCCTATGTCCTTCCTCGGGCCTCAAACTATCTCCACACCAAATTTCATCTAAATCGGTTCAGCGGTTTTAGCGTGAAGAGGAACGAGAAAGATAGACAGACACTTTCGCATTTATAATATCTAGTATCGATAAATACTATGGATTCCAAAGCGACAAAAACTCTGTACACTCTTACGCCCTTGTCGTGTCATGTTAGCATATTTTGTCACTGTGTTGTGTATACATGAAATATTTTGTCCTTAATATTAAAAATATGTATGTATGTTTATACTGTAGCATTTGAATTTTGTACTATTTTTACTGTTATTTTATATACATTGTATATTGTTTTGAAAAAATTACACCTCGCCGAGTTTCTTACGCCGGTTCTTCTCGAGGCAGAGGTTTATTTTATGAACCGGTGGTAGTTTTTTGACATTCATAAGTGTATGTATCATGCCTAAATTGAAGAATAAATTATTTCATTTCATTTCATGTTTTCCAAGTTGTCTGTACACCGGTATGTCACTGCGCTGCTTCCTTCCCGGTGCAGCGGCTCGCGTGCGCGCGCGCCGCGCCGGCGACACAGTGATCCATTGCCGTTCCTCCATTTAATACTACTCGCTAATTACTCAGTTTCACTTTATACTGCACTTCCTTTTGATTTGATTAAATGTTTGCAATTAGCGTCAGTTTTATGCGAATACGCATACAGACTAGCTTTAAATAATAGATACATTTATCTATGATTACTGTTATTTCTTTACACTTTTTATTCAGTTTAATGATAAATTGATAATTAATATTTTTAATGAATTTATTATATGGGGGTTGGTCGAGTGGAGCAAGCTACTCAAATGGATGGTGGTGAAATGGTACATTTTAGAGGTGTCTAGTCAATGTTTTATTATTGTATCTCAAAAAGACGCATAACTTAGGCACTAGTCCCACCGCGGGCGAGCAGTGAGTACTCTCATAGTAATTCTACTCGCTTTCTCGCTCAAGTGGCTGTGTCGCGCAAGCTGGACCAGTGCCTTAACCTAGTTGTCTATTTTGCTATGTGATATTCATTATTTTCTATTATTTTTGTATTTAAATCGAATTATACATACTCGTTTACATCTGTCTTCTTATTTTCCTTATATTTCCCAATAACGTAGTCAAAGTACCTGCTTGACAAACTTAATTTGCAGCTATTGTGTTTTGTTCGTGACAAACATACACGGGACTCAATCAAAGGCTCTGATAGATTTTAGTACTACAATATAAATACAGAGGGACTACTCCTCGTATCGTGCCGTCCCTTTCACACATATAGCGAATAACTCGAGAGAGAAAGGGACGGCATGATACGAACTTCGGATTTCGAAGTTCGAAGTACAGCCTCAGTACAAGGCTCGGTGTGGGAGTGCCGGGGTCCTCGCTCCCAGTGGAGCGGGCTAGCGTCGCTGCATCAGCTCATACCCGTATCCCAGTACACAAACACTAGAATATGAGCCGACTCTTCTAAGCACTCACAATGTTCCTATATGACAACCGGTTTAGCCTAGTGAGTAGTGCACCTGCCTGTGCACCTGCCTGTGAAGCTGACGGTCCTGGGTTCGAATCCCGGTCAGGGCAAATATTTGTGTGATGAGCATGAATATTTGTTTCTGAGTCTTGGATGTTTTCTATGTATTTAAGTATTTATATCTATTAAATATATCGTCGTCTAGTACCCATAACATAAGCCTTCTTGAGCTTACTGTGGGGCTAGTTCGATTTGTGTAAGATTGTCCTCTATTATTTTTTTTATACAACGCTGGTGGCAAACAAGCTTACGGTCCACCTGATGGTAAGCGGCCACCGCAGCCTATAGACGCCCGCAACTCCAAAGGAATCACGTACGCGTTGCCGACCCTTTATGAAATTTGATAATTCACTGAATTCACTTTCACTATACTATGACTTTGTATACTTTACGATTTTATTGACACTAATATTCATACTGTTCAGAAAGAAATAAACACATGACTTAAATATTGTCGTTGGGACTTTAATAGAGGCGATAAGGGATACTGTTTTGCCGGAAATCAGGCGTTTTCGATATGTAACAGTGAAATTACTTTCTTCAAAAAATCAAAATCAAAATCAAACATTTATTCTGCAAATAGGCCACAAGGGCAGGGCACTTTTTCATGTCAAAATATTAATTTACAATTTAAGAAAGTCTGAGTCTGACTATAATAAGTAATACATTTTTCATGTCAAATTATTAAATTACAGTTCAAGAAAGAATAATAATTTCGAATTTACAATTATAACAAAATTAATGTCATACAGTGAAGAAAAACTTACAAAGTTATCTATTACAAATATTACAACATCAGTAAAGTTAGAGATGTATAAGGTATCAAGATTAAACAAGGAGTATAATGAAATTAATATAATACCCCAGACATGTACATGGTCTCTGAGCGTCAAAATTATAATTAATTTAATATTGTTAGAGATGTATATGGTCTCTAAGTCACTGATAATTAAAAAAATCTACTTTTTATGCCATCGCAACAATAATATTCCAACGCATCTTATTATTTATTTATTAGCATTGCAATCCAGCCAGGAAATGCTGCCAGCATCCTCGGAACCATGCCGCGGTGCCCATGCAATTTTCTAGATATTTTTTAGGCTTATTTAGTTTTAGATTTTAGTTTTATTTATGATTTATTGTTAATTTTAGTTGTAATTATTTACTCAATTTGTGTATTTGGTGTTCTGAAATAAATATTACTATATACTTGTTGTCAATGTATTTTCTAGTGAAGAATAAAGTAATAAAGTAAAGTAAGTACTAGTAAAGAATATTTGTATTGCATTGTATTGCACAAATAATATAATTACAAAGGGTGGACTTAATTCCATGAGGCATAGAGTATCATAGAGATTTTCCGGTTGCATTCCGTGGAGCTTAATCCGTTAACGTAGGCACTCGTTTTACGTCATTTTACACAACTTTTTATACATTACATCGGAATATAAACACAAACCCGCTAATCTTTTTTTTTTACTTAGGTAATGTAAAATGTAACAACCATTTTTTTTTAATCGATTGGTAATAATCGGAAGAGATTTATTGGTCTATTTCAGTATCATGTAATCGATCAAGGTTTATTATGACAGGAGGAAGCAATAGGTAAGAGGTAAGTAAGTTAGTGATTGAATTCATAAGTGATTCATTA
This sequence comes from Epiblema foenella, assembly GCA_963556455.1. Taxonomy (NCBI): domain Eukaryota; kingdom Metazoa; phylum Arthropoda; class Insecta; order Lepidoptera; family Tortricidae; genus Epiblema; species Epiblema foenella. Next base: position 19,345,360 of record OY747111.1, read on the forward strand.
TCACATGCATCAATTACTATCATCCTGGATTTCTACCATTTCTTTTTTGACAGCTATGAATTGGCATTTGTAGTGATGAGGCTAAAATTAACCGTTTGTTAGCGATTATTAATGAATAGACAATTATTTTTTCTTCGATTTAAAAAAATAAATATTATTATTATTTAAGACATTATTCCTCCCGCCCCTTTCTACCATCGGACGAGTAGGAATACGGTAAGGCGCCATCGTTTTACGGTGGCTGTTCCGAAAACTCGCACGAAGCGTTTTGCTTCCACCTTTATTGTGAGAACCGCCAAGCTGTGGAACTCCTTGCCGGAATCATTGGTTTCCGTGAACTACAACCTTTTGGTCTTCAAAGCGAGAGTGAATCGGTTTTTACTAGGTAAGCGCGTTCCATCCTAGACCACAATTTGCATATTGCTTACCATCAGGTGATTTGTGGTCAAGCGCAAACCTATTTAGAATTTAAAAAAAAAGAGTTTCACTCTTGTCGGTGTAGTTCTCTCCAGTCCGTTCTACTTAACGCCAGTTCTTTGACTTCTCGATACGACTGGACGCGTCTACATTTTTCTTCTGGTCCAAATAGCTAATCCTCGGCATTCCATTTCCTCTCCTTCCCTCAATTTTACCTCCATTATCTTTTGAATTAGATGGTCTATTTTTAAATAAATACATTTTATAAAGGGTCGGCAACGCGTCCGTGACTCCTTTGGAGTTGCGGGCGTCTATTGGCTGCGGGGCCGCTTACCATCAGGTGGGCCGTAAGCTTGTTTGCCACCGTCATTGTATAAAAAAAAATATTTTGATAATAATGAGCGCACAGTATGACTCAGGAACTTCGATAAATTGGGAATTTGTGAAACGATTTTTTTACGTGAATTTTATACCGTACCGTCCTGTATTTCTAAGTTCTGCGGTAAAGGTAATTTAGTACTTCATTCGTTTGTAATTTATTGGAATACTTATTTTTCATACTAACACCCATTTTATTACGGATAAATTCATTTATTCATTTGATAGATCTTATTAATGTATGCAACAAAGCTATCGTTTTATTGATTGTCGTCGATTATAACTACACAGTTTGTACGAACAAATGAATTATATGACTGCTATTATATGTCATTACGGAAAACTGTTGTTGAAGAAAATAAATCAGTTCTGTTGCCTTGTATATTAATTAGTTTTTCACTTCTCATGCTCGAAAAGTGTGTCATATTAGACTTGTCAAGCGGGGCTAAAGTAGTACATTTAACCCCTAGGGAAAATATGAATACATATTTATGATTACAAAACATTTGAATTTGACCAATCAAAATACTTCACCTATTAAATCCACCAATCACAGAACACTAATTTAACTCTTAAAAAAATATTTGGTGTTGGGTATTAACCAACCATAATACAGCTTTACTAAAATCGACCAAACTGGAAACATAATTAATTTTTCTAAAGAGTCTAAAGATTAAGTTTGTAGTAGTCCCTATTTCACAATAATTAAAAAAGTGGTTAAATCGTTCGAGCAACACTTTGAAGCGCTCAATGGAAGGTCAGTTAGCTTTTTTCGCGCGTGAATGTTGCGCGCGAACCGCAGTGTCTATGTTTTGTATGTCAAAGGAGTATAGAAAAAAAAACATGCCGCAAAAGTATATATCTTCGCCGTGGAATTTATTGTTAATTTTGGGTGGGTTAACTTTTGTTTAGTTATTTTCTCGCAATTGAAGTGAAAAGTAGAGTGTATAACTCTGGTCTAAAAGCCATATTACCCCTCGAACTATTTTCCCTCACTTCGTTCGGGAAAATAACTATCTCGTGGTAATACGGCTCATTTTAGACCTTTGTCATACAATCTACTAATTTTTTCCCTGGTGCCTATGTACACTTAACAGATCTCCATCAACTTCACGATACCCCTGGGCTGTTATTCACAAACCGACTCGTCCTCATCTGTCACCTCATCCCTCACCCGTGTTTACATGGAAACTGTCAACAAGTGACAACTGACATTTGGCAGTTTCCATATAAAAACGGTTAAGCTGTGAGGTGACCGGTGAGAACCGTGCTTAGTGAATCACATAGCTGGGTGGTGCTAAAAGTGCAACAAACTGGCAACTGTCTTTTAGAAGATCTCAAGGTTAGAAATAATTGCCATACGATATATAAAATAGTAGATTGTATGACAATGGTCTAAAATAGGCCATATTACCACGAGCTGGTTATTTTCTCGAATGTAGTGAGGGAAAAAAGTTCCAGTGGTAATATGGCTTTTAGACCAGAGTTATACACTCTACTTTTCACATCGATTGCGAGAAAATAAATAAACAAAGATTATTCACCCACAATTAATAATAAAATACAATAAGTATATTGGCGGCAACTTTTTTAAATAATTGTTTTGACTTAGATACATATTAGTAGTTGAAATAGGGACAAAAAAACCTAATGTTTTAATAGTTAAATTAGTTGAACAAAGTATGTACCAAAAAGAACCCAATGTTCTGAGTGGTTGTCGATGTGTTTTCTGATTGGTGGATTTAATATGGTGAAGTATTTTGATTGGTCAAATTAGAATGTTTTGTAAATCATAAATATGTATTCATATTTTCCCTAGGGGTTAAGAGGCCTTATAAGTTTTAAAATGTTTTGATTTCAAATTATGACAAAATTATTGCTATTATCAATAAAGTGATTAAAGGATACTATGATTTTATTAAATTTTAGATAGTGACATAGCCATTTTTTGATTGTATTGTGTGTATTAGAATTTAAGATGAAAAACACAGTTTTTGGGTTCAAAATGGTCGATTTGGAGTGATGTTTGAAACGATATTCCTTAATGAAAAATACATAAAATACATTTAAAATATTAGGTCACAATTGTCCCGTGCTAGATAGTAACATTGAGAAAATGTCAAGATACTTGTCAATTCAATCAAAAATCGCCTAAATAGATAAGTGTTTTTAACTGATAAGGACTCTTAAATGCCCATGCTCACTCCCTCACACACACACACGCACACACGCACGCACGCACGCACGCACGCACGCACGCACGCGCGCGCTATATTATTATTATATAGATATTTTATCCCCCCTTCTGCTGTTTTTCCCCATGTTTATTTTAGGCTTTAAGTAATTTGGTGATCTTATTAACAATTCGCACCCATTTCGTAAACTCATAATCGAATTGGCTACCTACGGGACAGGCTGTGCCTAGTGTAGGGGCCAGTGTTTCTCCTATGAATGTTTGCGCATGTACACAATATCAATTTAGACCTAAGTCCTAATATGTTACGTGTAAAGTTTGTACGAGTACTTATCCGGAACCTCATTGTATATTTGTGTAATAAAGATTTATGATTTATGTACTAATATGCCCCGCTTGATAAGCCTAATATGACACTTTTCGAGTATGAGAAGTAAAAACAATATTTAAGTTGACCTGGGCAACATCAAATTGAAACTATGTGCCCTCCATAAAAGTGGATGAACTTGATAGTGATGTAACAGTACCTACATTAACAATACCACGTTTTCTTGCGCTTGCGCCTACAAAAGGACGTTTTGCGTTTAGTTACGTTATACGGGCCCATTGCGATCGGAGACGTGAGGACTTGTACTAAATGCATAATTGTTGGAGATCTATTTTGATTCGTCGCTTCGCATTTCAAAGGGCAACTGCTGGCTTCCAATCTAATGAGGAAGAAAGGGCGCGTGAGACGCATTGAATTGTTAAGAATAAGAATAAGAATAAGAAATAATTTATTGCCATTACACAAACAACATAATACAATTTGTGACACAGTTAAAAACCAGAACATAATTAAATAGTAGCAATAATAAAATAATTAACATTTAAGGGCGAAGGCAAAAGGAGTACATTCAGCGACTGTGACTGTTTTATGAAAGAAATTATACGAATTATGAATAAAACGAAACGAAGAAACGAAATACGAAACGAAGGATGCACTGTGTTGAGAGCGAGGGACCTAAATGTGTTCCTTCTGCTGTCAACACAGTGCATCCTCAAATCTTATAAAGGGTCGGCAACGGGCACGTGACTCCTTTGGAGTTGCGGGCGGTATAAGCTGCGGTGGCCGCTTACCATCAGGTGGACCGTACGCTTGTTTACCACCGGCGTTGTATAAAAAAAAAAAGATCCATTGTTCTTTGAATGAGATGTTTTTTCATTTGGTGCAAATCGGATGTGCGCGAAAATATAATGAAGTAAAATATTTACCTTTAATTTGTAATCCTACTAATCATACCAATAAGAGGGCCGTTCTGAAATATTTTAGCTATTTCATCCCTATTTTTGCGATACCGCTTTATTCTTAACTAGCGACCCACCCCGGCTTCGCGCGGGTGCACTATTTAATGGATGTTATTGTACATATAAACATTCCTCTTCAATCACTCTATCTATTAAAAAAAACCGCAACAAAATCCGATGCGTAGTTTTAAAGATTTAAGCATACATAGGGATATAGGGACAGATAAAGCGACTTTGTTTTATACTATGTAGTGATTCGTATTATCAAACAGTATAAGCAATTCCCGGGATCCTATCATGAAAATAATCTCCAAAACTGACGAATTTGTGCGATATATATCGCTCATTGTGTTTTTAGGAGTCGGTTTTAAACATGGAAACGTTAATTTTTAGGGTTCCGTAGCCAAAATGGCAAAAACGGAACCCTTATAGTTTCGTCATGTCCGTCTGTCCGTCTGTCCGTCTGTCCGTCTGTCCGTCTGTCACAGCCGATTTACTCGGAAACTATAAGTACTACAGTGATGAAATTTGATGGGAATATGTGTTGTATGAACCGCTACAAAATTATGACACTAAATAGTAAAAAAAAGAATTGGGGGTGGGGCCCCCCATACATGTAACTGAGGGATGAAAATTTTTTTTTCGATGTACATACCCGTGTGGGGTATCAATGGAAAGGTCTTTTAAAATGATATAAAGTTTTCTAAAAAACATTTTTCTTAAAGTGAACGGTTTTTGAGATATCAGCTCTCAAAGTCGTAAAAAGTATGTCCCCCCCCCTCTATTTTTATAACTACGGGGTATAAAATTCTAAAAAAAATAGAGGTGATGCATGCTAATTAACTCTTTCAACGATTTTTGGTTTGATCAAAGTATCTCTTATAGTTTTTGAGATAGGTTGATTTAACTGTAATTTTGGTTAAGTTATTTTTGCTGTTTTATAGATACTAGTACGGAACCCTTCGTGCGCGAGTCCAACTCGCCCTTGGCCGGTTTTTTAACTGTTATTTTTGCAAGTTAGATGTAAAATTAAATAAAGATCATGACAGGATTAAAAACCTGTACAAGTTTCCACTATTTTAGGAAAAATGACGGTATTTTACCGACCCGTCTTTGTCCGCGAGTGTATAAACGCGAAAGTTTAGATGTTTGTTACTTAATGTTTCAAAAACGGCTGAACTGGTTATGATGAAACTTCTGGATTAATATACTAAAATGTTTTTCATCCCTAAAATCATCCCTCGAAGGGCTAAAATATATATTTTTTTAATTCTTCCCCGTGCGGTGCCGGGTTAGGATAGCACCTTTGTAATTGTCAAATAAAATGTCATTACGAAAGCGGGCACCCCTTCGGAATGTTGATCTAATTTAAATTACGCAAGAAATCCCATCGTATATCTTCTCTAACCTTAATATCCTACTCATTGTTAACTTTAAAAATCAACCTCATTGACATAACGTAAAGTCCTTAATTCAAAACGGCATTGTGGTGAGATACGAGGTTGAGTGCGTAGTCGGTGGTTTTGCAAAATGACCGAGGCTCCGACTATGTTCATATATAAGGAGGGGGCGAGATGGTCAAACCATCAGTAGTCCGGTGTCTTCTGAAAAACCAACATGAAATATTTCGTAAGTAACGTGTGTAGTTAATTAAGTACAATGAGTGAATAAAATATATAAAGATAATTAAACGGGAATGTTCATGTTTGCAAGGACTAGTAACTAGTGTTCAGTGGAATTGACATGATGAGAGACTTCGCTCTGTTCTCATTTCATTTTATTTTTAGACTGACGCTCACAGACCTTATACATCTCTGACGATATTTATTTATTAGATTTTATTATTTTTATGTTGACGCTTAGATATATATCTCACAATATTTTAATTAGTGTACTTTATTACTTTTTATCTTGACGCTTAGAGATCTTATACATCTCTAACAAATCTGGATTGTTATTAGTTTCTTAGTCTTATTTTTGACATATGATACTATATTTAATTAATGATATTTTGATTATTGCATTATTTTTAATTAATGTAGATAGATTTTGACTTTTAAAAGTACCCTTGAGGCGTATTTGCAGAATAAATGTCTTGATTTTGCTAAATACATTTAGGTCCGATTTTTGGGCGGTTTAAACACTGGAATACTCTAAGAGTTTGCACTCCAGTGAGATTGGTTGAGCGGCTTCAACCAAATCTGAGGTGTGAGTGGAATCGAGCTACTGTGGATTTTGTTGCTAGTTCATAAAACCTAGTCTAGCTGAGAAGAGTCCAGCAAGAAACTGGGTCGGACTGACTACTCTACCCGGTATGTGGCGGTACCGGGACGAATAGGGAGTGTTGTCACGATCGTGCTGTGGACGTCCCCGCTGGTGGGAATGCCTAAGTGTGCCTACGCATCGTATCTGAGTTGGACGTCGTAAGCGCAGCGTTCCATCTTTCGATGGACGCTGTGATTACGTCGTCCGGGTTCGTGAGTGTGTGCCCTAATCAGTGATCGCGAGTTACGACAGAGATAGTAGATAGATAGTATAAATAATGACCCGTGTGGTTGCCGGGTAAGAATTGCGCCACCCCATCTCTTCCCGCGGGTTTCGTAGGAGGCGAATAAGGGAAAATCGGAGGGTGGGCAGCAGCATCCTTCGATCATTACCACCATCAAACTGCGGTCGCCAACCCGCTTGCCAAGCGTAGCGACTATGGCAAATCCCCCCCAAGGGAAAAATATTAAACATGCCCAAAAAAATTAAAACTAGACCCCTAGTCCCCGGCGGCCCCGCTATTCCTGGCTCCGGTAGCGGTCATGGTAACGGCGGGGCAGGAGGTGCTACAGTGAATCCCCGGCAGAGACCCGGCTACCAAAACCGACGACCCGGTGAAGGTCGCGGGAATCCGGCGGAAACGAACGGCACAGGACCGGTCTAAATGGCGAGCCTTGGGGGAGGCCTATTTTCAGCAGTGGACGTCTTTCGGCTGAAATGATGATGATGATGATGATGATAAATAATACGTCCATTGGAAGCGGATCATACGTATTAATTCTTCCTTTTCTACCAGGTTTGCATGCTTCTCTTCGCCGCGGCGCTAGCGGCCCCCGGGCAGCGCGACAAGCGAGGCTACCACTCCGGCTGGTCCTCACTGGACCACAGCCTCCCCCTGACCCTAGACCACGTGCACTCCTACCACGGCTTCTCCGACTACAGCCTGCATGAGCACTTACACGAGCCACATCACCACCTGAGCTACATCGCGCCGAGCCACAAGATCGTGTCTTATAACAAGCTCGTTGATGTACCAAAGGTGAGCTTGATCATCATCTTATTTTTTTTTTTAACCTGTGGCTTTATAGGCCGCACCCAATAAAGCGATAGGAGTGCGCGGTTGGAGAGTAGCCTGAGGACAATCCAGGGGAAAATCTCCAACACAACCACGCGGGTGGTTTTGAACACTGGAATACTCTAAGAGTTTGCGCTCCAGTGAGATTGCTTGAGTGGTTTCAACCGAATCTGAGGTGTGAGTGGAATTGAGCTACTGGGAGTTTTATCGCAGGTTATTCAGCTAGACCCGACCTGGTTCGGGCATCATCTTATGTGTTGGCCCTCACACAGGGTGTCATAATATTGAATGTGTTCATCCACTCACGCCTGAGCTTCTAAGTACACGCTCGAAAAAGGGTCACCATCCTCCTAGCATTATCCTAGTTGCATCCTGTTATGTCCGTAGGGAGAATCCACCCTACACATGACCCATGGGTGGTGCTAAAAATGCAACAAAACTGGCAACCGTACTGTCTTCTCGAAGATCTCACGGTTCGAAATAATTGCCATACGATAAACAAATAAATAAGTTGCATCTAGTAGGATGTCCAGGGCTCGCTACCTAATCCGAAGATTTGGCGTAGGCACTAGTTTTTACGGAAGCAACTGCCATCCGACCTTCCAACCTGAGGGGAAACCAGACTTTATTGGAATTAGGCTTGACAAGTGATTGGGCAACTTGATTGTTAGAAGTTCTCAAGCCGCCCGAAGGCCTCTAACTTGGCTATTATAAACAGCATCCGGGATCAACGGCTTAACGTGCCTCCTAAAGCACGGGAGCGCTCAGTTAATAACCACTCAAAGCGGTCACCCATCCAAGAACTGACCTCGGCCGACGTTGTTTAACCGCGCCATGAGACACATTTGGCATTACGTATGTTAAAAAGAATCCAATTTGCTATCCATTAAAGTCCAACCATCGTGGCCTGTACTCTCGTGTGTACAGTCACCAGTCAAAGTCATTTCATAAAACGTGAGACAGAGATATCCAATGACAGGTTAATACTGTTTTCAAGAAGCGTCACACAACTTTATTCAAATTACGACTCTATGTTAGGCAGATAAAGTTCATTCTTGCAGAATGTTGAGATATTTTTGACTGTCAACCGTGTCAGATATTTATGCAGTATATATGCGATCCGATGGTAATGCTTTCCCAGTGGATAGATATTTATGCTGGTGATATGTCACATAATTTCGATGTCCTAGAGTATCAGATACTACTCGATCCGATCCGATACTTACGCTGTTACAGGCAAATGATAATTATGCCGGCTATTAACCATCACATATTTTTACCGGCTATGTATCGTTATATAATTATAACTTCAATTGATGATCAGATATTTTTGCAGCTCTGCCCATAGTCATATGTGATAATCCACATCGAAAGGGACCTTATGGCGGCAGGCGCTTACGTTACACCTATTCACTATTGTATTGGAACAGCGGCAATAAAGGCGTAAGTGCCGGCCGCCATAAGGTCCCTTTCAATATGGATTATCACATATATTTATGCTGGTGACTGTACTTCATCCAGTGAACCCTTTGTCCCCAGGTGGTTGAGGTGAAGAGGATAGTATCCATCCCGAGGGTGGTGTCAGTGCCGAAGGTGGTGTCAGTCTCCAAGATCGTGGAGGCGCCGCACCACATCTCGTACGGCAGCATCCGCTCCCATGGATGGTGGTGAACTATTCGTCAACCAATATAAGATTTCAAGCTCACATGGTCATTTACATTAGAATTACGATTTGAAACGGGATATTCACCATGTATATTTGTATTTTTGAGTTCCCGATATTTCAGCACTGTTGCAAGCGCCATTATCAAGGATTAACTGACGTGCTGCGAGTTTTAGTTGTGGTCTACCCACACACCATAGCGATCTACCCTCTTCCTGGTTCACTTTTTTCGCAGTGTCACCGTCACTACCACTGTCCGCCTTGTCACTTGAAACTCGATTACGGTCACGACACACCACACTCACAGTATCAATACGCGAGTTCTTTCCGGAAACAGTCACTTTTCGATTTGAGAACAAAAACATACATGAAATATTCATGGTAAATATCCCGTTTCAAATCGTAATTCTAATATTCGTCAACCAAATTGTAGTTTAAGTTAATAATTATATTTCGTTTAACAAAGCTTGTGTTTCTATATTGTGGTAGTCCCTCTGTAGAATTATTGCAAAAACTTTACAAGTGCGAGTCGGACTCGCCTACCGAGGGTTCCGTTCCTTTAAATAATGACAATCTTACACAAATCAACCTAGTCCCAAACTAAGCAAAGCTTGTACTTTGGGTACCAAGTGACGATATACATACTTATATAGATAAATAGATACTTAAATACATAGAAAACATCCAAGACTCAGGAACAAATATTCGTGTTCATCACACAAATACATGCCCTGACCGGGATTCGAACCCGGGACCTCCAGCTTCGAAGGCAGGGTCACTACCAACTAGGCTAAAGCGGTCGTCTAAATTATGATTTAATTACAAATGTATAGTTTTCTGATTTATTCCTGTATTTGTAGTATAACACGATACTATCTGCCAAGTTTCATAGTTCTAGGTCAACAGAAAGTACCCTATAAAATTTGATTCCCTTGAGAGTGTCGAAATATATGTATTTCTGCTCTAGAGCAGAAATGGATCAATTCAGCACGCCACTTATATGAACCCACTTTCAGAGGATGTTGTTTGCCTCTACTAATTGTGTTTTAGTACTGTACTGTATCCTTTATTTGAGGTGTTTATTGTATTGAATACTAGCGACCCGCCCCGGCTTCGCACGGGTGCACTATTTAATGGATGTTATTATACATATAAACCTTCCTCTTCAATCACTCTATCTATTAAAAAATACCGCATCAAAATCCGTTGCGTAGTTTTAAAGATTTAAGCATACATAGGGATATAGGGACAGAGAAAGCGACTTTGTTTTATACTATGTAGTGATTATCAAATGATCATCAGTCAGCATTATTGAGGTTTAACACAACTCCAACTGCGATGATCTCGTAAAATATATAAATAAAAAATATGAATAAATAAATATTTGTGGACAATCTTACATAAATCGACCTACTCCCAAACTAAGCAAGCTACTACTATGTATATTGTATGTAAGTATATGTTTATCTATATACATACTAATATAGATAAACATATACTTAAATACATAGAAAACATCCAAGACTCAGGAACAAATATTCGTGTTCATCAAACAAATAAATGCCCTGACCGATTCGAACCCGGGACCTCCAGCTTCGCAGGCAGGGTCACTACCAACTAGGCTAAAGCGCTCGTCAAAGTGGCGGCAGTTGTCCTTGAAACCCCGATATTGACCTCTAACTTGTGTGATGTATAACTAGGCCAGGTCAGTGAGGAGTGTTACGCGATACGATGTGTCCATCCAAAACAGGCTTGGTCACACAGCGTGCGCGCAAGCGGGACGCGGCGCGACGCGACCGCTGCGCGTCGGAATGAAATAAAGGAGCTTTATTCTGCAAGTAGGCCGCAAAGGCACTTTTACAGGTCGAAAAACTACTAGCGTATCTCAAAAGACCACTGCCGAGACGAAACGTCGAAAGAAACTCGACAGTCAGTCATATTCTACAAAAAATTGCTTATTTATTTATTTATTTATTTTTGGAGAAAATACCAAATGTGATAATCCATATCGAAAGGGACCTTATGGCAGCAGGCGCTTACTTTGCACCTATTCACTATTGTATTGGAACAGCGGCAATAAAGGCGTAAGTGCCGGCCGCCATAAGGTCCCTTTCAATATGGATTATCACATTTAATGATACTATCTTAACCTACTTAAGTAAATCTGTATTTACAATGTGTAGTTCCACAAGAAAACATGTCAAAACTGTGTACGTATATATTATTTTCCACCGGTGTAACATTAGGCAAAGAAAATCTGACACATTTAGTTTTCTTAGCATTGAGTAGCAGGTTGTTAACGGTAAACCAATCAAGTACTTTGACCAGTGTGCCATTAAAGTTACTATATTCTATTGATTTTCGGTCAACCTTAAATATTAATGATGTATCATCCGCGAATAATACTATATCACAAAGATTATTTACTATGCCGGCAACGCATATCTCTGGTGTTGCAGGTGTTTATGGGCGACGGTAATTGCTTACCATCAGGCGATCCGTCTGCTCGTTTGCACCTAAAAAAAAACTATAGACGGCAAGTCATTTATGTAAACCAAAAATAAAAATGGACCTAGGATAGAGCCCTGAGGCACTCCTAACGTTACTACAGCTCCACTGCATAATGTATGATAACGTCTATGATGCATTATACTGCGGGTATGGCAATCCGGTACATCGGTTAGTAGTGTGGGTGACACACACGACCTGCGTCATCAGACAGCATCAGCCTATCGATGGTATGCGGACGTACCTGTGAGTGTGTCGTCGACAGTGACGTATGTGGTGTCACGATCGGGATTGTCAGACCTTGTTTTCTTAGACCATGATAACGTCCCGCACGCGTTGCTCGCCTCTGGCGGTTACGCAATAGAACTAAGAATCGGCATACTAAGGGTCAGTTGCACCAACATATGATCACAGGCCTGTACACATGGGTGTGTGTGGGCGCCATATTTGATATGATATGATATGGCGCCGGCAGCTGTCATCCCATAGAAACTTGTCAAACTTTTCATACAATCATATTTTAACTAACACCGCTTACGATCACAGGCGGTTTGGTGCAAGCCACCCTAAATCGTTTACGCAGTCGCTAGCGAGTACGGTCATGCTTTTTTTTTGAACCTGACTGTGGATTTATAGGCCGGGCCCAATAAAGCGATAGGAGTGCGCAGTTGGAGAGTAGCCTGGGCAAAACCTCCGGCACGACCACGCGTGTGGTTTGGAACACTGGAATACTCTAAGAGTTTGCGCTCCAGTAAGATTGGTTGAGCGGTTTCAACCGAATCTGAGGTGTGAGTGAAATCGAGCTACTGGGAGTTTTGTCGTACGGTCATGCAAACTCATGGTGAAAAAGGCACTGTTACCGTACGTTTCGGCGAGGCGTGCACGCAACGCATCGCGTACGCTGTGTGCCTGCCTAATCGGTGGAGAATCGTCATTGATATGTAGATTTAGGTGAACGTACCGGCGCAAGTATTACGTACCTATGTAATTCGAGAATACTTCATATCATTGACTTGTTTTGCTCGTAATTTGATGCTTATTTTGACACAGTATGGTGAGCCTAGATCAGGTTTAGTGATAGTGTTATTAATAGTTATTATGGCTGCAATTGAGGTCCTTGACCTCCTCAGGGCTGCTCGAATTATGAGCGAGATCACAAGGCAATCCTTTGTGTTCTACTTTCTTATATCCCCAAATACTTTCAAGAGAGTGCTAGTGAACACATCGTGTTTCATCAAAGCACAGGATATTTTCACTCTTAAAATGTATGGCCAAAGGTCATTATTCTAAGAAAAATCTTAACATCGTTCTAGACATCGTCTCAGAGGGAACAGCGCCATCTAGCGGCAAATTCAACTAAATTTTTTTACACTGACGCTTAAATGAATAATACGCGGCTGAACATTATCATCAATTCTTGAGATTGTCCTATTCACATGAGTCGTATTCGTACCCCCTTATTCATAAAACTTAACAAACCTCTGCTAACCCTTAATAAACCTCTGTTTTGTCCCTTTCTCACAAACATAAAAGTCAAAATGACAGATAAAGACAAACAATTTTTAGCGGTTATGTCACTAATAGAGGTTTGATTGACGTTTATGAATAAGGGGGTTAGACTATAATTAGGACATGGTCATATTATATTATTGTATTTTGCAAAATTTAACTGGCTGTTAAACTTAACTACGGTGTATCTAATCGCAGTAAGCTGCGGTTAAGTTACATTACCACTAACGCAGGATTGTAATTATGGTAATAGTGCCGGTTGTTAACTGCGAGCAGTATGATGAAGACATTGGATTTATGGCTTCTTTTGCTTTAGTACTTACAAAAAGGGTAACCTATCGATCTTTCGAAAATTTATTTACCGAATTTCATTTGTCTGAAAACGGTTCACCGAATTTTTAGAATCCATATACTTTGTTTTGAAACTGTTTGAAATACCACAGATTCATTTTATCACAATATCATTTGTCCGCAATTCAAATGCCCGCTTTACAGTTCTCAATTTTTACATTTGACAACTTATACGTTGGAAAATGAATGTACGGAATTATAATCATTGGGATTTTAAACCAGCTGGATAATAAAATTGTGACCATACCAAAATCTGTCAATAGAAAATATAGAAAATGAAATATCGGACAAATGAAAAAAATGTAAAACAAAAAAATGCGTTTTGTTTTCGGACTTTCAATATTCGACATAAAAAATTTCGAATTTGAGATAGGGAACCTACAAAAAGGTGTCAACAACGTAAAATATGGAACCAATGCAAATTCGAATGCCGGTCATCACGATGTACCTATCGAATATATGTGAACGGACCGAGTGATCAAAAATATGTGAAAATTACTCTAGTAGCTCAGTTGTTTGAACCTTTTTGATCATACTCTGTACACGGTTATGGGTTAGCTGCTTACGGCCGCACTTTTGAAACACTTGGATAAAATTTTTAACCTGCAATAGTTTCGTAATGATGACACAGGCATTTTTAAGTTCGTGTAACTAGTGATTTAAAAAAAGGGAGAGGTAAAGGGTAACAAAACAAAGATTAAGTATAAGTATAAAATATATTAAATTGTCCTATAGTTAGTTAATTATTCACCACCAGCCATGGGAGCCGATGTTGCCGTATGAGATCTGAGGCTCTGCCACGATTTTGGAGACCGACACCACCTTCGGTACCGACACCACCTTCGGGATGGAGACAATCTTCTGCACCTGCACCACCTGGAGCCGAAGAAAGGTTTTGTTAATAAAGTAATCATCATAAATAAATAATAAATACATAAAAAATTTTTGGACAATCTTACACAAATCAACCTAGTCCCAAACTAAGCAAAGCTTGTACTATGGGTACCAAGTGACGATATACATACTTATATAGATAAATAGAGACTTAAATACATAGACTCAGGAACAAACATTCGTGTTCATCACACAAATACATGCCCTGATCGGGATTCGAACCCGGGACCTCCAGCTTCGAAGGCAGGGTATACCAACTAGGCTAAAGCGGTCGTCAAATCAGACTTACAGTAAGTCCCTCTGCTGTGCACAGGCTTTCAAAGATGAGAAGTAATAACAGGGAGTAACACAAAGGATCCAATGAGGGCTATAGATTTTACTGTCAATTTTGACGTATAAATGTATGAGGTGACAATTAAAATTTGACATTAAAATCTACCTAACGGTGGTAAAAAAGTTACGTGATTACCCCGCTGTAGAGGAGAACAAACGGAAATCCGGAAATCCGGACATACGAAGGCATTTTTGTCGAAGCTGAAGCAGAGACCTTCGTTTCACTCGGTCAACTAGAGGAGGGAAGTACCTTACAGAAGAAGCTACAATTTACCTTCGGCACATTAACAACTTTGTTGTAGGACACGATCTTGTGGCTCGGCGCGATGAGGCTCAGATCCTGACGGATGGGCAGGCTGTAATCGGAGATGCCGTGATAGGAGTTCGCGTAGTCCAGGGTCAGGGGGAGGCTGTGGTCCAGCGAGGACCCGCCGGAGAGGTAGCCGCGCTTGTCGCGCTGGCCAGGGGCCGCGAGCGCCGCGGCGGCGAGGAGGACCACGCAAGCCTGAAGCGGAAAAAATCGAATAAGTTAATTTACACATGAATAATTATACCAAAGTAGTAGAAGAGAGAGAAAGGGGATCAGAGTAACTGTAAAGAGTAATGAGATTCTATCTAAGTATGTACCTACTTATCAAAACAAAAGAAATTTGGAATAGAAAGCGATCACGTCAACTGAAGACTTCGAACCAACATAAATTTCCTTTGCAATGACAGATGCACTCTTATGGTTCCTTATTATACTGGGTCCTTTTAAGCAGTTTTTCTAATACATAAGAAAAAATGTGATAATCCACATCGAAAGGGACCTTATGGCGGCCGGCACTTACGCCTTTATTGCCGCTGTTCCAATACAATAGTGAATAGGTGCAACGTAAGCGCCTGCCGCCATAAGGTCCGTTTCGATGTGGATTATCACAAATAATCCTATGAACAGGTTTTCAGCCGTCATCTCCCGGCGAAAAAAATAAACAATAGCATTCTTTTGTTATGATCTCTGGGATCCCAGGGACCGGTAGACGACGGGTTGACACTTCTTTATGCAAAGATCTTAAATAATTTGACATCTAGTTATTCTCAAGGGTCCATTCACTAGTCAGATTACTTAATATCTTCGCTGTCTCGTCTAAACAAGTTAAATTTTAGGCCCTATCCACACTTGTTATCCGATCTTAGTGTTGGAACTTACGAAAGATTTCATGTTGGTTATTCGTCAGAAGATACTGAGCAACTGATGCTTTGGTCATCTCGCCCTCTCCTTATATACGTATATACAGTCGCGGCCTCGGATATTTTGCAAAAGTTCTGTATCCTTTCAACCTCTTATCTCGCGTCGACGTTATTTCGGAATGTGTGCTTTATTCGGATGCTATCAAGGTAGGTTTTATTGGTTACGCCTCCGTATAATCGAAATTCTTTTTGGCATCGTTCAACCGCTTTGGAGGCTGCTTCCTCTATAACCATAAACCTTATTAAAAATACATGACACAAGTCAAATCAGTTGAAAAATATAACTCGTCAACCGCCATCGACGTTACTATTATATATAACATTATTCCGCAAATTAATCTAGATGTTGCCGCATATTATTCTTCCGCTTCCCGCTACGCGAATAACAATCACCCGCAATAGTCGTCTGCTCATAAAACCAGCCACCACCAGCCACCGGGATACTACAACAGACACCACGGAAGCTGCATCAAAACCCAGGTAAGCAGTTTCCAAGCCCTAAATTCAATTTTTCTATCTTGCGTTAATCAAATTATACTGCGGCGTAACCTTCTGCCACATTTCGCTCAACACTGCCCGCATAGTAAAAAATGCCTATTTACACGGCATAATCATTTATGATTGTACAAATGAGTGGTATACGAGCGTATTACAGTGTTTATGTACGCGAGGGGTGCCTTACGTAACATTAATTAGATCGGTTTCAATCACATTAGATTGTGTGGTCACTTACCGCCAATGAGGGGTATCGTATCGCGTATGAATTCGCCGCTAGAGGCGCTAGTGTAGCGCGAGGTCTCCGAAATGTCAAATGTCACTCTTTGTGGTTGCGCTACGCGGGTTAATATCTAATTGGAACAATATGGTAACTATTATGTCATAACTATATTATGTCATTTTTTTAATTTCCTCGTAATCGAAATGAATAGCAGTGTTTAACTCGGGTGAAACCACCCATTTCAGACTAGATATTTTGGCATTCGAATGAAGTGTGTCTACACTCTACAGTCTACTATTTCACCTTAAAATATGGATTAAAGTTTGCAAATGTGTTTTAACGATTTCTGATATCACAGTCGGTTGAAATTCGCTAAAAACCGCATACATTCGCAATATTCGCATCAATAATTATACATCTAAATATACTTTAGCAAAGTCTTATGACGATGGCGACCAAATGGATATCAACCATAAACTTAGTTACATAAAAACGTATTTATGTTAACGACAGTTGTGATATAAGATAATTTTGTGTCTGATTTGGATCATATTTGCTTAATTAATTTAGTCCTTGGTGGAAAGAAATGAGTTCAAGAACACGATTTTTAGGGTTCCGTAGCCAAAATGGCAAAAACGGAACCCTTATAGTTTCGTCATGTCTGTGCGTTCGTACGTCCGTATGTCACAGCCGATTTACTCTGAGACTATAAGCACTACAATTATGAAATTTGGTAGGAAGATGTATTCTATGAACCGCTGCATAAAAGTTATGTGAAATTACAAAAAAATATTAAATTAGGGGGGCACTCCATTCCATACATGTAACCGGGGGATGAAAAAAAATTTTCAACGCACATATTCGTGTGGGGTATCGATGGACAGGCCTTTATAAATGATATGGAGGTTTCTAAAAAACTTGTCCATTTAAGTCAACCGTTGGTTAGATATTAGCTGTCAAAGTCATAGAAAGTGTCCCCCCCCCCCCTCTAATTTCCAAACTATAAAGTTTAAAATTCTGAAAAAAATTGAGGTGGTGTGAATTAGTAAATACTTTCAATGATTTACGGTTTGAACAATATAGATTTTACGGTTTTTGAATTTTCGCTTAAAAACTGTCTTGCCCAAACAAAAGGTTGTAAGTGCCGTGAGTTCCCTATGAAAATACGACTTTTTTAGATTCAATCAAAACCAACAATCAAAATCAAACATTTATTCTGCAAATAGGCCACAAGGGCACTTTTACATGTCATAATATTAATATACAATTTAAGAAAGTCTTACTATAATAATACATTTTTCATGTCAAAATATTAATTTACAATTTAAGAGAGACTTTTTTAGGTTCAATATATAGTGATTTTAAATGTGGACTAGTAGGTATTGGTACGGAACCCTTCATTGTACGTGGTCCGACACGCACTTGGCCGGTTTTTAGTTAATACATTTTAATGATAAATAACATCGTTGCAATGGTTTGGAGATCACCACGATTAGTAGGCAGTGCGTGCAGCATAAATGAATATATTACACAGATCATTAGATATTGACTTACGTTTGTTGGTTGACTTATGTTTGATGTTTCACAAATAGCAGGAACATTAAAAATGTAACACGTTCACTGTTCGAGTATACTAATAACGAATAAATAAATATTGGGCGTCAATCTTACACGAATCGACCTAGACCCAAACTTTGTCCGCACCCGGGCCATTCTACTTTTAGATTTAGATTAGATTTAGATTTCATTTATTACACAATACAAGACTTCATTATAAATTACATTTAAGTCAATTTAAAAGAATCCCTATTGTGGTCGTCAATACATTGAATAGAATAATAACACATAATAAAACAATTAAAACAAAAGAAAAACAAACATAAATTAAATAAAAATAACATTTCAAGTTTCACCCACGAGGATCGTCGTATTATTACTAATGTAGGCATTGATAACAATATAATAATGGTTAAAATACGAAATTACCTACCTATTTATCTAAATACTTACAATGTCAAAAATACTTAATATCGAATAGAATGTCACAATAAAACATTACGAAGTTAATTTACAAAATTCATTTACAGAATATAATGGATTATCCAATAGAAAGTTTCTCAGCTGACGTTTAAATGTCGAATCACATGTTTCTGTCCTTATTTCGGCGGGCAAACGTTCGTAGTACGTCGGACCTATGACACCGGGTTTTTACTGGCAAGTGCCATGCGACGTGGGACTGTGTGTTTTTCATGTACATAATTTTCAGACACTTTTTTTAAATACAGATTTTGGAATACTTCGCCCTCACTTCGCCTATCCAAAGGGCGCCTAGCAGGTATACCTTTAAGCGTAAGCTTAAAAGCTATTTGTTGACGCAAAAATCCCAAT
Source organism: Epiblema foenella (assembly GCA_963556455.1). Lineage (NCBI taxonomy): Eukaryota > Metazoa > Arthropoda > Insecta > Lepidoptera > Tortricidae > Epiblema > Epiblema foenella. The sequence continues at coordinate 19,364,570 of OY747111.1, forward strand.
CCTAATCCAGCACTATAGCAGCAACAAATATACCAACCGGTTAAAATCTATTTCAAAATTTTTAGTTCTCTTTTGTTTCTACCCTAGATATCTGTATGTAAGTAGTAAGTGGATATTATTATTATTTTTCTCTTATGTATTATTTTTTCTTTTGCATTCATATTTAATTATTTTTCTTTTGGCTATTATTTAGTGTATGGCGGTCCGTGAGTCACCGACAGTACTGGCTGAAAATCAGCGCTGTGGGTGTCCGGCACCTCAGCATAATGCTGAGCCAGTGTCCGTTTCACTGCCGCGGGGACACACATATTGTGGTTTGTTTTCTTCTGTTTTTTTTTTTGCAATGAATGTTTCTTTCTTTCTTTCACTTTATATTTTCGTATTATTATTTAGAAAGAGGTTCAATTGCAGTATCACTTCCGACAGTTTTGGTAATTAACGAAACACAGCTAATATCCATAAATCGAGTAACTCAGTGGTCCTTGGATGTCTAACCATTTGTATGAAAAAATGGTTTTTACCACTGTGTTACCCACCTTTTACAGCAATATGTTAATATTTAAGTATTTTTATCTATAAATTCCTTTTATTAGGTTCAGGTACTTCTAGATCCTGTTTTTGTACACTTATTCAATACAAATCATAGTTTTTTTTAATAGGAAACTGGTCATGAAAAAGTAGAATGACTTGACCCAGCCATCATTTAACGCTACACTACTTGCTTTTTAGGTCAAAAAATCAAAATCAAACATTTATTCAGTAAATAGGCCACAAGGCACTTTTACATGTCAAAATATTAATTTACAATTATAAGAAAGTTAATATCATACAGTGAGGATAAACTTACGAAATTATCTATTACAGATGTTACTATATCAGTGAAGTTATATAGTATATAGGTCTCAGTCTAATTAAACAAAGAGTAGGTATATGAAATTCATATAATTAATATCCCAGACATGTACATGGTCTCTGAGCGTCCAAATACAATTATTATAATCGTTCGAATAAGTCGACTATTTTGAGAATCGTTCGATTATTGAAGATTACTATTTAATCGGCGCCAGAGTCCGTCCAGGGGCATAAATGTCCCTGTGTCAGAAAGTCCTGAGGGCCTACCGGGAACCGCAAACGAAGTTTTCCCGCTCTATCGCACTGACGTACAGATTTGCAAGTGCGACAGAGAGGCGTCCTCTGGCGTCCTAATCTCCCACGGGACAGGCTATGCCAAGTGTGGGGGTCAGCACAAAATGTAACTGTTTTTAATATTTTTTGGAAATAAACTATTTGTAATTGTATTTGTATTTGTAATGCCCTTGCCTTATTATTAGGCCGTAAAACTGTTTGTTTCCGTTTTCGTATTAAACAAAAAACCTATTTCTTGAAGCTTATGTAGCCTTCATCACCAAGTCCGTCTAACTGTGGAGGACTTTCCCACAAACGTATGTACAATTATACAATAGTTGTCACGGACCTCCTCTAGGTTATCGGATCGTTTCGGTGGGCCTTCCCACGCTCAACTTACGGCCATATCCCTCAAGTTATATCAGCAACACAACAATACCTCTTACGTCCTAGACCTCTCTTTCACATTAGTTTTTCTCGCAAGAACTATTCTAGGCATATCTTTTTCAGACGAGTGCCCAGTTATTATTATAAGCATCTATATAATATTGATCCGTTTCATAATTCTATATCTAGTCTAAAATTACTAGTTAAACGTAATTTGTTTTCACCATTTAAATTTGAAGTAAGATATTAAAACGTCGACTGAGATTAGTTTGTTCCTACTTACAGTTTTTACTTTGCTTTAGTTAACATTAACATAATTGTAGTTAACGCTATCTAAAATAATGAACCTCCAGGTCTATTGTTTATTCCTGTGTAGGTACCTTCTATGTACTGACATTTTGGATATTTTTCATCATAAATTTAAGAGTTAGACTCTTGTCGGTGTAGCTCTCTCCATCTGACTCTATCCAGGGCCGCCTCCTTGATCTCCTTATACGACACGACTGCTAGCTTTCCTTTTATTTGTTGCATGTAGGTTAACCTCGGCCTTCCCCTTCCTCGCTTTCCTTCAATTTTGCCTTCTATGATGTTCTTTATAAAATTGTCGTGTCGTATAAGATAACCAATCATTTTCCCTCTTCTATTTTCTATAATTTCCAGCAGTTTCCTTTTATCCCCCACTCTCCTCAGCAATTCATCGTTTGTATTTTTTTCCGTCCAGCTAATTTTCTCCATTCTGCGCCAACACCACATTTCGAAGGCTTCTAAATATTCTCTATCTCGTTGAGTCATGGTCCACGCTTCACACCCATACAACGCTATGCTCTCTGACATTAACCTTTATGGTTCGTTGTAACAAGGACATTTTAAAAGTAAGTAGGTATGCGATTACAATTATTATTGCAATGAGCAAATTCGCATAACGTATCAGCATTGCGATGCAGCCAGGTAATGCCGCCAGCATCCTCTGTAAGTGTCCCCAAGGGCCTGTTTTAGATTTAAATAAATAAATAAATATTAGAGGACAATCTTACACAAATCGAACTAGCCCCACAGTAAGCTCAAGAAGGCTTGTGTTATGAGTACTAGACGACAATATATTTAATAGATATAAATACTTAAATACATAGAAAACATCCAAGACTTAGAAACAAATATTCATGCTCATCACACAAATATTTGCCCTGACCGCGATTCGGACCCAGGACCGTCAGCTTCACAGGCAGGTGCACTACCCACTAGGCTAAACCGGTTGTCAAAAAAAACAGTTTTAATATTATTTAAGTTATTGTTATTTAACTGTTATAATCGCTACTAAATCAATAAACTAGTGGCTCTGTGAGCTGTAGACCTCGTGAGTCAGTTTTTTTATCATTTCCAAAATCTGACATTATAAAAAAGATCAATTACGAATATTGAACCTGCTAACAAAATTTCACGAGAAGCGGTTGAGAAATGCGACCTGTAGAGGAGAACAAACCGAAATTCGGACGCAGAAACTTACAAAATCTTTGAAATAAAAATTGTTTTTGATAATTTCCAGAAACTGACTCGACAAAAAAATTCTATATAATTACCGGACCTGTTCACAAAATTTCACGAGAATCGGTTGAGAAATTCGACCTGTAGAGGAGAACAAACCGAGATTCGCCCGCAGAAACTTACAAAATCATTGATAAAAAAAACGTTTTTGGTAATTTTCAAAAACCGTCTCGACAAAAAAAATGTATATAACTATCGAACCTGCTCACGGTAAATTTTGTGAGTAGGTTCGATAATTTATGTTTTTTTTGTTGATTCAGTTTTTGGTATTTCAAAATAGCGGAATATATAAACTCACCCTGTATTCCCAAAAGGGGTAGGCAGAGCACATGAAATTTAATTCCAGTGCCACATTTTGGCAATTGTTTAAAGATGGAGAAAATGTGATATTGCAGTATGGGAGATGGCTAAGATACGCGTCATACTCGTGATCGGGTGCTGTTTGTGGAGTCCGGTCTGTTCATGCTTGCTAGGACATAGTGACTACGTTAATACTAGTGTCTTTTTATAGGGGATTGACGAGAGACATCATCCTGTTGTGGATTCGTTTTTATTATCAGTGACTTAGAGACCATATACATCTCTAACAATATTAAACTCTCAGCTCAGAGACCATGTACATCTCTTGGATATTATATTAATTTCATTACTCTCCGTGTTTAAACATGAGATTTTATACATCTCTAACTTTACTGATGTTGTAATATTTGTAATAGATAACTTTGCAAGTTTATCTTCACTGTATGACATTAATTTTGTTATAATTGTAAACTCGAAATTATTATTCCTTCTTGAACTGTAAATTAATATTTTGACATGAAAAATGAATTACTTATTATAGTCAGACTTGCTTAAATTGTAAATTAATGTATTGACATCTAAAAATGCCCTTGTGGCCTATTTGCAGAATAAATGTTTGATTTTGATTTTTTGATTTGGAGTAATGGGTTGTTAGCCTATCGCCCACAACACACTACAATCCGTTTCTAGTCGACTCTTACGACACCCACGGGAAGGAAGAGGGAAGTGTTTTTTAACCCGGCACCACACCAGGTGGACCATGGGAGTTGAAAACTTAAAAACTGGCCAAGTGCGAGTAGGACTAGCGCACGAAAGGTCCCGTCTATAAAAACGGCAAAAAAATCACGTTTGATGTATCGGAGCGCCTTTAAATATTTATTTTATTCTTTTTTTTTTTATTAAAAATGGGATCGCGCTTGGCCAGCATCTAGCCAGGAGGCAAAGATGAGGCCGACGATGAAGCGAGCTCACCCAGAAGGTGCCTATTCACTCGTGCCTTAAAAAGGTCTGGGTTATATGAGCTCGGAAACACAAACGCCGGCAGAGAATTCCAAACCTTAGAAGTGCGCATTATAAAAGATGATGCAAAGCGCTTGGTTCGAATAAGAGGAATTTCGACCAAGTAAGGATGGTATCCAGCCGTACGTCTGGATGTCCGATAGAAGAAGGGGGAAGGCGGTGGGGGGGTTTCGAACAGGTGTATGATATAAAATAGAATATATAAGCTAAAAATAAACTAAACTAAAAACTAAATATTTACAAGTAAAAAAGAGGCTGTTCAACAACCCTTATGAAATATAAATTTAACACTAAGCTTAATATTCAAACTTTTGAAATGAAATATAAATCTTGAACCATAAAACACAAAATTACGTTATTCAATATAATACTTTAATTACTGCTCATTTAAAAATTCTTTGACTGAGTTAATATGCTTTGTTAATTAAATATAGCGTTTAAGTTGAATTTTAAATCTATGTATATTCGTTTTTACTTGCAGTGGTTTTGGAATTTTGTTAAATATATTAGCTGCCATATATCCCATTTTTAATAAAAAAAAACATAGGGATATAGGGACATAGGGACAGAGAAAGCGACTTTGTTTTATACTATGTAGTGATGTTGGTACGTATACCGGAATAGCCCACCAACTCCCAACGCACAGAAGCCGTAAAACAAACGGTCGTCGTCTCGTGACGCCGTCGTGTCGTAATCGGCCACGCGATATTAGAACGACTTGCGACCGGCCTTCGGTATAAATACCTTATTTAGCGCCTTTTGCGGTAAATACGCTATAAAATTGCTCACACTAAAAAGTAAACGCTTTACCCTGATTTATTTGTTTGTTTATTTAATTCCATTTCAGATTTATCTTTCGTACCTAAGAATGTATATTACTAGAGATGCGCCGAATATGGGTTTGACCGAATACGAACATTCGGCCGAATATTAGGTCCAACAACTGCCGCTGCGACGCGACGCGAGTAGAGAAAAATCTACGCTCTTCTTTCTATTCCGCACAGTTTGAGCGAGGCAGGAATCGCCGAGTCGCGCGAGATACGACTTCTCATCAAGTTGTGCTAGCCTACCTGCTGTTGCCGAACCGAATATTCGGCCGAATTATTCGGTTCAACGTAATTCCTTTATCTATTGTTGTAAAACAGACTAATTGAATCTTAAAATTTTTGTTCATTATCAAAGCATATTATACAAATAAGCATATATATAAATATTGTCAAAAAATAAGTTCACTGTTAATAATTGGTCAAGTATTAATTTCACGAAGCAATAACTATAATACATTCTTGTAACTTGTAACAAAACCCTCACAAAATTGTTCGGTAAATATTCGGCAGCTGAACCGAATAATTCGGCCGAATACCGAACATTCAAAAACATGCCAAATATGCGGAATACCGGATAATAACCGAATATTCGGCGCATCCCTATATGTTCACTTATCTCCTGTAATCAAACTTTTGTTACTAGTGTTTATGTTGATATATCATTGGTTCGACTTGGCCGAAATAGAGTAGGGTAAATCTGATGAAGAATGCTGAACTTGATTGGATTTATCCATGTAATTAACCCTGCTGTGTTGGTCGACTTGACACTAGTGCTGTATCTGCACTTGGTCAATTATGCGCTTACTTATTGATCATGCTGTGTGCACTTGCTTTGGATGTCATGTTGGTCTATAAGCTACTGATTTTATGCTTTAACTGTATCATTTATCGTGTGATGTCTGTAAAGCGTACCTTTTAATCCAATACTAATATTATAAATGCGAAAGTCTGTCTGTCTTTCTGTTACCTCTTCAAGCTTAAACCGCTTAAATTTAGATAAAAATTGGTATGAAGATAGTTGGAATAACGGGGAAGGAGATAGGATACGTTTTATCCAGGAAATCATCCCTGAAGGGGTTGAAAGTTTGTATTGGTGAGCGATAACTAGGTAAGCGCCTGAAGTACAATAATAGCCATTAAATTCTAACTCGATGAACAAATTCTCCGCGGACGAAGGCGCGGGCAAAAAGCTAATAAATAAATAAAAGGACACATTTTCCTTCCTATTCGAGCGTGTGAATCTCCTAGAGCCGTAATCGTCCATAGGCTCCCTGTGTCTGTTTAGTGCGTACTCGCTAGCGACTGCGTAAACGATTTAGTATGCTGATTCTTAGTTCTATTGCGTAACCGCCAGAGGCGCTGTACTTTTGCCCATACAATTTTTTACGCAGTCGCTAGCGAGTACGGTCATGTAAACGCATGGTAAAGGCACAGGGGGGCCGTGTGCTATTTGTCATCGAAGTGGTATTAAATAAAAACTTTTTCAATTCTGTCAAGCAGAAGCTCCTATTACGAAATTATAATTTTCCAAGCAAAATTAAAAATTAATCGTCACTTGTGGGATTGTAACCCAGGACCTTTGGGATCATCATGCTCTTAACCAAGTGAGCTATCGTGGGTATCCCTTGTGGTTAAAAAAACGATTCATAGCTAAGCCTATCCCACATTGCATCGGCCTGCGGTGGCGCGTATGTCTGAATGAATGTTAGGATATCCATAGTGTACAACTGCCCGCCACCGCAGCCGCCACAGGCCGCTGCAGTGTGTGACACGCTTTAGGCACTGGTCCCACCTCCGGCGAGCAGCGAGTACTCTCATAGTAATTCTACTATTTTCCTCGCTCAAGCGAATAGAATTACTATGAGATTACTCGCTACTCGCCGGCGGTGGGACCAGTGCCTTATGCTTGCATCGAGACGCATATACTTTGCGATTTGCGACATTATTTGTTTTTTCGCCGTAGTTAAGTATACTATAAAGATAACATTAAAGATTAAGACTAAGCTACCCACATCACAGCAATTTATAATTATTTATTGGACAAGAAAAACATTAACGCACAAGAGGTGAACTTAATACCACAAGGCATTGTCTATCAGTGTCAGTTAACTGTATTATTAAGGTAAAAAGTAGTATATTATATGGTATCACTGTTAATAATGGAGAGATTAAGTCTCGGCCGCGGTGGTGCGGTAATGCATCATTTTGCGCAAGATATGGCAAAATGCAACGCGTGCAATGTGCACTTTATCTCGCAATGTAACTGCAATTGCTCTGGTTTTAAGTCACGGGGAAAATAAGGAACATGTGCATCAAAACATGAGGATTTTTAGGGGTCCGTACCGGAAGGATCCAAAAAATCATTGACTGTAACATATGCGTACTTACTAAGCAATTTTAAAAACATGTGTCGCTGTTTAATTATTGTATTCATGACAATACAATTGAAAAAATTAGGCACTGAGCAGGATTTGAACCTGCAACCTCCTGGAACTCGCGGCTAGTCGCTCTAGCCAACTGAGCTATAGGTGCAACCACCACTCGGCCCGAAATTCCTCAAACATTCCTTCATTTATACAAACGCCTTAAGGGAGGCGTACAGCGACATCTACCAGAAGACTCAGGCTTCATTAACGGCACTAACGTCTCAATTCATGTTGAAAGCTCCAGTGAGATACACCTCACCTCAGATTCGGTTGAAACCGGTTGAGCGGTTTCAACCGAATCTGAGGTGTGAGTGGAATCGACCTACTGTTAGTTCGGTCGCTGTCGTTCCTTGGAAACTTGTCAAACTCTTCATACAATCAGATTTTAACGAACACCTTACTATTAGACGGTTTGGTGCAACCCAGCCATAGTGATTGCTCTGGAATCTGCTTACCATCACGTAGGCCGTATGCCTGTTCGCCATCATATTAGTATTATGAAACGAATTACTATTAATTGTGCACATGAATTATGAATAAATTTTGTATTAATCTGATTGGAGGCCTAAAATTGACCTCCTGATTAAATACTTGGTAGATATATTCTGCAGGTTAGGTTATAAACTACTTAACTTTGAGTGACTCACTCAAAATGTACTGAAACGTTCTATGAAGTTTCCTAATTCCCTACTTTCCGAGCCTTAGTACTGATATGCTCGATGTAGAGACTACAGGGGAAAACATATTATGATTGAATGGAACAAAAACTTCTATGTTTCTCGAATTGCAACGTGTTAGGAGTCCTACATTATAACCCAAGATCTGTAATGACCTACAACAATATGACACCCTCTACTTGCAGTGAACACCTTGGGCATATGTCTCTACGCATTATCCCTCTGTATGAAAATTTATTTCATACTTCTAGTTATTACAAATGTACAGAGTACAAAAGTGTACATGTATTAATGAACTCGACTGTCCTATCAGATTCACACTTGACTGACCGTTGGAAGACTTTATCTCGTTGCTATAAGGTTTACGGTCAGTTAACTGTGATGTTAGTATCACAACAGTGTGTAAAGTGTCACGTTACGTTTCTTAAGCACTCGCGACTAGGGTTACCAAATCCGCTTTCCTTATTTTCGGGACAACAAGGCCGGCGTTAAACGGGACTTAAGATTAAAATTGGGACAATGGGACAGTCATTACTTAATGTTTTATTTTCTTACAATACAACTTATCTTTACTTTTTTTTTGAACCTGACTATGGCTTTATAGACCGGGCCCTATAAAGCGATAAGAGTGCGAGGGTGGAGAGTAGCCTGGGGAAAATCCAGGGGAAAACCTCCGACATGACCACGCGTGTGGTTTGGAACACTGGAATACTCTAACAGTTTGCGTTCCAGTGAGATTGGTTGAGCGGTTTCAACCGAATCTGAGGTGTGAGTGGAATCGAGCTACCGGGAGTTTTGTCCGTGAAGAGTCCAGCAAGAAACTCAGCTAGGCCCGACTTGGGTCGGACTGACTCTACCCGGTGTGCGGCGGTACCGGAACGAATAGGTACTATATGTGTCAGTGTTGTCGCGATCGCGCGGTGGACGTTCCCGTCAACGGGAATGCTTAAATGTATACGTCGTCGTTGGACGCCGTAAGCGCAGCGTTTTTTCGATGGACGCTGTGATTACGTCATCCAGGTCCGTGAGTGTGTGCCTAGGACGTAGGATCATGCGGCCCTTAATCAGTGATCGCCGAGTTACGACAGAGGAGGGAGGGATGGGAACGTAGTCGACAGCCTTCCTATATCTTTACTATGTTTACGTCAAAAAATGTTAATAGTTTGTTTTGCTTGTACAATAGTTTAACTGTCAGAGATGCGATTTATTTGAAATACTTCTATTTAAAATGCAAATACAAAATGCAAAATACCTATTTTGTATTTTGCATTTAAATGCCTTTTAGTAAAAAGCATTTTGTATTTTATTTGAAATACCTTTTGAGATGTATTTTGCATTTTAATATTCATTTCAAAATGCAAAATACTTTGTGATTAAGTTTAGCCAGATTACCAGTCAAACAAAATGAAATGAACGAATGACGCTTGTATTGCCGAATTTGACCGATAGAGGCGCCTGCTAGCCATGTGTGCCCTTTTTAGGGTTCCGTAGTAAACAAGGAACCCTTATAGTTTCGCCATGTCCGTCCGTCCCCCGCTTTTCTCAGTAACCGTTAGTACTAGAAAGCTGTAATTTGGCATGAGTATACATATCAATGACGCCGACAAAATGGTAGAAAAAAATCATTAAAAATATTTTTTTAGGGTACCTCCCCTACATGTAAAGTGGTGGTGCAATTATTTTTTCTTCCAATCCCCATCGTGTGGGGTATCGTTGGATAGCTCTTTCAAAAATATTATTAAATAGGTTTCTAAAAGCATTTTTTGATTCAAGAATCGGTTGGCGTGATATTAAGCTTTGAAGTGATAATTTTTTCTATGGTCGTATCCCCCCCTGCCGGCTAAACGGTAGCTACTAGGCATGTGAAAAAAATCATGGTAGTAGTATATACGATGAATTTATCTCAGCTAAGCAATATATTACCGTAAAGGGCAAAAATATGTATACAACACAACATCTCAAAAAAGTACAACATCAGTACTGAGATCAGTAAAAACCCTTTTACGGGTCCGTAATTCCGCATATGACCGGTGACGTGATGGACGGGCAACTATGGAACCCTACACTGTGCGTTTTTCTTCTTTGGTCAGAGTGCGCTCCTTATGTCTGACTAGTGTCAATGTCAAACGAAAACGACGAACATTATCTATGGCTATAAAAATGCAACGCCGCTGACGCCGACGATTCGATTTCACGGATTTATTGTTTGCTGGTGCTGGTGCTGGTGAAGTGGTTACTGATTTGATTTGATTACCTACTTTTATGATATTGAAGTGTTGTTGTTATCCCTACAATACTGGAACGGCTATGTACTGTACTACAACAAGATAATTTAGATAATGTAAACAACTTATTAATAAAAGACAAGTGTAATAAAAATAAAATAAGAATTAGATGCACAATCAACCGAAATAAATGGCGACACAATTCACAAAATGAAGCCATGGCTATCTTTTCGTTAGTCTAGTTTTTTACATTATTTTAAGTGAGTATTATTATTATTAATAACATAACAGAATTTATTGATACGCGTACTGATAAATATGACCAAAATGTCATGCATAAGGTGGCATTCGGCTCGGCATTGTATATCTACCTAAAACAATTAAAAATGTCATTCGATTTGCTCAAAAGGTATTTTATTTTGAAAAAGTATTTTGAAAATACCTATTTTGCATTTAGCATTTGAAATACAAAACGCAAAACTATTTGGTATTTTGCATTTGAAATAGTAAATCTGAAAAGTATTTTGCATTTTGTATTTAAATGCTTTTTTAAAACCATTTTGTACATCTCTGTTAACTGTACAATGATTGACAGAATGTAAAAGCTTTTTATTTGGTTTTGATACTGATTGCTCAAAGTTCGGGACAATATTATGTCCCAAATGGTTCACCGATTTTGGGACATGACTAAATCCTATCATGAAAATCGGGACGTCTCGAAAAATGAGAACTCTGGTAACCCTAGTCGCGACATCTGTCAACGTTGCGAGTGCGCAGCTTGCGATCTTGATCTTTCAACGAGGTTTTCACTTGTTTCGGAATGACATATGATGGCTTTGAGGTGTGAACCCGCACTAGGTCGGCGTGACGACACTCCAGTCGCTTACGTGCTTGCGGAAACATGTACACTGATGTGGGAAGTAAGGTGCAAAGACGCTGATTTCGATAATGATGACTTAATTTCGATAAAGTGCCAAAATCCCACATGTGATGATGATGTACTCCCTGACGCATTCGTCAAAATCAAACATTTATTCGCCAAATAGGCCACAAGGGCACTATTACATGTCAATATATTAATTTACAATTTAAGAAAGTCTGACTATAAGAATACATTTTTCATTTCGAAAATTTATTTACAGTTTAAGCCGTGGTCTACCGACGAAAAAAATAAACAATAGCATGCTAAGCACTTACAATGTTCCTATACCACATTCCCCCATGGGACAAAAAATACTACATTTTGATCTCCTTTACGAGATCGCTTTTACACGTATAAAAATAACGTTATGTTACTACCGTGTCGGTGCGAGTAAATGTGCTTTTGCTACTAGCGATGAGTTAGGAGTCAAAGTTAAATTAGGATTAAATAAATAAAAAAACACTGTTCCCTGGGATTTCGTTGGAACATTTGTTAAATGACACTGAAATGATGCATCATTGTAGTCGTCTCCCGGCGAAAAAAATAAACAATGGCATTCTTTTGTAATGAGCCCGGGGATCCCCGGGACCAACGGGTTGACCCGTGGTCTACCGGTCCCGTTTGTCATCTTGGAATATCAACAATATTAGCGTTAAACATCTATACCGAATACAAAATCAATAGTTGCAAGTTGAGTTTATCAGTTTTTTTTTTTTTGATTTTTTGAGTTTATCAGTGGGTACTTTGACTACCTTATTGGGAAATAAAAGGAAAATAAGAAAGAAGATGTAAACGAGTACGTATAATTCGATTTAAATACAAATATAATAGAATATAATGAATATCACATAGCAAAATAGACAACTAGGTTAAGGCACTGGTCCAGCTTGCTCGACACAGCCACTTGAGTGAGAAAGCGAGTAGAATTACTATGAGAGTACTCACTGCTCGCCCGCGGTGGGACTAGTGCCTAAGTTATGCTTCTTTTTGAGATACAATAATAAAACATTGACTAGACACCTCTAAAATGTACCATTTCACCACCAACCATTTGAGTAGCTTGCTCCACTCGACCAACCCCCAGAGAGTACCTTTTTTCTATACGTGACCACTTTAGGTACTGTCACCCATTTAGTGACATGTACCACTCTTGGTACAGATACCGCTTTTTGTACATGTACCACTTTTTTAGCCGTGATGTAGCGGGGGCGAGCGCCGCAGCCATAACCTCCACAGCTGGGTTTAGCGTGAATGACGATTGGTGCGGCATGGCTTATAATGGGTGCGGCATGGCTTAAAATAGGTTCTGCGTGGCTTATTATGGGTGCAGCATGGCTTATAGCGGGTGCGTAGCTAGAAATGGGTGCGGAAGAGATATGAGCAGGGTATGAGGAGATGGGAGCAGATTGGGTCCATCCTGACGAAGGTATACTAGAGATAGGAAGAGAAATTGGGGCAGAAATAGGTGCAGAAATGGGAGCTGAGATAGGAGCAGAAATTGCTGGACTCCATCCAGATGAGATAGGGGCTTGAGACCATCCAGAGGAGATCGGTGCTGAGATGGGAGCGGAAATCGGAGCAGAGATCGCTGGTGCCGACCAGCCAGAACTTATTGGCGCTGACCATCCAGCGCTGATAGGGGCTTGCCAGCCCGAGCCGCCCGCGTAGCCACTGCCGTAGCCACTGCCGTAGCTGGCTAAGCCGCCGTATCCTCCAGAGTAGCCGCTGGCGTAGTTAGATTGCCAGCCGCTGGCTCCGCGCTTCACCCTCTCCCCAGAGGTGAGGACTAGGATGCAGCATGTTACTATCTGAAATAACGATATTCAAGTTAATTCAATGTATTTGTAAATGACGACCGCTTTAGCCTAGTTGGTAGTGACCCTGCCTTCGAAGCTGGAGGTCCCGGGTTCGAATCCCGGTCAGGGCATTTATTTGTGTGATGAACACGGATATCTGTTCCTGAGTCTTGGATGTTTTCTATGTATTTAAGTATATATTTATCTATATAAGTATGTATATCGTCGCCTAGTACCCATAGTACAAGCTTTGCTTAGTTTGGGACCAGGTTGATTTAAGGACCAGGTGTAAGATTGTCCACAAATATTTATTTATTATTATTTATTTATTTGACAAGTAGATGGATCAACTATTCCACTAAACTGTGATTTTATAGGGTTTAAATTTAACAAACATGAGTTTTGATGAGCTTTTAGCGTTGAACATAAATCCGTTTGGACGTGGGTCATCTCTTGGGCATGCTTGAAGTCCATATTGTAAACATTTTTCTAAGAAACTTGGTTACTGTTGTCTATGTATGTATGTATGTATGTAAAATTCTTTATTGTACATGAGTAAAACATAACATAAATTACAAGAACAGTCTATTCGCTGACGGGACACAATAATAACAAGAAAAGGTTGATTGACCCAAGTGCTATATGGTATTAGTTTTATATAGCAACAAATAACTTAAAAGGGTACGGGAACTGAAGTTTTTATGCATGCACAAGAATAGAAATAGAAATACGTTTATTTGCCAGAATGTAGGTACAAAATGGTGACAGTTATACATAACGAGCCATATACATTCAGCCAACTGGTGGCATGCAAAGTCAATATTATGAATTTAATAAATAACATTAAGAATGTTGTTAGAGCAATCAGTAAAACAAATAATTTCGAGGTGTGCGTCGAATGTCAAAAAAGGAAAACATGAACAAAGAGAATTTAAAATTATAAAATTGTCAAAATATCTAATATAACACAAAATGCATACTATATTGCGGGTCTTTTATGTCATTGTTTTCTGTCAATAACGCCGTTGTCAACTTTGCATTTTTGTTTTTAGGCAGGAGGAAAGAAATAAGAAGTGACACAACACAAGACCATCAGAATTAGAATCCCCAAAGTCTTAATAGAAGCACACTTAACTTTATTAATTTTTTTTAAATTTGTTTTATAATAAATCCTATTTGAAGGTTTCTATAGGTACTTTTAGACTTAAACAGCCGCATGATTGTGTGGAGCATTACGAGGCAAATCAATTTTCTAGTAAAGCCGAATTGATGACTATCTCATCTGACGTGAATCTTTCTGATGGCCGTCTGACGACTGACAGAATATGAGCCGCCAAGTCAGAGCACATCAGATGAATGTGAATCTAATAGTATTAAATGAAACTCATATTATTCTTACATTTTACGTCAGTGCCTTTACCATGAGTTTACATGACCGTACTCGCTAGCGACTGCGTGAAAATTTGTATGGGCAAAAGTACAGCGCCTCTGGCGGTTACGCTACGTTTACGCAGTCGCTAGCGAGTACGGTCATGCAAATAATAAATACATAGTACTCACACTTTAGTCTTGTAACCAAGTTTAGATCAGAGTAGATTAGTAACTTAGTATTTAGTTTATATAGTAGGTATAACAGAAAATGTTAATAAAGTGAGCGCACTACTCGCCAACAAACTGACCTCAGTTTGGCGAAACTTTTTGTATACCTAAGTTTATTTTAAATAAATAAAAAAAAACTCATGGTAAAGGCACTGATAAATATGAATTCGGCTTTACGTATCTGTTATCTGAGCAATACTTTATGGCAATACTTACAAGATACCTCATGGTGTCGCCCTTCCTAATGCCTCTTCCGACTCATCTCTAACACCTATATACACGATTTTATGCGCTTGCGCAAGCGACCTCGCCGATATTACTTATTATCATTCTATAAACACTTAATATTCCATAAAACTCATTAATTTCGAAAACCTTCATTCTTTTGTCAATGGAATTTTAGCGACGTTTCCGAAGAGATTAGTTAGTGGAAATTTTGTTCAATAAAAACAAATGTATTTTTTTTAACAACTTTTAATAATTAACTTGCCCAATTATAAATTCTGATAATTTCATTTTCATCATAAGCTGTTTTAAACTTATAAAGATGTTAAAATAAAGTTAAACCATTTTTAAATTGAAATCGAGTAAATCAATTTAAAAAAGTAGTTGCACAAAAAAAGTATAAAAAGGGTGGTAGTAGTAGTTCTTAAAGTTCTTTGCGCATTTTTAAATTTTATTGTTTTTGTTTTAATCTGACTGTGGCTTTATAGGCCGGGCCCAATAAATCGATAGGAGTGCGCGGTTGGAGAGTGGCCTGGGGAAAATCCAGGGAAAACCTCAGACACGACCACGCGGGCGGTTTAAAACACTGGAATACTCTAAGAGTTTGCGCTCCAGTGCAAATTTGACTGATACTTTTATCGGGGATTGAAAACACGGCCCTTAAGAATTTAGCTAGTTATTCTACATGTTAATGGGTCACAATCAAAATCCATCTCTAAATAAACGCAGAGGTGTGGCGAATTTAAAATTCTAACCAGCATGCGAAGCTACTATAAAATATGCATTATGATAACTGAAGTACCTATTTACGACTTAGCTAAATTCATGAAAGTTTTATGACTCGCCTTTTGACATCAATATTATCGAGCGATAAATGGTAGTTAAGACGCGATAGAGTAATTATTTTATTGCATTGAAATATACTTTAGTTCCATATATAGACAATTCAATTACCTCTTTGTGACAATTTGATACAATACAGCCAGTGGCGGATTTGCATTAAGGTAAATTAGGATCTAATGCCAGATATATAAAGGGCGACTATTCGGCTAATAGTATTTGCTTATAAACCGACTTAAAAAGGAGGAGGTTCTCAATTGGGTTGTATGTATTTTTTATGTCTAACTGTTTTGAATTTTTTTCTTTGTTTAAAGCATACTATGCTTCAAGGTTGGTCCCGTTGTTACCAGAATCTAGTTCTGATGATGGGATTCATTTGGTGAAGAACTGATGAAGAAGACCACCTGGTCTTCTTCATCAGTTCTTCACCAAATGAATACCTACGTCTACACTGTTTAATACGAATATAATATAGAGTTGTTAGAAGTTAGGTTTTTTTGGATTCGGTTTTTTTTTTAATTGTAACCCGTAGAGGTTTATGAGAAACATCATCACTACATAGTATAAAACAAAGTAGCTTTCTCTGTCTCTATATCCCTATGTATGCTTAAATCTTTAAAACTACGCAACGGATTTTGATGCGGTTTTTTTTAGTAGATAGAGTGAATGAAGAGGAAGGTTTATATGTATAATAACATCCATTAAATAATGCATCCGTGCGAAGCCGGGGCGGGTCGCTATTAATTTATAAAAGTATGTTTCGGGGTAGATAATAAAGGTAACACAACGGACTTTTTGGGGACAAAATAATATATTAATGATTTGTTATATTGCAAAAGCATTTATTGATAGATATTTACATTATCACAGGTTATACAAAATAGTATTCATAAAAAACGGTATTATTTTGCTTTGCTACAGCGAATATGCGTTTATAGTAAACATAGATCGATATCGCATGTAAAAAATGATATGAGTTTCTTAGAACTCACACTCCCAAAGGCTTCCGTTACACTACAACAATAAATGTGATAATCCACATCGAAAGGGACCTTATGGCGGCAGGCGCTTACGTTACACCTATTCACTATTGTATTGGAATAGCGGCAATAAAGGCGTAAGTGCCGGCCGCCATAAGGTTCCTTTCAATATGGATTATCACAAATTAAGATGTTTACGAATTTTCAACCCAAGATTTCAACCGTTCAAATCCAGTTCATAAAGATGATCGAAAAAAGTCAACTTGACTTAAGGCCAATTTTTTAATCCCCAGATAAAAGAAACAGTCAGATACATTTTAGCTCTGTCCTTTTCTTTCGTATGATATTAGAAAGTGACAGCCATATAATTTTACCTGATGGTTGATTTTATTTTGCGATTAAAAAATCCTAAAGACCATTAACTTTTAAGCATAATATCATTCAGATATTTTTGAAGCATCGGGAAGACACATTTGTGAACTCGAACTAACATTGTTCAATTGACGGCGTGTCGTGCTGGATGGGGTTTCTAAATCGGAACTAACGATGATTACTTCAGTATTACATCCATCTGTTACAGTCTGATGGTGTCCTGTTTCTAGTCTAAACACCTGTTCCGTTTTCTCTACTGCCCTTCCCAAGTAACACAGCATGTTGAATAAGGTTTGAGTAATCTTCTTTGTAGTCGATCCCTCATGCACGCAATTGCTCTCCATGCAGTTCGGTTCCCCGTCAAGTGGACCGCACGGGAAAGGCTGAATTTAGCAGCATTCTTGACTGCATCGGTCCAGCGCAACGGATCCTTCCTCTAGGATTGTCTTCCACGGATCCGAGAATAATTTATTTCTCTAGGTCATGCCTAGGTGAGCGCATGCTATGTCTGAAGAAATAAAGATTCCTCTGATCTGTCTGATGCCTAGTTCCTCTAAGATAGAGTTGTTCGTTCTCATGGCTGCCCATGGAATCCTCAACAGTCTCCTCTGCCAGCACCACATCTCAAAGGCATTGATTCTGCTGTGCAAACCTAATTCAAATGTTTGAGTAATAGCAATTCGCAAATGTTTACACCTCTTATCATCTCCATAACGTGTTAGTAAAGGCTATTAATATAGCCAAATTCTGAACAATATTCTCTTTAGATCTTTAATACCGCTTTAAGCTTAGTAAAAGTTGAATTAAGGTGGTTATCATACCACAGTATTACTAAGCTATTACCCAGACTACATCGCTATTATACAAGCATTCAAAAATGTGCCCAAATTGCTTGAATAACAGCTGAATAGACTTACTCAAACTTTATTCAACATGACTGTGTTACTTGGATTAATCCTTCTTACTTCTTGCTTCTTGGGAAAACCTCGGCTGCTTATTTTATAATAAGATTCTCATGCGAGAATCTCCGGAGAAAGCCAACATTCAGGTTCCCAAACTATAGAAAAGCACCAAGTTATGGCATTAATGTTTTGCTGCAGTATAATAAAAGCCTCCCTTCAGTCTATCCACCGTCTACCACCACCCGTTCCATCCGCTGTTCCACCCATGATAGCCGGACCACCCGGGCGAGTAGTAGCGCCGGATCACCACGGGCCGGGAGTAGTAGGAGTAGGACGGGCCCAACCAGCCGATGTTGCCGGCCGCTGCCACGCTCAGCGCTAGGAGGAAGATCAGAGCCTGCAAGAGAATTTGGGTCATTGTCAGATTCAGGCAGTGGCGTAGCTACCTTGGATGGCACCCGGTGCGGAAGTTGGTGGTGGTGTCACCCCATCGAAAGTAAAAAGCAATAAATTTTATATGATAAAGGACATGGATCCTGAGCTAGCGCTAGTGGAGGAATCCCCGAAAAAGAAATTTTTGTGCTAGCGGTTTATTTATTTTTTGTTTGTACATTGTTCTTAAAGTTGAGAGACCGGGTGGGTGTCACCCCAAAAAAGGTGATACCCGGTGCGGCCCGCCCCCGCCGCCCCCCTTTTGCTACGCCACTGGATTCAGGATCGCGTCTTTTCGGTGGACATATCAAAAGCTAAGGTCCCCAAAGCTTAATTTTGGATTGGTCCAGTAACCCCCATAAACGATGTTTCCGTAACTGTAAATCTATGTAATAAAAACATAACTTATATGTACATAAGCCGTTAACTATGAACCACCGGGTGGACAACTTTTGTTTTTACAACTGACAATGACCCATTTACGTTTAGCGAGACATCATTAACACCGTTCTTTTGACAGCTGTCATACCAGTTCCGGGATAAATTGAAATTGTGTATCAGTGTTATCTCGTACACTTGAAAAAAAAAACCTAATTGTATTTAATACTTCGCCAAGACTCTGAGAGCAGAAGATACCGAAAAGCCATTTTTTGCAGTCGGTTTATTATTATCATTTTTTTATTTCAGTCACATTTTTAGTGAGTACCAAAGTCAACTCATACCAATTCCAATAAGCTAAAAGACGGTTAAGCTACACCGTTTTACTACGGAGTTCCGTTGTCTACCTTCCGGCTTCAATTACCAGATCAGATTGATAGTAACATTACATCCGGCCAGTACCATTTAAATTGGCTCACTGAAGCGACTATGACGAAGCCAATTTAAATGGTCCTGCCATTTAAATTGGCTTCGTCATAGTCGCTTCAGTATCTTAATAGAAGATATCTTAGTGTTAACATGAAACACTAGGAGTTTCGGATGACCATCCGTGGTCTTCTTCATCAATTCTTGTACACCAAATGCTACTTTCTGAATGCAAATGCTCGATTTTTACAGAAAAAACTAAAATCGGTGTGTTTCCACTGAATTTTTGAGGAGTTCCCTTAATGCCTCATGGTTCCCATCATCAGAAGTGGACTTTGATAACAAGGGGGCCAATCTAGAAGCATATGCTTTCAAAGAATAAATGGCGGAGTAATCGTGTAACAAACATACAAAAAAAACCGATACAGGCGAATTGTATAATATGTTAGCGATAGGTAGTGACATTAAGTTTATGCGTCTATATTTTTTAAATGCCTTTATTTATCTTTCATTGTTTTTACAAGTTTTTATTTATTTGTATTTTCCTTGCACTTTTCATATGTATCAAAGTATGTCAGTATGTAAATAAAAATAAATAAATAAATATTTGTGGACAATCTTACACAAATCAACTTAGTCCCAAACTAAGCAAAGCTTGTACTATGGGTACTAGGCGACGATATACATACTTATATAGATAAATATATACTTAAATACATGGAAAACATCCAAGACTCAGGAACAAATATTCGTGTTCATCACACAAATAAATGCCCTGACCGGGATTCGAACCCGGCACCTCCAACTAGGCTAAAGCGGTCGTAAATAAGTTTGTATTCAAAATTTGCAAGTTTTTTCAGCCACTTGCCATTGTGCTGAAATTTCGTATATTTATATGTAAGTTCGGAGACAATATTATGGTAACACCGAGCTGATCTGATAATGGAGACAGAAGGTGGCCTTAGCAACTCCTAAACTACACAAGATAAGTGTGTTTGAGCTCATTAGAACAGTCTCAACGAGCAGTTGATGACTAAAAAAAATACAGTGGACAATGAAAGCGTGTAAGTACCAATAATGAAATTTTTGTCAGATATTTATATATCTTTACATACATACACATAAACACACGCCTGTATTTTCAAAAGGGGTAGGCAGGGCACATGAAATTTAATTCCAGTGATAGGTTGCTAGCCAATCGCCCACAACACAGTACGACCCGGTTTTATTCCGATTCCGATAGTCGACTCATACGACACCCACGCGAAGAAAGGGGAAAGTGCTATTCTAACCCGACACCACACGGGCTTATGAAACTAGGTTTTGCATATTATTTAATTTAACGCTTAGATAACTAATCTAAAAGATTTGGAAATGCATTCCATATTTGATAATATTCTGATACTGCAAAGATCTAAATGCACTCACAATAATCTTCATGTTGCCGCAGGATCGCTATGGAACTCTAGCGCATCCTCTCGCTTATATATCCGCTCTGCGTAGGCGCAGGACCTTTCCAAAGCGCAACGATTTCAATGCCCCACACCACTTCCTATAGAACAAGCTTAAGTCACCCACAATTCCTATACACACATGATCTTCTATATTGTTATTATTACACGTATCCTCTTAGAAATAAAAAGCCTTAAGTCACATACAATTTCTATATATTTATGATATTTTCAATTTGTAAGGATATCGCGGTTTCGGAAGAACGTATTAAATATGTAATTTTGTATTAAAATACTAATATTTGTTATCAAGAAATATCGTACATCGAAATATCACTCCAAAATTTTCAAAATTCGAGCTAAAAGTGTTTTTTTTTAATTAAATTCTACTACACACAATAAAATCATAGATAGATCAATAAATTTACAGTAAATTGATGTTACTGGAAATTTATACGTATTTTAAGAAATGTCAATTAAAATTTAATAACATGGAATCACAAAAAGATAGTCAAAAAATGTACTGAGTTACTGAAAATTTATCTGACATTTGGTCTAACGGATCTTTATAAAACCGGGCCTTAGTGTATATGAATTACAAACAAATAAAATTTAAACAATAAATAAAACAACAGCAACATAAAATGTCTTTTGTGCTATGGCATCATTCACTTGTTCTTAAACATTTCGGGAGTGTCAACACCGTATTACCCCGTGTTAGACCTATTATTAAACGACGCTCTTATTCCGTTCAAGTTAGGGTTTATAACTGATTAACATGTTAAATGTTGTACAACAAGTCGTTTACTAGTTTTAGAGTAATGAAGAGCGATAAGATTTTGGAAGTTGACATGTGAAATTGGCCAGTTTTAAGATGACCCGGAAGATAGCGGTAAGCAACCTTGCACCGTGTGGTCTTTATATGTGCATATGACAAATACAATCTGATATCGAATTCTTTTAAGTAGGCAATTTTTTTTTTAACCTGACTGTGGCTTTATAGGCCGGGCCCAATAAAGCGATAGGAGTGCGCGTGTGGAGAGTAGCCTGGGGAAAATCGAGGGGAAAACCTCCGGCACGACCACGCGTGTGGTTTGGAACACTGGAATACTCTAAGAGTTTGCGCTCCAGTGAGATTGGTTGAGCGGTTTCAACCGAATCTGAGGTGTGAGTGGAATCGAGCTATTGGGAGTTTTATCGCTGGTTCACTAAACCTAGCCTAGCTGAGAAGAGTCCAGCAAGAAACACAGCTAGGCCCGACCTGGGTCGGACTGACTCTACCCGGTGTGCGGCGGTACCGGGACGAATAGGGACTATATGTGTCACTGTTGGTAGGCAATATATTATTGTCGAAGACGGGAAGGAGGCAATTGCATTCTGAGGCGAAGCAAGCATTTGCCATTTTGGCCGAGGCTAATAAACTTAAAAATGGGGGAAATAAGACGAAGTTTGAGTAAGGTTTTGAGAAGCATAGGTAACCTTAAAACGTCAAAAACTTAGTAAGTTTTTTTTACAGAATCGCAAGTGTATTTTTCTGTCGTTTTTCGCATTTTAATCGGCTGTATACGACTTGTGCGCTGTTTTCATGACTACTTTACTTACCTTTTTAAAAAGTTTAGGCTCTATATTTGACAGACAGACAGACAAAGTGAAACCATAAGGGTTCCTTTTTAACTTCAAAAAAAGGAGGAGGTTGTCAATTCGCCTGTATATATACTTTTTGTATGTTTGTTACGCGATTACTCCGCCATTATGATCAGATAAAAAAAAATATTTATTTTTTTGAAAGTATATGCTTCCAGATTGGTCCCGTTGTTCTCAAAGTTCTTTCTTATGATGGGAACCATGAGGAATTGAGGGAACTCCTCAAAAATTCAAGGGAAACATATAGCAATTTTAGTATTTTCGGTAACAAATCAAGCATTTGTTACCGAAAATCCTAATAGCATCAGAAAGTAGCATTTGGTGTACAGGAATTGATGAAGAAGACCACGGATGGTCACCCAAAACTCCTGGTGTTTCACGGTTAGCGCTAAGATATTTCGATTAAGATACTGAAGCGACTATGACGAAGCCAATTTAAAAGGTCCTGATGTAATGTTACTATCAACCTGATCTGGTAATTGAAGCCGGAAGGTAGACAAAGACAACGGAACTCCGTAATACAACGGTGTAGCTTAGCCGTGTTTGAGCTTATTGGAATTGTCTTGAGATGCACTCTGGAAATGACTCACTAAAAAGTGTGATTGATATAAAAAAATATATAAAATAAAAACCGACTACAAATAAACTAAAAAGTGGGGCTGAAATAAAAAGAATGATAAAAAATAAAAACCGACTAGAAAACAATGGTTTTTCGGTGTTTTATATTAGTTAGTGTTATTTTATATAGTGGCTTGGCGAAGTATTAAATTGAAGTCGGTTTTTTTTCATGTGAAAGAGATTATAACTACCATTTTGGTGCGAACCCTAAAAATACCAAATAAAATAAGGAAATAAATTCATGATATCTATTATAGTTATAACATGACATAAAATTATATTATTAAAACATATTATGACAGGAACACATTAATTGGAATAAGTTTAAATGTACTTGTTTGTCACTGACATGGTATACATCTTTATTTTTATAAAAATCACCCTTCCATTTTTGTGTAATCGCGCCAAAAGCAATAAAACGCTTGCGAATATCGCGCACGCGCACACTAATTGTAAAGGGCGCGCGATCTAGACCAATTGCGCTATTTGGACCAGAGGGCCTACCTCGAACGCCTTCGAACCTTTAAATATCTGCCTATCTGTCCCACTTGCACGTTTGAGAGACAGAGAGTCTTCTTAGTTTCCGATTTTTTTTAACCTGACTGTGGCTTTATTTGCCGGGCCCAATAAAGCGATAGGAGTGCGCGGTTGGAGAGTAGCCTCGAAAAAATCCAGAAAAACCTTCCGACACGACCACGCGTGTTGTTTGGAACACTGGAATACTCTAACCCCCTTATTCATAAACGTCTATCAAACCTATATTACTTAACTAGCCGCTAAAGTTCGTTTGTCCTTATCTGTCACTTTGACATGTGTGCTTGTCGGACAGTGACAACAGACATTTTAGTTAGCAGACGTTTGTTAAGTTTTATGAATACGGGGGTAAGAGTTTGCGCTCCAGTGAGATTGGTTGAGCGCGTTCAACCGAATCTGAGGTGTGTGTGGAATCGAGCTACTGGCAGTTATGTCGCTGGTTCGTTTTCGATTCGTGGTAGCACTCCAGTCATGTTACTTAAATAATGCGAAGCACGACACGCATTCCCGAGAGAATCGCAACATTTCGCTGAATTATCAGGGCGTCTATTCCGCGTAGCATGAATTGAAATCGCATTTGTACCTTTGTCGTGTGCGCGACCACTCCTTTTATTAAGGCAAGGCCATTCCAGTGTAAATGACCCCCTCTAACACGCGTGAGTTTGCAATTAACCATCCCGCTCTCTACGGAAGCTCTGCGCGTAATTTCGTAAATATTTAGTTCATTTTTATTGATTGTTGGAACACTGAATCACCTATGAAAAATCTATCCGGTCATTTCTTTAGAACAATAAAAAAGCTATCCTTTTTGTAAAAAAAAACGTATCACTGTCGTTGATAATTACGAGATTTGCAGCATTAAAGTTATTTTTAGTTTTACTACGATATTTAAGATTTTTTGACAGAGTTACCAAGGCATTTTTCAATATTTGGTCGGTGATTGTGTTGCCTTAAGCATGGGTGTAATAAAAATAGATGCGTTAGATGTTAGATACACAGTTTTATTTAGAGCAACTTATCCTTAAATTGGTTTATTATATGACTGCCTGTTTGCTTCTCTTATTGTAATTTTTTACTTTATACACACAGATATACACATATAAGTATTATCGTGGCCGGGAAGAAGGCAATTGCAGGCTGACTATTATTTTTAAACGGACGAACTTGCAAATCCGATTAATTAATACGAATACGTAGCGAGTTAAATTCATGTTGCAGTTCATTTTTGAGAATAGAGCATTTCTATATTATTTTATTTTATTATTAACACTTTTGGCATAATTTGAGTTTTTTTTTATACAACGCCGGTGGCAAACAAGCTTACGGTCCACCTGATGGTAAGCGGCCACCGCAGCCCATAGACGCCCGCAACTCCAAAGGAGTCACATACGCATTGCCGACCCTTAAAATTTTGAGGATGAACTGTGTTGACAACAGAAGAGACAAATTCAGGTCCCTCGCTCTCAACACAGTGCATCCTCGGGAGCTCTGGCAACCTTGCTCACCTCCAGGAACACAACACTACATACTTGTATAGTAGATAATGTTATTATGGCTGTGGTCTTCTGCAAGGTACTTCCCCAGTTGGGCTGCTCCAAATTGGAGCAAGATAACATATTGCTGTGCCCTACCTCTCGTACCTCTCGAGTTCCTCTTAATTCGGTCGTATTATAACATTTATAACGTACATTATTGGAACTTAACTTAATTATGCAGTGTCATCTTAGCCACCGATGACTACCCGTCATATAGTTTACTCGGAATGAACATGATCTTGACGTTAATGGCACTGTTTTGACCAGCCAGTCAAAAGGTCAGTTTGGTGAGCCCGGTTATTTATACATTAATGGTTTTCTTAGAGGTTATGTTGCATCTTTCGTAATATCACTCGTATATGAAATCAGCGCTAATTTATACTAAACTAAATATATTATCATCTCAACTGATATACTTACCATTATTATAAATAGTTCTGGGTCATACACGGATTTAGGTTCGCGTCTTTCCTGTGGACATACCAAAAGTTAAGAGCGCTTTAATAATATGTAACAGGTCCACTAGCGCCACTCGTAAATAATTGTAATTATTTAAATTTAACGATATATAACTAAAAAGGGGGACACTACGTACTGTAGTTTGTATTTAAGAACTTTTTGAATCCATCAAACTAGTTTTTACGTTGCCAGATTCGTCTCTCTATGAGCTCAAAAATAAAACGGCCGTTTTAACTTTGGACGCATAGATTGACGAATCCAGCAACGTAATAACTAGTTTGATAGATTCAAAAAGTACTTAAATACAAACTAACTACAGTACGTAGCAACCCCCTTTTTTAGTTATATATCGTTAAATTTAAATAATTACAATTATTTACGAGTGGCGCTAGTGGACCTGTTACATTTTATTAAAGCGGTCTTACTTAATTTTGGATTGGACCAGTAACCCGCATAAACAGTGTCTCCGTTTCTATAAATCTCTGTAATAAAAACATAGCTAACATGCACATAAGCCGTTAACTATTGACCACAGGATGGACGACTTTTGTTGATTCAACTAAGTATGACCCTTCTGTATTATAACTACCTGTAGATCTCGGGTATTTTTTTTTAATTTTCCAAAAATTGACTCAATAAAAAATTCTATATAATTATTGAACCTGTTAACAAAATTTCACGAAAATCGGTTGAGAAATGCGATCTGTAGAGGAGAATAAACCGGAAATCCGGAATTCGGACATACTTTTAGCATATTTGTCCAAGCTGAAGCAGAGACCTTGGTTTCACTCGGTCAATTATTAGTCACTCTTTGATACTTGTAAAAGGGAACTAGGCACTACTCTGGAGCGCTTATTTTCGAAAATATTATAAGTCAATAGTCTCAATGAGATCAGATTTACATCATATTCTATTCTGTATTGTGGTGTTATGTTTATTAGTACTGTATCTGTGCCACGAATAAATGTTTTTTCTTTCTTTCTCTCTTTTCTTTCATATTGGTTGTATTCGTCGAATACTAATGAAAACAAGAGTATCCTAAGTCCTAACTATATCGAGATTCTACTTACTCCAGTCCAAAGATGTCTCTTCTGGGTCATTCTACTTTTTCATAACCAGTTTTCTATTACTAAAAAAATCGATGATATGTATTGAATTAGTGTACAAAAATAGGGTTTCTAAATAGTACCTGAACGTAATAAAAAGAATTTATAGGAAAAAATACTTAAATATTAACATGTTGCTGTAAAAGGTGGGTAACACAGTGGTAAAAACCATTTTTAGGGTTCCGTAGCCAAAATGGCAAAAACGGAACCCTTATAGTTTCGTCATGTCCGTCTGTCCGTCTGTCCGTCTGTCCGTCTGTCCGTCTGTCACAGCCGATTTACTCGGAAACTATAAGTACTACAGTGATGAAATTTGATGGGAATATGTGTTGTATGAACCGCTACAAAATTATGACACTAAATAGTAAAAAAAAGAATTGGGGGTGGGGCCCCCCATACATGTAACTGAGGGATGAAAATTTTTTTTTCGATGTACATACCCGTGTGGGGTATCAATGGAAAGGTCTTTTAAAATGATATAAAGTTTTCTAAAAAACATTTTTCTTAAAGTGAACGGTTTTTGAGATATCAGCTCTCAAAGTCGTAAAAAGTATGTCCCCCCCCCTCTATTTTTATAACTACGGGGTATAAAATTCTAAAAAAAATAGAGGTGATGCATGCTAATTAACTCTTTCAACGATTTTTGGTTTGATCAAAGTATCTCTTATAGTTTTTGAGATAGGTTGATTTAACTGTAATTTTGGTTAAGTTATTTTTGCTGTTTTATAGATACTAGTACGGAACCCTTCGTGCGCGAGTCCAACTCGCCCTTGGCCGGTTTTTTCATACAAATGGTGAGACATCTCTTAGCTGTGGTTCGTTAATTACCAAAACTATCGGAAGTGATACTGCAATCAAACCTCTTTCTAAGTAACAATATACCAATATGAAGTCAGGGCTAATTATTCCAAAATAAGCATTTCAAATAAAGTGTTTGAAAATTATGTACATGAAAAAGTAGAATGGCCCTTCTACTGTCTAATCCCTATTGTCTAATTTCAGACAACAATCATCATTGGATGCAATCACGATATTATTAATCCTTAATTCGACAGCTGAACAAAGCATCTGTTTGTCTGTCAGTCTGTCACATCGCGAAATATCTCAGGAACTAAAATGGAAGTGGTAATTTGGGAATTGAATTTTTTATATCGTTTCTTAACAATAATCGTTTGGGCTATTCTGCGTTACTGAGGCTTGAACTGTGGAATTTCACTATTTTTTGTCGAAAGAGTTAACATTTTAGAACCTAAGCGATATAGTAAAAATTTCATATGCATCAATAAGTTGCTCTGAATAATTAGATTCAATTTATGTAATATATAACTGACGATTCAAAAGTGTTTGTTGCTATTTGAATAAAGAATATTTTGAGTTTGAGTTTGAGTATTCAAGTGCCAACCCTAATGAGTTTATCTCGAAGTTCACTGCACCTTTTAAAACCGGCCAAGTGCGTGTCGGACCACGCGCAATGAAGGGTTCCGTACCAACACCTACTAGTCCACATTTAAAATCACTGTCGAATACATTGAATCTAAACAGGTCATATCTTCATAGGTAACTCACGACCGGTCACTTACCGTTCGTTTGAGCAAGACTTAAGTTGGATAGCTAGTTACCTTACAAACAGAACACAATGCATAGAGTTAGAAAGTGTTACCAATAAAAATCTTGTTGTCTATTCTAGATCATCTGATAAAGAAATCAAGACCGGAGTACCACAGGGAAGCGTTTTGGGTCCCCTTTTGTTTCTTCTTTATGTAAATGATTTACCGCTTGCCACAAAACATGACTGTGTACTTTTTGCTGACGACGTATCGGTAGTAATACCTTGTGAGAAATTAGATACATACAACACCGAAATAAATAAGACAGTTAGCGACATAATACTATGGATGAAACAGAATAATTTACAAGCAAATTTAGAGAAAACTAAATTCATAAATTTTTATAATCGTAAGAAAACTGTTGACATCGAAATTAAATACGGAAATGACATAATACATGAATCAGATGACATTACATTTTTAGGAATGTACAGTCGCAAACTGGATATGGGAACCCTAGGACGGGTTTGGTTATAGTTTACCCTGGACGGGCAGGTAAATAAGGTATGTTCCCTAGGACGGGAATGAAGGTAAGTTCCCTAGGACGGGATTTAATCCAGTGTGCGCCTGCACAGACTGCGTAAAGTTACTAGAACAGGGGTGGGCTTAAGGCAAGGGAGCCTACCATCCTACGTCCCTAATTCCCTAAGTCCCTAACCTATCCACACTAACTACCTTTACACACACAGCTACTCTTACAGGGATATCTGTTGCCGACCTCGACCTAAGACAACAGATGGATTCCTACGGGAAGGAAATAGGGTTAGCGGAGGTTGTGGTTTTCTCACAGCCGATCAAGCAGGCTCACTTGACCGATTAAGGCTTGAAGGTGTCTTCGCCACTGTGAGAGGATTCCTGAAATGGGTGGTGGACCCTACACTCCCGGAGAGAGCGTAGGGCTATAGGTAAATAAAGACCAACGGACAATTGGTAACTGGGCTTTATTACAATTTCTTATTCTATTATATACAAGTTTTGCTTATGGCACACTATTACATTTTATCTTAGTATACTATAGGTGTAATGTGCAAGGAAGGTAATAAAAAAGGTGCAGTGCAGGTAATATTTATTGATCTTTTGGACTTAATAATGTGCGGAATCTTAGGATAACTTAATCTAGGGCGATGTTTCGTAACACACGTGTATCTCATGACGCCTTTAGAGGCGGGTTATTCTGTTCTCTGAACAAGGAATAATATTAGATAGACATTGTAATTGGAAAAAACAAATAGATAAAAAATGTTCTCAAATTAACCGTTTTGCTTATGTGTTACGGCGACTTTCAACATTAGTCAATAGAAGAACATCCCTTATAGCATACCATGGGTATGTAGCATCGGTGCTCCGATACGGTATACTTCTGTGGGGCAACTCAACTGAAGTGAACAGAGCATTTGTGAGTCAGAAAAAATGCATTCGTGCCATTTGTAATAAGGCGCCTCGAACAACCTGTAAACCTCTATTTAGGGATTTGAAATTGTTAACTGTGCCATCACTATACATCTTGGAATCTTGCAAGTTTGTCAAGTTACATCCACAACTATTTACACAACTGGGAAATACATGTAAGTTCAATACCAGATATCCAAATAGACTTGTGAGAACAATGAAATACAATACAACATTATGTAACCGAAACTGTTATCTGATGTCAATGAAAATATACAACAAACTGCCTAGCAATATTAGAGAATTATCCTTCAACTTATTTTTGAGAAAACTCCAGCAATGGCTGACACAAAATTGTTTTTACTCAATTAAAGAATATTTGACATTTAAGGAATTAACACATAATATATAGGTAATATTTTAAAATGTATTTATTATTTGTAGATATAATATGACTGAATGGTAACTATCATTGACATTAATTTATGTTGTAATTAATTAATACTGTATTTTGTTGCTTAACTGGTGTAAGTACCTATGTAATGAATTAATAGCTTCATAATTAAGTAAATCTAATATTTTTGCATGCCGACATTGTTGGCGAGATATTATGGGACGTTATTATTATGAACGTATTTTACTATCTAATGGAACCATATCTCTAGCGAAATAAACAATTTCATTTCATTTCATTTCATTTCATTTCATTTCATTTCAAGACAGTTTTCAGCGAAGACTCAAAAACCGTAAAACCTGTCTTGTTCAAACAAAAAATCGTTGAAAGTATTTATTAATCACCACTTCAATTTTTGTCAGAATTTTAAACTTTTTAGTTTGGTGTTATTTAAAGACCTATCCATAGACACCCCTCACAACTATGTGCGTTGCTTTTTTTTTCATCCACTGGTTACATGGAGATTTATTGGAATTTAATATTTTTTGTACTTTCACATAACTTTTATATCCACCTTCCTACCAAATTTCATAGTTATAATGCTTATAGTCTCCGACTAAATCGGCTGTGACATACGGACTGACCGGCGGACGGACGGACAGACATAACGAAACTATAAAGGTTCCGTTTTCGCTATTTTGATTACGGAACCCTAAAACACCAACTCACCAAGGAAAACCGGCAATCTTCTTCGAATGCAACGTTAACGTGTTATTGACAAAACGGAGCCGATCACTTGCGCAAGAGTTCCGATGGACACAACCTGTTCATAACTCGGCTAATGATATGGGCAAGGTCAAGTTTTGTTATAGTTTCATTTGTGGTTATTATTAGTATTAATAACAATCGAATTTGTATCGGAAGGTCAGTATCTAGTCTAGCTATCTCTATCGAGTCTAGCTATCTAGACGGTTTATAGTCTTACTGGTTGGATAGTATAGACTTAACAGTATAACAGAATGTGTAGTGGTACTTTAAAATTATGTTACACCTTTGGATTTTTCTTTATCTCCGCTGATGTTTCTAAGGGATATTTGGAACAGATCATTGCAGCTTTTTTTTAAATTTGTACTGTATGTGTATACATACTTGTCGATATATAGGTAATTAGAATATTATTTAAGACTGCATGAGCATTTGCCATGAAGCCTGAGAAAAGTGGCCATCATCGAAGTAAGTTTAAATATACATAATAACACCAGGCTGGGTATGGGTAACACGGGTATTCGAAAAAAGGC
This sequence comes from Epiblema foenella, assembly GCA_963556455.1. Lineage (NCBI taxonomy): Eukaryota > Metazoa > Arthropoda > Insecta > Lepidoptera > Tortricidae > Epiblema > Epiblema foenella. Next base: position 19,396,006 of record OY747111.1, read on the forward strand.
AAGAAATAAACTAAAAACATGTTTATTTGGTTTAAATTTGGTTTAACAGTTTACCACCATCCAGAGGCATATCTCGGGGCAGCGATGAGTTTAGCGGAGTGGATGGGAGCGTGCAGGGACGCCGTGTGAAGGGGGGCAGAGATCAGCGGGGAAGAGTGCAGCAGGGGGGCGGAGTGGAGAGAGTGCGCTGACAATAGAGGAGCGGAGTGGGAGGAGAGCAGGGGAGCGGAGTGGAGAGAGTGAGATGACAGCAGGGGGGCACTGTGGAGAGAGTGAGAGGACAGTAGGGGGGCACTGTGGAGGGAGGGAGAGGACAGTAGGGGGGCACTGTGGAGAGAGTGAGAGGATAGTAAGGGGGCACTGTGGAGGGAGGGAGAGGACAGTAGGGGGGCACTGTGGAGAGAGTGAGAGGACAGTAGGGGGGCACTGTGGAGGGAGGGAGAGGACAGTAGGGGGGCACTGTGGAGAGAGGGAGAGGACAGCAGGGGGGCACTGTGGAGAGAGTGAGAGGACAGTAGGGGGGCACTGTGAGACGAGAGCAGAGGAGCGGAATGCAGCAGCGGCGCGGAGTGAAGATGCGCGCTAGCGTACGGCAAGGCGGTGTGCGCGTGCGCGCTCAACAGCGGCCCGTGGCTCAGTGAGTGAGCGCTCAGGATCGGCGCTGAGTGGAGGGAGTGGGCGCTCAGCGGCGACAGCAGGCCCCCGGGCTCGCCGTAGATGCCGCGCTTGTCGCGCGCGGACGCTGACGCAGCCAGGCACAGGAGGGCGCACACCTGAAATTATAGGACGGATTTTTTTTATACAACGCCGGTGGCAAACAAGCATACGGTCCACCTGATGGTAAGCGCCCACCGCAGTCTATAGACGCCCGCAACGCAAGGAGCCACATACGCGTTGCCGACCTTTTATAAAATTTGAGGATGCATCGTGTTGACACCAGAAGGGACAAATTTAGATCCCTTGCCCTCAACACAGCGCATCTTCGGGAGCTCTGGCAACCTTGCTCACCTCCAGGAACACAACACTACAAACTACTGATTATTTGGATATTCCTGAATGCTGCGCTTGGTTGCTACAGGCTAATGATATTCTGGATAAATCTTCTGTTAGATAAAACCTTAGCTGTTATTTATTATTAAAAATAAAATGCGAGGCAACGCGGCCATCAGCCCTATGTGATTCATTGTCCTACTGTGAGGTTTACTACCTGATTATCAAAAAAAAAAACAAACATTTATTCTGCAAATAGGCCACAAGGGCACTTTTACATGTCAAAACATTAATTTACAATTTAAGAAAGTCTGACTATAATAATACATTTTTCATGTCAAAATATTAATTTACAGTTCAGGAAAGAATAATAATTTCGAGTTTACAATTATAACAAAATTAATGTCATACAGTGAAGAACTTGCAAAGTTATCTATTACAAATATTACAACATCAGTAAAGTTAGAGATGTATAAGATCTCAAGATTAAAGAAGGAGTATAATGAAATTAATATAATATCTCAGACATGTACATGGTCTCTGAGCGTCAAAATTAAAATTAATTTAATATTGTTAGAGATGTATATGGTCTCTAAGTCACTGATAATAAAAACGAATCCACAACAGGATGATGTGTCTCGTCAATCCCCTATAAAAAGACACTAGTATTAACGTAGTCACTATGTCCTAGCAAGCATGAACAGACCGGACTCCACAAACAGCACCCGATCACGAGTATGACGCGTATCTCAGCCATATATCGTTCGTCATAAAAGAAATAAAAACTGTATGTGCATTAACCCTTTACCGGATTATCAACTCTATAGCCTTAGCCCAAGGTCCTTTGCCAAAAATTTAAATTGTTTTACTAGAAATGTGACTTTACACGCATGGCCTAATACCGACCGCCGACGACCGCTTTAGCCTAGTTGGTAGTGACCCTGCCTTCGAAGCTGGCGGTCCCGGTTTCGAATCCCGGTCAGGGCATTTATTTGTGTGATGAACACGAATATTTGTTCCTGTGTCTCGGATGTTTTCTATGTATTTAAGTATCTATTTATCTATATAAGTATGTATATCGTCACTTGGTACCCATAGTACAAGCTTTGCTTAGTTTGGGACTAGGTTGATTGGTGTAAGATTGTCCAAAAATATTTATTTATTTTTATTTATTTAATACCACTTCGATGGCAATAAGCATACGGCCCGCCTGTGCCTTTATCATGAGTTTACATGACCGTACTCGCTAGCGACTGCGTAAAAGATTGTATGGGCAAAAGTACAGCACCTCTGGCGGTAAAGCAATAGAACTAAGAATCAGCATACTAAATCGTTTGTCCAAAAATATTTATTATTTATATTTATTTATTTAATACACTCGCCGGCATTTCCCTGAATCCCTCAGTATAGTACATACGAATAGGAGGTATCTGGACCGCCCTTTTTCTATTATGCTCTCATAATCCTTTGCTCACGGAGATAGAGTCGACAATCAATTAACAATTCAAGGCGGTTGTTACGACTTTTAGCAACGTGGTCATTAGTATTTTTGCGGTTACCCCAACGAAAGCATTGTTTTCTTTAAGTGGATCGGCCAAAATGGAAAAACAAAGACTATAAGATTTTGTTGTTCAACGCTAGCTCTTATGAAACAAATTTGAGAACGAATCCTCAAGCAAATAGGTCGGCAATGTGCTTCTTATTCATTATGTCGCAAACGTCTTCTAGTGTCAGTGATGCGGATCTAAATGCTAATTATAATTATTTATTTATTTATTTAGGCAATGTAAGAAAATGTAAATTATTTCAGACATACACAATAGCTTAATAAGACAAGTGTTAAATTTACATTTCAATAATAACCAAGCACAACTTTCTAATGACATGCTAATAACAAATTATAATAATTAAATTTAATGAGATCATGTATTAGTAAATTACTTAACTATGAGACAATCTTTAACGCTATTTTTGAATGAGTTCAGACTTAAACGAAAAATATCAACGTCTTTACAGATTTTATTATAAGATGTGGACATACGTGCCAGTGGACTATTTTGAGTGACATTGTTGGAAGCTACAGGTACTAGAAACTGAGCAGGGCTGCGACTTGGTTTAGGATATACCCGAAAGTATATGAAAGTATATGTTACTGACGAGATGAAAATTGATCTTGACGACAGCAAGCAGTTTTAAGATTAAAAGTGTAAAAACAAGTTCAACTTACGAAGAATTTCATTTTCACTGATTTGCTTGATGTTGTCCAAGACAATGTTGCCATGTGTAATGCCAGCCGTGGTTTTATAGTAATACGAGCCAGTAAATCTCATGTCGCAAGGGCTGGCATCCCTCCTCTCGTGATCCAGTTGTGTTTCGACACCTTAATTTCAATGCTACCTTAAATTAGAATATTAATTACTATTTTAGAAGATTAGGTTAAGAGTAGTTTAAAGTATTGGAACAGGATATGACATGACATGTTATGCCTGAACGGCACTCCGTTTGATGCAAGCGAAGCGAGTTTGCGGAAGGTCTATATCAAAATCAAAATCAAAACCTTTATTCTGCCAATAGGCCTCAAGGGCACTTTTACAAGTCAATATCAAATAAAAATAATACAATAATCAAAGTATCATTAATTAAATGTAGTGTTACATGTCAAAAATAAGACTAAGAAACTAATAACAATCGAGATTTGTTAGAGATGTATAAGGTCTCTAAGCGTCAAGATAAAAGGTAATAAAGTAGGTACACTAATCATAATAAAATATTTTGAGCTATATCTATATATTAGTACTTGTCTATAAACCACCCGCGTGGTCTTGTCGGAGGTTTCCCCTGGATTTTCCCCAGGCTACTATCCAACCGCGCACTCCTATCTCTTTATTGGACGGCCTATAAAGCTCAGTCAGGTTAAAAAAATCATTGTAAGTACCTAACCAACTCTTATTCACATTTCTTAATTTTCTTCTTAAGTACAAAATATGATTCACGAGATCTTTTTGAGCAGGTTAATTTTGTTTTCTTTTCGATTCGGTTATTGGAAAATTTTAAAATGGTGGTTGAAAAAGTAAAAATATCATTCGTGAAGTCTATAGCTCACAGATCCACTAGTGTTACATGTTTTTTCTATGTAATGTGTCGTACGTAGTTGGATCATTGTCAGTTGTAAAAACAAAAGTCCAGCCGCTGGTCAATAGTTAACGGCTTATGTACATATAAATTTATATTTTTTATTACATGAATTTATAGTTATGGAAACACCGTTTCTGCGGGTTACTAGACCAATCCGAAATTAAGCTTTGCGGCCCTTAACTTTTGATATGTCCACCGAAAAGACGCGAACCTAAATCTGACAATGACCCAGTAACCTATTCACCATGTGACCGGCGACGGCGACCCTAGCTATTACCTGTATCTCTAGTATGAGCTTTCCTTTCTTATCCGTTGCCTACGTTATAAATAGAACAACAGTAATAGAAGAACAATAAGACAATAACACACACAATAAGACAACAATAATAGAACAATAATAGAAGGAAAGATAGAGGGAAAAAGGAAACGGGGAAGACCTAGAATGACGTACATGGAGCAAATAAAACATAAAATAAATGCTACGTCATACAAAGAAGTGAAGGACAAAGCTGAATGTAGAATAAGCTGGCAATTATTCCACCGACAAGAGCCAAGCTCTTAAATATTATGATGATGACGTTATAAATGTAACTGACTGTTCAAAAATCTATTCTCTAGCGTTAGCAGTTGCAGCTGTTAAGTTAAAGCTAAGTATTATTAGTTAAGATTATCTTTATATCTCTCTCAGGGTGCCCTGAAAACCAGCGCCTTAGCATATATTGCTACTGGCATATGCTGAGTGGTATCCTTTTTGGTGTTCATAACTCATACTTAATTTAGTGTCTGTTACATCTTATTTCATGTACTTTATTACTGTGTAATGATTTAACACCAAATAAATATTTATTTATTTATTTCTTTAATTATCAGTGACATACAGTATCGACATTTAGATAGTCCATAAAAAAAACATTCACGCTCTATTGGAAAACATTTTCTGTGCGACAAGATAACGGGGTCTAATGGTAATATAACGAAGCCATACCAATGTTTTTCTTTCTCTTGTCCTCATGAGGAAGTAATGGGATATTGATGCAATGTCCTTCAATTTTTTTTTATACAACGCCGGTGGCAAACAAGCTTACGGTCCACCTGATGGTAAGCGGCCACCGTAGCCTATAAACGCCCGCAACTCCCAAGGCGTCACGTACGCTTTGCCGACCCTTAATAAAATTTGAGGAGGTGTTGACAACAGAAGGGACAAATTTAGGTCCCTCGCTCTCAACACAGTGCATCCTCGGGAGCTCTGGCAACCTTGCTCACCTCCAGGAACACAACACTACATACTTGTATTTCTAATCTATTCGAGCAGTTTGGAAGTATACATATAGCTGTCAGATGTAACCAAGTGAACTAGGCATGGGCATTAGTAGGTATATTACGCCCGCGGCGTTTCCCACGTTTATTTCTCATAGACCCGGGTCTGCGGCAGAAAATGCAACTCCATCGAACTTGTCACCGAATTTCTCGGTAACTTAATTTAACTTCGATTCTTGATCGAATTTTACAATGTGTGTCCATAATTAGTACTACTTGATGATATCGTGGCCACGGCTGGAAAACTTTGGATGAGTAAAGCGGATGATAGAGAAAACAGGAGTAAATTGGAGGAGGCCTATACCCGTAAAGGGGTTCCTTTTTAAATAAATAAATATTAGAGGACAATCTTACACAAATCGAACTAGCCCCACAGTAAGCTGAAGAAGGCTTGTGTTATGGGTACTAGACGACGATATAATTAATAGATATAAATACTTAAATACATAAAAAACATCCAAGACTCAGAAACAAATATTCATGCTCATCACACAGATATTTGCCCTGACCGGGATACGAACTCAGGACCGTCAGCTTCACAGGCAGGTGCACTACCCACTAGGCTAAACCGATGACACCTATCATGCAAATGAGTTGCCTCGATAAATTACCGCCATAATATGAACTTTACGTTATATTTACTTACGACTGGTTATTTTGTGTTGAAATAATATATATTGAGGTAGTCCGAGAAAACATTTTAGGTTGGTTTAGATCGAGCGAATATCTACATTGACAACTTAATTAGCTTGTATTATCTTTGTAGCTATGTATATATAAATATTTATGTAGTTATGTATGTATGTATTTATTAATGTATTGTATTGTTAGCTGTATATATTAGCCTAGATGTATGTGTTATTCTATCTCTCTTGCTTTATCCTAGCACTACCTGTTGTTATTTTTCTTTAAGTTTTCATCTCCTGCTACCCAAAGGTTGTCTGGAAGAGATCGCTCTATAGCGATAAGACCGCCTGTTGTTACCTATTAGTTTCTAAGGATAATCTTGTGACAATTTATTTTTGTGGTGCAATTAAGAATATATTATTATTATTATTAAGGCCCTTCGGTCATTTTGATAATTAATTAATGATATTGAACACAAAATAAACAGTGCTCGTGGCCCAACGGCGCCCGCGTACCGCGTGCGGTATGCGAGGTTAGCAACGGCGGCCGAGATCAGATCTTGATGGGTGACCATTTTGAGTGGTTATTAACTGAGCGCTCCCGTGCTTTGGAAGGCACGTAAAGCCGTTAATCCCGGCTGCTGTCTATGATAGCAGTCGTTAGTATTGTAAATAATTATGTTTTTGATATATTACTTAGTACAGGACGATCCGAATATTACTGAGCACAATCATAAAGATTTAACCGACGTTAGTATATGCTTTTAATTGTAATTATAATAGTAAGAAATTAATATGTTTTTAAGAAAAACGACATTATGTATTTGATCTTGATTGACGAGGCATGCTCTATCTTATTTAGCATCGTGTACTATACAAAATGTTATATGTGTGAGTGTGACAATAAATGATTCTGATTCTGATTCTGTTAAGCCAAGTTAGAGGCCTTCGGGCGGCTTGAGAACTTCTAACAGTCAAGCCCACTCACTTGACAAGCCTAATTCCAATGAGGTCTGGTTTCCGCTCGGGTTGGAAGGTCAGATGGCAGTCGCTTCCGTAAAAACTAGTGCCTATGTCAAATCTTGGGATTAGATATTAGATAGCGGACCCCGGGCATCCTTGAAGGATGCGACTGTACTGGGATAACGCTAGGAAGATGATTAAAGACAAAATAAAAACGACAGCAATTTTGAACTATTTATTACGTTTTAAATACCTACGGTTTTGTATATTGGTATCTACGTTTTCCGTTTTCAAAGTACGATACGTTGTAGATAATACCTGATTATAAGTTGTGTGTCACTATGTACAGTCTAGCTCATTAATATACATTATGTACACTTTTACTCTCTATTCCTTTCTAAGTAATAAGGTCCAAATTTAGAAAATCCAAAATTGGATTAAATTTTTATTGAGAAAATTTTAAGCAATCGTATTTCGACTATAATCAAATCAACAATCATATCGATATATCGGTGTCCGCTTACCATCATGTGGACCGTAAGCTTGTTTGCCACCGGCGTTGTATAAAAATATAGGTACTAGTTCATAATCGTACTAATTACGAGGAAAACTAGGATTTGTGCACTAACGTACTAATTAGATTTTATTATTTTCATGTTGACGCTTAGAGATATACCTATCTAGCAATATTTTATTATGATTAGTGTACCTACCTTATTACCTTTTATCTTGACGCTTAGAAACCTTATACATCTCTAACAAAACTCCATTGTTATTATTTTCTTAGTTATATTTTTGATATGTAATATTACATTTAATAATGATACTTTGATTATTGTATTATTTTTATTTGATATAAATAGATTTTGACTTGCAAAAGTGCCCTTGAGGCCTATTTGCAGAATAAATATTTTGATTTTGATTACACCAAAATTCTCCCCGTAATTAGTACGATTGTGAACTAGGTTATTGATATCTGAAAAATTATTTTTATTAATACACAACACAATAATATAAAGCATTATAAATAAAAAATTTGCCCTAAGTCTTCGGTGCTCGGTAGGGTTCCCAGAAGGCTGGCCACATTGCCACGCTGGATAGCTATGCTAATCCGCTGGGCGAAATAGTGGCCAGCCCTCTGGTCACCGGAAGCCTCTATAAGGCGCCTTGCAATGTCCTTATAGAGGCGACGAGCATTTGGACCCCATGGCCTATTAATAATCAGTCTATTTTTGTTCTAATCTGGCTCGTGCAGCTGCAAAGAATAATTTTCCAATTCAGCCACTTAACCTTGAATTTTATTCGTCCTTCTTTCGATCCAAACCACATAAATGGTGCTAAAACGCATTAATGAGTAATTTTTTTAACTTTGACCTTTGTAATGTAAACGAGGGTCAAGGAATTTTAAGTAGACTGTTTACACTTAATGAATACCCATAAAAGGAGACGTTTTACGTGTTATAGTAGAAATGAGGCAAGCAGACATTTTGGAGAATCATTTTTATTATTATACTACAAATATTCAGGTCACATTGCACGGTTGTGCAAAAGTTCACACGACATGGTTATAACATCACATAATCACATATTACAGGTTGGGCGAATATCATAAACAAAACACAATGATGTTTTAAAAAAGTAAGCGCGTTTTTGATATTCACCCAAGTAACACAACATGCTGAATAAGGTCTGAGTAATAGCAATTCGCAAATGTTTACATATCTTATCACCAATAATCTTATGCAATAATCGTGAGTAAAGACTCACACATTATGGAGATTATTGCTGATAAGCTATTAATATAGCCAAATTCTGAATAATATTCTCTTTAGATCTTTAATACCCCTTTCAGCTTAGTAAAAGTTGAATTAAGGTGGGTATCATACTACAGTATTATTAAACTATTACCCAGAGTACATCGCTGTTATACAGGCTAAAGCATTTAACAATGTGCCCCAATTGCTTGAATATCAGCTGAATAGACATTTACTCAAACTTTATTCAACATGACTGTATTACTTGGGCAAATCTTTATATTTATTTTTTTAAATTATTGTCATGGTCTCTACTGCGACAGAAGCACTGGCGGCATTCCTCGACACGCGGGCATCAATGTCATTATCCGTAGAGCTCTTGGAAGTATCAAGATGCCTGCTAACTTGGAAGCCAATATGATGCTGGTGCCCTGAAAGATGGATCGTCCCCTTGTTATGGGACACTACGTGTATGGACACGTTCGCGCCTACCCATCTGCCTGGCACTAGAATCAATGCTGGCTCTGCTGCATCCTCTGCCGAAGACCTCATTTATTTAAGGCGTTTGGGGTCGAAATCCAGTGTTTTGACCCCAAACCAAACACCGGGTTTCGACCCCAAGAGAAAGGATACTAGACAAGAAGGATATATCGGGATACTTTTTCTTGTATGACGGTCTGTAGTACCGATGATTCTGAGTAAGAAAAACCCAAAAATATGGAATTCTCCAAAAAGGACATGTAGTTTAAAAAAAAACACTCAAATACGTGTCATAAATTAGAGGTAATTTTCGACTTATGCGTGTCAAACACAAAATATTAGTTAAACAATTAAACATCATTGGCAAGGTACGTATAAACGTTGCTACCTGTTTTATCTACAATATTATTTCCTTCATTTTGGATACTAATATGACGCAGATTTGTACTATTAGATGTGTATCACAGCTTGACGTCATGATATCCAAAATGGCGGACCCAAACGCTCAAATATTTTAATATCTACTATATGTTAAAAAGTCCATCGAGATCGAATGAAATACAGTTTTGAACGCTAGAGTTAAACGGATCCGGATCCGGGTCTACAGGGAACGAAATGGCAAGGATTCTGGATGCACTAAGACTTGGATAAGGTACACGGATCTCGGATCCGGTGCGTTAGAGATCTGGGATCCGGGGCGTTGGGGTCGATGACAGGGATTACATGGATAATGTCACGGAGAGCCGTATTTCTAAATCGCGAAAGACTTTTACTATGAACTGTACTTATAAATTTAACACCACGGATCAGCGTAGCGCCGGTACGGCCACGGAGACGATACGTAATTATACGCTCGCCGACGTGCGGTGTACACGGGTGCACTGTATATCTGAGGCGTGTACACTGTTGGGCTATACACCTGTGGCGTGTACACCTGTGGTGCAGTATACACGGATGTCTGTGGCGCGGTGTACGAAGTGTAGGAAGGTATGTGTGCCGGCTGGTTGTGGTAAATGACCTGCCTCGAGTGTGCTGGCTGCTCAAGGTGTACCGTGTGGGTGATGGGCACGGTCACGGAGTACACGGTCTTGGAGTGTGTGTTGATCTCCGTGGATTCCGGGTACTCGTATATGGGTAGCTGGAAAGATGTAACACGTCTATTGTATTGTCATTTGTTAATAGTACGTGCATGAACAATCTAGACCTAGAGTATCTAATTGGACTGATTTTTCAAGCATATTTTTACACGGATGTGTTTCGGTGTGGATTTAGGTCACACAATAAAATTATTATACAAGCCATGGGCAAGGTCCAGTAGCACTTTAAGTCCTGTTGCATTACCATAATTATCAAACCTGTCGTACAAGCTGAAGTCTTGAACAATGTGAAATCAGAACTGTCGGAACTAAAGGCATCGCTTAAGTCGCAAACTCCAGTATGTGAATGTCAACTCATCCCAAGGACATCAGGACATGTCTGTCTGCTGACAAGAGTTATCAGCAATACAATGGAATTGCTGGTTACGCTGCATGTATGAAGATGGAACAGCCTGCTCTGATTGGAAGACTCTGCAGGACTCTCCAGTGGCGCTACCGTGAACAGCAAACGAAATTTTCACTCTCTGTCGCACTTGCAAGTTTGCATATAAGTGAGACAGAGAGGGAAAACTTCGTTTGTTGTTCGCGGTAGCCCCTCAGGCGCTTTATCAGCCGAAATCAATAGCCAGCAACATGCACAGAACGTCGACGCAAACGAGGTTGAAGGCGTTGTGTGTTGTGTGGTACCGTGTTCGACGGCCGGACTTCGGTGTACACGGAGACGGGCGCGGGGTACGCGTGCGTGTGCGAGTAGCTGCGTTTGTCGCGGACGCTCGCCGCCAGCGTCGCGTACACCAGCACTAGGATCTGAAAAAAAAAAACCGGTTACAATACAATACAAATACAAATACTCTTTATTGCACACCTCAATCAAAGGATACAGTACAGTACAAAAAAACACAATGAGAAGAGGCAAACAACAGGCGGTCTTATCGCTAAAGAGCGATTTCTTCCAGACAACCTTAGGGTAGCGGAAATCTAAACAGAACGATTCATAGCAGGTGGTGCAGAGTTAATACTGAAGCCTACTAATAATTACAACACTAACATTTAATGAAGGATAAATAAACATACATAAATATAGTATAAAAAACTTACGGTTACTTTGGTATCTGGAAATATCAACACCTCTTGGCATTTAATTCGACCACGACAGGTTTGGAAATACGAAAATATATGACTTAATACGGCTAAATTGTCATCTTAATTCCTATTCTAATCGCCACATAATCTAATTTACTTATAACCGCCACATAATCGCGACTAGATATATTTTAAAGAAAGAAAAGAAAGAAAGAAAAAATATTTATTCGTGACAAACTGATAAACACATGACAATTACAAGCAAAGTTTAGTTTAGTTTATTTATCTCCATATACAATTACATTATAAAACATGTTCGCTTATCTTGCTAATCGTATATCGATCGGTATAGCAATGAAATAATTAATAATTATAATATGAGGGTAGGTATATACTTAAATATAAACCTACACAATAATCAGGGAATAATACAATTGAAAATGTCATATAAAGATTAAATTAAAACCCTAAGCTGAAATAACAAATATTTAACAGTTGTACCAATGTAAGGGTACCAATCATAACAAAGTCAATTTAATAGATAATGTCAGAAGTTAATATAGCATTATAATACAATTTGTAAGTGATACCATAGAAATATCGATTATCGATTAATGTCAGACACCAAGTATCTATCACCAAAGACACCAAGTAAATAAATTTGCCACGAAATGGTCACAATTCAGCATAGTGCTGGTGCGTGTGTGAGTGTGTGCTGTGTTTTACAAATTATTATAACTCTTGAGAACTGTCAGTGTTCCCGTACAAGCATACACGGAGTTAATGTTTATTTGAACAACTCGTCCAAGGTATTGTAAAGGCTGTATGAATACTTTTACAGATCTTCCGAAAAAAACTGGCAGTTAAGTTTGAATTTAGAATAGTAGCAGCAGTAGTAGCGGTCTCTATTGGATGATGAAATCTGAATCTTATAATGCGCACTGCTAAGGTTTGGAATGCCTTGCCGGCGGCTGTATTTCCGATTTCATTTAACCTAGGCATGAGTGATTAAGCATCTTCTGGGAGAGCTCATTTGTGCCCCCGAGCTATATGCATTATGCAATCCCATTTTTCATTAATAATTTAAAAAAATACTGAGGGCTTTAGATACTGTTCGACGCACAAGCTAAACAAAATATTTAGGAAGAGACGCCTAGACACCAGTTTGAGCAAACGGCTAATCGATCTACTAATGTTAATGAGATTTGAACAAACGACATTCAAAATATTTTACTTATCAAAAAATTAAAAATTTAGAAAAAAAAATTGATAATTTTTGGTACAGTTGCTATAAATAATACTATTCAATCAACAGCATCAATTAATCGAGAGTTATAATTTATATCAAACTTTAGATGTATAATACGCGTGATAAATATCAAGTCAGAAAAGTCTGCATTTTCTTTTTGTGGGTAATAAAATTAAAAAAGCATTAATTTTAAAATATATTACTATAATAGATATAGTCTCTCGTGTAAGGCCGGGTTTTATAAAGATCCGTTAGACCAAATGTCAGATCAAATTTCAGTAACTCGGTACATTTTTTTACATAACAAACCGACATAAGGTCTAACGGATCTTTATAAAACCGAGCCTTAGTCACAAAAATAAACAGTCAAACTCGAAATTATTAAAAACGCCTACTGTTTTAAAATAGTAACATACCACAGTCTTCATTTTGCTGTCAAATACGTTAAGGCGTCTAATATCCTCGAATATCACTTCCGACTAAACACGACCTTGTGCGGGCCCGTTTTATATCAAAATGCTGCGCAGACGCCGATCGTAAACACGGCAGAACAGGATCCACCAAATTCGATAACAATAAAATAAATCCTTTGCCTAGATGACTATTAATTTTAGAGGTGTGATTCATAGTTCTACGGATGAAACGTTGCTGTTTTTGCAGCACGATTAATTTTAATATTTAAGTAATAACTTATGGTGTCCTCGAGTAATTCTGAATGTCGGGTAATTCCGAAAAAAACAAAGTCCTGTCTAACTAACCGCTTTTATTGCATCTCATCATTACCATCATCATCATCAAAAATAAATGTTGCAAAGTTGCCAGTCTTTCGGTTTTTTATCGGTTGCTTTTTGGGGAGTGCGCTGAGGAATTACACAACATAATTCTTCCCGCCCCTTTCTACCATCGGACGAGTAGGAATACGGTAAGGCGCCATCGTTTTACGGTAATTACGGTGGCTGTTCCGAAAACTCGCACGAAGCGTTTTGCTTCCACCTTTATTGTGAGAACCGCCAAGCTGTGGAACTCCTTGCCGGAATCCTTATTTCCCGTAAACTACAACCTTTCGGTCTTCGAAGCGAGAGTGAATCGGTTTTTACTAGGTAAGCGCGTTCCATCCTAGACCACAATATTGCTTACCATCAGGTGATTTGTGGTCAAGCGCAAGCCTGTTTTGAATTAAAAAAAAGTATTTTTTTTTATTGATGTTTGGTAGTGCAACAAAATCGCTTAGTTAGACTGGAATTTGTTATTTTCGGAATTACCCGACTTTCGGAATTGCCGAAAACACCTTATATAAGTTAAAACGACGGATAAACATTTGCTTTGAAAATGGACTAATTACATATAGAATTCGTCCTTTAAAAATAATAAATATAAATAATAATAAATATTAGAGGACAATCTTACACAAATCGAACTAGCCCCACAGTAAGCTCAAGAAGGCTTGTGTTATGGGTACTAGACGACGATATATTTAATAGATATAAATACTTAAATACATAGAAAACATCCAAGACTCAGAAACAAATATTCATGCTCATCACACAAATATTTGCCCTGACCGGGATTCGAACCCAGGACCGTCAGCTTCACAGGTGCACTACCCACTAGGCTAAACCGGTCGTCTACGCTAAACGCTAGACTATTAATTCACTCGACATGTGTCAAATCATCATAGTTTTTTGACAGACCTCGAGTGAAAAGTCGAGCGTTAGACACTCAAAAATCGGCCCCCTCTCTTGTATCAATAATTTGTCTATCAGATTTGATTTTAAAGTACTTAGGGTAGGAATCTAATTTAAAAAAACTATGTTTAAAGTGCTTATATGTCATTTGTTGCAAAAGAAAGTATCCCCCCCGTTCTTGGGTGTATGGTATCAGTTATCTAAGTTCGAATACCTACTTAAGAAATATGTATTATGTATTTCTAATGGTTTTAGGGTTCCGTACCCAAAGGGTCCAAACGCGTCTGTTCGTCCGTCGTCTGTTACAGTTTTTTTCCGTGGTTTTTTAAACTTCCCGTTGACCTATGAACTTGAAATTTGGATATAATATTGATTATTACGCATATTTTGCCAGCAAATACTAATACAATGATAAATTGTATTTTTTATTTGAAATTCTCTTATATTTCCTATTAAAAACAACTTAATGTAGCGAACTGTAACCTTAATGTTTTATACATAAATTATTATTATTATTATTATTTTCTCTTTCTAATTTCATATTTTAAATAACGCATTAATTGTAATTTTGCTGATATCGGAAACTTAAATTACTCTTGATTATTGTTATACTGACCTGGTATCTTAACTTAATGATGTTGCACGCCTGTTATTGAGATACAGGCAGGACTTGCGTCATCGAACTGTATGTTCTTATTAATGTATTAGCTTGGTATCTTGTTGGTGTGTCAAATAAAATAAATAAATAAATAAATCGTTGGGTTCCGGAACCCTAAATGTCCGCACTTGGCCGGTTTTTACTATTCTCAACTCAAGAATAGATAAATACCGTAAGATATCTTGTTCTGCCGCTTCATTTACTAGTAATGTGCCTCAGTTCCGCCTCATATCTATTTTATTATAACTGTGATTAATATACCAGTTTGTGACGCTAATGTCAAACATATATTTGGGAAAATCCGCCTTTTGAGACATACCTAATGTTATATTTATATAAATATATCTTTGTACATGTGTTGGTTTGTCTACAGTTTAGTTCCTATTCTTCACTCAATTGCTCAAAGGTTAACTGGAAGAGATCCCTTACAGGGATAAGTTCGCCTTTGTACATGATTGATCTGTTTTAATTCTGTATAATTTATTATACTTGTCTTGTGTACAATAAAGTATTTACATACATACATGTTTCCAAGCTCCGAATACTTGGAGAAAAAGGCACAGTTTTTAGGGATCCGTACCCGAAGGGTCCAAACGGAACCCTATTGTTGTCACTGCCGCGTCCGTCCGTCCGTCCGTCGCGTCGTCACACAGGTTTTACAGCGAGATGGTTGGAGCTACAGCCTTCAAATTTTCACTGTATAAGTGACTGAAAGCCATACCAATTATCAAAATTTAATTTAAAATGATTTTAATGGACTCCCATACAGTAAAGGGAGTCGCGAATTTTTTTGACCTACCCCATCGAAAATTGTTTAGAACTCATTGAGTAGATACGTATTATATTTTTTGTTTTCAAAAATAATTTACCTTTTTATTTATTTAATAATTTACAAGCCACAAAAATCAGCTTTTTTATATAATTTTGTTCCGAAGAATGTTTTTATATCCCATTGACCTATAAGCTTCAAATTTGGTGATAATGTTTATTATCACGTATATTTTAACAGTAAATACATTTTATATAGATAAATCAGAGTTTTGATTGAAATTTCCATATTTTCCCTGTTTAAACCAACTTAATTTTGCGGTTGCTTCAGAACCCTAAAGGTGCGGAGTCCGACACACACTTGGCCGGTTTTTTTATAATTTCGAGTTAATAGCACACACATAATAAATAAATAATAAATAAATAAATAAATATTAGAGGACAATCTTACACAAATCGAACTAGCCCCACAGTAAGCTCAAGAAGGCTTGTGTTATGGGCACTAGACGACGATATATTTAATAGATATAAATACTTAAAATACATAGAAAACATCCAAGACTCAGAAACAAATATTCATGCTCATCACACAAATATTTGCCCTGACCGGGATTCGAACCCAGGACCGTCAGCTTCACAGGCAGGTGCACTACCCACTAGGCTAAACCGGTCGCCAAAAGTACATACTTATATTATATGTATCTAATGAGTGATAAAGGGATCCAACGGCATTATTTAAGCTTGTGCCCGCGCACATCATTGCTGGGTATACGCGTGTATGAATGAGAGAACTCAGTCAGACACGACGCGTACGCTTAGGCATTCCCGCCGGCGGGAACGTCCACCGGGCGATCGTGACAACACTGATACATATAGTCCCTATTCGTCCCGGTACCGCCGCACACCGGGTAGTCAGTCCGACCCAGGTCGGGCCTAGCTGAGTTTCTTGCTGGACTCTTCTCAGCTAGGCTAGGTTTAGTGAACTAGCGACAAAACTCCCAGCAGTAGCTCGATTCCACTCACACCTCAGATTCGGTTGAAACCACTCAACCAATCTCACTAGAGCGCAAACTCTTAGGGTATTCCAGTGTTCCAAACCACACGCGTGGTCGTGTCAGAGGGTTTCCCCTGGATTGTCCCCAGGCTACTCTCCAACCGCGCACTCCTATCGCTTTTTTGGGCCCGGCCTATAAAGCCACAGTCAGGTTCAAAAAAAAGAATGAGAGAACTTTGAAAGCCAACGCCGCCTAAAGGTACCGTGAACTGTGATCCCCATACTACCACATTGCATCATCACATTCTACTAGCATTTTCCTGGTTGTATCCTTTGAACCTGAAATCCACGTTCACACCTAATCCCACAACTTAGCGTAAGCACTAATTCCATTGGCAATCAAATAATTTAAATAAATATCATATATACATCATCAAATCAGCGACTTGGGCGACCCGTGCCGATACAGTTTAGGTTTAGGACCTAAACTTTAAGTAGTTAGTAAAATCTTGTTTTGTTTTTGTTTTATATTAAGGTAATAAATGTTATTAATAGAGATGCGCCTAATATGGGTTTGACCGAATACGAACATTCGGCCTAATATTAGGTCCAGCTGTTGCCGAACCGAATATTCGGCCGAATTATTCGGTTCAACGTAATTCCTTCTTAATTGTTGTAAAACAGACTAATTGAATGGTAAAATTTTTGTTCAATATCAAAGCGAAATATTGACAAAAAATAAGTTAAATCACTATTAGTAGTGGGTCAAGTATTAATTTCACGAAGCAGTAACTATAATACAATCTTGTAATTTGTAACAAAACCCTAACAAAATTGTTCGGTAAATATTCGGCAGCTCAACCGAATAATTAGGCCGATTACCGAACGTTCAAAAACTCGCCGAATATGCCGAATGCCGAATAATAACCGAGTTATTAGTTATTAATAAGAAAAAAAAATCAAAATGTAGCATTAGTCAGCGAAATACCGATTCGGGGTCCGCAATATTCCAATTTATCGATGTAGAAGTCCTGTCCGTCCGTGCGTCACCACAGCACCATAAAAACCGTAACATTTAACAAGCTTCTGCGTTCAGTTCCAAAATTAACCCAATGTTTACGAACATCGCGGTTTCTCGGTTGATTGACCGATTTATTTCTATGGAAGTTTTTATGGACGACGACAGTTAACCGTTAATCGAAAACTCATAAAGTTGTGTACATCAATGATAAGGTTTGTGAATTGTAGGTACATATGCATAACAGAAAATTCTATGTAATTATGGAACTTGCTCACAAAATTTCAAGAGAATCGGTAGAGAAACGTGACCCATAGAGGTGAAAAAGCGGTAAAATACAAAAAAAAAATGTATTGAAAGCTTTCCATAAACTGACTATAAAAAATATATATTTACCGAACCAGCGGGGTAATCAAGTGACTTTTGTACTACCGTTAGGTAGATTTTAATGTCAAATTTTATTTGTCAGCTCATGTATTTATACTTCAAAAGTAACAGTAAAATCTATGCACCGTTAGAACATTACGTGATTCGCATGCTGCTCACAAAATTTCGCTAGAATCGGTTGAGAATTGCGACCTGTAGAGAAGTACAATCAGAAATATGGAAAACTAGAAATCCGGATTTCCGGATATCTGGATATACAAAAGCATTTTTGTCGACGCTGAAGCAGAGACCTTCGTTTCACTAGTTGGATTACACTGTAGACGGTTTGGTGCAACCCTCCTTAAAATTTTGTACGTTCGGTACTACTATTTAGTAATGAGTCCGATAATGCAAGACACGTAAGCAAATTAAAATATAATTGTGTAACTAAGCTAGGACAGTAAACATAGGTTCATATATTAAGCATACTCATCTATTGTTTATTCTATGCAATACATCTAACCGGGTTGTTACTACTATCTATTGACCTGCTTGAAGATCAATGTAGCGAAGTAGCGATCTCTAAATTTAATGAGCATCGGAATTCCCCTGTTCCTCATAAGACAGGTTTACCTAGTTTAGGGCACAGGACACCGATCCTAGGCTTATCTAGTAATAGTGCACTCTATGTACCTACTCTAGTATATACACCATAAGCTGATGTATTGATACCCAATAAATATATTTTCATTTTCAATGCATAAGTATAGGTACATATATTATACAATATTTTAGCAGTTTGAGAAGTCTGGGAATATTGAAATATAATAAACGGGTCACTCACGTCTTCAAGGTCGAATATAATTACGAAAATGAGGGTAGATTCTCGTCCCCCGCACCGCCGCTGCCAACATCAACCAGCCGATCGAGCCGCGCAAGCAGTGCGAGACGCGCGGCCGTCGCAGCCAGTTCTCATGAGTAAGGGCCACGTATTGGTCCGAAACATGTCGAGCTATACTTAACCTTGAAGACGTGAGTGACCAGTTTAATATATTTCAATACAAGGGGAAGGTAAAGTCAGTAGACGTTCACGCGAACGAAGTCGCGGGCAAAAGGTAGTATTTCAATATGTCTGAAACTCATGAGTTTTAGACATTTTATATTTAAGCCTGGGAATATTCAAACTTTAATTTGATAAAGCAATATGATATTTCTACCTACGTATTGGCTATTTTGGACTTGTTGGTTTATTAATAAAATACCTACTATGACAAAACTGGTATGGTAACATGACTTGTAAGTATGTTTTGGAAGTTATGATGCGGAAAAAGCCGAAGCTATGTCGATATCATAAATTATTTATAATCACTTTTTTTGGGAACGCCAATAACAAAACACGTGCCTCGCGGTGCCATATCAACAAGTGCGTTCGACACAATAATGCAGACGAATGGCACAATCTCCTGAACGTATCCGAGCGCAAAGACAGTAATTCCTTTTATGTCACACGGCCATAAAGTGGAAATTTCCGCACGCTCCGCGCGCGGAAAATCCCACTTCCTGGCCAGGGGGTGACATAAAATTTTGTAGTTACCTCGGGCGGTAATTAAGAAAGCCTCAGATCGCATAATTATCGCCCTTGCCTTCGGCTCGGGCGTCAAATACCTGCGATCTGAGACATTCTTTGTTTTACCGCCCTTGGTAAGTAATGTACTATTTTGTAATTTTATCTTAAACTCGTTATTGACAAATAGAAGCTCTGAAAAAAAATACCTTACCGTAAGATATATACTAGATTTTATTATGTCAGTCCGTAAAATTCTTTGCTTCCAGGATACTCTTTGGGTCGCAATTGGTTGTATCTCCTCCAGTGGCATGATGTGCGAAGGCACATACGTAATACGTATGTAATAAGAAGTTATTACATACGTATTATGAGCTTAAGTGGTCCCTTGACCAATTAGTAGATGGGGTAACCTAATCAACGACGCTACCATAAGTAAAGCCTTTCAAGAGGTTTCTGATAACATTTGACACTGAAGGTCATAATGTTTGCTAGCACCCTAAGAGAATGTTGCAATTTCTATAAGAATAACAATCGACAGATGTAAATGCCAATACAACCTATCGGACTCCAACCTTCGTGCCCTTGCCATCAAATGCCAACCACCGACCTTAGGCCGACACGTCGGCACAATACAAGCGTCCGATTTACTACCGGCTTAGTTGCCTCACCGTTCACCCCTATAACATGACCTCAAGATCTATTTATACAAGCGTACGGTCTGCAGAAAGTAGATATCGTAGCGTAGTCCGACTCCAGTGGGATACTAACGTGTTAAGAAGATTCTTTATTAAATAACAATCTATACATATAATAAAGCTGTAGAGGTTCGAAAATCTGTACATTGAAGATATTAGCAAAAAAATCGATTGAGGGGTTTTAGAATCGATAACAGAACTCATTTCAACAGTTTTTAGAATTTGTGTCTGTTTGTCTGTCTGTTTATTTGTCTCATCATCACGCGAAAACTAGCTAATAGATTTTAGTACAACCTTCACTAACAAGTTTAATGGATCTTCGGACAGGTTATAGGCTATAAAAATCATACAAATTGGGGATGAAAGGGGGTGAAAAGAGGGTTGAGAGTTGAACTTTGTATGAGAAGTCCTTCAATTACTTAGACTTAAAGGCTGAAAATTGGTAAGCATATAATTGGAAGCAAAATAAAAAGAATCTTATTCAAAAATTGTACAATAAACAGATAATATTATATTAGTATTATTATTATATTAGTTTTTAAGGTTAATCTTGTGACAATTTCTTTTTGTGGTGCAATAAAGAATATATTATTATTATTATTCTCTTTATTTTCTTTAAGACTTAGGCTAGATTTTATAATAATTATATAAAAAGTAAAATATAAATCAATATTTACAAAACATAAAATCATTATAAAAACCTAACCTAGTGTGCCGCCGGCAGCGAGGCAGGGCCTAAGCTACCGGTGGTTAGGGCGACAGAGAGAGGAACCTCCTGACTATCCGCGCCGTGTCCAGGAGTACCGCCTTCTGTATCTGACCCTTGACCCAGCCATCTAGCGAGAGTCTCTTGAGGTGTTGGTCGAGACTCTTCGCTATTAGACCGTTCGCAGAGACGACTATCGGGACAATGATCGTTGAATCAACATCCCACATGGCGGTCACCTCGTGTGCCAAGTCTAGGTACTTGCTGACTTTGTCCTTCTCGGCCTTCACGAGGTTCTCGTCATGGGGGATGGTGATGTCAACGAGCACTGCCTGGCGCTTCGATCGATCTGTCAGCACGATATCAGGTTTATTGGCTACAATAGTCCTGTCCGTGATGACAGATCGATCCCAATAGAGCGTGGCACGACCATTTTCGAGAACTGGTGCAGGTGTATACTTATAGTACGGCACTTCGAAGTCCACAAGACCGTATAAAAGAGCAAGTTGCTGGTGAATGATCCTGGCTACTAAGTTATGTCTGTGCAAGTACTCGCCGTTAGCAAGATGACCACAACCGGAAATGATATGCCTGAGTGATTCTCCGGGACGGCGGCATGCCCGACAAATGTCGACCGTACCGTCCTTCAGGATATACTTCCGGTAGTTGTTCGTCATGATAACTTCGTCCGCAATTGCACAGACAAAACCTTCGGTTTCCCCGAAGAGATCCCCGAAACGTAGCCAGTTCACCGACGCGAGCAGGTCTACGTCGGGCCCTGTGAGGGCCCTGTAGAACCGCCCGTGTAGCTCCTTACTCTTCCATACCGCCTTGCGTTCCTCGGTGCTCCATACTTTAAGTCTGCGCCAGTTCTCCTTTGCCATGGAAAGCGGGGTGAAAGATGCGTCTACTGCTACTACGTCCCGATGCATCCCACACTCGCTGTTAAGGAAATAATCCCTGAGACTGCACACCTCACGGTTGTGGAAGTCTTTGGCATTTAGAAAGCCGCGACCTCCACACTTCCGTGGGATGTACAGTCTCATAACAGACGAGCGTGGGTGTAGCATGCGGTGCGCAGTGAGCAGTACACGCACCCTTCGGTCCAGGGCATCCAGCTCAGTCTGAGTCCATCTTAGTATGCCAAAGGAGTATGTGAGCAAGGGCATCACCCAGGCGTTGAAGGCGCGCACCTTGTTGCCGCCCGACAAAAGACTATTAAGCACTTTTGTCAGGCGACAGAAGAAGCGTTCCTTCACCGCCCGCTTTACGCCCTCACCCTCAATACCCAAAGACTGTGACATACCAAGATATTTATAGGTTTCTGCTTCGGAGAGAGATCTGAGGGACATTGTCTCAGAAAGTTGTAAATTTGATGAATTTACAACTTTCCCCCGCTGTACATGCATGACCGCACACTTATCTACACCAAATTCCATTCTGATGGCGCTACTGAAAGCTTCTGTCGTTTCCAGTAGCTCCAACAGGTCCTGTCTATTTGGTGCAAACAACTTAAGGTCATCCATGTAGAGAAGATGAGAAATGACCTCACCTCCTCTCCGGAGCTGACAACCTAGCCCTGAATCCTTCAGCAAAGTGCTGAGCGGATTCAAAGCTAGGCAGAACCATAAGGGACTCAGACTGTCACCCTGGAAGATACCTCGCTCAATCCTGATAGAGTCTTGCGAACCAGAAGGGCCATCGCTCCCTCCCGGTTGACGAAGGACTGTGATCCACTGCCCCATGCAAGCACTTAAGAAGGATCTCAAAGCTGCATCAATTTTATACAGCTCTAAGATCCTCCTCAGCCATGAATGAGGCACCGAATCATAGGCCTTCTTATAGTCAATCCAGGCGGCCGAGAGGGTCCCTCTGTTTCGCCGGACTCTTTGGCAAATGGTCATGTCTATGAGGAGGAGCTCTTTAGTACCACGCGACCCAACCCTACATCCATTTTGAGCTGGGGCCAAAATATTGTTCGCAACAATGTGCGTGTTAATTTTTGCTCTCAAAATGGATGTAAGGAGCTTGTACAGCGTAGGCAAGCACGTGATGGGTCTGTAGTTCTTCGCTTCCATGGTACTACCGGACTTATAGAGCAGGGAGGTAACACCAGTTGTTAAGGGAGTTGGCAGGGAACCGAGCTCGAGGGCTTGCTGGAACTGCGTTGCTAGACGTTCGTGTGAGCATCGAAACCACTTCAGCCAGAAGTTGTGCAATCCATCCGGTCCCGGACTTTTCCAGTTCGGGGCCGTACGGATGGCAGAACTTACGTCTTCGGGGCTGATGGTAACAGACCCCATGGGTTCGATGGACTCACACTCACGTTCGACAACACCGATCCAGTCGCCCTCGGTGTGTTCGACAGGTACTGACCAGATACTACGCCAAAAGTTAACCATGACAGTAGCATCCGGTTGCTGGCCGTCAGACACACGATGATCGGTTCCGTCCCACTTCCGGTATACCTTCCTTTGGTCACTCTGGAAAAGACGATTCTGTTGGTATCGGTCAACACGTTCTCTGTAGCGGCGAATACGGCTTGACCATGCATAGACTTTCTGCTTCAGAAAGTCAATACGTTCCGTGACACAGGCCATGTAGTCGCAGGGCCTGACACCAGTCCCCGCGAAGGCCTGGTTCACGAAGCGCATGACTCGGGGGCGATTATTGCCCCCCCTGAAGCAGATCAGTTTTGCTATTAGTGTCCTAAATGTATTGATACGCCGCTCAATCCGGACTTGCCATGCAGGGACACCCCCGGCGGTCCTAGGTGCACGGTCAGCGTCCGGAAACTTGACACGAGCAACACGGCACGCCGCGATGGCTCCACAGTACATGATTGAGTGTGTATCAATCAAATCCTCGCTAGCCCGTAAATACGGGTCTAGGAGATCATTAAGGGCTCCCATTAGCGCTAGATTGCGTCTATTCACGGGCAAGCGTGGTAGTCGTGGCCTAGAATTGGGTGTGGAACGGTACCGCGTAATCGCCTCATCCAAAGCCCTCCTCAGTTGCTCATTGGCCTGGGTACTCACACTCGGGTTCGCGCAGCCTCCGTCGGTACTGGGATCGACCCGCGGCACCCCCGGTGCCATGTCGGGTGCGGGCACCGGAACCGGTGACACAGCGAGTCGGTCCCGCGCCGAAGATGAGGCCGCATGAGCAGAGAGTGCCTCCAGGCGGAGCCGGTCAAGCGTCGAGTCATCCAACCGCTTGTTCCGTTGAATGACTCGCACCTGATCCGATAGGCGTTGCGCAGATACGGTGACGGCTGGTTCAAGCGCCTGGAACAGAGGAAGCATCCGGACACGGTACGCGGATAGATTAGTTCCTCCCTCTGTCGCCCCAAAGTACGCTCGCATGCAATTCTCGTTCATTTCTTGAGTCCATCGCATGCGGCGCACTACACCACCGGCAGCGGGAGCCGTGGGTGGGGCGGAATGCCCCGTAGGCCCCAAGCGTGCCGGCAGCGGTCGCCTTCCCCGTCGCGCTGATGGTCGTGGCGGCGGCGGCGACGGCCCGCGCTCGTCACTGCTCGACTCGCTGGTGTCAGGTGCCGTTGCGAACTCGTCACCTGACGACGAGGGCGAGGAGCTGGACGGCGCGGGTGGTGGTGGTGGACGTGCGCATGGTTGTTGTGCCGCTCTTGATCTCGTTATCATTTCAATTGCAATTTGTAACAGTATTGCTACAGCCGTTTGACATAGTGTTTGACAGTTGTCCTTTTGCTTTTACCCGTATTGAAGTTGTATTTTATCCAAATATTTTTGTAATACATTCTTGTAGGGTTATATTACACAAAAACTGTCTAAAACTGTAAATACAACGTAAAAATAGCAAAATATTAAAAATTCCATTATTATTATTATTATTATTATTATAATATGTGAAAAAATGGAGGATAAAGAAGTGCTTAGGGGACTAGCGACCAATAACCAAAAATCCCTCAACCCATAGTAACTGTTTGAAATGAGAGATTTAATTATGTTAGACAGTCGCTGTCAACATTGAAAAACCGGTGCCTTGAGTTCAAGGCACGGACGGAATCCCGTCTAACTATAATTGATGTCTTCAGTGGTCATCCAGAACGTTCTTAGAGAGTGGTCGAGTGTGTAAACGGTGTTATCTGAGGGCCTACAAAATCCCACTAATTTCCACTATTCCCACTAATATTATAAATGTGAAAATTCGGATGTTTAGATGTTTGGATGTTTATTACTTTATCATGCAAAAACGGCTGTACAGATTATGATGAAACTTAGTATGAAACGAGTTAATTTATACCCCGGGTTAACATATAGGATACTTTTTATCCCTTTATCGTCCCTCAAATTGATAAATTCTGAATCTATGAACCAGTGTCACATAGATATTTACAATGCCTGCTAACGTACGAAAATTTGTCTCAGATGAACCAGTGTAAGTCTGAGCTAGTTGTCACGAATCGTAGGGTCAAGGTACAATAAGGACTATCGTGAGGCGAGACTAGGCAGTTATAAATATCACGATATTTGACGTTTGGCGTGTCAGAGACGTGCCATTACACAGATGACAATCGGTGAAGTCTAATCGAGGTTAATGAAGATTATTTACTACTTGCACAACTCAATAATTTGAGCCTTATAGTGGGTAAGATAAAGTAGGTATTTGCATGTATAGTTTTCATTTTTACCATTGTAATTATAAACTGAGTAATTTCATCGCTGCCATATGATTATGATGAGATTGAGTTGAAGAGTTAGTTCGGATATTTGTGACTCATAGAGCTTAATTATCTCAAAACCAAACCGACTTAAGTGAATGTGAATGTTTACCGCATTTCAGTACGTAAAGTTCTATTAATTACATGCATAATCGTAAGCAAAATAGAATAGATTTGCGATATTTAGGTACTGACTTACAGCCTCTAAAGCGCTTGCGTTTTAAGCCAAAACTTGCTGATCCATAGGTTCGATTATACGTTTTGGAAAGTGTTTCTTCACTACCTACGATATAGGGAGAATTTCTTACAGATATTTTGAGAGGATGCTAAAATCTTGGGTTATAATGAAATTTTTGTTCGATTCAAGCATAATATGTGTTCCTCTGTAGTCGCTTCATCGAGCATGTCAGTACTAAGGCTCGGAAAGTAGGGAATTAGCTAACTTCATCGAACCAGAACGTACGCAACATCGAACCATGACACCACTATGCCATATGTATGTGATGAGGTAGTTTCTTAGCACACATTAGTATTACATAGTATAAGAAATCATCAAAAATAATTGGTACGTATAAATGCTATATGGGATCGAGGCAACGGCGTTCTCCGGGTTGAAATGAAATGTGTATTTAACGTCTGACTTACTTAGCCAATACCTATTACCAACATACATATAAATATAGGTATTCATACATCATACCCATTTTGTTTCCTTATCCGCCCATTACATCCTACTTCAGGACACATGCCTCCTTTCATGGACAAGAGGGCCCATTTCACTTGCTAATTATATTTGTATAAGTAAGAAACTTTGTAAGGTTGTAATTTTGAGACGGAAAAACCTTTGAGTAAATTTTGAGTGAGCCACTCAAAGTTAAGTTGTTTATAACCTAACCTGCAGAATTTATCTACGAAGGGGATGGGAATAGTCAGTAGAAGTTCACGCGAACGAAGTCGCGGGCAAAAGCTAGTAACTTAAATAATATTAAAACTAACTTAAAAGTCCTTATCAGTTAAAAAACGCTCATAGATTTAGGTTTTTTCTGTTTGAATTGACACGTATCTTGACATTTTCTCGATGTCACTATCTAGAACAGGACTGTCGCGACCTTATGACATAAACTCTTAAAGTATTTTTTGGATTTTTCATTAAGAAATATCGTTTCAAACATCACTCCAAATCGAGCTAAAAACTATTTTTTTCCGTTTAAATTCTACTACACACAATAAAATCAAAAAATGGCTATGTTACTATCTAAAACTTTAATAAAACCATCGTAGCCTTTAATCACTTTATTGTTATTATAAATACTTTTGTCATAATTTGAAATCAAAACATTTTAAAACCTATAAGGCCTCTTAAATCTAAAACAGGCCCTTGGGTCATTGTATCGAGGATGCTGGCGGCATTTCCTCGCTGCATCGCAATGCTGATACGTTGTGCGAGGAAGTCGCCAGCTCTTCGGTCACCAGTTACGTCGACCAGACGCTTCACGATTTCAGTAAATAACTTGTATGCGCTGGGACCCCATGGACCAAGAGTTTCGACACCAAAATCTGCAAAATTTTACTCTCTAGCGAGGCCCTTATACATTACGCTTTAATAATTCGGCATTTTCCGCCGCTGCACCCGCTTTTACTATAGTTCGTTAGAGGTGGGACGGTGCCATTGTGTCTACACAGGTAGCATCCCACACCAACATGACGGATGTCAAGCTCCAAGGAACTAAAAACAGTATAAGATTTCAAGCTCACATGGTCATTTATATTAAAATTACGGTTTGAAACGGGATATTTTCCATGATAATGGCGCTTGCAACAGTGCCGAAATATCGGGAACTCACAAATACAAATATACATGGTAAATATCCCGTTTCAAATCGTAATTTTAACTAAAAATAGGTCTCTTCCCATCAAGTCTCTTGCCATCATCCCTGCCACCATGCCAGTCGGCTCAAGAAGAGCAGGCACGTTGATGGTGGCAAGAGGCCTGCGGATTATAAAATTATAATGTCATTTAGCGTCACATGTCTTGAAAAAAGGTCTACACTTTTTTGACAACATATTGTGTATTGTGTCCCAGTTGGTCAATTGATTTGATTTGTGAGACAATCAATTTAGCCCAGTGGTTGAGTTAGTAGTCAGTGACCTTGCTTACATTCTCAACACAGTGCATCCCCAGAAGTTCGGGCTCTGGTCTGGTTGCGTCTTATTCGACACTGAAAACATAATACCACACCAATTGATCACTGCGGTTTTCTATAAAGCGTATAATCAGGGGTCAGATGTATTCTGGTTGTTGCGAGGGCGTAGGGTAGCGTATTGAATGCTAAGCTTGTTGTAGGCTATAATTACGGCATGGGAACCGAATAAATTAGCTAGTTAGATGTAGGCTTAGCTTTTGTTTTACGAACGTAGGTTTCAATGGTGTGAAACTTGAGAGCCTCAGACCAAGACAACGGCGAATGTATTTGATGCCAGAGTACCTTGTTAGTATTAGAGTTTTAGACAATCTTACACAAATCAACCTAGTCTTAAACTAAGCAAAGCTTGTACTATGGTTACCATGTGACGATATACATACTTATATAGATAAATAGATACTTAAATACATAGAAAACATCCAAGACTCAGGAACAAATATTCGTGTGTTTGTGTGTAGTAGATGAAAATCATTGCGGTTTTCTAAGTATTTTATGAAATTGTGATTTCATATTTATTATTTATACCTTCACAAGCCCCATAAGATCCCAGGGCTGACAAGGACAGACATAGCCTTCCAGCGGGGGCAAGTAGCCTGATTCAGAAACAGGGGAAAGATTTGGAAGACTTTTAGGGTAGTTATTAGGTATTAGAATTACGATTTGAGACGGGATATTTACCATGTATATTTGTATTTGTGAGTTCTCGATATTTCGGCACTGTTGCAAACGCCATTATCAAGGATAAACTGTTGCAATGGCGCTTGCAACAGTGCCGAAATATCGGGAACTCACAAATACAAATATACATGGTAAATATCCCGTTTCAAATCGTAATTCTAATGTAAATGACCATGTGAGCTTGAAATCAGTTATTAGGTATATTTGGTAAGAGATAAGAATTAATTAAATAAATGGTGGTTATAAATGTGAGCTGTTTCTAAGCTATATAAAAGGAATTTCTTGTTATACCTAGAGTGTAAATTATAAGTACTACTTGTTTAGAAAAAAAATGTTCAAGGCCTGGATGGCTGTGCTAAAAAGTCTAAAAGGAGCGCATTAGCTCACTAAACTGTTTGTGTTTTATGCTTTTACTTTCTAGGATCCAAATGTACACTAGTGTAATGATTTTTATGTTATTGTAATGATTTTTATGTTATACTGTGTTAGGTTTCATTTAAGTTTCACTTTTTATTAAGTTTGAGGGTATTCCGCCGCCATTATGACTTAGAAAAAGATTAACGGGTAGAAAAGAAGGCAGAGGGCGGAATGGTGAGAAGGTTAACAAAAAGGGGAACAAGGTGTTTCTGGGTACTTCTTTGTTAACGGTGCGAAAGAGCAGACGTGTAAAGTAAACCTTAGACTTAAGACGAGTGTAATTGTGACTATTAGCGTTGTTTAATAAATTATTCAAAAGGATCCAGAGGAGTTTTACTACACTTCAGAAGTGGGCGTGTGCCTGCGCGCCATGGGAAACGGAGTTAAGTAATTTTGAATATCCTGTTTATTAGATAACTAGACCATTGATCGTAAGAGTAGGTACACGTACAAAATGAGATAGTGTTGCATTCACTGAGATAATATTTTTGAGTAATCCTGACATAAGTAACGAATGATGGAATTTGATTGTAACGCTTGTACGTGTACCTCACTACATGAGATGGTTGGTACAATTTTATAGAGTTTGCTAACAGCCATGTAGGTGTGCTGTTTAGCATATGTGCAGCCATGTAGGTGTGCTGCTTACAGAGTGAGCTAACAGCCATGTAGGTGTGCTGTTTGGCATATATGCGGCCATGTAGGTGTGCTGCTTATAGAGTGAGCTAACAGCCATGTAGGTGTGCTGTTTAGCATATGTGCGGCCATGTAGGTGTGCTGCTTATAGAGTGAAGCTAACAGCCATGTAGGTGTGCTGTTTAGCATATGTGCGGCCATGTAGGTGTGCTGCTTATAGAGTGAGCTAACAGCCATGTAGGTGTGCTGTTTAGCATATGTGCGGCCATGTAGGTGTGCTGCTTATAGAGTGAGCTAACAGCCATGTAGGTGTGCTGTTTAGCATATGTGCGGCCATGTAGGTGTGCTGCTTATAGAGTGAGCTAACAGCCATGTAGGTGTGCTGTTTAGCATATGTGCGGCCATGTAGGTGTGCTGCTTATAGGGTGAGCTAACAGCCATGTAGGTGTGCTGTTTAGCATGAGTGCGGCCATGTAGGTGTGCTGCTTATAGAGTGAGCTAACAGCCATGTAGGTGTGCTGTTTAGCATGAGTGCGGCCATGTAGGTGTGCTGCTTATAGAGTGAGCTAACAGCCATGTAGGTGCGCTGTTTAGCATGAGTGCGGCCATGTAGGTGTGCTGCTTATAGAGTGAGCTAACAGCCATGTAGGTGTGCTGTTTAGCATATGTGCGGCCATGTAGGTGTGCTGCTTATAGGGTGAGCTAACAGCCATGTAGGTGTGCTGTTTAGCATGAGTGCGGCCATGTAGGTGTGCTGCTTATAGAGTGAGCTAACAGCCATGTAGGTGTGCTGTTTAGCATATGTGCGGCCATGTAGGTGTGCTGCTTATAGAGTGAGCTAACAGCCATGTAGGTGTGCTGTTTAGCATATGTGCGGCCATGTAGGTGTGCTGCTTATAGAGTGAGCTAACAGCCATGTAGGTGTGCTGTTTAGCATGTGTGCGGCCATGTAGGTTTGCTGCGTATAGAGTGAGTTAACAGCCATGTAGATGTGCTGTTTGCTTAGCAAGTGTGCTGCTTATATAATGGTGAACGGCCATGTAGTTATGCCGTATGCCTGTAGTGATACTTTGTCAACGTGTTTTGATGAGAGTCAGTTGAATGTCCAAGTTCAAAGTCCAAATGAAATGAAGTCCAAATTAAATTCTAACTTGAAAGTCAAGTTGATGACAATGTCCAAGTTCAATGTCCAAGAGCAATGCCCAAGTTCAATATCCAAGTTCAATGCCCAAGTTCAATGTGAGAGTTTAATACCCAAGTTCAATGTCCAAGGTTAATGTCCAAGTTCAATGTCCAAGTTCAATGTGAGAGTTTAATACCCAAGTTCAATGTCCAAGGTTAATGTCCAAGTTCAATGTCCAAGTTCAATGTGAGAGTTTAATACCCAAGTTCAATGTCCAAGGTTAATGTCCAAGTTCAATGTCCAAGTTCAATGTGCAAGTTCAATGTCCAAGTTCAATGTCCAAGTTCAATGTCCAAGTTCAATGTCCAAGTTCAATGTCCAAGTTCAATGTCCAAGTTCAATGTCCAAGTTCAATGTCCAAGTTCAATGTCCAAGTTCAATGTCCAAGTTCAATGCCCAAGTTCAATGTGAGAGTTTAATACCCAAGTTCAATGTCCAAGGTTAATGTCCAAGTTCAATGTCCAAAGTTCAATGTCCAAGTTCAATGTCCAAGTTCAATGTCCAAGTTCAATGTGCAAGTTCAATGTCCAAGTTCAATGTCCAAGTTCAATGTCCAAGTTCAATGTCCAAGTTCAATGTCCAAGTTCAATGTCCAAGTTCAATGTCCAAGTTCAATGTCCAAGTTCAATGTCCAAGTTCAATGTCCAAGTTCAATGTCCAAGTTCAATGTCCAAGTTCAATGTCCAAGTTCAACCAAAAGCAATGTCCAAGTTTAAAGCCTGAGTTCAATGTCCAAGTTCAATGTCCAAGTTCAATGTCCAAGTCCAATGTCCAAGGTCAATGTACAAGTTCAATGTCCAAGCGCAATGACCAAGTTCACTCCAAGTTCAGTACCCAAGTTCAATGTGCGAGTCCAATGTGCGAGTCCAATGTCCAAGTCCAATGTCCAAATCCAATGTCCAAGTCCAATGTCCAAGACCAATATCCAAGTCCAATGTCCAAGTCCAATGTCCAAGGTCAATGTCCAAGGTCAATGTCCAAGGTCAATGTCCAAGGTCAATGTCCAAGGTCAATGTCCAAGGTCAATGTCCAAGGTCAATGTTCAAGGTCAATGTCCAAGGTCAATGTCCAAGTTTAATGTCCAAGCTCAATGTCTAAGTGCAATGTCAGTTCAATGTCAAAGGTCAATGACCAGGTTCAAGCCCAAGTTCGATGTCCTAGTTCAATGTTGGACCAGTTTTAATTCCAAGTTCGAAGTTCAAGTTCAAAGTCCAAGTTCCAAAGTCCATGTTGGAAGTCCATGTTGGAAGTCCATGTTGAAAGTGCATGTTGGAAGTCCATGTTGGAAGTCCATGTTGGAAGTCCATGTTGAAAGTCCAAGTTGGAAGTCCATGTTAGAAGTCCATGTTGGAAGTCCATGTTGAAAGTCCATGTTGAAAGTCCATGTTGGAAGTCCATGTTGGAAGTCCATGTTGGAAGTCCATGTTGGAAGTCCATGTTGGAAGTCCATGTTGGAAGTCCATGTTGGAAGTCCATGTTGGAAGTCCATATTGGAAGTCCATGTTGGAAGTCCATGTTGGAAGTCCATGTTGGAAGTCCATGATAGAAGTCCAAGATCGAAGTCCAAGATCGAAGTCCAAGATCGAAGTCGTTAAAGTTCAAAGTCGGAATAGTTATACGAAGTTCAGAGTTCAAGTTAAAAGTACTAATTAAGAGTCCATGTTAAAAGATCAAGTTAAAAGTCCAAGTAAAAAGTCTACATTTAAAGTTCAAGGTCAAAGTTCAAGTCTAGGCTACACATGGTTCAGAGAAAGAACATTAAATGCGCTGTAAATTTCAGGTGATACAGAAAGCGAGAGTTACACTTAGACGGCCGAAGCGGTCGAAACGGAGGCGAAGAAGATCTTCTTCAAGACGACATTCAAGTTCATAGTTAAAGTTCAAAGTCGAAATAGTTATACGAAGTTCAGAGTTCAAGTTAAAAGTACTAGTTAAGAGTCCATGTTAAAAGATCAAGTTAAAAGTCCAAGTAAAAAGTCTACATTTAAAGTTCAAGGTCAAAGTTCAAGTCTAGGCTACACATGGTTCAGAGAAAGAACATTAAATGCGCTGTAAATTTCAGGTGATACAGAAAGCGATAGTTACACTTAGACGGCCGAAGCGGTCGAAACGGAGGCGAAGAAGATCTTCATCGTAAAGTGAGGGTGAGAGAACACCTACCAAAGGACACCGAGCTAACCGGCTATGTCAGCTGATGAATTGGTGAAGATAATATCTGCACTTCAAGGCGTACCAAGTAAGAGTAACTGAGGTCGACCCTAATTACGGAGTGCAGGACGTTGAGCGGTCGTTGAGAAGGCGACCGATTGTGCTGAGAATTACATTTGGGTCATTGTCAGATTTAGGTTCGCGTCTTTTCGGTGGACATATCAAAAGTTCAGGGCCAAAAAGTTTAATTTTGGATTGGTCTAATAACCCGCATAAACGGTGTTTCAGTAACTACAAATCCATGTAATAAAAACATAACTTATGTGCACATAAGCCGTTAACTATTGACCACCGGGTGGACAACTTTTGTTTTTACAACTGACAATGATCCATTTGGAACGTCTGGTCTAGTAGAGTAAACTAAAGAAGGCTTTTTCAAACGATGTATATGACAAGCTATTAGATGAAATGTTGAACCGAAAATCTCGCGCATACGAAAAGTTAACTTAACGTTTCTACGACAGATTATGATTGTTACGTAGGTGCGAGATTGTCGGTCGTAAAGCGGTTAATTACGTAATTTACTTACGGAATCACTGATAGTTCCGTCAGGAATGGGGGGCTCTTAAATGTGAGGAACCAGAGGATTTGTTGAACTATTTAGCATCAAAATAGCCCACGCAGTAAAAGGACACCGCGCCAGTCCAACCAGTAGTAGATGCTTTCAAGAGACGGGGTTTGCGCGGGATTATTCTCATAGAGACGGCATGAGTACTTAATAGGGGAACAGAAGCAGTATGTTTAAATTACAAGTTGTGGTCACATCTATCAGGATTGTAGAAAACCCATTACGAAATGCGAAAGGTGCCATAGGGTAGGGTCGAGCTTATGCTTACTGACAATTGCACTAAGAAGCCTTGGGTGCTTAAACTTATGTCATGGTGTGGTTCTGGACACAATCAGGTTACGAATCCAAGAATATCACTTACACCAAGGTTGTTATGGGGTTAACAATGGGAAGGCAGTAATATTTGTCACTTCTTTGACTAGGTAATGCGCCTCTTTAATTCAAGGCGGGCGAGTTAATAGTTGCCAACGATACCAGAAGTGAAAGCTCTAGTCGTCCAGTTTGACCATAATGAAAACGAAGGAACACCTTTACATAAATGTGACGTTAGAGTGGATGAATAAACTGATTAGGGAAACCGGGCTCACGTTAGGAAGTCATTGATATTAAAAATAACTTCGTGATTAGGAATGCGTTACATAGGAAGAAGGACTACGGCTAGGTCGGCTAGTAATTTCTAAGGTAGCGAGGGACCGTTTGTAAAAAGCAAAGCTGGCTATACTTAAATTCTAACCATAGGTGATGGCTTTACAAAATATGTCTTTGCAAGGCCGGTCAAAAACACAAAAACAAAAAAAAACATAGCTGGAGTATTGGACAGTTTATTCCATGACTTTGAGCTGCATTTCAGGACTTCTGTGTCAGTGAAGGCATTAAACATTTACCTACTAAATATAGTTTCTTGTCTAAGGTCGAATGCAGAAGCAAAGAAGTATAACCACAAGCATAACCAAACTATTCTTACCGCGTTATCCACTCATAATTTCGAGAATAACGAGCGTGATTGATATAAACAGCTGAGTGGAGTGCAGTGGAGTATTAATAATTACTGTTAATGCCGCAACTATGAAAAGCGCATCGAAATTACTATTTGGGGTTAGATTAAGTTGCCCCATCGATAATAAGTTGATAGCCAGCCTGTTTCAATTGCCGGTAAAGTTAAGGGTGACAATCGACTTACTCATATAGCAGACTTGACCAATGATGAGGATTTCGGTAGGATCTCATCCATCGATGCTCCTAATAGTGTTCCACATCACTTCCGATGAGCACTAACGGTAATCGGTTCGACGAAATTAGTTAGCTAATACGGCAAAGGAAAATATACTTATGGTTCAATAAGATTTTCTGCTCTGTTGGCGATTTAGTAAAACTTGGGAAGACTAATTTTTACAACGACGGGTAAATCAAAAAGGCTCTTAACTAAGTTCGTCGACCCGTAAAAAGCAAAGTAACGTGTTGTTTAGGAAATGTTCAGTGCTAGTGGAAATGTTTAGGAACCAATATAAAATAGTCAATGTACCAGGGTTCAGTGCTAGGAAGAAGGAGATCGTGGCAGTATCGGGTAGGCTGCGGTCTTGGATTAGCGTTCAGGCATTACAGATTAACAAGTCGTCTGGTTCCGAGCCTAATACATCTGATTCCTATAACGATGCGGATTCCGAATGGGCAAAATTGTAGTAAAGATGTATGCAAATATATATTATGGATATTTATTTAAGTATGTTTGACTATGTATGTGTGTGTGTGTCTGTGTGTATATGCAAGGATAGCAAATCAGTTTAGATATATGTACGAAAACTGACTTATTGTTTGAGATATGATTAAATGTGTAAATAATTTGATTACCATGAAATAAAAACCTGTTGGCCGGCATCATAAATTTGGTACAGAACAATTGATGACACTTTGAAACTGACGGAGGGTGTTGATCCATTTGAGATTCTGTCTTAGCATCAGTGTGATGGACTGTTTGTTACAAGCGTACGATTATTTTTCTTATTTTTTTGACTACTATATTGAGGAAACTCCATTAAATTGGTGTTGAGAAAGAAATTTCAATGGAATAGTAACATAATTATGTATTGTTAAAGTATTAGTTGGTAATAATGAGTGTAATGATTGTTTGCGTGCTCCGGAGATAGCACGCAGTCGGATGGCCGAGTGTAATGATTTTTATGTTATTGTAATGATTTTTATGTTATACTGTGTTAGGTTTCATTTAAGTTTCACTTTTTATTAAGTTTGAGGGTATTCCGCCGCCATTATGACTTAGAAAAAGATTAACGGGTAGAAAAGAAGGCAGAGGGCGGAATGGTGAGAAGGTTAACAAAAAGGGGAACAAGGTGTTTCTGGGTACTTCTTTGTTAACGGTGCGAAAGAGCAGACGTGTAAAGTAAACCTTAGACTTAAGACGAGTGTAATTGTGACTATTAGCGTTGTTTAATAAATTATTCAAAAGGATCCAGAGGAGTTTTACTACACTAGATACGTAAGTAACCATGGTGTTATTATTAATAAAGACATTAAAAAAAAACATAAGTGGACATAACAAAAGTTATCTTAATTTTGATTTTTTTTTTATGTTATAGGGGGCAAACGAGCAGACGGATCGCCTGATGGTAAGCAATTACCGTCACCCATAAACACCTGCAACACCAGAGGAGTCGCAAATGCGTTGCCGGCCTTTCAGAAGGGAATATGCTCTTTTCTTGGAGGTGAAGGACTGTTTGTGTTTTATGCTTTTACTTTCTAGGATCCAAATGTACTCTAGATACGTAAGTAACCATTGTGTTATTATTAATAAAGACATTTAAAAAAAACCATAAGTGGACATAACGAAAGTTATCTTAATTTTGAATTGGACTCATAAATAGCGCTCACTGGAAAGATGGCTTTTGGTTTATCAACTACGTATACGACTTAGCGGAGCAACTTATTATTGTGGGATATAGCATTCGTCCCTTTTCCTTACTATATTACGGACATAAAGAGGACAGGTTTGCTAATGAAGGAAAAGAGAAAAGGTCTTATTCTGGTCTTATTTTGGTCTTAGCTCAAACATCCTCCACTGTTATCCAACATGTAGGGTAGAGGAATGCAAAAAATCCACACGGAAAGCGCACACGACTCATAACTCCTGTTTATGGCGGTAATTAAAGAAACACGTCGCGCCTGCGCTGACTTGATAGATTCAGGTAATTGACGTAACAACAGTGAACTATTGAGGTTAGAAACACTCGGAGCAAAGGACCCTATTTCACCACTCACCATGACAAGTGACACTTTACTATCAAAATTAGGTGTACATGACCAGAAAATATGAACACTAGACAGAATAATACAAACATTCATTGTCAGTAAAAGATATAAAAAAAAAAAATTTGACAATTGTCAAAATAGTGAAATAGCTGGGGGCTATCGCGTATGAATTCGCCGCTAGAGGCGCTAGTGTAGCGTGGGGTCTCCGAAATGTCAAATGTCACTCTTTGTGGTTGCGGTACGCGGGTTAATATCTAATTGGAACAATATGGTGATTATTTTGCAATACCTGAGCTTGATTATGGTAAATATGAGTTACGGGTCAATGACTCTCAGTGCTTTGAGACAGTTTTGTCTTTCGGAACGTTATTTCCTGATTTTTCCGAACAAAACGGGACTGCGCTACAATGCGGGATGTTCGATATTTTTACTATACGGTTTTAAGGTTTTAAACATGATTTAAATGCAAATTTTGTTCTCATGCCCATAATAACCAATAATATTTTTTGACAGCTGGACCTTACTCGACAGTGGCGCTAACTGGTGAGCACAAAAACGATAGCCCCTATTGGGTGATTCTCATCGTTAAAGTTAATTGATGTCCTTACCGGTCCGAAAGTTAAGTAAAAGTTCATCCATCGCTTCTGTGACCTTCCTCTCTTCCTTTTTTTAACGGAGATAGTCAAAATAATATAGCGCCGACAAAACTGTGAAGTTTATTTAAATTAACTTCAAAATCATTACTTTGCCGTACATATAATGGAAACATACGATTGGTTAAATTAAATTAGTTTTATATTCATTTTGTTGAGGTATTTAAGACCAAGTTAAAAAACCTATTAATAGAAAATTGTTACTACTCGGTGGACGCATTCCTTGATGACAAAAATTTAGCAAATTATTATAAGTAAATTGAAATGGAATGTAAGCACTTAGTCTTAGATTGACATTATACATAAAATAACAGTAATATATATTATATAATTAATTGTGAAGTAAATAGTTGATTCACCTAACTTATTTGACATATGCCATAATTGTAAATGTAATAATCGAGTTTCTAAATCTAGATTTAACATTATGACTATTGTGTGCCCTTACAGGGGTGTCATGAAATGACTTAAATGTAACATCTAACATCTAATAAGGAAAAACATATATTTTATATATTAACTTAGACAGCTTTCAAATTCATCAACAACGTTGCTTGGAAACTAGTCCGAACCATAGAGTTTATTAATGGCATAGAGGACCTATGCCTTCACAAAAACAAAGGCAGCAACAATAACGTGTCTGTCTGTTACTACCTACCTAAAGTTTTGTAAACATTCGGCAATAACAGAGTTTCAAAGTCTAAAGACAATCTCATCTTTTTTTTCTTTTTTTCTCATTGTAATAGTTTATGCACCACCTACTTTTCAGCTTTATATTTCATTTCTCCACTACCCACAGGTTGTCTGGAAGAGATCGCTCTTTAGCAATAAGACCGCGTTGTTCTGCCTCTGTCTCCCTGTATCTATGTGTTTTGTTTTTTATGTGCTATTTTATTATGTGAGGTGTGCAATAAAGAGTATTTGTATTGTATTGTATCTTCTTTAACTGATGAGGCCGTCACTTTGCGCACTATTGCTCTCCAGGCCACACGGTTCTCTGCCATCCAGTCACACGTCTGCAAGTTCCCTTTGCAGATTTCCTTCTCAACATCGGTCTAACGGGTTGGCGACCTTCCTCAACTTCATTTTTCCTTCCACGTACCCCACAACAGTTTTTCCAAGCCATCAGGCTCTCGTGTGGCCACATGTCCGAAGTAATGGATTAGTCGCAACAATCTGTAGTTTCAAAACATATCTCGTTTGATGTGGTTATCCATTTTCCTTAAGAGGCGTTATAAGTTTTAAAATGTTTTGATTTCAATTATGACGAAATTATTGATGATACCAATAAAGTAATTAAAGGATACGATGACTTTATAAAAGTTTTAGACAGTGACAGCCATTTTTGAATTGATTGTGCGTAGTAGAATTTAAGCCGAAAAAAATAGTTTTTAGTTTGATAATGGTCATTTTAAATTTAAATTTTATGACATTAGGTCGTAATAATCCTGTTCTAGGTAGTAACACTCAGGTCAAGATACCTACGTGTAAATTCTAACAAACAATGGCCTAAATAGGTGAGCGTTTTTTAACTTATAAGGGCTCTTAATAGCGTGATTGCGAATATCCACGTGACTCAATTGCTTATATGACTGACAATGTTGCGAATACGGGGGCCAAGCCGAGTTATCATACTATTGAATCGTTTCTCAGACACACAGCTGGAAGTGAAAGAAATGACACTACCTATTTAATAGATACATTGGGTAATAGACCTGTCAATTGCACAATGACATTGTATACTCTATAATACGCTCGCGGACAAAGAATACGCGTCGGTAAAATACCAACTTAACAGTTAAAAAAATTTACGTTTTTAGGTTTACATAAATTTACACTAACGTGAGACATATTACGATTATTATTATTTATATACATATTTACAATTGTGTAACGATGAACGTGTGGACATAGTTAGTTCGGTGTGTCTGCCGTCGGTCGACTTGGACAATTTGTTGGAGCAGTCAACTCTAACACAGGACTGGTTCGATTCCCGGTTCAACCATAAAATTAATTAAATATCTGTGAATGCAGTTTAAATTGTTTTTTAAATTCAAATAATGTCTTCTTTCAGTAAAATGTTCCATCTACAATATTCAAGGTACTTTCCCTCCATGTGGCATAGCCGTGGGACGCCCTGTATAGTATGTGGCGTTCCGTGGATCACGTACGGTGCTGTCTGAAAACCAGCGCTGCAGGTGTCTGACACCTCGGCATAATGCTGAGACAGCAACCGATTCACTGCCGCGAAGGCGCACTTTATTGACCGAGTGAAACGAAGGTCTTTGCTTTAGCTTCGACAAAAATGCTTTCGTATGTCCAGATTCCGCATTTCCGTTTGTTCTCGTCTACAGGTCGCAATTCGCAACCGATTCTCGTGAAAATTTGTGAGCAGGTTGTATAAATATACAGATTTTTTTTGTCGAATAAGTTTTTTGGAAATTAAAAAATATATATATTTGTTCAACGGTTTGTTCTCCTCTACAGGTCGCATTTAATTCGCAAACGATTCTCGTGAAATTTTGTGAGCAGGTCCGGTAATTATATAGTTTTTTTGTCTAGTAAGTTTTTAGAAATTTTCAAAAACAATTTTTATTTCAAAGATTTTGCAAGTTTCTGCGTCCGAATTTCGGTTTGTTGTCCTCTACAGGTCGCATTTCTCAACCGCTTCTCGTGAAATTTTGTTAGCATGTTCGATATTCATAATGATCTTTTTTATAATGTCAGATTGTGGAAATGATAAAAAAACTTACTCACGAGGTCTACAGATGTGTGTATTTTCGTGCAGTGAATAAATGCTTTCTTTCTTTCTATCTGTTTATCTGATAATCCCTAGTCTAAACCATGCGCTTAATCTAGTTGTTCGAAGGGCTGGGCACGTGTTACGTAAGTTTCCGCGCAGGACCCAGTTACATGCACGTGCCGGCCGACATATGGACTGCGATTTGGCAACGTGCTCATGTTCACATTTTCGTATTAATAATGATACGTGAGAATTTCACACGCGATAGGTAATGGCGCTCGTGGCCTAGCTGCGCCCGCGTAACGCGTGCAATATGCGAGGTTAAGTAACGTGGGTAGAGGTAAAAAAAAAAAAAAAATTTTAACTGTTTATTTCATTGAATTCATAATAAAGTTACATCTTTTTCTATACTTAACTACTAATCTTAATTGTAAAAGATTTTTTGAGTTAAGGAGCCTTCTTACATAATCATTAAGTTAAACTATTACATATATCTTCTATAGTTGGTTTTTGTTTCGCAGCATATGCTGTTTGGCAATGGTTCTTGTTTGACTACAGGTTTTACCCTCAATTTTAAGTATTAGGTCACTAGAAAATCTACCCAACTAGCAAAAATCAGGCTTATAAAAGTCTCAAGACTAAATTTTTTTGCTCTTATATTGATTCTATATCATCGTCTAAGCCCGGATTTGGGCACCAATTATAAGAGTAAATATGCTAATATCGTTCCAATATCAGTCTTATTGAATGCCGTTCGTATTTAAAGTAATCTTGCCCAAAACTAATTTAAGCTGACTTAAGCTAATATCGCTTTTACGTAAGTACCCTATAAGCCTACATAGGATTATATAGGTCCAAAGTTAGAATCCTGTAAGTCTAAACTAGCTTATTTTGATATTGTTTAAATTCACACGGTATTTCAATATTCTGGAGTCGTTAGTGTGACAGCTAGTGCATCATGTGAAAAAAAGTAACTAACCTGAAGTAATTATTGATATTGAAATATATTGACGTAGTGTTTGTTATCATCGGGTGTGTTTGTTTTACGGTAAGTAATCGCCTGGGAATAAATTATTTACTGTAAAGTAGACCCTGTTTCTCGCTTCAAACTTGATGCGCCTTATCATTCCTGGTATTTCGTGTTCTCTTTTAGTTATTTTATTTCTTTATTTGTATTGGGAGTATCGCCATTGCTACAGCTGCATTTTCCCAGCGCACTATTAGACTATTGTAAGAGCGTTTACACTAATATTAGCATTCTGAGTACGAATTATACGGCCATGTTGAATTAATTTGGGTTCCGTGCTTACCTACATAAAACCTTCTTCAGAAGTAGTGTTCCAAAAGAATCGAGCCGTTTACTCCAAACTTTAAAGTTCCGAGGTTATTTTTAGGGCTAGAATGATGTAATTAGTTTAGAAGAGCTAGTGATTTTAATAAGGTTTAAGTCATAAAAAAGGCTACAGACTTTTTAAGGCTATAGCCTTTTTAAAGACCTAAGCCTTAGTTAAATTCTAAAGTTTGGTAAGTGCAATGTTTGTTACTTTATGCTGATAATGAAATCGTGTACTTACCACGAATGTCGGGAATAATAAAATGTATGTTCCTACATATTTGAATTAAATTAAAATGGTTTAATTTCATTTGGTATCAAGTCTTCAATTTCATACACCAAGAAAGGCGTTGAGTCTATTTATTAATAGTAAACTACTTGAATCTCAGGCATTTGTTGCCCGAGTCGAAGGGAAGGGTGATAAACATGCGATCTGAGACTTTCTTCATTACCGCCCGTGGCAAGTACAAAATGTTAGTTCTCCCCCTATCTAGGAAGTGGGATTTATAATCCTTTGTTCATTTAGGCTTGGAGGCTGAAATATTTTTTATCATGAATATTTTGTCCCGGTGCGGATTGGAAACTTCACACACACCACGATTATTATCGCCATCGTCAGGCCTTGAAAAGTACTCCATTGAATGCCTCGCAGGAATCTGCAGGTTTCCTCACGATGTTTTTCTTCACTAAATCTGAATCTGATCATCACTTGTTCTATCTATACAATGCCAATATTTTTCAGAAAATTAACGATGGATACCGAGGACCTTTTAGAACACGATCAAAGACGAAGTGAAGATAATGAGGAACGCGGCCAAAGATGGAGTGCAGATAATGATGAACACGGTCAACGATGGAGTCAAGATAATGAGGAGCACGGTCAAAGATGGTGTGATGTGAAGAAAATGATTTGACTACAAAGACACATCAAATAAAGAACAAGAAAAAAACAACAAATTTGAACCGAAGAACAATATGACAGAATGTGCCACACAAACACCACAAACCCTTAAGATAAATGAGACCGAAACGAAATTGGCAAATTCGTTACACATGAACTTTCAAACGTTATACCATTTAAAAAACGTTACGTCAAGTATAATATATTACCGATTTTGGAAGAACATTCTTAAATATGTAATTAATTGTGTCCTTTTTCAATAAAAGCAAGGATTCAATTATATTTTTCATTTATTAAGAGAAACCACAAATAAATGGCATAACGATTTAACTAGTATGATATAATTCCCTTCGGATAATCAATACAAACAACCGACTATTTTATAGTCTTTGCAATGAAAATTTGTAAAGACTCCTGAAGGATGAAATTAGGTTCACTTTTGAAAATTTGGTAATTAATGAATTTAAATAAATAAACAAACGTGTGATCTTGTACGGGTTTATTAGGCGACTAAAAGGACAAGTAGCTATTAGAATGAGAAGGTGGGAGTGTTCTATTAGAGCATGCATTAATATTTTAGACAACAACTCCATAAAATAATCGGTTGTCCTGTCTCGTACAATCAGTATTAAGTATCAACATATCTTAATAATATTATTACTTATTTAGTATAAATCGCCATTGTGCTTATCTTAATCTGATAAATGATGATTTCTCTCAATATCGATCTCTTGTATATAAGTAGAACCTGCAGAACCCTCACTTATATTAAAATCACAGTCTCACTTTAGCCAACTAAATCTTGCTCTTACAATTGTGTTCCCAAAATATATTTCAGGTCAAAGCATTTTATATTGTACTTGTATTTTGTATTGTAAGTGTGTTGATCCAATGTCACTCTAATAGTTTACTAGACAAAGTGCTATTGATCTCATTATAGCTTTACTTAAGATCATAAAAGTACGTACTAACAGTGCTCTTGTGCTATGCTGATATAAGCCTGATATTCTTAAAACAGCGTCTAGTAAATATATTATAAAATAAAATAAGCTTAGAGAATCGGGCTATAAGAACAAGTTTTCTCAAGTGCGCGAGTCTTCGTAAATGTTATTATATTATATATAAGAACAAGAGGCTTACTTATAATAGCATTATGAAATGCTCTTAAATAGATATATAAGACTAGGTAATAAGACTAAGCGTTCTTGAGACCGTGCTATCTTGTCTAAGACTAATATAAGAGCAAGAGGCTTATAATAGCATTATACAATGCTCTTATATACATATACGAGACCAGGTAATAAGACTAAGCGTTCTTGAATACGTACTATCTTGTCTAAGACTAATATAAGAGGAAGAGTCTTATAATAGCATTATACAATGCTCTTATATACATATATGAGACTAGGTAATAAGACTGAGCGTTCTTGAGTCCGTACTATCTTGTCTAAGACTAATATAAGAGCAAGAGGCTAATAATAGCATTATACAATGCCTTATATACATATATGAGACTAGGTAATAAGACTGAGCGTTCTTGAGTCCGTACTAGCTTGTCTAAGACTAATATAAGAGCAAGAGGCTTATAATAGCATTGTAAAATGCTCTTATATACATATATGAGACTAGGTAATAAGATTGAGCGTTCTTAAGACCGTATTAGCTTGTCTAAGACTAATATAAGAGCGATGACATTTTCCCAAACAAATATTAGAGCGCTATAAGCCTACCACTCTTATAAAGAGCGCATTCTGGGACTATTTTGCTGGTTGGGTATGGGAGAATACAATTCCATACCCTCTGCCCATATTCATTATTATTCAGTCAGTTCAGGTCAGTTCTTGAATGGGTGACCGCTTTGAGTGGTTATTAGCTAAGCGCTCTCGTGCTTTAGAAGGCACGCTAAGCCGTTGATCCCGGCTGCTGTGTATGATAGCAGTCGTTAAGCCTTCGGGGGCTTGACAACTTCTAACAGTCAAGTTGCCAACTCACTTGAC
The DNA here is from genome assembly GCA_963556455.1 of Epiblema foenella. Classification (NCBI taxonomy): domain Eukaryota; kingdom Metazoa; phylum Arthropoda; class Insecta; order Lepidoptera; family Tortricidae; genus Epiblema; species Epiblema foenella. The sequence continues at coordinate 19,440,644 of OY747111.1, forward strand.
AAGCTCAATTCCAATAAGGTCTGGTTTCCGCTCGTGTTGGAAGGTCAGATGGCGGTCGCTTCCGTAAAAACTAGAGCCTACACCAAATTGGGATTAGGTAGCGGACCCCGGGCATCCTTCAGGGTGCAACTGTACTAGGATAACGCTAGGATGATGATGACTATTAAAAAAACAAAACACGTTTGCGAATATTTTAAGTCCCATATCTTTTTACGATTTTGATTAATTTGTCTAATTTAGTTTTGTTTAATTTGATGGTTTTCTATCCATATAGCCACACTATGGAATAAACTAACCCCCTTATTCATAAAACTTAACAAACCTCTACTAACTAAAATGTGATTTGTCCCTTTCTCACAAACATAAAAGTCAATGTGACAGATAAAGCCACGAATTTTAGCGGATATTTAACTAATAGAGGTTGGTTTGACGTTTATGAATAAGGGGGTAACATGTGTTGTATACCCAATTCTCATCTAGTTTTAGTACGATGAAATGAAATGAAATCATTTATTATTCAATTTAGGCATGTTACATGCACTTATGACTGTCAAAAAACTACCACCAGTTCATAAAATAAACCTCTGCCTCGAGAAGAACCGGCGTAAGACACTCGGCGAGGTGTCATTTTTTCTAAACAATATACTATGTATATAAAATAACAGTAAAAATAGTACAAAATTCAAATGCTACCTACAGTATAAACATACATACATATTTTTTAATATTAAGGACAAAATATTTCTGTGTTAGATTACTTGTGCGGGACGCTATCACTGCCAAACATCCCTATCCTAGATGGTAGTGCGTTCCGGTATTGCTCGGTACAAACGGACAAGCGATGACGCCATACCATGTCACGTTTACTTTTTGCTGTCCAGACCTCCAGCTATGAGTAAACTACACACATCTATGGTCATTATGGCCTAACTAGCTCTCCTTCCTATTTGCCAACTTACATATTGAGTTATTTACAACTCTCTCGTTAACATTATAACTAAAGTATACGAGTAGGTGATTTTTTTTTAATTTAATTTAATTTTTTTATTCAGTAACAATAAATTGCATTTGAATATATCACAAAATAATATTTATAAATAATTATAAATCGAGAGCTACAATACATATCAGAAGTAAATAATGGAAATAGAATAATTAAACAATAAATAAAATGTCAAAATTAATTAAAATGAGTTCATAGTAACATAAGCAGTTTAAATTTATCTAGATGTATTTATTAAGTGGTATTCTATGTTCTCAGTGAGATTCGTATATGGAAGCAAGTATATTCAAGGACATTTATGCTATTTTTAGTTTTTTTGTTCATCCCATGTATGTTTTCTGTGTTATCTCCTCAATTAAATAAATAAATTAGCAAATTGCCCAAAATAATTAGTAGAAATTTAATCATTGGAAACAACCAAACTAAGGATAGAAAACAAAACAGTGAAGTTATCTACAAAATTCGTCTATCGAATAGAAACACTTTTCCAGTAGAAAGGATTTTAACCCCTTTTTAAATCGCATATAATTGCTTGAAAGCATGTTTAATTGAAAGGGATTTTTTTTAAAAGGACAATACCCTGATAACCTGGCGAGTGGCACTGGCATTTTCTTGGGCAAGTCTTTTCTTTTTGTGGCCAGACGTATTTCTCTATCTTCGGGCGATTCTATGTCCGAAATATGCTTGACCAGGTCTGTCAGAAGCACCATGATATACAAGCTTGGAGCTGTTCTGAGCTATCTTTCAGCCATGGGCTCCACGGACGACCAGCGCTGCGGCATTGTAAAATGTCACAGCATTATGCTGAGTGGTGTCCAATTGCGGCCACTATAGCAGCACTCCTGCTCTTTATACTTAGTTCACCTGCTGTATGTAGGTATTTTTAAGCTAGTTTCTATGTATTAAGTTTTAAATTGTAATGTGTTGTTATTTTGGTGTGCAATAAGTTTGGTTCTATTCTATTCTATCAGTTAGAATCTCATATTCTAAGAAGTATTTCTTGCAGCATGTAGTCTGAGGTATTCTCGCGATAGTTTTGACAGCCCTCTTCTGAGCTACAAAGGCAGTGTGTATATTATATTTGTAACTATTTCCCCAAAACTTACTGCTGTACCTTATCGTTGATTCTATTAATGCATAGTACACCATTTTAAGTTACGTTAATTTCGCCTCGTCATTAAGGCTTCTGAGCGCATAGCAAGCAGAACTTATAGATTTTTCAATTGCAATCAGTTCATTCTTCCAATTTGAGCTAGCATCTATATGTACACCTAAAAATTTAACTGACTACACTTGATGTCTAGTGGTTTCATTTGAATAAACATGTTGGAAATCTCTATGTCTGGCAGTGGTCTTAAAATAAAGCGCGGTGGTCTTGAGCTATAAGACCGGTTATTTTTAACCTGACTGGCTTTATAGGCCGGCCCCAATTAAGCGATAGGAGTGCGTGGTTGGAGAGTGGCCTGGGGAAAATCCAGGGGAAACCTCCGACACGACCACGCAGGTGATTTAAACACTGGAATGAATACTCTAAGAGTTTGTGCTCCAGCGACATTGGTTGAGCGGCTTTAATCACATCTGAGGTGTGTAAGACCGCCTGTTGTTTGCATCAACTTATTGTGATTTTATACTGTACTGTGTCCTCCCGTCGTCTACCGGTCCAGAGGGGCTACCGCGAACCACAAACGAAGTTTTCCCTCTCTGTCTCATTTATGTGCAAACTTGCAAGTGCGACAGAGAGGGAAAACTTCGTTTGCTGTTCGCGGTAGCGCCCCAGGGATCATAACAAAAGAATGCTATTGTTTATTTTTTTCGCCGGAAGACGACAGTTTAATTGAGGTGTGCAATAAAGAGTATTTGTATTGTATTGTAAAGCCCCTTTTGCATGTAATAGTGGACTGTTCGAATAGGCGTTTGTTTTGTTTGTGTTCAAAAATGTATATATATTATGTTTTCCTAGTAGAATACCAGTTATCAAACTTGGTTATCTACGAGGAACAAGGGGTATTTTCTATTCGAACACGCCACAATTGCAAATAAGAGGGGCTTTACCTATTTCACCATCACCGTTGTAACATACACGACCAGACAGACTCATAATACACTCATAGTTCGTTTTTCATCTCTCCTGTTCAGAAAGTTCGATTTTCATGAGTAGATAGGCGGGTTGATAGTCGCTTTTCGGACCCTAGGGTGGAAAGTAATTTTTTTTACAGTTACGTAATTGCTAAGAGCATAAGGTTGCTCATATATTTATGAAGAATATTTTACTGCGCGCACGGGCCGCGGGGAGCGGCGGCGTCCGCTGCTGGTTGCTGCAGCGCGTGTTTTTATTACTGAATCCTTAGAATATGATTTACTATTACTTTTATTTCTCATTTATTTTCCTCATAGTCGAAATGATAAGTAGTGTTTAACTCGGGTGAAAGCACCCATTTCACCCTTGAACTATTGGCGCTCTCACTTTGTTTGTTTATTAATGTGTAGTTGTATATTTAAAATATTTATATAAATATATCATTGTACACGTGTTGGTTTGTTTACAGTTTAGTTCCTATTCTTCACTCAATTGCTCAAAGGTTAACTGGAAGAGATACCTTACAGGGATAAGTTCACCTTTGTACATGATTGATCTGTTTTATTTCTGTAGAATTTATTTTACTTGTCTTGTGTACAATAAAATATTTACATACATACATCTCGGGTGAAATGGGTCACTTTCAACCCTTGGTAAACAATCTACTGTAAATTGTCATCTTTTACAAAACTACACTACAGCCTGAACTATTAGTTACAGTACAGATATAATCTTTGCCCATTCTAGCTGCGGAAAATGCAAATGAACAGCTACAAATAACATAACAGCTACAAATAAGCCGAAGCATCCTGAGGAATGTGCGGAGCGCCAGCGAGGCATTCACAACCTGTCTCGACTAATCGAATCAATCAATACATACCTATAGTTAGTATACTAGTTATTACTAGTTAGTATACTAACTAATCGTCACCTATTTTAGTGCGATCACAGCGACTCCGTTCCAGCTTTTGCGAAAATGCTTTGCTATGTCCGGGTGTTCTCTATCAGGCTCTATTTTACCAAGTTGACATATGTATGTATTTGACATATGTAGGCTGACAAATCGACAATTTTCATTTGAAAACTGTTTCACCAACTACAACTTTAAAGTTTTTTGACAATTGTCGCGCCTGTCAGCTTTGGTGAAATAGGAGCGGTCGCATTTACCAATTTCTACACATAATCTAAAATCTCTATTAGGGCTTATCCAGAGATCATGCGTGTTTTTTTGGCCCACTTTTAGTCCTTTTAGAGCTCCCCTCCCCCTTAGTGATCTTTAGTGAGGTTCTAGGATCCTAAATTGAATTAGTTAGAAATTAATCATTAAGTTTATACTATAAAAAGTTATTATAGACCCTGAGACTCTATACATCTCTCTGCAAACGCGTGCCCAGGTTATTCGTCTGATGTAATTGCTCACTTATTGCTGTGTATTTCACTATAGGTACTAACTATGTTTTTGACTTGTAAAAGAGCCCTTGAGTGAAGCCTACTTACAGAATAAATGTTTGATGTTTGATGTTGAATAATAAACGATTTCATTTCATTTCATTGCTATGTCAGGCTTCAGGAAGAGATCATTAATCACATCACGACTATAAGGATCGGTTGCACCAACATACGATCGCAGGCCGGTCATCGTCAAATATGGCGCCGGCAGCTGTCATCCCATACAAACTTGTCAAACTTTCCATACAATCAGATTTTAACGAACACCGCTTACGATTACAGGCGGTTTGGTGCAACCCAGCCTAAGTATGAATACAGCTTCTGATTTGTGATCCTCTGTCTAGCGTTTTTCCGATTGTGGACGCGACGTGTTCCCTCACCGAAAACCCACTGTTAAATAAAATATAAAATCATTATCTTATCTTATCTTATCTTATTTAGATGAGGGCCCTTGCGGATGCACTTCGACCCAGTGGGGTCTTTTGTGCAATTGCCCCCTCCTTTATGCCTACTCCAAGCTGCTCTCCAGCATTTCCACAAACCGAATGATGGAGTTCAGCGGGAGTACTCTAAATTCCTTTGGTTCAGGGTAACCATTGCCAAAGTCATTCATTCTCTGTCTGGCAAGGGCGTGACATTCACACAGTAAGTGTTCCATTGTCTCGTCATCCTCGCCACACAACCTACATTCTGTGTCGTCTGCTAGTCCCATATATTCACCTGTGCACAGGCAATTACGGCGTAGGTATGTCTCCGCCTGGAAGACAGTCGCGAATTGCCCCATGCTTACACTACTACTATAGTCAAATGATTAATAGCACATAAGTTTATTGAAAAAAAAACCCTAATCGGGGTTGGAACTAGCGTCCTCTAGATAGAAGAGCTACAGAGGTTACATTCCTAGTTCAGGTAATCTTCGACTATTTTAGTATTGCCGAGAATTTCCCAGATGCCAGTCTAACTGCGCAATGATTTGTCAACCGTTTCCTTTCGTTTTATAATTGCTGCGGCCATGTGTCAACTATTTACTAGTGCGCTTGCAAATTATTAAGTAATTGGACGAGTAAGCCCGGTTTTCCTTTAATAACTCAATAATAAGGCTTTTTAATTGTAATGCACTTTGCACTTTCAACTTGCTAAAATATTATGATGCGCGTTTAATAAAACGTGTAGGGAGGTTTATGGCGTATTTTAAACTCGAACGTAAATCATTCAGTGCCTTTACCATGAATCAAAAAATCAAAATCAAAACATTTATTCTGCAAATAGGCCTCAAGGGCACTTTTACAAGTCAAAATCTATCTAGGTACATCAAATAAAAATAATACAATAATCAAAGTATCATTAATTAAATGTAGTGTTACATGTCAAAAATAAGACTTAGAAACTAATAACAATCGAGATTTGTTAGAGATGTATAAGGTCTCTAAGCGTCAGTCTAAAAAAATAAAATCAATTGAGAACAGTGAAGTCTCTCATCATGTCAATTCCACTGAACACTAGTACGAAGTTACTAGTCCTTGCAAACAAATTCGTGTTTTAGAGCGCAGCACCTTTACCATGAGTTTGCATGACCGTACTAGCTAGCGACTGCGTAAACGATTTAGTATGCCAATTCTTAGTTCTATTGCGTAACCGCCAGAGGCGCTGTAGTTTTGCCCATACAAATTTTTACGCAGCCGCTAGCGAGTACGGTCATGTAAACTCATGGTAAAGGCACAGAAGGAATGGAAGGGTCCGAAGTAGAAGGTATCTTAAAATGGAGACGTTTCGCTCGCTCGGTCTAAATATCCTAAGCTCCAATGAGTCCTCGTTATAATGACTTAGTTTCGCACCCAGCCCAGCTAGTACAATAGTTTTTATGTCAAGTTTTAGGCAATTTCGGCCGTAAATCGTAAAATAAAACAGCATTAAAGCTACCCTTACCTACGGTGCACAAACATGGTCGTTAACTGAGATCCAAAAATCCAAATTGAAGGTTTGCCAGTGCACTATGGAGTGCAGCATTTTGGGTGTCAAAAGGACGGATCGTGTCCGAAACACTACACTGCGCTCTAAAACACGCATTGCTGACGTAGGTAAAAAGACTGCCAGGCTCAAGTGGGACTGGGCCGGCCACGTCTGTCGCATGCATCCAGATAGGTGGGATAATGTAGCCACCAAGTGGGTGCCACATGATGGACGACGCAGACGGGGCAGGCCCAGACGGAGATGGCGGGATGATCTGGATGCATTTGCCAGCAATTGGGAGGAAGAAGCGCTCAATAGGGAGACCTGGAAAACATGGGGAGAGGCCTTTGCCCAGCAGTGGGACAGTCAATAGGCTATTAAAGTAAAGTAAGTAAAGCTACCCAGGGCTGCTACTGCGAACGGCATTCGAATTTTTTCCCTCTCTGTCGCACTTGCAAGTTTGCACATAAGTACGACAGAGGGAAAACTTCTTTTGTAGTTCGCGGTAGCACTCCCTTATTGTACCACACATAGCGGTCAATCTACACATTCTACAAACAGTAAAACATATACCCGGCTGCCCGGCAATTTGAAATGTAGGTATGTCTTTATTCTAAAAAGGTAGTAAATACTTAAGATAAATGATAAATGATAATGATAAATGATAAATTTTATTGGTAACACACTGGTACACGTCAAATATAAAAGTACAATAACTGAATACAATATTAATATATGTAAGTATTTCGCACAAAATACTCATACAATTTTTTATTTATTTTTTATATAGTCAGTGGCAGTTCCATAAATTCGTTAAATTTATAAAAGTTTTTGGTAAGAAGCCACGCTTCTAGCCGACTTTTAAAAGTTTGCAGAGAGGGTGCGTCTCTTATACTATCTGGGAGGCGGTTGTATATCGCAGGACCCGTGACGTACACCGATTGGACCGATCTAGCAAGTTTATGAGGAGGTGATATTGTGTCTAGTTATGGCCAAGTTGTTTCACTATTTTATGTTTATTACTTTTCAATCGAGTCTATTAGCGGTGACTCATGTCTAGGCATTTATGTAATGTATGCTAATAAGTTTTTTAATATAAAGTTGCCAGTCATGTATAATACATAACGTAAAGGCAACATATTTGTTTGTATATGAGAGACTTCGCTGTGTTGTCATTTGATTTTATTTTTAGACTGACGATGAGGCTCAGATTTTATACATCTCTGAGGATATTTATTTATTAAATTTTATTATTTTCATGTTGACGCTTAGAGATATATCTCACAATATTTTGTTATGATTAGTGTATCTTATTCATTTTTAACTTGACGCTTTGAGACCTTATACATCTCTAACAAATCTGGACTGTTATTAGTTTCTTGTCTTATTTTTGACAAGTAACATTACATTTAATTAATGATATTTTGATTATTCAATTATTTTTAATTGATATAGATAGATTCTGACTTGTAAAAGTGCCCTTGAGGCCTATTTGCAGAATAAATTTGTCTTATAAGGTTCTAGGCAAGGATTTAGGTACGAATGCTATGTCGGCACCACACTTCGCTATGAGTGTTCGCGTTGAAATAAAATGAAATCATTTATTCTTCAATTTAGGCATGTTACATGCACTTATGAATGTCAAAAAACTACCACCGGTTCATAAAATAAACCTCTGCCTCGAGAAGGACCGGCGTAAGAAACTCGTGTCATTTTTTCAAAACAATATACAATGTATATAAAATAACACTATCATAATACTACAGAATTAAAATGCTATAATATAAAACACACACACAGGACAAAATATTTTTGCGTTAGATTACTAGTTTGTGCTTGACGCTATCACTGCCAAACATCCCTATCCATGATGTAATCGATCGTTGCGTATCCGCCTCCCTTTCTTTTGCTATTTTACAGAAAGAGATGTAACACGAATATTTGCACGAATGCGGTCAAGTGTGGTCACGTCGGCCTGTGAGGCACCTTTTGTGCCGTGTCGCTTAAACGTCATTTTCAAACTGTCATAATAAATTACCAAATGACGTACTCATGCATTGGAAGGCACTTTAAGCCGTTGATCACGGTTACTGTCTATGATAGCGTTAAGCTAAGTTAGAGGCCTCCGGGCGGCTTGAGAACTTCTAACAGTCAAGTTGCCCGCTCACTCGACAATGGGGGTCGAAGTTGCACCACGTCCGTAGGGAGTATCCGCCGTTACCCGTGGCTGGTGCTAAAAGGTGCAACAAAAACGGGCAACAAAATTGCCATACGATAAATAAACATCAAATGACAACGACCAAGTACCTTTCCTATATGTATAGTATGTTGTGTTGCGTTCCGTGGATCACGTACGGTGCTGTCTGAAAACCAGCGCTGCAGGTGTCTAACACCTCGGCATAATGCTGAGACAGCGACCGATTCACTGCCGCGAAGACGCACTTTTTAGCTGTATGTTTATGTACTGAGTATATTATATTTGTAACGGTGTGTCTTTTGGTGCAGTGAATAAATGCTTTCTTTCTTTCTGTCTATCAAAGTGCCCACGTGTCAGTTACTTACTGTGAGGCTAACTTTATATTGGGAACCGGCGATCAAACCCACACCCATGAAAGAACAGGTGTACCTTGAGCCAGTGCGGGTAATTACGTTTATGAATCAGGCTTTTTCCGCACGAGTGTCGCAAGTTCCGCGCGCGTTTCCGCTTGCCACACCGTCCGTCCGTCTCGAACCTTCCCTCGTTGCCCAATTAGGAGTACATTCGAGATATGCGTATTCCAATTTGACTTGGACTTCAATGTGTTTTGCGCAGTCGTTTTTTAGGGTTTTAAACCGTATGTATGGACCCCTGTTTACTTGTTTAGGGTTAGTTTTATATACATACGTAGTTTTATTATCATCGCTTTATTGAGCCCGGCCTGTATAATAAAGCCCTTGGAGCATTTAAGACAGGAGAGGCCTTCGGCGCTTCTTTCCGAACAAAATATTTCGCCATATTTTGGGGGGGAGGGGGGACGACGACGAGGTATGAGGCGGAACTGAGGCACATTACTAGTAAATGAAGCGGCAGAACAAGATATCTTACGGTATTTCTTTGAGGACCGGTTTAGCCTAGTGGGTAGTGCACCTGCCTGTGAAGCTGACGGTCCTGGGTTCGAATCCCGCTCAGGGCAAATATTTGTGTGATGAGCATGAATATTTGTTTCTCAGTCTTGGATGTTTTCTATGTATTTAAGTATTTATATCCGTGTGGTTGCCGGGTAAGAATTGCGCCACCCCATCTCTTCCCGTGGGTTTCGTAGGAGGCGAATAAGGGAAAATCGGAGGGTGGGCAGCAGCATCCTTCGATCATTATCACCATCAAACTGCGGTCGCCAACCCGCTTGCCAAGCGTGGCGACTATGGCAAATCCCCCCCAAGGGAAAAATAAATTGGGGGAGGCCTATGTTCAGCAGTGGACGTCTTTCGGCTGAAATGATGAAGTATTTATATCTATTAAATATATCGTCGTCTAGTACCCATAACACAAGCCTTCTTGAGCTTACTGTGGGGCTAGTGTGATTTGTGTAAGATTGTCGTCTAATATTTATTATTTACTTATTATTATTATTTACTTGCAGAGCATAATCACATTATTACGCACCTCTACTAAAATAATCACGCACGCACACACAAAACACTAAATTTTAGGCATAAAATTGACCTTTCTGCCTTAAGTCCATTACATTAAGTCAAACCTGTTAGTCTCTTGGGAAACAAAGATATCTACTGTTGTTACGTTAGATCTCCTTCCAGAGCGAGGTAGGTTTTTCATCCACCCAATATGTAACGTATCATTGCAAGCGGGTCCTAGATAAGCAACCAGTTTTTGCGTTTTCCAACACTTACCGGATTTGTTGGGAAATTTCATAATTCGCGGCCTTGTGCCTGCCTATGTTGCCTTATTTGTAGTAAAATTTGTGCTACTTATTTAGAAAGGTCGATATATGATTATATGTGAATTTGTGGCCGTTCCGAAAGTTTCCGGCTACCTCATCCCTATTTAGTAGCTAGAAACTTTCGAAACGGCCCTCGTACAGAACAGAACAGAACCAAATTTATTGAAAACCACCACACTGGTGAGATTAACACCACAAATATTATAATTTAAAACTTAGTGCCTAGGAGCATCATCATCATCATCATCATTTCAGCCGAAAGACGTCCACTGCTGAACATAGGCCTCCCCCAAGGCTCGCCATTTAGAGACCGGTCCTGTGCCGTTCGTTTCCACCGGATTCCCGCGACCTTCACCAGGTCATCACTCCCTAGGAGCATACATAAAAACTACTTAGCATAAACAAGAAACATTGACAAAGAACAGTGGTGGTGCTATAATGGCTGCAATTGGACACCACTCAGCATAATGCTCTGACATTGTGCAATGCTACAGCGCTGGTCTTCCGTGGAGCCCGCCTTGGTCGTACTTTAGTCTAAGGATCAGTATTCTTTTCAAACTAGTATTAGCTACTTTTCTATATATTTTTTATACAACTCCGGTGGCAAACAAGCGTACGGTCCACCTGATGGTAAGCGACCACCGCAGCCTATAGGCGCCCGCAACTCCAAAGGAGTCACGTACGCGTTGCTGACCCTTTATAAAATTTGAGGATGCATTGTGTTGACAGCAGAAGGGACAAATTTAGGTCCCTCGCTCTCAACACAGTACATCCTCGGGAGCTCTGGCAACCTTGCTCACCTCCAGGAACACAACACTACATACTTGTATAGTAGATGTTATTATGGCTGTGGTCTTCTGCAAGGCGGAGGTACTTCCCCAGTTGGGCTGCTCCAAATTCGAGCAAGATGACATTTTGCTGTGCCCTATCTCTCTAAAAAAAATTAGGGATCAAATAAACCTTTCATTAATAAATCGGAAATGTAATCAAGGTCATATGTTCTTCTTTATAATTATGGTGTGTAATTATGTCTTTATTTTAACTTATCATAGTCATCATACTCAAGGAGTAGAGTTTACAGATATTAATAGAAACAATAATGCCATAAAATTTATGGCGATCCCAATTTCTAATAGCAAAGCACATACTGTTTACGAAAATCTGTCAATTCATGAAAGTAAGTGGGACAGGATGAAAAGAAGCAGGACGGGATCTCGTGCATTCAACGATCTTATACACTTAAGAAAAACAATATTGAATTTTACATTATTTATTGAATAAGACAGCGAAGACTTAATTTGGCACTAACACTCGACGACACCTTAACATAGGAAAATGGACGCTATTCCAACGGCGTAAGGGCTAATGCCAGCCGTGGCCCAGGCCCAAGAGCGGTGCGCCGTAGCCCACACCGTGGCCTAAGCCTATGGGCGCGGCAGCGATACTATGGCTGAAAGAAAAAAAAAACATTTTTAATAATACTGCTTAAATGTGGTACTTTTTGTAGCTTCGTACCGTGGGGTAAAGTATTTTCCTTTCACTGGCTCGGCCTTAAATCGCTCATATCGACCGAGTATCTAGACTTAAGGTGGGTTGCACCAAACTGTCTGTTATCGTAAGCGGTTTTCGTTGAAATCTGATGTATGGTAAGTATGACAAGTTTCTATGGGATGACAGCTGCCGACGCCATATTTGACGATGACCGGCCTGTGATCGTATGTTGGTGCAACCAAGCCTTAATGTTTTTAGTTCAATTATTTTTATTATTTCACTACAGCATGAGTCATTAGTACTTGCGTGAAATTAGTTTACAATCAAGTAGAGATTTAGGCCGCACTGGCAGGGTCGCCATGTTAGTGATGATGTATCAACAACCCTCGTGTCGGAATAGGTATAATGTATTCTGGGTAAATTATTTAAACATAGACCGTGAGGTGCAGTAGCGGACACTACAAATATTATAGACTAAAACATGCAAAAATAGACCCATTTATAATTTCCATAAAAAATACTGGTATCTAAAAACTGCCAAGTTCCTCAGTAGATTGTTGAGCATTATTATTATTAGCAAAAGCATTTTTTTAACATCATGACATGGTGAATATCATTATGGTACCAGTCAGGTTGCCTAGCACTTATTTAGTTTGCTTAGTTTATTTTTAGCTTTCTTTTTGTGTGCTCTGTAATTCATTAATTTATCCCCCGAACCTATTGGATTAACTTTAGTCATCCAATGCATCTCCAACTATATTATATAGTTAGATTTTACTATAAAAGGGTGTTAATGAGGGCTATCGCGTATGAATTCGCCGCTAGAGGCGCTAGTGTAGCGTGAGGTCTCCGAAATGTCAAATGTCACTCTTTGTGGTTGCGCTACGCGGGTTAATATCTAATTGGAACAATATGGTGACTATTTTTCAATACCTGACTTTGATTATGGCAAATATGAGTTACGGGTCAATAACTCAGTGCTTTGAGACAATTTTGTCTTTGAGTTTGTCGGAAACTCATTTCCTCCTTTTTTCCGAACAAAACGGGACTGCGCTACAATGCGGGATGTTCGATATTTGTACGGAACGGTTTTAAGGTATTAAATATGATTTAAATGTAAACTTCGTTCTCATGCCCATAATAACCAATAATAAGTTTTTACAGCTGGACCTTACTCAACAGTGGCGCCAACTGGTGAGCACAAAAACGATAGCCCTCATTATGTGGTATCCATCGCAAATATATATATGGGTAACGATCCTAAAGCTTAAGAGCGCTTTAATAAAATGTAACAGGTCCACTAGCGCCACTCGTAAATAATTGTAATTATTTAAATTTAACGATATATAACTAAAAAAGGGGGCCGCTACGTACTGTAGTTTGTATTTAAGTACTTTTTGTATCCATCAAACTAGTTTTTACGTCGGCCCCCTTTTTTAGTTATATATCGTTAAATTTAAATAATTACAATTATTTACGAGTGGCGCTAGTGGACCTGTTACATTTTATTAAAGCGGTCTTAAGAAGACTATACCTGATAAGGGGAGCATGCGCGATGGGAGCAGCAAGATGTCCGCCGTACAGACCATGGCCGCCGTACAGGCCCAGCCCGTGTCCGTAATAGCCATGGCCCAGCCCGCCGTAGCCATGGGCGAGGCCACCGTAGCCGAGCCCGCCGTAGCCGAGACCGCCATAGCCGAGACCGCCGTAGCCGAGACCAAGCACGCCTCGTTTCTCGTTCTTCTTCTCTTCTGCGCCGTAAGCGGCAGCAGCCAGTAGGAGAACGCACAGCTGGGGAGAAAGGTTTGTTTTACATTAGAAAATGAAATTAAAAAAAATAATGTTGTTAGACATTTCAATACAATACAATACAAATACTCTTTACTGCACACCTCAATAAAAATACAAAGCAGGTCAGAAATATAGCGAGATATAAGCAGAGGTAGACAACAGGCGGTCTTATCGCTAAAGAGCGATCTCTTCTAGACAACCTTTGGTTAGCGGAGAGAACTAAATACACGTATTCAGTGGGTGGTGCAAAAATAAAAACTAGGTATTGGAATATATAAGTAAAACTAAAAGATAAAAATGAAAGTAAAACACATTATGTGTTTTACTTTCATTAATAATATATAAATAAACATACATACATATATACCACAAACTTTGCCTTTACCATGAGTTTGCATGACCGTACTCGCTAGCGACTGCGTAAACGATTTAGTATGCCAATTCTTAGTTCTATTGCGTAACCGCCAGGGGCGCTGTACTTTTGCCCATACAAATTTTTACGAGATGACATTTTGCTGTGCCCTACCTCTCTTAAGCCTGCCTTACTTGCATGCCTGTAAGGTAGATTTTAGTGATACTTATAATTGTACCTGTTTGTTATCCTACTGTATCTAAAACCGTGAATAATAAATTATTTCATATCATTTCATTTCAATTGTTCCCCTCAGTTCCCTCGGGAGGGCCTTTGGGCGCCCGGCAGCAATCTCTCAGTCAGTGGAAGGCCTCTCCAATCCCCCACGGTATTTTGTATGAACAAATGCATATACCTTATTTGAATAACCACCATTGTAGATATCCAGATATAAATAAACAAGGCGATTCTGGCATTTACCCCCCCATGCAAAGCACTCTTTGGGGGAGGCCTATGTCCAGCACCAGTTTGTGGAGTCTGGTCTGTTCATGCTTGCTAGGACATAGTGACTACGTTAATACTAGTGTCTTTTTATAGGGGATTGACGAGAGACATCATCCTGTTGTGGATTCGTTTTTATTATCAGTGACTTAGAGACCATATACATCTCTAACAATATTAAATTAATTTAAAATTTGACGCTCAGAGACCATGTACATCTCTGGAATATTATATTATTTTCATTATACTCCTTGTTTAATCTTGAGACCTTATACATCTCTAACTTTACTGATGTTGTAATATTTGTAATAGATAACTTTGCAAGTTTATCTTAACTGTATGACATTAATTTTGTTATAATTGTAAATTCGAAATTATTATTCCTTCTTGAACTGTAAATTAATATTTTAACATGAAAAATATATTACTTATTATAGTCAGACTTTCTTAAATTGTAAATTAATATTTTGACATGTAAAAGTGCCCTTGTGGCATATTTGCAGAATAAATGTTTGTATTTGTGTAAGTGGACGTCTTTCGGCTGATATGATGAAATAAACAAGTGTGTGTGGGCATCATACTTAAAATCAATCAGCCTTAAATGTACAAACTTATTAAATCTCAATTGTTCAAGTTACGAAATACAATCAGACAATCTTAGAAATATATTTCGTAGGTACGGAGATAATAGACCTTAAGACAGAGTCGGGATTGCAATATCGGTGACTGTTAGTTTTGCATACGATTAATCGTGACCGTCTCTGTCGCAACTTCCCGATCCGAATCGGTAATAAATCTTCAGAAGTTTCGATCATGGAAATCAATCTAATACTTAGGAGATACAGATCAGTGCCTTTACCATGCGTTTGCATGATCGTACTCGCTAGCGACTGCGTAAACGATTCAGTATGCCGATTCTTGGGTCGGTTGCACCAACATACGATCACAGGCCGGTCATCGTCAAATATGGCTCCGGCAGCTGTCATGTATGTATGTATGTAAGCACTTTATTGTACACAATAACAGGTTAAAACAATATACATGTGACATAAGATTAGAGTACAAAGGCGAACTTATCCCTATGAGGGATCTCTTCCAGCTAACCTTTGAGGGATTGAGTGTATAGTGGGAGAATGAGATAGACAAACTTACACAGTGTACTAAAACTTTTCAATAAGGAAACTTATAGCTAAAACCAAAACCAAATAAATATATAACAACTATAACATACAATAAATACATATTATAAATATATACGTATTTAAATAAATATACATAAATAAATATATATAGTATTCAACCAAATCACAAGTCGTTGGAGAGCCACAATTTCTTCAAATTGCTCTTGAGTGAGGCGACAGACTGGGACTGTCTTATTGACAAGGGCAACTCGTTCCACAACTTCACAGCGCGTACCGTGAAAGATCTAGAGTATGTTCGCGTCTTATTAGACGGTAGAGCAAGAGTAAGGTTGGCGCTGGACCTCAGACGATGACCACTGCCATCAGCCATGTATCTAAATCTCTCAGAAAGGTATGGAGGGGCAGCAGGATTAAAAAGTGTGTTGAACAGTAACGACAGAATATGCACATCTCTCCGCCGGCGGATCGGCAACCACTGAAGCTGAGACCGAAAGTAGGAGATGTGATCATACTTGCGTAGACCGAAAATGTACCTGATACATACGTTTTGCAGGCGTTCAAGCTTGTCAAGCAGCTCTTCCCTGAGATCAAGGAACGCGATATCCCCATAGTCCAGAAGAGGAAGGAGAAGAGACTGAGTAAGAGTCCGCTTAGTATGCAGAGGAAGGAAATTCTGTAGACGCCTTAGTGAGTGGAGAGATCCAAATATTTTTTGACTCACTTCGGCAATATGAGGAGTCCAAGAAAGCGTCTGATCCATGGTGATGCCCAAATTCCTAACAGTAGAGGACAGAGGAATAGAGATTCCATCAAAAAGGATATCAGGCACCACCACATCTGAGAGCTTACTTATATAGTAAGGACTACCAATAACAATTGCCTGCGATTTCTTTGCATTCACTTTTAATCCGAATTTGAACGCCCAGCAACGAATGGAATCCAAATCATTGTTGACTTGCGCAATTAGTGGGCATAAATCGTCTATACTCGCCGCTGCATAAATCTGTAGGTCGTCCGCGTATAAATGATATGAAGATGCAAGAGATTGGGTGATACTGTTTATAAAAATAGAAAAAAGCAGTGGAGAAAGCACTCCCCCCTGTGGGACGCCTGCTGTAAGTTCACACCAATTGGACAACTTGTCGTTGAACCTAACGCGCTGGCGCCTGTCAAACAGGTAGTTGCGGAACCATGACAAAGCGGGTTGGGAGATATTGATAGAGTGGAGAATACCGAGCAGAATGTCAAAGTCCACCGTATTAAAGGCACTACTGAAGTCGAGAAGAACAAGGATGGTGAGTTTTTTACATTCTATGTTAAGTCGAATGTCATCGGTGACTTTAACCAAAGTGGTGACTGTGCTATGCCCGGGGCGGAATCCAGATTGGAAGGGATTTAACAAGGAATGCTTATTGAGATGTGATAGGAGACTACGATTTACAAAATGCTCAATAATTTTTGATAAAACAGGGAGAATGGAGATAGGTCTATATTGAGAGAAAGAGACAGGATTTGGGATTTTAGGGAGAGGGATTACGTGGGCTAATTTCCAGGACGCTGGAAACGTACCAGTGGACAACGAGAAATTAATAATATCGGAAAGGATCGGAGCAACAAATTCAGCCACGAGCATAAGCATATCCACACTAAGGTTATCTTCACCGACAGCCTTCGTCATAATAGATTTGAGGTAGGCAAGTGTCTCTTGCGGTGAAATGCTACTAAACTCAAAGGGAGGCAAGTCAGGGTGTCATCTCATTGACACTTGTCAAACTTTCCATACAATCAGATTTTAACGAACGCTTACGATTACAGACGGTTTGGTGCAACCCAGCCTTAGTTCTATTGCGTAACCGACAAAGGCGCTGTACTTTTGCCCATACAATTTTTTATGCAGTCGCTAGCGAGTACGGTCAAAAATTCATTGGAATAACTAATCAGAGGATCCGAGGCCACGGAAGCGACCTGTAAAATCGAGTATCTTTTTCTGAATTCCGGTCAGTCTTAACCCAAGTAACGCAGTCATGTTGAATAAAGTTTGAGTAAATGTATATTCAGCTGTTATTCAAGCAATTTGGGCACATTTTTAAATGCTTTAGCCTGTATAACAGGGATGTAAAGTCTGGGTAATAGCTTAGTAATACTGTGGTATGATACACATTTTTTTTTGAACCTGACTGTGGCTTTATAGGCCGGGCCCAATAAAGCGATAGGAGTGCGCGGTTGGAGAGTAGCCTGGGGAAAATCCAGGGGAAAACCTCCGGCACGACCACGCGTGTGGTTTGGAACACTGGAATACTCTAAGAGTTTGCGCTCCAGTGAGATTGGTTGCGCGGTTTCAACCGAATCTGAGGTGTGAGTGGAATCGAGCTACTGGGAGTTTTGTCGCTGGTTCACTAAACCTAGCCTAGCTGAGAAGAGTCCAGCAAGAAACTCAGCTAGGCTCGACCTGGGTCGGATCGACTCTACCCGGTGTGCGGCGGTACCGGGTACGATACCCAACTTATACCCGTCATCTAACAGTTCCTGGTAACCCAGGTCTCATTACAAAAGAATACTATTTTTTTTTTCAGCGGGAGACAACGGCTTAACACAACTTTTACTAGGTTTAAAGAGGTATGAAAGATCTGAAGAGAATAATATTATTCAGAATTTGGCGATATTAATAACCTTTACTGACAATTTATGGAGATTATTGCTGTTAAGAGGTGTAAACTTTATGCAGCATTACTTGGGAAGCACTTAATATCTTACAATATAATGCATTACAAGTACCTACTTTTCATACCTCAAGCGAAATACAATAACAATTCAGAACATAGCATAGCCAGATATAAGCGTATCTATCATAGCATTGATATATTTTTCTACATGGATAAGTTTTTAGCAATTGCAGCTTAAAAAATATGTTGTTAAAGATTTAAAAAAATGCTTGCCTCCGCTGTTAAAAAAATATTAAATAATAATGCTAGTTGGAAGGGTAATAGTACATTCTTACCAAAGGCGGTAAAACAAAGAATGTCGCAGAAGCAAAGAATGTCGCCCGAGCCGAAGGCAAGGGCGATAATTATACGATCTGAGGCTTTCTTAATTACCGCCCGAGGTAAGTACAAAATTTATGTCACCCCCTGGCCACGAAGTGGCATTTTCCGCGCGCGGAGCGTGCGGTAATTGCCACTTTATGGCCAGGTGTGACATAAAGTAAGTAAATAATTCCTTAGTAACATACATTGTAAAATAAAGGGACACCACCGTTACTTTTGGATTAGAGTTTCATTGTTAATCCGATTCCTCGGTAAGTAATTAGCTTTTTATTTAAAAAAAACTGCGAACACACCTATCTTTAATACTAACTTCGACTTTCTATTCAAACCGTGGGATATTCTTTACATGAAAAATGTTTGAAACTAATTAACTTTACCAGGATCAATAGCACTTAGAGACCGTGATCACTGGTTAACGTCCTGTGTGCCTGTTGCCCGTCTGTCTGTCTGTCAAGACCCTTGGGAACGCGTGGAGGTATCAAGTTGAAATTAAAAAACCATATGTTCAGCGGGGTAATTACGTAACTTATTTACTACCGTTAGGTCAATTATAATGTCAAATTTTAATTGTCAACTCATACATTTTAATTGTCAACTCATACTTCAAAATTGACAGTAATATCTATCTACCGTTAGTACATAAAGTTACGTGATTCGCCTGCAGGTCTACAGTCACGGTCACGATTAATCGTATGCAAAACGTTCAGGTCTACAGTCCCTTGAATATGAAAAAATCTAACTTCTAGTAGTCGTAAAAACGTATATCTCGACATTCAAGGGAATCAAAATTTAAATGGTACTTTCCGTTGGTCTAGAACTATGAAATTTGACAAGTAACGTTGTCTTATACTACACTAGCGACCCGCCCCGGCTTCGCACGGGTGCAATGCTGATGCATGTATTATACATATAAACCTTCCCCTTGAGTCACTCTATCTATTAAAAAAAACCGCATCAAAATCCGTTGCGTAGTCTTAAAGATTTAAGCACACATATAGGGACATAGGGACAGAGAAAGCGACTTTGTTTTATACTATGTAGTGAAGTACAGCGAAAAATCTGAAGACTATACATTTGTAATTAAATCATAAAAATATAGTCTTATTTATTGCGTATTTAAAATACGTAATCACTACCTACAAATTTGTACGGAACCCTCGGTGGGAGAATCCGACTTGCACTTAACGGATACGTGCAAGCGGATTCTCCCACATCTTTATGGGATTTTAGTTTTCAATTCGATGCTAAGCAGGCTTAAGGCAATGACGTATTTGTGAGGTTGAGGTTATTGTTTATTTTAGTCCAAACGTTTGATTAATCCGACTAGTTTACGTCTAGTCCTTAACTCGTTAATTCTAGGACTTACGATAGCCTTCATGTTGTTGTGTTCGGTGGAGCACTGGCTAGGGCCGGGAGGCGGCCGCTTTTATACGGCTAGAGCCCCTCTAGGTCCTAGCCGATCTAGTACTTAGGGCGCGTGTACTGTCGCGGAGACATGTCGTTGCGGATTGGCTGATAAAGAAAATTTAGTCTGATCGCAGTCGAATTTATTTAGTGAGTGAAACGAACCCTGTTTCAGCTTCGACAATAATGCTTTTGTATGTCCAGCTGTCCGAATATATATATAATAAATATAAATAAATATTTTTTGGACAATCTTACACAAATCAACCTTGTCCCAAACTAAGCAAAGCTTGTACTATGGGTACCAAGTGACGATATACATACTTATATAGATAAATAGACACTTAAATACATAGAAAACATCCAAGACTTAGGAACAAATATTCATGTTCACCACACAAATACATGCCCTGATTCGAACCCGGGACCTCCAGCTTCGAAGGCAGGGTCACTACCAACTAGGCTAAAGCGGTCGTCAAATAATATATATATATATATATATATGTGTTTTATATTATAGCAATTTAATTCTGTAGTATTATGATAGTGTTACTTTATATACATTGTATATTGTTTTGAAAAAATTACACCTCGCCGAGTTTCTTACGCCGGTTCTTCTCGAGGCAGAGGTCTATTTTATGAACCGGTGGTAGTTTTTTGACATTCATAAGTGCATGTAATATGCCTAAATTGAAGAATAAATGATTTTATTTCATTACATT
This sequence comes from Epiblema foenella, assembly GCA_963556455.1. Classification (NCBI taxonomy): domain Eukaryota; kingdom Metazoa; phylum Arthropoda; class Insecta; order Lepidoptera; family Tortricidae; genus Epiblema; species Epiblema foenella. The sequence goes on from OY747111.1 coordinate 19,461,508, forward strand.
TCATTATCCTGATTTCCAGTTGTTCTCCTCTACAGCTCGCTTTTATCAACCGATTCTCGAAATTTTGTGAGAATGAATGAATTTGCAAAAACGTTTTTTTTTCAATGGTTTTGATGTTGGAAAGTCAGATAGCAGTCGCTTAAAAAAATATCTACGCCAATCTTGGGATTAGGTAGCGGACCCCGGGCATCCTTCAGGAAATTAGGATACAACCGTACTTTTAACGCTAGGAATCCTCCTAGCGTTAAAAGTACGGTTGTATCCATCTATCCGGATGGATACAACTGAAAGTCAGATGGTAGTCGCTTAAAAAAAGTGTCTACGCCAAATCTTGGGATTAGGTAGCGGACCCCGGGCATCCTTCAGGCAATTAGGATACAACCGTACTCTACGAACTGCACGACTCTCCGAAACCCATCCGGATGGATTTCGTATGTTTCTGCGAGCGGGATTTCGGTAATTTGTTCTCGTGACGAGTGAAGTCATATTTCTAAGCAATTGTCGTAAAATATTCGATTCAAGAGATTCGATAATTATGCATTTTTTTGAGTCAGTTATTTCGAAATATGCCAAAACGTTTTTTTTTTAATTTCGGTTGTTTATTGCGGGCAGCTTTCGGTTTGTTATCGCGGGTCGCATTTCTCAAACGATGCTCTTCAAATATTGCAAGCAGGTTCGATAATTAAGGTCCCAATGCATGACACTTCCAATCTTATGTCATGATGACAGAGGTGATTAATAGGTGTCATCTATTGGGAACTAAGGTGTCGAACACTGGGACGTTTACCTTATATATAATTATTTTGTTGAGTATTTTTTTGCTTTTGTGAACACTTTCCTCCTCACCAGTACATCGTGAGATGAATCATAGAGCATGATACCGTCAGGCATGTATTGTTCGTGTCTGTACACTCGCTGATAGATTTTATTGAATTAATTAATGTTTACGACTGGACTCGGATTCTGCAATGCATTTTCGCGACCGCGCGGTGGACGTCCCCGCCGGCGGGAATGCCTAAATGAACGCCAAATTTTTTCTAACGATAATATTTTGACTCAAAATTTGATAACTCCAAAAAAAGGCAAAAAATATGCCAAATGGTGAAAATCAATGTTGCTGGTTAGAGAGCATGACAGATCAGTGACGTCATTGACCACAAGCGCCATAGTAAATGACGATCGATCCAATACAAAGGTGCGTTTTGCGGAAAAGGGACAGAGTATGCCCCCTTCGTAAAACTTTGAATATTTATAATTATGTAATTATTTATTCTTTTGAGTTACTTTTTTCGCCATATGATTAAGAAATTGATCCTTTTTCGAACTTACTGATTTTCTTATTCAATGTCAATATCCCTATTGAGATATTAATACATTATATAGTCATACATAATATATTACTTTTCAGGTGCGTTTTGTAAAATGCGTCTCTGGCGATGAGTGTTGACCAATGGGGGCTATCGTTTTTGTGCTCACCAGTTGGCGCCACTGTCGACTAAGGTCCAGGTGTCAAAAATTGTTATTGGTTATTATGGGTATGAGAACGAAGTTTACATTTAAATCATATTCATTACCTTAAAACCGTACCGTAAAAATATCGAACAAACCGCATTTTAGCGCGGTCCCGTTTTGTTCGGAAAAAGGAAGAAATAAGTTTCCGAAAGACAAATCTGTCTCAAAGTCATTGACCCTTAACTCATATTTGCCATAATCAAGCTCAGGTATTGCAAAATACTCACCATATTGTTCCAATTAGATATTAACCCGCGTAGCGCAACCACAGAGTGACATTTGACGTTTCGGAGACCCCACGCTACACTAGCGCCTCTAGCGGCGAATTCATACGCGATAGCTCTCATTGCGATTATGGCCAAATGTGGAATTAGATAATTACGTTCCTGTACAAGTGCGATTCGGGTGAAGTGCTTTTCTGTCGACATGAGAGATTATCTTATCATAATTAGGGCGAAACGCGAATATGGATAAATACGTTTATACATTTACGAGTGAAGTACTTTTTTTGCATATGAGAGCTCTATCTAATCGTAATAAAGGCCAAATGCGAAGCGGGTTACTTTTTAAATCAGTCCACGATTAAAACGAAAGTGAATATTAGATCATTGAAATAGTAGGTAACTTACGTGTTAATTAGTTGTCTCACTTTGACTGCTGGTCTCTATTCAATTTCTCAAAGATTAAGTTTTATCATAACAAAGAGATCCTTTACAGGGATAAGTTTCAATTTCTACGGATTTAACCGAATTCACCTGAATGAAATGAAATGAAATTATTTATTCTTCAATTTAGGTACGTTACATGCACTTATGAATGTCAAAAAACTACCACCGGTTCATAAAATAAACCTCTGCCTCGAGAAGAACCGGCGTAAGAAACTCGGCGAGGTGTAATTTTTTTCAAAACAATATACAATGTACATAAAATAACAGTATCATAATACTATAAAATTCAAATGCTACAATATAAACATACATACATATTTTTTAATATTAAGTACAAAATATTTCTGTGTTAGATTACTTGTGCGGGACGCTATCACTGCCAAACATCCCTATCCATGATATAATCGTTTATCTTATAATATGCTTTTGAAATAAGTGTCTTTTGAATTAACTGTCATTTTATCTTTGTTAGTACAGAATAAAGTACCTATTTACAAACATACACAGGTTATTACTCAACCCAGAATTCCTGGCACAAAAACATAAGGATGGTCATTTACTGCGACCATTACACAGACATGTGGCCTAATAAAACGGAATCAACGCCGTACCCATACCAGGCCCATAACTGGATCTAATACTAGAATATCCCATACCGCAGGTACGTCTTGTGATTTACAAGAGTTCTACATTAGGTCCGTCATAATAACACACTGCTGAAGAGTATTGACATACAGAAGGTTCACTTCAGATATCAAAAAATCAAAACATTTAAATTTAGAAATAAAGGCCGCGAGTGCCGGGAGGTCGCAGGTTCAAATCCTGCTCGCTGCCTAAATTTTTCAATTTTTCCTTTATTTTTAAATTTGTAGTTTACGTTAGCAGCGGTACTGCTTAATACAAAATAAATCAAAACATTTATTCTGAAAATAGGCCTCAACGGTACTTTTACAAGTCAAAATCTATATATATCAAATAAAAATATTATATATATAAAGAAAATCATTACACTCACGTGTATCCTCTTTTCTTGACCTCTTTGGTTTTTATAAGCTGATAGCTGATGTCTGACAGCCGCGGTTGATTGACATTAGATTTGCTTTAGATATACGGCAACACGTTATGTTTTTATTGGTGAACTATAATATTATTAATGTGTGGTAAATAATTAACAAGGCCAGAAGTAAAGGCTTAAAATGTTGTTTCTTTATTGTTTACAGGTGAGTGAATAGTTTATTTGGTATATTGTAATTGCATTTATGAAGATAGTAAATAAATCTTTATTGTTTACAGAGAAACGCAATTTGGTCTTTATTTTAATAATTTATATAGAAGAGTATCATTATTATATATATATCAAAGTATCATTCATCAAATGTAGTGTTATTACATGTGATGATGATGATGATGATTATTTTTGACATGTAACTAAGAAACAATCGAAATTTGTTAGAGATGTATAAGGTCTCTAAGCGTCAAGATAAAAGGTAATAAGGTAGATAAACTATATAAACCTATTAGAACCCGATCAGTGTCAGGAACTGAACACGCGCACAGGGTGGGTTGCACCAAACCATCTGTAATCGTAAGCGGCGTTCGTTAAAATCTGTGTGAATTTGACAAGTCTCTATGGGACGACAGCTGCCGGTGCCATATTTGACGATAACCGGCCTGTGATCGTATGTTGGTGCAACCGACCCATAGTCTGTTCTTTCTTCGCTGGCGCCAGGGATCTCGCCGGTCGAGGCCCGATGTCGAGTCCATGGGGAGATATTGTTAGTTCCTACCAGGGGACAGCGGAGCCGCTCTCGACGGTATCCAACAATCGTGCCAGTCACCACAAACTGACAAGAGACATTAGGATCGCAGCCTCTCAAATCACAGCGCCGAGCCCGTTCAAATACTTTTATGAAGATGAGTTAAAAATAAAAATCTCTCTTGCATTATTAGAAATTGCTCTACACTGCCCTTGTACGGAGTAAGCTTGAGGCGGCGAGCATTATTTGGAACCCGTCACAAAGCACATACGCCCTGCTAGTCGAAAAAGTGCAAAAAACATTCCTTAGGTTCTTATACAAAAAGCTGTATACCTACTATCCTTTCTTATATCCGGCCAAGTTCTTATTGGGGTCGCTAGATTTTAATTTCCTTGCTGTAAGGCGTAATTCCAATCTCCTAGGGACAGCATGTGGAATTTTACGTGGCGATGTATCGACAGTCTGTAGACTGTCCTGAGCTCGTAGCACGAATTGTTAGGCTCGCTATCCCGTTTCTGTCTAAAAATTTCCTAGACCGCGAAGTCCCAACCTTTTGGCAGTCCCAATTACACGCACTGTGGCGCATAGAAGCTCGCCAGCTGTACGCGCTCTGCGACTGCTGAACTCGCTTCTGTCATGGGCACCAGAATGTGACATGTTTGAAAGTCGATGGACGGTTGTGTATCGAATATGTCTGCGGTACTGTGAGATGATGGATGAGAGTTGATTGATATTTGAATTTTCCTATTGTGAATTATGTGTTTTATAACCTAAATTATACAGTGCCTAGGTTTCGACTGTAATGCTGTATATGTTTTGTTTGCAATAAATAAAATAAATAAATAAAAATAAATTAGAAACGTCAATAAGAAACAGTTACATTTACATTTCACATATACATATAAGTGCATAAGTAACACACCAGTATCGAAAATAGCGTTTTTTGGACCATATTTTAATAAATCATTAAAATATAAGTGGTCGGTTTTTTTTTACGCTTAATACACAATTATTTCATGTAACAGCACTTGTAATAAATAAATAAATATTAGAGGACAATCTTACACAAATCGAACTAGCCCCAAAGTAAGCTCAAGAAGGCTTGTGTTATGGGTACTAGACGACGATATATTTAATAGATATAAATACTTAAATAGATAGAAAACATCCAAGACTCAGAAACAAATATTCATGCTCATCACACAAATATTTGCCCTGACCGGGATTCGAACCCAGGACCGTCAGCTTCACAGGCTAAACCGGTCGTCATTTGTAAGAATGTGACTACCACACGACACTGGTTCAATTGTTAAAAACGCGGGCGAAGCCATGGCTGCCAACACTTGCAGCCAAGCAGCAGCCAAGGCCTGCTCAGCAAATCTTGGTACAGCATGTGTAGATCGTGATGCAAGGGAGCCGCAACCACAGCAGCCGGCAGCCTCCGCAGCACATGTTTATTGTTTTAAAGAGTGAAGTGCTACAATAGAGCGAAATGCACTAGGTATATGACTTGAAACAGGTGATTAAGTAGCAGATATTTGAAAAAGGTTCGGAGTGTTGAATTTTGTTTACGCTTTTTGACATTATGGACGAGCGATTTGAGTGTATTTTATTTGTAATTTGGCTCTTGCAAATGTAGATAAAGGATTGAAGAACCGATAACCGTTTGTGCCATAAATATATAGTTTTGACGGAGCAGTATCACTCAAAACTCGTCAAAAATTGATGAATAGCTAACTAATGTTCTTTAGTCATAGCCTACGAGTATAAGGTGGGCTGACAAATCTTTGTACAGTAGTACCCAACTGATATGGCTTACCGATGTACCTGAGCAGAAGATGAATTTTTAAAGCGCGGGAAATGCTATTAACCAATCGGCACGCTCCACGCACCGCGCTTCTTTTTCCTGTACGGCTATTGGTCCGCAGCTGCCGCCATGTTAGCGCGCGCCGCGTGGCATGTTAGTCAGTCGCCATACTTCTGATCGAGTGCACGCGCATTATGAACAGTGTATTATGAACCTTATAGTAGTGATCTAAGGTTAATTGTAAGCTTTAAGCATTCTTTCGTTAATCCTCGGAGCGATACTTTCTTTTCTGCGCGAACGAAGATTCACGACGCGCCTTATCAGTTGGGTACTACTGTAATTAGGTACATATAGAGAGGACTTTCTGTACAATTGTCTGTGTACTCCTGGCCGAGATCGACGCAAGCGCACGGCATTACACGAAACGCGAGCGGCGCGGGCGCAGGAGCACGGTGTTTGTTTGCAGTTTTGTAACACGCGGAGCTCAGACCTCAGTATTGTCTTACTATCGGTTGTGTCGACAAGTCATGCATTGCGGTCTACTTGCTTCATTTATTAGGCTCGGTTTTATAAAGATCCGTTAGATCTTATGTCGGAATTAAATTTATTTAATAAACTACTTTATACAATGACATATTACTTTCATAAATATAAACATATTAACCAACAAAAATAAAACTAATTACAACTAAATTAAAACCTAAATATAAATCTAAAAATGGCCGCCGCGGTATGGTGCCGAAGATACTGGCACTTATGTCGGTTTGTTATGTCAAAAAATGTATTGAGTTACTGAAATTTGATCTGACATTTGGTCTAACGGATCTTTATAAAACCCGGTCTTATTTCATTTCATTTACCGAGCCGTCAATCATGATATTGAACTACTACTTGGGGGCTCAGGCACAAACTGATATACGACCGACGACCGCTTTAGCCTAGTTGGTAGTGACCCTGCCTTCGAAGCTGGAGGTTCGAATCGAATCCCGGTCAGGGCATGTATTTGTGTGATGAACACGAATATTTTTTCTTGAGTATTGGATGTTTTCTTATTTAAGTATCTATTTATCTATAAAAGTATGTATATCGTCACTTGGTACCCAAAGTACAAGCTTTGCTTAGTTTGGGACTAGGTTGATTTGTGTAAGATTGTCCAAAGATATTTATTTATAAGAAAATTTACCTTCTAATGTGAGAAAGTTTATTTTTTAAGGTAGATATAGGTATACAAGATACATACTTACAACTACAACAAAGAAACAAATAAAACCAATTACAAAAAAAACACTCCATCTAAAAGTTCTGCCTGCGGCATGGATCCCAAAACGCTGGCGGCGTTAGGTCTAATTAGGACCCTGGACCCTATTTTAGTGGCTCTTTGATCTGCAGACCTTGCGAGTGATATTTTTTACGTTTTCAACTCTCATAGCTCCGCCATTTTGAAATATTTCTAAAAAATGAATCGAGAAAAATATCTATGAAATTATTGAAACTGTGGGCAGGCTGTGGGACACAAAAGTAATAAAAATAAATAGCTACCTAGGTCTGATTTACAAAGAAATTCTTTATTTCTGTGTTTTCACAGAGCAAAACTCTGCCAAATACGATAGTATTAAGTAAACAAATAGTGAAACATTCAAAAAAGCATATTATTTTTCAACATTTATTGATTTACAAGCGGTTAATAATATTGAAACTAACTTAAATGTAAAACAGGCCCTTGGGGCATTGTATATACCGAGGATGCCGGCGGCATTTCCTTGCTGTATCGGAATGCTGATACGTTGTGCGAGGAAGTCGCCAGCTCTTCCCTCACCAGTTACGTCAACCAAACGCTTCGCGATTTCAGTAAATAACTTGTGTGCGCTGCGACCCCATGGACCAAAAGTTTCGACACCAAAAGCATAGGTATCATTTGATATTTACCGTTAGCTTTTCGGTGAAGGAAAAACATCGTGAGGAAACCTGCATACATCTGCCAAGATATTCAAAATTGTATGCGATGTTCCCAACTCGCTCTGGGCCAGTTTGGAGACTACTGCCCAATCCCCCTCATCTATGAGAGGAGGCCTGTGCCCAGCTGTGTGACGTATATAAGATGTTGATGATGATTTAATGATGATGATGATTTAAAAAAGCAAGCAGCCATTTGAGCTATTATTACGGATCTTACGTTCAAGTCATTCCTAGTGTAATAATAACTACGGTAAAGTCATGTAGGCACTTGTAATTGTTGTCCTAGTGTACCATTATTTGGGAGGGGCTCGGGGCACTTTAGCACGTGTGGCCTGATTAAACTTCGACGGACTTAGGCCTTCATACAGTCAATCAACTACTTTTATCTCTATGAAATTCATGTTAGGGTCTAGATTTGAACAGTCGCTATAGTTCAACAAATGTTTCTTGGTTTTCATGATATGCTGGACAAGTGGCCAGTAACTTGTATTCGCAAACAGTTGATCTCCTCCGGCGTTTCGACTCTGATGCCAGGCGCTTGTGGTCCAGGCGCCCGCGTACCGCGTGCGGTATGCGAGGTTAAGCAACGTCGGCCGAGGTCAGTTCTTGGGTGATGGTGCTTCGGTGGGCACGTTAAGCCGTTGATCCCGGCTGCTGCCTGTGATAGTAGTCGTTAAGCCAAGTTAGAGGCCTTCGGGCGGCTTGAGAACTTCTAACAGTCAAGTTGCCCACTCAGTTGACAAGCCTAATTCCAATAAGGTCAGGCTTCCCCTCGGATTGGAAGGTCAGATGGCAGTCGCGTCCGCAAAACAAGTGTCTACACCAAATCTTGGGATTAGGTGGACTCCAGCCATCCTTCAGGATACAAATGAACTGGGAATACTGTTATCTACGTGCGCTATAAACAAAACACTAACTTTAAGGGTCGTATAGCAGTTAAATGTCATTCTGTCCCACTCGCTGAAAATGGCGGGTCGCCCGCACGCGGAAACTTAATGTGTGTATCGGAATTTTAAAGCAGATTTTTGTCTGTATGAAAAAGTATACATATATTACTAGCTTTTGCCCGCGACTCGTCCGTGTAAACTTCCACTACCTATTTCATCCCTTCCAAGGATTATTTAGGCCATAAACTCGCTGTATACTAAGTTTCATCATAATCTAATTCACCATAAACTTTCGCTAACTTCTAGTCTCAACTTTCATAAACCAGACTATATAGCTTCGTAGTCAATCTACACTAGAGGCTGCCGAGTCGAGAAGGGTTGTTGAATTGCTTTGCTGAGGGCAACATTCTAAATCATGTCCAGCTGTTTATTCAACCAGCGGGTGACAGCTAAATTGCAGAGCTGCTTAGCGGCAATGGATGTGCCACCTATTTACTGTGTCAACTATTTAGTCTATTTGTAGCAATAAGGCAGGGTTTATTTTTTTTTTCATGGCTTTCACTCCTTGCTAACTTTGGCAAGGGGTATTTCGCCAATGTCGCCGTATACAGACATATCACACGAGAGGAGAATGATTATAATAAAAAATTTGATTTTTGTGAAAGGATTTATAAAGATCCGTTAGATCAAATGTCAGATCAGTAACTTAGTACATTTTTTGACATAACAAACCGACATAAGGTCTAACGGATCTTTATAAAACCGAGCCTAAAAGTACCTATCCAGAATGATAAATCTACTGTTGCTTGATGCATAAATAAGTTAATTAATTTTATTGAATCTGCAAGTTAATGGTATGTAGCGGTCTGTATCAGTGGTTTAATAGGGGCAGGCTTAGGTGTTAAATATAAATGATTTTATAATAAAGGAATATTTTAAATATTTAGGCACCGAGCAGGATTCGAACCTGCGACCTCCCGGCACTCGCGACCAGTCGCTCTAGCCAACTGAGCTATAGGTGCAATCGCTACCCAGTCCCAAACTCATCAACCGTTCCTTCGTACGCCTCCCTTATAAGGCGTTTGTATAAAAATATAAATATACATGATATCTGTATAAAAATAAAAATTACGACCACGAGGTACAAAATCTGATGAATGACGATTAACGTCGAACTTTTGTGGACTAATCGGAGTTTATAGATTTGGGAGCTAAGTTTTAGGGGCTTCATTCTTAATTGATCAAATGTGATAATCCATAGGGACCTTATGGCGGCCGGCACTTACGCCTTTATTGCCGCTGTTCCAATAAAATAGTGAATAGGTGCAACGTAAGCGCCTGCCGCCATAAGGTCCCTTTCGAAGTGGATTATCACAAATTAATGCTTAGCAGTAGCTTAATCATCTTTATTGAATTCCCCTTTATGTCTTACTAGCTTTAGCGTCCGAGTAAACTCTCTATTTCACCCCTACGATGGGTAATTTTCGAGATAAAAACTTGTTCTATATCAAGTATCGCAACATACAAATATCCAAACATGTAAACTTTTGCATTATATGATTAGATCTTTTTTTAAATTTAATGTGTTACGGATGGATGTGATCTATTTTTTAAGGCGTTTGTATAAAAAATAGTTTACGTTAGCAGCGGTACTGCTTAATACGAAGGAACGATTGATGAATTTGGAACTGGGTAGCGATTGCACCTGTAGCTCAGTTGGCTAGAGCGACTGGCCGCGAGTGCCGGGAGGTCGCAGGTTCGAGTCCTGCTCGGTACCTAAATTTTTCAATTTTTCCTTCATTCTAAATTTGGATGTGATCTGCTTGCTTGGAGATGGACGGCTGTGTGTAGGGAGTGTCTGAAGTTTTGTGAGATGAAGGATGATAGGCTTTCTAGTGTACCTACGGAGATGATTAGTATCATTGTTTTGTTGCTTTAAATAGATGTTTCGTTTCACAGTGTATTAGAGTAAATCTGTAATGCTGTGTATATTTAAATATTTCTTTAAGAACATACTTATTTGGCAGTAGGTATTATCTATGCCTCAATTTTGCAGTAAGTTGAAAGAAGCGTAGGAATGAAATTAAACATGCACCAGTGAATTTATTTTATTTCTCAAATAAATAAATAACCTAATAACACGTGTTAATTAGTTAGGCAATACGAGGAGGTACGTAGTGAATTAATATAAATTATCGATCTTTATCACATTTAACTACTTATTTAACTAAAACATAATACAAATAAATGCTAAACGTCTGCGCAACGGCGCGGTCAAGGCTACCGGAAGTGGTCGAGAGGGCGGTCCAAGGGAGGCTGCAGGCCCAGGGGGATGTGGTTGTGGTACCTCTGGGGTTCCTCTTCCTCACTTCGTCCCTCTAGCACATGTTGCTGGGGCAGCCCGTACTGCTGCTGCGGTTGGACATCTTGGGTGTGTGAGAAATCTTGACCGTGCTGTGGAAAGTCCTGTCCGTGCTGTGAAAAGTCCTGTCCGTGCTGTGAAAAGTCCTGTCCGTGCTGTGAAAATTCCTGACCATGCTGTGAGAAGTCTTGCTCATGTTGACCGTGTAGATCATGCTGTGCGTATTCATGCGCATGCTGAGCGTAATCCTGCTGCGAGAAATCATGATTTTGCGGATAGTTTTCATTCTGCTGACCATGTTCGTGAGCCAACTGGTGGTTATGCAAGTTCTGCTCGTATTGCGCCTGTTCTATCTGCTGCTGGATGTGGTGCTGCAACTGATGCTGGTATTCATGGTATTGCTCCTCACCGGTATGGTGCTCGTAGACTTGCTGCCCCTGCTCTTGGGTGAAGTGGTCGTGGGGTGCGAAGTGAGTCTCTTGTGTCGGGACGATGTCGTGGTGAGCGAAGTGAACATCCTGATGGACGGGGGTCAAGTCGTGACTGTGTGGTACTGGCGCCCAGCCGTTATGGTCGACGTGGACTGTAGGCTGCGTTGCTTGAAGCACTGTAGGGTGTGCCGCTTGAAGCACTGTAGGGTGTGCCGCTTGAAGCACTGTAGGGTGTGCGTGCACGACAGTCGGCTGAGGAACGGCAGTTGGATGCAGAAACTGGGTTGGATGTTCAACGGCCACGGCAGGCGTAGGTTGCTCTACGACACCGTGAGCGTGCGCTTGAGGAAGAAAGTGGAAGTGAGGCTCCTGTGGACGCTCCAAGAACACAGGACCAGCGGCAGGCGCTACCGATGGTGCTAGAGGTATTACAGGTCGGGCGAGAGGCACCAGCGGTTGCTGGAACGCTAATGGATACCTAGGATACGTTGCGAAGTATGAAGTCTGGACGGCATTACCAGGCCTAATCGCGTAAGAGTACTGAGGAGCGTAAGGAATTAAAGGTGCTACTGGTGCCGGTTGGATCGGTACAGGAGCAGGCAATGCAGGCTTTAAGTGTACATGATTCTGTGGCAGAATGAATTGTGGAGCAGCAGGAATGATTGGGGCGATCGGAGGAGACGGTGCGGGGATAGGGTGTGGGATAGCGACTGAAGGTTGAGGGACTGGGACTGGTAGTGTAGGGACGACAGGCGCGGCCGGGATTGTATGAGCAGGCAGAATCGGCACGACTGGTCTAGGTGCGACATGATGATGATGATGATAGAAGTGCTGGTCTGGCCGTACTACTTTAGTGTGATGCGGGAACTTGTGCGCGTAATGGGAATGTAAGGGAACTTTGTGACCCACTTGGACTGGGTAACGGTGGATCAACGGATGCTGTAAAGGCACTTTCACTGCAGTCACAGACGCCGTTGGCGGATAGGATACAACAATCGGCTTTACGATTGAATGCGTGACGTGAGGAATATCATGGCCGTACTTATACGGCGGCGCTGCAGAGAATACTCCTCGTTTATGATGCTTGATCTTCGCCGCGAGTTTTCCTAGGAGCTTGGCTTTCGAACTGAGCCCGTCGCCCGAGGCCAGCACCAGGAAAGCGCACAACACCGCGATCTGAAACACACGACATATCACCATCACTGACACTTCACTAGACTCACTTCACTGCACTCCACGGATAAGCTGCATCCAGTCGGTCCAGCATTGCAGTCTGTAAGCGAGAAACCCGGGACCATCCCTTTCCCTATCTCGCTCTATCTTTAGCTTGCTTCCAGCAGCCTGCAAGATGGACTGCCATGCTGGACCGTGGATCTATACTCACAACAATAAGCCTCATTGCGGCCGGTTGGCGCGAGTACCAATCGGGAACGGAGTGAGGTGGTCCCTCGTCACCCATACTTATAACTTAGATGGAGACACATTAGTATGTAGCCGTCGTCCTGTTTTCACTCGGGGAGCCGGAATCGTCCTTGCGTCGCTTGGACCATTCCTATCAAGTGCATCTAAATTCTTCTTCCGAATTTCTTGCCATTCTAAATTGAGTTTTCTGTAGTGCGGGGAAGGTTACGTTCTCAATGAGGACGGGCTAGTCTAAAACGTGCGCGTAGCTCGTTGCCGTCATTCTTGTAACAGGCGTACGTCTGCGCATACCAATCGATCGAGAAACGTAATCGGGAGAAAATAGTAGCACGACAGGGCCGGACTTGACGTGGAGTATTTTCACTTTTTTAAGAATGCTGCTCTCTCTCTCCCTCTATTTTTTTTTTTTTATTAAAAATGGGATCGCTCTTGGCCAGCATCTAGCCTCTCCAAATTGTGCTGTGTTTGAAGATGGGACCTATACCAAAATTTTCCACTATGTGGCCAAGTCGCTTAAATTAATGTAATTAGCATATCTACTTGTTATAAATTAAATTTAAGGATTTCACAGTCAAAACACTTCACTTGCCTCAACTTTGGGAAGGAGAGGGGAAACACTGTTTTTCCACTGTATGTTTGATCCAATTAATTTGTCTTAGGGTGGGTTGCACCAAACCGTCTGTAATCGTAAGCAGTGTTCGTTAAATTCTGATTGTATGGAAAGTTTGACGAGTTTCTATGGGATGACAGCTGCTGGTGCCATATTTGACCATGACCGGTCTGTGTCGTATGTTGGTGCAATCGACCCTTATTTTCGTAGATAGGTACTAATTAAAATACATTTGTAGCCTAATGAAATAATATAGATAGTTTAGTCTATGGCTGGAAGTGAGGTGTGTGCATTAAAGAAAAATAAAAGGTTGTCTTTGATCTGCTCTGAACTATGGCTGCTGTTTCATTTCGTCTTCCTGATCTATAAATAATAATTAAATATAAAAGGCCGTCGCGCCCCAGTCAGAATAGCAACAAACGATAGAACATTCACGAGCAAATAAAATTGGTACTTTTTGTAATGAATTGCCATACAAAGCGTATCCGTTTTTTTCTGCTATTGAATGTAGGTATACCTATTTAACTTCTTGCCAATACGGACCTGGCGCAACGCTTTGCACTCCTGTCGCGTCCGCGGTTACCAAATAATACGGCGATCACTTTCCCGCTCTCACTGTCGCAGGGCGCGGGCCTAAACCACTGCGTTAATCGACTATTCTAGCCTAACTCATGAGCGAGACCTAGGCAAGATAAAAAGTAAACTATTTTTAAGTATATACCTAAATAAACAAACCGCGTGGACGAATTCTAGGCAACATTTCTAAAATTTGACTAATATTTAATTGAAAGAAAAGAGGAGATAAACAATATCTATATTTCGATTTTAAGACATCATTTTGGAATAATTTACATTCACCAATTCGGTTTTCACTTTCGTTGGAAACCTTTACTTATGAACCTATTTTTAAGGATTCTACTCATTTCAGAACGCGTCTTAACCAAACGTCACAAACAAATGTCACTTTGACATATTTGGCGCAATTTTTCGGTGTTATTATAGGTTTTAATTTTTGTAGTGTTTGTGAACAATAAAATAATGAATGAATACGCCGACGATAATGTTTGCAGAATATGCTTTCAAAATCAAGACATAATATTTTCGCTGTTCAGAAAGCGAAAGGGTTCATCGCCGTATGATAAACTTGTCAAATACACGAAGCTAAAAATCGCAATTGACGACGGCGGCCCGGCTTCAATTTGTTTACAATGCCTCACAGACCTCGATGCGTCGATAAACTTCTTAAATAAGTGTGAAAAATCCAACCAAATACTGGCCATTAGATACAACTTTGCTCGTGAGAAAAAAGAAATTTTGAATTTGGAATGCGATGTTCCCAACGACACAGTTCCTTGTTTTTCTCAAGAGGAGAGCATTGATTCGGAGACCATCCAGCCACTTAAGGGGAGTGTAGACACCCGGGAAGGGATTCAGATTGGTTTAAGTGAGGTACAGTGTCCTCAGTGTGGGTCTAAAAGGCGCTGCAAGCATTGGGCCCCACCAGTCACCCATACCTGCCAGTATTGCCATAAAGTGTTTACTAGGAAATTTAACTATACACTGCATATGTAAGTGTGCTGCATGCTCTACTATTTCTTTTTTAAATATTGCTCCTGATGAAATTAAAACAGCAAACATGTCTTAACAAAACATTTGTACAATCAATAGCAAATTATGAAAATGCCGTTAATATTCGTTTGTCTTCATCTGTCACTTTGACATTTGTGTTTGTGGGTAAGAGACAAAACACATTTTAGTTAGCAGAGGTTTGTTAATTTTTATGAATAAGGGGGTAACTTTGTACTTTTCCTGAACCAGAAACAGTTCTAAATTCAAAAATACAAAATTATATGCTTGGTGTCAAGAAGTTAAAACACTCAAGTGTTTGTTTTACATTAATACAGAACAGTTTACAAGAAGAGGCAGGCATGTATCCAGAGGGGGGGAAAGTTGGGATTTATCCCCCCCGAAAACGTTTTTAGACGGTACTTCTTTAAGTTATTAAAAATTATAGTACAGTGATTATAGTGATTTTTATACAGTTCACATAGTTGTTTCAATGTTTGTCCCCCCCCCCCGAACCAAAAGTCTGGATATGTGCCTGAGAAGAGGGCATTTTTACACATCCATTTATGGTTCATTTCAGCAAGCGGCACCTAGGCGAACGCGACTGGCCCTGTCCTTCATGTGGAACGCTGCTGCTTACTCGGTGGTTGGCTGCACGGCATTGTAGGCGCCCGAGGCGCCCCTGCCCCATACCGGGCTGCGGGAAAACTTTTACTACAAACACTAATCTGGCTACACATGTTAGGGTACACAACGGTATATACTGCCTCATCTCATAATGAGCTACAGATTTACAGTACAAATTGAGGAGTGAGCAGCAGGCATGTATCCAGAGAGGGAGATAAATAAAATAAAATAAAATAAAATAAAAATAGCCTTTATTTCTACTATTACATTTTACCTAATATTGTACTTAATCGGTTTTTCACTTTAATCAGGTAATAGTAGTCGCCTCCGTGGCGTAGGCCTCCCCCAAGCTCTTCCACAGTGCTCTGTCACGAGCCTTACGCATCCAATCGACACCCGTTATTTCAGTGAAGACATCCCTCCATCTCTTCCTCGGGTGTCCTCTACCTCTGTTCCCTTCGTACGGGTACCATTCCACCAAACGCTTCGTCCACCTGTTCTCCATTCGGCATATGTGGCCTAGGGAGGGAGATAGTTGGGATTTATCCCCCCGAAAACGTTTTTAGCCAGTAGTGATTACAGCGATTTTTACACAGTTCACATGGTTGTTTCAATGTTTGTCCCCTCCGAACCAAAAGTCTGGATACGTGCCTGGTGAGCAATGAAACCTGATAAATTGCTTAAAAATAGAACCATGAACTTTTTAAAAAATCAATCTCAATTTATTTTATTAGTTTGATTTGTTGCCCAAATTATAAACATATGACCTATTAATATTTCGTCAATATCTCCAGTGCCTTTACCATGAGTTTACATGACCATATTTTTATACAAACGCCTTAAGGGAGGGTTGATGAATTTAGGACTGGGTAGCGATTACACCTATAGCTCAGTTGGCTAGAGCGACTGGCCGCGAGTGCCGGGAGGTCGCAGGTTCGAATCCTGCTCAGTGTTTAAATTTGTCAATTTTTCCTTTATTCTAAATTTACATGACCATACTCGCTAATGACTGCGTAAAAATTTGTATGGGAAAAAGTACAGCGCCTCTAGTGGTTACGCAATAGAACTAAGAATCGGTATACTAAATCGTTTCGAGAAGGACTAGAAAAGTGGACAAAAGACCTCATAGAGTGGTACCCAAGGGGACACAAAAGAAAGAGAGGAAGGCCTATTCTTCGATGGTCAGATGACCTTAAAAGGACAGGCGGAGTGGACTGGCGCAGGAAAGCGAGAGACCGCGTCACCTGGAAGGACTTGGAAGAGGCCTATGTCGGAGGACAAGCTGAAGTTGTCGATGGAAATAGAAAATAATATATGTGTATAGAGAAAAAAATTTAAGTATATTTTTTAACAGAGTATTAATGTAAAAAAAAAAACTTCAGTAATAAAGGCTATTTTTATTTTTATTTTATTATACTAAATCGTTTAGGCAGTCGCTAGCGAGTACAGTCATGCAAACTCATGGTAAAGGCACAGTTGATTCATTTCATGTTCAGGATGACATTTTTTCAGGTGAACGGCCACATGACTGCACTGAATGTGGAAAAAGCTTCTCCTGTAAAAACACCCTGAACGACCACATGAGGATACACACAGGTATCTAATCCAGGAACCGATACCGGTTGTTCCTTCGTGGGCCAGACTGGGGTGTCGAGATGGGTTTTTGGTAATAATAAGCGTGTTGATTGTATCGTGTCTATTTGGAAAAGAGGCAGTGTTTGGAGTAGGGCTCCCGATATCCGTGTTACACGCCGACCCGTTGCCCCGTGTACTTAAGCCCGGCGGTACTAAGAACCCGAATTACACGAACCCGCCAAGATCCGTGTCCCGTGTCTAAGATTCGGAAACGGGCAACGTGTCTCGGCTACGTAGCCCGGGGCCCGGGACACGCCGACCCGTTTCCGAATCTCAGACACGGCCCCACCCGTCCGCGACGGTTTGAGTTTACGTACTAACGTTTGAATGAAAAATATATGGTGGTAAACAGAGATGGGCAAAATGTAATCGCCTAACGATTAAGATTAACGTACTTAATCGCGACTAACGACTAAAAATTGAGATTAGTAGTAGTCTTAATTGTACGAGTTCTGATTAATTGAGTCACGATTAAATTAACTGTAGATTAATCTCCAGCGACTACATTTTTAGTAGACTAATTAATTAGATTAATTTCCTCTCGCTTGTAATTCTAATTTTCGGGTAACCATGGCAAGTAACTACAACTTAAGGAATGTATAACCACATTGTACCTAAAATAACACTTTCGTATGAACTATACCTGGTGTTGGAGGACTTGCCTATAAGTATCGCTTCATAAATAACATACCAAAGTATTCGTAATTTTCTGACAAATGGTATCAAAGGTGATGTACGCTTTATCAACTGACAAAGGCAACCGTAATATAGGTATTAGGTAGTCATATATGCATTAACGGATTGTTATCTACTTTTCAATCTCTGGTCCTGGGTAAACAACTAACCGACAAAGGATACGTGAACTCAAATGTATTAATTGCCACACGTATTATTGACCAAACTGTGGGCTGGGGCAATAAAACCATTAGGCTCGCGTTATGTCTTTCGCATTGTTTTTCACCGAGCGGGCCGAGACCCATAGTGCAGGTAGTAAACCCGTAGCAAGGCATGTCGATAGAATTAAGTGATTAGATAAAATACGTGTTTTCAGTATGAATTTTATAATATGATTAATGAAAGTGGCAATATGCTGTACCTAATTTAATATAAATCGATTTCATCCTCGTCCTCGTCGTTGTCACATGACGTCTTGAAGATTAATTATGAGAGGACGTGTGTCTATTAAATGTGCTTTTGACAAGTCTTCGTTCTGGAGATGGTCAGCATGACGAACAAGACAAATAAGGCAAATAACTTGAACTTAATACCCATTAATGTAACATTAACTATTAAACTAATGTAAGTAATTTATCGACGTTTAAGTAAAACCTGTATCGATATGCCGCCATCACTACCGTCGCCGGCGTTTATTACCCCAGTCCTCAGTTTAGGATAGTATAATTTACTGCATTGACAAATAGAAACAAACCAGTAATCTACTGACAAGAAGGATAAAAAAGTGGATTTCTCGCTCTTTCATAAAACGTTCTCTTTCTAAATTTCTACCTGCACTCCATCCAATCTGTAAATCCTAAACCCTTACCTAGGAAGACTATAGAGTGTTGCACTATCAGAAATATAGTTGTGTTAT
Organism: Epiblema foenella; assembly: GCA_963556455.1. Classification (NCBI taxonomy): domain Eukaryota; kingdom Metazoa; phylum Arthropoda; class Insecta; order Lepidoptera; family Tortricidae; genus Epiblema; species Epiblema foenella. The sequence goes on from OY747111.1 coordinate 19,480,339, forward strand.
TGGAACAAATTTATATCGCACAGCACACATGAAATATTGAATATTGGTTACCTTCGTGTAAAATGAGGGTCATCCAACTTTTAATCGAGAAATTTAGGCAATGAAATTGGCGATTATTTATTTATTTACATGACCAACAGCTTTTATGACACGACAACATTTTAACATATAAACAAGTAGCCAATTATAGATCTCGCAGGTAGAAACAGTATATATGAAATATAAGCAAATTTATACTAATGTCACGCACATACGCAACTATCCATGTAAGTAACAATGCTGGTTAAAACATAAACACTCTAAATGAAAAGTAGATTGTGGCTTTGGGCCATTAAGAACTTTCTTAGTTCAATAATTTATAGCATACAAAAAAGCAAGCTAAAACAAATACAAGAATCAAGAATACACAAGAAACTAATACTAGATAGCAGCTCTAACAAAATTACAACAACACGATCACCTAAAATACTGATTAACCAAATATCTCGCTACGTATATTCAAAGGCACGAGATGATGATGATGATGACCTATTTAATAATTATTCGAATACTCTGTAGATTCATTTAATAGCGACTAAATTGTTTCATCGATGAATTACTCAATTGAAAAATAATCCATTAATGTCCTTCTCTGGTGGTAAATATATGGTACAGTGTATGATTTCATAAACAGATATTTATTTAATATCTTATCTTAACGAGCAGTATTTGTATGTATGTATATACTCGTACATGCATACAAATACTGCGGTAATAGTACGGAGATTCCAGACACAATTGATTTTCAATTGTTACGGACCACGATCGTGGTCTTAGGGACTGGACGTATAAGGACAGAAAGTCGCTTAAGTAGGGACTGAATAACACGTGTTCAAGGCAATTAACAATAACAAAAGCAAGACGGTTGTTTACGACCTCAGGTGCTTCGGGAACTCAAAGGTTTAGTCGGCATCTTTTGTAGCCTGATAAGATAACATACACAATAAACAATCAACAAATATTTTCTGTCTAAATATCAACACATTTCGTCGTAATAGAGAATGGCTGTTGCGCTATAAACAGTTTAATCAAGAGAGTCAATGTGTGATTTTTAAGGTATACTAACCAAATTGTGCTCACTTATTAATGATTAACATATCCTAGCCCACTTAGCTAATGTAGAATAATTATTCAATAGTATTAGGTTGCTAAAGTTGTTAGTTTTGACTGTTATTCGAAGTCGACTACAATTTGCCTAACTCATAACTACATGTAGTATTATATCCATTTTATGACTTACATCTTCTCTATTAAAAAAGAAATTAGTAGTAGGCCCCTAAAGATGAAATATGAACTATTCAATTGAAATTTAATTAATTTTATTTAGGCATAAAATATCATTGACATCACCAATGCTTATATTGAAACAGGCTTAGTTGCTAAGCATAATTAATATATAAAGTTAAGTCGAAACAAACACTTACTTATACTTACGTATTTATTATTGACGGGCGGACGGGTCGTGTCGACGTGTAATTAAGATCCGTGTATCCGTGTACACGGGTACACGTGTACACGGATCTTAATTACACGGATCGTAACTACACGTGAAAATCGGGACAGAAACCCGTTGCCGTGTAACACGGCAACGTGTATTCGGCAACGGGTACACGAAACACGGACACGACCGGGAGCCCTAGTTTGGAGCTACATTCGTTTATATACCTAAATTCTACATTAATAACAGCGCCCACTATCGGTGGAGCTGTGAACTATGCGGTAAGTTAGATAGCCTTATGATCTAAACATATCGATAATAACCAAGCCATCGAGGTCCCGGGCTCAATTGCCGTGACCTAGATGGCGCTTGTTCCACATTTGGACACCGGTATTTTAATAAACCCTGAATTAGCCCAATATTTTGGATTATTTTTTGCTCTTTACGTAGGGCTTAATCATGTATTTAGGTAACAACGTCATATTATTAGATTGTCCCATTAAAAACGAAATAATGTACCGGTTACCGTAATAATACCGGTATTTTTCTATGGAGAAAATGCCGGTATCCGATCCCTGATCTTACTTAAGCCGTGGTCTCCCGGTGAAAAAATAAACAATAGCATTTTTTTGTAATGATCCCGGGGACCGGTAGGCGACGGGTTAACGTTATTGATAGTTTGCATTTAGGTATTTATTAGAGACTAGCGACCCGCCCCGGCTTCGCACGGGTGCACTATTTAATGGATCTTATTATACATATAAACCTCCCTCTTCAATCACTCTTATCTATTAAAAAAAACCGCATCAAAATCCGTTGCGTAGTTTTAAAGATTTAAGCATACATAGGGATATAGGGACAGAGAAAGAGACTTTGTTTTATACTATGTAGTGATGCGCAGTTTATGGCTTTGACCGAATACGAACATTCGGCCGAATATTAGGTCCAGCTGTTGGCGAACCGAATATTCGGCCGAATTATTCGGTTCAACGTAATTCCTTCATCGTTGTAAAACAGACTAATTGAATGGTAAAATTTTTGTTCATTATAAAGCGGAATATTGACAAAAAATAAGTTAATAATGGGTCATGAGAATAAGAGGCTATAAATAAATAAATAAATAATAATGGGTCAAGTATTAATTTCACGAAGCAGTAACTATAATAAACTCTTGTAACTTGAAACAAAACCCTCTCCAAATTGTTCGGTAAATATTCGGCAGCTGAACCGAATAATTCAGCCGAATACTGAACATTCAAAAACATGTCGAATATGCCGAATACCGAATAATAACCGAATATTCGGCGCATCCCTAGTATTTATCATTATACTAAAGTATTTATTAGGAGCGCTCGTGGCCCAGCGGCGCCCGCGTACCGCGTGCGGTATGCGAGGTTAAGCAACGTCGGCCTAGTTCAGTTCTTGGATGGGTGACCGCGTTGAATGGTTATTAACTGAGCGCTCCCGTACTTTGGAAGGCACGTTAAGCCGTTAATCCCGGCTACTTTCTATGATAGCAGTCGTTAAGCCAAGTTAGAGGCTTTCGGGCGGCTTGAGAACTTCTAACAGTCAAGTTGTCCACTCACTTGACAACCCTAATTCCAATAAGGTGTGGTCTCCTCGGGTTTAAGGTCAGATGGCAATCGCTTCCGTAAAAACTAGTACCTATGCCAAATCTTGGGATTAGGTAGCGGACCCGGGGCATCCTTCAGGGTGTAACTGTACCGGGATAACGCTAGGATGATGATGATGAATAATGTATTTATTACATACATGCGATTTTTTTTAGGCAGTCTGTGTGTAATATGTAACATTAGTATTAAAGAGAAAATCTAATTGACTTGCAATCTGTATTATTTATTCATGATGTCACGACAATAGGTTGCTTATGGGTCCTTATCAGTTAAAAAACGCTCATCTATTTACGCCATTTTCTGTTTGAATTGACACGTATCTTGACATTTTCTCAATGTTACTATCTAGAACAGGACTATTGCGACCGTATGTCATGAACTTTAAATGCATTTTTTGGAGTTTTCATTAAGAAATATCGTTTCAAACATCACTCCAAATCGACCATTTTCATTTAATTCTACTACACACAATAAAATCAAAAAATGGCTATGTTACTATCTAAAACTTTAATAAAATCATCGTAGCCTTTAATAACTTTATTGGTATTATCTAAACCTTTGTCATAATTTGAAATCAAAACATTTTAAAACTTATAAGGCCTCTTATGGTAACATTATTCGTCGTCTCAGTCGCCAACGTCCATACCACGTTGAACACACCGGTTCTCGTCCGATCACCGAAGTTAAGCAACGTCGGGCGAGGTCAGTACTTGGATGGGTGACCGCCTGGGAACACCTCGTGTCGTTGGCTTTTTGCTTGAAAACATCTCTTGTTTTATTTTATTATTTATTTATTTCTTTTTTCTTTTCTTTTTTTTTTCTTTTTTTATAGCCAATGTGCACGAGCGGTAATACACGCGACTTTCATTCCTATAACATAGTGCCTACTACAAGAAAATGTTTCAAAGCCTTACTGTACCTTTATCATGAGTTTACATGAACGTACTCGCTAGCGACTGGGTAAAAAATTGTATGGGCAAAAGTACAGCGCCCCTGGAGGTTACGCAATAGAACTAAGAATCGGCATACTAAATCGATTACGCAGTCGCCAGTGAGTACGGTCATGCAAACTCATGGTAAAGGCACGGGTCTATGAAATTACATTAGATATAATAAAAATAATTATATATAAAATAATTATATAAAATATTAATTTTGAGTTTCGTTAGTTGCACCGCCAACAAATCTTTCTGCTTCGCCTTAAGGTTGACTGGTAGAGAATGCCATACGGCATTAAGTCCGCCTTTTGTACGATAAGGTTTCTTTTGTGCAATAAAGATTAAATAAATAAAATAAATAATTAAGTATCAAACAATAGCTTTTCGGTGAAGGAAAACATCGTGACTAAACCGGTTAATGCCCAACACATAAGTTTAGTGTTTCGTGGGTTGGAAGGTCAAGAGGCATTTGCTTTCCTAAAACAAGTTTTACTTTTGTTGGCGTTTTTTTTTTGTAAAACTTATCGGAATTTGAATCTTCCTGCATGCAAAATTAAGTCGACTTTTGTACGGGTTACTTTGACACATCTCGTCATCCAGATATATTTCTTATCTACTGCAATTACAATTTAAAATGTTAAGTCAAATAGTCTGTATTATCATGACGTCACGATAATTGGTTGCTTATGAAAACATTATTCGTCGTGGCAATCGCCAACGTCCATACCACGTTGAACACACCGGTTCTCGTCCGATCACCGAAGTTAAGCAACGTCGGGCGAGGTCAGTACTTGGATGGGTGACCGCCTGGGAACACCTCGTGTCGTTGGCTTTTTGCTCGAAAACATCTGTTATTTTATTTTATGTTTTGTCCCTTTTTTTCACTTTTTTTTGAAACCATTTCCCCGAATGGTAAGGAGCGCGACTTTCAATCCACCAGTAACGTAACTGGAATTATCTAAAAAATAATGTTGGACTATCATTAGAAATCATAAGATAAATCTCAAATCAGCAGCTTTTCGACGAAGAAGAGTATCGTGAGGAAACCGGTTGAACAAGGATTACTTAGTTTTTGTCCTCTGGGTTGGAAAGGCAGAAGGCAATTGCTTCCGTAAAACTAGTTCTGAGGGCCTACTCCGAATTTCGAAATCCTAAATTCGTATCGTGCCGTCCCTTTCACTCATATGGTTATAATACGAGAGTGAAAGGGACGGCACAATACGAAGTACGGATTTCGAAGTTCGATCGAAGTAGGCCCTCTGGTGGATGTTTTATAAAACTCAATTTGGAATTTGAATCTTTTATCATGCACATTTAAGTCGTTTATTGTACGGGTTACTTTGACACGATTCCGTCGGTATTGTGCGTAGTGCGTACTTATATCTGTTATTACAATTTTAAAAATAATCTGTTATGCATTTAAGACGTCACGACATTAGGTTGCTTATGGTAACATTATTCGTCGTCTTAGTCGCCAACGTCCATACCACGTTGAACACACCGGTTCTCGTCCGATCACCGAAGTTAAGCAACGTCGGGCGAGGTCAGTACTTGGATGGGTGACCGCCTGGGAACACCTCGTGTCGTTGGCTTTTTGCTTGAAAACATCTCTTGTTTTATTTTATTATTTATTTATTTCTTTTCTTTTTTTTTTCTTTTTTTATAGCCAATGTGCACGAGCGGTAATACACGCGACTTTCATTCCTATAACATAGTGCCTACTACAAGAAAATGTTTCAAAGCCTTACTGTACCTTTATCATGAGTTTACATGAACGTACTCGCTAGCGACTGGGTAAAAAATTGTATGGGCAAAAGTACAGCGCCCCTGGAGGTTACGCAATAGAACTAAGAATCGGCATACTAAATCGATTACGCAGTCGCCAGTGAGTACGGTCATGCAAACTCATGGTAAAGGCACGGGTCTATGAAATTACATTAGATATAATAAAAATAATTATATATAAAATAATTATATAAAATATTAATTTTGAGTTTCGTTAGTTGCACCGCCAACAAATCTTTCTGCTTCGCCTTAAGGTTGACTGGTAGAGAATGCCATACGGCATTAAGTCCGCCTTTTGTACGATAAGGTTTCTTTTGTGCAATAAAGATTAAATAAATAAAATAAATAATTAAGTATCAAACAATAGCTTTTCGGTGAAGGAAAACATCGTGACTAAACCGGTTAATGCCCAACACATAAGTTTAGTGTTTCGTGGGTTGGAAGGTCAAGAGGCATTTGCTTTCCTAAAACAAGTTTTACTTTTGTTGGCGTTTTTTTTTTGTAAAACTTATCGGAATTTGAATCTTCCTGCATGCAAAATTAAGTCGACTTTTGTACGGGTTACTTTGACACATCTCGTCATCCAGATATATTTCTTATCTACTGCAATTACAATTTAAAATGTTAAGTCAAATAGTCTGTATTATCATGACGTCACGATAATTGGTTGCTTATGAAAACATTATTCGTCGTGGCAATCGCCAACGTCCATACCACGTTGAACACACCGGTTCTCGTCCGATCACCGAAGTTAAGCAACGTCGGGCGAGGTCAGTACTTGGATGGGTGACCGCCTGGGAACACCTCGTGTCGTTGGCTTTTTGCTCGAAAACATCTGTTATTTTATTTTATGTTTTGTCCCTTTTTTTCACTTTTTTTTGAAACCATTTCCCCGAATGGTAAGGAGCGCGACTTTCAATCCACCAGTAACGTAACTGGAATTATCTAAAAAATAATGTTGGACTATCATTAGAAATCATAAGATAAATCTCAAATCAGCAGCTTTTCGACGAAGAAGAGTATCGTGAGGAAACCGGTTGAACAAGGATTACTTAGTTTTTGTCCTCTGGGTTGGAAAGGCAGAAGGCAATTGCTTCCGTAAAACTAGTTCTGAGGGCCTACTCCGAATTTCGAAATCCTAAATTCGTATCGTGCCGTCCCTTTCACTCATATGGTTATAATACGAGAGTGAAAGGGACGGCACAATACGAAGTACGGATTTCGAAGTTCGATCGAAGTAGGCCCTCTGGTGGATGTTTTATAAAACTCAATTTGGAATTTGAATCTTTTATCATGCACATTTAAGTCGTTTATTGTACGGGTTACTTTGACACGATTCCGTCGGTATTGTGCGTAGTGCGTACTTATATCTGTTATTACAATTTTAAAAATAATCTGTTATGCATTTAAGACGTCACGACATTAGGTTGCTTATGGTAACATTATTCGTCGTCTTGGTCGCCAACGTCCATACCACGTTGAATACACCGGTTCTCGTCCGATCACCGAAGTTAAGCAACGTCGGGCGAGGTCAGTACTTGGATGGGTGACCGCCTGGGAACACCTCGTGTCGTTGGCTTTTTGCTTGAAAACATCTGTTATTTTATTTTATCGTTTGTTTCTTTTTCTTTTATTTTTTTTTATTTTTTTATAGCCACTGTGCACGAGCGGTAAGGCACGCGCGTTGCAATCCACTATAACCTAGTGCCTACTACAAAAATTTATGTGCCAAATATCATGATATATAATTAAATATCAAACAGTAGCTTTCCAGTGAAGGAAAACATCGTAAGGAAACCAGTTGAATCACAAGAAGGTTTAGTGTTTCGCCTGGGTTTGAAAGCAGTTGCTTCTGTAAAAAAACTGGTTTTATGAAACAGTTAGTGGAATTTGAATCTTCTGTTACGCAAAATGAAGTTTCTTTTACTTAGATACAACACGTCATCCAGAAGTATCTGTTTGTTATCTCCTCTACTGCAATAAAAAATCTTGCATCAAAGAGTTTGTATTAATATTCATGACGTCACGAAAATAGGTTGCTTATGGTAACATTATTCGTCATCGCAATCGCTAACCACGTTGAATACACCGGTTCTCGTCCGATCACCGAAGTTAAGCAACGTCGGGCGAGGTCAGTACTTGGATGGGTGACCGCCTGGGAACACCTCGTGTCGTTGGCTGTTTGCATGAAAACATCTTTTAATTTTTTTTTTGTTTATGTTTTGTTTTCCTTTTTTAAAAAATAATACGGGTCTACGAAATGTCATTACTAATATGACTCATTAGATATAATTAAGTATAAACAGTAGCTTTCCGGTGAAGGAAAATATCGTGACTAAACCGGTTAAAGCCCAATAGAACAAAGTTTAGTGTTTCCCGGGTCGGAAAGTAAAGATCAAGAGGCAATTGTTTTTGTAAAACTAGTTTTACTTATGTTGGCGGATGTTTTATAGAACTGTTATCGTAACTTGAATCTTCCGGTATGCAAAATTAAGTCGCTTTTTGTACGGGTTATGTTGACACAACTGAACATCCAGATGTATTTGTTATCTACTGCAATTACAATTTAAATTAAAATAGATCAAATAATCTGTATTATCATGACGTCACGACAATAGGTTGCTTATGGTAACATTATTCGTCGTTGCAATCGCCAACGTCCATACCACGTTGAACACACCGGTTCTCGTCCGATCACCGAAGTTAAGCAACGTCGGGCGAGGTCAGTACTTGGATGGGTGACCGCCTGGGAACACCTCGTGTCGTTGGCTTTTTGCTTGAAAACATCATCATATTTTAAACTTTGTTTTCTTTCATGTCTTTTTTTTTCGTTTTTTAAGCCACTACTGTACCCGAACGGTAATTTGATTTTTCACACCTGCTATTCAGAAAAGAGTTATTATTGCCTTGAAATGAGGGATCAAAGTTATACTTTTCTTCACGCAATATTCTGAGTGACGAGCTAAATGATCCTTGTTAACCATCATAGTTACTTATTTTCATGCAATAAACGAATTTTATTTTGTATTTGAAATGAGAAATAAAAATGTTTTTGTTACTCTCTCTCCAGATATCACTACATAGTATAAAACAAAGTCGCTTTCTCTGTCCCTATATCCCTATGTATGCTTAAATCTTTAAAACTACGCAACGGAATTTGTTGCGGTTTTTTTTAATAGATAGAGTGATTGAAGAGTAAGGTTTGTATGTATAATAACATCCATTAAATAGTGCACCCGTGCGAAGCCGGGGCGGGTCGCTAGTACTCCTATAAATTATTCAACGATACAACTTCAGTGCAATTGCTTGCTACATGATTACTATCAGGCGTCAGGGCATGTACGCTGAACTTCGTATCGTGTCGTCTCTTTCACTCTCGTTATATACACTATACGAGTGAAAGGAACGGCACGATACAAAGTTTGGATTTCAAAGCAGCCCCTGAATAACTTATTATGCAGTAGCAAAACGCGCATGCACATAATTAGTTCAATACTAACCTCAAAAGAACTATTAGTATTTTCAACTATAATTATATAATCCAAAAATGATTTACTACTATTCAATCGCTCTATTAAACACCGCCATATAGTTAAGAGTCCTTATCAGTTAAAAAACGCTCATCTGTTTTCTACGATTTTCGGTTTGAATTGACACGTATCTTGACATTTTCTTAGTGTCACTCGTCTACTTAGAATGTCATAAATTAGTAAATTACAAATATATTTTTTGAATTTTACATTCACATTCAAAAAATAGGCCACAAGGGAAGGGCACTTTTACATGTCAAAATATGAATTTACAATTTAAGAAAGTCTGAATATAATAAGTAATACATTTTTCATGTCAAAATATTAATTTACAGTTCAAGAAGGAATAATAATTTCGAGTTAACAATTATAACAAAATTAATGTCATACATTAAGAAATATCATTTGAAACATCACTCCAAATCGACCATTTTCAAGATAAAAACTGTGTTTTTCTGCTTTAATTCTAATACTCACAATAAAATCAAAAAATGGCTATGTCACTATCTAAAACTTTAATAAAGTCATCGTATCCTTTATTCACTTTATTGGTATTAAATAAATAAATATTAGAGGACAATCTTACACAAATCGATCTAGCCCCACAGTAAGCTCAAGAAGGCTTGTGATATGGGTACTAGACGATGATACATTTAATAGATATAAATACTTAAATACATAGAAAACATCCAAGACTCAGAAACAAATATTCATGCTCATCACACAAATATTTGCCCTGACCGATTATCAATACTTTTGTCATAATTTGAAATCAAAACATTTAAACAATTATAAGGCCCCTTAAACTCGCATGCGAGTCTTGGACGTGTGTATTAGGGCCTTTACGACCGGTGGCCACCATTGGCGCGGCACCAATGGATCCTTCGGCTCGGCACGCCAAGGGATCTGCGCAGGCGCACACAGGGACCGATACCGGTATTTTTAAAAAACTTTGAATTAGCACAATATTTTAGATTATTTTTTGCTCTTTACGTAGGGCTGAATCATGTATTTAGGTAACAACGTCGTATCATTAGATTGTCCCATTAAAAACGAAATAATGAACCGGTGACCGTAATAATACCGGTATTTTTCTATGGAGAAAATACCGGTATCCGATACCTGGGCGCACACTAACGGAATTTATATTACGAAGCAACCTTAGGCATGCCCAGGCGTCCTTATGCATGCCTAAAATTCAGTAAATAAATAAATGCCGGCCAACGAGCCGTGCTGATAGTGTGTGCCTAGCCTTAGGCTGCCTTCCCACCAGAGGTATATGTGCTATGCAGCTAGCTATGCTGCGAGGATTTGATAGTTTTCCGTTGCGTGTGCACCAATGAATGTAATTGGTGGATATCAACGCATCGCAACGTAGCATAGCATAGCTCCGATGGAAAGGTACCCTTATTGTTACTATGACCGTAATAGTGTTAATTATTAGTTTCATTGCTCAAAGGTTAACTGGAAGAGATCCCTTAAAGGGATAAGTTCACCTTTGTACCAATGTAACCGAATTTGTCTGTATTTTTACCTGTGCTTTGTGTACAAAAAATATTAACATACATATATAGTATCCCCATTATTCATTAAACGTCTATCAAACCTATATTAGTTTACTGGCCGCTAAAGTTCGTTTGTCCTTATCTGTCACTTTGACACATGTGCTTGTGAGACAGTGACAACAGACATTTTAGTTAGCAGAGGTTTGTTAAGTTTTATGAATAGGGGTTAAGTATTTACAAACACACTTCTATTTATTTATTTATTACTTATTTTATTTAATTAAGTTTAAATACAATTTATTGTTGTAACATAATTTAAACGGCATCGTTAAACCACAAGTGGTTTGTCTCGATGCACGATCCTAATTCTACTCTAATATAGTTATATATAGTATAATATAGTTAGTGAAAAATTATTTATTGTCAAAACTGTGTATAAATAGCAAAAACACTTAAAAGATCTATATTAACATAGAACTAACAAAAATAAATTAAATTAAATTAAATTAAGACCTAACCTAGGTAAGGCTACGTTAGGTCCCCCAAGTCTGATCCCTGCGGAACGGTGCCCATAAGGCTGGCTGCATTCCCCCGTTGAATGGCGATGCCTATTCTTTGTCCGAGGAATGAGCCAGCCCTAGGGTCACGTGTTGCTTCCAAAAGTCTCTTTTTTAAGTTTTGGAACAGAGAATGGGCATCTCGACTCCACGGTCCTAAAGTCTCCACTGCGAAAGCCGCAAATATGTGATTGTGCGTTAGATCAGCATATTTGCGGCGCTTAAGTGCCTCAGCCGCCGCCGCCGCCCCGCCAGCCCTTATTGAAGTGGAGGCTAAATGAGACGGCGCTAAGGTGTCCACACAAGTGGCATCCCAAATGAGCGGCCGTCCCATTTGCCAGGGAATGAGAGTCATTCCATCGGGCCTCTTGCCGTCGTCGCGTGCCAGACCGGGTGGTTCCAAAGCTGCGGGCACGCCCACGCTGACAAAGGCCCGACGGATGATGTCGTTCAGGCTGGCGTGGCGGGATAGGCGACCGGCGCTTCTTTGGCAGGAGAGGCCGTGGTAGCCTAGGCTGTCAACTTCAGAACCGCAGGGACATTAGTATATAGTTAGTTAGTTTAATATAGTTATATATACATAGTATTTGTCAGGCGTGAAACCCTACATCTGCCCCGTATGCGGCAAGCGTTTCGCCACCAACAAGCTGTCCTCGCACATGCTGTCTCACTCGTCGTCGCGCCCGCACGCGTGCGCCGCGCCGGGCTGCGCGCGCGCGTTCAAGTCGCGCCGCGCGCTCACGCTGCACGCCGCCACACACGCAGGTATTTCATATTTCTATTTTCTTTTCACACCTGCTATTCAGAAAAGAGTTATTGTTGCCTTCGAATGAGGGATCAAAGTTGTACTTTTCTTCCCTAATTTAAGGGCAACAATGACTCTTTTCCTCATAGAAGGTGTGAAAAGCAGTATGTGACACTGTAGTAAAATCATTTGTAAGATATTTCATGTTTTAAGCAGCGGGTCTCATAGACGGTGTGAAAAGCAGTATGTGTCACACGGTAGCAAAATTATTTTCATCTTGGGCGTAAACACTTGAATCCTTCGCTACGCTCAAGATTCTACTTTAGAATCCCTCGCTACGCTCAGGATTCTATTGTAGAATCTTTCGCTTCACTCAGAATTCAATATACCGCCCTCGCCGTAAATATATCATTTTGCTCCCTTGAGACACAATCTACTATTGCTGACCCAGTACCTTTACCATGAGTTTACATGACCGTACACGCTAGCGATTGCGTAAAAAATAGTATAGGCAAGAGTACAGCGCCTCTGGCGGTAACGCAATAGAACTAAGAATCGGCATACTAAATCGTTTACGCAGTCGCTAGCGAGTGCGGTCATGCAAACTCATGGTAAAGGCACAGGTCGGGCCTAGCTGAGTTTCTTGCTGGACTCTTCTCAGCTATTAGGCTTTGTGAACTAGCAACAAAACTCCCACTAGCTTAGGGTTGCCATAAGCATGAGGACGAGCACCGGGACAATTAAAGAAAAAGTAGTATACGTAGAGCTCATGAAGAAAAATTGGAAGGACATCAGCGCAATGCCTCATCCCCAAAGTCAAAGCAGATGCGGGAGCGGTGCCTTTACCATGAGTTTACATGACCATACTCGCTAGCGACTGCGTAAAAATTTGTATGGGCAAAAGTACAGCGCCTCTGGCGGTTACGCAATAGAACTAAGAATCGGCATACTAAATCGTTTACGCAGTCGCTAGCGAGTACGGTCATGCAAACTCATGGTAAAGGCACTAGTCCGGTCTTTACCGTGGGACGGTATCCTACATGCGCGCGCGCCACGCAAGCACTGCCTGTCTTAATCGTTAGGCTTATAGCCGTCCGTACTAAGTACATGCATAAGTACTTATTTACCTAGCTGCTGGTCCCTACTAATTAACTATGCTTTTCAAACCGGGTCAATTTGATTAATGGGCGGGACACTGGGACACCACGCTTCACACCGGGACATGTCCCGGCATACCGGGACGTATGGCAACCCTACACTAGATCCATTCCACTCACAACTCAGAGGGGCTACCGCGAACCGGAAACGAACGAACTTCGAATATCCCCCTCTCTGTCGCATTTGCGGATTAGTGCGACAAAGAGGGAGATATTCGAACTTCGTTCGTTTCGGTTCGCGGTAGCCCCTCAGAGCAGAAGCGTATTTTTTGAATTTGGCGCCCCGGGCCAATAAGGTTCGCCGCCCCATAAACCAAGAAAAACAATGTAATTTTTTTTAACGGTCCTTATCAGTTAAAAAACGCTCATCTATTTAGGCCATTTTCTGTTTGAATTGACACGTATCTTGACATTTTCTCAATGTTACTATCTAGAACAGGACTATTGCGACCTTATGTCATAAACTTTAAATGTATTTTTTGGATTTTTCATTAAGAAATATCGTTTCAAAAATGACTCCAAATCGACCATTTTCAAGCTAAAAACTTGTTTTTTCCGCTTAAATTCTACTACACACAATAAAATAAAAAAATGGCTATGTTACTATCTAAAACTTTAATGAAATCATCGTATCCTTCAAAAAATTTATTGGTATTATCAATACTTTTGTCACAATTTGAAATCAAAACATTTTAAACTTATAAGGCCTCTTAATAGTCTACATTTTTATTGTATGATAGTACATTACATTACAGTACATTAAGAGGTCGCGAAATAGGGGATTGCCGGCCGAGTAGTTATAGATGGACGAGTATTAACGAGGCCATCTAGAGATAAGAGGCTGACAACCCCGGTACCGCAGAAGCTTTTATAGTGTTTTTTTCAAAAAATGCAATGAAGTTTGAAAATTAAAAGAAAACTTGAAATGAAATTCTAAGGATTCTGTAACCTCGTGGCGCCCAAAGATTTTTTGGCTCCTCTTTAACTATGACCCGACTGTCCTTCTTATAGGACATAATAGTTACAGTCATATCTGCCCAAGATTTTGAGTTGAAATTTGTATTTGTGAATTTGTGTATGTTTGAAGTGAAACTTTCAGGGTATAATTATGATTATATTAGCATGTGTTTTTAAATTCAATTATTTGTCAACCTTTTGATCTTCACAAAGGCCACTGGGCCTCAATTACTAGATTTACAGAGTTTATTAATATGGCCTTCTGAAAGGCGCGTGGGCAGTAATTGAAGGTTAGTTGAAAAAAGTGCTGGGCTGGAGCCGCCATGCTTATTTTGGTTTATCAAAAGGCGCGTGGGCGCCACGAGGGTAATAAAAACACACGCTGCAGCTGCCGGTCGGGGGCGGCTAGGCGGTTACGCCGCCCGGGCGGATTGGCGCCCCGGGCCATGGCCCGGGTGGCCCTAGGGTAAATACGCCCCTGCCTCAGAGGTCCTACTTCGAATTTGTTTATGGTGTGACGTGCTGACGTGTTCTATTATGTATTTCCAATAATGTATATCTATTTTCAATCTTCTTTTTATTTCTAAATTTTATTTTTAATTTTTTTTTTCAAGACCTGACATTATTTTTGTACCAATCTTCTTATTATTTCTAAATTTTATTTTATTTTACTTTTTTTTCAGGACATTATTTTTGTATCCAACTATTTCATATAATTTGCGATTATTAAATGTTCCTAAATGAAATTGTACAAATTAGCGCGTAAGGTTAAACTGTAAGTGCTAATTTTATAAATGTGTAAATAAAATAAATAAATAAATATTGTGACAGCAGGTCGCCGCGCGCACGCATGCGCGGAGTGCGGCGCGCGGTACACGCACAGCCAGTCGCTTCGGAAGCATGTGAGGAAGCAACATGCGCAGGTCAGTGGAGACGGCGCTCTACAAACAAGCCTTCTGAGGGGCTACTTCGAACTATCGTGCCGTTCCTCTCACTCATATAGTGAATAACGTGAGAATGAAAGGGACGGCACGATACGAAGTTCGAAGTACAGAGGGGCTATCGCGAACCGAAAACGAACGAAGTTCGAATATCTCCCTCTCCGTCGCACGAATTAGCAAGAGTGACAGAGAAGGAGATATTATATTATATTAATATATGATTATTGCTTATTAATAAAATTGATTGTATATATAAAATTAAATAATATCTGACATGTAATTTTTGACATTATGAATAAATCAATATGAATATATTCGAACTTCGCGGTAGCCTCTCTGGCTCTGTGGGGCTACCGCGAACCACAAACGAAGTTTCCCTCTCTGTCTCACTTATGTGCAAACTTGCAAGTGCGACAGAGAGGGAAAACTTCGTTTGCTGTTCGCGGTTAGCGCCCCTGCTCTGTACACACGTACGAGACTCGCTTAAGAGATGTAAGCGAAATTCGCGAATACAGTCCGGTTTTCTTTTTAAACGACCAACTTACGTATAGCCTTTGAAACGTCCCCCGTTTATTAAGTAGTAGGGACTAATGGGAAATAGGTTTCTGTGACATACAAAAGGGCACGCAAACCGGTATCCCGGGATCTAGAAATACCGTAACCGCACATGCAACAAAAACAAAAAAAAGGGTAATAATCTGTTACAAATTAAAGGTTTAGAATTAAAGCTTTGCCGAAACTGGAATTCTCATAAGTAACGAAACTAATTTATTAGTACATTGTGTAACATACATAACGAGGATAGTTGGGCAGCAGCAACACTACTGAGCACCAACACCATAATGATTATATAATCTAATTATCTCGTTAGTATTTATTATTCTCTGACCTGTATTATTTTTCTACTTATATGTAACATAGATAGTTACAATGTGACGGTAAATTGTCACTTAATCGTATTTTCAAATGAAAAGTCCCGGGATCTCGAAATGGTCGCGTACGGTACGGTTTCAGAGGAATTTCCTCCCACGGACGCTCCAGTTGTGGAATGAGCTCCCTGCCGAGGTTTTCTCGAGGGACTACAGTATGGGGTTTTTCAAGAAAGGAGTGTATACATTTTTAAAGGGTCGGCGACGCATGTGACACACCAGGAGTCGCAAGCGTCCATAGGCTACGGTGACAGTTTACCATCAGGCGAGCCGTACGCTTGTTTGCCACCGACGTGGTATAAAAACAAATATCGAAATCCCCTTATTGAAGTCCAATACCGGATTTCAATCAACTTACGTCCGAACGTGCAAGTGCGACAGAGAGCGAAAACTTCGTTTGCTGTTCGCGGTAGCACCCCGGTATTGCGTGCCCTACATAGAATCAGAGGGGCTACCGAAACGAACGAAGTTCGAATATCTCCCTCTCTGTCGCACTTGCTTATTCGTGCGGCAGAGAGGGAGATAAATAAATAAAATAAAATAAATATTTGTGGACAATCTTACACAAATCAACCTGGTCCCAAACTAAGCAAAGCTTGTACTATGGGTACTAGGCGACGATATATATACTTATATAGATATATATATACTTAAATACATAGAAAACATCCAAGACTCAGGAACAAATATTCGTGTTCATCACACAAATAAATACCCTGACCGGGGACCTCCAGCTTCGAAGGCAGGGTCACTACCAACTAGGCTAAAGCGGTCGTCAAAGATATTCGAACTTCGTTCGTTTTCATTTCGCGGTAGCATTTGGTGGAGAATACCAAATACCAACAATGGGCAATGTTCAATCGATGTATGTCGTTTTATCTATTTTTATTATAATGTTCCTTGTATTGTGATTAGCTTTAGCAATATTGCGGCACCAAATATACTTATTAATTTAATTGTTTCAGAAATCCATTACCTCGGACAGCATTCAATTCAACGTAACTGATATTTGAACAATATAGACACGTGCTCAATGACCAAACAGTTACCAATCCTATTATTTATTTATGCAAGACTAATTTAGTGATAAAAACGTGAAATGAAAAAAGTATGCGTTCAAATCGCGCGTGGCCGAGTTGTTGTGGTCAAGGTTGTTACTGACGGGTCCAGAGGGCGTACCCTGAGCTTCGAAATACGAACTTAAATAAATAAATAATAAATATTAGAGGACAATCTTACACAAATCGAACTAGCCCCACAGTAAGCTCAAGAAGGCTTGTGTTATGGGTACTAGACGACGATATATTTAATAGATATAAATACTTAAATACATAGAAAACATCCAAGACTCAGAAACAAATATTCATGCTCATCACACAAATATTTGCCCTGACCGGGATTCGAACCCAGGACCGTCAGCTTCACAGGCAGGTGCACTACCCGCTAGGCTAAACCGGTCGTCAACTTCGTATCGTGACGTCCCTTTAGAATAGAATAGAAAAACATTTATTGATAAACCAAACATACAGCACCACATGAACATATTAAAACAAATAGAACAAAGTAAAAAAGTAACTCATTGTGAATTATAAAACAGACAAAAATAACTTATACCTATTTGGTGCTGTTATGGTGGCTACAAAAGGACCAGTGTTGCCAGATGGTTACATTTCTTACATCTTTCGTAACTTTTGACCGGCTCGCGTAACATGTAAGTAACTTCTGTTGTAAACGAATTTTTTGTAACTTTTGAGGATAATGAGACTGTATTTAAAAAGAAAGGGAATTTTATCTAACCGGGATCATGCGACACAATTTATAGGCTTCCATACAGAAAAGGTGACAAAATAACCTGCATAGTACGACTGTCTGTCCGTCTCTTGCAACTTTGTATGATATTTGAGACACCGCCCATCAGCTCGGCGTAATTCTGTCGTCGAGCTCGCCGAATTGTAGCTGTATATGGCGACTCCTTTCTTAAAATCGAATGATTTGATAAGTAATTATGAGCATTTTGATAAGTAATTATGATAAATATATAAAATGTAACTTTTGCATTAGAAATGTAACTTTTCAAGAAAAGATATGTAACTTTCGTCCCAACGGCCCTGGCAACACTGCTCTGAACTTCAAAATACGAACTTCGTATCTTGACGTCCCTTTAGAATAGAATAGAATAGAAAAACATTTATTGATAAACCAAACATACAGCACCACATGAACATATTGAAACAAATAGAACAAAGTAAAAAAGTAACACATTGTGAATTATAAAACAGACAAAAAGAACTTATACCTATTTGGTGCTGTTATGGTGGCTACAAAAGGACACCACTCAGCATACGCTGTGGCATACATGTACCACAGCGCTGGTCTTCCGTGGGGCCCGGGGCCGGAAAGATAACTCAGAACAGACACACTAGTGACGAGTATATTATGACTGTGTAACATGTAAGCAGACAGTATCATTTTACCTGTCACTCGTATAGTGTAGGTATAACACGAGAGCGTATAAAATAGTGCAAAATTATACAGTTTTTTAATCCCGTCATGATCTTTATTTAATTTTACATCTAACCTGCAAAAATTACAGTTAAAAAATTAACGTTTCCAGCAGGCGAATCACGTAACGTTATGTACTAACGGTAGATAGATTTTACTGTCAATTTTGAAGTGTAAATGTATGAGCTGACAATTAGAATTTGACATTAAAATCTACCTAACGGTAGTACAAAAGTTACGTGATTACCCCGCAGGTTTAAATCGGACTCCTAAAAACCCATGAAAAAAACAATGTTAACGGAGCGAGATATCGCAAAAATCGACAGTTTTGGAGATTTATATATTTATGTCACACCAAGCCATAAAGTGGCAATTACCACACGCTCCGCGCGTGGAAAATCCCACTTCCTGGCCAGGGGGTGACATAAAATTTAGTACTTACCTCGGGCGGTAATTAAGAAAGCCTCAGTTCGCATAATTATCGCCCTTGCCTTCGGCTCGGGCATCAAATACCTGCGATCTGAGACATTCTTTGTTTTACCGCCCTTGGTAAGTAATGTACCATTATGATAGGATCCCGGGAATGCTAATACTGTTGGGTATTATGAAGAATATATCATTTAAATAAAACTAGGGTAAAATATTTAGAAAAACCTATTGCAGTTATTTAATTTAGGGTGATTACTAGTGTTCGAAGTTTCGGTGGCAAATTTCACAGAGGTAAATGGAGTCGCTTAACAATTTTTTTTGATTAAACGAATAACGATTAAATGATTAATTTCGCATAATACTCCTTATAATTATAAATTATCTTGCGAGCATTACCTACTTATACCACGATAACACTATTACTAATAACACAAGTATGTAGGTAAACATTGTTTAATAAATTTGTTTATTTTTACTTATTACACGCGTACAAACATGTCACCTAAACAGTCGGGACAGTATAATGTTGGTACCTGCCGCCAATTATACAATTCGGTATCACAAACATCTTACTCCCTATGTCCACACCTGGAGCAAACTTCGGTAAAAACCAACCTTTCTTCATCTAGGTCTATATCTTTTGATGGTAATAAATAGTTTTAAGTACTTACTTGAAATTTACGAGTACCTACCTAATTAATGTTATATTAATACTTCAGGTAAATTTTATATTTGTAACTTCATAATTCAGTAACATTTGGAATAATAATTTAATTTACAGTTATTACATCTAAATAACAATTTAGTCATACAACCCGCCCCTCATCGTCCCGGTGCAAAAGTGCCCATAACGCTAGCAGCATTTCCGCGCTGAATAGCGACAGAAAGTCTTTGCACCAGAAACGATTCGGAGCGGGAGTCCTGTACCTTTACCATGAGTTTGCATGATCGTACTCGCTAGCGACTGCGTAAACGATTTAGTATGCCGATTCTTAGTTCTATTGCGTAACCGCCAGAGGCGCTGTACTTTTGCCCATACAATTTTTTACGCAGTCGCTAGCGAGTATGGTCATGTAAACTCATGGTATAGGCACTGTCCTCTTTGCCTAAGTCGACGGCCTATTTCTCGACCAAACTCCTTTGCGTCCTTCCCCCAGCAACCAGATAAATGAATAATTTATTTATTCAAATCTTAAAAAGTTAATCATAAAAACGACTCCATTACCCACTGTGTGAAATTTGCCACCGATACTCCGAACACTAGTGATTACTAATATAGAGTATTAGAATGTTTGTTTTTTTATGATACACTGACACTGATTACATAGAATGACCCAAACTAATGTAACAGTTACCTTGAGGCTTGAGGTAGATTAATGTAATTGAGAGCAGTTATAGATCTTCAACTTTCTATTTGTGTTCAACTTTAGTTAGTATAAGATTTGGTTCAGCAATCGGCATACTTACAATTTGTAAGATTTTTTTTAGTAATGCGCAAAAGTACCTATATAATATTATTTCAAAATCATTAGTTTGTCATTTTATGAAATTGAATAACATTCTATTTTATTATTGACGATCGTAATATAAATTCGTATAGATTAAGCTAGCTTTAATTTGTATTGTAATTGTATATTATGAAATAAAAAAATCTAATCTAAATCTAATCTAATCTATGATGATGACATTGAGGTTCTCTTGTCCTAGCAGAATAGATATATAGATAGATCTAAGAATAGCCTATAATTTATTATTACTTACTAGCATAATTTTTGTGAATCTGCAACGAAACCAAATGTGTTCCTAAGATAATGACTAGTTAAAATAAAGTGACTATTAAGATGTGAAGAATTAAATGTAAGATGTGTGACTGTTTGGCCGGTGTTTCATTTGTCCTGTGTATAGTTATATACACATAAGGGCAAATTTTATAAAATAAAGTTTTCAGCGCTTCAATGTATGGGTGATTTTCTATTTGATTTCTGTAAATAAAAGTATGTACGAATGCCGGACTTATGAATGACCCCCCGTCTTCCAATCGACTACCGATCCCTGGGATCCCAGGGACCATAACAAAAGAATGCTATTGTTTTTTTTTGCGGGGAGACGACGGCTGAATCTACAACCGTCATCACTATGGGAGAGTCGAGTTTGCTTGTACCATCAAATATGCACGTTGAATTTTATTTTAGGATTTTATTACTCATTCTTTAAAAGTTATTCTCTTATTTTAGATAGGGACCATATGATAGGCCTCAATTCACTGAACACAGGTGCTCTCACACTGATTTAGCTTAGTTTGTCAAGGTTCACATGAAGGGATAAAGTAGTCGATAAGTTGGTGTTTCCCATTGGCAGTTAGATCTAATAATTATGACATTACATCTTAATGACTATTTTCATAACTATGACATTAGATGTTGACGTTAAATTTTCCTCTTGACATTCAGATTTTATTCTAGAAACTGTCTAGATTATACAATTTTTTATGTTTTTATTTTACATATTGACGATCTTTTTGTGAATTTATTATACTCTCTTTTGACATACATTATAGTAATTCATGTCTTTTTTTAAATTTCATATGCATCAATAAATCTGAATAATTAGTTTCAATTTATGTAATATATAACTGACGATTCAAAAGTGCTTGTTGCTAGGCCTATTTGAATAAAGAATATTTTGAGTTTGAGTTTATCTAGAACGGAAAATTCGAGATTCTCGACTCCAGCCCGCTGAAGGGATGAGAGCCTTGCGCAAGCGTTGCAGTTTTTGCTGCACGAACCTTGTCCAACTGGGTCATTGCACTCGCAAAGTTTTTCTTTTCTATTTCAGAGACCTTCACCCACTAACGGCAGACGCCGTGACAAACTAGGATTTCACACAGAACCAATGAAATCGATTTTCGAAACGTTTATTAAGAAACTTATTTTACAATTACAGCTAAGTATAAAAATAATGTTTAACAATGCGCCTTACTAACTACAAATCACAATTGTGTAATGAACAAATTAAGACACTGAAGCGACCACTTGTAGAGCTTATGTCGGTGTCATAAGCTTTACATTTGGGCAGTTAAATGTCTGATAAAATGTACTGGTTTTCCGACTCAGTCGATATAATAAATAAAAAGGATTATGGCAGGTGCTTTCTGAACCCCTTTCCTAAATTACCAGATTCAAATTTTCTAAACAAAGAAGCTCTTTACACATGAAGACTATTATACCCAGCTATATATTAGATGTCGGGAAATGGGAATCACGTGAGAATCTGTCAATTTGGGAGTGTGGGTGAACACTACGAGAGCTAGGCGCGTTTAGGTTTAAGTTTCCTCGTGACGTGGTGCGTGTGTGGGTCATGTTGGCGTATATTGGTCGCTTTTATGAACTTGCTCTCGTAGCCTGTCTCTCTCACTCTCGCGTTGGGACTTAGCCGGTCGGTGCGTTCCCGCTCGTCGGAACGCTCGTCCTCGCTGGCTCGTTCGTCGTCTCCTGCTCTTTCAGAGTCGTCTGCTCTATCCCTGTCATCTACTAGTCGTTCCTTGTCATCGCCGAGACGCTCGTCTTCGTCGTCAGAACGTCCGTAGTTGTTGGTTCGCTCGTTGTCGCCGATCCTTTCAGGGTCCTCCTGCAGTCGCTCGTGGTCGTCTAGGAAATCTCCATTGCCTGGTGCTTGTTCGATCCTGGCTAGGTCAGCGTCTTTTGTGGGGGTTGGAACAGTTAGCTGCATGAAGTGCTTCTCTTCGTCAGAGATGGGTCGTTTGTTCCCGTAGTAGTCGTAGTCACCGGCGGCGTAATCGTCGTCGTCGACGGAGCGGGTGCGGCGGGACTTCTTGCGGCGCTTACGGCGCGGCGGTTCCGTCTGCGCGGCTGGGATGGAGTTCTCTCCATCGCTATCACTGTCATCTTCTTCAGAAGAAGGCTCCGCGCTGTCCTCGTCGCGATCAGGCTTCTCTGGCCGGTCACGATTGAGTTTCTTCGGTCGCTTTTCTCGGTATATCGGCGGCACTCTCACGGTCACTGTGTCGATCTGGCCCGGGTTTTGCTCTGTAGGCGGTAGGACCCGCGGACGTAGCGGGCGGCGCGGGTCTTCCGTGGTCGTCGTCGTTTCCGCATCCTCTTCTTCAGCTTCGGGCAGAGGCAGTGGTACGCGCTGCGGTCGACGCTCCTTGTTCAAGCTCTGACGTAGCTCCCGATCGTCAGCTCTCCTCTGTATCTGGTCTGCCAAGTCGCGGTCTCCAAAATGCACCCTGCGGTAATCGTTAGCAGCAAGCTTCTTTTTCTTCTTTTTGACTTCTAAATTCGGCTGTGGCCTCTGCTTCTGGTCCCAAAACGCGCCGACAGCGGTGCCGAACTCCTGCACTGCCTTAGCTCTGTCGCGTGATTCCTGGGCGTCCTCGTAATCGTCGTACGCAGGGGCTTCTTCTTCGTCGTCGTACGCGAGGTAGTCGTCGCCTGCGAGTTGTTGAGGGTTGGCCTGGTTGGCGTCGATGGTGCGGACGCGGTGCTGCTGGCCGTTGCGGACAACAAACGCGTCGACGAAGACGCGAGGCTGGCGAGGTGGTTCTCGGGCGGGCAGTCGCGCTGCGCGGGGCTCTATAGCTACAGGGGCAGGGGCCTCCTCTTCAAATTCTAACTCCTCAGCTGCCGGGGCAGTGGCAGGCGGCGCCGGAGACGCTGGCTTTCTATTGAAGTCGAACTGCAGTCGAAAGTTGGATTGTATAGTTTCGAGATTATCTTTAGGCGGGGGTGGCGGAGGCGGCGGTGGCGCGCAGGGTGATGGTGTAGTCGGGTTCGCGCGGGGTTTGGCACATGGTGGAGGCGGTGGTGGTGGCGGCGGCGGCGGCGGCGGTGGAGGAGGCCTGGGCTTCGGTCGTGGTACCGCTCTAGGCTTAGGGCAAGGTGGTGGCGGCTTAGGCGCTGGTGGAGGCGGCGGCGGTGGCGGCGGCGGTGCTACAGCGCGGCACGGTGGAGGCGCGACCGCGCGTGGGGCTCCACAGGGTGGCGGAGGGGCAGGCGCTGCAGGGGCAGCCAGAGGCAGATCTATTCCCGGCACGGGGGCTAAGGGCGGAGGGAACAACGCTGCCGGTTGCGGCGGCTTCCTCGCAACATTGTACCCCAGCACATCAGCCAAGCCCCTGAACACGATGTCTCCAAACGTCCGCTTCTTCCTCACCACAGGCTCATGCTCGGATGCCGTGTCATTGCTGAAGTCATCCAAAATCTCACTAACTACCGTATCGTTACCATGTAGTATAATAGCCTCGCTGTTATTTGCTACTACGTCACTGATCCTGGTTCGATTGAGTTCTGTTGTGTCACTATCCGTTGTGTCACCGTAGCTGGCAAGCAGCAGCAGCAGCAGCGCGGCGGTCCGCATGGCGCATGGCGAATGTCGCGCGGGTCGGCGCGCGCGCCGGTTTTGTCATGACGACGCTAGAGCCGCGTCACGCTTCAATGACCAGGATATCGCGGATGCTGGGCGGCATTCACAACTCTCATTGACAACGCCTCAGGCAGCCAATGTAATTATTACGCGTCGCTGTTATGTATCTCAAGGTCAAGGTATATACTAGAGACGAGTGATGAAGTGAGTTGAGATACGTTGTGAATCGCAGGGCTATAGGTACGTGTCGGGTTGATTAGGATAAGTACGTGAAAAAGTTTTATACGGAATTTGCACCGGGGTACGTCGAAAACGAAAACAAACTTTAACTACCGATTTGACGGATTTACAGAAAGTAAGTAAATACACAAATAAAATTAAAATAAAAACCTTCTTGTTTCTTGCACATAATAAATTACATAACCAAAAATATATATCTAAAATATGTATTGTACATTGTACCTAGTTTAATATACCTAGTAAACTAGTTAAAAATAGTAAAACTGTCCTATTTGTGCCAACCAATATATTATAAGAGTAATCTGTGGATAATGTCGTTGGCTATACAAAAAGTAAATGTAATGGTATAAGACACGTAACATGTTTGTATGGTTGTTTGTTATATCTATAAATAAATAAATGCTTAAGTGTATCCTTCGCTCTTAACACAGTGCACCCTCGGGAGCTCTGGCAACCTTGCTCACCGCCAGGAACACAACACTACATACTTGCATAGTAGATAATGTTATTATGGCTGTGGTCTTCTGCAAGGCGGAGGTACTTCCCCAGTTGGGCTGCTTCAAATTCGAGCAAGATGACATTTTGCTGTGCCCTACATTTCAATAAACCGTGTTAAATACTTAAATGACAGAAGCTAATCTCAGTGAAAACTTAGGTATCCTACGCCCTGAAAAAAATAGGTACCGTAAGATCACAGAGTGATTAGGGAAAAAACGGGGCCACTTTGATAGATTAAGAACACTAATATAATCGTCACCAAGTATTTCTAACTTGATTCAGTTCAGTAAATAGTTAGGAAATATACCAAGGGATAACACCGACCCAGGTCAACCAAATAAAAACTACAAATACGGCTTAAAAACTTGATTTTCAAAGTCGCCCCCGAATTTGATAATAACCCCGGTTTATGGTACCAGCAATATAGGAGTCTTAAAGGTTTGTGGTCTATCCTCTTAATTAATAACTCGTCGTCTACCGGTCCCTGGGATCCCTCATAATAATAATAATAATAATATTGAACGGTCTAATAGCGAAGAGTCTCGACCAACACCTCAAGAGACTCTTGCTAGATGGCTGGGTCAAGGGTCAAATACAGAAGGCGGTACTCCTGGACACGGCGCGGATAGTCAGGAGGTTCCTCTCTCTGTCGCCCTAACCACCGGTAGCTTAGGCCCCGCCCCGCTGCCGGCGGCACACTAGGTTAGGTTTTTATAATGATTTTATATTTTGTAAATATTGTTTTATATGTTACTTTTATATAATTATTATAAAACCTAACTTAAGCGAAAAAATAAATAAAGAGAATAATAATAAAATTCGTTTATTCACTCCACCACAAAGCATCATGCTTACAATTAATGATAAAGGCAATGCTACAGATAGATAGATGCAGGACTTGTGCGGTGAAGACTGGTGCCTGAACTTAGGTCACCAGGGAGGCTAGCACATGGTACAATAATATACTTCGCCAGGTATGGCAAACGGAAACATCGTTTAATAGTGTGGGTGACACGACCTTCAGATTCCCTGCTATCGATGGTTCTCAAACTTTGTATTTTGGGGAAAAATAGTTGTCTTACTTAAAAAATAGGATATTAATTATATTAAACGACTGTATAAAAAACAAAATTACAACCATTACAAAAAAAGGTATGGCATCTGGCCTTAATTGTCTTGCATGTCTCCCTGCCAAATAATATGAATTCTAATCATCTATACCAAAGTATAGACCCAGCTATATTCAATCAGTATAACAACATGACACAACGATTGCGGTTTTTTGCAAATAATAGGTTGATATTCCAATTGTCAAGTATCGGCTTAGTCACATCACTATTCTTATCATTTAGTATCAAAATTATATTTTGACTGAATAAAAAGGACCCCAACAACATTAAAATGCACAAATTAAGAAAACAAATAACTTTACGTAGTACGGTGTACCATTTTTTTTCGTTGTTTTCGTTCCACAATAGTGAAGCCATTCGTTGCCTACGGACTCGTTTTGTGGAAGTGTAGAAAAACAATAAGGTTCCACCTTTAACACTTCTACTCTTACAGTTCCGAATAGAACAGCCAACCATTTTAAAATCTGGTCTACATCAACTCTTATTAGCAACCGCACCGCAAAAAAGTTTGGCAATTACTGCTTTAACTGACACCGACCGAGAGCGATATATGCAAATCAGTACATCGGAGCGAGATCGCAGTTAACGTCAAAGAGACTGACATGACGTTCGTATGTGTGAGTAAGCAGTGTTGCCAGTAGTATATTATGATACTCCCTGACTTTCATGTATTCTATGAGTATTTTATTAAATTATTAGGTACATTCATGTTCCACTTGACCTATTTTGTGTGCTTAAACAAGTAAATGCCAATTTTGATGCGTAAACAATTTATATTGCATGTAAACGGCAGTTTTTTTTTCCTTAATTATCTTTTTTGTTACTATAAAGTGGCAACTCGACCTCGTGTCACGATCCTTATTGTCAGACCTTGTTTTCTTAGACCATGGGCTAGCATAACTGCCGCTGTGACGCGACGCGAGTAGACAAAAATCTACCCTCCTCTTTCTAATTCGGACAGTTCGAGTGAGACAGGAATCACTGAGTCGCGCGAGATACGACTTGGCAGAATGTTGTGCTAGCCCACCAGGTCTCCGATCCCCAGATGTCTGCAGATACACCCAATATTTTTATTACAAATTCACAGTATCAATATCATAACAAAAGAATGCTATTGTTTATGTTTTTCGCCAGGAGACGACGGCTTAAGACTTGACTTTTGTTTTCTTCACTTATTCAGAGGCCTTATAAGTTTTAAAATGTTTTGATTTCGAATTACGACAAAAGTATTGATAATATCAATAAACTGATTAAAGGCTATGATGATTTTATTAAAGTTTGAGATAGTAATATAGCATTTTTTTCATTTTATTATGTGTAATAGAATTTAAGCGGATAAAATAAGTTTATAGCTTCAAAATGGTCGATGGAGTGATGTTTGAAAGGATATTTCTTAATGAAAAACCCAAAAATACGTATAAAGTTTATGACATAAGGTCGCAATAGTTCTGCTCTAGATAGTAACATTGAGAAAATGTCAAGGCACGTGTCAATTCAATCAGAAATCGTCTAAATAGATGAGCGTTTTTTAGCTGATAAGGACCCTTAAGTAGGAACTCAACATTACGTACCGGAAGGCGATTCGTTGTAGATATTTCTAATCAGGCTACAGGTAAAAGTTAAATATTTCAACCACATTACCTTGTAATAAACGTGGAGTTAGCACAATCAAATCATTTTCACAACGTTAGATGGTTTCAAAATAATAGACCAGTCAACTTAATATTGTCTGCAAATTGTTGCGGTGGTTCTATTCTTTATATTGTAATTGTATTGTCTGTGGTGAGTTAGGTATTATAACTTTTAGAATAGAATAGAATAGAATAGAAAAAGCTTTATTTCGCATTTTACACATAATACATAGTACATTTACACTTATATTAAAATTAAGGCTTAATGCGAAAAAGGAGTCCACTCAGCATGATGTCGATCCACTGAAGGTGAAACGACGCTGATATTCTGTGGATCCACACGTGGTACACCACAGAACTGCACGTTTCATAATTGCTATTAAGTGCTCCGTGTTAACTACTTATATAATTCTAAACAATAGTAAAATATATCAAATAGAAACAAAGTCACTGGCTCGAACTGGAAGGCTATGCTGGATTCACTTGTTTATCAAGTAGATAAGTATGCTTTCAGACATTTTTTGAATAATTGAACAGGGAACAGTTTTAGAATCACTACATAGTATAAAACAAAGTCGCTTTCTCTGTCCCTATATCCCTATGTATGCTTAAATCTTTAAAACTACGCAACGGATTTTGATGCGGTTTTTTTTAATAGATAGAGTGATTGAAGAGGAAGGTTTATATGTATAATATTTCTGTAGTGTATTTAGTATCAGCATTGCACCCGTGCGAAGCCGTTGCGGGTCGCTAGTTGTCTATAAACGATTTATGATTTAGCCGATCATAGTTCGATGTAGAGACAGACACCATCAAATGTCTCACTGGTCCTTAGACAAAAATAATGGGACCCTCTTTGTCGTACCAATCAGAGGAGTGAATGACTAAAAAATAAGGATTATGGTGCTCAGATTATCATAAATAATAAATAAATATTAGAGGACAATCTTACACAAATCGAACTAGCCCCACAGTAAGCTCAAGAAGGCTTGTGTTATGGGTACTAGACGACGATATATTTAATAGATATAAATACTTAAATACATAGAAAACATCCAAGACTCAGAAACAAATATTCATGCTCATCACACAAATATTTGCCCTGACCGGG
Organism: Epiblema foenella; assembly: GCA_963556455.1. Taxonomy (NCBI): domain Eukaryota; kingdom Metazoa; phylum Arthropoda; class Insecta; order Lepidoptera; family Tortricidae; genus Epiblema; species Epiblema foenella. The sequence goes on from OY747111.1 coordinate 19,509,420, forward strand.
ATTCGAACCGTCAGCTTCACGGGCAGGTGCACTAACCACTAGGCTAAACCGTATTATATATTACGCTAGGTACTGTTACATAATACTCTAAGGGTGGGTTGCACCAAATCGTCTGTAATCGTAAGCGGTGTTCGTTAAAATCTGATTGTATAGAAAGTTTGACAAGTTTCTATGGGATGACAGCTGCCGGCGCCATATTTGATGTGACCGGCCTGTGATCGTATGTTGGTGCAACTGACCCTAATTGGATCTCAGGAGCGCTCGTGGCCCAACGGCAACGGATCCCGTGTGCCGCGTGCGGTATGCAATGTTAAACAACATGGGCCGGGGTCAGTTCTTGGATGGGTAACCGCTTTGAGCGGTTACTAACTGAGCACTCCCGTGCTTTAGAAGGCACGTTAAGCCGGTGATCCCATCTGCTGTCTATATCTGTGTATAGCAGTCGTTAAGCCGAGTAAGAGGCGTCCGGGCGGCTTGAGAGTTTCTAACAGTCATGTTGTCCACTCACTTAACAAGGGGGGCCGAAGCTGCACCATGTTCGTAGGAAGTACCCACCGTTACCCTACACATAACCCCTGGGTGGTGCTAAAGGGTGCAACAAAAACTGACAACAAATTTGCCATACGATAAAAATGGGTGGATCAACTATTCTTTGTTGCTCGTTACCATCACGGATATATCCAGGGTCACTCTTTAAAATTGTGATTTTTAGGATTTAAATCTACCAAATATGAGTTTTAGCGATGAGTATAATTCCATTTGATGGAAGTCGTTAAGCCAAGTTAGAGGCCTTCGGGCGGCTTGAGAACTTCTAACAGTCAAGTTGCCCACTCACTTGACAAGCCTAATTCCAATAAGGTCTGGTTTCCCCTCGGGTTGGAAGGTCAGATGGCAGTCGCTTCCGTAAAAACTAGTGGTTACGCCAAGTCTTGGGATTAGGTAGCGGTCCCCGGGCATCCTTCAGGATGCAACTGTACCGGGATAACGCTAGGAGGATAATGGACATGAGTCATCTCTTGAGCATTCTTGAAGTCCATATTATAAACATTTTGCTTAGAAAACTTGGTTACTGTTGTCTCCTCGCTGACGGAACAGAATAACAACAATGGCAATTGAAATGTCATCATTAGGAATGTAAGTAATTCTAAATAGGTAGGTGGGTCATTCTACGTTTCATGACCAGTTTTCTAGTACAAAAAAAATCTTTGATGTGTATTGAATTAGTGTACACAAATAGGATTTCGAAATAGTACCTGAACCTAATAAAAGGAATGATAGATAAAAATACTTAAATATTAACATATTGCTGTAAAAGGTGGGTAACACAGTGATAAAAATCATTTTTTTTTTTCATACAAATGTTGAGACATCCAATGACCACTGAGTTACTCGATTTATGGATGTTAGGTGTGGTTCGTTCATTACCAAAACTATCGGAAGTGATACTGCAATTAAACCTCTTTCTAAATAACAATACAAAAATATGAAGCGAAGGTCAAGTATTCTAAAATCTGTATTTAATAAAAAAGTGTTTGTAAATTATGTACATGAAAAAGTAGAATGGCCCAGGTACGTGGTCCACAAGGTGGACTGATGTTTCGGGTGGCTTGGGACTGGTCGTTGTTGTACTCGTAATTTATAGGGGAGGCCTATTATGTCCACCAGCTAACTTTTTTTTTAACCTGATTGTGGCTTATGACCATATGCCGGACTCGGTCTCTCAGCCTCTTCGGCCAAATTATGTGGTCCACCAAGCGTGACATCGAGAGAAGCATAATATTAGGTCAAATAAATAGCAGAAGAGCTCAAGGCAGGGCACCCGCTAGGTGGTCTGATCCTATTAGGAAGGCACTGGGCGGTGACATGCACCACGCGGTTCACACAGCTTACAACCGAACCATTTGGAAACAAGCCTTGTGTAGTCGCGATCCTCATCAGTGAGGGACCGAGGAAGAAGAAGACTGTGGCTTTATAGGCCGGGCCCAATAAAGCGATAGGAATGCGCGGTTGGAGAAGTCTGGAGAAAATCTAGGGGAAACCTCCGACACGAGCACGCGTGTGGTTTGGAACACTGGAATACTCTAAGAGTTTGCGATCCAGTGAGATTGGTTGAGCGGTTTCAACCGAATCTGAGGTGTGAGTGGAATCGAGCTACTGGGAGTTTTGTTCCTAGTCTAGCTGAGAAGAGTCCAGCAAGAAACAGCCAGGGTAGACCTGGGTCGGACTGACTCTACCCGGTGTGCGGCGGTAAAATCAAAATCAAAACATTTATTCTGCAAATAGGCCTCAAGGGCACTTTTACAAGTCAAAATCTATATATATAGGTACATCAAATAAAAATAATACAATAATCAAACTATCATGAATTAAATGTAGTGTTACATGTCAAAAATAAGACTAAGAAACTAATAACAATCGAGATTTGTTAGAGATGTATAAGGTCTCTAAGCGCCAAGATAAAAGGTAATAAAGTAGGTACACTAATCATAATAAAATATTTTGAGCTATATCTATAACACGTCAACATGAAAATAATAAAATCTAATACCGGTACCGGTACCGGGACGAAGCCAGTGAACGTCTTTCTGCTGATATGATGATGATGAGATACTTATCTGGATACTTTCCGGACATCTCCACAACTTTCAAAGAACATTTAATTATTCAAGAAGACAAACAAGTCTCACATCTACCAATGTCTCTCATCTAAGTCCGAGACCTCTCATTTCGCCATGCCATAATAAGGTTGGTTGATAACTAATTTACTATGCGCTTTATAATTAGGTAGCGCCGCAAACTTCTTGGTCCCTTGATGTGTCTTTCATCGTTTGAATTAGAAACTTATCGTAACAGTATTATGGCTCTTTTTTGCATGTCTTGGTTGAACAATATTGGAGCTAACTTAGAATCGGTCACTATTAGGTACTTCGGTATAGCGCCGCAAACTTCTTGGTCCCTTGTCGTGTCTTTCATCGTTTGAATTAGAGACTTATCGTAACGGTATTATGGCTCTTTTGCATGTCTTGGTTGAGCAACATTGGAGCTAACTTAGAATCGGTCACTGTGCTATCTATAATCTTATGCTTTTTGCTTACTTTGCCTTCGGGATTGAAGTACAATGTCTGTGGTGTAACGATTATTTAAAAATTCGGTGTAGGTACATACCTACCTTTTTGCGACAGACATGTTATGTAATTAAAGTATACAGTATATAACAGATTCCGTTCTTATCACAAGAATATTAGCCCTCCGGTTCGTAGAACGGTTTCTGGCAGAAACTCCCCATTATGCAGGTTGTGCAAAGTTGGCAACAGCTACAGCGATGTTACGGATATGCACATCGACCCCCCACGTAAAATTATGTCAGCTCTCCACAGCGTTATTTTGTAGTAATTTTCTATACTGTTTTCTGATCAATTATTTAAATTAATATGCCCTCGCTAATGTAAACAAGCAAGTCATGGCCTAAGGTATAACACTGTATTTCTATAAGTTTAACTTTAACTTCACTATAATTATTGCATGTGGAGTTTACCTTTAAGTAGTTGTTACATCACTCCAAGATTGTTCGCTTGTATGTTTTACCAAATGTAAGGATGTAAGCAACTGTTGGTGAACCTTAATTAAATAAATAAATAAAATATTGTTTTCCTACATAGGACAGAGAATCGGTCGGCTGCATTTGGCATAAATGTATCATATTTCGTTTCCCGAACGATTTAATTCGTTATTTATTATTTTTCTTTTGTAAGACAATGTAGTTTTTTTAACCTGACTGTGGCATAGGTCGGGCTCAATAAAGCGATACGAGTGCGCGGTTGGAGAGTAGCCTGGGGAAAATCTGGTAAATCTCCGACACAACCACGTGGCATATTTCCTTCCTGTTTGTTTTCAATTCTATAGATTCCCATTACAGACTTCTAAGTATCCCTACAGAATCTTAGTTTACAGTACAGCTTTACAATTTTGACAAGTTTTCCCAACTATAGGTACCTACAGGGCGTCCTACGGCTATGCCACATGTAGGGCAAGTATACCTTGAATATTGCAGATGGAACATTTTACTGAAAGAAGACATTATTTGAATATAAAAAAGTATTTAAACTGCATTCACAGATATTTGAATAATTTTATGGTTGAACCGGGAATTGAACCCGTTGCACGAGAAAAAAAATTACCTTGTAGCTTTATCATACCGATGGAAAGGCTTCATCATAATGAGTATTTGATAAATTGATTAATTTTGTATTTAAAATGTTAAAATTCATGGTCTTCCTTTTATTTCTGACACTATGTTATTTAGCAAAAAATAATCCTTATGATGAAGCTTTTCGATCGCTATGATAAAGCTACAAGGTAGTTATTTTTGTCGTGTAACGGGTTCGATTCCCGATTCAACCATAAAATTATTTAAATATCTGTGAATGCTGTTCAAATTGTTTTTTTTTTTAATTCAAATAATATCTTCTTTCAGTAAAATGTTCCATCTACAATATTCAAGGTACTTTCCCTCCATGTGGCATAGCCGTGGGACGCCCTGTAGATTTCCAAATACGTGGACATGGGAATCCGTAGAAATTAGAATCTGTAGAATTGGGAATTTGTTAGATATGGGTCTAAACCAGGGGTGGGCAAACTTTTTTCATGGCGGGCCAGTAAGCTTGAGAAATTTCGGAGGAGGGCCATAATTGCAGCAAAACTGCACTTTTGTATAAAACCGCTGCTCTGGTTTTTGGCTGAACCGTCAAAATATAATCATCGCGGGCCATGTACTAATTAATTCGATGTATCGGCGGCGGGCCGGATAAAATGCTTTCGCGGGCCGCAGTTGGCCCGCGGGCCGTACTTTGCCCACCACTGGTCTAAACTATCCCTCCTACCGGCCAAACACTGTCAGTTTCCGTCAGGGCCAGCGGGAAGCCATCAAAATCGAAAAAGTAGAAAGAACAGATCGAAATCTTTTATTTATTATTTATTTATTTATTAACCATTAAGTACCAAAAATTTATCAAAATCAAACATTTATTCTGCAAATAGGCCACAAGGGCACTTTTACATGTCAAAATATTAATTTACAATTTAAGAAAGTCTGACTATAATAAGTAATACATTTTTCATGTCAAAATATTAATTTACAGTTCAAGAAGGAATAATAATTCCGAGTTTACAATTATAACAAAATTAATGTCATACAGTGAAGATAAACTTGCAAAGTTATCTACTACAAATATTACAACATCAGTAAAGTTAGAGATGTATAAGATCTCAAGATTAAACAAGGAGTATAATGAAATTAATATAATATCCCTGAGACACACATGTACATGTGTACATGGTCTCTGAGCATCAAAAATTAAAATTAATTTAATATTGTTAGAGATGTATATGGTCTCTAAGTCACTGATAATAAAAACGAATCCACAGCAGGATGATGTCTCTCGTCAATCCCCTATAAAAAGACACTAGTATTAACGTAGTCACTATGTCCTAGCAAGCATGAACAGACCGGACTCCACAAACAGCACCCGATCACGAGTATGACGCGTATCTCAGCCATAGTATTATATAAAAAAGTTTGACTGTGGAGTCGAATGTCAGTCTCAAAACAATAGCTAAAACTTAGGTAATAATTAGGTAGCAGATATTACTTAGGTAATTAGGTCACAAGTTATAATATGGTCATAGATATAAGTAGCTATTATCATGAGTGCTCCATAGAGGGTGAACTTACCCTTAAGGGCATCCATGAGATATTTTTTTAGGCGATAGGTACGCTATGTACTCGTACTATAGAACGCGATTTACATTGGCAGTCTATATAATTTAATAGTCAATGCTTCGTTAAGCCCCTCATAATCCTATTACAATTAAACTCAAGCGCCTGATATTTATCACGAGCCGATTTGTTCGGATTCAACATTCGGCGTACGCTAACGAAAATTATTTAGGCGATTCATGACCTTTATCTTATCTAGATGAGGGCGGGTGATTCTCATCATTAAATAAATAAATAAATGTGATAATCCACATCGAAAGGGACCTTATGGCGGCAGGCGCTTACGTTGCAGCTATTCACTATTTTGTATTGGAACAGCGGCAATAAAGGCGTAAGTGCCGGCCGCCATAAGGTCCCTTTCAATATGGATTATCACAAATGAACTTTATTCTGCAAGTAGGCCGCAAAGGCACTTTTACAAGTCAAAAACTACTAGCGTTTCTCATGAGACCACTGCCGAGAAGAAACGCCGAAAGAAACTCGACAGTCAGTCATTTTCTCCAAAATATGCTTATTACAATGATACTACTTAACCTACTTAAGTAAATGTAAGTGGTAAACAATAAAAGAGAATTGAAAGAAAATAAGGAAAAATAACAATAGGTATTTACAATGTGTAAGTTACACAAGAAAACAAAACATGTCGAATCGTTTGATATGCTTTCCTGCAAGAAATGTGCCAACTAGATACAATGAAAATATTAGATTCTTTACGCTATTTAGGTATTTGGTTATTAAGTTAAATACAAAAAGGTTATTTCTCAAAATTTTACAATGTTCAATCTATAGTAAGTATGGGTATTAAAAATAAGACGTTGAAAAATCGGTGTGAGCACAGCGCTAAGCTGGTTTTTTTTGGTTTTGATTAAAGTTAATTGATGTCCTTACCGGTCCGACGTTAAGTGAAAGTTAAAGAAATCGGAGTGCAATTTAAACTTATTGTTGACTCCAGTGTACTATACCTGTTAAAATAGTTAAAGTTAGAAATAATCAATCACGAGTCGTTAACCGGGCCCGGTAAGGACAAATTAGGAAAATGTTAAATTTTGGAATGAGAATCACCTGGTCCCTTGCGGATGCAATTCGACCCAATAGGATCTCTTGTGCAATTGCCCCCTCCTTTATGCCTACTCCAAGCTGCTCTCCAACCTTTTCAATAACTGGATGATGGAACTCGGAACATAATAAAACTGTTTTTTGATAACCATCAGTAGTGTAGAAAAAATAATAAACTGACAGAAGAACTAATAAGTGGGTCATTCTACTGTTTTATGACCAGTTTTATATTACCAAATAAATCTATGATATGTATTGAATTAGTGTACAAAAATATAGGATTTCGAAATAGTACTTGAACCTAATAAAAGGAATTTATATATAAAAATAATTAAATATTAACATATTGCTCTAAAAGGCGGGTAACACAGCGGTAAAAACCATTTTTTCATTAAAATGGTGAGACATCCAAGGACCACTGTGTTACTCGATTTATGGATATTAGCTGTGGTTCGTTAATTACCAAAACTGTCGGTAGTGATACTGCAATTAAACCTCTTTTAAAATAACAATACAAAAATATGAAGTGAGGGCCAAGTATTCCAAAATCTGCATTAAAAAAAATGTGTCTGAAAACTATGTACTTCAAAAAGTAGAATGACCCAAGTACGTAGTCATAACAGAGCGAGTAAACATTAAAAAAAAACCTGTTGGGAAACTAATAGATTTGCATAAGTCTGTGAACCACCTTGTAGCAAAGGCATGTCTATGCTCGATTGTGGTGATTGCTAGCACTAATACAAAGGCGTTTTTACGCTAACTTTTATTCACGAATCAAATTATTTCAAATAAATTGATTTCTATTCGTGAGTCTTCGATGCCTGTCTTAGTTTGCGTGCGAGATCACGCTCCATTTTTTTCTTTGTATTTATTTTGTTCTCTGTCATGTTGTATTTTTTCTCTGTATTCAATCAAATGATTAAATACAAAGGCGCTTCAGATTCTGATAATTCTGTATGTTTATTTTAGATCATATACATAAGAGAATCCATATCCATAAGAGAATCCATAAGAGAATTTCCAGAATCTGGTGTTTAGTGTCGTGTGTTTATTCAAAGCAAAAATAATTTGATAAATTCAAATGTTAGGCTTTCAAAAGCAAAATACAACTAGTAGTTTCGACTTTCGTTGTTTGCATACTGTATTTTAATACTTAATAAAGATTTAACTCTAACTTTTATGTATTTACTTTTATTTATTTTATGTACCTAAGTATATTCTGATTGTAACTACTAGATACTAGTGGCCCTGTGAGCTGTAGACCTCGTGAGTGAGTTTTTTTATCATTTCCAAATTTGACATTATAAAAAAGATCAATTATGAATATCGAACCTGCTAACAAAATTTCACGAGAAGCGGTTGAAAAATGCGACCTGTAGAGGAGAACAAACCGAAATTCGGACGCAGAAACTTACAAATTCTTTGAAATAAAAATTGTTTTTGAAAATTTCCAAAAACTGACTCGATAAAAAAATTCTATATAATTACCGGACCTGAGACCCTTTTTTAATTTCCAAAAACTTATTCGACAAAAAAAATCTGTATATTTATTCAACCTGCTCACAAAATTTCACGAGAATCGGTTGAGAAATACGACCTGTAGAGGAGAACAAACCGTTGAACAAATATATTTTTTTAAATTTCCATAAACTTATCCGCCAAAAAAAAACTGTATATTTATTCAACCTGCTCACAAAATTTCACGAGAATCGGTTGAGAAATGCGACCTGTAGAGGAGAACAAACCGTTGAACAAATATATATTTTTTTAATTTCCAAAAACTTATTCGACAAAAAATATCTGTATATTTATTCAACCTGCTCACAAAATTTCACGAGAATCGGTTGAGAAATGCGACCTGTAGAGGAGAACAAACCGAAATTCGCCCGCAGAAACTTACAAAATCATTGATAAAAAAATTGTTTTTGGAAATTTCCAAAATCCGTCTAGACAAAAAAAATCTATATAACTATCGAACCTGCTCACGAAATTTCACGAGAATCGGTTGAGAATTGCGACCTGTAGACGAGAACAAACGGAAATCCGGACATACGAAAGCATTTTTGTCGAAGCTGAAGCAGAGACTCTCGTTTCACTCGGTCAATGAACTATGCCTGTAGTTATGCTAAGCTACCTACGGCAACTAAGTATAGGAACTGTAGATACATTCAACATACTATCGACTCTATATTATTTGTATATAAAACTTCAATAGTGATATACCACTTTCATGGTGGGCCGTATCTTATTTTAAAACAGATTTTTTGAAATATTTTAAAGGTTAGTGATGTTCCATAGGAAGTTCAATTATTGCAAGCATTGCAATCATAAAAACGAGTGATTGGTAAAATAATATAAGTGTGTGTCGTTCGGAACGATATAATTACCGTGAAAAATAGGGGGAGTGCCAGTGCCGATGCAAAAACAGCGCACGCGCGCATCGTGGGGCGACCATGATCACATTTTTAGTAAAAATATTTTTGCGATGTTCATCATTTTTCGGTGCAATTTTCCTACTTATTTATTTGGGGTTGGCGCAGGGTCTCTTTTTCTTTAACAATATCGTTATAGACCGGGCCCAATAAAGCTTTAGGAGTGTGGCTGGAGAGTGACCGGGGAAAATCCAGGGGAAACCTCCGACACGATCACGCGGGTGGTTTGCACTCCAGTGAGATTGGTTGAGCGGCTTCAATCAAATCTGAGGTCTCGTCTCGCATCTTAGGTACAATTCACCCGCTTTTTATACCTTGACCTAGGTACCTCGTCTCTTGTATCTTCTCTGAAATTCGCTCATCACATCCTGTATATTTTTGTTTGAAGAAAAAGAAAATATCATCTCTATTGTAATAAAGATTTTTTTGCCGTCGACGAATGCGTCTGGAAGGACATCATCATCATCATCATCATCATTTTTTTAAAGTCACGTGAAACACAGATTAAATATTGCAAAATAAAATGTTTTTGGAAGTATTCACAAAAACTGAGAATTTTAAAAGAATGAATCAATAATAAACCTTAATTTAGTCCATGTTTTATATTTTATCTCGATCACTGGAAATTACCCTATTATACGATTAAGCTATAGTGACCTTTAACTTTCAAGAAAATATACATTTCAATTTTAGTAACGGTTTTTTTACGGTATTTGCATTTCTAACTACTAATTAATGCACATTTATAATTATGAATGCAATAGAGGATGTCCATTAAATAATTTAACATGTTATTAATAACAACATAAACTAGATCAAGTGGTATTTAACTAATTATGCTTGTCATTGAACAAATGTTAATAGTACTCGTCCGTTTGACGGGCACTGGAAATTCTGGAAAATATGACATTTATACGTAGACTGTCGCGTGGGTTATTGTCAGATTTAGTTTCGCGTCTTTTATAAGAAGTAAGAAATATTTATTCGAGACAAAGGCAACAATTAACATAGCAAAATAGAATATAAAAATAAACAAAAAAGTTGCGTTATCTCGAAACGGTACCATATCAGCATAATGCGGGCAATCGCCAGCGCTGATTTTCCGATGGACATATCAAAAGATCTTTTCGATGGACATATCAAAAGTTAAGGGCTACAATGCTTAATTTTGGATTGGTCTTGTAGCCCGCATAAACATTGCCTCCGTTGATATAAACCGATGTAATAAAAACATAGCTTATATGCACGTAAGCCGTTAACTATTGACCACAGGAGGCACGACTTTTGTTTTTTCAACTGACAATGACCCGCGTAGGTAATTTTTAATGTATTATATTGGATGTACCTCCAATTTATGTCAGGTCGTATAAAGGTAATCAAGGCTCGGCACTAGAATCCCTAGTTACAGTTAGGGATAAGAATCCAATTTGTCTCGCACCCAGTGGTCGTTAGTGAATTCTGCCTGTGTGTGGCTGAGTGCAGCATTTTTAGGATTCCGTAGCCAAAATGGCAAAAACGGAACCCTTATAGATTCGTCATGTCTGTCCGTCCGTCCGTCCGTATGTCACAGCCGATTTACTCGGAGACTATAAGAACTACAATTATGAAATTTGGTACGAAGGTGTATTCTATGAACTGCTACATAAAGGTGATGTGAAATTACAAAAAAATATTAAATTAGGCGGGGGGGGGGGCACTCCATACATGTAACAGGTGAATGAAATACACATCACTTTTATATAGCGGTTCATAGAATACACCTTTCTACCAAATTTCATAATTGTAGTGCTTATAGTCTCCGAGTAAATCGGCTGCGACATACGGACGGACGGACGGACAGACATGACGAATCTATAAGGGTTCCGTTTTTGCCATTTTGGCTACGGAACCCTAAAAAAGAGTCAACTCAGCATGTGTGGAGGCACAGGGTGCAACATATAATGTGTATTGTCCGGCGATGTAAGGTTAGCTGGTCACCATCGTCTTCCTGCTGCATTTGCATGCCGCCTGTCGGCTGTCGTCCAGCTGTTTCCTGGCCGCTTGATTGCTTGAGCATTTAATGCTCACTTTACCGCGCAAGCCTCCAATCGGTCTGAAGAGAATCCAAATTGGATAGCTGGCTGGTAATCTAAGTCTAACCTGTCTAACGCGGCTGCAGCTGCCGCTTTCTTGTCACGCGAACAAGTGAAGTCCGTTGTGCAATTTTACTAACTATTGCCAGTAAGTAACTAACCTCTTTTTTTTTTAATAAATAAATAAATATTAGAGGACAATCTTACACAAATCGAACTAGCCCCACAGTAAGCTCAAGAAGGCTTGTGTTATGGGTACTAGACGACGACATATTTAATAGACATAAATACTTAAATACATAGAAAACATCCAAGACTCAGAAACAAATATTCATGCTCATCACACAAATATTTGCCCTGACCGGGATTCGAACCCAGGACCGTCAGCTTCAGAGGCAGGTGCACTACCCACTAGGCTAAACCGGTCGTCAAAAAAAATGTACTGACTTACTGAAATTTGATCTGACATTTGGTCTAACGGATCTTTATAAAACCTGGCCTAAGTAACTAAATTCATCTCTATGGTGTGGCGTCCATAAAACTTAGTTCGCGCCCGCTGGCCTTAATAATTCTCTCTTGACGAAAAAGTGCCTACCTTTTTTTTCGAACCTGACCGTGGCTTTATAGGTCGGGCCCAATAAAGCGATAGGAGTGCGCGGTTGGAGAGTGACCTTTTTTTATATACAACGCCGGTGGCAAACAAGCTTACGGTCCATCTGATGGTATCTATAGGTGGCGGCCACCGCAGCCTATAGACGCCCGCAACTCCAAAGGAGTCACATACGCGTTGCCGACCCTTAAAAATTTGAGGATGAACTGTGTTTTTTTTTACGTTAGTAGCGGTACTGCTTAATACGAAGGAACGGTTGATGGATTTGGAACTGGGTAGCGATTGCACCTATAGCTCAGTTGGCTAGAGCAACTGGCCACGAGTTCCGGGAGGTCGCAGGTTCAAATCCTGCTCGGTGCCTAAATTTGTCAATTTTTCCTTCATTCTAAATTTATGAACTGTGTTGACAACAGACGGGACAAATTTAGGTCCCTCGCTCTCAACACAGTGCATCCTCGGGAGCTCTGGCAACCTTGCTCACCTCCAGGAACACAACACTACATACTTGTATAGTAAATAATGTTATTATGGCTGTGGTCTTCTGCAAGGCGGAGCTACCAGTTGGGCTGCTCCAAATTCGAGCAAGATGACATTTTGCTGTGCCCTACCTCTCGTGAAAATCCAGGGAAAACAAGTGCCTATCTGTTCGTGAGTTTCGGACGCTGCAAGTTAGTGTGTCGGAATCTTTACGCCTCACTGTTTCACAGCATGCATGGACCAGATTTGTGAAAATAGCCACCAACAAAATTGGATTAAAATCGAATGAACGAAAGTAAAACGCGACCGTTACGCCCGAAACCGTTTAATTCGCATACCAAGTCCTTAATGAGGCTTTTATTACAGATTACAGCGTACGAATACGAATAAGGGAACATACCCAAACTACGTGACCAATTTTTTTTGCGTTTTTTACCCCCCCTCCCCCCTAGGTGACCAAGCGTAGTATATGCCAAGAAAAAATTTGGGGAAAGTTGAAAAAATAATGGCTTTTCTTTGTATTTTCTCATACGGCCCCTAAAAATGCATACTTCGAGAGTGCAAGCGTGGTATAGCGTAGCTATTCAATTGTAATTGTATTTAGTAAAAAATATATCAAGAAGAAACAGTACAATTAGTGATGTGGCGAAACTGGACAAGTTTTAGCGACGGGGTTTTTTAAACCGTGGCGCGTGAGTCCACTTCAATTAGAATGTTTCTCAAAAGTATTCTACCGGCTACGTAACAGGAAACCGAATCCCCCCCCCACCCCCAGTGACCAAGAGTGGTACTTTGACGACCCCCCTCCCCCCCTAAACGGGTCACGTAGTTTGGGTATGTTCCCTAATATTGGTATGTGTGAACGCAACGTATGGTCAACGGGTATTTATTTTAATCGGATGTCCGCGATATATATTTATCTATATAAGTATGTATATCGTCGCCTAGTACCCATAGTACAAGCTTTGCTTAGTTTGGGACCAGGTTGATTTGTGTAAGATTGTCCACAAATATTTATTTATTTATTTATTTAATACCATCGTCTAAATGAAGTAAGTAGGATCATAACAACTTCTACCTAATACATAATAATAATCTTTATGTCACACCTGGCCATAAAGTGGCAATTACTGCACGCTCCGCGCGCGGAAAATCCCACTTCCTGGCCAGGGGGTGACATAAAATTTTGTACTTACCTCGGGCGGTAATTAAGAAAGCCTCAGATCGCATAATTATCGCCCTTGCCTTCGGCTCGGGCGTCAAATACCTGCGATCTGAGACATTCTTTGTTTTACCGCCCTTGGTAAGTAATGTACCTTGGTATGTTGTATTAACTGACGCTTCACTGAAATTTATTCCGTAAAAAGTGTATCATGGAAGTTATTTTGCTCAAATGGACCAAAACATCATTATAAAGGGGAACCATTCATTATCAATTATTGTATAGCAGACACAAAATTTCTTTTTATAAATCAACCTACTTAATGCATAATCGCTTTACTTTCAATTGTCCTACTTATATTAATTAAATTAAAACTGTCGGCTGAATAACAACAATAGGATACTTAATAATAAAAACAATTGCAAGCGGAACGCGCTCTCATCACTTCTCACGGCATCCCGCGCTTTTGTTTACGTAAACAAAATGACAATCGCAACTGAAAGTCATAACACTATCTAATTAAACTCGATTTTCAATTCAATTCCATGACGTTAAGGCACATTTTTAATTAAGTAACTATAAAATATAATGCGTTTTTGTGTGGCGAGTTTAATACAATGTCGGTTTGGTACCTATAATTTTGTTATTTTGAGAATTAACAGAAGTTACGTAGCGCGGAAACTGTTGACACAGAAAGTTCTGTGCAATTGTGCTGTGATAATCGAGGTTTGTAAGGCGATGTAACTTTAAGAAGGTATTTTACAATTTACAAAATGCAAAGCCTAAATAATTATTATTTACGTAGTTGCTTGCTGGTATAAGGAACAATAGTACATTACTTACCAAGGGCGGTAAAACAAAGAATGTCCCAGATCGCAGGTATTTGACGCCCGAGCCGAAGGCAAGGGCGTTAATTATGCGATCTGAGGCTCAATCTCAATCTCAATCTCAAAATAGTTTTGACTGGACAACCTCGAAAACTTGACGCTCCCAAGAAAACGATTATTCCAAATATTATTTGAACTGAATATTATACTTATTTAGTAACCTTTTGGTGTCGAAACTCTTGGTCCATGGGGTCCCAGCGCGCACAAGTTATTTACTGAAATCCCGAAGCGTTTGGTTGACGTAACTGGTGACCGAAGAGCTGGCGACTTCCTCGCACAACGTATCAGCATTGCGATACAGCGAAGAAATGCCGCCAGCATCCTCGGTACAATGCACCAAGGGCCTGTTTTAGATTTAAGTTAGTTGTAATATTATTTAAGTTATTGTTAACTATTATTACCGCCCGTAAATCAATAAACGTTTTTCTTTTTAGTAATTTTCAATCAAAATCCATCTAATAAGGGTGTGCGTTTCATGCTATCTCATGTTCTTGGTGTATGGTTGTTAATTATTCATTTTTAATTTAATTTCATGTGCAATGATTGTACACCAAATAAATGTATTTCTTTCTTTCCTTCTATTTTGGCTAGGGGGCGTCCATAAATTACGTGAGGTGTTTTTTTTTTAATTTTCTGTCCATCCCTCCCCCCTGGTGAGATGTCGTGAGATTTTATTCAACCCCCTCCCCCATCCCCCAATCTCACGTGTGATTTTTTAGAATGTGGGTTTCTTACGTAAACGCGTTGGATTGTTATTGTAAAAAGAAAAAAAAATTGCATTGTGCTTTTATTTACGACTAGTTAAGACTAGTAATCAATATTGCTGAGAGTTAACGTCGAAGTATGAATGAAATTATTCTCTTTCGAACGAATTAGCGAATAATCTTAATCGTATTACGATTACGCTTAAGATTAAATCTTATAAGCGTGTACAATCTGGATTAAATGGACCAAAATAGTATATTTTTTTTTGTTTCAATCGTGATATTTGCCGAGAACCCCCCTCTCTCCAACGTAAGATTAGATGAGATTTGACTCGACCCCCTCCCCCCCTTAAACATCTCACGTAATTTATGGACGTCCCCTTACGAGCTAGCGACCGAGAGCGCACCAACCAAAACTTTTCCCAAATACGTCAGCAAATTCCGATATTGAGCAGAGCCATTGGCTTGCCGCCTTTAACTATTAGTTTTTTCTACTTGGGTTGAAAAAGAAAACTTTCTATGTCGTGGCCCAAAATGAATTAAATTAGTATTGCACGTATTAAAGTATGAACCCAGAACTCCGGCGCAGACAGCCCCGAATTTTATACACTTTTACTAAATCGTAACTCACTATCAAATCTGTCACTACTCTTCGGAACCTCGTATCTCAGTACTGAAACGATGCTGATATACAAGCTTTATTTTAAGTAGGTATTTGTTACTTAGTCAAGTTTTGTGTTATAGTAACTTTTACTTGTAGCCCGACGAAATTCTTATTAAGGTAAATGCGCTCGACGACGAAATACGTGGCACTTTCAATCTTAAATGTCATGATGACAGAGGTGATCAAATGATGTCGAACATTGAGAGTTTCCCTTATTGCTTAGTAGGTAATCTATTAGTTTCTGCACTATACAGCGAAATTCTTTGAACTTGCTACTAACTAATCATGATTCATAGATTCACCTTGAACTGCTGTTAAGTTTAAGCGGAGACGTTCCCAAAGTCCTCAATGCCCCCTTGAGCAGGGCTCTGAACCGGTTTTACTATTTTTGAAATATCTCGTTAATTACTTCTCATATTACCATTTTTATTTCAAGATTTGTTTTAGTTAGCCTTCATCTATGAAATAAATGATTTAAAGTAATAAATATCGTAAAACACAATTAACCGTCCTACCAATCCATCCTAGAAGGCAAAATAGAGGGAACAAGAGGGAGAGGAAGACCCAGAATACCATACATGGCACAGATGAAGGAATGGTGCTGTAGCCACACATACCAGGAAGTGAAGACGAAGGCCCAAGATAGAGTGGAATGGAGAATGCTGCAACGACAGAGGACCAGGCCCTCTTAATATTGATGATGACAATTAACCGGTTAATTGTATGGAGACGAAACCAGTTTCCGAGCATGGGCCCTTGAGGACCCCCTTGAGATAAATCTAAAAGTTTATAGTAATTTGTTTAAAGTATTCAAACGGTAAGTTTTTATGTCGAGACGTTCCCAAAGTCCTCAATGCCACTTGAGGACCCCCTTGAGAAAATCTAATTAAAGTCACTGAAGCCGAAATCGGTTATGCCATCATCACTTTAGTGGCCGTGCGCCTATGTTGCATACTTCCATTCCGTGAGACTTTGTGAAATGACCTCTTTTATTGACATAAGACGCCTAAATCGGTAATGTCATCACTATAGTGGTCATGTACAGTCGCGAACTTGGATTGTTGAGCCACGTGCCATTCTCCGTAATTTAGCCGTGTAATGTCTAGTGTCTTTTTATAGGGGATTGACGAGAGACATCATCCTGTTGTGGATTCGTTTTTATTATCAGTGACTTAGAGACCATATACATCTCTAACAATATTAAATTAATTTTAATTTTGATGCTCAGAGACCATGTACATCTCTGGGATATTATATTAATTTCATTATACTCCTTGTTTAATCTTGAGACCTTATACATATCTAACTTTACTGATGTTGTAATATTTGTAACAGATAACTTTGCAAGTTTATCTTCATTGTATGACATTAATTTTGTTATAATTGTAAACTCGAAATTATTATTCCTTCTTGAACTATAAATTAATATTTTGACATGAAAAATGTATTAGTAGTAGTGTAGTGTATGTGTTGTAGTCAGACTTTTTTAAATTGTAAATTAATATTTTGACATGTAAAAGTGCCCTTGTGGCCTATTTGCAGAATAAATGTTTGATTTTTTGATTTTGAATGAATGACAGATATGTTACCCGATGTCGCGTCAGTCCGATTTGTATTACACGACCAAATTGCGAACTTTGTCAAGTGGGTTAACAATCCCTGTTCGCGATGGTATGGTACCTGTCTATGTATACTTCTATTTAGTGATACTATATATAAGGACCTCCTTTATTGATATAAGATGAGTAATTCTTGTAGACTCCGTCACCGTCACCAGACGCAAACATCTCGTGAATCACCCACAGCTGGGACAACACGGATGACCTGTTGTGTGCTCAGCTAGACATGGAGTTTTTTTTAAACCTGACTGTGGCTTCCTAGGCCGGCCCAATAAAGCGATAGGAATGTGTGGTTAGAGTGGCCTGGGGAAAATCCAGGGAAAACCTCCGACAAGCACTACAATACTCTAAGAGTGTGCGTTCCAGTGAGATTGGTCGAGCGGCTTCAACCAAATCTGAGGTGGTTTACTTAACCTAACCCAGCTGAGAAGAGTCCAGCAAGAGACTCAGCTAGGCCCGACCTGGGTCGGATTGACTCTACCTGGTATGCGGTGCGTGCCCGGGGCGACTAAAGTAACCCCTAATTAGTAGTTATGATTCGATTATTACCATTAGTACTTATACTGCTAATTGCAATTCGAATATTGACATTTGTGATAATCCACATCGAAAGGGACCTTATGGCGGCCGGTACTTACGCCTTTATTGCCGCTGTTCCAATACAATAGTGAATAGGTGTAACGTAAGCGCCTGCCGCCATAAGGTCCCTTTCGATGTGGATTATCACATTTAGTAAGCGCTAATCATGCGAATAGACAAATCATTCGAAGTCGCGCATCACTAGTTTTACGTGTGCGCAGTAGTATCAGTAATATCATGCGCACAAGCAACCCTCGGCAGTAGCACTCATTTAACTGTAGGGTCGCAGTAAAAATTGGTACTGACTCTACTGACAGTTGACCATTTTCTCAAATCGTACCGCCTCCATACTGTCAAACGAAGGCGCCTAAGAAGACATTTTTAACAAACAATTTTGTAATAAAATAGAAAGGTTTATTTGCAAGAATACGTAGGTACAGGTGTTACATAATATTAAACATAGTCATAGTATTCAGACGAAACAGCATGCCAATGTTCAGAATATAAAATATACTTATCTAACACCTATTTGTTAATATCTCATTTACATATATAAAAAATAAAATAAGGTAAATTTTCTTATTAAAAATTGAAAACATTATCGTAACAGGTGGCATGATTTTTTCACTTTTGAAAATTGTAATTTCGTTAGTGGACGCATCCGTATGACATAAAATATAAATATTTAAATAAATAAATATTTTTGGACAATGTTACACAAATCAACCTAGTCCCAAACTAAGCAAAGCTTGTACTATGGGTACCAAGTGACGATATACATACTTATATAGATGAATATATACTTAAATACATAGAAAACATCCAAGACTCAGGAACAAATATTCGAGTTCATCACACAAATAAATGTCCTGACCGGGATTCGAACCCGGGACCTCCAGCTTCGTAGGCAGGGTCACTACCAACTAGGCTAATGCGGTCGTCAAGTACATAATTTAAAAAGTTAATTAAATACAACCTTTAGCAGTACCAGTGAGGGGCTACTACGAACTTGGAAATCCGAACTTCGTATCGTGTCTCTTTTACTCATATAGTGTATAATACGAGAGTGAAAGGCACGGCACGATACGAAGTTCGAAGTACAGTGCTTTTACCATGAGTTTGCATGACCGTACTCGCTAGCGGCTGCGTAAACTATTTAGTATGCCGATTCTTAGTTCTATTACCCGCGTGTCATAGGTCCGACGTACTACGAACGTTTGCCCGCCGAAATAAGGACAGAAACATGTGATTCGACATTTAAACGTCAGCTGAGAAACTTTCTATTGGATAATCCATTATATTCTGTAAATGAATTTTGTAAATTAACTTCGTAATGTTTTATTGTGACATTCTATTTGATATTAAGTATTTTTGAGTTTTTTGACATTGTAAGTATTTAGATAAATAGGTAGGTAATTTCGTATTTTAACCATTATTATATTGTTATCAATGCCTACATTAGTAATAGTATGACGATCCTCGTGGGTCAAACTTGAAATGTTATTTTTATTTAATTTATGTTTGTTTTTCTTTTGTTTTAATTGTTTTATTATGTGTTATTACTCTATTCAATGTATTGACGACCACAATAGGGATTCTTTTAAATTGACTTAAATGTAATTTATAATGAAGTCTTGTATTGTGTAATAAATGCAATCTAAATCTATTGTGTACCCGCTAGAGGCATTGTACTTATGCCCATACAAATTTTTACGCAGTACGGTCATATAAACTCATGGTAAAGGTACAGGCCAGTGGCGGCCCTTTGCCATTACGCATATCTACGCATTCCATATGCTCCACTTTTCCCGACATTTAGCGGCGCGCGACTATGTTGTTATATTGGATGTCCATGTACGGCAGTCCCTTGTAGGGCTGTAATGGGTGCTTTATAAGGCACGGTAGCCCACCGGCAGAGTGCCCAAAATTGTACTAAGTTATTTAGATTAAGACTTGTAGCTTCGTGATGGCTACTACTTACGCAACTAAGTTTCGTAAGGGGGCATCCACAAATTACGTGAGGTGTTTTTTTTTTAATTTTCTGTAACTCCCTCCCCCCTGGTGAGATGTCGTGAGATTTTATTCAACCCCCTCCCCCATCCCCCAATCTCACGTGAGATATTTTAAAATGTGTGTTTCTTACGTGAACGCGTTGGATTGTTATTGAAAAAATGAAAAAAAATTTTGCTTCGTGCTTTTATTTACGACTAGTTAAGACTAGTAATCAATATTGCTGAGAGTTAACGTCGAAGTACGAATGAAATTATTCTCTTTCGAACGAATTAGTGAATTATCTTAATCGTATTACGATTACGCTTAAGATTAAATCTTATAAGCGTGTACAATCTGGATTAAATGGACCAAAATAGTATAACTTTTTGTTTCAATCAGAAAAAATTGCGTGATATTTGCCGAGAACCCCCCTCTCTCCAGCGTAAGATTAGATTAGATTTGACTCGACCCCCTCCCCCCCTTAAACATCTCACGTAATTTATGGACGCCCCCTAAGGTGTACGAAGTATTTTTTGTTCCTGTTTGGTCTGCTATGTGGCCAGCGACAGATAGTGTGGGACAACCTGATGGGCCAGCATAGGGGAAAGGATACACGAGGTCTGGTAAAAGCGACATAATAATATGTTTAAATTCAAAATCTCAAGTTCAATGATGGAGTGCGAGAGAAATGTACCGTGTTCTACGCTGACGAAGAAATAAGAAATAAAGACACTGGAGTTCAATATTTTTTTTATAACACGTCGGTGGCAAACAAGCGTGCGGCCCGTCTGATGGTAAACGGTGACCGCAGCCTGTGGACGCTTGGCCAAGGGGGTCGCATGTTGCCGACCCTTTTAAATTTTAACACTCCTTACTTGAAAAACCCGATACTGACCCCATACTGTGTCCAATTATTTTATCCTTATCTTGATTTTTTATTTATTTATTCAACATTTATGTCAAGTGCATTACAGGAGATGTTACAGGTAGTTTGTAGGTACACGACACCCAGATAGGGCACATAATGTTTACTAGTGTTAAGAGAACACAATGCATACGAAAAATATTTATTTATTTATATTAGGAGAACCAACAGCAGTACAAACAATGCAACAACATGCGTATTAACAACAGAGCCAATTACAGGATCTCACAGATAGCGCTAGAGTGTATATACTGAACTTAAGTGCGCACTCGTACACAATTACAAACGTTATTGGAACAAGAATGTTAAAATAGAAAAAAGAAAAAAAAACAAGCAATCCAAGCCCAATAATGTTTAACTCGAATAAATTAAATTGTAAACGACGAATATTAAATGAATATATGGCGTATGCTACAAAGCACTCAGCGAAAATACGCCGCCTCCATGCCTCGGCTCACAGAAGGAATCTTGCAATTAAATATATCTATATTTAAATTCTAATCGCAATGTCAAGTTCTGTTATTAATAAATTCCAATTAGAGGTTTGTACTAAACGTGTAATACACGTAATAAACGTGTGTAGCTAGAATGACTTAATGGAGATAGTGGACGCCCGTGTTTATGACGATGACAAATGAATTTGTGGTATTAGGGCCAGCCTGTAGGCCATTAAACGGGGCACGTTTAACGTGTCCGATGTGTGGCGTTCACTTTCGTTCATTTCCGGGTTTTTATGAAAGCTTTTTTTTTTCTGAATCTGACTGTGGCTTTATAGGCCGGGCCCAATAAAGCGATAGGAGTGCGCGGTTCGAGGCGGAGACGTCCACCGCGCGATCGCGATAACACATGACATATAGTCCATATTCGTCCCGGTACCGCCACACACCGGGTAGAGCCTAGCTGAGTTTCTTGCTGGACTCTTCTCAGCTAGGCTAGGTTTAGTGAACCAGCTACAAAACTCCCAGTAGCTCGATTCCACTCACACCTCAGATTCGGTTGAAACCGCTCAACCAATCTCACTGGAGCGCAAACTCTAGAGTATTCCAGTGTTCCAAACCACATTCGTGGTCGTGTCGGAGGTTTTTCCCTGGATTTTCCCCCCAGCTACAAGAAGAAGAAGAAAATTTATTTCGCAAACCATTACAGTGGTAAACTTAGACTAATTAATTGAGTAATTTCAGTTTGTAGTGACACAAGTCACAATCTTTCTTATAAAATAGGTATGAAATATGCTGTTATTTTATTTTATGTTGCTTAAGACTTTAAGATTTTTAATTGATGTTTGGAAGCTACAACTCAAAAACGATTAATTTGATGTTTTTTTTTTCTTTTACTTCGTGCATATTTTCCTTATAAGTGTAGATATATTTGTGAAAACTTTACTGACTTATGATCTACCTTAATTTATTAACTTTATGTGTGATTGATGCTGTTTGTTTTCCTTAATAAAGAAATAAACTTACAGACTAAAGATACAATGGTAGCAAAAATGGCATCCACTCAGCATGTGTCGCGCCGCATTTTAACGCCACGACGCTGATCTTCCGTGGACCCAGAGTGAATGAGGTCGTCAGGAGGTATTTAAACCGCATCATCGCCGGATCGCGTTACGTGAACGGTTTGAAATCGCTAATGAATCGTGTGATTATCTGAAGCGATTCGTCAGCGGTGCGGCGAGAAAGCGAGCGGGGACGTGCGGAGCCGATGTGCAACAGATTCGCTTTCAGTTGTCAAACGGGTCAGTAGCATGGCGTCCATAAAACTTGATCCTCACTGGCTTGCGGGTTTGTGGAGTCCGGCCTGTTCATGCTTGCTAGGACATAGTGACTACGTTAATACTAGTGTCTTTTATAGGGGATTGACGAGAGCCATCATCCTGTTGTGGATTCGTTTTTATTATCAGTGACTTAGAGACCATATACATCTCTAACAATATTAAATTAATTTTAATTTTGACGCTCAGAGACCATGTACATCTCTGGGTTATTATATTAATTTCATTATACTCCTTGTTTAATCTTGAGACCTTATACATCTCTAACTTTACTGATGTTGTAATATTTGTAATAGATAACTTTGCAAGTTTATCTTCACTGTATGACTTTAATTCTGTTATAATTGTAAACTCGAAATTATTATTCCTTCTTGAACTGTAAATTAATATTTTGACATGAAAAATGTGTTACTTATTATAGTCAGACTTTCTTAAATTGTAAATTAATATTTTGACATGTAAAAGTGCCCTTGTGGCCTATTTGCAGAATAAATGTTTGTATTTGTATTTGGTTAGAACTTCTTTAGAAATTTTAGAAGCTTTTTATGACCAGAGATGACGACCGCTTTAGCCTAGTTGGTAGTGACCCTGCCTTTGCTGGAGGTCCCGGGTTCGAATCCCGGTCAGGGAATTTATTTGTGTGATGAACACCAATATTTGTTCCTGAGTCTTGGATGTTTTATATGTATTTAAGTATCTATGTATCTATATAAGTATGTATATCGTCACTTGGTACCCATAGTACAAGCTTTGCTTAGTTTGGGAGTAGGTTGATTTGTATAAGATTGTCCAAAAAAAACATATGGCTTTTTGTATCTGTTTGATAGGTGACAGACAGTGTGACGAACCAAGAGATACCATTACAAACACTACTTCTACTTTCTGCTTTTTCATGAACAGTTTTCATTTACAAAAAAAAATCTACGATATGTATTAAATTAATGTACATAAATAGGATTTCGAAATAGTACCTGAACCTAAGAAAAGGAATTTATAGATAAAAATACTTAAACATTAACATATTGCTGTAAAAGGTGGGTGACACAGTGGTAAAAATTATTTTTTGAATTTAAACCATGAAAAAGTAGAATGGACCACCTACCTATATGTTAATTTGAAGACACACATTATTACATGAATTTTAATTACATATTTGGCTGTAGACTTATCAGCTGAAATGAAAGAAAGTATTTCGCTACATTCTTTTATTAGCAAATAAAATACGTACAATCAAAGTATATATATACTATCAAATTTAATTAAGGTAAACGCAATGGTTCACATCTCAATACCCAATAATTGACACGTTGTTTATCTCCAGTCCTAAGTATTGGGTCAAGTTCGAGCGCTAGGGTCGTACGTTAGATTCCTAGATCATAGATCATGAATTTATAATATTTCGATATATTTTCCATGTTTTACATCATTTACTAGAGTGTCACCTTGGTGAAATTGTAAAATATATCGAAATATTTTCCGTGTTTTACATCATTTATTAGAGTGCCATCTTGGTGAATTTGTAAAATATATCGAAATATTTTCCGAGTTTAACATCATTTACGAGAGTGCCATCCTGGTGAATTTGTAAAATTGTAAAATATACCGAAATATTTTCCATGTTTTACATCATTTACTAGTGACATTTTGGTGAAATTGTAAAGTATATCGAAATATTTTCCGTGTTTTACATCATTTACTAGAGTGACATCTTGGTGAAATTGTAAAAGCGCTTTAATTTCCCGTAGTCTAAATTGCCCCGCTGCACCTTAAAGTGTATTTTTATGAAGGGTCAAAATTCGATTCAGCCTTTTGCTACTCGAAGTGCATTAAAATTGTTAAACTTCCCATACCAGTACCATACAATACGATTATAATGCGCAAGGTAGAATTACAAATGCGTTGGTGCAACCCACATGGAACTGACCCTTTCTACCGTCTACTTCGTACCGTGCCATCCCTTGCACTCTCGTGTTATTCACTATATGAGTGAGAGGGGCGGCACGATACAAAATTCGGAGTAGACCCTCTGTGCTTATCCAGTCGATTTTGTCTAAGTATTCTACGTCATCTGTAACTTCGGACATCTGGAGTTAAACCATTCTCAACTCGTTAGAATTTACTTTCGAAAAGAAAAAATTGACAGATCGCCACAATATGTTGGTGACATCAGTGGAATGTCACGGTATTTGACACATGTCAAAATCTTTCGAAAAGCGACCCTGCAAAATTTGTTCATGTATGTTTTTATTAATTTCATATCACCGACGTCTGTAAGTGTAATTTGTAATCTTCTTCATTAATTGAGGTAAGATGGTAATACTGCCGTCTTCTCACGAGTCGGTAAAGTGGGGGTTCTAAAAGCTGTTACGTCATAATACTCTGAAACAACAAGAATATAATTAGTTGGTTATTAAGGTCATACACAAATAAATAAATAATAATAAATAAATAAATAAATATTAGAGGACAATCTTACACAAACCGAACTAGCCCCACAGTAAGCTCAAGAAGGCTTGTGTTATGGGTACTAGACGACGATATATTTAATAGATATAAATACTTAAATACATAGAAAACATCCAAGACTCAGAAACAAATATTCATGCTCATCACACAAATATTTGCCCTGACCGGGATTCGAACCCAGGACCGTCAGCTTCACAGGCAGGTGCACTACCCACTAGGCTAAACCGGTCGTCAAAACACAAACAATAGAGATGGGTAAATCCGGACTTGAAGATTTCAATGAATCGAATCCGTAAGCGTTGTGGATTACTAATACTGTTGGGTATTACGAAGAATAAAATCATGTAAATAAAATTAACGTAAAATATTTAGAAAAACCTATTGCGGTTATTTAATTTAGGGTGAACCGAAATTTTTGTCCTCGAGTGTACTAGGGTGAGTGGTGAGCTGGTGAGGTTAACGTTATGGATAGCATTGCTGGTAAACTACCCTCATGTGTTTGAAGTATGTTCACGGAAAATATATGGTACAAGCACTGGTGTTAGAATTAATGTTGTGTCCCTTATATATTTAGCCAAAACAGGCATTCATCAAATTCAATTTCAGTAGTTTTGTTTTTGTAGAAATTTTCTTCGTTCCCTCTATATTACTTTGAATCTTTAATTATGGAGGGTTCGAGTCGTTAAAAAAAAATATTAGAGTTTTTTTCTTTTTTGATACTTATGTCATTGGGGTTTTATAACGATTATATAAAATGTTAGACATTTTTAGCTGCAGCAATAAAAGCATATAATAAATTACCTAATTTATACCTAACGCTCTATCTAACTTTTAATTTTTTTTATATAGGGCCGGTAGGTGGGTTTACGGCCTGTTCATTTGATGCGCCAGTTTGCGGCCACTTGATGAACTGAAAATATATATTCTTACTCTTTTAATATATTCCCATTCAATAGCTACTAATTGAAACGCATACGACTCACTATTTCTTTAGGGCATGTAGAAATGTAAATATCTTTAATTGAAAAAGCTTCGTTCTTCAGAAGGCCGCAAACTGACGCAGGCCGCGTAACTGGCCTAGCGACCCTATATGCTTGAAAATATGTCCATTACCATATTGTGGTAACCCTGAACGGTAGGTCTGTCTCGCTCTTCCTCATGTGTGCTCCCTCTGGCCTAGATGGCGTAATTGCATGGTTGTGATTGTTGGTTTTATTATAAATAAAAAGCTTCATTAATTAATTGGAGTTTGATATTCAAGATATGACACATATAATTAACAATTTTCGAACATTAGAATTGATGAATTAATAATGAAAACTGGTTTTCTATACATGAAAAGTTTAATTAAAAGAAAACTTGGTACACGAAAAATGGTTAGCGCACCAGATTATAGACTAAGTAACAAACAAATTTTAAGGTAGTGTTCAGAAGGCGTGAAATTTGATTTGACATTTAACAAGAATTATCAAAACCTATAGGACAAACATCCGGTCCCACTACTGGGGATTTAAAAAAAGCAACCACAAAAAGTAGTTCACATTTATACTGATTCAATGGATTAAGTACTCAGATTATCGATGTAACACCAGCTTAATGACTTGACTGCTAGGATTATTCCCCTGTTAGATATGCCTTGATATATATTTAATCTTTGCACGTAGAATATGGCCGTTGGGGCCGGAAGGTTCTCGAGTGGCGACCACGGACCGGAAGGCGCAGCGTGGGTAGGCCCCCCACAAGGTGGACTGATGCGGGTGGCGTAGGGCCGGTCATTATGGCACTCTTTGGGGGAGGCCTACGTCCAGCAGTGGAATAAACACCTGCAACACCAGAGGAGTCGCAAGTGCGTTGCCGGCCTTTCAGAAGGGAATACGTTCTTTTCTTGAAGGTTTGAAGGTCATATCGGTTCGGAAATACCGCAGGCGACAGTTCATTCCATAGTTTGGTTGTGCGAGACAGGAAATTTCTTGAGAAACGCACAGTTTTGGACTGCCAACCATCTAAATGGTGAGGATGGAAATGCTGACGCATATATAGGACGATGACGAAAAGATGCGGCAGGAATCATTCCAAACAATTCCTCCGAGCACTCCCCAAAAAGAATAATAATAATAATCATATTTTATTGAACTAATAAACTACTACTACTACTGTTGTTTTCTAATTCTATTCTAATTTCTAGAATGTTTTTCACTCTAAATGTTTTTTATTCTATTTTGTTTTACTTGCTACTGGTAATTATTACTAGATTATATCTCCACACTTGCTGACTCTTAGACATGGAAGGTTTCAATGGAGACTTAACAGGAATGTACAAAATAATGAAAGTAGTTCTTTAAACGAGATCGCAAACACAGCTGCGTATATTGTGTAACTCCGGAATGTTTTGACGACAGAAAACGCTGCGTACACAAAGTGCGTACACAATTGCAAAATATACGTATCACCTAAAGTAAAATAAGTGGTATGTAATTTAATGATGAACTATGGCTGCATTACCCACGATCAGCGCTGACGCTAGCCCAGCATCAGTGATCTGGGGATTAGAAGTGCCCGAAAAATTGTATCTTTCCCTTGATTTATATCTCACTAGGTATTTCGACCTCTTTAGGTACCTGTGCGTGTACCATGAGTTTAGAGAGTCCCTATTCGTCTCGGTACCGCCGTACACCGGGTAACGTCAGTCCGACCCAGGTCGGGCCTAGCTGAGTTTCTTGCTGGACTCTTCTCAGTTAGGCTAGGTTTCACCTCAGATTCGGTTGAAACCGCTCAACCAATCTCACCGGAGCGTAACTCTTAGAGTATTCTAGTGTTCCAAACCACACGCGTGGTCGTGTTGAAGGTTTTCCCCACGCTACTCTCCAACCGCGCACTCCCATCGCTTTATTGGGCCCGGCCGGCCTATAGAGCCACAGTCAGGTTATAAAAAAAAACTGCGTAAACGAATTAGTATGCCGATTCTTAGTCCTATTGCGCAACCACCAGAGACGCTGTATTTTTGCCCATACAATTTTTTACGCAGTCGCTAGCGAGTGCGGTCATGTAAACTCATGGTAAAGGCACTGGGCAGCTAAAGCGGCCGCTGCACTTGCTCTACCCTAGCCAGATTTTCCCAACACCTTTTTGCTTACTGTACCTTTACCATGAGTTTACATAACCGTACTCGCTAGCGACTGCGTAAAAAATTGTATGGGCAAAACTACAGCGCCTCTGACGGTTACGCAACAGAACTAAGAATCGGCATACTGAATCGTTTACGCAGTCGCTAGCGAGTACGGTCATGCAAACTCATGGCAAAGGCAATGAAATATATAAATGGGTCACTCACGTCTTTCGTTTATAAATTTTATAATATTTCAATATATCTGAAATTCACCGGAGTTTTATAGTTTTTTGCTTGCATAGAAACCAAAATATTTAGGGGTGCAAGCGTTATTTCCATGGACCCGGCTTAACTAGTTCTGTAAAATGTTTTCATATACACTCACGAGCAAAAATAATGGGTACACTTTGAATTGAATTTCCATAGAAAGTGTACCCGTTAATTTAGCTCGTATTTTTTTATGGCAAGCAATAATAGTCTGTAATTTGAATGTTTTCATTAAATGGTATGTGGTCCGGTCATGAATACCTTACCGGGGAATGTTGTCTACGACGAAATTAGTTAGGCAAACAAAGCACGGGAACTCTCATGATAAGAGTTCCCCGCTGAACTGAGTATTTAGTACAAAATAAACACTCGTTCAAATAGAATTTTGGATAACGAAACGGCAAATCAAAAATACTAACCCCCTTATTCATAAACGTCTGTCAAACCCATATTAGTTAACTGGCCGCTAAAGTTCGTTTGATCTGTCACTTTGACATTGACGTTTGTGAGAATGGGACAAAGAACTTTTTAGTTAGCAGAGGTTTGTTAAGTTTTATGAATACGGGGATTAGTCTTCGGGCGTTAGGCAACGGTCAGTGTCTGCATATTCTTTACTTTATCAGAAAAATATCTGACTAGTTTTGTTGTGAGCACATGTGAAGCCTATCTAAGCCTACAAAAAAATTAAAAAATATATATTTTTAACAAAACCTGTCGCGACGCCCGCCAGACGGAATCATATCTTGTAACTCTAGTGGTAGAGGTATCTTAACAGGTATGGCAGACGACGCGATGTGAAAGAGACAAAAGGTGCCTGAATCTTACCTTTCGTCTCCTAATGTTTCGCCTATCTCTTTCTCTCGCTCTCGCACACAGCCTGACCTGCATCCGCTGCAGTCAGCTCCACCTGCGAGGCCCTCAGGTACCACCTGTGGTTATTAGAGGTATTCTATGACTACACTGCTTGTCACCAAGTATCTCAAATGACTAGAAGACCATAGGCCACAGTTACGGGATTTCAAGGGGAAATTTACCATGTGTCCAGTGATGATAAAGTCTGTCGGTTCAGTCAATGCTCCCCCCCTTTCCCATAAGCTGTGCGCGAATATATCGACGCCTTCACCAGGACCGCCGATATATTCAGGCTGTCTTCCTCATGAAGACTGGAAGACCGGTCATCCCTATCTACACCGGGTCTCGGATTTCAGACTGCGCTAGCTTCCTTCTGACCGTAACAGCAAGGGGCATTAGAGGCACACGGCCCGACCACTAGCGCCGACAAGCGCACCTTCCGCAACCTCAGCCGCGGAATTGCCAATTGTCAAGGATCACATCCGCAGATGCTCCAGCAGTAGTAACGGATTTGGAATGCGCTAACTTCCTTGCTGACCGTTAACAGTAAGGCCCAACTGCTAGCGCGGACAAACGCAACATCCACAATATGATCTGCAGAAGTGCCAGTGTCCAGGGTCACATCCGCAGATGCCCCAAGCACCCCCTTCCGGGCGCCACACGATGTAACTAAGTCAAGATTCAAATCACAGACTGAGAGGGCAATCAACAAAGAGCTTCAGCAGTTACTTGCACATAGATTCAAACATATAATAGTAGCATATAAGATATTCTAGGGGAATAGATACTGAGAACACGTGGAATGAGTAAAGATTGACTCTTGCACATTGAGATATTTGGATAGTGAAAATTATAGAGATTTGAGAAACTTAGCTTTAGGGAAACCAGCCCCGGTAGTTTCCCAGCATCCATAAGATGAGTCTCGGCACTCTTAAACACAACTCACTGATTCACTGAGTGAATGGCAAATCTCATCTACCATAGAGTATGATCATGGACAAAACAACTCACTCACCACAGATATTCTACATTCCGGTTTGGGTTGCCAGTTGTGAGCTGTCAAACGTCATCGCGATGCTCGGCATTCGCGACAAAACCAGACCAACCAAGATTCAGATTTATTTTCAGATAACCAAGGAGTTAGATATAGATATATTTAATTGCAAGATTCCTTCTGTGAGGCGAGGCATGGAGGCGGCGTATTTTCGCTGAATGCTTTGTAGCATACGCCATATATTAATTTAATATTCGTCATTTTCAATTTAATTTATTCAAGTTGAACATTAGTTTAGAGTGGTTGGTTTGCTTGTTTTTTTTCTTTTTTCTATTTTAACATTCTTGTTCCAATAACGTTTGTAATTGTGTACGAGTGCGCACTTTAGTTCAGCATATACACTCTAGCGCTATCTGTGAGATCCTGTAATTGGCTCTGCTGTTAATACGCATGTTGTTACATTGTTTGGACTGCTGTTGGTTCTCCTAATATAAATAAATAAATAACAAAAAGTTAACGATGTTGTCGAATCCTCCTTTTAAGTTAATAATCTTGTGTTAGGAGGAATTCGCTCTTTCATAAAGTTGTGAGAAAGTTAAAGAAGGAGGGCTCGTGGCCCAGCGGCGCCCGCGCACCGCGTGCGGTATGTTAGGTTAAGCAACGTCGGCCCACGTCAGTTATTGGATGGGTGGCTTTGAGTGGTTATTAACTGAGCGCTCCCGTGCTTTGGAAGGCACGTTAAGCCGTTGATCCTGGCTGCTGTCTATGATAGCAGTCGTTAAGCCAAGTTAGAGGCCTTCGGGCGGCTTGAGAACTTCTAACAGTCAAGTCGCCCACTCATTTGACAAGCCCAATTCCTATAAGGTCTGGTTTCCCCTCGGGTTGGAAGGTCAGATGGCAGTCGCTTCCGTAAAAACTTGTGCCTACGCCAAATCTTGGGATTAGGAAGCGGACCCCGGGCATCCTTCCGGATGCAACTGTACTGGGATAACGCCTAGGATGATGATGATGATGATGATATACTCGAGAGCAATGGGAAATAGCACACAAGGTACATACCACTTCGAGTTTACGTAGCAAATTGTTCTGATTTCCCTGTTCTTGAGTTTAGTTACAGAGATAATGTTGAAGCAGTTTTTTTCCAGGGGATACTGATTTAATTAAGTAGCCTTAATATATAAATAGTAAGTATATTATCTAGCGAGCAATAAATTACTTTATAATACCAGCATGCAAAATTTGAAACTACTCAAGCATAACTAATAATGTTTAAGTTTTAACAAAATTAGAGACTACTCAAGCATAAATAATAATGTTTAAGTTTTAACAAAATTTGAGACTATTCAAGCATAAATAATAATGGTTATGTTTTAACAAAATTTGAGACAACTAAAGCATAAATAATAATGTTTAAGTTTTAACAAAATTTGAGACTACTCGAGCATAAACAATAATATTTATGTTTTAACAAAATTTGAGACTACTAAAGCGTAAATAATAATGTTTAAGTTTTAACAAAATTTGAGACTACTCGAGCATAAATAATAATATTTAAGTTTTAACAAAATTTGAGTCTACTAAAGCATACATAATAATGCTTAAGTTTTAACAAAGTTTGAGACTCCTCAAGCATAAATATTAATGTTTAAGTTTTAGGTATGTAATTGTACGTTATAACTATAATGTATTTATGTATAGGCCTTTGTGGCCTGAAATAAATGATTTATTATTATTATGTATTTCTTTTTAAAAATCTCTGGTTTTAAGGCCCGGTCATTTGAGAGGCGTGCGTGGGGATATAGATCCAACACATAGAGGCCCTTTGGAGAAGAAGTTTACTGTGCTGTACACCTGCTAGAACCTATTCATGGATACAACGGCTGGAGCTATTGTATGTAGCGCGGAAAGAGAGTGAACTAGCCTATGGTGATGAAGTATGGATGGATAATAAGATTATTATTATGTATCGGGGGGTGGGGCACAAATAAGATCTTAGTGCCTCGGCTTGTCTCGCCTGCACGGGGTCCTCCTGCTGTTCAACGGAAGGGATAGGTATCAGAGAAGGAAATCTTGAAATAAACCCGGCTCGGTGCCAGCCGTTATGCACCTGCAACCGAACCGATTCCGCACGTATTGACTCTGTCATTCCTGTGGACCCAGTCGGTAAGGTCGAGAGAGTGATGTAGGTTTTGGGCATGCCTGCATCATCTTATTTATGTCCCAGGCAACGCAGCGTCCGTGGAGAGGACACTTCACCCACTTCAATCAGCTGAGTGGATAACAACACGGAGAGTGGCAGTTACCGGTGCTAAGTACAGACGTGAATTGAGACATCAGCGCGCTGCTCTGCCTCTTTCGTCTTCGGACGGGACATTTATTTGTCAAATATGCGGTCGTGGCTGTCGCTCCCGTATCGGTCTTACAAGCCACTTACGTAAGTGCCGCACCTCTAATACGGACATTGCTTAAATCATCTTTCCATAGATGAACAAGGCCAATGATATTATGTATCTCTCCTTTGGGATATTACGCCACATCGTCGACATCGGCGAACTATATTCGCTGAACTAATGAATTAATTCCTACTGTAAATATCGCCTAACAAGATTTATGTGTTGCCTAAGAAGATTATACCTAAGTGGATGTGGCTAAGCTGTCTGGCGTCCTAAAAGCCTATTAGAAAAACTAGGTAACCTCAACAAAAGAAGGTTAGGAAATAAACAAGTCTTATTATTTTTATGTATTTCTCCTTTGGGATATCACGGCACAATGTCCGGTCGTTTTGGAAGGCGTTCATGGGGATACAGATCCAACACGAAGAGGCCCCTTTGAGATACGATAATGTATTGGGATGTGTACACCTAGCGGATTCTATGTCTGCCTGCACTATTGAAGAGATACAGCCAGAGGCAGCACGCGCTACGTGCAAGGGCTATTGCGAAAAGAAGGGAAACTACACTGGTTTTATGGGAAGGAACTTGAGGGACTAGTTGCTGGGATATTGATGAGACAACAGGACGCCTGCCATATGAAATGTCTCATCTCGATAATTAGGGCAGACGGTAACTCGCCGCTCACTAGGTGGGCCGCCCTATTAAAAGCTACCAGATGGCAGCGAGGGTAGCAACACTGGTGTAAGCAGCTCAGGGTATAGAGAGGTGCCGCTCAGATTTCACCATCGCGGGGTTTACCCCCGTGAGCGGGTTTCCTCGTTATTACGCCATTACGTGCAATACACTTCCACCCTGCGAGCATATAGCTCTGGCACCCCACTCTGACCGGCCGCAAGTGTCCCAAGGGACGCCACTTCCCATTCAGCTCACCACAAGCTGCTCTATTATTATATCTCTATCCCTATCCCTATCCCTATCTCTGTCCCTATGTCCCTATATCCCTATGTATGCTTAAATCTTTAAAACTACGCAACGGATTTTGATGCGGTTTTTTTTAATAGATAGAGTGACTCAAGGGGAAGGTTTATATGTATAATACATGCATCAGCATTGCACCCGTGCGAAGTCGGGGCGGGTCGCTAGTTATGATTATAAAAACAGTCACTGTACTTACTGTTACCAGCAGCGTTGCCACCAACAGAACCAATGTATATCTCATGTCTCGGCAGAATACACCACTCGCTTAATGTCGTTTTACGATTTGTCACAAACACCTTCAACCCCTTTGTTGCCAAACACTTGAACCAACTACATGCATTCACAACTCTTTCTAACTTGGTATACGCGAACCAGTCTAAGCTTGGCCTCCGAAGTCCGATTACGTACTGCTGTTTTGAATTTCGAAATCAAATTACTCTAGGAGCAAGAGGCGAGGCATAATGTTTTCGTGAAGGCTGAGTGTGCGATAAAAGGAATATATGCATAACAATGATCTTTTGTGGCGAATATATGAACGCACACATTTTCCTACAAACGAAGACTAGAATAAATAAGAAGTAGATTTTATATATTTGTAATAAGGTTGAGAAAATTTTATATTTATGGGTTTTTATATGTTCTTTCATATTCATGCATGAGTGTATTAATCACATGCAGAAAATATTATAGTATGCGTGTTTCAGTGTTACGGAATAAACGTTATTTAGGGTCGGTTGCACCAACATACGATCACAGGCCGGTCATCGTCAAATATGGCGCCGGCAGCTGTCATCCCATAGAAATTTGTCAAACTATCCATACAATTAGATTTCAACAAACACCGCTTACGATTACAGACGGTTTGGTGCAACCCACCCTTAGTTTTCTTAGCATTGAAGTAGCAGGTTAACTGTAAACCAATCAAGTACTTCCGACATACTTTTTCCACTCACTATTTCTTTAAATAAAAATATAATTGTCTAACTACTGTCAACATCACTATATAGTATAAAACAAAGTCGCTTTCTCTGCCCCTATGTCCCTATATCCCTATGTATGCTTAAATCTTTAAAACTACGCAACGGATTTTGATGCGGTTTTTTTTAATAGATATAGTGACTCAAGGGAAAGGTTTATATGTATAATACATGCATCAGCATTGCACCCATGCGAAGCCGGGGCGGGTCGCTAGTTATCAATAATCGAAAACTTCATGGTTGCGCAATGCGCAATGTGTCAGGATTTAACTTCTAATTTTGAGATACCTACGGACGACCCGCTCGTATTATTCTGTCGACAAATGTGTACTCAATACCTAGTGTAACAGGCTATAAGACTTTTAATTCTAGATAACTCTCAGACGGACTAACAGGCTGCTAATGTACAAAACCATACAGAATTAGATGTGAAGTCATGAAGTGGCTAAGCGCTAATGTGGCGCTAATAATGTGACCATGCCTCGACAGTGGCGGGGACGTCCACCGCGCGATCGCGACAACAGTGACACATATAGTCCCTATTCGTCCCGGCACAGTCCGACCCAGGTCGGGCCTAGCTGAGTTTCTTGCTGGACTCGTCTCAGCTAGGCTAGGTTTAGTGAACCAGCGACAAAACTCCCAGTAGCTCGATTCCACTCACACCTCAGATTCGGTTGAAACCGCTCAACCAATCTCACTGGAGCGCAAACTCTTAGAGTATCCCAGTGATCCAAACCACACGCGTGGTCGTGCCGGAGGTTTTCCCCTTGATTTTCCCCAGGCTACTCTCCAAGCGCGCTCTCCTGTCGCTTTATTGGGCCCGGCCTATAAAGCCACAGTCAGGTTAAAAAAAAAAGCCTCGACAGTGTGGCTACGGCTACGGGTAGGCTAAAGAGATTTTAGGCCAAGGATACGCCAACATTATCTTGTTTTTCTCTGGTCCGTCCGTACCTATTCGATTCCTTCTGATACCACTTGGTTTTTAACTTAGGTACATACCTACTTCTGTGGCAAACAAGCCTTTTGGCCGACTGACCACAGATCTGATGATAAATGGGTCATACACATTCAGGTGCCAGATTTGTCCCATCTGTTGTCAACACAGTGCATCCTCAAATGTTATAAAGGGTCGGTAACGCGTACGTGACTCCTTTGGAGTTGCGGGCGTCTATAGGCTGCGGTGGCCGCTTACCATCAGGTGGACCGTAAGCTTGTTTGCCACCGGCATTGTATAAAAAAGGAAAAAAAAGGTGCTTAATCATTGTTCGATTATCTCGAAAACCGAGGGACTTTTACTAAACCTGAAAGTCCATTTTCTGGACCAGCCTCAGGTGCTCTATCGGTGGTTAGAAGCTTGTCCATTATTTACTGGACAGCCTGTATACAAAGAGAGTCCAATAATAGAATCGTCTAAAGATGGCACAAACATTGATTTTACATTTAAATATTCAGTTCCGTAACCTTCTTTAACCAACAATAAATATAATTTTTTTTTCTCAAGAATACTATCCTGCAAGAAAATTATGCGTAAAACTTGCAATTGACGTGTCATGTTTTGTTTGAAAGTATTTTGACGAGCAGTCGATGCGATTAACGCTTAGCCGGTAAGCGGATTGCGCTAGATTCTGACAAGAGTAATTATGTTATGTTAAATTTATAACAATATACCGTTAAGTATTAGGAAAAGCGTCAGCAAAAATATCTTTAAATCTGAATTTAAAAAGCTTATGTTAAAATAATTTGAAAATACAACAAACGTAATTAGCTAATATTATTAGAATAGTTTATGTTATAACACTTATAATAAACTTACATTTGTAACTTGCACTACTACAGCAGTTGATGTACTTAACTAAATAGCTAACTTAAAACAGTAATATAAAGAAAGGGAGCTTATTTCTGCCAACAAACTGTTATACAGTTTGGCGGAAGTTATAACAAGTTGTAAAAGAGTACTGTTTTCGTGAATAAATGCTTTATTTTATTTTTTTTATTTTTTTAAGTACTTGTACAGGTGTAACAAAACTAGTGAGGATCCTTTTAAGGGCATATTCGCTCCCGCTGGCGGGGACATCCACCGCGCGATCGCGACAACAGTGACACATATAGTCCCTATTCGTCCCGGTACCGCCGCACACCGGGTAGAGTCAGTCCGACCCAGGTCGGGCCTAGCTGAGTTTCTTGCTGGACTCTTCTCAGCTAGGCTAGGTTTAGTGAACCAGCGACAAAACTCCCAGTAGCTCGGTTCCACTCACACCTCAGATTCGGTTGAAACCGCTCAACCAATCTCACTGGAGCGCAAACTCTTAGAGTATTCCAGTGTTCCAAACCACACGCGTGGTCGTGTCGGAGGTTTTCCCCTGGATTTTCCCCAGGCTACTCTCCAACCGCGCACTCCTATCGCTTTATTGAGCCCGGCCTATAAATAAATAAATAAATATTTGTGGATCGACCTAGTCCCAAACTAAACAAAGCTTGTACTATGGGTACTAGGCGACGATATACATACTTATATATACTTAAATACATAGAAAACATCATCCAAGACTCAGGAACAAATATTCGTGTTCATCACACAAATTAATATTTTGACATGAAAAATGTATTATTTATTATAGTCAGACTTTCTTAAATTGTAAATTAATATTTTGAGATGTAAAAGTGCCCTTGCGGCCTATTTGCAGAATAAATGTTTGATTTAGATTTTTTTTGATTTTTTGATTTTGTTGCCGGAAACGCAGCGCTATCGGTATACACTTTGTTTCCGGGTGTGTGAGTATGTTGCCTTTTTAGCGTCGTTTGTCTGTTTATATTTCATTGTTAAATATTGTAATGTGTTGTTTAGACGTTAATAAATGTATTTTCTTTCTTTCTTTCTTTCTTTCTTTGTTTTGTGTGATCCGGGAGTGGTGTGTATTGGTATTGTGTGGGTGAGTAATTGAACAGTGTTATTAGTGTGAGATGTACCTAGCTGGTGGGAAGGGAGACTGTAACATCGGCGCAGGTCTAAGAAGAATGAGATGTGATTGAATGGTTTGGCATTGGGTGCCATTACACGCTCAATCATCATCAACATCATCATCATCATCCCGGTACAGTTGCATCCTGAAGGATGCCCAGAGTCCGCTACTTAATCCCAAGATTTGGTGCAGGCAGTTTTTACGGAAGCGACTGCCATCTGACCTTCCAATCCGATGGGAAACCAGACCTTATTGGAATCATCACGATCAATAAATTGATGTTAATTATGTGTGGCACATTATGATCATCACAGCCTTTATACATCCCACGATGAGAAGGAATGGCTTCTACTCTCAAGTATTCTAGGTCCTCAAATCATAGCTGCACAATCAGTATCTGGTAAATACTACATCGTTACCGCGTAATGAGGGCTATCGTGTATGAATTCGCCGCTAGAGGCGCTAGTGTAGCGTGGGGTCTCCGAAATGTCAAATGTCACTCTTTGTGTTTGCGCTACGCGGGTTAATATCTAATTGGAACAATATGGTGACTATTTTGGAATACCTGAGCTTGATTATGGCAAATATGAGTTAAGGGTCAATGACTGTCAGGTCTTTGAGACAGTTTTGTCTTTCGGAAACTTATTTCCTCCTTTTTTCCGAACAAAACGGGACCGCGCTACAATGCAATATGTTCGATATTTTTACGGTACGGTTTGAAAGTATTGTATTGAATTTAAATCTAAACTTCGTTCTCGTGTCTATAATAATCAATAACAATTTTTGACAGGTGGACCTTACTCGACAGTGGCGCCAACTGGTGAGCATAAAAACGATAGCCCCCATTAAGAGGCCTTATAAGTTTTAAAATGTTTTGATTTCAAATTATGACAAAAGTATTGATAATACCCATAAAGTTGTTGAAGGCTATGATAATTTTATCAAAGTTTTAGATAGTAACATAGCCATTTTTTGATTTTATTCCATGTAGTAGAATTTAAGCGGAAAAAACAAGTTTTTAGCTTGAAAATGGTCGATTTGGAGTGATGTTTGAAACGACATTTCTTAATGAAACTTCCAAAAAATACATTTAAAATTTATGACATAAGGTCGCAATAGTTCTGTTCTAGATAGTAACACTGAGAAAATGTCAAGATACGTGTGAATTCAAACAGAAAATGGCGTAAATAGATGAGCGTGTTTTAACTGGTAAGGACCCTTAACTCATTTCTCATTCAGGTGTTTAAATATGTAATATGTAAACCATGTTTGCACGCAACTTCCAAAAGCAAAAGCTTGATTACGGATTGCGAATATAGCGATAATGAAAGTGGTCTGTTACAGTTAACCGGCGGTTTCACTTTCCACGTAATCTTATATTTGGAGTCACAACAAACCTAAATGTTTGGGGCTAGCATGATGATAGTGTTATTGTGAAGTTTTCAGTCTTTCGAGCTAAGAGGTTTACTTCTGTCACCATGTCAGTAGTGTAACAAAACGTTGGTTCTCGTCATGTGAACCATGCTTAATTTGTACTGAACGTTTACTCAGCCGTGTCTACTCCGCTTTATTTAGCTCAGTGTTGTATTGCTGGCCGCATGTAACTGGTCAGGCATTTGAAAATCTATCAGATATTATGTCTGTCAATGATATTCTTTGAAAAATGATGATTAATTGATGATTTACTTTATACTTATGATAAATAAATGTATGGATATGGAATAAATGTATAAAAGTCACAGATCGGAATTATTTATTGACGAGGATTGGAACGGACAACGGTTTTAGTAGTCTAAGGCTCGGTTTTATAAAGATCCGTTAGACCTTATATCGGTTTGTTATGTCAAAAAATGTACTGAGTTACTGAAATTTGATCTGACATTTGGTCAAACGGATTTTTATAAAACCCGGCCTAATAGGCATGACATTTTTTTTAATGCAAAGCGTAAGTGTAGCCGCCCTAAGCGAACCTGGCGGCGGACGATCATCGCAGAGCAAAAAAAACATAGGGAAGACGTGGAGCGATTTTATTTTAATTTAATTTAATAATAATGTAATTAATTGAATGTATGCGATTATTGTTGGTTCAATGTAATTAATTCAATATAAATGAGTAATTCGTAATCGCACCGGAAGACGAGCTGTCGGTAGGCCTCCGACAAGGTGGAGTGATGACCTGGTGAAGGTCGCGGGAATCCGGTGGAAACGAACGGCACAGGACCGGTCTAAATGGCGAGCCTTGGGGGAGGCCTATGTTCAGCAGTGGACGTCTTTCGGCTGAAATGATGATGATGATGAATTCGTAATTTATTTGCTATGCTATATATTATAATGATGATGATTCATGTAATTTATCGAAGTAATTTAAATACCTACTAACATGCCTAGGCTAAGAAATTACTAACAATATATGGATTGTAAGTCCGAAATAAAAATTCATTTTCATTCATTGGCATCTTTGCAATCATTACTTCATGTATGTCTGTGTGTAAGCATTCACATGAACTCTCATGACACTACCTACGACACGATACTACGTCTAATAGAACAATAGCATTCCATGCCGAGTACACTCGAACACAACATATGGACTATATTTTACTATTTTAGTACACCACTTAAGGGGATGCCTCGATTCGGTCAGCCACGCCCCCCGAAAGAGACACGCTTATAAATGCCTTTCGCGCACAACAAAACGGGATGTAACACTCTTCGGAAATGCCTTTTTTAGACAAATTTCGTTACATGTCTGTCTCTGTGCAGTTTTATTAAATTTCCTCTTGACAGACTTTAGACGATGTAAAATACCATCATTTTAACTTAATTGTGCCGTTTAATAATGCGTTGTTTTAGTACGCTGAGTAAAAAAAGGAAAATAAAGACTCAATTTTGGATTTTTTTTCTATAGAGAAAATTTTAAGTAATCATGTTTCGGTATTGTCAGAAACACAGTCATATAGTCAAGAATCATATTATTATATCTGAGAATAAATCCTTATTGGTTCCTCGTCTGGGTAGAACAGCGTTTCAAAGAACGCGATATTTCTCGTTGCACGGCCTTAACTCAAAGGCAACGATTTGCTATTCAGAAAACATATGTAGGGGAAGTCCAGGAGAGAAGGACCTCACTTTAAGCCGTCGTCTCCCGGCGAAAAAAATAAACAATAGCATTCTTTTGTTATGATCCCTGGGATCCCCGGGACCGGTAGACGGGTTAATTAAAGCGCGAAGCTCAAGACCGACCGGGATGGCGGCGCACTGTGGAAGCCCTCTGCCCATCTAGGGGACATAGGAGTATAAGTCATAGACATAACTGACCTCAAATCATCAACGAGTCGTGCCAGACTGCATTGCCATGCGTTTGTGGCTCGATCAGACAGAATCATTTCAACCCATCGTCCCCTTTTAAATAGTTGTAAGTAGAACTAAATTAATTTAATGTTCAGTTCCTACAAAGTTGCACCATACGTATATATTGGCATCACAATGACGACCATTTTAGCCTAGTTGCTAGTGACCCTGCCTGGTATAATTAGTAAGCGGGAGATTCCGGGTTCGAATCCCGCTCAGAGCATTTATTTTGAGCACGTATATTTGTCCACAGTTTTGTCCACATTGCCCATACAAGGTAGAATTCTAGTATAGATTACAGCGTTGCGGTCGTGCTAGGCTCTGATGCTAGGTCTTACTAATGATTCCGGCAAAAACTACAAGCTCGGTCACGCGATGCATGAGTTTGTCTGACACGACCTGTGATGTGAGGCGTCTTGAGTGTTACGTGTGTAAACCTGCTATTATCAGAGCTTGGAATGTTGGAACACAATTTAAGTCTGTTTTTAGGAGCTTTCATCGTGTCTGTCCGTTTCTATCATAGCCATTTGTAAGATCAAACATAGCACCGCCATCTTTTAAGAAGTGATCGCTAATCTTCAGCGACGTGAACGAGCCTTTCCAGTCATTGAGATGTGTCAAAATAAGGCATGTAGTCATCATCATCATCATCATCATTTCAGCCGAAAGACGTCCACTGCTGAACATAGGCCTCCCCCAAGGCTCGCCATTTAGACCGGTCCTGTGCCGTTCGTTTCCACCGGATAATGGACTGCACCGGAATGCACCGGAGGCATGTAGTCGCTTTGGAAAAAGTTATCATGAAATCATATCGATTGGATTCTCTCGGCATCACGTGGAATATTTGTTAATGGTTTATTGTTTGTCTAACCACCAGAAATTGAATTTAATTGAAGTAAATTATCACTGGTGTGTCGTTGCTCCACTTGTGCAGGATGGCGGGAGCACCGTTCTCCAAATGTCTTGGACTTTGTAAATTGCAACGCCCAGTAAATGGATCGCGCAGCAATGTACCATACTTCATTTGTTTATTTATTTATTCACGAACTACAAAGAGCACAGACAGAGATGGGGAAAAGATATCCTTCTACGTGAAAACACTGTTTTTCAAAGTCAAAGTCAAAGTCAAAGTGATTTATTTGTAAACATAGGTAATACAATATATGGCGGTAGGTACAAAATATGTGCTCTATGTTTCGCCTTTAGGCATACAAATTCATTTTTAAATTACATAATATTAAAGATAAACATGTCAATTATTAAATTAGTATTAGATAACATCAAAAACAAAAATAAAATCAAATTACTCATAATTAATAAAATAAAAATAGTCAACGTTACAATAAATTATTAAATAAAAAATTAATATAACTTGTCCAAAAAATAATCCGCTAAAGAATAATAACATTTGCAAGTCAAGAGTTTGGCGAGGTTCATTTTAAACAAATGTACTGGCGTCCTTCTTAATGTAGTTGGTAATTTATTGTAAATTTTGTTGGCAGAACAGCACAGGCTTTTCCGCATAAGGGCAGTGCGAGAAAATACTGAGCAAGGATTCTGAGACCGGTAGGTTATTGAACACTTCAGACACTTTTTTAAATAATGTTGGATTTGTTTTTACAAAAATTGCCACTTCGAGGATGTATAGGCAAGGCAACGTTAAAAAATTCAGTTTTTTAAAGTACGGAACGCAGCTGTCAGTTTGCTTCAGGCCACACAACACACACTTTTGTTGACAATGTTGACATGTAACGCCGAGAGTACCTAATCTTAATGAATGCCAGGCAAAACAGTCGTAACGCTAAACTACATCGTTTATCCAATTCCTGAAGAGAACATTACACAATATTATTACATAGAAAAACTAACACGAATTCAAAATGGTTTACCTACTTGTTACAGCATTATGCAAGTTCTTTCTGTTTCCTCCGACCTCTGACTCGGTGCTAATGTGGTGTTATTTTATTTACAATTCACTTTCGCTCTGTTACGTTGGTTTTGTCAGCCTTCGGCTATGAAATTGGTGTTTTTCATTGTGGCATGTCAGAGATAATCATTTATTGCTGTGCCCACACATAATTTTCTTTTTCTAGTCACGATTTCTGATAACGTTTATGTTATGTTATGCAATATATATCAGAGGTTCTTGGAGTGCACTTCCAACAAAGATGTGCATAAGATTGGACATCAGCGTTGCAAATTAAGTACATACGTTTGTTAGTGAATTAGATCTTAGGTGTTCAGTCCGACTCAGGTCGGACCTTAGCTAAGTTTCTTGCTGGACTCTTCTCAGCTAGGTTAGGTTTAGTGTAGTAGCTCAATTCTACTAATACCTCAGATTTGGTTGAAGCTGCTCAAGCAATCTCACTAGAGCTCAAACTCTTAGAGTATTTCAGTGTTCAAAACCACCCGCGTGGTTGTGTCGGAGGTTTCCCCTGGATTTTCCTTAGGCTACTCCCCAACCGCGCACTCCTGTCGCTTTATTGGACCCGGCCTATAAAGCCACAGTCAGTTTCAAAAATAAATCTTATACTATGCTGATGCGTGCTGGGGCCAGCTCCGACATTTATTTTGACAGCTTGTGACATAGCTCTTCGAAAAATATGGACCCCATTTCACAAGTAATTAAAACGATTGGAATAATTCTCTGCTCTGTTGCACTTCTGATTTGAATGCTTCAGGCGTTACAATCAGGTTGACATTGATACATGGTGCTATCAGCTGATTCACAACCATTTTAATTGACCAGTATAAATTTAACTCCGAGATTTGTATCAACTATACGTAATTGGGGGTCGAACTTATTCTGGTGGTAGTATGGTACAGTCGCGGAATGGAATGCTCGTCAATTTTCGAACCTTAATACCATTAGAATATGCCCGCAGTTCGCATAGGCCAAGGTATTGGGCCAGCAGTTGAGCCAATACGCCAACGTGAAAAAACAGTTCGCGAAGCGTTCTAAGATCCTTTGATGTGTGCATCAACTACCAACACAGTTTACACACAATTTGTTTGTTTGTTTTGTTAGTAACTACATAAATTTTGTCAGCTTTGCCCTAAGGTTGACTGATAGAGAATGCTTATGGCATTAAGTCCTCCTTTTGTACAATACGTTTCATTTTTGTGCAATAAACACACACATCACACATAAACTCACGCTTGTATTCCCAAAAGGGGTAGGCAGAGCACATGAAATTTAATTCCAGCAATTGTAGGCTTAAAGATGAAGAAAATGTGATATTGACATCCCCATGGATGTCGTATCGACGACATCTCCATGGATGTCGCATCGTCATGGGCGTCTTCCCATAAAGAAGGGGGGGGGGGGCAATTAAGATTAAAAAAAAACAG
Source organism: Epiblema foenella (assembly GCA_963556455.1). Lineage (NCBI taxonomy): Eukaryota > Metazoa > Arthropoda > Insecta > Lepidoptera > Tortricidae > Epiblema > Epiblema foenella. The sequence continues at coordinate 19,553,844 of OY747111.1, forward strand.
CCATTTGGGTCTCTATTATTATCATTTATTCTTTATTGCACAGTTGCACAGAAATAAATCTTAACATACAATAATGTCATGAGATAATCCTACACGGTGGCCCAACGGGCTGGCCCAGTAAGTACCTTGGCGAACCTATTTGGACGCTGTTATGCAAAAACTTGTCAACCTACAATAGGTTTTCCTATTGTCACATTATAGCATAACAGCATCCATTTATTCTTCGACTACTCGTGTCGTATCGTATGTCGTATTCCTTCGTAAACCTATCAAAAGTTATGTTCAAGCGCCATATTTATGAGTGTAGCGTTATAATTAGTCGAACTCGTTCTGTTGACATATTGAAATTGGAATCGTATTGGTAGCCTTGGTGGGTAACTTTTGCTATACGCTGGCGAAAGCGAGAAGGCACCAACTGCCTGCATATAGGATTAAGATTAATGTTTTTGAATGGGTTCGCCGGCACGTGATTTGTTACTTGGTAATTTTGTCGAATCGAAATATGAAATTGTTTTAAGGAAAAAACATTAAATTTCAGTTTCACAGTCAGTATGGAAGATGTTTTCGGAAGTAGCTTCTTTGAGAAGGCTACGTAATTTCCTGCCCATTACTCAAACACTACTCCTCCCTTGGATTATGCTGATGTTTCTTTTTTTTTAACCTGACAGTGGCTTTATAGGCCGGGCCCAATAAAGCGATAGGAGTGCGCGGTTGGAGAGTGGCCTGGGGAAAATTCAGGGGAAACCTCCGGCACGACCACGCGGGCAGCTTAAACACTGGAATACTGTAAGAGTTCTGTGGCTTCAACCAAATCTGAGGTGTGATTGGAATCAAGCTACTGGGAGTTTTGTTGCTGGTTCGCTAAACCTGGCCTAGCTAAGAAGAGTCCAGCAAGAACCTTAGCTACTTGGTCAGCTAAAGCAGTTAGCATTAGATTCTTTTCATTATAACCATTTTCTAACGGACATTTCTTGTAACTAAGATATCATCCTAATGTGTGACACTTTAAATACCCAGTATCATATCCTACAGTGTTGATACCTAATTGACTAATAAGGGCCTCGACGGAGAGTACAATTTTGTACCTTTTGGTGTCGAAACTCTTGGTCCATGGGGTCCCAGCGCGCACAAGCTATTTACTGAAATCGCGCAGCGTTTGGTTGACGTAACTGGTGACCGAAGAGCTGGCGACTTCCTCGCACAACGTATCAGCATTACGATACAGCGAGGAAATGCCGCCAGCATCCTCGGTACAATGCCCTAAGGGCCTTGTTTTAGATTTAAGTTTTTTATTTATTTATTTATTTAATCTAGGTTTACCAACAAATGTTTACACCAATGCTTAAGATTATGTACATGCATACTTATTTCTACGAGTAGTGTAACAGTTACTTAAAGATAAACTTCGCGTGCGTAATCTGTGAAGTATAGCTAAATTTAAAAGTAGCAAGTGTAATCGGGTCATTGTCAGATTTATGTTCGAGTCTTTTCGGTGGACATATCAAAAGTTAAGGGCCACAAAGCTTAATTTTGGATTGGTCTAGTAACCCGCACAAACGGTGTTTCCGTAACTATAAATCCATGTAATAAAAACATAACTTACATGTACATAAGCCGTTAACTATTGACCACCGGGTGGACAACTTTTGTTTTTACAACTGACAATGACCCAATCTACAATGACAATGTTAGAAACAACAGTATTTAAAATGTGTTAATACTATACCGACAAGTGTTCATTTTTAGTTATACATTACTTTTGTAGCCTATGGTATAGATTTACGTTAGTTTCAGGTCCATAACTGAAAAAATATCGATTCAAAGACCACTCTGAGTCGACAATGTTAAAGCAACAGTTTTTTTATTCAGTTTACTATCTACTGCGCAATTAGTGGCTTCATTACTATCTAACTAAGACGTTAATGAAAACTTGTAATGAGATTATGTATGTAACATGTTATTAGTAGGGCCTCTTAAAGGTTTGTGTTTTCTTACTGTTTTGCGAAACTTGCTAGTGCAAAGTGAATATTAATATAAACACTGCAACTGTTAGCTATCAAGTTACGTTTAATATTATTTATGTTATTGCTATTTAACTATTAATGCCGCTTGTAAATCAATAAAGGGATTAAAATGTATGATACTTAAGATAGTGTCGAGGATTGGGCCCACTGGCCCAATACACTGGCACTGGTTCCGTATCTGGGACGTTTAATACGTATTCTGTTATACTGTGTACTTCTTACATAAGTCGTAGGTATACTTACGAGTTACACCATCGCCATTAAAATCTACGCTTTTTTGTCATATCTAAACCGAAGCGGCTTCATATCCTGGTATAGTAGTAAACATCTATACGCTTTTCGACCATATCTCCAAACAATATAGTGCTAGAATATATACATGTTTATGATGCTGACTGCACCACTTCCATCAAAACGCGGGAAACCTCTTTCACCACTACGACCGCTGACCTGCGCATTGTCTGTGACGACCGGTTTAGCCTAGTGGGTAGTGCACCTGCCTGTGAAGCTGACGGTCCTGGGTTCGAATCCCGGTCAGGGCTAATATTTGTGTGATGAGCATGAATATTTGTTTCTGAGTCTTGGATGTTTTCTATGTATTTAAGTATTTGTATCTATTAAATATATCGTCGTCTAGTACCCATAACACAAGCCTTCTTGAGCTTACTGTGGGGCTAGTTCGATTTGTGTAAGATTGTCCTCTAATATTTATTTATTTATTATTTATTGTATGTAACAACTGACAATTACCGCCTTCGTATTCTGAGCCTGTACTCCGAACTTCGAAGTCAGAACTTCCCTCGTCCTCCCTTTCACTCTCGTATCATACACTATATGTGTGAAAGGGACGGCACAATACGAAGTTCGGATTTCCAAGTTTGGAGTAGGCTCTGTATGTCATACTGTATGGCCGGTAGTATTAAACGAAGGTAAGCGGACGTAAGTGTGACTGTGTCGTCGACAGTGACGTGTGTGGTGTCAAGATCCGGATTGTCAGGCCTTGTTAATTTAGATCATGTGTTTGATTGCGTATAGTTGAACAGGGGGGGGCTTCAGCTTGGGCAGAAATAAATAAATAAATATTAGAGGACAATCTTACACAAATCGAACTAGCCCCACAGTAAGCTCAAGAAGGCTTGTGTTATGGGTACTAGACGACGATATATTTAATAGATACAAATACTTAAATACATAGAAAACATCCAAGACTCAGAAACAAATATTCATGCTCATCACACAAATATTTGCCCTGACCGGGATTCGAACCCAGGACCGTCAGCTTCACAGTCAGGTGCACTACCCACTAGGCTAAACCGGTCGTCAAACTATAAAACAACCACTACAAAAAACTATAAAATGCCGGAGTGCTGGGATGAGCAGACACCAGAACCTAGAAGCCGTTTCTCTTTTCTGCCTTCGCACCGTATCAGGGAGCTCCCGAATTGCACCGTTTAGGGTGATGGTATTGTCATACTAATTTGAAATACAATTTCGTTCAATATCACTGGAAGGGTCGCCATGAAGAGTACGACCCTATGTATATGGTTCGCAGTAGATGATTATGCTGCGGCTGCCTTGAGCAGCCCAACTGGCAGAGTCGCCATGAAGTGTGCGGCGTAGGGAATTATAAATGACAAGTCGAAACTCGAGACGATACTGACGAACTGATTTATTAGGTAAAATACATTGCTTTTATAGGAAAGATTGGAATGCAAGGAATGCGTATTGCGCAATAGTGAACAAAGGAAAGTGTTATTATTTTCCATCCAGTATTGGAATGTCAAGGTTAATGGCGCTGTTCTCGGAAGTTATAAAATAGAAAATCATTTATTATTTTAGCTCAGCTGATCAGCTGGCGCTTTGGGTGGTCTATCACTACACCGGTGACATTGAACGAAATTGTATTTCAAATTAGTTTGTAAAAATTATATTATTTGCTAAATATCGTGACAACTTGTGTGTAGTAGTGGATCACAACAGCTAATGCGTATATGTGATAATCCACATCGAAAGGGACCTTATGGCGGCAGGCGCTTACGTTGCACCTATTCACTATTGTATTGGAACAGCGGCAATAAAGGCGTAAGTGCCGGCAGCCATAAGGTACCTTTCAATATGGATTATCACATATTGTGATGTTAATGAGCTTCACAGCCGAGCGCCCGCGTCGACCACCGCACGCAAATACTCACTGCGTTGAGGACGCTGTGAAGCGGTAGGTTTAGTAGTCTCAGAGAGTATACTGCGAACAAAATCAAAATCAAAACATTTATTCTACATATAGGCCCCAAGGGCACTTTTACAAGTCAACATTTATCTATATCAATTAAAAATAATACAATAATCAAAATATCATTAATTAAATGTAGTGTTACATGTCAAAAATAAGACTAAGAAACGAATAACAATCAGATTTGTTAGAGATGTATAAGGTCTCTAAGCGTCAAGATGAAAAGTAATAAGGTACACTAATTAAAATATTATCAAAATATCACTAATAAGTGTAGTGATACATATCAAAAATAAGACTAAGAAACGAATAACAATTCAGATTTGTTAGAGATGTACAAGGTCTCTAAGCGTCAAGATAAAAAGTAATAAGGTACACTAATTAAAATATTGTGAGATATATCTCTAAGCGTCAACATGAATATAATAAAATCTAATAAATAAATATCCTCAGAGATGTATTAGCGTCAGTCTAAAAATAATGTCAAATGAGAACAGAGCGAAGCCTCAGACTTTCCTGGTTAACCGGTCGTCTACCAGTGCCGCGGATCCCCGGTCTCATTACAAAAGAATGCTATAGTTTATTCTTTTCGCCAGGGGGAGCCGTGGGGCTCATCAATCCATTAATTTAAGATAAAGAAAAATTATGTAAAACAAATAAAAAGTTAAAATTTTGCTCAATTAAGATGCATAGCCCTCCCGCACATCTTTTAAAAATATTTTTTATATTTTATACATTTCTTTACCTACTACTCAGACACGTATCCAGAGGGGGGGATAGTTGGGTTCCCCCCCCCCCCCCCTCCCCGAAAACGTTTTTAGCTAGTAGTGATTACAAGCGATTTTTACACAGTTCACATGGTTGTTTCAATGTTTGTCCCCCCCCCCCGAACCAAAAGTCTGGATACGTGCCTGCTACCAATTATTATGAATAAATGACATATATGTACAGAAAGTAAAAAAATGGAAAGAAGCTAATACATTTTTTATAGATACGTAGTATACCTACATCGATTGTTGTGATGTTTAAAGATGAATTACTTAAACAGGCGCGGGGGGAGCCGCCAGCGCGGGGAGCCCGTGCGGCCGCCCGCCCCCGCCCGACCCCGCCCGCGCGCGCTGCCGGCCTGCGACCAGGCACAGGGAGCAAAAACGTTTTTGCTCTCTGTCAGCAGGGCAGAAATGAAAGAATAAAAAAAAATATTTGAAGAGGGAGCAAACTCGTCTCCGCTCACTTTAAACCCTTTTAATAACCCACTGGATAGAAATAGTAGATTGTGCCTCAAGGGAGCAAAATGATATATTTACGGCGAGGGCGGTATATTGAATTCTGAGTGAAGCGAAAGATTCTATTGTAGAATCTTGAGCGTAGCGAGGGATTCAAGTGTTTACGCCCAAGACGGAAATAATTTTGCTACCGTGTGACACATACTGCTTTTCACACCGTCTATGAGGCCCGCTGCTAAACACATGAAATATCTTACAAATGATTTTACTACAGAGTGTCACATACTGCTTTTCACACCTTATGAGGAAAAGAGTCATTGTTGCCCTCAAATGAGGGAAGAAAAGTACGTCTTTGATCCCATTCGAAGGCAACAATAACTCTTTTCTGAATAGCAGGTGTGAAAAACCCTTTTTTCGAATAGGAGAAGAATAAAATAGAATAGAATTTTTTATTGCATGTCACATTACAGGTTATAGGTGGAAAAAATAAATAATAATACAGGTATACATGTGACGCCCTGCAAGGGCATAGCAAACATGAGGGGGCTAAACTAAATACTAGTGCTTATTCTAAATACATTTTGAAAAATTTTCGAAGTTTAACTAATTAATTTATGTGTGGTTGCCGGGTAAGAATTGCGCCACCCCATCTCTTCCCGTGGGTTTCGTAGAAGGCGAATAAGGGAAAATCGGAGGGTGGGCAGCAGCATCCTTCGATCATTACCACCATCAAACTGCGGTCGCCAACCCGCTTGCCAAGCGTGGCGACTATGGCAAATCCCCCCCCAAGGGAAAAATAAAAAACATGCCCAGAAACCAAGACAAATGGCGAGCCTTGGGGGAGGCCTATGTTCAGCAGTGGACGTCTTTCGGCTGAAATGATGATGATGATGATGAACTAATTAATTTACAACATAAAATTAAATTAAATATCCTCAAAATAATCCCTTAAACTATAGTAACATTTTTGTATAAGATAGGTTTTTAAATGAAAAATATTTTGAGGTTGTACCTCATGCTATTGCTCTTACCTCTCGGCAAACCGTGAAAACGGCGTTTGGTCATAGTTTGACCCGGCGCTGTTGAATTCGATGCGTTCACGCCTTGTTCCAACCATTCCTGCCATTTACATAAGCAGTATGCAATTTAGTTCACAGTTAGTATTTTCGGTTCATTTTGATATCAATATTTTTTAAATTGACAATGTAAAGTATACGTTCCTGTGCTCGACACTGACCCAATGACACTTTCAAACTTACGTCATAATGAGGTCATAACAGAAGTGATAAATAGGTGTCAATTATAAGGTATTAAGGTGACGAAGTTTACTTACCTCAGTAGTTAATTGTATTGGTCGGTCCTAAACATCCAGATGAATCGTCACCAATGGTTGATACATATCTAGATATTTTATCGACGTGAACCATCGGTTGAATCGTCTGTCACTGAATCCGAGAGTGACCACAATTTTCAGGAATAAGGGAATACTTTAGCTATCTCAGTACCCATTGTGGCCTTAACTTTTCCAATAAAAAACCTACTTAATTCTATTCAATATATGTTTACCTGTAAGTGAGTCTTTGTATAGGAGCTCTCCTTCTCCGTATTGAATTGAAGTCAGTTTAGTGTTTGTTGCATGTTTTCTGACACAATATCAGGCGCACCTGAAAACGAGAGCGTACGAGACTACCTAAATGTAGAACTAATTCCAATTCGAATACATTAAGCCAAATAGATCCCTTGGTGACCTTATAGTCACTAAATTGCAACGCATTAAAGAAAATGCTGGCCCTAATCTAAGCTAACCTTTACCTAGCGGTCGATTCGGGTCAACACTTAGCATCGTATTACTACTATAATATTGAACCAGCTATGTAACTTGTCAGAAAATCAAAATCAAAATCAAACATTTATTCTACAAATAGGTCACAAGGGCACTTTTACATGTCAAAATATTAATTTACAGTTCAAGAAGGATAATAATTTCGAGTTTACAATTATAATAAATTTAATGTCATACAGTGAAGATAAATTTGCAAAGTTATTTATTACAAATATTACAACATCAGTAAAGTTAGAAATGTATAAGGTCTCAAGATTAAACAAGGAGTATAATTAAATTAATATAATATCCCAGAGATGTACATGGTCTCTGAGCGTCAAAATTAAAATTAATTTAATATTGTTAGAGATGTATATGGTCTCTAAGTCACTGAAAATAAAAACGAATCCACAACAGAATGATGTCTCCCATCAATCCTCTATAAAAACAGCGCGGAACACATTAAGAGGGGGCACCACGCAAAATTGCAGTTCTTAGATTGAATATTTACCTACCACAATCAAGTGCAAATGCCACGAAAAAATTTATACGAAAACTAGATCATATTTGCTATTTTTGAGTGAACAAAACCATACTGGAATACATTTGGCTCAATAGAAAAAAATCGCCATGCATCGGTACCGGAACGAATAGGGACTATATGTGATAATAATCCACATCGAAAGGGACCTTATGGCGGCAGGCACTTACGTTGCACCTATTCACTATTGTATTGGAACAGCGGCAATAAAGGCGTAAGTGCCGGCCGCCATAAGGTCCCTTTCAATATGGATTATCACATATGTTATTCATCATCCTGTTGTGGATTCGTTTTTATTATCAGTGACTTAGAGACCATATACATCTCTAACAATATTAAATTAATTTTAATTTTGACGCTCAGAGACCATGTACATCTCTGGGATAATATATTAATTTCACTCCTTGTTTAATCTTGAGACCTTATACATCTCTAACTTAATATTTGTAATAGATATCTTTGCAAGTTTATCTTCACTGTACGACATTAATTTTGTTATAATTGTTAAACTCGAAATTATTATTCCTTCTTGAACTGTAAATTAATATTTTGACATGAAAAATGTATTACTTATTATAGTCAGACTTTCTTAAATTGTAATTAATATTTTGACATGTAAAAGTGCCCTTGTGGCCTATTTTCAGAATAAATGTTTGTATTTTGTATTTTTTGTATTGAGGAAATTATTATATACTGAGATAGTCAAGCTTTATGATTGCCTTGCCATCTATACGGCGATTCCTAAAAAATGGCCAGCAAGCGAGCGGACTAGTAAGTTAGTAGAGTCAATACCATCAGTGTACTTAGACATTCCCGCCGGCGGGGAAGTCCACCGCGCGGTCGCGACAACAGTGACACATATAGTCCCTGTTCGTCCCAGTACCGCCGCACACCGGGTAGTCAGTCCGACCCAGGTCGGGCCTAGCTGAGTTTCTTGCTGGTCTCTTCTCAGCTAGGCTAGGTTTAGTGAACCAGCGACAAAACTCCCAGTAGCTCGATTCCACTCACACCTCAGATTCGGTTGAAACCACTCAACCAATCTCACTGGAGCGCAAACTCTTAGAGTGTTCCAGTGTTCCAAACCACACGAGTGGTCGTGCCGGAGGTTTTCCCCAGGCTACTCTCCAACCGCGCACTCCTATCGCTTTATTGGGCCCGGCCTATAAAGCCACAGTCAGGTTCCAAAAAAAAACATCAGTATAGTCAGTACAGATTCTTTACCGCGCCCCTACATATAAATAAGTTCTTCCTGAATGACGTGACACGTATCGAGACATTTTCTCGTCATCACTATCTAGTTATTGAAAGAGCGTCCTGAGCGGCTCAGACGTCCAATGTCCGTGTGTGACGGCTCCTCAAACGATGAGACACATGCTGTCCTGCCCATCAGGGTGCCAGCACGCCTGCTCCGAGCAAGACCTTCGAGTCGCGACAGACAGGGAAAGAAAGAAAATCATTTATTCGTGATGATACAAACATAAAATATAGATAAATAAATGTAATTAAAAGAACATGGAATCGCCACAAAAAGGTTTCGCCTCAGCGTAATGCCCACTCAGGGAGCTGGCGCTGATCTTCCGGCGAAACCTAGGTTGTTAATGACGGTGTGTGTAGCACGCTTCGCCTAAAAATTTAACGCGATGTATTACAACTTGACACCGCCGTCTTGTCACGACAGGGCGTCACATGAATGTCCAACTGTCAAAAGGTGAGTCCAAAAATGGCGGAGCCTGCTACACACATTCACGACTCACGACTACAATTGAAAATAAGATAGTATAGTAATTATAATTTATAATAAACAAGTATGTACATGAAACACACAAAAGTTAATTGCGGAGAATAAAGTCAACAGTAAAACAAATTGTTGATGTTCGTGCATTAATTAAAGTTTACGGGACGTACAACAATGGTGAGTCAACAGGGCAATATGCGTCGCTACATTCTGGTCCCACACAGTCTGAAACCATGGACACGAGAAGAAGATAAAGAAATTATTCAAAGCAGTGCCTTTACCATGAGTTTTCATGACCGTACTCGCTAGCGACTGCGTAAGCGATTTAGAAAGGAAGAAACAAAATACATTTATTAACGTCTATACATTCATGTTACACATTGACGAACGCTTTAGCCTAGTTGGTAGTGACCCTGCCTACGAAGCTGCTGGAGGTCCCGGGTTCAAATCCCGGTCAGGGCATTTATTTGTGTGATGAACACGAATATTTGTTCCTGAGTCTTGGATGTTTTCTATGTATTTAAGTATATGTTTATTTATATAAGTATGTATATCGTCGCCTAGTACACATAGTACAAGCTTTGTTTAGTTTGGGACTAGGTCGATTTGTGTAAGATTGTCCACAAATATTTATTTATTAATGAAAAAATTATGATAAACGACGCTAACAAGGGCCCAGCTCAGCATAATGCCACGGCAAGCCGCGACGCTAGTTTTCAGTGGGGTCTTGCCATAGAACTATCGAATGATGACATATACATAAAAGAAACGAAAATAACATAGTACACACACATACTTGTTTGTCGTCGATAAACGTGACTATAATACGGGGTCTGTGCCTTTACCATGAGTTTGCATGACTGCACTCGCTAGCGACTGCGTAAACGATTTAGTATACCGATTCTTAGTTTTATTGCGTAACTACCAGAGGCGCTGTACTTTTGCCCATACAATTTTTTACGCAGTCGCTAGCGAGTACGGTCATGTAAACTCATGGTAAAGGCACTGGGCTGTTGCGGATATCCGCACCCGCAACCGCGAATGTGCCGCATTAAATTTAACATCCTCATTCGCATCCGCAAAAATTAATGCGGAGTTTTCGGATGCTGATGTTGAACAAGTCGGTACAGGCTTAGCAGCGGCGCGTGCGACGTACGACTTCGGTATAATCACCAGCAACCAATAGGAATCTCGTTACGTTTTTGTGATTCGTCGATCGTAATGGGTCCTTGTCAGTTGTAAAAACAAAAGTTGTCCACCCGGTGGCCAATAGTTAACGGCTTATGTACATTTAAGTAAGTTTGGGGGAGGCCTATGTTCAGCAGTGGACGTCTTTCGGCTGAAATGATGATGATGATGATGATGTACATATAAGTTATGTTTTTATTACATGGATTTATAGTTATGGAAACACCGTTTATGCGGATTACTAGACCAATCCAAAATTAAGCTTTGTGGCCCTTAACTCTTGATATGTCCACCGAAAATACGCGAACCTAAATCTGACAATGACCCTAATAGTGACAATGACACATAGCGACGACTTTCAAATATTAAGTTTTTTTGCGTAGATAAAAATAACTAACAGCATTTTTTAATGTACATCGTACATCCGCATCTGCAGATATGAGCCTTGTAATATCCGCATCCTCATCCGCATCCGTGGACGCAAAAAATCTGCATCCGCAACATTGATTGAAAGAAGTATCGAGCCTTTTTGACGCTATAACGACAATTACGTTTGAAAAAGGAATGTTCATTAAGTAAAAATAAAAATAAGTAGATTTTAAAAATTTGCATGTCTGTAAGGTAGATTTTAGTGATAATTCTAATTGTACCTGTTTATGATCCTAATGTACCTAAAATCGTGCATAATATATTATTACATTTCATTTCAGATATTTTCAACACGTGCCTCGTCTTAGTGTAACTGACCTCCAAACCACAAGAAGCAAAAAACCACTTGACGGTGTCAAAATATTGTTTACAAATCGACGATACACTTTGCAAAGAGTAACTGATAGCAAAACGAATCGCTTTGTCACAAATTCGACTCAGGCGCACTTACACCGTATACTAACGTCAGAACCTTATAGCTTGGTAATAAGATTCATTTTAGTTTGACTTGACAGTCTCACTGACACCTAATTATGACTGATTGAGTTTTCTAATTGCGTAAATTCACACTTAATTTGCGTCTAGGTCGTTGGGAATCTAGATGCTGGGAATCTATCTATATCTTTATACCCGATTTAATTTCGCTTTGATATACTGTGCATTGTACAGCAGTAAAAATATAAATACAGTAGAATCCGCTTACAACGACTCCGCTTATAACATTTTACTGCTTTTAACGACTTTGAAATCACCACAGATTAGTAAAAATATAAATACAGTAGAATCCGCTTATAACATTTTACCGCTTTTAACGACTTTGAAATCACCACAGATTAGTAAAAATATAAATACAGCAGAATCCGCTTACAACGACTCCGCTTATAACATTTTACTGCTTTTAACGACTTTGAAATCACCACAGATTAGTAAAAATATAAATACAGTAGAATCCGCTTATAACATTTTACCGCTTTTAACGACTTTGAAATCACCACAGATTAGTAAAAATATAAATACAGTAGAATCCGCTTACAACGACTCCGCTTATAACATTTTACCGCTTTTAACGACTGAAATCACTACAGATTAGATTTGATATCAAACATTGTCAAAGTAAATCAGTCCGTTTTGTGCGACGTCCTGTTAGTGCGAAGTAATATCACCGGTCCCTTGACTGTCGCTTTATCCGGATTCCACTGTAATACCTAAATAAATATTTGACACAAATCGACGGACGGTAGGAAATTGTGCAAATAGTCTGGAAAATGAAAGACGAGTGAGTTTTTATGGAACTTTTTATATGACAACACAACCTGAATTGTCAAACGTCATTGTTGAAATATAATTTTTGATACTTACGTTTATCATATAAATTTACTCGTCGCTACTCTTTATTCATTATCTAATACTATAATAAAATTACGCGCGGACTTACGTCAGTAATATTTTTATTTGGCATGAAATTTGATATCGGATCGATTATAACACGGGTCAACATTAAGGAAAAAAAAAATTGTTTTTTAATTTTAAACTGTTTATTTCAAAAGAAAGTTAATTATATTTTATGTTAATTACTTAGCTAAATCTTTACATTTTAGGCTCGGTTTTATAAAGATCCGTTAGACCTTATCTCGGTTTGTTATGTAGAAAAATGTACTGAGTTACTGAAATTTGATCTGACATTTGGTCTAACGGATCTATATAAAGCCGGCCTTAGGGTTCTTTTTAACTCATGAATCGGTCAAGTTTCCATGGGTCATGCGGACGAAGTCGCAGGACACAATTTATAATATTAGTTTGTATTGCGCTATGTACAGGTAAATTCATCATCAGCCTGTGTCAGTCCACTGCTGGACATAGGCCTCTCCCATGGCACGCCACTGAGCTCGGTCTTCAGCTCTTCTCCTCCAAACCCTGCCCACTGCCTTACGAATATCATCGCCCCACCTAGTTACAGGGCGTCCTACACTACGTTTGCCGACACGCGGTCTCCACTCAAGAACCAGTCTGCACCAACGGTAAATTAATAAAATCGTTTTAAATTTTAAATATGTTACAAGTGTCAAGATGGTTTTTCGCGTTACACGTCAGGGTTACCACACTCTGAATTTTTGAATTTACCACCATTTCTCATTCTCATCTTTCATTTGCAAGACTCTATCAATCAGGAGGCCGTTTTTTGAGTGTCGAACGCTCGACTTTTCACTCAAGATCTGTCAAAAAACCATGATGATTTGACAGATGTCGAGGGAAAGGTCGAGCGTTCGACACTCAAAGATCGGCCCCCAGAATGAAGGAGCTCAATCTACCCACTTTTTACCGTAAAAATAAGAAATTACAAGTAGGTACATACCTACATAAAAATTGCCCCTACAATATTATGATGACAGTTAACAGGTGTCATCTATAGGGCACTAAGGTGTCGACCACTGGGACGTACCTTATTCGCTCACCGGCACTCCTTAACTGACAGTTTCATGCATGTTAACCGCTTCCATTGATGTCACAGCGGCCTAATGTCCGGTGTCTTCACGAGCCCTGCCCCAGGGCTCGGAAACCGGTTAATTTTTCCGTAACCGTTATCATGTACTTCCCGGAAAACCTTTTTATTTATTTATTGTTCAGAACACATACAGTCATACATAAAAAGATAGAGATAAGTTACAAATATGTATAAAAACAGACCTGGAACATTAAGCAAAAATATACAACATCGTCTTAGCGAGTAGGAAAGTAGGTGGGTAGAACACTTAAGTATTATTAATCGATAACAATTTGGATCTCGTACGTTCTTTTAGAACATCAAGGGAGTGCATAAATGGATCGATGTCACAGAAATACTCATTGTAGTTTTTTAATACTCGTTTGAAAAATGTGTGTCTAGAATAATTAGTACGTGCGAAACTCACATAAAACAAATTACGTGGACGTAAGGAGATATGCGGTACATGAAACATTATATTTTGCAACAAGTTTGGGCAATTGATTTCGTTTTTTAAAATTTTGAAGAAGAAAATTGTGTCAAAAACAGTCTTCTAACACTAACTAGTACCTTAGTAACTTAGTAACCTCAAAAAAACATTCATTTTTTTATATCGGTTTACGGAGCTTTATACAAAGGTTTTGTTTAGACGATATAAACCGGTTAATGCGGATTATGATTGAAATCATTTGAGTTGGCCGAGTTACATCAACTTAATTTCTTCAAAAAGCTATTTTACTATTTAAACAATAAGGTTCATAATCCAATAATATGTTCATAGTAATTCGGTCATCGAAAAGAATTTCAACTATACTTACCTATCGTAATACTTACAGACGTGAGCGCCACTAGTACGCCCGCCGAGCCTCTCGTCGAATAAACCGGTTAATATAAAGTTCTTAAAACGTTCCGTTCCCACGAAAACTTAAAAGCTAAACCGAAATAAACCGGTTTTTACCGGTATATTAAAAAGCGGTTCCGAGCCTTGCCCTGCCCTCACACAGTTCTTCATAACTAGTATACTCCCTATCTAATTTTACAAACAGTCGCTAATATAGTCGGGGTCAAGTTATACTAGGCAGCAGTTGCGTGTATGCTTTGTGAATCGAACAGTAGCTTTGCTGCAAGGTCGACGGTAAAAGGGTCGTCGAATTGGATCGTGCTGAGGGGCTACCGCCAACTGAAAACGAACGAAGTTCGAATATCTCCCTCTCTGTCGCACGAATATGCAAGTGCAACAGAGAGGGAGATATTCGAACTTCGTTCGTTTTCGGTTCGCGGTAGCCCCTCTGGGCTCAAAATGACGTCACTCATTTACGAATCCAATACTTAACGCATGAAAGCGTCGAGATGCTTGATCTACATTCCACCACTTATAGGATTGTCCAAAACTTACTTTAAAAAGTTCTGCTTATCTATACAAACGAGACTCTTCAAAAAAGGCGTAAAAACGCGCGAATAACGCCTCTGGTGCGTTATGTGCGTTGAATTTTTTTTTTCATCCACCGGTTACATGTATGGAGTACCCCCCCTAATTTAATATTTTTTGTAATTTCACGTCACTTTTATGTAGCGGTTATATAGAATACACCTTCCTGTCCTTCCTACCAAATTTCATAATTGTAGTGCTTATATAGTCTCCGAGTAAATCGGCTGTGACATACGGACGGACGGACAGACATGACGAATCTATAAGGGTTCCGTTTTTGCCATTTTGGCTACGGAATCCTGAAAATTGGGCGCTTGGGGCATGGTGCCCAAGATGCTGGCAGCATTTCCTATCTGGATTGCAATGCTAATGCGTTGCGCGATATCATGATATGCATTTTGCTCCCTTGAGACACAATCTGATATCGAAGGATATATCATCATCATCCTAGCGTTATCCCAGTACAATTGCATCCTGAAGGATGCCCGGGGTCCGCTACCTAATCCCAAGATTTGACGTAAGCACTAGTTTTTACGAAAGCGACTGCCATCTGACCTTCCAACCCGAGGGGAAACCAGATCATATTGGAATTGGGCTTGTCAAGTGAGTGGGCAACTTGACTGTTAGAAGTTCTCAAGCCGCCCGAAGACCTCTAACTTGGCTTAACGACTGCTATCATAGACAGCATCATTAACGTGCCTTCCAAAACACGAGAGCGCTCAGTTAATAACCACTCAAAGCGGTCACCTATCCAATAGCTGACCTAGGCCGACGTTGCTTAATCTCGCATACCGCACGCGGTACGCGGGCGCCGCTGGGCCACGAGCGCTAGAGTATCGAAGGATATAGTTAACACCCAATAAATTATTTGATGAAAGCTATACATTAACTGCAGGGCAGGGCACATTGCTCGCAGGACTGACGGTCGATGGGGCCAGAAACTGCTTGAGTGGCGTCCACGCACCGGAAGACGAGCTGTCGGTAGGCCTCCGACAAGGTGGAGTGATGACCTGGTGAAGGTCGCGGGAATCCGGTGGAAACGAACGGCACAGGACCGGTCTAAATGGCGAGCCTTGGGGGAGGCCTATGTTCAGCAGTGGACGTCTTTCGGCTGAAATGATGATGATGATGATGATGATACATTAACTATTATTTGAAGTTATGTTTGATAGATTCTGATTTTCACAGTCTATATTACTGCGATCCATTCTTTTACATCAAATTTCTCGAAGAAAATAGGATATGTTTTTCAGTTATTGCTATTAGCAATAACAATGAATATATACTAAGCTACTCCAGAGTCAATTCGTTTCGTTGATTGTAAGTTTAATTTGTTTGATATCTTATCGTCGATAGCACTCGATAGTTCGATACACTGATACCGGCAGTATGCGCGGCCTTTGTGCAATTTGTACACAAATAGATAAGTTATTTAAATTCACAATATAAATATGAGAAAAACGAATTGTAAATAATGGCCTGATACCTTTGTAAACAAATTGTAGTACAAGATTTCAAGCTTACATGGTCATTTACATTAGAATTACGATTTGAAACGGGATATTTACCATGTATAATAATATGGCGCTTGCAACATTGCCGAAATATCGAGAACTCAAAAATACAAATATACATGGTAAATATCCCGTTTCAAATCGTAATTCTAATATAAATTGTAGTACAATGTTTGTTAACACGATCAAATAAACTTATTTTAACTTGGATGTGTAACTACATGATCGCCTTAGCTATTCAGCGGGGTAACGCTGCCACTGTCATGGAGACATTTGGACCAGCTAGGATCCAGGACATGCCATTCCATAACTAGTGGCTCTGTGAGCTGTGGACCTCGTGAGTGAGTTCTTTTATCATTTCCAAAATCTGACATTATAAAAAAGATCAATTATGAATATCGAACCTGCTAACAAAATTTCACGAGAAGCGGTTGAAAAATGCGACCTGTAGAGGAGAACAAACCGAAATTCGGATGCAGAAACTTACAAAATCTTTGAAATAAAAAATGTTTTTGAAAATTTCCAAAATCTATATAATTACCGGACCTGCGGGGTAATCACGTAACTTTTTTACTACCGTTAGGTAGATTTTAATGTCAAATTTGAATTGTCACCTCATACATTTATACTTCAAATTTGACAGTAAAATCTATCTACCGTTAGTACATAAAGTTACGTGATTCGCCTGCTGCTCACAAAATTTCACGAGAATCGGTTGAGAAATGCGACCCGTAGAGGAGAACAAACCGTTGAACAATTTTTTTTTTTTATTTCTAAAAACTTATTTGCCAAAAAAACAATCTGTATATTTATCCAACCTACTCACAAAATTTCACGAAAATCGGTTGAGAAATGCCACCTGTAGAGGAGAACAAACCGAAATTCGCCCGCAGAAACTTACAAAATAAAAACAATATACTACCGTGAAATGTTAAACCAAAATGTACACCCAGCCCTATAAAAGGCTGTGCGATTGATCGCCAGAACCTCAGAAGATGCGCTGTGTAATACCCTGAATACACGAGGCTAGTTTTTAAAGCCAGAACAGCAAGCTAGTGCGTCTATGCTCATATATACAATACTAGGCTTTATATACACGAACATTGACACACTAGCTTACTAGCACTAGCTTTCTATCGTGGCTTGAAAAACTTGCCACGTGTATTCCTGGCATTAAAGACCGAGGGCTGGTCCCCGAACCACAACAAAGGGTCTACCGAACTTCGTATTATGCCGTCCGTTTCACTTTCGTGTCACACACTATATGAGTGAAAGGGACGGCACGAAACGAAGTCTTTCGGAGTAGCCCCTCAGTATTTTTTACCTCAAGCTTTCAACTCGCTCGGAGGACGTGGCGCAAACAATATCTCCTGATGATTAGATTTACGATTTGAAACGGGATAATTACCACGTATATTTGTATTTTTGAGTTCCCGATATTTCGGCACTGTTGCAAGCGCCGTTATCAAGGATTAACTGACGTGCTGCGAGTTTTAGTTGTGGTCTACCCACACACCATAGCGATCTACCCTCTTCCTGGTTCGCTTTTTTCGCACAGTGTCACCGTCACTACCACCGTCCGCCTTGTCACTTAAAACTCGATTACGGTCACGACAGACCACACTCACAGTATCAATACGCGAGTTCTTTCCGGAAACAGTCTCTTTTCGATTTGAAAAATCAAATCGTAATTCTAATGTAAATGACCATGTAAGCTTGAAATCTCCTGATGATGCTTCGGAGAGAGGCGAAACACGTGTCGAGGTATTTATCGTTAATGGTGTTGTTATATTGACTTGCGTGTTTGCGTGTGCCGATGGTGGTTGCATTAACCGCATGCAAAAATAAGCAAGTGGATGCTTCTCATTATCACTAATAGACCTACACGTTCTTTGAGCGGAATAGGGAAGGAATATTGTTATAGCAGTGCTATAGTATCTGCTGACCCGCAGGTAGATCGTGTGATTAGTTGCCATCCTCTTATCGCTAACGCCTTCGTTTTGATATGTTATCACTGAAATCATTTATTGTTCAATTTAGGCATGTTACATGCACTTATGAATGTTAAAAAACTACCACCGGTTCATAAAATAAACCTCTGCCTCGAGAAGACGGCGTAAGAAACTCGGCGTGGTGTCATTTTTCAAAACAATATACAATGTATATAAAATAACAGTATCATAATACTACAACATTAAAATCCTACAATATAAAACATATTTATATACATTTAATATTTAGGGCAAAATATTTCTGTGTTAGATTACTTGTGCGGGACGCTATCACTGCCAGACATCCCTATCCATGATGTAATCGTTTATCTTATAATATGCTTTTGAAGTCAGTGTTTGTTTCACGACAGATATAAATTTTAAATCCGTAAGTTCAGTAATGTGTCTTGGAATCTTGTTGTAGAATTTCGACCATGTTGTCGGTAGTCAATGCGTTTACATTATTATGCCGGTAACGCCTTGACCACCAGAAAACCAGCACATTTGGAAACGAACAGAAAATATAACATACTAGTACCTCTATGTGAGCTGTAGACCTCATGTTTTTTTTTAATTTTCCATAAACTGACTACAAAAAAAATATAGAACAAAAATTTTTTAAAGAACCTCACAAAATTTCACGAGAATCGCTTGAGAAATGCGAACTGTAGAGGAGAACAACAGGAAATCTGGAAATTCGGAATTCGGACATACGAAAGCATATTTGTCGAAGCTGAATCAGAGACCTTCATTTCAATCGGTCACGGTCAATAAGATGGAGTAAGTATTTTCATTCTCACAAAGGAGATTTATTTATTTAACTTTAAAAATAAATCAAATATAAATACAACAAATAATTAAAAACGAAACTTAACCTATTCTAATCTAATAACCCACCCCGAGTCATTCCTGGTGCAAAGGTGCCCAAAACGCTTGCAGCGTTGCCGCGTTGGACTGCAATGGACAACCTTTGCATCAAGAATGACCCGGAGCGGGGGTCAAGGCCCATGTCCCGCATGCGACTCCCTACCTCACTAATGAATGTTTTGGCCCAAAGTAATCATATACAATAATACACATACCGGCTTCTAATTGAGTCACTCACATATATTACATTTTATCGGCGATAGGTTATCGCTATCGATCAGCTGATTCACATGCTCCACAGATATACAACACTATATATCGAAACTCAGTATGACAAACATAGGATGATGGTCCAAGTGTTGTACACAAACCACACGCGTGGTCGTGCCGGAGGTTTTCCCCTGATCTTCCCCAGGCTACTCTCCAACCGCGCACTCTTAACGCTAAAAAAGAAAAAAAAGTTGGACACTAAGCTGACAAGCACCAGCGATAGACACTACAGTGCTTTTACCATGAGTTTGCATGAACGTACTCGCTAGCGACTGCGTAAACGATTTAGTATGCCGATTCTTAGTTCTATTGCGTAACTAAACGCCAGAGGCGCTGTACTTTTGCCCATACACATTTTTACGCAGTCGCAAGCGAGTACGGTCATGTAAACTCATGGTAAAGGCACAGATTTAGGTACGGCTTTTTGGGTTAAGATGGTAGTACAATAAGCATCATTAATATGTACTTTTCAACCTTGTCTTTAAACAATAAAATCCTAGATTGTATACATATTTATGACGTATACCCTGTACTGTACAGAGGTTAACGCTGTGATGGCTTACAGATGGACCAGGCACGTATCCAGACTTTTGGTTCATCATCATCATCATCATCATTTCAGCCGAAAGACGTCCACTACTGAACATAGGCCTCTCCCAAGGCTCGCCATTTAGACCGGTCCTGTGCCGTTCGTTTCCACCGGATTCCCGCGACCTTCACCAGGTCATCACTCCACCTTGTCGGAGGCCTACCGACAGCTCGTCTTCCGGTGAGTTTTGGTTCGGGGGGGACAAACATTGAAACAACCATGTGGACTATGTAAAAATCGCTGTAATCACTGTAAACAAACGGATAAAAACGTTCTCGGAGGGGGGGATAAATTCCAACTATCGCCCGCTCTGGATACGTGCCTGAGATGGACAACCTGCAGGTAACATATGGCAGGATTAATTAATTTCTTTGTTGCTCGTTACCATGGTTACGTCTCCTGAGTACCTCTTTAAAACTGTGATCTTATAGGGTTTAAATCTACCAAACATGAGTTTTAGCGATGAGCATAAATCCATTTGGACATGGGTCATGTCTTGAATGCTTGAACATTTTTCTGAAAACTTCAGTTAGTGCTGTCTCCTCGCTGACGGGACAGCCTATGTGCTCCGAACTTCAAACCGAACTTCGTGTCGTGCCGTCCCTTTCACTCTTGTGTTATACACTATATGAGTGAAAGAGACGGCATGATAAGAAGTTCGGAGTAGCCGGGCCATTCTACTTTTTCATGTACATAATATTCAGACACTTTTTTTATATGCCGATTTTGGAGTACTTGGCCCTCACTTCATATTTTTGTATTGTTATTTAGAAAGAGGTTTAATTGCAGTATCACTTCCGATAGTAGTGGTAATTAACGAACCACAGCTAATACCCATAAATCGAGTAACTCAGTGGTCCTTGGATGTCTCACCATTTGTATGAAAAAATGGATTTTACCACTGTGTTACCCACCTTTTACAGCAATATGTTAATAAATATTCAATTATTTTTACCTATTAATTCGTTTTATTAGGCCAGGTAGGTACTATTTCAAAATCCTGTTTTTGTACACTAATTCAACACATATCCCGGGACCGATACCGGTACTTTAAAAAAACCCTGAATTAGCCCAGTATTTTGGATTATTTTTTGCTCTTTACGTAGGGCTTGAATCATGTATTTAGGTAACAACGTCGTATTATTAGATTGTCCCATTAAAAACGAAATAATGAACCGGTGACCGTAATAATACCGGTTTTTTTTTATGGAGAAAATACCAGTATCCGATCCCTGCACATATCAGATTTTTTTTGTAATATTTGCCCCGCAGAATATCGATAAGAAAAAGTTGATTGACCCAACTGATGCTAATGGTGATTTATTTATAAATTGTAGTATAGCCTAGTGAAGCGACACTACCACGGTAAATTACTTACGGTTTAATGAAATCTTTATAATGGCAAATGAATATCGTGAAATCCAGCTAGCTACGTCTGTTCGTGTTTGCAAGGACTAGTAACTTCGTACTAGTGTTCATCGGAATTGACATGATGAGAGACTTCGCTCTGTTCTCATTTGATTTTATTTTTAGACTGACGCTCAGAGACCTTATACATCTCTCAGGATATTTATTTATTAGATTTTATTATTTTCATGTTGACGTGTTATAGATATAGCTCAAAATATTTTATTATGATTTGTGTACCTACTTTATTAGCTTTTATCTTGACGCTTAGAGACTTTATACATCTCTAACAAATCTCGATTGTTATTAGCTTCTTAGTCTTATTTTTGACATGTAACACTACATTTAATTAATGATACATTGATTATTTTTATTTGATGTACCTAGATAGATTTTGACTTGTAAAAGTGCCCTTGAGGCCTATTTGCAGATTAAATGTTTTGATTTTGATTTTTGATTTTACTTTATGGTGTGATGTTGGCAGCTGAAGGCAGGCACACAGCGTCGGCACGATTAGGGTCGCTAGGCTAGTTACGCGGCCAGCGTCAGTTTGCGGCCATCTTAAGAACGAAGGTTTTTCAATTAAAGATATCTACACTTTTACATGCTCTAATGTAATAGTGAGTCGTAGGCGTCTTAATTAGTAGCTATTGAATGGGAATATTTAAAAAAGCAAGAAAACGTCCTTCCCGCTCATCAACTCATCAAGTGGCCGCAAACTGGCGCATCAAATTAACAGGCATCAATATTATTAAAACTATTGAACTAAGGTGTCTTCGGGTAATTCAGAAAATAACAAATTCCAGTCTAACTAAGCGATTTTATTGCATTTCATCATCATCATCATCAAAAAGATATGTAATTTTTTTGTTGATGTGTCGTAGTGCAACAAATCACTTAGACAGGAATCTATTTTTTTCGGAATTACCAAAGACACCATGCATTTATTATTTTCAGTTGTATTGGCACCAACAGAAAAACAATAAACGAGTTAAAAGGCAAGTAGTCGTAGGTATAGATTCGGAGGTTTGGTTAGGTGTTATTTATTTTATGTAACTAACAGTTAAATGGGTTAACCACCTCAGTAAACAACCGAATGGATCAGTTAAAGCTACGGTTAAATCCGGTTACGGTACGGTTCTTATGAGTCTGTGATTTGTAACTAATTTTACTTGATTCTAAGGAAAACCCCGCAGCCAGGAAAATGATTCAAAAATCAGATGCACATTGTGGCTTAGGGTGGACAGAAAATAGTTACCTATAGAAGGTAGGTACGATCAATATATTGTAAATTGGAGGTTGAGGGTGCACTTACAGTTTTGTGACTTCTAGACAAGGCTCGGAACCGATTTTTAATGTACCGGTTTATTCGGTTTAGCTTCTAACTTTTCGTGGGAACGCGAACTTTATAAGAACTTTATATTAACCGGTTTATTCGACGAGGGGGCCGGCGGGCGTACTAGTGGGGCTCATGTCTGTAGGTATTACGATTCTTTTCGATGACCGAATTTCTATGAACATATTAAGGGATTATGAACCTTATTGTTGAAACAGTAAAATGGCTTTTTAAAGAATTGATGCAACTCGGCCAACTCAAATGATTTCAATCATAATCTCACGCCGCATTATCCGGTTTATATCGTCTAAACCGGTTAATCCGAACAAAACCTGTATATAAAGCTCCTCCGTAAACCGCTTTAAATAAACCAGTATTTGTAATAAAAAGGTTTTGCGGCAAGTATATGATAACTTGATAACGGTTTGAAAAATTAACCGGTTTCCGAGCCCTGCTTCTCGATGTTTCCCTTAACCAAGTGACGAAAAGAAACTCTGTTCTCTACTAGTATTACCAGAATTATCCTGCATAGGTACTGCAGGTCTTATATACTCTATACTTTAATTTGTACTTAATGGTTACACAAATGTTTGTATTAATTATTGAGATGGTTTAAAATTTAGTCGACAAGTCGTGTCCGCAACAACCTAATGTCAACATAAATTGATAAAAATAAATTCCGTACCACTATCTATAAAAAAAATCACGTTTGTTGTATGGGAGCCCCCTTAAATATTTATTTTAATCTGTTTTTTTAGTATTGTTGTTATAGCGGCAACAGAAATACATTATCTGTGAAAATTTCAACTGTCTAACTATCAGGGTTCATGAAATACAGCCAGGTGACAGACGGCCAGCGGAGTCTCAGTAATAGGGTCCCGTTTTTTGTACGGAACCCTAAAAACCAGCCATGTAAAAACTGTTTTGCATCACGTAAATACAATGGCGCCTAGATACCTACTTACTTGTCATGGCATGAACAACTTATGTGGGAATATAAAAAAGTATTGTTAACTATACCACGGAATGATGGCAAAGCATGGAGCTTTTATTTAGATAAATTAAAAAAACCGGCCACGTTCGTGTCGGGCCACGCACAGTGTAGGGTTCCGTAGTTGCCTGTCCATCACGTCACCGGTCATATGCGGAATTACGGACCCGTAGAAGGGTTTTTACATACTGATCTTAGTACTAATGATGTACTTTTTTGAGATGTTGTGTTGTATACATATATTTGCCCTTTACGGTAATGTCTACTTAGCTGTGATAGTTTTCCTTTTAAATTCATCGTATATACTACTACTATGATATTTTTCACATGCCTAGTAGCCACCGTTTAGCTGGCAGGAGGGGGGGGGGGGGGGTGGACACTTGACCCATAGCAAAAATTATCACTTCCAGGAGGTACCCTAAAAATATTTTTTCTAAGATTTTATTCTACCGTTTTGTCGGCGTCATTGATATGTATACTCATGCCAAATTACAGCTTCCTAGTACTAATGGTTACTGAGAAAAGCGGGGGACGGACGGACATGGCGAAACTATAAGGGTTCCTTGTTTACTACGGAACCCTAAAAATGAGATCATCTACTTTTCATTTTGATTACTAATAGTAGGTAAAGCCCGACCAGAAATATATGACCATGGTCAAGAGGGCGCTATTATTCTCATTTATATGGCAACAGGTCAGTAACGTCAGTATAGTCGGAATAATGACATTTTGACTTGTTTACCTGTCAGATCTGATAAACGACTACGTAAAGGATTTCGTATGCCGATTCTTAGATCTATTGCGTAACCGCCAGGGGCGCTGTACTTTTGCCGTCGTTAGCGAGTACGGTCATGTAAACTCGTGGTAAAAGGCACTGGTCGGGCTTTACAGGATTGATAATATAAGACTATCTTTTGACTTTTTAATGCTTTATACCCATAGCCATTTTCAGTCCCCACTTTGCTTTTGTTCGTGTGATTCGGTTAGTCTTACGACCTACATACATATACAACATAGCAGGTAGCATCTTCATATGCCTGTTGCCTACGTGGGAGTGCCGAATGGTGGTTTCAAAATTGGACGATTATCTCTCATCTCCACCATGTATCTCTATCTTACATGTACGCGCAACGAATCCTCTGTGTGATTGTAATAGGATGTGTCGATAAGAACAACGATCGAGATGAAGATGAAACATTACAATATGAGGCAATATTCGATTTGCTTCAATTGCAAATCGTCACATAGCGACCAACTATTGTACCTAGATGTAGAATCATAATATATAAAGTTGTTACTCAGCCTTGTTACTCATAAAATAATTTACTGTTAGAAGAGAGATGAGACTGATCGATCCCACAGTCAAACTGTGCAAACGGTTTTGTGGGTCTATGTACTTGTTTGTGTTGTATTATTATTTCTTAATAAATAAATAATAATAAGTGAAACTGAGGGGCTACCGCGAACTGAAAACGAACGAAGTTCGAATATCTCCCTCTCTGTCGCACTTGCTAATTCATGTGACAGAGAGGGAGATATTCGAACTTCGTTCGTTTTCGGTTCGCGGTAGCCCCTTTGGGGGTCTACAATGGCCACCAGTGTTGCCAGGACTGGAATTTGATTCCATCCGATTTCAGCCTTGAAAAGATCCGAAAATAGTCGCGAAGATCATCCACGTACAATTTCATTATTCAATTTTATTAATAACAATGCAATTAAAGTTTATAATCATTTAAGTAATGACATTAAAGACTGTACTGACGTAAATACTTTCGAAAGAAAACTGAAATGTTTTTTTCTAACAAGACCATTTTATTCCATCAATGAATATTTTTCTAATGCACTAGACTAAGGCAAAAATGTAGGTACCCTAAGATATAAAATTAAATGCATTGTGTTTATTATTTTACTTTGTATTTGCAAGTATATCGATATACTTATGGCAAATAAAATAATATTGAATTTGAATTTGAATTACTTTCTCATGCATTGGGAAGCGGTCCGATTTGATCCGCGGTCCGGTTTGACCCCACAGATCCGCCAGAAGCCTGAATTATCCGAAAGCGGACCGAAAGATCCGCAGTGGCAACACTGATGGTCACGTTTATCGAAGACAACTTGTCGTTTGTCTTCGATTCGGTCCGATTTGATCCGCGGTCCGGTTTGACCGCCACAAGATCCGCCAGAAGCCTGAATTATCCGAAAGCGGACCGAAAGATCCGCAGTGGCAACACTGATGGTCACGTTTATCGAAGACAAACGACAAGACAAAGGACCGATTTGACGACCGGTTTAGCCTAGTGGGTAGTGCACTTGCCTATGAAGCTGACGGTCCTGGGTTCGAATCCCGGTCAGGGCAAATATTTGTGTGATGAGCATGAATATTTGTTTCTGAGTCTTGGATGTTTTCTATGTATTTAAGTATTTATATCTATTAAATATATCGTCGTCTAGTACCCATAACACAAGCCTTCTTGAGCTTACTGTGGGGCTAGTTCGATTTGTGTAAGATTGTCCTCTAATATTTATTTATTTATTTATATTATTATTAAAGCATCTGTCACTTTCTGATACCACTCAACAGAAAGTAACAGATGTTTCATCTTGTTTGTCGTCGATAAACGTGACCATAATACGGGGTCCGTGCCTATACCATGAGTTTGCATGACCGTACTCGCTAGTGACTGCGTAAACGATTTAGTATGCCGATTCTTAGTTTTATTGCGTAACCGCCAGAGGCGCTGTACTTTTGCCAATACAAATTTTTACGCAGTCGCTAGCGAGTACGGTCACGTAAAGTCATGGTAAAGGCACTGATGTTGATTTTCTCGATTGGCAAATAGCAACGGTCACTAAGCAGCTATTGTAAATTCACCAAAGGTATACAATACAATACAAACACAAGTATTCTTTCTTGTGTACCAAAAATAATGAATACAAGAAACTTAACCCTTTCCTGCATGCCATATAAAATTATTTGTTTATAATTGATCCTTGACCCGTGTCAATAAGTTCATAAGTTTATACCTGCAATATAACGGTTATTTAAACTAAAACGGTACATAATTGGTGGTCTTATCGCTAATGAGCGATCTGTTCCAGATAACCTTAGATACATAGGTATGTAGATACTCTACATACTACAGCAGAGCCTCGTTAATTCGGAGATGTATGAACAAGTCCATAGCGTATTACAGTCAACAATGTTAATTTAATGATATAAAAATCACTCAGCCTCAGGAGAGCAACAGGGTTAGGTTTGGAATCCGGTTCCATGGATCCGGATTCGGATCTTGATATGGAAGATCTGGATAATTTGGATCCGGATGCAAATATTTTCTTACAAGATAGAACCGCGTTACGCCGCAACGCCCTAGCCCGCTACTGTCCGGATTACAGAGATTAAATTCAAGATTACCTAGCCTTTGTTTTTTTTGTTTTGTTTTTTTTTTAGTCAGGTGACAGTTCTCTGATTGGTAACTTATAATTTGGCAATCGAAAGTAGAAAGCACGTTAAGTGTAAAATGGATATACTCCTTGATTAATCTTGAGACCTTATACATCTCTAACTTTACTGATGTTGTAATATTTGTAATAGATAACTTTGCAAGTTTATCTTCACTGTATGACATTAATTTTGTTATAATTGTAAACTCGAAATTATTATTCCTTCTTGAACTGTAAATTAATATATTGACTTGAAAAATGTATTACTTATTATAGTCAGACTTTCTTAAATTGTAAATTAATATTTTGACATGTAAAAGTGCCCTTGTGGCCTATTTGCAGAATAAATGTTTAATTTTGATTTTGATCTTGATTTTTTGATATGTCAATATATATTACCACAACCATGTTACAAATTAAAGTCATATCACAAGCTCATAAAAACATAGTGGAATACGGCTCCATGTCGGTAACAGAATACGTGGTGAGGTCGTGCGCAGCCCATATGCGCCCGCGCTAGAGGAACGACCTCACCGACTGTCTAGGGTTGTCATCGCCATCTCTAATCAACAAAAATGACATAACACAACTTTCGAGATAACACAACTTTTTTGTTTATTTTTATATTCTATTTTTGCTGTATTAATTGTTGTCTTTGTCTCGAATAAATATTTCTTATTTTAAAAATGTATGCATTTTACGCATGGATTGCGTTTCTTTTGCTCTAGCCGCGAGGTTACATTTTTATTATTTTCATCACGTGGTTTAGAATTCTTGCTATGTTATAAAGTCTCTTGTGTAGTTATAAAGTCAGCCCTGAAAATATTAATATGACTTTTATTACACAATTATATAGATATTATCGATTAGTTAACGTGTTATGGACGAATTATGTTTTTATTTCATGGGGTGTGTTTTTTCATCCTCCTTAATCGTTTTATATTTCGATGAATCTAAAAAAAAGCGCTGACGCTGCCCTTACTTATACAGTATGATTCGCAGTAACCAAACCACACGAGTGGTCGTGTCGGAGGTTTTCCCCTAGATTTTCTCCAGGCTACTCTCCAATCGCGCACTCCTATCGCTTTATTGGGCCCGACCTATAAAGCCACAGTCAGGTTCAAAAATCGCAGTGAGTTTGAGTTTATTGCGATTTTAACACATGCTCCAATTTAAATTCAACTACGTCAAAATCAGATAATACTAACGCTTCTGCTTATATGCCTTAAAATCGTAACGGCAAAGTCATGTCCCCACTTTGAACCTTTTTTTTTGACGGAGTGGGAAATGCCTTTACGCATCATCCCCCGGGGCGCTGCCGCGAACAGCAAACGAAGTTTTCCCTCTCTGTCGGACTTGCAAGTTTGCATATAAGTGAGACAGAGAGGGAAAACTTCGTTTGCTGTTCGCGGTAGCGCCCCCGGTCTGAGGTTGACCATGTGGAGGATAAAATCCCCACTTTGAACCTAGCTCAAAGGCAAACGTCACTTAAATATAGACAACCTTGGAGCTGCAACATGCATGTGTTTAGAATAGATTGAGTAACTACGTTAACAACTTCCAGCCCAATATTTATTTGTATTGACTCAAGTGTGCCAACCCTAGTGCCCGCTGAAACAATGCATCGGTAGCGACGAGCGATGCATCGGAGCCTTGGGCTTGGCATTGCCACTGGTTTAAAATGGTTTGCGTAACTCCATTAACAGCTTATACCTCAACAATGAGGGCTACCGCGTATGAATTCACCGCTAGAGGCGCTACTGTAGCGTGAGGTCTCCGAAATATCAAATGTCACTCGTCGAGGGAGGCGATGGCTGATATACGCGTCATACTCGTGATCGCGTGCTGTTTGTGGAGTCCGGTCTGTTCATGCTTGCTAGGACATATATAGTGACTACGTTAATACTAGTGTCTTTTTATAGGGGATTGACGAGAGACATCATCCTGTTGTGGATTCTTTTTTATTATCAGTGACTTAGAGACCATATACATCTCTAACAATATTGAATTAATTTTAATTTTGACGCTCAGAGACCATGTACCTACATCTCTGGGATATTATATTAATTTCATTATACTCCTTGTTTAATCTTGAGACCTTATACATCTCTAACTTTTCCGATGTTGTAATATTTATGTTGTAACTTTGCAAGTTTATCTTCACTGTATGACATTAATTTTATTATAATTGTAAACTCGAAATTATTATTCCTTCTTGAACTGTAAATTAATATTTTGACATGAAAAATTTATTACTTATAGTCAGACTTTCTTAAATTATAAATTAATATTTTGACATGTAAAAGTGCCCTTGTGGCCTATTTGCAGAATAAATGTTGGATTTTGATTTGATTTTTTGATTTTTGACTCTTTGTGGTTGTGCTACGCGGGTTAATATCTAATTGGAACAATATGGTGACTATTTTGCAATACCTGAGCTTGATTGTGGCAAATATGAGTTACGGGTCAATGACTGTCAGTGCTTTGAGACAGTTTTGTTTTTCGGAAAGTTATTTCCTCCTTTTTTTCCGAACGAAACGGGACTGCGCTGCGCTACAATACGGGGTGTTCGATATTTTTACGGTACGGTTTTAAGGTATTCAGTATGATTTAAATGTAAACTTCGTTCTCATGCCCATAATAACCAATAATTTTTTTTGATAGCTGGACCTTACTCGACAGTGGCGCCAACTGGTGAGCACAAAAACGATAGCCCTCATTACTTTGAACTTCTACACTTAGCTACTACTTAGTACTAACCTAGCTTAGAGACTGTTGTCTATTTTTGTAATTTTGTAACGGAATTACTTCCTTCTTTGCCATAAATTACCTTTCAAGTAGCTTTGAACTTATACAAAATTCCTTATTCAGCCAATTGGTGTTAAAAAGCACTTAAAAACAGCGTACCTAATACAAATGACATTACTATACACAAGCATTACTACCATGCGCCCATGTACGCGTGCGCCTCGTTGAACCAGACCAGGTGGGGTATAATTCAATGTTTTATTTATTTAAAAAAAATGTACCTTACGTTAGATTCATTTTTAAATTGTAAATGATTATCTCTAACATAAATTAAGTATTTTTGTTTACTAACAAACTATAGACCAGCACTGATGTCTGATAATAGTGATAATTAACGTATTTTATTTTTTTATTTTTTTTCACTGCTGAACATCTAATTTTTCGTAATTCTATAGCTTCTATTGATTATGTTCTAACAAAAGTGAGCTAACTTACGGAATGTTATGAAAAAGCCACTATTGTTTGCTTTTTAGTTGTCTTTCGTTCCTTTTTATTCAGTGTCGTGACTCCGTTTCTTTGTCCTGGAGAAAAAAGTGGTTGGGACATGCTCAAAAGGTAGGTACAGTCAAAGTTATAAATATATATATGGTCCCAAAGCGACAAAATCTGTACGCTTTACGACCTTGTCATTAACAAATTACTTAGATATTTTGACGTAGATGTTGGCTTTAAACAGTATAGTTATAAACTATACTATACTGTGCAAACAACGCAGAAAACACAAGTAAGCACTCGGGGCGTAATTAACCGAGTGAAAGGAAGGTCTCTGCTTCAGCTTCGGCAAAAATGCTTTCGTATCTCCGCGAACTTCGGATTTCCGTTTGTCCTCCTCCTCTACATGTCGCATTTCTTAACCGATTCTCGTAAAATTTTGTGAGCAGCTTCGATAATTATATATACATATGTAGATTTTTTGTCGAGTCAGCTTTTGGAAATTAAAGAAAAAAAAAATTATGGTTTGTTTTCCTCTACAGGTTGCACTTCTCAACCGATTCTCGTGAAATTTTGTGAGCAGGTTCAGTAATTATACTAAGTTTTTTAGTCGAGTCACTGGAATTTATCAAAAGATTTTTTTTACTTTAATCACTGGGCTCACAGAAAGTAAATTCAAGAGTCATATAAAATCTACTTCATTAAAGAAAGCTTATTATACTATTTAGCCAATACTTAGAAGACAAAGATCCCTGGAAGCTTCTGCATGACCACCACCTGGTACCACAACCAAATGTAATTAATCCGAATACTATATAAAGGTAGAATTCGTTGTGACTTGCAAAAGTTCTATCTGAAGGCCTATTTGAATAAATGATTTTGAGTTTGAGTTTAAACAAAATTAAAATGAAACAACATCGTGAGGTCTATAGCTCACAGTGCCACTATTTAATACAAGAACTACGAGTAGAACTATACGTTCCCAAAGAACTCTGAACTAGCTTAGGAGGAAAATCTCTTACGTTTATGCTAGAACATAACCGAAACGCGAAAACTTTCAACTATTCATGTAATATGGCATTTGAGAAAACTGCGTGCGACCAACGGACAGCCAACGAATAGTTCATTCCGTTGCAACAATTTTGGTACTTCATGTTCGAAAATGTGATCAGAAATATATGAGCATGATTAGTGATTAGGTAGTGCGAGTCCCTACAATAGCTACTGGCATTAGAACTCGCTCTAAGCACTAACCAAAGTGTATAAGTCTATAAGTGCTCAGATATTATTGAACATTTGGGAACGTTACAAAATGGAAAACTAAAATTATCTATGATGTTGTGTTACAGAACTAGTTGATACGGAATGCTACGCAAATACGATCTTGAGACAGTTGTTTAAACAATATCATTTAGAAATGCCCCTATTCGGGATTGTCCTAAATACACTAATGTCCCGTTGCGTCCTATTTAAGTTTTCATAAACAAATATTCCTTGTGATCATAGAGATCTCAGGCATACTGCATATATTATACAATTTCAGACCAGCTCTTGTTACCGTTCGAATACCTTTTTGTATGCAATTAAGTGTGGTTTTGATCCTACATAATGCTGATGTGTTTTTGTGATATTTACAACTACTGGTAACTAATTCCGATAGCTGCAAAGTTGAATTTGCAAAACGACATCAAAACTTGACATAAACCCCAGCCAGTGCCTTTACCATGAGCTTGCATGACCGTACTCGCTAGCGACTGCGTAATCGATTTAGTATGCCGATTCTTAGTTCTATTGCGTAACCGCCAGAGACGCTGTACTTTTGCCCATACATCAATACCATCATCATAGTGTGCTCAGGAGCTCCATGAGCTCATACCGCCTTCCCCCTTCTTCTATCGGACATCCAGACGTACGGCTGGATACCATCCTTACTTGGTCGAAATTCGTCTTATTCGAACCAAGCGCTTTGCATCATCTTTTATAATGTGCACTTCTAAGGTTTGGAATTCTCTGCCGGCGTTTGTGTTTCCGAGCTCATATAACCTAGACCTTTTTAAGGCACGAGTGAATAGGCACCTTCTGGGTGAGCTCGCTTCATCGTCGGCCTCATCTTTGCCCCCTGGCTAGATGCTGGCCAAGAGTGATCCCATTTTTTAATAAAAAAAAACATTTTTTTATGCAGTCGCTAGCGAGTACGGTCATGTAAACTCATGGTAAAGGCACAGCGTACCACTGTCCGCAATATAACGGATTTGACGCACGCAAATCATTAGCGAACGTCCTATTTCCCGGTAGGCGAGGCGATGCGGCGCGCCGCCGATTATGATCAATACGGGGGCTCTATTCCACCTGACCTGACGCATCCAATTAGGATTGTTCTGGTATTTGCAGTTAGAAAAACAGAGAGAAGAAAGAAAAACATTTATTTGTTACGATACAAACGTAAAATATAGATAAATAAACGTAATTAAAAAAAACAAGGAATCGCCACAAAAAGGTTTCGCCTCAGCGTAATGCCGGTTCAGGGAGCTGGCACTGATCTTCCGGCGAAACCTAAGTGGTTAATGACGGTGTGTGTAACACGCTTCGCCTAAAATTTGAACGCGACCTATTATAACTTGACACCGCCGTCTTGTCACGACGGGCCGTCATATGAATGTCCAACTGTCAAAAGGTGCGTCCAAAAATGGCGGGGCTTACTACACACATTCACGACTACAATTGAAAATAAAATAGTACAGCAATTATAATTTATAATAAACAAGTATGTACATGAAACACACAAAAGTTAATTGCAGAGAATAAAGTCAACAGTAAAACAAATTGTTGATGTGCAGTTCGTTCCGATATATGCTTGACTTTGACACGCGAAGCCAACTTTAAGGGTGGGTTGCACAAAACCGTCTGTAATCGTAAGCGGTGTTCGTAAAAATCTGATTGTATGGAAAGTTTGACAAGTTTCTATGGGATGACAGCTGCCGGCGCCATGTTTGACGATGACCGGCCTGTGATCGTATGTTGATTCAACCGACCCGAAGTCGAATATACACAGAGCTAGGCATTAACTCATTAATCAGTTAATCACTAATTAACGAAGTTAACCATCCGTGTATCGGATTAACTTTTAAGTTAACTTGCAAAATTTTTAACGGATTAACTTACGTTACCTTACCTTACTGCTAACTGTCCAAAGTTTCGTTAACCCGAATAGACCACTAAAATACACCATTCTAAAGCTAAAAACTGTGTTTTTCTGCTTATTTCTAATACACACAATAAAATTTTATTTAATTTATGCAATTTACAATTTAAAAGTTATTAATTTATGGACATTTGTCTGGAATAAAATTATTTCATTTCATTTCTTTCATTTTCATTCAAAATCCAAAAATGGCTGTTACTATCTAAAACTTTAATTAAATATTATGTTTTTATTTTTTAAACACTTTATTGGTATTATCAATACTTTTGTCATAATATGAAATAAAAATATTTTAAAACTTATAAGGCCTCTTATTAATAATGATAATCGGGGCCGCACCTGTACACCCTGAGGATGGCCCACCTAGTGACCGGCGAGTCACCGTCTGCCCTGATTATCGACATGAGACATTTCATATGGCAGGCGTCCCGTTGTCTCATCAATATCCCAGCAACCAGTCCCTCAAGTTCCTTCCCATAAAACTGGTGTAGTTTCCCTTCTTTTAGCAATAGCCCTTGCACGTAGCAGGTGCTGTCTCTGGCTGTATTTCCTTAATAGTGCAGGCAGAGATAGTATCCGCTAGGTGTACACATCCCAATACATTATCGTATATAAAAGGAGCCTCTTCGTGTTGGATCTGTATCCCCGTGAACGCCTTCCAAAACGACCGGTAATGTCCGTGATATCCCAAAGGAGAGATACATAAAAATAATAAGACTTGTTTATTTCCTAACCTTCTTTTGTTGAGGTTACCTAGTTTTTCTAATAGGCTTTTAGGACGCCAGACAGCTTAGCCACATCCACTTAGGTATAATCTTCTTAGGCAACATATAAATCTTATTAGGTGATTTTACCGTTGGAATTAATTCATTAGTTCAGCGAATGTATTTCGCCGATGCCGACAAACCATCAAATAATAATTAGCACTATGCAGAGCGATGACCCACTGTAGTGCAGGGCCTAGCATGGTGGAAATAAATCATGAATTATTTATAAGCTACTAGCGACCCGCCCTGCTTCGCACGGGTGCAATGCTGATGAATGTATTATACATATAAACCTTCCCCTTGAGTCACTCTATCTATTAAAAAAAACCGCATCAAAATCCGTTGCGTAGTTTTAAAGATTTAAGCATACATAGGGATATAGGGACATAGGGATAGAGAAAGCGCATTTGTTTTATACTATGTAGTGATTAATAACGTTCCGCTCTTAACTATGAATCGTTTTGGGTTTTTTTTCTTTATCATTTAATTTTCAACACTACTATTATTGAAATTAACCGCAACTCTGACACTGAGAAGTCTGATCATTATTCAAACTATCGTTAAAAGTATTGCCAGTATAAGAAATTACTTCCAACGAAATTCCAGAACACGGCGTACGATCATATATTTCTGATCGAGCTTAAATATGCATGAATAATTTTACTTTAAGGATGATTCACAGTAGACCGTTCCGTGTCCGGGCCGTTCCGTCTCCGGGCCGGCCCGTCTCCGAGCTTTTTTGTGTGTCAATGTGATAACCGTTCCGCGTCCGGGCCGGGCCGGGACCGTGCCGTGTCCGAGCCTCGGACGTAGGTAGATCGGCCGTCAAACGTTTGCATTGATAATAGAGCGACCGTTCCGTGTCCGGGCCGGCCCGTTTCCGAGCGTCACCGGGCCCGTCGGTGGCCGGGCATTTCTGTCATAGAAAACGGGCCGGCCCGGACACGGGACGGTCTAGTGTGAATCATCCTTAAAGGGCGTCGGAGGTTGCACGGTGTGGCCGTTTCCGTAGTCAGGCGACACCTTTATGGATAAACAAGGCCTAATGGTTTCTGATTCAGGGGGATAAAATACAAAGAACGATAATACGCTTTTTGAACCTACTGTGGCTTTATAGGCGGCCAGTAAAGCGATAGGAGTGCGCGAATGGAGAGTAGCCTGGGGAAAACCTCCGACACGACCACACGTGTGGTTTGGAACACTGGAATAATCTAACCCCCCTACTCATAAACGTCTATCAAACCTATATTAGTTAACTAACCGCTAAAGTTCGTTTGTCCTTATCTGTCACTTTGACATTGACGTTTGTGAGAATGGGACAAAGAACATTTTAGTTAGCAGAGGTTTGTTAAGTTTTATGAATATGGGGGTAAGAGTTTGCACTCCAGTGAGAGTGGTTGAGCGGTTTCAACCGAATCTGAGGTGTGAGTGGAATCGAGCTACTGGGAGTCAGTAAACCAGTCGTCTACCGGTCCCTGGGATCCCCGGGCTCATTACAAACGAATGCTTTTGTTTATTTTTCTCTCCGGGAGACGACGGCTTACGAGTATAACAGTTTTTCATTGCAAGTGTCAAACTATAAGGGTGGGTTGCACCAAACCGTCTGTAATCGTAAGCGGTGTTCATTAAAATCTGATGTATGGTAAGTTTGACAGTATTTCTATGGGACATGAGTTTCTATGGGATGACAACTGCCGGCGTCATATTTGACGATGACCGGCCTGTGATCGTATGTTGGTTGCACCGAGCCTAGGTGAAGTATTAGGAACATGTCAATTTAAAGTACTGTAACGTGGACAAATCAGCGAACAAGAACTTTGCATGTGATACAAACTTCAACAGGAAGCTTATTAAACGTACTATAATTACTTCCTTAATACTTATATCATAAAAACAGTATTTTTTTTATATTTGTAATAGAAGCCGTGTCGACGACAATCGTGAAGGAGACGACTTTTTTGTAAAGCTAACGGTCTATACCTACATGTGCTCTTTGTTTTTTAACCTGACTGTGGCTTTATAGGCCGGGCCCAATAAAGCGATAGGAGTGGGCGGTTGGAGAGTAGCCTGGGGAAAACCTCCGACACGACCACGCGTGTGGTTTGGAACACTGAAATACACTAAGAGTTTGCGCTCCAGTGAGATTGGTTGAGTGGTTTCCCGAATCTGAGGTGTGAGTGGAATCAAGCTACTGGGAGTTTTATCGCTGGCACTAAACCTAGCCTAGCTGAGAAGAGTCAAGCAAGAAACTCAGCTAGGCTCGACCTGGGTCGGACTAACTCTAACCGGTGTGCAGCGGTACCGGGACCACGTGCTCGCTCAGTTTTTTTCTTTGGCCTGCTCAGCAGCCTGTTACAGCTGTGACAATCCTTATGCGATCGCTCGGTCGAACGTAAAATTTTGTACTAACCACGGGTGGTAATAAAGCCTCAGAACACTTGCGATCGTATTCAAACAAAATCAAATCCAAGAGACCGATGTTCAACCTTATTCCATTGAGATAAGATATATTAATAGCACAGTGACTTCGTTGGCACGATCGCAGAGCGTGTCGCATGTCGCATTTGAGTTAGTCGATAACTTCATAGAACTGTTAACACAATTTGAACATTCTAGTTTAGATAATAGAATAGCTATTTGAGTGAGTTGTATAGTAGTAACTTGGCTAACTGGAGTAATTTTAGCATAAGTGTCGGTTATAATTGCAGCACGGAGTTTCCTTGACGGCACAGGAACTGATGAATGGTCGCACTGGGGTAGTAGGTCCAAATTACGATTTTAGGCCACAAATCTTTATTTTTGTGTATACATCCTCCTACTACTGTGTATACGTCTTCCACTTTGACACTAATCTCAGTTGGCGTAGGTGTGTAATAACGTCGCGGAAGAGTGCGCGAGCGTCCCCGGGACCCTGTCGTTGTAGCGGCGAAGAGGCTGAAGTGGGGTTTTAGTGGGTATTCTGGACTTTTTTACACCCAGCGAGTCCCACATAACCCGGCCCCCCTCTACATGGCCGGGTATGCGTAAAGGCATTTCCCCACTGTAAAATAAAAAAGGTGTGTAATAACGCATAGATAATTGGGAACGTTAAGTTTTTGGAGTGGTCCAAATTATATTTTTATTAGATAGTAGACAAACTTACTATAGAGTCCAAAACTGATGCCGGTTTTCTTTTACTAATTTTCGTTTTCCTCAAGTTGGGCAGCGTCTTCGGGAGAGGGGTCATGACCCTCGCTCTCGCTCTTTTCTGGTGCAGAGGCTGTCCATTGCGATTCAAAGCGGGAACGCGGCGAGCGTGATGGGAACCTTTGCGCTTGTAATGGCATGGGGAGGGTTGTTTGACTAATAGTAATAATATTATTTGTTTTTGTCTGACTTTTATTGTATTTTATGTGGCCATGTAATAATTTACGAAATAAATAAATGATTTCCTGTATATTTTTCTTTTTAAGAAATATATTTTTAATCTTATCTTTGACATACCACACATATGGAGGGATTATCATTTTTTATATTCATAGCTGTAACTGCCACATTTGACATCTGTTAGCTGTTAAGTAGTTTTTTTTTGTTTGGCGGCAGACCAAGGTACGATCCTATTAATCCCTCCAAACGTGTGGTATGTCAAAAATAAGATTCAAAAAATATTTCTTAAAAGCGATAAACGGAATGGGGGCATTCTCAACACAACGCATCCTCTTGAAATAACTGTAAATCTGACTTATCTCGGTCAGAATGAAGTTATAACGTGGTCCAGCATTCTTTGGTAATTGTGTAGCAAGATGACGTCTCGGATAACAACGTTCTTTCCTCCGTTACCGAGTCTAGACCAAAGGCTGTACTCCGAACTTCAAAATCCGAATTTCGTATCATGCCGTCGCTTTCACTATCGTATTATATACTATATGAGTAAAAGGGACGGGACGATACGAAGTTCTAATTTAAAATTTAGGAGTAATCCCTAAGCCGTGTATGTACACGTACACCGTAGTCTATGTAGACTACGGTATCATTATGTAAAAGCGTTCTATTGTACAAAAATAAAACTAGTGGGGTCTGTGAGCTGCAAACCTCGCAACTTTTTTTCTGAAATTTTCCAAAAAACTTACTCGATAAAAATATATCTAAATAATTAGCGAACCTGCTCACAAAATTTCACGAGAATCGGTTGAGAAATGCGACCTGTAGAAGAGAACAAATCGAAATACGCCCGCAGAGACTGACAAAAACATTGAAAAAATAATGTTTTTGAAAGTTTCCAAAGACTGACTTGATCTTATTCCGCATGTATATTCCCTATTAAAAGGGTAAAATGGGTTTCAAAAAAAAATAAACCACTAGACCTACTACTTTCTACTTAATGTTGAATTGGCTTTTTGACATGTCAATGCCGTTCGAATTTATATCACACGAGCACTAGAATGGATTAAGTCATACCAAGTACAGACAGCAATTTGTTGAGGTCAGGGGGTCCAGAAACCCCTGAATTCCTTGATGACAAAGATAAATAAATAAATAAAATATGTTCCTACCCCCACTGTATAACTTGAATTAAAATATTATTATTAGTTAAGTTAGTATATGAGTGCTATTGTGTGCCCTGACAGGGCGTCATGTACAGACTTCCTCGAAATGTAATATAACACCAACATTATTGTAACTACATGACTATACAATGAATAAATGAATATGAATATGAATATGAATATGAAACTCAACCATTACTTACCATAAATTCACATATATGACAAACAGTCGAGGCGTGCCACAAGGTAGTGTAATGGGACCACTACTATTATTGTTATACATTAACGACCTGCCAGATATCACACACACCAATGCAAAGTCACAATGTAAAGTCTTCGTTGATGACAAATCGATTATAGTGACTTGTGAAAATAACATATGAATCATACAATTAAATTAGTAACCGAATAGCTTGAATCAAACAATTTATCGGTTAACTTAAATAACACCCAATACATTCAATTTAGTAATATGGACAAATCAAGTAATACCTATTGTAACGCTCGTGAGGGGTGAGGCACTATTCCCTTTAAAAAAAACGCTCACCGAGAGAACAAGATTTATTACAAAAAATATATGGTCGTGGATAGGTTGCCCGTCTAAAATCACTTCCGCGGATTGGCACAGCCCTGACTAGTGCTGCTGGTCTGCGCGGCGAGGAGTAGTGGGGCCCCGGTCAGGCACGTATCCAGAGGGGGGGATAGTTGGGATATATCCCCCCCCCCCCCCCCGAAAACGTTTTTAGCCAGTAGTGATTACAGCTATTTTTACACAGTTCACATGGTTGTTTCAATGATTGTCCCCCCCCCCCCGAACCAAAAGTCTGGATACGTGCCTGGCCCCGGTCGTCTGGTGGAGATTTGCCGGATAATAGGTGAGGTGGACTAATAGGTGATAGTAGTATAAAATGTAACACACCACCACATCATATTTTATTACAAACGAGTCCTAGTGAGAACAACAAATGAGAATCATCGTCAGATTTGGCTGATGACTTTTGTTTACTGTGATGTAATGTAGTGACTCAATTTTGCGCATCATCGAACGAATTCAATCAAATTGAAGGTTTAATTCTGCAAGTAGGTCTCAAGGGCTCTTTTATTTTGAAAGAGCTATCCAATGATACCCCACACGATGGGGTTAGGAAGAAAAAAAAACACCACCACTTTACATGTAGAGGAGATACCGTAAAAAAAAAATTTTCTAAGTTTTTATTGTACCGTTTTGTCGGCGTTATTGATATGTTTACTCATGCTAAATTACAGCTTTCTAGTAATAACGGTTACTGAGAAAAGCGGGGGACGGACGGACGGACATAGCGAAACTATAAGTTCCTTGTTTAATACGGAACCCAAATAGCTGTGTCTTTGCCATGAGTTTACATGACCGTACTCGCTAGCGACTGCGCAAAAATTTCTATGGACAAAAGTACAGCGCCTTGGCGGTTACGCAATAGAACTAAGAATCGGCATACTAAATCCTTTACGCTGTCGCTAGCGAGTACGGTCATGCAAACTCGTGGTAAAGACACTGATATTGATATCAATATTCCCCTCTCACTTAATCTCAAGTGTCAATCAATACCGACAATGCCCTCCTATCCGTAGTGACAACAAAAATCTTAAATTACGTCTCAAGAATTCGGTTTCCGCTCTAAAGTGAAAGTGGTAAGAGGGATTAACCCCCTTCACTACACTTGTTCCGGGTTGACATGGTAACTGAAATTGGATGACAGGTTTTAAAGGCGACTGCACTTTTTAAATATTTTTAACTTTTTTAAACCCCTTCGAAATAATAGAGAATGTGCATGCGGAATAAATAGTAATTAAATGTTGCTATATTAAATAATGACAAAAAGAGGGTATCGTAATGTTCAGAATCGTTTAAAAACTAAAACGTTTTTAATCCTTTTTCTTGAATCAAAATTGTATTCAATAATTCATATAAAAATAACCCAATTAACTGTATGTAATAAATTCATCTTATAATTATTTCAATCATACTTGCATATTTTTTAAATAAAATATTCAATGTAATATTAAATTCATAACCAGTCGAGCTAATATGGACAATTTTCATATGGCAATGTTTAGATTTCAAAATTGTTTTACGTTAATAACTTACGGTTGTTCAGCAATCCCCAAAGACTGTTACACTCACTTTTCTGTCATCATCATCATCATCATTTCAGCCGAAAGACGTCCACTGCTGAACATAGGCCTCCCCCAAGGCTCGCCATTTAGACCGGTCCTGTGCCGTTCGTTTCCACCGGATTCCCGCGACCTTCACCAGGTCATCACTCCACCTTGTCGGAGGCCTACCGACAGCTCGTCTTCCGGTGCGTGGACGCCACTCAAGCAGTTTCTGGCCCCATCGACCGTCAGTCCTGCGAGCAATGTGCCCTGCCCACTGCCACTTAAGTCTCGCAATTTTGAAGGCTATGTCGGTGACCCCAGTTCTGCTACGGATAGCTTCATTCCTAATTCTATCACGCAGAGAAACCCCGAGCATAGCTGTTTCCATTGCTCTTTGAGTGACCTTGAGCTTTCTTATGAGGCCCATCGTTAGCGCCCATACTTTTCTGTATATTTTTCTATTTTGGATTACACCAGCTCCTAAATCTACAGTCCACTATTTTATTTACCACTACGGACCTGCGAAGAATTTACACGTAATATGCTCAAAATCACTACATAGTATAAAACAAAGTCGCTTTCTCTGTCCCTAATCCCTATATCCCTATGTATGCTTAAATCTTTAAAACTACGCAACGGATTTTGATGCTGTTTTTTTTTAATAGATAGAGTGATTGAAGAGGAAGGTTTATATGTATAATAACATCCATTAGATAGTGCACTCGTGCGAAGCCGCGACATATAACCTAATCAACGGATATCTGTCAAACTTTCAATATTTATAAAAATTGACAAATACAAATATCTTTATTTTGCTTGACGAGTAGAAATATTAATTTCTTATGCCCATTTTCAAACATCAGCACAACGTTGCACTTGTCTAATAAAATGTGTGTCTAATATTAACTATGAATATATTAAAGGTATTATATTACACAAAAACAACACACGCGTAGATATAGCAACGAGAAAATATTGCGTAATAACAATGCCGTTTTATTTGCGTCGAAATGCAAATTCAGTTTTACATTCACATTCACAATGCTTGCCGAGCGATTTAATATAGTAGATTGGAACCAGCGACAAAGATTCGGTTGAAACCGCTCAACCAATCTCACTGGAGCGCAAACTCTTAGAGTATTCCAGTGTTCTAAACCGCCCGCGTGGTCGTGTCGGAGGTTGGATTTTCCCCAGGCTACTCTCCAACCGCGCACTCCTATCTCTTTGGGCCCGGCCTATATACAGAGCCACAGGGTGTAGGGGGTATTAGCGGGTACGCTCAGACTTGCTCCCTCAAGTCCATCATACGAGTACACGTCCCTGTCATCCTTGGGTCTGCCGACGCGACGCGGCCCAGGGACGAACCTGCCAGAGGGAGGATAACATAAGATAAGGATCAACTTAAACTAGTAACACAGTCGAGTATACAGTG
Organism: Epiblema foenella; assembly: GCA_963556455.1. Classification (NCBI taxonomy): domain Eukaryota; kingdom Metazoa; phylum Arthropoda; class Insecta; order Lepidoptera; family Tortricidae; genus Epiblema; species Epiblema foenella. Next base: position 19,596,665 of record OY747111.1, read on the forward strand.
TCTCGTGAATGGCGAGCTGTAACCTGAAACCAGTAGTGGAGTAGGCAGAGTTGATAGGCCGTATTTGAGTTTATATTAGACGCCTACGTTGCAGATTCCAATTTCATTTTAGCAACGAAAAGAAAGAAAAACACGTTTGCCATATCTAGAAATGTCTGATATGATATACGTAGGCGTACATACGATACGATAAATCACGCGTCGCGTATATAAGTAAGACGTTTTGAAAATCAAGTTTACTAAAGGAAATCTAGTACAATGACAGATAATAAATAGGTGGTTCAAAATTTTAAAGTCTAGTGAATGTGTCGAGTGGGGTGTCACATGAATGGGCTTGGGTTGCACATTTTGAAACAATTTTTTTTTTTTTTACGTTGAGTCATTTTTGTTTTATGGGGAAAAATGTAAAAAAAATTCCCCCCCTTATATCCGAAGTTTACCAAGGCAAAATATGAAATTATCAATGTATATTTTACAGATAAAATATAACTGTAGCTCTGTGTAGTTTTTTTTTCATCGTCAAAAACATTTCTATACTGTCTGCAATTTAATCACCTTTGCATGTATTTCTGTTTTATAAATTCCTACGAGATTATGCTGTATCTTCTTTCAAATAAAGAAAAAAAAAATGAAACCGGTTAACGTGATAAAGAATTATCCTTGAAAAACCATCATACATAAGTTATTCAGACGCTCAAATTGGTAACAAAAGTCGCCGATAGATGGCACTGTACCCATGGCGTTAAATTTCTACACCATGTTGTTGAGATTTTCTTGATTTAATAGGGTTGGAACCGGTAAACATCTGTACACGGAACCCTCGGCGCGCGAGTCCGAGTCACACTTGACCGTTTTTTTTTATCATTGGTCCTACGCGTGTGATGTAGGCGTTCATAACCATAATCAAGTTATTAATAATAAAAATTACAGGTCAAAAATTTGCCTATATCTAGTAGGAATTTCATTACTTATCAATCTTATCATGTTACACACAAGCAATTACTTTGGTTGCCTCTTTATTATGCAATTTTTCATGTAAATAATGAATACACACTATTTGTCATGAAAGAAATTTGATGGATTGAAAAATCAAAAAAATCAAAATCAAACATTTATTCTGCAAATAGGCCACAAGGGCACTTTTACATGTCAAAATATTAATTTACAATTTAAGAAAGTTTGACTATAATAAGTAATACATTTTTCATGTCAAAATATTAATTTACAGTTCAAGAAGGAATAATAATTTCGAGTTTACAATTATAACAAAATTAATGTCATACAGTGAAGATAAACTTGCAAAGTTATCTATTACAAATATTACAACATCAGTAAAGTTAGAGATGTATAAGGTCTCAAGATTAAAATAAGTTATATTAACTATTAAGTTTTGTGCTCACTGTAAGTAACATACAGGTGTAACAAAACTAGTGAGAGTCCGTTTAAGGACATATTTGGTATCGTATTCTGATTAGGAAAAAGTAGAAGAAAAATTATTTTGACGCGAATTTTTTTTTCTACGAGGCAGGTCGTCCAAGCCAGCCGACTGCCCATACAAAGGCCAAAAATTAATTGCTTCAAAAAAAATTTCTTCTATTTTTTCCTAATCAGAACACGATACCGAATATGCCCTTAAACGGATACTAGTTATGTTACACCCTGTATAAGTACAGCACAGACTAGAATCTAGGCAATCTAGTACACTTAGTGTGGCTCAGGCGATCCATGCGTCCAAGCCCCAAGGTGAGCCAGTGAACTTGGCATTTCTGCAATATACATACGATATACGCCATATACTCGTATTATCACTGCTACACTGTTATACCTTTTTGATGTGAGTTTTAGGGTTCCGTAGCCAGAATGGTGAATTATAGTTTCTTCATGTCTGTCCGTCCGTATGTCCACAGCCGATGTACTCAAAGGCTATAAGCACTATAGGATATAAGTAATCTATGAACCGCTACATAAAAGTGATGTGGAATTACAAAAAAATATTAGTTTTGTTTCACTCCATACATGAATGAATGAATGAAATGAATGAATGAATGAATGAAATCGTTTATTCGTCGTGTGGGGTATTCATGGATAGGCGTTTAAAAAACTTTTCCATTTAAGTCAACCGTTGGTGAGATATTAGCTGTCAAAGTCATAAAAAAAGTGTCCCCCCGCCCCTCTAATTTTCAATCCATGAATTTTAAAATTCTAAAAAAAATTGAGAGGTGTATATTAATAATTACTTTCAAATATTTTTGGTTTGAAGAAGATAGATTTTACGCTTTTTGAGTTTTCACTGAAAAACTGCCTTGCCCAAACAAAAGGTCGTAAGTGCCGTGATTCCCTAAAGATACGATGATTTTAGATTCACTGTATTGCATAGTGGTTTTAAATTAGGACTAGTAGGTGTGTTGGTACAGAACCCTTCATTGTGCGTGATCCGACACGCACTTGGCTGGTTTTTTAGTTAATGTCTTAACTATCCTTATGCTGGTAGGTACTTGTGTGCGTAATTTCTTCATACTACTTTATTTTTTAACCTGACTGTGGCTTTATAGGCCGGGCCCAATAAAGCGACAGGAGTGCGCGGTTGGAGAGTAGCCTGGGGAAAATCCAGGGGAAAACCTCCGACACGACCACGCGTGTGGTTTGGAACATTTTCTTACTACTGTCAATAGGTGTTTGTACGTGTGTGGCAGCGAGAGGTGGAGAGAGACAAAAGCACTCCACTAGTAGCCGCGAGGCGCAGCGCGGGCGCGAGGCTGGTCGCCCCGTCGCTGGCGAGGCGACATGGTCGAAGAGGCAGTCAACTTGGACCAGTGCCTTTACCCTGAGTTTGCATGACCGTACTCGCTAGCGACTGCGTAAACGATTTAGTATGCCGAATCTTAGTTCTATTGCGTAACCGCCAGAGGCGCTGTACTTTTGCCCATACAAATTTTTACGCAGTCGCTAGCGAGTACGATCATGTAATCTCATGGTAAAGGCACAGGCTCTGTACTCCAACCTTCGAAATCCGAACTTCGTATCGTGCCGCCCTTTTCACACTCGTATACTACACTAGAAAGGGATGGCACGATACGAAGTTCGTAGTAGCCCCTCAGACTTGCCGCAGACAGGGAACTATCTGTATACAATCTACTGAAATTAATTATCTTTTTTATGTCAATTGTAAAGTTTAGATTAATTAACGTAAATTATTATTACTGTCAAAAACGTCCACGAGCTTGCATACATCTCCCGGACAGCTGGGCTGATATTTTCAACGCTACATAATGTCTTACCTCACATGACTCAGTGTCAGTGTGAGGGGCCGATTTTTGAGTGTCGAACTCTCGACTTTTCACTCGAGATCTGTCAAAAAACTATGATGAATTGACAGATCGAGCGTTAAAACTAAAAAATCGGCCCCTGATTTAGGTTTTTTTGGACCTGACTGTGGTTTTAAATGGGCCGTTAAGGTGGGAGAGCCTGGGGAAAATCCAGGGGAACCTCCGACACGACACGGGCGGTTTAAACAGTATAATACTCTAGTCCCCTTATTCATAAAATGTAACAAACCTATTCTAACTAAAATTTGTTTTGTCCCTGTCATGAATGTACATTTCAAAGTGACAGATAAATAAGTACAAAGGAATTTAGTTGACCGAGTGAAACGAAGGTCTTTGCTTCAGCTTCGACACAATAATATTTCAGGCGGATTTCCGTTTGTCCTCTACAGGTCGCATTTCTCAACCGATTCCCATGACATTTTATGAGTAGGTTCGATAATTTTATACATTTTTTTTGTCGTCACTTTTTAGAAAATAGAGAAAAAATATTTTTTAAATGGTTTGTCTTCCTATACAGGTCGCATTTCTCAACCGTTTCTCGTGAAATTTTGTGAGGAGGTTCGGCATTTATGTGGATTTTTTTGTGGAATTGCTTTTGCGAAGTAAACAAAAAATAAAAACAACACTCGCGAGGTCTTACAGCTCACAGAGTCACAGTTAACTTGACGAATGATTATGAATAAAGGTTAATCTCTTATTCAGAGTTAACTACCTCGTACCGAGTCTGCGTTTTACCGAGTTTGGTAGAACGACCAAATCTGCAACCGAATCTGTCTCTGTACTCCGAAATTCGTATCGTGCTGTCCCTTTCAATCTCGTTATATGAGTGAAACGGACTGCACGGTACGAAGTTTGGATTTCGAATTTTGGAGTAGGCTATAGGGTGTGTATAGCAGCTGCGTGGGCGCCTAGTTCACTTCATTCTATCAGCGATAACCACGATTTGAGGCTTATCTTAACTAGTATTCCTTATAAGTAGGTATTAATTATAGATACAAACACTTTACTGTTGTCTGACCTGATTACAATAATTATAGAGAGACTTAGGGCGGGTTTTATAAAGATCCGTTCGACCAAATGTCAGATCAAATTTCAGTAACTCAGTACATTTTTTGTAACAGAACTTAAAAATAAATTGACACTCTGGCTTCAGAACGAATGTTTCTACTCTATTGACGATTATTTGAAACGGAAAGAAATCCGCCACAGCTATTAGTCGTAAGTTTGATACGTAATACAAAATATTTTAAGTTTATTTATTAATTATGACATTGGCATAGTGACTTGCATTATTTGTATTCTTTTATAAAATTGTGTTTTTTTTTCCCAAAAAAGTATGGTACAGTTTACATTTGTTTCCGTTTCGCCAAACGTTAAGTTTATCGGGCAAATATTACACTCACTTTCATTTTTTTGTACCAAGTTATAGTATCTAATGACCTAAGTAATAAAGTAATTAATCCCTATACTTAGAATATAAAACAAGATGGGTACTAGCTTATTTAATTAATAATAAGCATCTTGCGCTGAGGTGTTTAATAGCAACCTTTTGAGTTTGTTTTTAAATATATTTTTACTGCTACACTCGTTTTCAAATGTAATTGTGTTAAATATTCGCGGTGTTAAGTAGCTGCGTGTCCTTTTACCATAATAATTGTTGGCGGTAGGTTCGGCGTATTTTCGTCGCGCTAATCCTCTATGCGGCCGTGTGTAGATTCGCGTAGTTTTAAATTCGTGTTTATTGTTACTTTCTTCAACACTATTGCGAATGTTACAATATAAAACTCAAATTTGCATGTCATCTTTATGACAAAGCATGTGCGATCAAATAAATTGAACCATCCACCTATGTATACCGAGTTTTTAAGCAAATATTTAATAAATATTAGAGAACAATCTTACACAAATTGAACTAGCCCCACAGTAAGCTCAAGAAGGCTTGTGTTATGGGTACTAGACGACGACATATTTAATAGATATAAATACTTAAATACATAGAAAACATCCAAGACTCAGAAACAAATATTCATGCTCATCACACAAATATTTGCCCTGACCGGGATTCGAACCCAGGACCGTCAGCTTCACAGGCAGGTGCACTACCCACTAGGCTAAACCGGTCGTCAAAGCAAATATTTGATTTATAATTTATGATTTTACCGACAAGAAGCAGAAGACCAAGTATAAGCAAAACGCCCTTGAACTTGTAGTAACTAGGGGTCACAAAACCGCTAGTATTTTTGAAAACCGGTTTTTCGGTTTTTGTACATTACAAAACCGGGTTTTCCGGTTTTTCGGTGATTTTTCGGTTTTACATATAAAAAGTGAAAAAAACTGCATTTTATGAATTTCAACTTTAATATTCAGTCATTTAACAATGGATATAAAACCTTTTTTATATCTTATAATTATTAGGAACAAAAATTCAAAATAACTAAAATAATATCCTCCATGCACTTCTGGAACGCAAATGCAATAGTTAAAAAATATCTCGTTCGGTATGTTTATTTTAAACCCGCACACACTTTGTTTTAAATGATCTTTTGTCATGTTAATTAACTTACAGATATTGTTCTTTATTTTTATTTACCGTGTATTCATTTGGTGTATGTTACATGCTGTGGTTTCACTGAAATGATTCCAAGTTTCCAACGAGGACCAAAGATGTTGTATTGAAAAACAAACTATACGTAGGGTAGGGCAATTAGCTAATTTTTATTAATTCAATTATGTTCTATATTTACTGATAAACTAAAAAGTAGAAATTACAAATAGAAGAAGAAGTTATAAGTAGTAATAAACTGATAATCAAAGTAATACTTACAACTATCAAGTATTTAAGTGTAAAACCGAAAAACTCGAAAAACCGGTTTGTTCAAATTTGAAAGCCGGTTTTCTCAATCGACGAAAAACCCGGTTTTTCCGGTTTTTTCGGTTTCGGTGAAACCGGTTTTGTGACCCCTAGTAGTAACCTGTCTCATAATGACATTCATGAATGAGGATTAATTGCCACCGCGGCGTGGCCCGCCGTCTAACAGAACAATAGCATTCCATGCCGAGTACACTCGAACACAACATATGGACTATACTTTACTATTTTAGTACACCACTTAAGGGGATGCCTCGATTCGGTCAGCCACGCCCCCCGTGAAAGGGACGCGCTTATGTCTTTCACACACAAACACTCTTCGGGTATGCCGTTTTTAGCCGTTCCTGAGTCTTGGATGATTTGTATGTATTTATAATAATAATAATAATTCATTTATTTGCAACCATGGTACAGTACAGGTGTTACATTATGTTTTGTTATCTCATGGACCCTGATAGGGCATAGCAAAATACTTAAAATTAAAATTAAAATTTACGATACACATTGAATAATTATGAAATAATTTTACCTAACACTTGTATATAATAACATTATTGGATTATTCTAAATCATTAAACAATTAATTATTTTTGATATCACTATTTACATTATTATTTTTAAACATTATCAAGATACATGTCACTTTAATTAATTAATGTCTGAAATATGATATACCAGATAAAATACAAAAGTTAAAAGTTAAAATACAAAATACAAAAGTTAAAATACAAAAGTTAAAAATACATATTAAGGCATGTCAAATGAATTAATTTTTATTATTATTATTATTATTTAGGGGATTACTATTTGGATTTATTGTTAAAAAAATCGTCTAATGTATAATAACTATTTCTGATTAGGAAATTTCTTAAGTTTGTCGTAAAATGTTTGTCCTCAATCTCTGATTTTATGTCGTCTCTAATATTATTATATATTTTCACTGCCATGACGTATGGGCTCTTTCTATGCATTTTTAACTTTGAAGTTTTTGGCAGCTAAATTATTTTTAAATCTAGTTTCAAAACGCCGAGGTTGGTCAGTTAATTTTGGGAATAATGCTGGATGCTTTCTGACAAATGTACACATTTCTAGTATGTATATTGAAGTTAGAGTTAATATTTCATATTTTATAAAGTAAGGTTTACAGCTATCTGGACTTTTTATATTCGCGAGTATACGTATACATTTTTTCTGTTGTATAAACAAATCTTTTACATCTGTGCTATTTCCCCAGAGAATAATACCGTATTTGAGCCATGAGTGAGCATAAGCGTAATAAGCTATTTTGGCAGACTGTAAGTTTGTTGATTTCTTTAATTCTCGCAAGGCATATATAAATTTTGACATTTTGTTACTGATTTTTTGTATATGTACTTTCCAGTTTACACTCGTATCTATGTCTAATCCGAGAAGAGTGAAATTTTCTACACATTCTAGCTTGTATCCATTAAAATGGTAGTCGATGTCTAAAGGACGCTTTTGGGTAGGTTTGAATTGCATCATTTTTGTTTTATTGAAATTTATCTCCAAGTTATAAATATATATTTAAATATATATTTATATATATAAGTATGTATATCGTCGCCTAGTACCCATAGTACAAGCTTTGCTTAGTTTGGGACTAGGTCGATTTGTGTAAGATTGTCCACAAATATTTTTTTATTTATTTAGACAAATGTCGTTAAATGTCTGTCTCTGTGCAGTTTTATTAAATTTCCTCTTGACAGACTTTAGACGATGTAAAATACCATCATTTTAACTTAATTGTGCCGTTTAATAATGAGTTGTTTTAGTAGGCTGAGTAAAAAAAGGAAAATAAAGACTCAACTTTGAATTTTTTTTCTATAGAGATTAAGTAATCATGTTTCGGTATTGTCAGAAACACAGTCATATAGTCAAGAATCATATATCTGAAAATCAATCCTTATTGGTCCTTCGTCTGGGTAGAACAGCGTTTCAAAGAACGCGATATTTCTCGTTGCACGGCCTTAACTCAAAGGCACGCAACTATTTGCTATTCAGAAAACATATGTAGGGGAAGTCCGGGAGAAGAACCCCACTTTAGGCCGTCGTCTCCCGGCGAAAAAAATAAACAATAGCATTCTAGCCCGGGGATCCCAGGGACCGGTAGACGACGGGAAAAGCTATATGTCTAAAACGTTGTATTTTAGTCATAGCGTCTTGTTATTGCACTCATGTATGTCAAATCGAGTAATAGTAGTTTATGCAACTGATACATAATGAGAGGTCTTAAAACACGAGTGTGGTTTCTCGCTGACGCTCGTTTCATAATAGGATCACACGAGTGTTTTAAGGCCTAATTATGTACAGTTGTATACACTACTCTATCTACATCCATACATTAAATCCTCTTTCCTGTGTTGAGGCACCATTGCGTTGAAAGTGCAGGAGTTCGAGTTCGTGAGCTCGTTGAAGTCTTTTTGAGTACAATAACGATACCGTTTTTGATGCTGTTATGGCCATCTCCGCCCCGGACCGCCGCGATATTGTAAAGTTGGTCCTTACCTACACTTTTTGAGCACATAAAAGAGGATTTACTGTATGGGTTTAGATAAATTATTATTTTTCTTAAAAATGGAAGCATTATTCAAAACTCCCACTTCGACGGGTGAATTGACCAGGGCTTGAAGAAGACTTGATCACTCATTTATCTAGAAAAAAATAAGAGAAAAAAGTAATGTTGTTTATTAATAATATTTAATCCAAACACAAACTTCACAATTTAAAATTAATAAGGCCCATATATAATACGAAATAAATTCTGCATTTCACGGAAGGGAAATGCAGAATTGTCATAGTTACATAATTTTCGGGCGCGGAGTTTTTTTCATGATAGGAAAAAAAGATATTATGTAAAAAGTTTTAATTGTTTAACTGAATGGTATTGCTACAAATATGAACTTTAATATAATGTACCAATGATTGATATTTAAAGTAGCTTTTTGAAAAAAAAACGATGTAAGGAAAGGAGAAAGGACGGAGGTTAGGAGATCAGTGTCTTTACCATGAGTTCACATGACCGCACTCGCTAGCGGCTGCGTAAAAATTTGTATGGGCAAAAGTACAGCGCCTCTGGCGGTTACGCAATAGAACTAAGAATCGGTATACTACATCGTTTGACGCAGCTAGCGAGTACGGTCATGCTAACTCATGGTAAAGGCACTGATGTTAGTCACTTTAGTAAATCTACGAGAGCACGACTCAGGGCGCTACCGCGAGCAGCAAACGAAGTTTCCCTCTCTGTCTCACTTACGTCCGAACGTGCAAGTGCGACAGAGAGCGAAAACTTCGTTTGCTGTTCCCGGTAGCGTTCCAAAAGCGCTACCGCGAACAAAACGAAGATTTCCCTCTCTGTCGCACTTGCAATTTTGCATATAAGTAAGACAGAGAGGGAAAACTTCGTTTGTGGTTCGCGGTAGCCCCTCAGGAGTGCTACCGCGAACCACAAACGAAATTTTCCCTCTCTGTCGCACTTACGTGAAACTTGCAAGTGCGACAGGGTGAGAAAACTTCATTTGTTGTACTCCGGACTTCGACTTCCGAAATCCGTATCGTGCCGTCCCTTTCACTCTAGAATAACACTATATGAGTGAAAGGGAAATTATGATACGAAGTTCAGATTTCGAATTTCGGAGTAGTCCTTACACCTATACATACTCTTACGGCTCATCGTAAATTGAGGAAAGTTTAAAAATTATTACTCGCTGAATTGTAACTTTATCAGCATAATTATTAATTACCAAGTTAATTGCGAATCACTACATAGTATAAAACAAAGTCGCTTTCTCTGTCCCTATAGATAGATAGATAGATAGATATATTTATTTCCTTTATAAAATTACATCATCGTTTACATTTTTAAAACAAGATAAATTCACAAAAGGATCGTCAATAGGTATAATAATAATAATGAAAGAAAAATAATTGAAATCAAATAATGTCAAGGGTAAAAAATAATAGAAATGTCAAATTTGTATAAACGGCTAGAATATCCTAGGCAATGTCATTAGTCAAATTTAAAATAAAAAATGAAATAAAAACAATATAAATGCTCGATTCCAAATATGGTCAAATATCAATACAATGTCTGAATAATAAATAATATTATGGTAATGTCAAAAATTCTGAAGGGTATAATTAGTTTTTTCAAGTTCTGCCGCAATGTCGTATTGGTAATGACTTTACGCATCAAAACACTAAAACTACTACCATAATGGCATCAATCAGTACAATTATTTCTATGAATGCTATGAGCGTTTTGTTATTTAAGTTTGTTTCGGTTTTCGTATTTTATATGACATGATATAGACTTAGATTAGTATTAAATATTTTACTGTATGCAACATAGCAAACTCATGTGGACTTTTTGCATATACTGCTTGTTTACGTTTAAGTTAGATGTATTAACTATCAACCGTACTTAGCTGCAACTTCTTACTTCTTACCCTCAACTAATCACTATAAAAACTGCAAGTTCTAATACTGCTATGCATCATTAATTCTGTTAAATTACCATAACTTAATAGTGAATCGTAACCTAACAATAGGATGACGGATCTTACTCCACCGTGATACAGTTTTAACTAGTACGGGGAGTAAGGAACTTTGTCTGATCAGTGATCACACTCATATTATATATTAACACAATACCTAAGTACTTAAATATAAGCTACATTGATATTGTAATGATCTTGTTTTGGTTGTTGTGTTTATTGACAATAAATTATTTGTATTTGTATATATCTGCGATTGAGGCGTTTTCGCTTGGCAATGCAAGAGAGGTAGGGCACAGCAAAATGTCATCTTCCTCGAATTTGGAGCAGCCCAACGGGAAGTACCTTCACCTTGCAGAAGACCACAGCCATAATAACATTACTATACAAGTATGTAGTGTTGTGTTCCTGGTGAGCAAGGTTGCCAGAGCTCCCGAGGATGCACTGTGTTGAGAGCGAGGGACCTAATTATAGGGATGTTGACTCAAAATGTATTAGTATCCAAATTATTATCCAAAAGAAAGAAGAGATAAAACTATGCCAAATGGTGAAAATCCCATTAAATTATCTAAAAAAATAACGAAACTACAACCGCTAGAATGTTGTTAATAAGAGTGAGAAAGCGCTACAAATCAGTGATGTCACTGACCTAAAGCGCCATAGTAAATGAAGATCGTTCAATACAGAGGTGCGTTTTGCGAAAAAGAGACAGAACATGCCCCCACTTAAAACTTTGAAGACTTGTAATTATGTAATTACTTATTCTTTTGAGTTACTTTTTTCGTTGTTTGGTTGAGAATTTGATCCTTTTTCGATACAATTTGAAGTAGTTGATTTTCTTATTTAGTGTCAACATCCCTATTTGTCCCTTCTGCTGTCAACACAGTGAATTCTCGAATTTCATAAAGGGTCGGCAGCGCGTACGTGACTCCTTTGGAGTTGCGGGCGTCTATAGGCTGCGGTGGCCGCTTACCATCAGGTGGACCGTACGCTTGTTTGCCACCGGCGCTGTATTTTTAAAAAACATTCAGATGCACCAGATAAGGCTGTAGCTCCCAAATTTTTTTCTTGCATGCTCGCTAATAAGTAATAGCTCGATATACCGATAACTTTCTCTTCACCCGCGCAATAATGAAAAATTAAAAACTACTAATAGCACACACCTCAAGCGCCGCAAATATGCCACTCTCGGCAGTAGTTACATGTTTGCGGCGTTTGGGGTTGAGACCCTGGGGCCATGGGGTCCAAGTGCTCGTCGCCTCTATAAGGACATTGCAAGGCGCCTTATAGAGGCTTCCGGTGACCAGAGGGCTGGCCACTATTTCGCCCAGCGGATTAGCATAGCTATCCAGCGTGGCAATGCGGCCAGCCTTCTGGGAACCCTACCGAGCACCGAAGACTTAGGGCATTTTTTTTATTTATAATGCTTTATATTATTGTGTTGTTTGTTTCTTGCTCGTTTTTCTACTAATTAAATTTGTATTAAGCAGTACCACTGCTAACGCAAACTACAATAAATAACGGAATAATCGTAAAATATAGGCACCGAGCAGGATTTGAACCTGCGACCTCCCGGCACTCGCGGCCAGTCGTTCTAACCAACTGAGCTATAGGTGCAACTGCCACCCGGTCCCGAATTCTTCAACCGTTCCTTCATTTATACAAACAGCTTAAGAGAGGCGTACAGCGACATCTACCAAAATACTCAGGCTAACGTGTCAAATCATGTTGAAAATCTTCAGTTACGATGCGCCATCCCATACTAAATTAATTTTTTACTAAGCAGTACCGGTGCTAACATAAACTACAAATTTATAAATAAAGGAAAAAGTTAAAATTTTTGGCACCGAGCAGGATTTGAAGCTGCGACCTCTTGGCACTCGCGGCTATGCGACACACGTGGACAGACAGACAGACAAAGTGAAACCATAAGGGTTCCTTTTAAAAACCATATTAACAATTTCCTCCATATTAACAATTTCCTCGAAATCCATTCCATCGAAAAAAAAAACAAAAATCAAATTCCAATTCATCATCATCATCATTTCAGCCGAAAGACGTCCACTGCTGAACATAGGCCTCCCCCAAGGCTCGCTATTTAGACCGGTCCTGTGCTGTTCGTTTCCACCGGATTCCCGCGACCTTCACCAGGTCACTGCTTGAGTGGCGTCCACGCACCGGAAGACGAGCTGTCGGTAGGCCTCCGACAAGGTGGAGTGAATTCCAATTCACCATATTAAAATTACTATCAAATCTAAACCAGGTCCATCGGCTTATAACGAGATCCAAAACACCTACAGCCTCCCAGCCGCGAAAATGAACCTTAACGCATGGTAATACAATACACGTATAGTTAATACGAATTGAGAATGAGTAGGCACTAACGGGACATTTTCGCACAAAAACCATGTCAATGGTCTGTTTCCGACGACAGGTCATCATGGGATTATTCGAAGATCTTAACAGGCTTGACATACGGTTGAATTTAGTTTAAAAGAATGGCTATGTGGCTCTGTCGCACCTAAAAGCTGAATATAACGCGAAATCGTTCGCATTGTTCGTGCTTGTAATTGATTATCGTATGTTCATATATAATCATATAATGCTTTAATTTGAACTGTATGGGATTGCAATAAAGTGACGTTTGGGATATATAAATTTAATGCGTTTAATAGCTTTAAATACGTCGGTGTATTAATGATAGTTGTCGCTTATTAGCTAGCTATTTATTTAGAAGGGATTAGAGATTCATTTTTGTCAAATACTAAAAAAATATTAGAATAAAATTTATTATTTTTAGGTTGAATAAAAGACTTTTTGACGTTTTCGTAATCCTATAAGTTCTTTATTTTATTCCATTATTTAGTCTGTGTTAGATACAATTCATATTAACCTAATTACTGTGTAAATTGCTATATCCTAGCAGGGTCCAAGTGAAACATGTACATAAGATCTGTAATGATTAATGATTTAGATTTAGATTTTTTTTCATGATATACAATTACAATACAAATTAAATGTAGTTTAATATATACGAGTTTATATTATGATCGTCAGTAATAAAATATTATTCAATAATATTGTAACAAAATATGTTAAAATAATCATTTTGCAATAATATTAATGTTCACGTACTTACAATCAAATAAATTATATTACAAAAATTACATCACGTAAGTTCCTCAATGTAATACCATGGTTGCAATAAATATTATGATTATGATGACGATAATCAACAGCAATTTCAATTAATTAACACGATTGTTTTACATAAACAATAATGTATTATTAAATCCTTGAATAGCTTATAACTAGGCAATCAGACAATAGACTGTTACGACATCCATTCACTCAGGTAACGTAAGACAGTCTTTGCCTGTGAATTATAATAAATCGAAGGTAATAAATACACAAATGAACATTTTATTCTGAAACTAGCGACCCGCCCCGGCTTCACACGGGTGCAATGCTGATGCATGTATTATACATATAAACCTTCCCCTTGAGTCACTCTATCTATTAAAAAAAACCGCATCAAAATCCGTTGCGTAGTTTTAAAGATTTAAGCATACATGGGGACATAGGGACAGAGAAAGCGACTTTGTTTTATACTATGTAGTGATAAAGAGCGTTGAAATCTAACATACGTAGGGTCGCTAGGCCAGTTACGCGGCCTGCGTCAGTTTGCGGCCTTCTGAAGAACGAAGTTTTTTCAATTAAAGATATTTACATTTTTACATGCCCTAAAGAAATAGTGAGTCGTATGCGTTTTAATTAGTAGCTATTTAATGGGAATACATTAAAAAGCAAGGAAATATCCTTTCAGTTCACCAACTCATCCAAGTGGCCGCAAACTGGCGCATCAAATTAACAGGCCGTAAACCCACCTACCGACCCTAATATACGCTCGAGCATTTAACACTGGAGACGACATTAATATACTTACCTTTCATCCAAATTGCCAAAGGTATAGGGAAAAAAAATCTGTGCCTTTACCATGAGTTTGCATGACCGTACTCGATAGCGACTGCGTAAACGATTTAGTATGTAAATTCTTAGTTCTATTGCGTAACTGCCAGAGGCGCTGTACTTTTGCCCATACAAATTTTTACGCAGTCGCTAGCGAGTACGGCCATGTAAACTCATGGTAAAGGCAATGGTAAGGCACTGCCACGTTACTAAATTAAAAACTACTTCATTAATCGATTATAAGTCAGTTTCAAAATCGTTCCCGGCGTGTGAAGAGCTCCGTAAAAATGCCTTTATGCGAAAAAAAACTGTTTATTTCCACTACGAAGCATTTAAGTATATTTACAGAACAGAGACCTTAATCTTAATATTAAAGATTTTGCGTGGCCTCGGTTAGAAAAAGATTGAATTGGAGATTGATTATGTGCTTGTTTCGGGTGCAAAATAGTAGATTGTGTCTCAAGGGAGCAAAATGATATATTTACGGCGAGGGCGGTATATTGAATTCTGAGCGTAGCGAGGGATTCAAGTGTTTACGCCCAAGACGGAAATAATTTTGCTACCGTGTGACTCATACTGCTTTTCACACCGTCTATGAGGCCCGCTGCTAAAAACATGAAATATCTTACAAACGATTTTACTTCAGAGTGTCACATACTGCTTTTCACACCTTCAATGAGGAAAAGCGTCATTGTTGCCCTCAAATGAGAGAAGAAAAGTACATCTTTGATCCCTTATTCGAAGGCAACAATAACTCTTTTCTGAATAGCAGGTGTGAGAAACATTTTAATTTATCAAATTTACGAAAAGATGAATTACCATTTCACATGCACGCATTTTTTAGCTTTAATTATAATTTTCTGCACAATTAAAGTTTTAATTAAAATCGTAAATAGAGCATTGATTACGAAGTCTATTTAAAAACATTCGTACTTGACCATCACGCTTGGCCGCTATTTTGACATCAAACTTCACCATATTTCGGGACAGAAGTACTACTTTCTATAACAGGGTGACCACTATTTACTACAACCAAAATCCCCTGACTTTTCCCGGTTTTCCAGGCGTTTTTTCAAGTTTTTCCCTGACCATAATCTTAAATGTAATAAATATAAAATATATAATTTGAATACGTTTCAGAATTATCTGCTAGTAAATTGCAATTTATAAATACAATGAAATAATACAAAAACGGAAATAATAAGAGGTAGTATCTGAATAGCTCAGTTGGTAAGAGCGAAAGCATTTTTAGACGGAAGTCGTGGGTTCACTCAATAATCATATTTTTGGAGAAAATGACTAACTAGAGTTTGACTTGCAAAAGTGCCTCTGCGCCCTACTTACAGAATAAAGTTCATTTATTTCATTTACATAAAGAGACATTTTTATTCCCTGACTTCCAATAAATTTCCCTGACAATTCCCTGACTTTTCCATGACTAGCGAAAATCCCTGACTTTTCCCGGTTTTTCCGGTTTTCCAGAAAGTGGCCACCCTGTATAAGAACTTCTATGAAATGTGATCCTTAGTAAAATTGGTCAATTTAGGCATGCGATAATTGACTTACTGTAAACGCTCGGAAGGTCGAATTTTATTGATCCTATTTTGTGTTTTGAGTGTGCGTGCGTGATTGTAAGTATAGGTGCATTGTAATATGAGAATGTTTTGCAAGTGTGCGTAGTTTCTTTATATATGTGTGTTACCTCCCCTTCCCCATAATTAGGCGAAATTTTTTTTTCGGAAAGATGCGCCGAAGGCGTGTCCTTTCAAGTCCTCAGAAGCAGCAGTTTAATGGGTTGATATCTGTTGTTTCTGAGGACTTGAAAGGACACGCCTTCAGCGCATCTTTCCGAACAAAATATTTCGCCTAATTATGGGGAAGGACCTCCTCTTCCCCATAATTAGGCGAAATATTTTGTATGGAAAAATCTGCAATTCAAAAAACTTCTTAAGTGGTGCAATTGCATCTGCTTATGATTAATAAAGTAATCATAAATGAAAGTATTATTAATAATATTATTAATTAGGCCGCAAAGCTGAAGTGGGACTGGGCTGGGCAATCTGGGCATGTCTGTCGAATGCACCCGGAGCGTTGGGCCAAAGTAGCCACCGAATGGATCCCACAAGATGGCTCCCAAGGCAGAGGCACCGAAAAGGAGATGGCGGGACGACCTTGATACATTTTGTACGGATTGGTGGGAGCAGAGGGGCTACCGCGAACTGAAAACGAACGAAGTTCGAATATCTCCCTCTCTGCCGCACGAATTAGCAAGTGTGACAGAGAGGGAGATATTCGAACTTCGTTCGTTTTCGGTTCGCGGTAGCCCCTCTGGCACACGACCGAGACGAGTGGCGAAAAAGAGGGGATGCCTTTGCCCAGCAGTGGGACACTATATAGGCTATTAAAAAAAATTGTAATTCAAATCAGTACTTAATTACACAACATAAATGTTAATTCGCTTGTGCTAAAGAAAACACGATGAAGTCATAACACAAAGTGTATATTACAATCGAGGTTAAGGTTCAGAACAATGACGGTTTTGGCAACGCAAGTATTTCTTGAGGACATAAAGTGCATATTGTTAATTTTATCTTTATAACATGCAGAATAATAGTAGTTTATGCAACTGATACATAATGAGAGGTCTTATCTTATAATAGGATCACACGAGTGTTTTAAGGCCTAATTATGTCTGTACACAACTATGTGTATACAACTGTTTGTATACACTACTTTATCTACATCAATACATTAAATCCTCTTTCATGTGTTGAGGCACCATTGCGTTGAAAGTGCTGGAGTTCGAGTTCGTGAGCTCGTTGAAGTCTTTTTGAGTACGAGCCTGTATCGTAATGGACGGAGATGGCCATAACGATACTGTTTTTGATGCTGTTGTGGCCGTCTCCGCCCCGGACCGGCGCGATATTGTAAAGTTGGTCCTTACCTACACTTTTTGAGCACATAAAAGAGGATTTACTGTATGGGTGTAGATAAAATGTTTTGTCGGTAGGCCTCCGACAAGGTGGAGTGATGACCTGGTGAAGGTCGCGGGAATCCGGTGGAAACAAACGGCACAGGGCCGGTCTAAATGGCGAGCCTTGGGGGAGGCCTATGTTCAGCAGTGGACGTCTTTCGGCTGAAATGATGATGATGATGATGATGAAAATGTTTTGGGAGTTTTAACTTTGAGAATAACCTAGTCTCATATGATGGTACTACACTGATTTAGAAGTTTTTCACATGAACTTCATCAAAAAACATAATTTTAAATACTGACCACAGAAAATATTTTGCTTTTTCATCTTTGTATGATTCGACTATCAATGTCGTAGTAGATTTGGCCATATTAATAACTGGCCGAGACCCAGAACAGACGAACAAGGAGTCAAACCACACAATGGAGAAACCATAATTCATAATTCATTTATTGCAATCACTGTAGGTACAATACAAGTTATCTCGTGATCATTTTGTTATAAGTTTCTCATGGACCCTCATTATACTAATGTTAAGGACACCGTAGCAAAAGATTTGGATTTTGGATATGGAACATCTTACATCTTAATGACTATTTTCATAACTATGACATTAGATGTTGACGTTAAATTTTCCTCTTGACATTCAGATTTTATTCTAGAAACTGTCTAGATTATACAATTTCTTATATTTTTATTTTACATATTGACGATCTTTTTGTGAATTTATTATACTCTCTTTTGACATACATTATAGTAATTCATGTCTTTTTTTAAATTTCATATGCATCAATAAATTGCTTTGAATAATTAGATTCAATTTATGTAATATATAACTGACGATTCAAAAGTGCTTGTTGCTAGGCCTATTTGAATAAAGAATATTTTGAGTTTAAGTTTGAGGAATAAGTAGGTACAGTCGCCATCAGATATATCGGAGCGAACGAGGTGCTCACAAATATCTGAACACGACTCTATTGACAAGGCGTTAAAGTGCATGTTCAGATATTTTTGAGCACCCTGAAGAGTACAGATATATTTGATGGCGACTGTACCTAATAAATACCTATGCCCATATTCGCAAGTAACCCAACCAACCTAAGTAGCCTTTTTTAACCTGACTGTGGCTGTAGCGATAGGAGCGCGCGGTTGGAGAGTAGCCTTGGGAAAATCCAGGGGTAAACCTCCGACACGACCACGCGTGACCGACACGACCACGCGTGACCGACACGACCACGCGTGACCGACGACCACGCGTGACCGACGACCACGCGTGACCGACGACCACGCGTGAACCTAAGTAGCCCCAAAATGCGGAACATAAAACAAATTAGGGCAAGGTGAGTGAAGAAGAGACAGTTGCTTTTCACAATGTATTTATTTCAAAAACTTAAATATATATAAATTAACAATTTACCTACTATACAATATAAATAAGTAGTTCATTTCATTTGTAAACGGAGCGAACGGTACTTTACAAAACTTTATATTAAAATGTAAAGTTAACAATATTTAAGGCAATTTATTATCACAATATTTTTTGCGGAACGTTTGTAAAAATGTATAATTTATGTACCTACAAGTACACATCAAAATATATTAGGGTGTGGGGCATTCATTTAAATAAAGATAGACGTTCCCATTTTTTACACCACAGTTCTAATTATTGGCATCCAGTTTGTATATACTTAGGTGCTTTGAATCAATATATAAAATGCGAAATAGGGTCGGTGTCGAACTTTGAGGCATCTGTAAATGAATTTGCGACGTTTCTTTTGACAAAATGGTAATTTTCACGAACGCAGACTATAGAAGGGGTAAAAAGATAAGATTAGACAACTCTAAATTGAGAAAAACCTTCGAAAAGTTAGTATAAGCGTCGTGGACTTTATGGTCCTGTGGTTCTGTCTTTGTCATTCAGTTTCGTCAACTCTTGTAGAAAGATCTTTTAGGAATGGCGTTACAGACCCGCTTTAGCGAGTCCTTTTATGTTAACGAGCACATATTTCTCAATTAGAATAAATATTCAACAAGATCCTATGCTGGCGCTAACCACCCCTTATTGCAACGATTAATACTATCAATCTCAATTATTAATATTTTGCTCTAATAACTAATAATATTAAATTAATTTGACTAATTTACTATTATGCTAAAATAGTCGTTTATTAGCAGAATACATTTAAAACTGAGAATCGACAAATAGTCAAAATGTATATCAGGGTATGGTTAGAAAAATGTGGCACTGAAGACCAAGCTTAAAAAATTCACCCCTCTTTCTTATGGTGGACATTACCTCCAAAAGAAAGAGATCAGTGAATACCCAAAGCAAATGGCCGCTGTGTTTATCTGGCCAGCCTTGTTCACTCTCAGCAATTATGGAAATGCAATGCAATCAGGGGCGTATTTACCCTAGGGCCACCCGGGCCATGGCCTGGGGCGCCAATCCGCCAGGGGCGGCATAGCTCCCCCTGATTTTTTAAAAATAAATTTGTACACCGCAAAAATTTTGACGTTAATATTTTTTTTTTGTATTTATTAAATTATATCCTTTTTTTCTTGACTTCTGTGACGGCGAAACTTATTGGCCCAGGGCGCCAAATTTCAAAATACGCCCCTGAATGCAATTCATCAAAACCAGAGGTTCAATCATACAAATTTAAATATATTTTGCTAACAGACAGCATGTTACTATTAGGATGCCTTCAGACTCAATTTTGCGAACAATCGGGAAAATGCCATAGCACGTAATTTCACTAGCATTGCAATGTAACCGAGATACCACAGACACTACAAATAATTACTTTAACACCTGTACAAATTTTACAATCCAGTAA
Organism: Epiblema foenella; assembly: GCA_963556455.1. Taxonomy (NCBI): domain Eukaryota; kingdom Metazoa; phylum Arthropoda; class Insecta; order Lepidoptera; family Tortricidae; genus Epiblema; species Epiblema foenella. The sequence goes on from OY747111.1 coordinate 19,617,155, forward strand.
ACACCCGAGTATATTATATAAAATCTCAAGAACCATTTCTACACTCACTCGGTCGGTCATGATCGAAAATACGTGTTATGTCACCATCCCATTCCACACACACACATTTTATGGCTATACCTAAAGCTAGTGACATGGTTTTTTAGACGCCTATGCACTAGAATATAAAAATACGCAACAACATTGCATAAGAAATGAAAATAAATGCCGTAAAGAAACTACAGTCAAGGTTTATGCCATTCGGCCTTAACGCACCGACTCATAATTAATCATTTTCTGATTTAAATTAACAACATTAACACTGTTTCCTAATATATAATGCGAAATTAGCTTGGAATGTACATTGAAATCGATAACGATAAGGCATACAACATTGTAAATGGAATAAATTCCTTGTGCACTAAAACTAGATGTAATAAGGCACGCTATTTGACACCAAGGCTCGGAACCGGTTTTTAATATACCGGTAAAAACCGGTTTATTTCGGTTTAGTTTCTAACTTTTCGTGGGAACGTTATATTAACCGGTTTATTCGACGCCAGGCCCAGCGGGCGTACTAGCGGGGCCCACGTCTGTAGGTATTACGGTAGGTAGATATAGTTGAAATTCTTTTCGTTGACCGAATTTCTATGAACATATTATTGGATTACGCACTTTATTATTTAAACAGTAAAATAGCTTTTTATAGAAATTAAGTTGATGCAACTCGGCCAACTCAAATGATTTCAATCATAATCATATCGTCTAAACCGGTTAATCCGAACAAAACTTTTATTAAAGCTCCTCCGTAAACCGGTTTAGATAAACCGTTATTTGCATCTAAACCTAAATAAAAAGGTTTTGCGCCAAGTACATGACAGTAACGGTTTGAAAAATTAACCGGTTTCCGAGCCCTGTTTGACACTAATGACTTGAAAGGCACTCGTGAAGTGAAGAGTTAAGTACATTATTAATACTAGAAATAGAAAGGAATCAATACATTCTAGTGACCTAATTGACAGGCCAGTTGTATTCTCATTAGTCATTATAAATGATGGTGAAATTTGAACATGAATGAAGATGGCAGGCCCATCTCCGATGAAAACAATTCACTCGAAGGCCAGCTCCGACCTGAACACTCATTTGCAACTCATCCATCAATCTCCTACTGTGTGGAACTAGAAAGTTCCTAATCTTTTGACCGGCAATGAATAACGATTATTGGCGTATGGCTATATGCAATGACAACGCGATAGTATCGCAACACCGCATCGGAAAACAGAAAACAATCCACGCCAGACAGCTGAATAACGAGTTATTAATCGCTATATTGTGGCACTGGGAGCGAATTCCCGGCTAATAATCGGTTTTTATGAGCCACAGTTTTCTCACAAGCTCAAGAAAGCCGGCACAATGGCGCCGGCGGTGTGTCACACCGCGGACTGGGAAAGCGCCGCAAAACAGCCAGGTTTTTCAGCGTTTAACTACTAAACAATAGGAAGAAACTTACTCACACTTGGAGGAGTTCGGATCATGTATCGGCCGCTTTCCAACAGCACATGCGCGAGATAATTGCTGTTACGGATAACCATCATTTGCATTGTTCGCGATCTGGAGAAAATTAATTGCGCGCCGCGACTGATCGATGAAAGAAATCGATCAGCTGAAGTCGCAGCTCTTGGGGCAAAAACCGCTGTAATTTCTTCATTAGGCGATCACACACACTCGCGACCTGCTCATTAGACTGTCCGCTGTACCGTGTCGTGTTTCGCACTAGATAAAGTTACAAAAACCCATTTCGGCTTCGCGTCCGAATTTCACGGGCAACGATCACATTGGACAAGCATATCCTCTTGCAGTAATGAGTTAGGCCGCTCCAGTTTCGTGTTTCTGTTGGATGATGGACTCCCATTGCGCGATGAGTCTTGTGGAGCTAGGAGCAAGGAATTCCTGTCCAGGACTGAGCTCGCACAGCTCTGCCAACGACTTCGCGGGCTTTAGACTTCCAATAGACTCATGACCGGAGCTGTTCCGTGGTGACGGTGATCGTAGCTCTTCGTTTAACGCCTCATACAGCTCCCCAATGGACTTAGTCGCTTTGAGTTTGCCTGGCATCGGGATTTCTTCATCTTCTGACTCAGAGCTGGTCTCATTATCGCTCAACTCTAGATCAAATGGTTTCTGTTTCTTTCTCATGCGTTTGAGTTCGTGTTCTCTATCCTTCATCTCCTGAAGTTCTTTCTGGATTTTCTCCTCAACAGGCACGTAGCCTTTCCTCACGGGTTTACCCTCAGGCGTGCGTGTGATGACAGGTGGCGTCACGGGGCTGATAGGAACCACTACAGGGGAGGGCGTGAAGGCTAGCGGCGGAGCGAACGCCACAGGCGATGTTGGCGTCATGGGCGACGTGACGGGGAGCTTCCCTTTATTGGCTATGAACCTCTGCATAATGCCTTTGGTTCCTGTTTGTGGTGTGAAGCGTCGGGTGTAGCCATTCGTGTTCAGCAGGGTCGGCGTGGTCGGCGGCGCGGGCGCGATAGGCCCGAGAAGCTGTGACGTAGACACGGCGCGGTTCAGTGTGCGCGCCGGTTTCTCCTCGTCTCCATTCATGTGACCGTTCTGATGGTTCATATCTATAGTGGATTCCGAGAGGAGCCTGTTCACCCTGAAATGCCCTTCCTTGAACTCTCTCTCCCTCTCTGTTACTTCTATTATCTCCCTCTGGATCCTGGAGAGGGGATCCTCTTTCAGCAGCGACTGGAAAAAACAAAAATACGAGTCAGAAAACATACTATAAAACAATTAAAACAAGTTATTTTCGCAGCTTTCATCAGATATCAACCTTATTTATGTGTATGGATATGATTTTTAATAATAAAGTACGCAGATTCTTGATTGCTGGTAATTTGTTTTGCTAAAGAAATAGTCGAGTAGTACCGGCGTCTAGCCTAGGCCGCTTGACCTTAAAAGATACGAGTTATCGAACGAGAAACGAGTTACGGATACAATTCAGCTCAGTGAGGTTAATCGTGTTGCCCGTTCCCCGGTCCGCTAGCTTCTAGAAAAACTCTAGAATACTTAAATCATGGACGTGACTAATTACAAGTTGCGCTGTCAGTCGATACCTTATCGCTCGATTACTAAATTACCTATTAATATCGTAAACCGATGTTGATAACATGTTTCCGTTTCTAAATTGGCTTGGATATTGCTTTTTTATTTTCTTAGATTTTTTTTAAGAGGTCTTGTATTATTACTATGTATTCTGAGAAATTAAGATTTTTTCAACTAGTTTTAGGTAAGGTGTCCTTGGGTAATGCTGAATGTCGGCTAATTCCGAAAATAACAAATTCCTTAACTAACTGCTTTTATTGCACCTCATCATCATAATCATCAAAAACATAATATTAATACTAGAAACAAATATAAGCTTGCGGTACCCTCCACTCGGCTCCAAAAAATAAGAAAATCATTCATGTGTAATTGTGTAAAGTTTTATAATAAACTACCTACAAACGTGACTAATTTATCTATTACTTAATAAATTCAAGACTTATGTAAAGCGTAAACTCATATCGAAAGCATATTATAGCACAAAAGACTACATGAATGATAAAACACCGTGGGTATAATTGTGGTTGAAATACTATATATTAATGACTATTTTCATAACTATGACATTAGATGTTTACGTTAAATTTTCCTCTTGACATTCAGATTTTATTCTAGAAACTGTCTAGATTATACTATTTTTTGTTTCTATTTTACATATTGACGATCTTTTTGTGAATTTATTATACTCTTTTTTGACATACATTACAGTAATTCATGTCTTTTTTTAATTTCATATTCATCAATAAATTGCTCTGAATAATTAGATTCAATTTATGTAATATATAACTGACTATTCAAAAGTGCTTGTTGCTAGGCCTATTTGAATAAAGAATATTTTGAGTTTGAGTTTGAGAAAAGAAATGTTAAAATTTTGGTGGTTTGGTAGTGCAACAAAATCACTTAGTTACACTGGAATTTGGTATATTTGGAATTATCCGACATTCGAAATTACCCGAAGACACCTTACAGTACAGATACAGTAAATATAATTTAAGTATACATTTGTTAGAGAGAGATGAAAGACATTTGATACTCTACCGTACGCAATACTCTACCGTACTACTATTATGGGTACTATAAATGACTTATTGGACATGATTAACGTTATCAAGTCGAGTTTATGATATCCTAAAGCTGAATCCTTAACCATTTCATCCGATAACAACAATGATATTAAAACCGATATCTACAGTAACACAGTACTTGGTATTCCGCTTTGCTATATTTAGCGTTTATTTACGTAATTAGAGGCCGAATACCGGGGAGATGAAACAGCTCAGAGGGCTCCGAACTTCGAAATCTGAAATTCGTATCGTGCCGTCCCTTTTACTCATATAGAGTACAACACGAGTGTGAAAGGGGCGGCACGATACGAAGTTCGGATTTCAAGTAGCCCCTCAGGAATCAGGAAGTGGAATTGGGGCGACTTTCACTGACACACGTATGCGCGCTCGCAAGGGCGCCGTTTATCTCGACACACAGGACAGTGAAAGTAAAGCTACCTATCAAATTTGAAATTCGAAGTTCGTTGAACTTTGGCCAGCATTCTTTTTAATCATGTTTTTTAATAGTGATTTGGCCAGCATTCTTCAGAAAGGAAGTTTTTTAAATAGTGCGCAGATTTGAGCAAGTGGCAAAAACTTGTTGGCAGCTAAGACTCGATTTGGATCAGTGAATCGATGAAGTTAGGTAGTTAGTTAGTTAAGGAGTGCTTCCAGATTTTTTTAATATCTAATCTTAAAGGATAAATGATCAACAGGAACTTCTCAAATCTTATACCTATACACATGCATGGAACTAATTACTTAATTGGATTTTTATTTACAAATAGTAGGCCTAGGAATTTGTTGAGGTGAAGTGGAAAAGCAAATGTTATGTTGCGCTGGTATTTGGGTCATTCTACTTTTTCATGACCAGTTTTCTATTACAAAAATAGGATTTCGAAATAGTACCTGCAGGCGAATCACGTAACTTTATGTACTAACGGTAGATAGATTTTAGTGTCAAATTTGAAGGATAAATGTATGAGCAGCAGGCGAATCACGTAACTTTATGTACTAACGGTAGATAGATTTTACTGTCAATTTTGAAGTATAAATGTATGAGGTGACAATTAAAATTTGACATTAAAATCTATCTAACGGTAGTACAAAAGTTACGTGATTACCCCGCTGAACCTAATAAAAGGATTCAGTAGATAAAAATACTTAAATATTAACATATTGCTGTAAAAGGCGGGTAACACATTCATACAAATGGTGAGATATCCAAGAACCACTGAGTTACTCGATTTATGGATACTAGCTGTGGTTCGTTAATTACCAAAACTATCGGAAGTGGTACTTCAATTAAACCTCTTTCTGAATAACAGTATAAAAATTTTAAGTGAAGGTCAAATATTCCAAAATCAGCATTTAAAATATAGGTTGGCCCACGGCTATGCCACATGGAGGGAAAGTACCTTGAATATTGTAGATGGAACATTTTACTGAAAGAAGACATTATTTGAATTTTAAAAACAATTTAAACTGCATTCACAGATATTTAAACAATAATTAAACCGTGAACCGGGAATCGAACCCGTTACACAAGAAAAATAATTACCCTGTAACTTTATCATACCAATCGAAAGGCTTCATCATATGGATTATTTTTTGCTAAATAACATAGTATCAGAAATAAAAGGAAGACTATGAATTTTAACACTTTTAATACAAAATTAATCAATTTATCACGTGTAACGGGTTCGATTCCCGGTTCAACTATAAAAATATTTAAATATCTGTGAATGCAATTTACAATGTTTTTTAAATTCGAATAATGTCTTCATTCAGTAAAATGCTCCATCTATAATATTCAAGGTACTTTCCCTCCATGTGGCATAGCTGTGGGACGCCCTGTATATATAATAACCACAGTGCAAGGTAAAAATAAATCAGCGGTTCGCCTGATTTAGTTAACATATTTAAGAAAATTAATTCTTGGATGTTTTCTATGTATTACAATAAATAAAATATTTATTCGAAGAACCAACAGCTACTATCATTTACAAATCATACAATATACAATATAATAAAAGGCCTACAAACTAAACTTAAAATAAAAACTTGAAAATAAATAATCTAAAATAAGGGGTCCCCCCGCGGCATAGTGCCAAAGATGCTGGCAGCATTTCCTCGCTGTATAGCAATGCTTATGCGTTATATTTAATATATGCAATGTACCTTTAACTACATATTGGTACTTTTAATGCGACGTTACTCACTTTATATGTTTCGCTCTAATTCAACACATGGGCAGAACGCCATATATGTAAATTGCACTAATAAACTTGAGTAAGTAATATCATACATATTTATAGTAAAACTTGCATAATGTAATGCTGCTATTTAGTCAGCAATCGCCAGATGTTTTTGATTAAATTATTCAATTTCTTGCTCAATTTTAACCGATTTATTGTGGTATGAATATTTCATAAAGTATTCCGTAAGTGCTCTAGCAGTTAATGTATATTATTTTTAATTTTCTTCATTCTTGACGAAGGGAGGATATATGTTTATCAAATACCTACATGATATAATATAGGTAATATAAATAATAATAATATGTTTATTCAATCATTTTATACTTGGCAATTTACAGGTAATACAGGCACAATAAAAAAAACAATTAAAAAGGTAGGTGGCTCAGCTTGTGTTAGATCTTGGTCTACAAACGCTGTTATTCTGCAACAGTGGCTTATAACTAAAGCATGTGAATGAATATAAGCGTCACACTTATATGAGTGGGTATATATCTATGTGGGTAGGTACGTCTTCTTTGACACTCTGCATTCCGTCATCTACCTCTATAGCGTCTATAGCTGTTACTTGGATATTGTATCCTCCATTCCAAATATATAAGGGACCGGACAACGTAGTGTACGACGTACGGACTTACCTACTCTGTATTTGTTAGATTTAAGCAATTTAAATTTCTGTAATATATGTTTCTGTAATTGTAATTGTGATGTGGATTATTGCCTAAATAAAGATTTTTTTGTTTTTTTTATAGCTTTTTTTTCTGAACAAAGAAGGGGGCGTGGCCTGGCCCCTATTTCACCAAAGCTGACAGGCGCGACAATTGTCAAAAAACATTACAATTGTAGTTGTTGAAACAGTTTTCACATGAAAATTGTCGATTTGTCAGCCTACATTTGTTAAATACATACATATGTCAACTTGATGAAATAGGGGACCTGATTTCACCAAGTTGACATATGTATGTATTTGACATATGTAGGCTGACATATCGAAAATTTTCATGTGAAAACTGTTTCACCTACTACAATTGTAATGTTTTTTGACAATTGTCGTGCCCGTCAGCTTTGGCGAAATAGGAGCCTGTCAGCGAACTATTAATTTAGCCTTATTTGAAAGTATTTAAAAATTGGTTACCTACAACGCGTCAAATCGGCAGGTAAAGATGACAATGTCATGATTTGATACAATTATATTCGGCCAGTTATACACAAGCCAACGAAATGTGTTATTTTACGCCTGATAATCGCACGTGAATGCGCCGGCGTTCCCAAGGTTTTTGTACAGGCACATATCGCGCGGTCTCCCATGCGTGGCGGGCTTTAATTGATTTAGCATAACAGGGCTAGGTTAGATTTATAGAAACACTAGTTTTAGACTATTTTTTTTTTCTACGGGACAGGTCGTCCAAGTCAGCCAACTAATTATAATAATAATAATGGTTTATTTGGCACATATTTTTTACAATAATTTCCAGGGGTCTCCGCACTAGGCTTCGCCTGTATCGCGGGGAACCAAATATATATTACATAGAGGAATTTATACACGAATTATACAATGTTACGTATATTACAATACAACAAGTTACAATTAAATTACAGTTTGGCTAAAGTACCTATAATGTCTATAATGGCTTCTGTCTCAAAATAATTTAGCGAAAGAAGGAAGTTGGAAATGAGGGTTTTTGCATCAGTTACAGTGCAGCCCTTAAGTTTACAATGTTTTAATATTGCATTATATGTACCTAGATACCCTAACATAATTTCATTTATTCATTTATTCAACATTTATGTCAAGTGCATTACAGGAGATGTTACAGGTAGTTGGTAGGTACATGACACCCAGATAGGGCACATAATGTTTACTAGTGTTAAGAGAACACAATGCATACGAAAAATATTTAAATTCTAATCGCAATCAAGTTCTGTTATTAGTAAATTCCAATTTTAATCTCCGAATCGTTTGCCGTATTTGGAATGGACTTTAGGAACTGGTAAAGCAAATACACGTTTTTTAAGTATTTGTATGTATGTATGTAAGCACTTTATTGTACACAATAACAGGTTAAAACAATATACATGTCACATAAGATTAGAGTACAAAGGCGAACTATTAACTAGTATTTTGTTATAGCATGCTAAGGATTTGAGAGATTTATGAGTATGTAGACAAATTTTGAATAAGAACAATTGACGAACGGATAGAACATGTGCTTGGGCATAAAGAGCAACTGTCCATGTAAAGGCCAAAAATTTATTGCGTCAAATAAAATTTTCTTCTACTTTTTCCTAATCAGAATACGATACCGAATATGCCCTTAAACGGATCCTCACTAGTTTTGTTAATGTTAACCCAGGCTATAAACTCGTATGCCAAGTCTCATCATAATCCCTTTAGCCGTTTTGCGTAATTGAGTGCCTAACAAACATCTAAACATCCAAACATCTACACTTTCGCATTTATATATTTCTAGCCGCGCCCTGCGGTGTTATCCATGGATAAAAGGTAGCTGTTAATCCAGGGTATACTCAAACTCAAACTCAAAATATTCTTTATTCAAATTGGCCTAGCAACAAGCACTTTTGAATCGTCAGTTATATATTACACAAATTGAATCTAATTATTCAGGGCAATTTATTGATGCATATGAAATTTAAAAAAATACATGAATTACTGTAATGTATATAAGCTATCTCCATTCCAAATTCCAGCCAAAGGTAAAAAATACCGTTTCCCGCCCTTATCTCCGTTTATCAAGGGAAATAAAATGACATTGATATCAATGTCTATTTTATAGAAAAAATATAACTATAGCTCTATCTAGTTTTTCTTTTTTTTGTCATCAAAAAACATTTCTACACTAAACTATTTTTATGAATTTATTTTTATTTTTATTTTGGTTGATGAATTTGGAACTGGGTGGCGGGCGATTGCACCTATAGCTCAGTTGGCTAGAGCGACTGGCCGCGAGTGCCGGGAGGTCGCAGGTTCGAATCCTGCTCGGTGCCTAATTTTTTCAATTTTTCCTTCATTCTAAAGTTCTATACTAAGTTTGTAGTTTAATCACCTTTGCACGTATTTTTGTTTTATAAATTCCTTCGCGATTATGCTGAAAGTACCTTCTTTCAAATAAAGAAATAAATTTTCAAATCGGTTCACGTGGTAAAGAATTATCCTTGAAAAACTACCATACTAAGTTATTCAGTCGCTCAAATATGTAACAAAATTCGCCGGTACGGCGTTCAATTTTTACACCATGTTGTTGAGATTTCCCTGAATTGATAGGCTTGGAAGCGGAACACATCTGTGTACGGAACCCTCGGTGCGCGAATTGGACTCTCACTTGACCGGTTTTTTCCAGTTTTATCCCAGTGTTCGTCCCCATATTCATGGCTAGTGTCTAATTACCATAAGACATGTAGAACCCAGTAAATTACCATTATAATAAGGAAAATAGAACTTATGTTTTTTCTGTTTTAAAATAATAAGCCTCAAGTATATAAACGATATCCGAAATGTTGATGAACACTTACATTTTAGTGTTATGGTTTATTTTTTTTTTGACAAACTTAAATTTTTTATATAATATCTAACTAATTATAACTAAAAATAACATGAGAATATATGACTAAAAATTAAAACTAAACTAAACTAAAACTAAAATATATTAAAAAAAATTTGGTCCCCTAAGCATAGTCCCTAAATTACCTAAGTGAACATAAACAATAAGTTCGTACATACAAATTCTACATGACGACTTGACGTAGGCTGGTCTTATGACCTTTAATCCGTTACGAGTGGTTGCACAAGGGACAAGGGTCGAGCCCTTCGGGAGCCAAGCAGGAAGGGCGCAATACGTAATCAAATCCCCGCTCAAGTGGACATGATATGCTTCTTTTAATATGATTGAGAGTGCTGACCTGATTACCTTAACAGATCGTTCATAAGAATCATAAGTGATCGTTCAAATAGACTACACATTCTGTAGGTTTTCTCTTGATGCCGAATCAAAACCAGCCATGAGGGTCATACTTAGTTGAAAAACTCAAAAGTCGTCCCTCCTGTGGTCAATAGTTAACGGCTTATGCGCATGTTACCTATGTTTTTATTACGGGGATTTATAGAAACGGAGACACTGTTTATGCGGGTTACTGGTCCAATCCAAAATTAAGCTTTGTAGCCCTTAACTTTTGGTATGTCCACGGAAAAGACGCGAACCTAAATCCGCGTATGACCCATGAGAGCCCAACGTAAAGGACCAGTTATGCATTAAAGGGAGAAAGCCATATGTCCATCTCATAACTACGTGCCGTATGTTGGACTATCATGGCTCATTGTGTGTAAAATAGAATGCACAAGTGTACTTATTTCGAAAATGGGCAAGCACATTTGACATGACACTTTGATTTTCAGTGCACTATTTCCGCTTTGTTTGTCCAAGTCATTTCTAATTACGATCACGGAGAAGACGAAAGCAATGACAAACGGAAATCAAGAGCCTATGAGTGATTCTCATCGTTAAAGTTCATTGATGTCCTTACCGGTCCGAACGTTAAGTAAAAGTTAATGAAATCAGAGTGCAATTTAAACTTATTGTTGACTCCAGTTTACTCTATACCTGGATCCCTAACTGTTAAAATAGTTAAAGTCAGAAATAATCACTGACGAGTCGTTAACAATCCGGGCCCGGTAAGGACAAATTAAGAAAATTTTAAATTTTGGAATGAGAATCATACCAATGATTATTAATGAGAAGGCAATAGACTATGTCAATGAATACGTGTATTTAGGACAGACTATTTTACCTGGAGATTTAACTCAAATCGAAATAGAAACTATATCCAATTCTATTGTATATACTTGAAAACGCTATTGGAGACTAAGAGAAATTATAAAGATCAAAGGTAACAAGCCATAAAACGCATAAATTTCAATACCTGCATCTTATCATTCCTGTCCTGACTTAGGGTTGCGAAACTCGGGCGCTTACCAAAGCACAAGTAGAGAAACCACAAACATGTCAAAACGCTATAGAAAGGAGTAGGTATGGTGGGAAAGATGCTAGCCGACAAAATAAGGACAGGAAGTAAAAAGAAACAAAAACAAAAGATGTCACAAAAAGAAACTCAAATGGAGACGGGCAGGACACACAATAAGGGGAAAAGATAAATGGTCCAAAACAATAGTAAATAAATAAAATAAAATATTAAAATAAATATTAGAGGACAATCTTACACAAATCGAACTATCCCCACAGTAAACTCAAGAAGGCTTGTGTTATGGGTACTAGACGACGATATATTTTATAGATATAAATACTTAAATACATAGAAAACATCCAAGACTCAGAAACAAATATTCATGCTCATCACACAAATATTTGCCCTGACCGGGATTCGAACCCAGGACCGTCAGCTTCACAGGCAGGTGCACTACCCACTAGGCTAAACCGGTCCGGAAATGAGCTGGTACCCCAGAAATATGACAAGAAAAAGAGGAAGACCATTCAAAAGATGGGTTGACGATATTAAGGTAGTAGCTGGAGCCACCTGGACTAGAAAAGCAGCTGACTAGGGAGACGTGCAGACAAGTGGGTGAGGCCTTTGTCAATGGACAAACAGACGAGGAAAAAGAAAATTATGGTATCATATAGTTAAGCACCCAAATGTGAGAAACAAACTGTCTGAATAAAGGCTATTATTATTGTCTAGGTTTTAAAGATACAAAAAAATTGCAGTGATAGGTTGCTTGCTAGCCCATCAGCTGGCTCATTAAGTGGATTAAGAGCCAGCAAGTTACCTATCACACCCCAACGCAATTAACCCAACAGTCGAATTTGGGAATGGGCCGTCGTCTTCCGGCGAAAAAAAAAAACAATAGCATTCTTTTGTTATGATCCCGGGGATCCCAGGGACCGGTACACGACGAGTTACGGGGTATATTGTCACTTCAACCATTTCCATAGTCGACCAATATACCACAAAAGAGGAAAAAGGAGGGTTTTCGTTTTTACAATTATGCACATGACGTAGGCAATAAAGGGAAGTCTGCAATGCCAAAACTGCGGCGGTGGAATAAAAAATAACATTCTCCTCGTGTTTTCCTATTCCGAAAGGGGCTCGTAGTCCACTGGCACCTAATCCCAAGATTAAGAGATTTAGAGTAGGCAGGATTTAAGGTAGGTAGGGTTTAGGGGGGTAGGGAGTTAGGATTTACAAAATTAACTGCCCTCCCAATCCTGAGGAAAAATAGATCTGTTTGCCTCCTGTCTACCTGCGTTGCCTTCATCAGGAAAATTGGAAAAACACAAACAGGATTTGGAAACAAGTAAGTAGGTAGTTAGTCCAATCAATTTTAATGTTATCTCTGATTCGTATCCGGCTGAATAGGACCTAAGAATCCCTATGTTGAAGCGTCTTTTATACAGGGATCGGATACCGGTATTTTCTCCATAGAAAAATACCGGTATTATTACGGTCATCGGTTCATTATTTCGTTTTTAATGGGACAATATAATAATACAACGTTGTTACCTAAATACATGATTCAGCCCTACGTAAAGAGCAAAAAATAATCCAAATTTTTGGACTAATTCAGGGTTTTTTAAAAATACCGGTATCGGTCCCTGCTTTTATATTACTTGTGCTTGTTATTACCTGTGCTTGTTTGTAGGTACCTATATCAAAAGGTTGTAAGCAGTTTTACGGTTTGTTTTACCCCGAGTCACTCAAGCGATTAAATCTTGCTTCACGACAGCTATTAAAACTGAACCAGTTTCTTATTAGATTCCAAGTAGAAACAAAGGTAAATAAGTTACTTCAAGTCCGTTCTTGTAATTAATAGGTATTAGCCAATCGAGCGAAACAATAGTTGCTGTTCATTTCATACTTAGAACGTGATGAGCATCATCGACTGATTACTAAGAACAATCGATATTAAAAAGGTAATTCGAGGAAGATAAGACAATCGTTCGACAATAAATAAAATGGAACAATATCGACGATAGTTTATCGTTATCGCCGATTGCGATGGCTTTGCCACAGGGTCAATCAACGGTTTGCGGCGAATTACCCACTTTTTAAACGAACGGCAAAACTAGACCATAAACATCGATTAAAACGAATTTCAAATTCAAATTTTCGAACGTTTTCAGCGGCCAGTGCGTGGCGGTTTGCTGTGTGGCCACGAAATTCGTCTGAAACTGTCCAGAGCTTCAGATTGTCCCCGAAACACTCAAAGCTTTCTACACGGCACACATTCCCAAACTTGCTCTATTCGCATAGTAGCGATAATTACTGTCGTAACGCGAGCGCTGACCCGCGGTTAACAAACGAAATGTTTTATAAAGAACGGTACTTACTTCACCCATGGTGAACTAGAGTAGACAATCCAGGCACAGATTAACACATGGAACGAGCACGAGACATAGTGATCGCGCGCGACGCGTGTGCGGCGGCCGGCGGTCGGCGGGCTAACGTCCTCGCGGGCGCCGCGTACCGCCTCGCCGGCGTGTGAGGCCACATCGCGAGCGGGGGCGCCAGAGGAGCGGAGGCGGGAGCGATTTGGTCATAATGAGAGCAGTCAGTTATTGCGCGGTTTGTCGTCTACAATTAGTTTAATTTGGTGGGTGATATTATCTATTCCCTTTAAGTATTAGATATACTTATTAAAAAGTTAGTATGTACTAAGTGTCAAAAGCCAAGTATGTACAGTCGCCATCAAATATATCTGTACTCTTCAGGGTGCTCAAAAATATCTGAACATACACTTTAACGCCTTGACAATAGAGTATTGTTCAGATATTTGTGAGAACCTTGTTCGCTCCGATATATCTGATGGCGACTGTACTTACGTAGAACTTCCCTTCAAAAATAAGCAAACAGAACATGCTTATTAGTGGCGGAGAAATCTTAAAATGAAGTTCACTACTGCACCATAAAGCTCAGTGTTTAAACCTTTGCTATTTTAAAACTAATAGGTAGGTAATTGATGACTAATAAATGAAAATTGTGAAGAGATTCAACGGGAAATTAGAAGCACTGCAAGTAAATTATTGTGTATGAAGTATGAAGACTTGATCATACCCGAAACTGGCCTGTGCCTTTACCATGAATTTACATGACCGTACTCGCTAGCGACTGCGTAAAACTTTGTATGGGCAAAAGTACAGCGCCTCTAGAGGTTACGCAATAGAACTAAGAATCGACATACTAAATTATTACCCAGTCGCTAGCGAGTACGGTCATGCACTCATCGTAGAAAGGCACTGCTCAAGCATATTTAAAATATTGATACCATACCAAACTAACAATTGAAAGTCCTCCGAAACCTCCCGCGCATCTCGTGGCCGCCCGCAAACGCGAGAGTGAGAGGGCCCGATAACGTTACCTGTAGAAAAGAGAAAGGGGCATAACACCTCACAACACCTGGCTGCTCTGCCGACGCGCTGTTTTACCGACACGGCGGTTCCCGCCATTTTGAAATTCGAAAGCGGATTTACGGTCCGGTGGCTAAGGGTTGGAACAGGAAGACGTTAGCAGGGGGTTTCCGATGGGCAAATCGGGTCAGTTTGCTCTAATTAAGTTTGACTTAGGAGAAACCTCGTAACTGCAAAGGTTTCGGCCAAATGTTAAAGTGCATTTAGACTTGTATACAATTTACGCCTTATTACAGTGGAATGAGATGCATAATTGTAAATATCTTTGGTGCTGACTATACAGTCAGCAGCAGAGTTGATATGAAGTGCCTTTCTTTTTTTTTGAACCTGACTGGCTTTATAGGCCCAATAAAGCGATAGAAGTGCGCGGTTGGATTAGTAGCCTGAGGAAAATCCAGGGTAATACCTCCGACACGACCACGCGTGTGGTTTGGAACACTGGAATACTAAGAGTTTGCGCTCCAGTGAGATTGGTTGAGCGGTTTCAACCGAATCTGAGATGTGAGTGGAATCGAGCTACTGGGAGTTTTATCTTCACTAAACCTAGCCTAGCTGAGAAGAGTCCAGCAAGAAACTCAGCTAGGCCCGACCTGGATCGGACTGACTCTACCCGGAGTGCGGCGGTACCGGGACTATATGTGTCAGTGTTGCCGCGATCGCGCGGTGGACGTCCCCGGCAGATATGAAGTGCTCAAAACGATTAGCACGCAACAGTTGTTAATAAAATAAATGAGGCGAGACCTAGCGGGAAATTTTGTACCGTCACAACCATCAGTGATAAATATTTATATATTTGTGTTTTTTTTGTTGTTTGAGAGCGCTCGTGGCCCAGCGGCGCCCGAATACCGCGTGCGGTATGCGAGGTGAAGCAACGAGGGCCGAGGTCAGTCCTTTGATGGGTGACCGCATTGAATGGTTCTTAACCCATGGAACGTTATGACGCCAAAGACATGCAATAATAATTCAATTCTATGTATATACATGTCAAGTGCAATTTCAAAAAAACTTATGGACTAATTAGGGAATAAGACGTTCCACGGGTTAACTGAGCGCTCCCCTGCTTTAGAAGGCACGTTAAGCCGTTGATCCCGGCTGTTGTCTATGATAGCCGTCGTTAAGCCAAGTTAGAGGCCTTCGGGCGGTTTGAGAACTTCTAACAGCCAAGTTGCCCACTCACTTGACAAGCCTAATTCCAAAAAGGTATGGTTTCCCCTCGGGTTGGAAGGTCGGATGGCAGTCGCTTCCGTGAAAACCATTGCCTACGCCAAATCTTGGGATTAAGTAGCGGACCCCGGGCTTCCTGGAACGATGTAACTGTACTGGAATAACGATAGGAACATGATAATTTTTGTTGATGTGAGAATTAAATTCAATCCCTGCCCCGGCCCCGGCTCGGTGCGCTTGTGCAGAAAAGCTTACATTTTTGCAGTGCCTTTACCATGAGTTTGCATGACCGTACTCACTAGCGACTGCGTAAACGATTTAGTATGCCGATTCTTAGTTCTATTGCGTAACCGCCAGAGGCGCTGTACTTTTGCCCATACAAATTTTTACGCAGTCGCTAGCGAGTACGGTCATGTAAACTCATGGTAAAGGCACTGATCTATTCTATACAACACAAGTGAGCCTGATTGGGAATCGGACCCTATATGTATCTCTAGGTTGGTGAGTCAATGTCTCAACATATTGATTTTCGTATTTGGTTTTAATTTTTTTTATTCATAATTTGCCCTCATTTCACACATTTGAATCTGAAGGGATTGGCCCGCCAAAAAATGTTTTTATTTTTGAACCTGACTGTGGCTTTATAGGCCGGGCCCAATAAAGCGATAGGAATGCGCGGTTGGAGAGTAGCCTGGGAAAAATCCAGGGGAAAACCTCAGACACGATCACGCGTGTGGTTTGGAGCACTGGAATACTCTAAGAGTTTGCGCTCCAGTGAGATTGGTTGAGTGGCTTCAACCGAATCTGAGGTGTGCGTGAAATCGAGCTACTGCGAGTTTTGTCGCTGGTTCCAAAAAATGTGTTGAGAATTATGGGTGAAGACAAAAGTAAGCACTAAGAAATACTATATTTAATTACTATAAAGTATTAAGTAACTTTATGACTAGAAAGCTTAACATATCAGTCGGGTCTAGATTAAGAAATGCATGCAAAGAAACTATGAACTAACTTATGTTAACGGAGGTTTTAATTGTTCTTTGAGCTGCACATCCATGTGACTGACTCGGAGGTGCCTAGACAAGTCACTCATGCGGAAAAACCCTCGAGAACAATGCTGGCACACATATGGAGTGTGGTTCGTGTGCTGCTTAAGCAAATGGAACTCTAACATAGGCGCAGTAGGAAAGGTTTTCGTACAATCCCCAATAGAACACTTGAATTTGGAAGCGTTTTCATGCCTAAACGCGAGATGGTGTGTTAGACTTCTTTTTGTAGCGTATTTCTGCTGGCATACATGACATATGAATGGTTTTTCACCTGTATGTTTACGCATATGGACTTCCAAGTCCGAAAAGGTCTTAGCACAAATACTGCACTGTCCGGACTTTTCGGAATGCTTCCTTCTTATATGCGTTTTTAAATTGCCCTTCATTGAGAAAGTCATTCCACAGTAGTTGCAAACATTTTGCTTTTTATTTATGTGTAGATTCATGTGAACTTTTAATGCGTTTTTGCTTTTCATGGATTTATGGCAGAGATGGCAGCTGAAATGTTTCTCATCGCTGTGGACAAGTAGGTGCTTTCGGGCGACAGTTCGGTCAGCAAATTTTTTATTACATATTGAGCATGCAAATGGTTTTTCTCCAGTGTGAATTCTCTTGTGACGGATGAGTGAAGCTATCTGCCGGAACTTTCTGGAACAATATGGGCAAGCGTATGGTCTTTCATCTGTATGCACTCGAATGTGTGTAATGATTTCATTCTTCCTAAAAAAGCTGCTGCCACAATGCTCGCAAGTGTATTTTCTCTCTCTTTCGGAGTGAAATGTTTCACAATGTCGCTTCAAAGCGCCTTTGGTTGCATATTTTGCATCACAAGCAGTACATGGAAATGGTTTTTCTCCTGTGTGTGTTCTCATGTGAATCTCCATGGCGGAGGGACTGGTGGTCATCTGCCCGCAGGTAACACACTGCATCGGCTCCATTTTCCCTTTCTTCCTCTTCTTAACATATTTTCCCTTCTGCTTGGTTTTGCCGATCTCCCAACTCGCATCATACTCCTCATCTAAGAAACTAAAGTTTAGATAATCATCTGGCTCATCTTTTATCTCTTCCTTCTTGATTTTTAATGATTCTGTATTGTTTAGTTTTAATGATTTCAGAGCCTGGTTGGATGCTTCGCACTTTTGCACAAATTCGTACGACACTGAAAGTTCTGCGATGCAGCTCAGACATATTGAACTGGGGAACCCGTCGTCCTCGGCGATCGAAATGTTTACGAGCCGCATTATTTTGTCGCTGTACGGTAAACCATCGTGTTTGTCAAATAAAGATGCGTCGCCCGGCCTGCTGAGACAAATCCGGCAAATCTTCGAATCCATTATTCCTTACTTTTTGGGGTTCTAATGGGACTATACTATTAATATGTTAATGATTGTATAAGAAAAATGTATGGCACAAAATCGTATTAGAAAAACAATAAATAAACAAGCTGCCTTAGTACTACAATTCGTACAAATGTCAAACAATCTAATTTTTGATTGGATCATTGGAAAATATCGTAGTGACTAGTAATCTTAAAGAAGAATGGAACGTAATAATCAAAGATCATATAAAAATCACGGTGATAAATTGAAAAGTATCTAATCTGACCTAGAATAACATCGTAATTCATAAATTGAACCTGTTAATTGAGGTATATGTGATTTCAAACCAAAGTTTCAATTAATTAATTCAAACATATATGACTAGTAGTTCTCACTCGCGAAACGGATAATGCATGTGACGTAGAAATAGAGCCTCATCATTTTTTTTGGGACTGTTTAAGTCATTATGAAACACTGTTATTTTAATATTGATTGTTGGAAAATATTGCATATACATTTTTCGGTATCACAATCAATGTTATCAAGTAATACCTGTGGTAATACTTGCATTTTATGTATAATATGTTCTCTCATTATTTATCTTTTTCTTACTTTTCTTTATACCAGCGTTTTTATTCGTAGCCTTATTCGAAATTGATCCGTAGAAATAACCCTATTGTCATTCATTGTCAAAGTCAAATAATATTTGGTTCACTTCGCTTGATCTGAACTAATCGATTCAATTGGGATTGCAATGTTTGCTTGCGCTTTCATTTATTATATTGTCTGAAAATGAACCAAAAAATTTGTCGTTTGTGCTGCGAAAACGAAGGCGCTTCCTATATATATAGCGATGAAAGCGGCGTGTCAATTTGCGCTAAAATATTACATTGTTGCGCTAACTTAAAAGTTTCCGAGGGCGACGGGCTGCCGACGCATATTTGTGGCTCTTGCGAGGCCGAGCTGACCGCCTCCTACAACTTCGTTCTGAAATGCGAAGCCACGGACCAGATATTACGCTGTAGAGCTTCTGAAATCGATGATAACGCCGATGATTGCAAGTTAAAAGTCGAAGTTAAACAAGAAAACTGTTCTGACCATTACGAAGACGCAGATGAAACAGTATCTTATCCCTATCTTGATTATAATGAAGTTAAAAAAGAAATTAAACCGAAACGAGCCTACAAGAAGAGAGCGCGACTCAAAGGCAAAGGTTCTTGCAAGTGCAAGGAGTGTGGACGTGTTTGCGCTAGTCAGTCTGCACTACTCATACACAACAGGGTACATTCCGGAGAAAGACCCTACCAGTGCCCTTCCTGCGACAAGAAATATGCAGATAGAGGTGGCCTTAAAAGACACATTGAACGAAACCATTTTGGAAAAATGAGGGAACGTAAATTCATGTGTGAAAATTGTGGTAAAGCATTTTATACAAAAACTGATGTAGCTGTTCATATGAGGACTCATACGGGAGAAACTCCTTATGCTTGTACCATCTGCCCATCTAAATTCACACAGAGCAGTGCTATGCTACGTCACATCAAAACACATTCATCTGAGAAGTCTCACGGCTGCCCAACTTGCGGTAAAATGTTTGGCACAAAAGAAAAACTGAAACGACACATCTTGACACATTCCACAGAAAAACAATACAGCTGTTCACTCTGCAATTCCCTATTTAAATATAAAAACAATCTAAAGAAACATCTTAAATTACATGCTGAGCCAAACCGATTTGTTTGCAATTACTGTGGCCGCACTTTCAACGTAAAAGGCAACCTTAAACTACACATTAAAACGCAGCATTCAGAGAAGTCTGGCTTCTGCACAATCTGTGCCAAAAACGTGCCAAACATGGACACGCACATGTGGCGTCACACAGGAGAGAGGCCATTGAAATGTGAGCTTTGCACAAGCAGCTTCTTCGAGCTGAAAGCCCTTGCCCATCACATGAGTTTTAGACATAAGAATACCGATAAATATAAGTGTCCGATAGAAGGGTGTGGTATGACGTTTCCTTCCCGGCCGATGCTTGCCTTCCACAACGCCAAACTTCATGACACTCGCATCCCGTTTCCCTGCGACCGGTGTTCTAGAGGTTTCTACAGAAAAAATGATCTGGCGAGACATAAAATAGGAACGCATAAGGAAAGACTGACATAGAACCACATCAATACTCCATTGTAATTAATTTATTACAAACTGCTAGTCTTGTATTATTTATTCAAATATATTTAGGGCCTATCCAGAAATCATTTGAGGTTTTTTTGGCCCACTTTTAGACCCCCCGCTCTCCCTTGGTGATCTTCGGTGAGGTTCTAGGAGTCCCCCCCCACGAAACCTTGTACTTTTTTACTATTAAAAATTTAGACAAATGGTTTTGTGTTACTTGGTATTGTGTATATTTACGTGTTATGCAAGCGCTCCAAAATTTCAAAAAAAAGTAAATAGACTTCCTGTTTTGAGGTGCGAAATGATGATTTATAATTCGCTATATGAGTAGATATTATTTCTCGGTTTTGTAGGTACACGAAAAAAATACATGTGTGTTCTACTTCAAAATAAAAAATCACTTCCTCTCTATTTTATTGTTATTTACTAAAACATAATTCCATCTGAATTAAGTGATTAATTGTAGTGTTGTGTTCCTGAAGGTGAGCAAGGTTGCCAGAGCTCAGCGTAATGGTCGGAAATGGCCATTACGATACCGTTTTTGATGCTGTAATGGCCTTCTTCGCTCCGGGCCGGCGTGATATTAAAGATGGTCCTTACCTATACTTTCTGAGCACATAAAAGAGGATTTACTATATGTGTGTAGAGAAAACATTTTATAACCTGAGCCTGTACTCCGAAATTCGTATCGTGCCGTCCCTTTCACTCTTGTGTTATTTATTTATTTATTTTAGGAGTTTCAACAGATGTTTTAACATATTAGCATTTTAAATAGAAACATGGAGCCAATTACAGAAACTCACAAATAGAAACAAGATAAATGAAGTTATACACACTATGTTACAATATCTTAAAATTAAAAGCCACAAAGAAAACTACAAGGCAACAAGAGATGTACATCGCTTAACGGACATTAAACAAATATGCAAAGTTGATCAAACACAAAAGCATATCGCCACCCGCAACTAGTTGGATAAGAAACAACGTTTGGATAGAATTCGCCTCACACATGGGATTGAGCAATTGAAAACGTCAATCTCTAGATCTTTCGACAAGCTATTCAACTTACGTGCTGCACGACATAGAAAACTAAACTATTTTGCATGTTTATTATACACTATATGAGTGAAAGGGACGACGCGACATGAAGTTCGGAGCTCCCCTGTGTGCCAGCACCATAAAGGGTAAAATAAAAGATCGAGCAACTGTCACATTATGCTATATTCACTTAGTGCCGATAAACATGATCGTAAAACAAATCACATATCACAGTCCGCTAAAGATAATAAAATCTTAAACCAGAAGTAAGAAGCAATAGTTACAGCCGTGGAGAAGACATTATGCTACTATATAGATTCTTTGTCTATTACAAAACTATATTTTGGTGGCCTTAGACAGCAGACTGCGTTCGGCTTAAAGTTCATTCTGGCCTGTTCCACTAACTTGATAGTTCGTCTTTTGACATTGACAGAAGGATCTTGCCGGTTTACCAAACTTTTATAAATGTCTGACACTCCTTGTCCATTTGGTGGCCAGTATTATGACATCATAAACGTAGAGGAAATCTTTACTTTTTGCCCAAGAATTATATATTATTTTTTAATTGATAATTGTATTAATTTTCAAATAAAGACATTCAAGTTAGTGACACAGTGGCCTGGTCAACTGATACCTCACTTCATTTGTACAAAACGATAACTCTTACATTAAAATACACTGCAAATTAATTCATAACATATTTACAATTATACTTAATTACGCAAAATTGCACTCGTTCCATCAAATTTTTGATCCAGTCAAAATAAATATTGCAGATAAATTAATAAAAATGTGTAAAAAAAAAATGTTTGAAAGATAAATTATGTATTCAGTCAACGATTAGGTCTAACTACAATAATGACGAACACGGCTTATGCAACATTTAACAAAGAGTCAACAATCGACACGACAAAGCCACGAGACAACACATTCGTCGACAACATTAAACTGATCAGCGCCTCACTATTGCACGCATGTCCTTGTCTATACTTTGTATGTTAGGCAGTTGGCAGATTTTATTAATCAAAATCAAAGGGATTTAATTCTCACATTTTCAGAAATGTATAGGTATATAAAGACATGGAAAAATTGGTGTGAGCACAGCGCTAAGCTGGTTTTAAGCCCATCCATAGTCAGTGAGTTGGTTTCACACTAAATAGGGGTTCTTAAGTTAATTAATATTACAATAAAATAATGATATATAATTACAAATTTAGAAATAAAGGAAAAATTTAGGCACCGAGCATGATTTGAATCTGCGACCTCCCGGCACTCTACAGACTACGGCAGTTACGATGCGCCATCCCATAGTAAATTTATTTTGTATTAAGCAGTACCGCTGCTAATGTAAACTACAAGTTTTTCCTTTATTTTTAAATTTGTAGTTTACGTTAGCAGCGGTACTGCTTAATACAAAATAAATTTATGATATATAATTAATGATAATGTGACTGTCACATCCACTGTCAATTAACCAGTAAATGAAGTAAGTATAAGACTGGGGGTGAACAATACCCACGTTTAAACATTAGTGGAAAAGATGCTTCCGCTGGCATCCTAATGCTTGTTCAATAAGATTCTCTTTCTACAGTCTAATTGATAGAGAGTAGAGCAAAACTCTAACATTAGTGTAACATAAATCCCTACAAGAAAATGTAATATCCAGAGTATTGAATGTGTAATTAAAACCATACGGCCAATAAATAAATAAATATGACAGCCACGTCATAGCGAGGTTACAATTCTGTTAAATATCGCCAAGACCCAGACTGAAATGATTAAATGTCTCGTGCTAGATTGGATGACATGTCGTGGGGTAGCCAGCCTAAAGGGACGAAGTTATCTGTTAGAATGAGAGCTGAACAGTTTAATTTGTCGACACACAGTCACACGTACATATCTCCCGGCACTCCACACAATCTCGGCTAAGGCCTTGTTTCCATGGACATATTTTCTTTAAACAATTAATAGCAACATTCTTTCCCATTAAGTCTTCGCAATAATGCTTTTTCAAAACTGGGAAAAAGCGAGTGCGACGCAGTCATCTGTGAGAGAAGGACCTCCATAGACGTACTGCTTAGAGCCATCGAGACCAACGCCACGAGAGCAGTCACGTTGCAGTTGCGAGTTGACTTCATTCCGAATGCTCCAAGCAGTCCTTGTGAAGTTGTATGCGACTGCAACACTACTGCTCCCATTGACATCGACAATAGCGGAATTCGTCAGAGATGTATGCGAAAATATTTGGTTCTATATGAAAGACATGTGTTTTATAGAATTGACTGAAGTGAATTGGCAAAATATATAAATTGTTTCCAGATACGTGCTAATTTTCCAAACTGCTTGGATGCGATTGACAAACACGTGAGAATTATAAAACCAACCGATGGGTCATCGTATTATAATTTACAAACACTAGTTTTCTTTGATATTGATGACAATGTGTGTGTATCGGGGTAGCGGCGAGCAGTCGGAACGAACCGCTTGAAGCGGTTCGTGTGTAGCGCCGAGCAGCAGTTTACTGCTGGCGGTGGCGACACTCGACCGCACGCACTGCATTTTAGCTGCGACTGCAAACGAGCGGTCCGTGTATTGAGAATGGCAATTTTGTATTAAAACTGCAGATCGACCAACAGCGATCGCTTGAAGCTGTTGGCACTGACTTCTTGAAGCGGTCCGTGTATGGAGACCCTAAGAGATATAGGTACGTATATTCCAATCTCTTTCTCACATCAATAACCTCCATTAACTATTGTTTGAAAACGCTTATGTGAACAAAATTTTTACCTTTTGGTCAAAAACAGCTTAACAAGTATCCTTCCAGCGTTTTCCTTTCCCGGTTACATCCTGAGCCTCGGGGTTCGCTTTAGAACTTAATCCCAAGATTTGGCGTAGGCACTAGTGAGCTTTATAAATATGTCCGTAGAAACCAAGACCCCAACTTTATACATCCCTTCAAGCTAAGGGACGGATGCTTATTACGAACTTAAAGCGACATTAGACTATCTCCTATTCAGGTTCTCTAAAATCTCGCTTATACCGAGTACTACTGAATTATCTTCAGTGTTACCAAGAGCTAACAGTCACACCTTCACAGTAGCGCGTCTCTTTCATACACAGGACATGCGGGATACGATGTCCATTTTACGCAAACATTAAACGATTTAGGCCGTTTCGCCTAAACTAACTACAACTATTGTTTTTGCTGTGAAAACACCCAAATTTCATCACTTTTTGAAATGAAAAAGTTTTCTTAGGAAAGTTTTGCTAAAATAACAATATTGGGAAAATAACGCCTAATATTCGGAAAATCGCCTTATATTCAAATAAGATATAAGGCTTAGGCGTTTTCACAAGTTTCCCCACTAAGCCGAATATAACTAGCGCATTCAGAACCAGATATATTGAGGATTTGGGTCGATGACACCGAATTATTTATATGCCACTGGATATAACTTCACTAAGCATCGGAACTAAACATGGTTACGATGCTAAAAATACTACAACGAAGATATACTTGCCATTTAAAAATCATAATATAACAATTAAAATTACTCAAAATCATCAGCAATTTCATAGTGTTCAATAAAAAGGAAATACTTTCCAGAACTGGCCTACATACAGCATTTGCAAAGTACGGGGCATCTCACTGGTACGTCGATTCAAAGCGCGTTTATATAAAATCTACAGCAAAACGTCCCTCGCAGCTAAGTGGTCGTGAATATACATATTATTACATATGTCATAGGTACTATGTCTTAGGAATAATTTGTATTTTTTTCCTAGGCTAGATATTCGTCATCGCGTAATTTAAAGCATACCCTATCATTTCTCTAGCATTTATTTACAAAAAATAAATTTATTTCATTGTAGTTACACGATCCAATGTCGCACCTATCTGAATGGGACGCAGTCATATCTAAAAGTGAAACAGCAAAATACTTTCACCGATCATTATCATAAAATCTGGCATGGAAGCGTCGAAAACGACACTTAGCTTTGTGGTGACATAATACCACTTAAGAATACACAATTCTAAATCGGATCGAAAATCGGAACGTGTAACCATTCTTTAACCTACTTAATTATACGTTACGACCTCGAGTCGAACCGTCAAACAAAATAAATAATAAAAATAAAGGATTCCGCTACGAAATCTATATGTCCACGCATATGCAAAATTGTGCCATAAAGTCGATAACAAATATACATTTAAATTGCTACAAAGCAACGCTAATAATATTTTCATATTCTGAATAATTCGATTTGGGTCCGTTGGAAATTCAAAAATAATTATTAACAATGCAATAAATTATACATAGTTTCGATCGAGAGTTGGTTCAATTAGGTCAATGCGAAAAATTAATAAAATATGCCCATAATAAAGTAGGCAATATCATAATTATACAAATGACATTCTAGCAACAGGTTTCCTGTTATTTTAAAATTAAATATAAAAAAAACATTTAAACGGTATCAATACGAATATTCAATCACTTTAAAAACTATAACGTTTGGTGTGAAAGATTTTATAGTAATGTTAGTAAGTATTAGTCGAACGCTGTTCGGCGTGGAAACAACGAATGTAAAACTATCATGTTATAATTTGAAAAAATTCCTCCGTATAAATAAAATTCACCATTTCCAAAATTTTCAGGGTATTTCACACCAACCTTAAATTTCCTTTTGATTTACTACGAACCTCGAGAAAGCGGCCCATTCCTTGCTATCGCTCCCTAGTTTTTTTGTAGCTTTTCTCGGGGGGGGGAGGGGGCAGCAAACAAGGAAACCTGTAGGTATCAGACTGGAACACAGTTCAGTTGATGGCCTGTTCCGTCATCTGCAGACAAAGTGCGTCGAGGCTCGAGTAGTCGTCGCCGGGCGCGGCGCGCAGCGAGGCGGGGGGGAAGGGCGGGTACGAGTGCGACTTGGGCCGCGCGGGGGGCGGGGGCGGCGGCGGGGGCAGCCAGGGTCGAGGGGCGCGGGGGAACGGGCCCGAGCGCCAGCTGGGGAGGGAAAATAAAAAATCGTTAATATCAAATGCGTTACAAAACAAACAAACTAACGTACTTTATTAAACACGAATAGTGAAACAGATAAGCTAAGCCTCGGTTTTATAAAGATCCGTTAGACCTTATCATCATCATCATCATCATTTCAGCCGAAAGACGTCCACTGCTGAACATAGGCCTCCCCCAATCTGGGGGGGATCTGCCATAGTCGCCACGCTTGGCAAGCGGGTTGGCGACCGCAGTTTGATGGTGGTAATGATCGAAGGATGCTGCTGCCCACCCTCCTAGACCTAGACTCGTCCTCGTTAGACCTTATGTCGGTTTGATATGTTAAAAAGTGTACTGAGTTACTGAAATTTAATCTGAGATTTGATCTAACGGATCTTTATAAAACCCGGCCTAAAGCAGCCCGACCGGGCCTTAAAAAAAAAACCTTACAAAAGACTGCTTCTCATTTTTAATTAAAAGGCAAGAGAAAAAAACTCCGAGCGGGATTTGAACCTGCGACATTCTGGCATTTGTTGCCAATCGCTTTAATCACTGAGCTACCGGAGCACCCACACTCGGCCTCCAAATTCTTCAACTAGAAGGCTAAGGCTTCATTAAAAACACCAACGTCACAGATTACATTGAGAAATCGTTAGGAACGAGGCGTCATCCCATAACTAAATACCCCTCCATCGCTCTCAAGGTCTGTGAGCAGAGAACAGTACAGACGCGCACGTGAGAAAAGTAATACGTGGTAATACTATTAGTCATAAGTTCGTAAATTTTGCATGTCCAAATGTTGGCGAGATGTGCTGATCCTTAACAAAGTTGTTCCACCTTATTATTAACCATGTCTCAAGCAAATAAATTTCATTTTCACACCTGCTATTCAAAAAAGAGTTATTGCTGCCTTCGAATGAGGGATCAAAGATCTACTTTTCTTCCCTCATTTGAGGGCAACAATGACTCTTTTCCTCATAGAAGGTGTGAAAAGTAGTATGTGACACTGTAGTCAAATCATTTGTAAGATATTTCATGTTTTTAGCAGCGGGCCTCATAGAAGGTGTGAAAAGCAGTATGTGTCACACGGTAGCAAAATTATTTCCGTCTTGGGCGTAAACACGTAAGATTCTACAATAGAATCCCTCGCTACGCTCAGGATTCTATTGTAGAATCTTTCACTTCACTCAGAATTCAATATACCGCCCTCGCTGTAAATATATCATTTTGCTCCCTTGAGACACAATCTACTACTCCATCGCTCTCAAGGTCCGTGAGCAGAGAGCAGTAGGTTGGCGCACGTACCGCGGGCGGTGCGCGCGGGAGGGCGGCAGCTCGCCCACGTGGCGGTAGAAGGTGCGCGGCGGCAGGCGGTGCCGCAGCCGCCGCAGCGCCGCCTGCAGCGCGCCCGCGCGGAACGCCGCGTGGTGCAGCGCCTGCGCACAAAAACAACATTTATAAAAAATCAAATACAACAAGGTCTACCCAGCAATTTACAATTAAAATATATTAATCAAAATATAAACTTAAAGAAGCTCACAAATTAAATATCAATGAAAAATATAATTTAAAATAATTTAAAGGAACGAAAGACACCTAACACTCCTCCTCGCTTCGCTCGTCGTCGTACCTATCCCGACTCTGGGACTATATTTCTATTTTGATAGCAAGTTGAATGTGGTGTGGAAGATACCTGACAGTTCATAAATAAAACCAGGTAAAGTTTAAAATAAATATTATATAATTTTTTATTACTAATTTGTCGTTGGTAAAAAATAAATATGATTTAATATTTTA
Source organism: Epiblema foenella (assembly GCA_963556455.1). NCBI lineage: Eukaryota > Metazoa > Arthropoda > Insecta > Lepidoptera > Tortricidae > Epiblema > Epiblema foenella. The sequence goes on from OY747111.1 coordinate 19,645,520, forward strand.
TTATTTAAAATCGTTATGTTTTAAAAATAAATGAAAATTAACATTAGTATAACAGATATTTATTATGATTGACATTATTAACATGAATGATTCAGTGTTACGATAGTTATGCGCAAAGACAAGTTATAAGTAATGATCATTATGATATAAAATTATATAACAAACATTTTCGGACTTCCAATAATCGAAGTAGCAATTTTATGTGAACTTTGGCGCACCCAAGATTTTCTTGTATGTTTGGGGTGACGTTGGTTTACAAGTGATGTATACAGAACAATTACCTTCTCGACCAGCCAGCAGTGCAGCGACATGGGGTCGCGCTCGTCCTCATCCGCGCGGCGCTCGGCGGCGCCGGCGCCCGCGCGCGCGCTCTCCGGGATACACGTCGACGCTGCGGGAGCGCACGGCTAATATTACCCCCCGTATTCATAAAACTTAACAAACCTCTGCTAACTAAAAAGTTCTTTGTCCCATTCTCACAAACGTCAATGTCAAAGTGACAGATAAGGACAAACGAACTTTAGCGGCTAGTTAACTAATATAGGTTTGACAGACGTTTATGAATAAGGGGGTACGACTATTATAGTAAGGGAGCCCAAGAACTCATTTTCAGATTTACTCGATGTTTCTTATATTTTTTTACATATGTGAACTTGCACGATAAATTATTACATACATAGATATGAACAAAACAATACATGTCAAATGAAAAGATCGATAAAATGAGAACATTCGAAATTAGTGACCCTGCCTCCGAGGCTGGAGGTCCGGTCAGGGCATGTATTTGTCTCATGAGCACGAATATTAATTATTTAATTAAGTTTTGAATGTTTTCTATGTATTTAAGTATCTTTTATCTACGTAAGTATGCATATCGTCACGTTACCAATAGTAGAAGCTTTGATCAGTTTGAAACTAGGTCGATTTGTATAAGATTGACCACATTAATTTATTTATGTAGTTTAATTTGGACATGATTCGACATGATGAGTGACTCAACTAACTGTTGTGCAAGTTTTCATTAATACAAGATATCATGTTATATTGTTTTGAGCATGAAGAAGCAAGTTTAAATTGGACTGGATGAGTGACTCAACTAATTAACTATATGCGCAAGTTTTAATTTATACAAGATCTTATGTTATATTGTTTTGAGCATGTAGAAGCAAGTTTAATTTGGACAGGATGAGTGACTCAACTAACTAACCGTATGTGCAATTGTGCAAGTTTTCATTAATACAAGATATCATGTTACATTGATTTGAGCATGTAGAAGCAAGTTTAATTTGGACAGGATGAGTGACTCATGCGCAAGTTTTCATTAATACAAGATCTTATGTTATATTGTTTTGAGCATGTTGAAGCAAGTTTAATTTTGAAAAGATGAGTGACTCAATTAACTATATGCGCAAGTTTCCATTAATACAAGATCTTATGTTATAGTGTTTTGAGCCTGTAGAAGCAATTTCTAACAGAATCCGCAACATGCTTCTCAAATCTAAATCCACTGTCCATAAGACCCAAACTTCCTGCTGCCTTGTCATGTAATAGCTGTTAAAAGAGAGATTTTCTATTTTTGTTTTCACATTGACTAGATTCTTTTTATACTATATTACCGTTGTCGGATGAATCATAAAACAATACCGCAGCACACTGGGCCATCCCGCTTCTGACCTGTCCTCCGTTGCACTGCTGTTTTTTTTTTCTCCATGGAATTTTCTATAGGTTTTCTATAGGCGGCAACAAGAACACGGCCTGCCTGATGGTAAACAGATGCCGTAGCCTATGGCGTGCCATCACAGTCACAAGCGCGATCCTGACTCTTTGGACAACGCGTAACATCTAACTTTTTTATATGATTATTATACTTTTCTACGTTTAAGATTTTGAATACATGCTGTCACTGAACTACTGAGCTGTTTAACTGAAACAAAAACTTGTCATGGAATAAAATACAAGTAATTCATTAAAAAGGTGATTTTATTAAAAATACATAATAAAAACTCAAAAACAGATGCCTTAGGGAAAGTTATATGAGGCTGAACACTCTTTTTTAGATTTGAGGATTCGTTGTATTGACAGCTAGACAAATGGTGACAAAGTGACAAACAAACATAACACCCGTCTGATAAGCACACGCCGTTGCCTACGAACGCTTACGACTTCAGAAGAATTTCAAGCACACTGCCGACCCTGTTTTGATTGGTGGGGATTATATTTGATGAGGGAATTGACAGAATCATACCTGTTTCTAGCAGGCGGACTATTTGCGCTGGTAAAGATGAGTCAGGCGGCATGGGGCTTAGCAACTGTCTCAGGAGTTCTTGCTTTTTTTTTTAATATGAGAATTTTATATAGAATCTCACCTGTTTCTAGCACGCTAACTATTTGCGCTGGCAGTGGTGAATCAGGCGGCATGGGACTCAGTAACACTTGTCTGAGGCGCTCCAGGGCTCTCGCGGCGGCCCCGGGGGCTCCGCTCGTGAGTTCCGCGGAAACCCCGTCCAAGATAGCGGGTCGTTCGTGTAGTTTGTTAATGGATAGTAGGAGTTTGTGTCGTGCGCCTTTAGTTACTCCTGAAATTAACAGTTCAATAATAATAATAATCTATTTATTTCAGGCAGTACCCATATTAAAAACAAAACAATACAACACAATAAAGCACTTAAAATACATAGCAAATTAATTAACAGGGTGACCACTATTTACTACAACCAAAATTCCCTGACTTTTCCCGGTTTTCCAGGCGTATGTTCAATTTTTCCCTGATCATAATCTTAAATGTAATAAATATAAAATATATAATTTGAATACGTTTTTTCAGAATTATCTGCTAGTAAATTACGATTTATAAATACAATGAAATAATACAAAAACGGAAATAATAAGAAGTAGTATCTGAATAGCTCAGTTGGTAAGAGCGAAAGCATTTTTAGACGGAAGTCGTGGGTTCACTCAATAATCATATTTTTGGAGAAAATGACTGACTAGAGTTTGACTTGCAAAAGTGCCACTGCGCCCTACTTGCAGAATAAAGTTCATTTATTTCATTTACATAAAGAAACATTTTTATTCCCTGACCTCCAACAAATTTCCCTGACAATTCCCTGACTTTTCCATGACTAGCGAAATTCCCTGACTTTTCCCGGTTTTCCCGGTTTTCCAGAAAGTGGCCACCCTGATTAATAATAGAATTGGCACTGAAATTATTCATAATCGTTTCAAATATAAACCATAAATTTAAAATATGACAAATTACAAGAATAAAAGAATTAAGTACAATTTCGAAAATTAAGTCACGTATTGAAAATAATTACAAAGAAATACGACACATTAACAATACAATAAAATTACTGTTTATTGCACACTAATACAGAGTAAGCAGATTTGAAACTAGAGGTAAACGACAGGCTGTCTTATCGCCGCGTCTAAGATGGCGGCTCGTTCGTGTTTGTTAGTCGAGAGTAGGTAGGTACAGTCGCCATCAGATATATCGGAGCGAACGAGGTGCTCACAAATATCTGAACAGGACTCTATTGTCAAGGCGTTAAAGTGCATGTTCAGATAAATGAAATAAAAATAAATGAAATAAATGAACTTTATTCTGCAAGTAGGCCGCAAAGGCACTTTTACAAGTCAAAAACTACTAGCGTTTCTCATGAGAGCACTGCCGAGAAGAAAGGCCGAAAGAAACTCGACAGTCAGTCAGTCAGTCAGATATTTTTGAGCACCCTCAAGAGTACAGATATATTTGATGGCGACTGTACAAGTTACGTCTGAAATTTATGGAACGTGAAATAAATAAAGAAAATAGAAAAAAAAATTGTCTCTGTGCTACTTTCGACCCTGTGGCTTTCCAGCATACGCAGCCAGTCGCTCTAGCCTCTAAGCTACCGGAGAAATAAAAATCATTTATTGTAAAGCTGTGTACAGGAAAGTTGGACATAATGGGTTTAGTTACAACAGCTACGGGCATCGGCCCACAAACGTCGGTATTTGACGTACACTTCAATGATACGAGGCCCTAAAGTGCAATATCGAACAGTTTTAAAATAAAATCTTTTAATTAAATAAATAAATAAATATTAGAGGACAATCTTACACAAATCGAACTAGCCCCACAGTAAGCTCAAGAAGGCTTGTGTTATGAGTACTAGACGACGATATATTTAATAGATATAAATACTTAAATACATAAAAAACATCCAAGACTCAGAAACAAATATTCATGCTCATCACACAAATATTTGCCCTGACCGGGATTCGAACCCAGGACCGTCAGCTTCACAGGCAGGTGCACTACCCACTAAACCAGCACACACAACACAGCTAAACCGGTAGTCAAAATTAAAACATTAATAGTTCGCGAAAGTTTTTTTCTTCCAATACAACGCTTATTGCACTATACTGAATAACCATGTTACGTGTTTTCGTCATCATAATAATGTGATAAGATAGCGGAAAGAAAACAAAGGTAAAACAAAAGGCTGATAGTCAATTTAATCTTAAAATATAATCTATCACTTAAACAGAGATTACAATTTGAAGAGAAAGTAATTTAATATTTATAAAATATCAATGAAATAAAACCCAACTATCCAAAGATTGTCAGGAAGAAATGAGTTTTTAGCAAAAATGCCGCCTGGCATCTCCCATTGTTTATATTGGCCTTAAGGTTGTGTGCTTTTGTGAAATTTTAGTGAGCATTTTTACTGTACTGTCAAAATCAAAATATTCTTTACTAAAATATGCCGACAAGCACTTTTGAATCGTCAGTTATCACATGATTTAAAATTAATTATTCAGAGCAATTTTGTGATGTAATTACTATTCTTAAAAAAAAAGAATGGCTGTAGGTATGTATAATAAATTCACAATAAGATCTTTAAAACGAATAAAAAAGCGATTGTAGTCTAGTTTCTAGAATAAAATCTGAATGTCAAACAGAAAGCCACAATCAAATTACATCTAATGTCATCATCATCATCTTAGCGTTATCCCGGTATAGTTGCTTCTTGAAGGGTGCCCGGGTCCGCTACCTAATCCCAAGATTTGGCGTAGGCACTAGTTTCTACGGAAGCGATTGCCATCTGACCATCCAAACCGAGGGGAAACCAGACCTTATTGGAATTGGGCTTGTTAAGTGAGTGGGCAACTTGACTGTTAGAAGTTCTCAAGCCGCCCGAAGGCCTCGAACTTGGCTTAACGACTGCTATCATAGACAGTAGCCGGGATCAACGGCTTAACGTGCCTTCCAAAGCACGGGAGCGCTCATTTAATAACCATTACCTATATCTAATGTCATAAATATTTAAAAAAACTCGTTTAAGGACTCACCTAATTTCTCCAAGTACTCTTCATCAATAGCCATCATCTGTTCGTAACTGATGTTTGTAAACAGCCACACGTATTTATGTAACCGCAGACTCTTCAGCCACTGCGCCACCGTAGACATACCCGGGAACTCTGCGAACTTGTTCGACCTCAAATCATCTAACCTAGTCTCACTGCCCGTTGTCCCATACATTATTATAGGTCTGATACCTAAACTATGTTCACTGGACAGCGAGAAACTCCTAGGCTTCTGTACGAATGGCTCATCCGTCAAATTTTCCGCTGAGGAGGACATGTGAATGAAGTTAGTCGAAGGTGGTGTGAGACTGCTCGATCTTTGGGACTTCGGCTGTGCTATACACGCATCAAAATTTAACTTATCCCCTTCTAAGCTTATGTCTACATCCCTCCCGTTTTTGGAGAAGGATTCCTGAAGCAAGTCTGTGGAGAATGTGAGTTCTATAGGGTCGGTTATGTGTCGGAAGTCAACGTTTTTGCCAATAGTCCGTCGGAAGGTGGAACCTCCCCATATATTGTGTTCCGGTAGGCTCGGTTGCTGCCAGACCGAGTCTGTCCGGGCGCCAGACATGTGGTTTTCTAGATAGCGGAGCCATTGTGTCAGTGTTCTGAAAAGAGAATAATTTAATAACATTTTAGCTAGAAAGTCGAAGCAGCGAATTTTTCAACTTTTCCAATCAGTTTGTGTATAAGCCAGTTAGCCCATACACTTGAATGCTGTGTTTGAGTCCGTTAAGGGAACGGAGAAGTTAAGTTGTAGTTATGAAACTGTTTTATTATTTAAGGTAAAAGTAGGTACAAAATAGTAAAGTTAATTGGCCGTTCCTTCAGTTGATGTTGATCGTATGCGAGTTTAATTTGTACTGATCTATTTTACTTTATTTCGCCATATTAAAGCGCGGCCGAAAGTAGGTCGCAACGTAAACGGAAAAATGTACAGTATTGAGACTGTACAGTTTGACATTTACAATTACTCTATTTTTACTCCATGCCTGTTGGTATTGTACCTCTAGCCTCGAGCCACATAATGTGCAAAAGAACATACAATCAATTTCAATAGAAGTTGGAAGTTTCCATAACACAATTTTAAGGTAGGTAATGTATCTCTGATGTCTCATTCAATTTTATTATAAATATCCCCAAATATAATATTGTCCCCAAATATTTATTTATTATTTATTATTATTATTTAAATTTCCTATTTTTAATTAAATCTTGAATTCTTTGTTATGTAAGGCATCCTACAGTATGCATTTAAGGTATAAATTAAAAAATGACTAAATTTTACTATAGGCACATGCATCCACCCCTTACTGAATTTTAAACTCTTCTACAGTAGTGTAGATACGTCAACATATAATATATATCATACTGGAAAGCACCCATTGCCTAACGCACGATAAAATTTGACTATTGCATACCCCATGTCCATACACTGTATCTTACACCGGGACTGTACCCCTTACTCCTTACAGATAAACGTGGCTAGATAACTGGTGAACTGTGAAGATTTTTTTTCCTTGGAGATAACTAGTTATCTTCGAGAATTTTATATTCTTCGCAGATAACTGTTATTTCTAACAGTTATCTGTGAGAAATCGTCACAAAGAAAAACAAAGATTAAAAAATACTAACAACTAACTACCTAAGGCTATTGAAATTTCCTCACAGATAACTGTTAGAAATAACAGTTATCTGCGAAGATTTTAAATTCCTCGCAGATAGCTAGTTATCTCCGAGGAATACATTTTCCTCACAGAAAACTTAAAAAAATAATAGTTATCTGCGATGATTTTAAATTCCTCTGAGATAACTAGTTATCTCCGAGGAATACAATTTCCTCTCAGAAAACTTTAAAAAAATATAGTTATCTGCGAAGAATATAAAATCCTTAGCGATAACCAGTTATCTCCAAGGATTGGATTTTCCTCACAGAAAACTGTTACAAAAAATAGTTTTATCTGCGAAGAATATAAAATCCTCGGAGATAACTAGTTATCTCCAAGGAAAAAACATCTTCACAGTTCACCAGTTATCTAGCCACGGTTATCAGGGTAGACGATTTTTTCGCTTTGATGCGAAAGCGACAGTGGTCCTTTCTGAATAGGCTGAGTAACTCAGGTAACATAATTGTTTCTAACATATTCACCAGCTGTTACTTGGATATTGTATCCTCCATTCCAAATATATAAAGGACCGGACGACGTAGTGTACTTATTAGACTTAAGCAATTTAATTTTTAATTATTTCTGTAATTTCTCTAATAATTTATGTTTCTGTAATTGTAATTGTGATGGGATTATTGCCTAAATAAAGATTTTTTTTATTTTTTTATTTATTTTTATCTGTAAGGAGTAAGTGGACTGTACCTCTGATCCTGTGTAGTGAGAGCGGGATGCACCAGCAGGTATCTCAGCAATTGCAGACACAAGTCGGGCGGGCGGCGCGAGTCCACGCAGCGCTGCACAACGCGCGGCGCAGCTGACACGTACAAGTCCTTGCAGGGTGTGTTGTCTGTGCGCAGCAGTGGGAGCAGCGACAGGAGACGGCGGAGGCACTCGCCTGAAATACGAGTCCAACAATAACAAGTAGTCAAACAAATCAAAAAAAAAAGAAACGATCCGGGGCGGTCCTTTGTGTTAAGTTAATTTGACTAAGCATGTTGCGGATTTCATTTTTGGATTAATAGTACTTACATTAGCTGCATAATCAAAAAATAATCAAACATTTATTCTGTAATTGGGCCTCAAGGCCACTTTTACATGTCAAAATATTAATTTATAATTTAAGGAAATCTAACTATAATAATACATTTTTCATGTCAAAATATTAATTTACAGTTCAAGAAAAAATAATAATTTCAAGTTTACAATTATAAGTATTATAAATAAATAAATAAAATAAATATTTGTGGACAATCTTACACAAATCGACCTAGTCCCAAACTAAGCAAAGCTTGTACTATGGGTACTAGGAGACGATATACATACTTATATAGATAAATATATACTTAAATACATAGAAAACATCCAAGACTCAGGAACAAATGTTCGTGTTCATCACACAAATAAATGCCCTGACCGGGATTCGAACCCGGGACCTCCAGCTTCGAAGGCAGGGTCACTACCAACTAGGCTAAAGCGGTCGTCAACAACAACAAAACAAAACACAAACAAAACTAATGTCATACAGTGAAGATAAACTTACATCATAACTATGTAATAGATAAACAAAGTTATCTATTACAAATACTATAACATCAGTAATAGAGATGTATAAGGTCTCAAAATTAAACAAGGAGTATAATGAAATTAATATAGTATCCCAGAGATGTACATGGTCTCTGAGCGTCAAAATTAAGATTAATTTAATATTGTTACTTGTTAGAAATGCATATGGTCTGTAAGTCACTGAAAATAAAAACGAATGAACAACAGGATGATGTTTCTCGTCAATCCCCTATAAAATTACACTAGTATTAACGTAGTCACTATGTCCTTGCAAGCATGAACAGACCGGACTCCACAAACAGCACCCGATCACGAGTATGACGCATATCTCGGCCAGCAATCTTGCGCAGATATTGAGCATTGCCAATATTGCCATCCAACGTGGCAATTATACTGGGTAGTTGGGATTTATCCCCCTCTCCCCGAAAACGGTTTTAGCCGTTTTTATAGTACAGTGATTACAGCGATTTTTACATGGTTGTTTCAATGTTCCCCCCCCCCCCCCCCCCCCCCCCCGAACCAAAAGTCTGTATACGTGCCTGGACGGTGGGAAGAGAGCGCATTAGACACCGCATACTTATATGCTAGGTATAAATGATCGGCAGCATTAAAAATAATTTTGAAGGTGATAGCGGATAGTTAAAATTATCCCATCCGTTGTCACTGAGTGTCAGATGTAAAATATATTATATACTTAGCTGTGATTTTGTCACAAGTTCACAATACGACGTGTTTTGTATGCTTTGCTTTTAATGTAATAAATAACTTGATGACAAATGACTATTTTTTAAAAAAAAATTTATACAACACCGGTGGCAAACAAGCGTACGGTCCACCTGACGGTAAGCGGCCACCGCAGCCTATAGACGCCCGCAAAGGAGTGACGTGCGCGTTGACGACCCTTTATAAGATTTGAGGATGCGCTGTGTTGACAGCAGAACACATTTAGGTCCCTCGCTCTCAACACAGTGCATCCTCATTTCATAACATTCTTCATGTTTTGCCTTTCGGCGTACAAATTTAGATTGACTGCGATATATAGTCAAAATAAAAACTGCAGTATGTATTCAAATTAAAAATTACAGTCTTAATAAGCTATAAAACCGCCAAATTCAGTAAAAATATTTCCTTTTAACGTAGATACATAAAAGTTTTTATTGTAACTAACCCGATATGAATAAATATCTGAAATGAAGTAGGTACTTTGAATTTGAAAAGAAGAACATCGCTTGTCATGTTTTGAATCGATTCGCGATTCCTAGTCATGGCCGTGTGCAATAGTTATCGACTTATCTCAGCTCGATTCGATTAATGACGCGAGTTTTATATTCTCACTAGAAATGAATTAGTTTTCTGAAATAATGTAAAAGTAATTGTAATGATGCAACACTTGCATGTTAGGGCAAACAATTTGCATTTGGAATCCTTTGTAGAAGTTAGTAATTACTAGTAACCTGGCTTTTGTAAACAATAACATTGGGTGATGTCATAACTGAGTAGTCTTTATGAAATACTGTCTGCATGTTATCTGAAATGTAGGTATTTAGTTACTCACTGGCTACTGTTGTGTTTACTATAATTGATTATGTAAACCCCACTAAGATAATGTAAAATATATAAAATAAAATGTGCACTTTCATTCAGATTTTAATGTTCCACCAAGCAGTACGAACATACTCATTTTAATATTAACTATTATTATAATCACTACATAGTATAAAACAAAGTCGCTTTTTCTGTCTCTCTATCCCTATATCCCTATGTATGCTTAAATCTTTAAAACTACGCAACGGATTTTGATGCGGTTTTTTTAATAGATAGAGTGACTCAAGGGGAAGATTTATATGTATAATACATGCATCAGCATTGTACCCGTGCGAAGCCGGGGCGGGTCGCTAGTATTCTATAATGACATGATATTAAGTAGTTAATTAGAACTGATTGTAATAACTATCACATATTGTAGTAAATCAATAAATTAATAAATAAATTAAGTATTATGATTAGATTTTTTTGTGAATGAAGTGGTAACTAGGATTTATGGATATTATAATCAAATTTTAACCTAATTATGGTAATCATTATTAAAATGATGATACAAGTAATTTACCGTATTTACAATTTTTAGGGTTCAGTACCCAAGGGGTAAAACAAGACCCTATTAGTAAGACTTCGCTGTTCGTCTGGCATCAGGCTGTATCTCATGAACCATGATAGTTAGACAGTTGAAATTTTCACAGATGATGTATTTTTGTTGCCGCTATAACAACAAATATTAAAAAACAGAATACAAGAAATATTAAAGGGGGCTCCCATTGTATCTTAACTTGTTTAGATGAGGGCCCTTGGATGCACTTCGACCCAAGGACGGAAGGAGGGCACTTCGACCCAGTGGAATTTTTTGTGCAATAAGGGTGAGAGTCAGGATGGCGGGTGTACCTAAACAAATATGTAAATAAAGTGTACCAAAAATTTGTACTATTTTGTACCACTTTAGAAAAAAATTGTACCCTTCCGTATTTAAAGTTATTACAAAGTGAAGGTACACCCGCCATCCTGACAGTCAGGATGGCGGGTGTACCTGGGAAAATTATGATCCTACCAATTATCAACCAATGTTAATATCTCAATTTTTTGTACCAAATTTGTACTCAAATATACAGTAAAAACTTCAGCCATCTAATTCGTAGTTTGAGAGTTTTACACATTTTATGATTTTCTACTGCTGGGTAATACGGTTATTTTAAGTAATGAATATATGGGAAAATCTAACAATTAATAAAGTTTTGAAACTTGTGTGACATGATACCTTTGGGTGTAGTACGGTAAGGTACCCCAAATACTGGTGAACACATCATTTTACATAAGTGATGTACAGATGACGATCTTGGACATTTTGGCCTCAAAAATAAAAAATAATAATAATAAAAAAAAGCTAATCTTAATATTGCAAGCCAAACAAAATGTTTCTGTGAACATTTCACAAGCCTGTCACAGCCAGACAGGCCAAATACATAATACATTCAGGTATTTTTAAAAAACCCTGAACTAGACCAATATTTTGGATTATTTTTTGCTCTTTACGTAGGGCTGAATCATGTATTTAGGTAACAACGTCGTATTATTAGATTGTCCCATTAAAAACGAAATAATGAACCGGTGACCGTAATAATACCGGTATTTTTCTATGGAGAAAATACCGGTATCCGATCCCTGAATACATTACATAACATTATGGTCTTATTGTCCGAACTGGATTATATTGCTGCATATATCTTTTGTGTCATGTACTGTTGTTTTAACCTGTTATTGTATACAACAAAGTGATAATATTCATACATATATCCAGGTAACCTCATTTGGATTCCAATTAGATTCCATTTAATCCATAAGTAAACAACAAGTTATGTAATATACTAGGTGCCTACTAAACTAAATTATAATTACGAAAATTCTGACTTTATGTTTGTCTGTTACCTTTTCATAACTAAACTGAACCAATTGTGATGAAATCTGGATGGAAATATTATGTAAATTTCTTTATTTTTAAAAAAAGTCTCTGGGAGGCATAATCAAATAGACACTTATGTGTTCCATCTTCAAATTAAAACGATTTTTTACAAAAAGCTGCGAGTACAGAAATAATGTGCAACAGTTTAAATGTACATTTACTGGCCAATTACTTACAAAAGGTTGGGTGAGAATTTTATTGCAACAAGTCACACAGGAAATTACCTATCAGACACATAAGTACATATACAGTCTCCAAATTGCAGTCACAAATTAAAGTAGTAACTTGAGACCTTATACATCTCTAACTTTACTGATGTTGTAATATTTGTAATAGATAACTTTGCAAGTTTATGTTCACTGTATGTCATTAATCTTGTTATAATTGTAAACTCTACTTTTTTTTCTTGAACTAAACTAATATTTTGACATGAAAAATGTATTATTCCTAGCTACTTTCTTAAATTGTAAATTAATATTTTGACATGTAAAAGTGCCGTTGTGGCCCATTTGCAGAATAAATATTTGATTTTGATTTAGACTTCTTCGTATTGAATGATTGCATAACCTACAGTTCTGAACATATCAAAGTGAAGTGTTCAGAAACATTATAGTAATTTTTGTGTCTACATATTTTTTATTAGCTTTTAATGTAATCTTGGTGATGTTGGAATAACCAATAAGACTATGTCAGTTGACAAATGTCATTTGAACACACCTTTCTCTTAACAGCATAGGTACAGAAAAAACCGGCCAAGTGCGAGTCGGAATCGTGCACGGGTTTCCATACCATTGTCTATGAAAATGGCAAAAAAAACATGTTTGTCGTATGGGAGCCCCATGTAATATTTATTTTATTCCGTTTTTTAGTATTTGTCTTTATAGTAGCAACAGAAATACATCACCTGTGAAAATTTCAACTGTTTAATTATAAAGGTTCATGAGATAGGTACAGCTTGGTGACAGACGGACGGACTGTGAAGTCTTAGTAATAGGGTTCCGTTTCACCCTTTGTTCACGGAACCCTAAAAAGATAGAAGACTGTTGGATCTGAATAATCAAAATGTGTCAAACACATTAAATCCAAAAAATGGGACTATATTCACTTGTCTCCACAAGAGTCAGTGTACTTTGAAAATGTTTACTAATATCAAGTTCATATTACTCAAATTCTATAGTATTTGAAGTGAATTTAGGCAAATTTGATATGCACATAGACCCAAATTTATGTTCTAAGTTCAGAGAAGCATTCCACATGTTGGGGGTAGCAAGAATATTTCAATTTCGGACTCAACCAGTTTACAGATATTAAAGAGTCCAACGAAGGCTTAAAGCCAACAGACAACAAATAAATTGGAGTAAGAAATGGCAGGATAGATGGAGATAATGGCAAGAACAGTAACTAGCATAACACTTAAGCGACACAAGGCATGAAATGTCTACCCTCCTCTTTCTAATTTATACAATTCGAGTGAGTGGCAGAGTCACGCGCAGCGTGTCATTGGAGCAAGTTGTGGTAATCTCAGTCTTGAGTTGACTGATATTCAAATGCGATAACCGTTGCTTTTCTTGACTTACCCTCATCATCGTCGTCTTCTAGCAAACCGGAAAGCACGGTCTCATCGTTCGCGTCCCTCTCCAGCCTCTCATCAGTCCCATGGTCCCTCAACGCCGCATCCACAGCCCGCTGGAGAAGCCTCAGCCCGGGTATGGGCACCCGCCTCGCCAGAGCGCAAGCGACCACCGTCCGCTCGCAAGCGCCCCACTGCTCGAAAACCCCCGCAACGCCGCCGAGTTGCTCGTAAAAAGTGGCGTTCATGTTAACAGCATAGCACGTTACTAACAGATTTGTTTGTGTTCTACACGTCAAAGGTTCGTGACAGCTGATCGAGCCCGCCGCGACGAGCTATGGCCGTCGACTCGGTTTAGATGCTGAAGGTGCTAGAATGTCGGTTGGTTTGATACGTTGCACTCGCGTTATTTTTGTGTATGAATAACAGGTAGATTAAAAACAATTGTTTTTTTGAGACGGACGGTCGTCTAACTACTAAAATCCAAAATGGCTGACTAAATGTTGCCGCAACAGAAAATTAGTATTATATTATAGGGGTAAAATACTGTACGAAACGAATGATTAAGAACGATTTGGATGTTTTTTTTGTATTTATTGATATTATTCTAATTTCAGGGACTGGATTTTGAAGATTTTTAAACATTAACAAAACCCTTTTGAAAACCTTACGTTGACTACTCGACGCCAGATGTCACTGTAATCAAGTTTCTGCCCGAACTGTGGTACTGCTAAGTCATACTAGATGGCGCAGTAAGCGGTAACCGAGTGATAATATTGACGATGGACGAGTGACATATTATATTATTTATCATTTGAAAACTAACATTAACATACAGAAAAAGTAATAAGTACCTAGACGTGACACAACATAGAACAACTCTATTTATGTTTGAGTGTAGTAATCCTCAATACTTAAATTTGGGAAAGCCCAAACACATATAAACTTACGATCAACTCGCCGAAAGAAACATAACTGTTCGCAACTTTTGAAGTGCATCCATTCAAACAATCGCCGTCGCGACACTTGCAAAAGAATTGCGTCTTTACCATTATTCTCTTTGTTACGTTTTTTCTGTAGGTACCAAAGCCATAATGTCATGCAAATAAGGTTCAGTTTAGCATTTTAAGTAAATGAAAGAGCTTGAGAGCAGGTTAATCCGCAAATTGTACAATACTTTTGTACAATAAGACCACCGTGTCTCGGCTGTCGTGGACAGAAGCATGCCGAAGCGGTAGGTAAGTAACTAATCTAGGGACTTTAATATGCATCGGTGGACAGGAGGCCGATCTTAGAGTGTCGAACGCTCGACTTTTCACTCGATATCTGTCAAAAAACTATGATGATTTGACAGATGTCGAGTGAAAAGTCGAGCGACACTCAAAAATCAGCCCCCAGACCGAAACGGAAAGAATAAACTGAAAGGTACTACCTACTGTTTTATTAGTCCAAAATTTTCCTGTAAAAAATAACTTCCTAAGTGTATTTAAAATTGAGTTAAGTGAAGAAAAACCGTGGAATGTAAAATTAACATGTAAAAAAATTAAATGAACATTTAAGTAAAGTATTTTTTTTTGAACCTGACTGTAGCTTTATAGGCCGGGCCCAATAAAGCGATAGGAGTGCGCGGTTGGAGAGTAGCCTGGGGAAAATCCAGGGGAAAACCTCCGGCACGACCACGCGTGTGGTTTGGAACACTGGAATACTCTAAGAGTTTGCGCTCCAGTAAGATTGGTTGAGCGGTTTCAACCGAATCTGTGGTGTGAGTGGAATCGAGCTACTGGGAGTTTTGTCGCTGGTTCACTAAACCTAGCCTAGCTGAGAAGAGTCCAGCAAGAAACTTAGCTAGGCCCGACCTGGGTCGGACTGACTCTACCCGGTGTGCGGCGGTACCGGGACGAATAGGGACTACGTATATATGTGTTAGTGTCGTCGCGATCGCGCGGCGGACGTCCCCAGCAATGCCTAAGTGTACGCGTCATGTATGAGGTTGAGTATGAGAAAACGCCGAGCAAATCTGGGTCTACTGTACCTGGTTAACTCGTCGTCTACCGGTCCCTGGGGTCCCCGGGCTCATTACAAAAGAATGCCATTGTTTATTTTTTTGCCGGGAGACGACGGCTTAGTAATAGTAAATACTTCAGGGATGATGTCTAGTCAAGTTATGTCTATAGGTAGGTCTGTGGGTCAGCTCCTTTTTTTTGAACCTGAATGTGGCTTAATAGGCCGGGCCCAATAAAGCGATAGGAGTGCGCGGATGGAGAGTAGCCTGGAAAACCTCCGAGACGACCACGCGGGCGGTTTAAACACTGGAATACTCTAAGAGTTTGCGCCCATCTCTTTTGTCTCGGTTCTCAACACAATCGATCTCGCGTAGGTACCTATCAAATCAAATCGTTTTCCATACAGTCTCAACACCTCATTAAGCGTATGTGTACAGAATGACATATAAGTAGGGTTTAAAATTGTAACATATAGGTTTAACCTACCTTTAACTTTTACTTGTTACCTTTAACTTGTTCGAGAGACCTGGATTTGTTTCTAGATGTTAACACAACCAATCTCCAAATCTATATGTAAAGGGTACATTCCTGACTTCGAAAGCTTCCATAAGCTATGTTGTCTGCGTACAGGCAGTGCGTACGCTTGTTTACCTCATAAAAAACAACAAAATTTTAAATCTAGCTCTCACCATGATATAAAATACTTATCATTCGGCAGACTGGCATCAAAGTAATTCGGTCAATAAGCTATTTTACCTTTCAAACAGTAAGGTTTAAAATTCAATAACATTTGAGGCAGAGCACGAAGCAGCCGCAACTGGGGCACGTGACTCGGAGATACGACCTACATCTAGTACATCAGACCTCTAGACTCCACGAAGAGTGCTAAAATATTCCTAGACAATTTAGACGCTATCAAACATTTACTTACGCCAAACTTTTTTTGATTAATTTGTTCAAAATACTAACTAATGAGGATACGAACAGCGGGCGAAGAGCCGTGTACTTGTTTGCCACCCACATTGCAATAATGCAAATTGATTTTTGATTTGTTTTAATATGCTCCGCTCTAAGCATAAGGCTGTAGGTTAGTTAGTATACATAATAGGTACCTGAACCTTTATTCATCATGGCATGAAAAATAAAACAATGGACTTTCTGTCTCACTTTCTCTGTGAGATTTCTACTAAACTTCTAATAACCCCTTTGTTCTTCAAACGACATCTGCGTAACATTGAAACTTGCGCCGTACTTTTATGCAACTTACTAGACAATATATTTTCACGGTACATTTACTATTTCACAATCGATCCAATAAAAGACTATAAGTCACAGAAAGTTAGAAAGTTTACAACTACTATCTTTCTCAACGTTTAAATTGCCTTATCTCTTTATAATACACGTATTTTTAAGACCTTTCAGTAGGACAACGGACGAGGTTGATGAAGTATGCAAATATTGTGTGCAGATTTTTTGCTCTAACAAAGGGTTGGGATTGTTTGTCTAGTTTTTCACACAATAAGTGTTTTAGTTTTTGGAAAGTAACGGGCAAACATGTTTCGTAAACAGACAATAGTTTGCATATTCCATTTCTAATGTCTCTTCGGGATTCTAGTTTATGCGGAAATGTTAAAAATATACAGAAAACAACGCTATTTACCAAACATCTAAAAGCATACCTCATTAATCAATGTTTTTACAACTTAAGCGAGTATTTCGAAGATAATACCAATGCCTATAATATAATAAATAAATAAATAATTAAAAAAGCTGATATGTCTATAACGCTTTGAAAATCTACTTATCGCCATCTTTCATGTGTTGTATTAATGTGATATAAAATTTATATGTGTAAGTAAACATTATGTTCAAATAGTAGCCCCCTCAAATTGCTGTGCCCTTGCAGGGCGTCACATGTGTCTATACTTATATTGTAATTCCACCTGCTCATGTATAAATGTGATATGCAATAAACGTTTGATATTTGATAGTTATCAATATTCCGAGCTATATTTTATTTATATATTTATACTGAATAAGTACCAACAGCTGCTAAAACATGATATAGCCTTAAGTAGTGATACAAAGCTTATTATAGGAACTCACACTTAATGAGATAAATTTATTTAACAAAATTAGCACGCACTTTCGGATTAATGTGTACACCATTCCTTGATAAAAAGGAGAGCATAGGAAAAATTACAAAATGTAATAACTAAGCTTGATAAAATAAAAGAATATAATATTTTGTAGAACGTAACAGTAAATATCTCACACCTAGTCTTATAAACTTTGTTAGTAATGGCAACTTTGTGTCTGGGCTAAAAAATGTTATTAACATGATTTCTTGGCTCATTAACCCAGCATCAAAAATAACTACCACAGAACCTAACTCGCCTGGACCAAGTACTCGTATCTTGACATGGTCGCTATTTCTATGAAATTACGATTTGTGACGATATATTTAAATTCGAACCATTAAATTTAAGTGATGTCCATGCGCCTGAAAACTCACTACAGTGCGTTGCGTGAAAAACTAGACCTCGATATGATTTTAGATTGGTTTCCTTGCGATGTTCGTACATTAGTACATACTATATGTATGTATAAAACGGTATAATGAAACTACTACAATAATGAAAATAAATGCAACTTGCACTCGATTAACGGTTGCATTGTGCACTATTGCAACGCGGAAATCAAACTCATCTGCCATTTATTTCCATTGATTTCCACACAAAATCCAATCTTAATGTAAACTAGTAAGTGACCAAATTCCCTGGCACTTCATACCTCAACCCGGTCACGCGTCTCTATTTGTTAACCCTTCGGATACCGGTGGGAAGTCTTTGTGCGCTGTTGACACGCGATCGATCAGGCAGGGTTATTTGATCACAATTCGTCGATCATTGCGAGACAAGCTGTTTGGGCTTGGGTTGGGTTTATGTAACGGGGTTTTATTTATATAGGTATTTAGATTACCTCTATACGAATGTGATACGATATCACTAAAATCAATAGTTAATGTTACCTTTCAAGACACAAAAATTAAATGTCACCATATTTGACTTCTTTTGTCTTCTAATTCAATAAACCTGACTTAATGAAAACGGACATTTCGAGTCTTTTTAAAAATACACTACTTCTGATGCAAAATTTTACCATTCACATATATAACATTCCTATTTTATATTGTGAATTATGTGTTTTATAACCTGAATTGTAATACTGTACAGTGCCTTGGTATCGACTGTAGAAAGAAAGAAAGAAATATTTATTTGGTGTTAAATCATTGCACAATACCTACACAAAAATGAAATAAGATGAAATAAACACTAAATTATATATATGAGTTATGAACACCAAAAAGGATACCACTCAGCATATGCCAATAGCAATATATGCTAAGGCGCTGGTTTTCAGGGCACCCTAAGAGAGATACAAAGATAAAATTAACTAATAACACATCTTAACTAAACTATCCAGCTTAACTTAATGATGGAGAAGAAGGAGAGATCGCTGGTCAATGATTTCAAATATTTGGAAATTAGCTACAGATCTGGTTAAACTAAAATATGTAGATGATACAACATTGTCGTATATGGTAGGTACTTAGTATATATGGAGTGTCCGCTTATACATTAGCAATTTGTGAGTTGATTAGATATGTTTTAATATTGATTTTAAAAGATGCTACGGATGTGTACATGTTGTGGTTGCAATAAATAACAAATAATAATATAATATTTTCTTTTCTTAGCCTGCACGGGTGTCCCACTGCTGGGCAAAGTCCTCTCCCCATGAATGCCATGACTGCCGCATCGCAGTGATCTCTTCCAGCTAACTTTTGAGGGATTGAGTGGAAAGTGGGAGAATGAGATAGACAAACTTACACAGTGTAATAAAACTTTTCAATAAGGAAACTTATAGCTAAAACCCAAACTAAAAAAAAATATATGGATTTAAAGTTGTAAATGTCACAGTTGCCTATCATGCTCATACAGCACTTAAAATATATATCTATAATAATTATAGTATAACTTATATAATCTTCAGATAGAATATTATTATAAAGTTGCCATTTGGACCATTGATAATCCTTTTTTCATAAGAAGTAAAAAGTAAATATAAATTTGTTAGGTTACATTACAATCTTTTATAAGTATTATATGTATACTTGACGTGTTAATTAAAACAGTTTCATATTTAAAAAATCAAAAAATCTTTTATAATTAAGATTAGTAGTTAAGTATAGAAAAAAATGTAACTTTATTATGAATTCAATGAAATAAACAGTTTAAATTTTTTTATTTTTTTTTATTTGATATGCATTTTATTTTCCTTTCTCTTGAGTTGAGAGGTGGCCTGTGCCCAGCAGGCCGCATGATGATGATAAAACCAACATATTGATATACTTACCTACACAATAAAATAACATTTTGAAATCATTGGTGTGACATTAAACAAAACGGGTAGACGGATAGTTGTTACGTTTTATAAAATCTTTTTTTAAATACTTTTTCAGACGAGAGTTTATCATTTGAAATATGAAAAGACGTATCCAACCGAGCGTGAACTGGTCCGGCGGAACATCACTATTAAGTACAGGATATGACATCTGTTCAATTTCCGAATATCACTTACTTACAATAATTCTTACTGACCAAACCATTCACTAAAGTCATCCACGCGCACTAAGCCGCAACTGTCGCTGATGATTCAATAAAATGCGCGTACGTTTCCGCTCGCCATCTTGAATCTAATGACGTCACGGTGGTCTCTGTCCTTTATAAAGGACATAATGCTAAAATGCCGTTTGAAGTGAGACAGATCGTTTGTTGGTAATCCTTTAGTTACTTAATACTTTTCGAAGATTTGCGTTCGTGATTTGAATGCGATAATAAGACAATGGTATAGATTTATTATAGCTACCCACCTCGGATTAAGCGATGCCTTTTTAAAAGTCGGATGGCATTTTTGAAGATGCGGGTGTCGCTTTTAATATAACAAATGTTTTGTTTTGTGTAACGTAGAACAATAAAGGCCTAGTCTTTTGAAGTGATTAAGAAAAGAAGAGATTAACGGTGGTACTGGGTGGTAATGATCCTGTTGACAACGCCGCGTTTGCGTGGTTTAATTACCGTGCTTTACCGACTATACAGCCGTAGTTTTTATTTTTGAACCTGACTGTGGCTTTACAGGCCGGGCCCAATAAAGCGATAGGAGTGCGCGGTTGGAGAGTAGCCGGGGGAAAATCCAGGGGAAAACCTCCGGCACGACCACGCGTGTGGTTTGGAACGAGATTGCGCTCCCGTAAGATTGGTTGAGCGGTTTCAACCGAATCTGAGGTGTGAGTGGAATCGAGCTAAGTGAGTGGAATCGAGCTATACAGCCGTAGAATAACGGGTTCGTTAAATAGCAACGCGTATAGTATTTTTTCAAACGTAACTATGGATTTGTATTTGGCGCAATAAAGCGATAGGAGTGCACGGCTAGAGATTAGCCTAATGAAAATCCAAGTAAAACCTCCGAGATGACCATGCGGGCGCTTTAAACACTGGAATACACTAAGAGTTTGCACTCCAGTGAGATAGGTTGAGCGGCTTCAAATGAGGTGTGAGTGGAATTTTGTCTTTCACTAAATCTAGTCTAGCTGAGAAGAGTCCGGCAAGAAACTCAGCTAGGCCCGACCTGGGTCGGACTGACTGACCCGGTGTGCGGCCGTACCACAACGGTTAGGGACTATGTGTGTCTGTGTTGTCGAAATCGCGCGGTGCTCTGCCCCGCCGGTGACCTTGATTAAAGACAATTAAAAATGAATTTAGTTTTCTTAATAAAAACATATTGCACTCCATTGACCTAGTTTACAGTTCTTGTATACACTGCTGTCATGTAAAATAATGTAATATGTTTATCTACTTCCTGTGCATGATTTTAATTTGTTTTTCTTAAGTAATTAACTTTATCTTTGCCTAAGACACAGAAATATAATCCTAGTTTATACTCGTATATGTAAAAGAACAATGTAACATTAGCAATAAGGATTTTTGAAAAATTGTTATTTTTATTTATTACTGTTATTTTATTATTGAAGAAAGCACTTAAGCTGGCACATTCCAGGCACAGGTAACTTAATAAATAAACAGTACAGAACAGAACTATGAAATTGGAACCTCGATAAAGTTTTTTTTTGTTAAGTTTCGTATTTTTAATGTCATAGCAGAAGCCAAATTATTTACATATGTTACTATTTTAGTTAGTAACACGGTAAACGGGTTAAGTAATATATTTAAGCAAATAGCAAGAACATTTACCGTTCCGAAATCAATTTGTCATTACTTATACGAGACATACTGACATCTTGATTGATGATCATATCAGTATATTGACACAATACGCGCATACGTCTTACTTGGGAGTCAAACCAATGATGACGTGGGCTGATCATTTATAAGACCAACAAAAGTACTGACAAAATGATTGTGGGCCACACACTGTCCGGAAATGGTCATGAGGTCACTAATGATTACTTTATTCATACAGATCTTTGTAAGGAGAAAATATTGAAATTTATTTTTAAGGCCCCGTCTGTAATTGCATTCTTGCTAGAAATAAATACAACATAAGGTGTCTTCGGGTAATGCCGAATGTCGGATAAATCCGAAAATAACAATTTCTAGTGTAACTAAGCTATTTATTGCATCTCATCATCATCATCATGAAAAAGAAATATTAAAATTTATGTTGATGTTTGGTAATGCAACGAAATCGCTTAGTTAGGCTGGAATTCGATTTTTTCGGAATTACCCGAAGATACCATATTTTAAAATAATATTTGCATGTATATATTAGTAAAGGCTAGATAGTAAAATATTTAGGCCGACTACTTAAAAAAACCCCTTACGTTATACGGGTTAGGTAAATTTTGCGAGTAGTTTTATTTATTCTCATTAATATTAATTATTCAACAAAAATACAAGCTAATGTAAAGAACCTAGCAAAAGCCCTCTTTAAACCCTACTTGAATAGTGTGAAAAAGCTTTCCAGTACAAGCTCCTACAATTCAAACAATGTCCATGAGAACGGTAAAAGAAATTCTAAGATCATCCAAGCCACATAATGCGGCAAAATATGGCACAAATATCATGAATGCATTTTTTGCCCGCTTGGGCAAGTGGCGTTGTTGCACTGTACGGGTTCGCAAATGACAGGCGCGTGACACACAGGGGATTTGCAACCTTTCCGCGTCCAATGTCCTTCAGAAAGGACCTTTATAAACTGCGACGTACTGACCATTATCCCGTGAAATGGTGAGTGCAGCTGTGTGAAACAGTTCCGTAATTCGATCCATTCACACAATGTGCCCGTTATTATGTGGGGATTCAATATTTGCGGTGACGCGACGGTTTTCAGCGTTTTTACGGATCCTGAAGGGTTAAGTATTATTACCTCGCTGTGAAGCATCGGTCAAATACATTCAGAATATTAAAGTGCTGGCACATATAGAGATTAAATTGATAAAATTTAACACACTGACTTATAACGTTTGTTAATGAAGCTTTTAAGTGAGGTTTAATGTTACTAAAAATCTAGTAATACAATTTTTTCATTAAAACCGTCGTCTGCTGGCGAAAAAAAATATAAACAATAGCATTCTTTTGTAATGAGCCCTGGGATCCCAGTGGTCGACGGCGGGTTAAAAAAACTTCTGAATTACCTAAAAAAATTGTCCTGAAAAAATATGTCTTAACATTGTTTTCGCGATTGTTAATCTTTAAATAAAATGATTTAAACCGATTTTATTGCGTATGTTACGTATTTAACACACCCCAAACCATGTAAAGGACTAGAAACATAATAATACACTCGAGGTCAAAAATTTCTGGCAATCGGTTTTTCTAAATATTTTACATTACTTTTATTTACATGATATATTATTCTTCTCTTCGTCGTAATACCCAACAGTATTAGCAATTCCCGGGACCCTATCATAAAAATATCAATCTCCAAAATTGTCGATTTTTGCGATATCTTTAACATTGCTTTTTTCATGGGTTTTTAGGAGTCCGATTTAAACCTGGTAACGTTAATTTTTTTAAACTGATATTTTGTAGGTTAGATGTAAAATTAAATAAAGATCCAGACAGGATTAAAAAAAATTACAAGTTTGCACTATTTTAGAAAATATGACGATATTTTACTGACCCATATTCTTTGTCCGCTAATTTACATGTATATATACGAGACAAAATAAATTTAATAATAAAAGACTGAGGAAAATGTAAATATACAATCACACGATAGTAAGTTTTTTATGATTTATGAAGGTACGTTTTTGTGGTTATGAGTACGTATGGTTTTGTTTCTTGACACTATTATTGTTTAGTTCATCATTTGCCATTCGATTACCATCCATTAGAGAAGAAAGAAAAATCCTAAGATAATGCAACACAATAAATATATAGGTTTACATATCTATGTATTTATGTAAGTTTATGGTGCTTCTTATATGAATGAATGCATGAATTAATTATTTATTTGAAACCACAACATAAAGCACAGTTAGCTTAAATCTAGGAAATACACATTTGAGGATGATTCCAAAAAGGAGCCCACTTAGCATTGTGTCGGAGCATGAAGTGCCACAACGCTGATTTTCAGTGGATCCATTTACACAATAATATACAACTAATTAATCTAAGAGAAGCAGAATATAGCAGAGATGTGCAGTGTCCTGGTATTATGCGAAAATTACGCCAGATAGATTTAGAATAGGGTAAAAATGATATAGGTTGTTTATACTCTATTTTTCTGTTTCACCGAACTCAAGTAATTTTTTTCTAGCTTAGTTTCTACTACACAAAGGTTGTCTGGAAGAGATCGCTTGTTAGCGATAAGACCGCCTGTTGTCTATCACTGTTACATGTATTTTAATTTCTGTTGTTCTTTGAATGTACTTCGTTTGGTGAGCAATAAAGAATATTTGTATTAATATTGTATTTTGAATTCAGTAAAAGTACTACCTATAGAATGCAAATTTCTTAGCAACCATACTTAACATTACACATACCGGTAAAACCATGCAATTTGCAAAATTATGATTCGTTACGCTCCACCTTGAAGAAAGTTCTTCGAAAAGGATTACAAGTTGCAACCGTCATTGTCCATCGTAAAGGACAAAGCGTGGAATAACGGGCCTTCGAAATGCCTGCAATCGGTGACAATAGGATTGCAATATTCCCTTTAGACCCAGAAAGGTAGTCGATATTGTAAAAAAGGATTAAGTTATGATTTATTGGGGCTCGTCTGAAATTGAAAGTGTAGTTTTATTGCAGCAATTTTAAAAATGAAGATAGGAAGGGATTAATATTTGAATGAAATTGGTTGTTTCTAGTAAAAATTGTAAATGTAGAGAAAACACCACATCGATTTAAAATCATTCTAGTAACTACATTAGAATCAGGATAAAGCGACAGTCAAGGGACCGATGATATTAAGCCGCACTAACAGGACGTCGCACAAAACGGACTGATTTACTTTGAAAATGTTTGATATCAAATCTAATGTGTGGTGATTTCGAAGTCGTTAAAAGCGGTAAAATGTTATAAGCGGAGTCGTTATAAGCGGATTCTACTGTATATATTTTTTTACTTTCGAATTAATTCAGTAATTTAATATGACTTTACTTGAAATTAAATGACACGTTATATATTTAAGTACTAATAAATAAAATAACTCATAGGGAAAGAAGTTAGAGTCAGGGTAAGATTAAGAGGGGTATATAATCAAGTCACGAAGGTCAATGTATTCTATCTCTTCTGGACTGTGGTGTTTTGAGAAACTCTAAAAGTTTTTGACTTGTAAAAGTGCAATTGCGGCCTAATTGCAAAAGAAAGTTCATGTATTTCATTTATTGACGAATAAGGAGTTCAAAAATTATAAGGAATCAAACAGAATGACGGTTACATGAAAAACAAGAGCGATGGTATATTTAAAGTACGTAGGGCATTGACGTCATTAAGGGTGTATATTAAAAGTACATTAATTCATTGAAATAGTTTTATTCGTAGACTAGATAAAAGTAAAACTTTCAAATCTTACAACTAACTTATCTTTTTACAATCTCAGTCAAATGTCTGCTATGGGTTATCACATAAGATAGGAACTTTGAAAAGAAGATATACAATACTAAATAAATTGCACCAAATAAATATTTATCCTAATTATATCTACAGATATTTACAAAATTGCACATTAATCCTCAAAAAGTCCAGATCACTCGTATTTCAGCATCTGAAGGAATTGCATCGAACACACATTCCTGAGGCGAGCATGGCTTTAAGTTTTGCAGCCTCCTTTTCTAGATACGTCACTTTAAGAGCTAGCCTCACTTCCCTCAGCTTCCTACGGTCCCTGCTCTGCTTGGCGGCGAAATTGTTCCTCTCCCTCTGCTGCTTGTAAGAGTCGTCTGCTGTCTCCCTTGTGGAGCGCACAGAGCGGCGCATGCGTGGGTTGTTTCCGAGTAAAGTTCCTCCGTTCTTCTCCGCCATGGCTCTTAGAGCGTCCCGCTCAAATGCTTGGTACTCTGGGTCATCGGTCAGGAACTCCATGTCGACGTGGTTGGATAATCTGGTCAGGCTTTGGCGATTAACATCAGATTCCGGCGAATCTGGTGGTGAAAGCGTGGCTCGTTGATGCTGCAAATATACTCCTTCTTCATATCCTGAGCTGCTGCCAGGAGACATCTGCGGTACCGGGTAGCCAGGGGACACATGTGGTACCGGGTAGACAGGGGATACCTGTGGCACCTGGTAGACTGGGTACTGGGGGTAGTACACAGGGCTGGTTGTAGTTGGCACGTAGTACGGGTAAGGCGGGCTAGGTGCGGCAGGCTCCGTTTTCACCGCCGCCTTGCTGAGGTCCAGGGCTTCGTCAGCGTACGGGGTCCAAAGTAACGCCATTGCACAAACCAATTTAAGATCAATACAACAGTAGAAAAGCGGGGATCGAAAAATAGTAGAAGTTCGTAAGATCGAATACGTGTGTCTCGGTTGAAAGTCGCAGCACAAGTGAGGTATGAGATGCCCATGCGTCCCTTAAGAGCAAGGGTGTGAGGGGTTGAGGGGAAGGGGGAAGGGTTGTACCGCTCCTCCGGTAAACAGGGGATTAAGGAGCGGGTAAACAAAAGGGGATTAACGGGGCTGTAAAAATTGATGGAAGTTGATAAAATGTTATCCGCTTCAAAATGCCACGTTTGACGTAATTACAAATTTTGAGTTTATATGAACATACGCTTTTAACAAAATAATAGTCATTAATAATGTGTTACAATTTATTTTCAAGTAAGAAAAATATTTAGTAATAACTTAGCGCAAACTATTACCAAAATTAATTTTGATATTTGTATAGGTACTTATGTACCTAAGTAATCTCTCAAATTATCACGCTATATACACTCGCGGACTCTACAAAATCTACAAACATTTACTTATTGTAATTAACAAAGTTCTAAAATATTTTTCTGTAACATTCTAGTCTACCTATATCAAAAAAAGATTGATTGACGTAAATTCATGAAAATATTAAATATAATACGGTATCTTCGCCTCTATACTCTTTTTCGCACTTTCCATAATATGTTAAATGTAATTTGTACATAGAACCTATGTCAACTCTTGCGCACTTTTCGCTGTAGGTAACACGGTGAGCCCTGATTGGTGGAAGCATTGCGTCAGACCGCGCCCATGCGCGCGATTGTGCAATCGTGGCGTCCCTATTGTGTTTCAGTTACAATAGGCGAAAAGTAAACATGTTTTTGTGTTTAGTTTACATGTACAACTTTATAAAAGGGAATATAACAAATCAAGAGACACACACCATGAGTTTTCGTAACATACAAATAAGAAAGTTTGGAAACATTTTAAATGGGCTTAACTACCAGGGCTCGGAAACCTATTTAGTCTTCATACAATTAACTGGTTAAAATATTCGGTTAATCACGTTTTACGATATTTTTTCGTATTTTAAATCATTTATTTCATATATGAAAGCTAACAAAAACAAATATTAAAATGAAAATGGAGATATGAAAAGTACTTTAGGAGATATTTCAAAAATAGTATAAACCGGTTCAGAGACCTGTTAACCACGTTCTAATTAATAAATTTCAGTCGACAGTTTCCAAATAACAAAATATACCGTTTAAATTTCGTATAAAATTTGCTTACGGTATTAGGTTATTTTACACACGCTATTGTCAAGAATAATAAAAGTCCCACTACATAAAATTGTAGTTTGAGTTTTAGTTTTAGGTTATTTATTTATTTGAGAAACAAAGTAAATTCACTAGTGCATGTTTCATTTCCAGAGCTCGGAATAGGTAGTGCCTATTTACCTAAACTTTGCGGGAGGACGTAACTAAGAGTGATTACAAGCACCAAAAATAATTACTTCTTTTTATTGAATGTGGGGTTTCCCGGGATTTACTGTATTATTCTTACAGGCTTAATACATTTCTCTTTACTTATAAATCTTGTTATATTGCATATTATTTGTTTAATTACCTTTAAATAACAATCAGTCATTAAAAATATAATATGGATCAAATTGAATCAAAAGGATTCCGAAATTTGATACTTTTAGTTGACTTAGACAGAATTATACTCCATGAGACTTCCTTTCTTCCATGAGAGGGGACCTGTGTCCAGCATTAGGGCGTATATAGATTGGTGATGAGACAGAACTATGATATCGTATAGAAAATTCCGATTTTCATTCCAACGTTTCGAGTCCTTTACAGCACTCGTGGTCACGGGATGTATTTTAAATTCATTTAAATTCATTGAAAAATAGTTTTATTTAATAGATAAGTACATGTATACCATCATATTAGAAATAAATTAGAATACATCTGTACGATATCTTCTATGCCATATCATAGTTCTGTCTCATCACTAATCTGTATACGTCCTACTGCTAGACACAGGTCCCCTCTCATGGAAGAAAGGAGTATAATTATGTCTAAGTCAACTAAAAACTATCAAATTTCGGAATCCTTTTGATTCAATTTGATCCATATTATATTTTTAATGACTGATTGTTATTTCAAGGTAATTAAACAAATAATATGCAATATAACAAGATTTATAAGTAAAGCGAAATGTATTAAGCCTCTAGAATAATACAGTAAATCCCGGGAAATCCCGCATTCATTAAAAAGAAATAATTATTTTTGGTGCTTGTAACCACTCTTAGTTACGTCCTCCCGCGAAGTTTAGGTAAATAGGCACTACCTATTCCGAGCTCTGTTCATTTCATTCATGTACTCCTTTCAACTTACTGCAAAATGTAGTTATTATACATTCTAATTTCTTTGTTGTCCCGATTCTGTAAACTACACTATGACACACTTTACCCGAGTCTTCCGCGCACGATAAAACGAACTCACAAATTACATTTTAGGTCATATTTTGATAAATATCAGACTTTGTCAAGTTTTATTCATATTTATTTTTTCCTTATATGGTCAGATTGGCTCAAAGATCGTGATACTTCTATTGCACGCCCTTAGACTCTATTTTATAAAGATCCGTTAGACCTTATGTCGGTTTGTTATGTCAAAATATGTACTGTGTTACTGAAATTTGATCTGACATTTGGTCTAACGGATCTTTATAAAACCCGGCCTTAATGAAACCAAAGTGCAATCATTATCATCAAAAGGAAAATATACATGTTATTGCAATATAGTTGCAAAATATACCTCAGGAGAGTTCACTTAATCATTAATTAACTAATTTATTTGTTTACTTGATATTCAATAACATCATATTATTCAAATAACGGCGTTCAATGTTTACTATCATTAGCATAGTAGGTAATTTTGTGTATGATTCAAGGGTCCAGGCGCGGATCCAGGATTTTGTTCAGGGGGGGGGGGGCACTTTCGAACTTTCCGAAAATAAAACTGACTTTTGATAACTGTTTTTATTGTCAGAACATATTTCCTACGTCAGGACATAGGCAATTGCCCTCCCCTGACACAGGCTTCAGGGGGGGGCAATTGCCCCTGTTGCCCCCCCCTGTATCCGCGCCTGCTAGGGTCCCAACCTAATAGTCATACAGATCACTTATTCTAAAAGTTCTCAATTGATTTTCTAGTTCAAAGTCTTAAGTGTGCTTTGAAACATCTAACTTCACCTATAGGTAACTTACCTATCGATTATTTCAGTGACTACCGGTGTAGCCTAGTGGGTAGTGCACCTGCCTGTGAAGCTTGTTAACATAAAGGGATGCGTGAATGAAACTACGTGGTCGGATCTAGACTGAATCATTTATTATCTCAACCTACCCCCATGCTCATAACATTATCTACCATGTACCCACAACCCCCTTTTTTATTTTTATTTGATACATACATTTACGATTTATACATACATTGTCCATTCATTGGTTTTACACTAAAGCTGGAAGAATGGCTATACTTTCCTCCCCTATACAGATTAATACCACAAGAAATAAATTAGTATCGTAGCGCAAAATAACATTGATCGCATCATTGTGGGTTCTCTAAAAGAAAAATACAAATATAACATTCTATCTGGTAACTTTATACATCTATAAATTTGTGAGTTCTTAGATAAAGTATTAAGAACATATTTCACAAAAGTGGATGAATAAATAGTTAACATGCACATTAATTTTTTGGTATTATTTAATTTAGTTCTTGCAATAAAGATAAATAACAATTTGCATTTCATTATAAGAAAAAAATAAAAGTAAATTACTAATTCATGCATCTTAATTTTACATAGTAAAAGTAAATTATACTAATAAGAAGCAATATCATTGCAAAATTATTATTATTCAATTTCATTGTTGGAAACTGTGTTCAAAATCATTTGTCTATAACTACACATTCAAAAGTAGGTATCGGATTAAATAATAATAAATCAAGAATAACATATTTTAAAATATTCAACGGTTAATATAAGTAGTAAAAGGTACATAATTGATATAGAATTGTATTAAAAAAAAATTTTGCTAGCAATAATACAGAAACATAACATAAGAATGCCTTACCAATTAACTATGGGTATTTGTAGTAACATAGTTACCTAAATTAAACGTCTGCTATATATATACTTAATAGTAGGTATACTTGTAGGTATTACGTATTAGTTTCCCAAGTTATACGGATGGAATCGTGCGAGCCGGCAGCCGTCAGTACCAATCAGGACGAATCACCACCCTGCCAGAACGAGTGACAACATTGTTATTATTTGTAGCATACTCAGACACTGGGGCCGGGCTGAAAACAGCGCGCTGCGCGTGCGAGTGAGGCTCGGCGGTGTGCGCGTTATCGTTATCACTCGGAGCAATGATATCGTCATAAGGCCGGAGATACACCGGTGCCTCAGGACGGTTATCCGAATCTAATATCAAATGACGTCTGTTTCTTACCACAGTACCTCCCTGCATTAACCGAATCACATATGACCGTATCCCTTTTAGGTGCAAGATTGTACCGTTAATCCATTTTTTGTCTATTCTAACCTTTACTTTTTGTCCCGGTGCTAAATGCGATAAATCACGAGCCGTTTTATCATAGTATAGTTTTTGTTTGATCTGCCTTTTTTCTAATTCTACTGTAACATTATTATGGATTTTGGGCTTTAGTAATCGGGGTAAGTACGGCACAATACCTCGATATTTTCTATTACTTAGAAGCTCTGCAGGGGACGCTAACTCATTAGTGATAGGAGTAAGTAGTTAAGTATTCTAATAATGCGAGCCTGAAGTCAGTTTTTTCCACATCCGTTTTTTTAAGAATATTCTTTACCGTCTGCACACATCGTTCAACTTGGCCATTGGATTGAGCATAGCGGGGAGAGGAAGTTATGTGTTCAAAACACCAGTGCTCAGAGAACAATTTGAACTGGCTCGAAGAAAATTCGGGACCATTATCGGACATTACAATATCGGGTATGCCCTGATGACTAAACACAAATTTCAATTGGTCGATGACATGTCCAGATGTCAAACAAGCCAGTTCAACGACTTCTAAGAATTTACTGTAATAATCTACTATCAATAAATACTTCCTCCCTTTAAAATGAAAAATGTCTACTCCTACCTTGGACCACGCCCTGTCTGGTATATCATGTGGTATTAAAGTTTCTTTCGCATTCTGATTTTTAAAAGTTAAGCACGCTTGACAATTTTTGATGAAATCTTCTAACTGACTATTTATATTTGGCCAAAACATGGACTCACGAACCTTTAATTTGCATTTTTCTAGGCCTAAGTGCCCAATGTGCACCCGCCTTAACATTTCCTTGCGCATAGATAGTGGAATAATTATTCGATCGCCCTTCCAAGCCATGCCATAAGCTACTGTTAGCTCATCTCGATAACTCCAATATGGTCTTACCTGGTCATCTACTTCCTGTTTGTGGTCGGGCCAGCCTTCAGTTACATATTTGATGAGCGCTTGCAACTCGGCATCTTCTTGCGTGAGCTTCTGTATACGTACGAAATGCGAATCGAGAAGCGGGTTGCTGAGCAACACGGCACACACCTGCGCCCGCGCTTCGAGCTGATCTCGCGGCACCGCGCTCGGAGCACTCGCCGGGTCCACCGCGCGAGACAGTGTGTCTGCCATATACATATACTTGCCAGGTTTATACACAAGCTTAAATTTATACGGCTGCAACCGTAGCAGCATCCTTTGCAACCTTGCGGGGGCGGAGGCGATCGGCTTATTAATAATACTGACTAGAGGTTTGTGGTCAGTTTCCACAGTGATATCACTACGCCCATATATATACGCGTAAAACTTTTCACAGGCATACACACACGCTAGAAGCTCTTTTTCTATTTGTGCATATGCCTGTTCTGCTTTTGTTAGTGATCGCGAAGCATAAGACACAGGTAAGTTATCCTGTAGGAGACATGCACCTAACCCATTTTTGCATGCATCAACTGAAATTAACACGGGTTTTTTCAAACTATAATACTGTAAAACAGGTACACTTGTCAAACATTGTTTCAAAACATTAAATGATCTGTCGTGTTCCTCTGACCAGTGCCATTCGATATCCTTCTTCAACAGTTGTCGAAGTACATGATTTTTGTCTGATAAATTGGGTATAAAATTACCCACGTAATTTACCATCCCTAAAAATCGTTCAAGATCCTTCGTATTCTTGGGGCTTGGCATATTCCTTATTGCTGATGTATATGAGTCATCAGGATAAATTCCATTGGAAGTAATCTTGTGTCCTAAATATTTTATTTCGGATAAGCCAAACTTGCACTTATTTTTATTTAATTTTAAATTTATTTCGCGACACCTATTTAACACGCACTTCAACCTAGCGTCGTGCTCCTCTTTCGTACGACCATAAACCAGTAGGTCGTCCACAAACAGACAAACCCCTTCCAAGTCATCGAAGTGCTCGTACATCTTTTTGTGGAACACCTCAGATGCTGACGTAATTCCAAAAGGTAACCTCAAAAATTTGTATCTACCAAAACATGTATTGAATGTGCACAAATCGGTACTATCCTTGTGTAGCCGAAGTTGCCAGAAACCTTGTTTAGCATCTAGAGTGCTAAAAAACTTGGAACCACCTAAATTAACGGTCATCTCATCAAGCGTCGGCAACTTGAAATGCTCGCGCCTGATAGCCTGGTTCAAATCCCTTGGATCCAAACATAATCTGATGTCACCGTTAGCTTTCCTCGCCACGGTCATACTGTTGACCCAGTCAGTGGGCCCGCCGACTTTAGCAATAATGCCATCGTTGACCATTTCATTTAATTTATTTTTAACATCCTCTTTCAAAGCTACTGGCAACTTTCTCGGTGCATGGACCACCGGCCTAACATCATTATTCAACTCAATTTTATACTCTCCTGGCATGCACCCTACACCCTCAAAAATATCTGCATATTCTTTATAAACGTACTGCGCTATCTCACTCTCGCGATCACTACTCACAGCTAGAACCAACTTGACTACACCTAGCTCCGTACATGAATCCCTACCTAATATTGGCGGCGAAGATACATCCGCTACTATAAAATCTAATATGTGCAAGCGCTCCTTGTATTGCACTTTGAAGCTGCACTTACCTAACACCTCGATATCACTGCCAGAGTATCCGCGCAATTTCACATCCGTCGAGCCTAAATCGTGCTTAGATAAACCAACCTGGCGTAAATAACAACATGGCAAGACGTTCACGTCCGCCCCAGTGTCTAATTTAAATTGAATCTTAGTATCTTTTAACAACAACTCAACAGACCAATCACTCGAACTAGTACAGCAGTAAATTACCTGTTCAGTGTTTTCTTCGGCTCGCATCTCGTATACGTTACACATACGCGAAAAATGGTCGTAGTTATTGCACCTTAAACATCTTCTGCCAATAGCTGGACACCTCGAACTGTCGTGAATCAATCCACACCGCGAACACGTTAATTTATCACTATTATTATACACATTGCGCATTTGTTGACTAGATGCCTGGTTTCGGCGCACGGGGTTCGACCGGGAATGCGCGGGGAAGCGGGCGGGTGTCTGGTACCGGCCGCCGCGCCCTCGGCTTCTCGCTGCACCGCGTTGCGCCGGCGGCGCCCCGCGTCGATTTACCCACAATACTTGATTTTGATGACCACCTTCATTATTCCAATCACAATTCGTGTTGCACAAAGACTCATTTTTCACAAGATACGCATGATGATCCGCAGCTTCCATCTTTATCGCTCCCGCTTGCATTTTAGACATCTGGGCTAAGTTACAAATATCAAGACATTTTTTTAATGTCAGTTCCGGCTCACGTAACAACCGCTCCCGTAGTGCATCCTCTTTAATACCACATATCAGCTTATCTTTTATTAAATCTTGCATTAACGAATCAAACTCACAAGTGTTCGCCAGTTTCTTCAATTCAAAAGAATACTGCTCAATTGATTCTCCATCGCGCTGATTACGGGTAAAAAACTTATGCCTCTCTATTGTCAAATTCTTTTTGGGCAGAAAATATTGATCAAATCGTTCGAGCAGACTTTTCAACGTTTTGCACTCTGTTTCGAACTGCTGGTACACCTCCCGACACCGTTCACCGATAACATGCAGCAAGATACTCATCTGAACTTTTTCATCTTTACTCGACAGCTGACAAGCTTCGAAATAAATCATAAAACCTTTTTTCCACTTGGTCCACTCCACCGATAAATTTCCAGATGTTACATTTTCCAAATTATTATCAAAAATAAACGGCAGCGGTGGTGGCAAAACGGCCTCCATTGCAAAATATTTCTCCGTCCCACACCCAATTCCACGAATAAAAACTTCTCTATCGCCGAGTCCAAACGATATTCAAATAACGGTCCTTTATTTCAAACCGACTGCGCCATGTTAACATAAAGGGATGCGTGAATGAAACTACGTGGTCGGATCTAGACTGAATCATTTATTATCTCAACCTACCCCCATGCTCATAACATTATCTACCATGTACCCACAAAGCTGACGGTCCTGGGTTCGAATCCCGGACAGGGCAAATATTTGTGTGATGAGCATGAATATTTGTTTCTGAGTCTTGGATGTTTTCTATGTATTTAAGTATTTATATCTATTAAATATATCGTCGTCTAGTACCCATAACACAAGCCTTCTTGAGCTTACTGTGGGGCCAGTTCGATTTGCGTAAGATTGTCCTTTAATATTTATTTATTTATCTTGGATACTAGATGTCTGCCTACCATCATGTAGATGGTGATTGTATGTCACCGTTTTCGTATAAAACGAATCCAGTCAATAAACGGTCGGCAACGTGCTTGTGCGATTCTTCTGGAGTCACAATTTTCCATAGGCTGCATATCTGCCTCAGGCACTTCAGGCATGTCGTACTTAAGTTTGTATGCCATCGTCGTTGTATATATATTTTTTCATACAGACTTAAGTAAAATTCAGTTATACTTAAGTAAAATCTGGTACTAGTATCTGATATTTAACCATATTGACCTTCTTAAGAACAGGTGTTTCGTATCTAATATCTCTCTAATCCTCATAATATTTTGATTCCATCCAACATGATCCAACAAAGCATATCTCTTCATCGCGCAAAAACGTTGGCACGCGAGTGTATATAAGTAAAGAATAAACACCAAAATGTCCGTCTGTCTGTCCGTTGTCAAAGGATTGTTATCTTTGGGCGCGTGGGCATGTGGGCTTCAGATGACAACAGCTGCCGTATCATGTAATAAGTTCTGTAAGGGTGAAATTATTTAATGTCTACGATGGTGCCGCATAAATATTATAAAATAAATAAATATTAGAGGACAATCTTACACAAATCGAACTAGCCCCACAGTAAGCTCAAGAAGGCTTGTGTTATGGGTACTAGACGACGATATATTTAATAGACATAAATACTTAAATACATAGAAAACATCCAAGACTCAGAAACAAATATTCATGCTCATCACACAAATATTTGCCCTGACCGGGATTCGAACCCAGGACCGTTAGCTTCACAGGCAGGTGCACTACCCACTAGGCTAAACCGGTCGTCATTTCGAGCATTACTCTAAAAACTTGTATATCGTTATCAAATAAAAAAAATAGGTACTTATCCGCCATACTTAGTACTCGTATAGCGAAAGAAAAGATTACATCGGGTAATATTCACCAGGAACTACATTTTGCATCGAAGGTGCAGCAAAAACCTTCAGCTCTTGCGGTACTTTTCTCGTAAATCACATAAAATTGCTTGAAAACTTACCGGCGCCCGCGCGCTATACCTTAACTTGCACAAAATGTTATCTGGGAGAGATAACTTTTAGCGATAAGGCGGTTCTTGTTTGTCATATCTGTCGTGGTGTTTTTGTGCGCTCAAATAAACATTATTTATTATTACTTAAATGTGTACAATATTTCGAATAACACTTAATTGAGATTTCTTTCGTAGAGGTATGTAGGTACTATTAATCTGATATTAAAAAACAATGCAATTACCTATGATCACAATTTTCAATTTTTCGCCTATTGTACTATTTCATATTCAATGTGCTTTGTAGGTAAGCCTGTTTTTCCTTAACAGTAGTAGTTCTACGAGCCCCAATGCAAAATAGCTCGTCTAGTCGCAATTCTGCATGCGTATTTTTTTTCAAAAACTAGTATTTCTACCCGAATCGACTTTGATGATTAATGGAATACACTAGACGCAATGTCACTAAAGCTAGCTTAGTTTTGAGTTGTACAAAGTGTACATCTCGTTATTTATTTTAAAATAATTTAATTATAAATATTACATCTCACACGCAAATAATTACGTCTGCTTCATATTTAAGGCAAAATAGGTCGTCTATTTAAAATAAAACCTGTTTACCAGGGTTCGTAATATAAAATATTATTTTCAAATTGAATACGGAATATTCTCTGTCATGTAAAATGACAAACCACTATATAAAAGGGCAAATTCAGCCTAATTTTTTATTACTCCAAATCGTTTTTCTATCGAGATGGCACGAGGTAAGCCAGTGACTGAAGAAGTGCGGAAAATTATAATCTCCAGTAACAATAAAGGCAAATCTACGTACCAAATTGCCAAGGACCTTTCTATGCCAAGGTCTACAATCCAAACTATCATCGAGCATCATCGAAAACACGACAAAATTTCTTGTTTAAAGAAATCCGGCCGCCCACGAATTACTACTAAAGCAGAAAACAGGATTCTGAGGAAGATCATCAAGAAAAATCGTCGTGCAAGAGCTGGAGAACTTACGGTACTATGGCGTGACGCAATTAAAAAAAACATTTCAGTGGATACTTGCAAGAGAGTGATGAAGAGGATGGGCTACGGTTTTTACACTGCTAAAGAGAAACCGTTACTTACACAACGGCAGAAAACTAACAGGTTGAAATTCGCCAAAAAGTACAGAAATTGGACCGTCGATCAGTGGCGTAAAATTATATGGAGTGACGAATCTAAATTTGAAGTCACAGTAGGCGATGAACGAAGTAAAGTCATTCGCGAAAAAGGAGAGGCATTTCAAAAAGATTGTCTTAAGCGTAAGGTAAAGTTTCCAGCTTCCTTAATGATTTGGGGCTGCATGTCGGCACAGGGTGTCGGCTGTCTGCAATTTATAGATGGAACCGTCAATGCCGAAAAATACAAAAGCATCTTACAAGAGAGTTTGCTGCCGTCTATACGTAAGTTAAAGTATAAAAATGCGTATACTTTTCAACAAGATGGTGCCTCATGCCATACCGCTAAAGCAACGATGGCGTGGCTGAAAAAGAAAAAAATACCTACCATGTCGTGGCCATCCAGCAGCCCGGACTTGTCTCCCATAGAAACGTTGTGGTGGAAAATGAAGAAGAAGTTGCGAAAGGACCCGTCCAGATCAAAAGCTGATCTTAAAGAGAAACTTACCTGTGTTTGGAATGAAACAACCCCGGAAGAGTGTCGACAGCTGGTAGATACAATGCCGCTCAGAATTAAAGCCGTTTTAGATGCAAAAGGAGACGCCACCAAGTGGTAGACGTTCTAATCTGCGTCGGTAACACTAAAGACGAACTTTTTTGCATTTTAGTACAATTGGTGAAACAATGTTTTTTTTATTACCAAGGAAAGTTCGTTTTTTTTTTCATTGAATAAATAAAATACGATTTATAACTTATACTGTTTTTATATTGCTAATTCTTCCAAACACCTTCGTCCCCCAGAATTTTTAGGTTAACGTTAGTTTAGTACATTTTTTTCCTACCAGACGTACTCATTTGCATTGGGGCTCGTAACTGCCCGATGTACTATATCAAGTACCTACAGTGGAATCCGGATAATGCGACAGTTATGGGACCGGTGATATTACGTCGCA
Organism: Epiblema foenella; assembly: GCA_963556455.1. Taxonomy (NCBI): domain Eukaryota; kingdom Metazoa; phylum Arthropoda; class Insecta; order Lepidoptera; family Tortricidae; genus Epiblema; species Epiblema foenella. Next base: position 19,684,079 of record OY747111.1, read on the forward strand.
CTAACAGGACATCGCACAAAACGGACTTATTTACTTTGAAAATGTTTAGTATAAAATCTAATGTGTGGTGATTTCGAAGTCGTTAAAAGCGGTCAAATGTTATATGCGGAGTCGTTATAAGCGGATTCTACTGTATATACTACAAGAATAGTGCTATAGAAGCGTCTCAATATTGATTTGATTATATTAAAATGGCGGCTGTTCGCCCTTGCACTGTATACTGTGTAGTATACTTACTAAAGGGGTAAGAAAGGGATGCAACCCCAGCTCAGTTGCGTCCCCTCATTGCGTGGCGGTCAGTGTAACGCGACTAGCTAAATATGAGCACTTCGACCGACTTCCAATGATTTATTAGCTTCTAATTTATTTATTTAATCAAGGTTTACCAACAAATGTTTACACCAATGCTTAAGATTATGTAAATGCATACTTATTTCTACGAGTAGTGTAACAGTTACTTAAAGGTAAACTCCGCGTGCGTAATCTGTGAAGTATAACTAAATTTAAATGTAGTAGGTGTAATCTACAATGACATTGTTAGAAACAACAGGATTAAAAATGTGTTAATACTATACCGACAAGTGTTCATTTCTACTTATACATTACTTTTGCGGCCTATGGCATATACTTACGTTAGTTTAGGGTCCTAATCATCTCATCATATCCTTCTATTTATCTCAGTTTTATCAGAGAAGTCGTTGTCTCGATGATCTTCATCCTCAGTGCTCCCGACTCCATCTATGTACGTTAGTTTGGAATATAACTGCGCCTTTACCATGAGTTCACATGACCATACTCGCTAGCGACTGCGTAAAAAATGGTATGGGTAAAAGTACAGCACCTCTGGCGGTTACGCAATAGAACTAAGAATCGGCATGCTAAATCGTTTACGCAGTCGCTAGCGAGTACGGGCGCGCGAACTCATGGTAAAGGCACTGTAGATAAACTATAAAGAACAGGGCATTAACCAGGAGCAAGGTGTGAAAGTGAAAGATGGCAATCTTCATCTTTCTTGTATAAAGACATATTCTCAGTAAAATAGGTATTATATAGGTATTGCATGTCAAACATACGTAGTATTGTTTACATGTTTAGCTCCCTGTGGTGTTAACTGTAACTACGCCAGTGAAGCCGGGTACTCATTATCGAACTGTGCCTTTACCATGAGTTTGCATGACCGTACTCGCTAGCGACTGCGTAAACGATTTAGTATGCCTATTGTTAGTTCTATTGCGTAACCGACAGAGGCGTACTTTTGCGTATACAATTTTTTACGCAGTCGCTAGCGAGTACGGTCATGTAAACTCATGGTATAAAGGCACTGTAGGTAAACCGATAGGATACTGGTAATGAGTTCAAGAATCTACGTAACTGAGTTCATCGGCTCATTGAAAACTGTCCACTAAAGATTAAAAAAAAAAATCAAATATTTATTCTGCAAATAGGCCACAACATGTCAAAATATTAATTTACAATTAAGAAACTCTGACTATAATAATAAGTAATACATTTTTCATGTCAAAATATTAATTTACAGTTCAAGAAAGAATAGTAATTTCGAGTTACAATTATAAGTTATAACAAAATTAATGTCATACATATGGTCTCTAAGTCACTGATAATAAAATCAAATCCACAACAGGATGATGTCTCTCGTCAATCCCCTATAAAAAGAAACTAGTATTAACGTAGTCAATGTCCTAGCAAGCATGAACAGACAGGATTCGCGAACCACGTATACACTGGTTACTGAAACTTCGGTTACACTTACTAGTGAGTACTCACTCACTCTCACTCTCTGAGTACTCAGCTTTAAGCGCTATATATAAAGTTGCCAGTTATATCTAGGGATTTGCGCGTCCCTAAAGTTGCGCGAATAATTGAGTTGCCTTATGTAATTTACCCTCGCTACGTCGTGCGCAAATACGGGGGATGGCGAGTAGGTAGTGGAGGCTGCCTTCCCAAGATGCATTTGCAACCAAAAATATTGATTAGACCTATATAATAGTGGCTCTGTGAGCTGTAGACCTCGTGGATGAGTTTTTTTTATCATTTCCAAAATCTGACATTATAAAAAAGACAAATTATGAATATCGAACCTGTTAACAAAACACGAGAGGCGGTTGAGAAATGCGACCTGTAGAGGACAACAAACCGAAATTCGGACGCAGAAAATTACAAAATCTTTGAAATATAAATTGTTTTTGTAAATTTCCAAAAACTGACTCGACAAAAAAATCTATATAATTACCGGACCTGCTCACAAAATTTCACGAGAATCGTTTCCGAAAAGCGGCCTGTAGAGGAGAACAAACCGTTGAACAAATTTTTTTTTTAAATTTCCAAAAACTTATACGGCAAAAAAATCTGTATATTTATCCAACCTGCTCACCAAATTTCACGAGAATCGGTTGAGAAATGCGACCTGTAGAGGAGAACAAACCGAAATTCGCCCGCAGAAACTTACAAAATCATTGATAAAAAAATGTTTTTGAAAATTTCCAAAAACCGTCACGACAAAAAAAATCTATATAACTATCGAACCTGCTTACGAAATTTCACGAGAATCGGTTGAGAATTGCGAGCTGTAGACGAGAACAAACGGAAATCCGGACATACGAAGGCAGCCTCATTTCTGATGCGATCACGCAGAGAAACTCCCAGCATAGCCCTCTGAGCGACTTTGAGCCTTCTTACGGGGCCGAGCGACATGGTGAGTACACGCATTAAATACGTTAAATAACTACTATATATTATACATCTATAAACATATACCTAACTGCAGGCATGTATCCAGACTTTTGGTTCAGGGGGAACAAACATTGAAACAACCATGTGAACTGTGTAAAAATCGCTGTAATCACTGTACTATAATTTTTAATAACTTAAAGAAGTACCGTCCGTAGTTTAGTTACACACTTATAAGTATTTTTTCGGGGGGGGGGGGATAAATCCCAACTATCCCCCCCTCTGGATACGTGCCTGCCTAACTGTAACAAAAATAAAAAACCACAATTTTAACAGTTATTTTATATTACGTATTTTAGTATTTTCGGGGGGGGGGGGGGATAAATCCCAACTATCCCCCCCTCTGGATACGTGCCTGCCTAACTGTAACAAAAATAAAAAAAAAAACACAATTTTAACAGTTGCAAAAACAAAAAGGTAAGTTGATATCGGCACGCGCTGGCTACCTGCGCCCGGCTCGACATCGTTTAAAAATACAACCGCTATTGTTTATTACGCAGTCATAAAACACTACCTTATCTAGACAGCTACCAGCTTAGTGCCTCTGTGCAGCTCAGAGATTTATAGTACCACGTTCAGACCTTAAAAAAATAGGTGCATGGTGTGAGTTCGCGGGTGATATTAGATTTTATTATTTTCATGTTGACGTGTTATAGATATAGCTCAAAATATTTTATTATGATTAGTATACTTACTTTATTACCTTTTATCTTGACGCTTAGAGACCTTATACATCTCTAACAAATCTCGATTGTTATTAGTTTCTTAGTCTTATTTTTGACATGTAACACTACATTTAATTAATGATACTTTGATTATTGTACTATTTTTATTTGATGTACCTAGATAGATTTTGACTTGTAAAAGTGCCCTTGAGGCCTATTTGCAGAATAAATGTTTTGATTTTGATTGATTTTGATTTTGATAAGCGCCTAGCCTTTTGTCCCTTCTGCGGGGCTAGCACAACTGTCTGCCGCTGCGACGCGACGCGAGTAGAGTAAAATCAACCCTCCTCTTTCTAATTCGCACAGTTCGAGTGAGACAGGTGTCGCTGAGTCGCGCGAGATACGACTTGGTAGCAAGTTGTGCTAGCCCACCTGCTGTCAACACAGTGAGTTCTCAAATTTCATAAAGGGTCGGCAATGCCGGCGTCTATAGGCTGCGGTGGCCGCTTACCATCAGGTGGACCGTACGCTTTTGCCACCGGCGTTGTATAAAAAAAAAGCAGACCGTACTTCAGGAAAACTATTACATTTATTTATTTTATTTGACGACCGGTTTAGCCTAGTGGGTAGTGCACCTGCCTGTGAAGCTGACGGTCCTGGGTTCGAATCCCGGTCAGGGAAAATATTTGTCTGATGAGCATGAATATTTGTTTCTGAGTCTTGGATGTTTTTTATGTATTTAAGTATTTATATCTATTAAATATATCGTCGTCTACTACCCACAACACAAGCCTTCTTGAGCTTACTGCGGGGCTAGTTCGATTTGTGTAAGATTGTCCTCTAATATTTATTATTTATAATAACATGGGAGTAAAACATTAGAAAAGTAACGATATCCGCCATTACCGAAAAAATCATCGTATTTAGTTCAACCGGAACTTGGTTGCGCTAAATCTACTTCACGCTATACCTTTCTCGCTCATACCTATCACACCGTCCCTTTCTCTACGTTCCGTTAAAAACATGTATCACTCTCATACCACAGTGGTATTAAACCCGTCGCCTACCGATCCCTGGGATCCCCGGGCTCATTACAAAAGAATTCTATTGTTTATTTTTTTCGCTCGGAGACCACGGCTTCAAGTTGCTCAAATTATGTAGGTATCTATTACAGTTCGGTCCCCCTAATTAAATAATTTTATGTTTGAACCGGGAATTGAACCCGTTACACAAAATTATTTAAATATCTGTGAATGCAGTTTAATTTGTATTTTAAATTCAAAATATTCATGGTACTTTCCATCCATGTGGCATAGCCGTGGGACGCCCTGTAGGTATATACATTTTTATTATTTAAGGAAAAAAGGGGCTTGTCAGGCGATCATATCATACCGCCCCTAATACTATTTTAATCCTACTTCTAATAAATTGCATAAAAACTCGGCTTCGTCGGAAATAGGAAGCGCCAAAATACTATTCACATATCTTGTGTCTATATAACAGTCTCGAATCGGACCAAGCTGCTTTCACGGCCTTGGTCCAGACACACTCCTAGAAATCACTACATAGTATGAAACAAAGTCGCTTTCTCTGTCCCTATATCCCTATGTATGCTTAAACCTGTAAAACTACGAAACGGATTTTGATGCGGTTTTTTTAATAGATGGAGAGTGATTGAAGAGGAAGGTTTATATGTATAATAACATCCATTAAATAATATAAGATTTCAAGCTTACATGGTCATTTACATTAGAATCATTGCAAGCGCCATTATCAAGGATAATTCCTTGCACTGTTGCAAGCGCCATTATCAAGGATAGCTTGATAATGGCGCTTGCAACAGTGCAAGGATTAATCCTTGATAATGGCGCTTGCAACAGTGCCTAAATATCGGGAACTCAAAAATACAAATATACATGGTAAATATCCCGTTTCAAATCGTAATTCTAATGCATTAAATAGTGCACCCGTGCGAAGCCGGGGCGGGTCGCTAGTAAGTTAATATAATTCTTTTAATACCTATACGTATTTGAAACGCAGTCGGGTTGGAGTAAATGTGAATGATTGAGCTACAAGGACCGACAAATTATCACCATACGGCGCTCAGTCTGATCCAATATTCTGGGAATAACGAGACAGAAGTCCGACGTCTTCTAAAACACAACCGCCAGCCTGGATCTATTGTTTATTGACCTAGTGTCGAGGTATGGCGATGTCGATGTTGATATTTTCGATGCGCGACTTGCGATATTCAGGAGGCAGGTAGTCAGGGCTATCTGTCAAAGTGCTCCGTCATCTTAGGCAAATACAGACAATATATATATATATTATCATTTCTTTTTTGTCTCCAGTCCTGTTGTATTTTGTCATATCAGTTGTTTGTAAAACAAAAGCTACTCGTATTGTACATGCTCAGAATATAGTTATGTATTATTTACTTTAGGATAGGTTTCGCTCATTTTTGTAATCAAGCTGTGCATGCATGTTTTGGGTGGCATTCCCAACTAGAACCTTCTAATTATCTTTTTTTTTTTTCACATGTAATAAATGTCATCTGTTTTGCGTGCCTATTAAATAAATAAAATAAATAAATAAAATATTGTTTATTGCGTAGCCATAAAACACTACCTAATCTACCTGCGTAAAACCCCCGTCTGATCAAAAGCTATCCTTATCTGTATCCTGTTTAGAGCTTAATTTTCTTTTGTCTTTATGCCGGCGAAAGTTTGTGTAAATCCGAGATTTAATCCAGCAATAAAATTAATGCGTATAATAAGTAAACTAAATATGCATGGTGTTTTTAAATAGGTTAAGATTTTATTTTCTTCAACATGTATCGGTTTTTGAGTAGGTAAATGGGTGTTCTTTTTGACGTCTCTATCATTTTTTTTATTTTACATTTACGTTAATTCTTTATTTTTCATTTACGTATGTAGGATTTACGTACAGAGCGGGTAGATTCGCACACAATGTGTTTGCCGTACATAAAAATTAGAACGTCGATTAGAAACAACAAAATCAGTGACATACTTTAGTATATAATAAAAAACAAAACAATAATGTGTCAAATACAATTAAATCTATTTAAAAAATACGAATAGTTTACCGTTTACCAACCGTATTATATCTGAATAATACATCACATGTAATGCCAATTTTCACATGCCTGTCGAGGCTAAACATATTAAGGAACCTAAGATAATATACAATATAATAAAAGGCCTACAAACCAAACTTAAAATAAAAACTTAAAAATAAATAAACTAAAATAAGGGGTCCCCCCGCCGCATAGTGCCAAAGATGCTGGCAGCATTTCCTCGCTGTATAGCAATGCTTATGCGTTACCTAAGATTAATTGTAACATCTATACTTGTACCATATGTTTAAAGTGAATAAAACATTCATTCATTCATTCATTGAGGCCAAATCAATAATGGGGAATGATGGATTTGTCAAACAAATAAAAAAACAATACCTACCATAAATGACCAACCAACATTTCAAGTGAGCATTCGGACAAACAAAAAAAAAGTGAAACAACTTTTGTCGAATAGTGTTTGCCTAAACGAAAAACGGACAAACGTTTTTAGTTTTTTTTTTGGACCTGATTGTGGCTTTATATGCCGGGCCCCATAAAGCGATAGGAGTGCGCGGTTGGAGAGTAGTCTGGGGAAAATCCAGGGGAAAACCTCCGGCATGACCACGCGTGGTGGTTTGGAATACTGGAATACTCAAAGAGTTTGCGCTCTAGTGAGATTGGTTGAGCGGTTTCAACCGAATCTGAGGTGTGAGTGGAATCGAGCTACTGGGAGTTTTGTCGCTGGTTCACTAAACCTAGCCTAGCTGAGAAGAGTCCAGAAAGAAACTCAGCTAGGCCCGACCTGGGTCGGACTGAGCTAGGCCCGACCTGGGTCGGACTGAAGCTAGGCCCGACCTAGGTCGGACTGAGTTTTTAGTGTTTCAGATAGGTAACCGATTGATACCACCAATTGGTTTGATACCTAGGTTGACACATGACAAGCCACGACTGTAAACGCTGTCGAACAGTGGGCCGATTTTAGAGTGTCGAGCGTTCGGCTTTTCACTCGAGATCTGTCAAAAAAACTATGATGATTTGACAGATTGTCGAGTGATTAGAGCGTTCGACACTCAAAAATCGGCCCCCAGAAGTGAAAATTAGAAGATATAACTAACTTTACGGAATGAGCTAAATTGAAGACGATAATAAACCATGCCGCTACCCTAAGGTTGTCTGGAAGAAATCGCTCTTTAGCGATAAGATCGTCTGTTGTTTGCCTCTTCTCATTGTGTTTTTTGTACTGTACTGTATCCTTTGATTGAGATGTGCAATAAAGAGTATTTGTATTGTATTGTATAAACCCCATACTCAAGATATTTTTTATAACCTTATGCGATTATAACTGCTTCGCCTAATCACCGTGTACTTTTTTCGACCGGAACCAAATTTTCCGCTCTTGACCATAAGCACATTTTCAACGCATATCACTTGCTTTGATGTCCATTATAATATCCCGTAATAGTCCGGCGACAAAAGGGTTGAGACCACCGTGACGTCATTGACAATTTAAAATGGCGACCGGAAGCGTCAAAGATACTTTTCCTGCCTTATTCCAATGGATTAAGGTATATATTGTCAACATATCTTTGACTTTGGGTATACAATAAATACAATAATGATTGAAATGAAGCATCGTCTGTGACAGTCGCTTATTGATGCTTCGATGACTTTTGACTGGACAGTGGACGAGTATGACATAATTTGTGTCATTGAACTGTCCATCTGCTGCGATGACTTGGTAATATTTAATTGAAGTCTTTTGTAACTGACGACCGGAGAGCTGGCGACTTCCTCGCAAAACGTATCAGCATTGCGATATTTGCGATACATAATACCTAATACTATTTTAAACAGTTTTTTTTTGTTTCATTCAATATTAGTTTTGTTTATATATTGTTAGTTCTTTAATATCTCGCATTGAGAATTGTTTTTTTATGAATATAAAGAACGAAATTTAGAATAAAGGAAAAATTGAAAAATTTAGGCACCGAGCAGGATTCGAACCTGCGACCTCCCGGCACTCGCGGCCAGTCGCTTTAGCCAACTGAGCTATAGGTGCAATCGCCACCCAGTCCCAAATTCATCAACCGTTCCTTCGTATTAAGTAGTACCGATGCTAACGTAAACTATTTTATACAAACGACTCAAAAAAATTACCGTCGAAATAAACAAATGAAGTTGTGGTCATTAGCAAATACAAATCATACTTCCATAAATAGCACAATAACAGAATTTAAATAACATTTGCTTTGAATTATCGAAAACAAAATCATTAGCAAGCATCAAGTACTTACATACTTATCTGTATGTTTTGCGAAAGGACTATAAGGTCCCTATGCATTTTTATTTACACAATAATTATGGAATCTGGTGCTAATGACGCTAACCTAATGCCTCCATTCTCATTTCACGAAATCGCGTAATCTGTCACTGTTTTAGTGGTTGTCCGCTGGCGCTAGTTGCGACTTGTGACAGACCACAGATATTTGAAGATTGTTAAGGTCGCGTTCAAGTTTATCTGTTCTTGTTATGTTGTTTGTGACTTTAGTGTTTTTTTGTTTTTCGTGGCTTCTCATGGTCCCAAAGGAAGACCAGCGACCACTATGCTGATTTGGGGCCATTTCGTGGCTATTTTCTGTATTTTGGTGTTTATGTTAATTTGTACTGTGTCTGTGCCACGAATAAATATTTTTTATTTTCTTTCTTTCTAATTGTACCTAATAGTACCCTAATAACACAAGTACAAGCTTTGCTTAGTTTGGAACTAGGTTGATTTGTGTAAGATTGTCCAAAAATATTTATTTATTTATTTAATACCTGGGTACTGTATTTGTATAGTTTCCAAACACATAAAGGATCTGAATAATCTGGACGCTTAATTGTTGTGCTTTCTGGCAACATTTTGAATAATAAAATAAATATAAATATAAATATTTTTGGACAATCTTACACAAGTCAACCTAGTCTCAAACTAAGCAAAGCTTGTACTATGGGTACCAAGTGACGATTTACATACTTATATAGATAAATAGATACTTAAATACATAGAAAACATCCAAGACTCAAGAACAAATATTCGTGTTCATCACACAAATACATGCCCCTGACCGGGACCCGAACCCAGGACCCCTAGCCTCGAAGGCAGGGTCACCACCAATTAGGCTAAAGCGGTCGTCGTCGGTATTTGATCAATCAGCAAAGACAATGTTATTAGACTTAGGGATATAACATGTATTTCGGCCATTATACTTTTTCAAGTAGGTACCTACATAATAACATAACATTTTACACATGTGCCTTATGGACCAATTATGCACAAAGGACGCTGAGTGCTCTCCGTATCCAATATAATAACGCGTTCAGGGCGTTGTTGCAGCTGCCACGCTGGTGCAGTGCGTCAGGGATGTTCGCGCACGCGCGTGTGGATGGTTTCCCGGCCATCATGCGCGCGCGGTGCGCAGCCGCGCTGCGGCGCCTGCGGGACAGCCGCAACAGCCTCCTGGCCGTTATAGCTGACAGGCTGGACAGTCAGCTCCTCACATGTTGGACGAAAGCACATTCAAATGTGACCACATACACGTACTAAGTGTGTGTGGTCATACTTTTGAGTGTGTCTAGATAAAGTTTGATGTGGCTAAATTGAAAAATTAACACAATACTTTTAAGATACGATATTGTTATTGTTACTAACCTATTATGGATCGTAAGGTCTGAAATAAATGCATTTTATTTTTTATTTTATTTTTATTTTTTTTTTATTTTTTTATAATTTTCAGACACTTTTTCTTTAAATGCAGATTTTGGAATACTTGGCCCTCACTTCATATTTTTGTATTGTTATTTATAAAGAAGTTTAATTGCAGTATCACTTCCGATAGTTTTGGTAATTAACAAACCGCAGCTATAAATCGAGTAACTCGGAGGTCCTTGGATGTCTCACATTGTTACCCACCTTTTACAGCAATATGTTAATTTTTACCTATAAATTCGTTTTATTAGGTTCAGGTACTATTTCGAAATCCTATTTTTCTACACTAATTCAATACATATCATAGATTTTTTTGGTAATAGAAAACTGGTCATGAAAAAGTAGAATAACTCAGTTGTCTTCGTGTCATCACTACATAGTATAAAACAAAGTCGCTTTCTCTGTCCCTATATCCCTATATACCTATATCCCTATGTATGCTTAAATCTTTAAAACTACGCAACGGATTTTGATGCGGTTTTTTTTAATAGATAGAGTGATTGAAGAGGAAGGTTTATATATGCATAATAACATCCATTAAATAGTGCACCCGTGCGAAGCCGGGGCGGGTCGCTAGTTACTAATAAAAATAATAAATTAATATCATTAACTACGGGTTTTTTCAGTTACGATCTGATTTTATTCACTGATAATATCATTATAATTATGTATGTATCCTATTGGTATATTTAATTGACGTGACGCTGGCAGAAATGTCAAAATACTATTGCCAAAAAAAAAAACATGACTACAATATGGTTTCAACGCTCTCTTATAACTTAAAAGCTACGTACATTAGACTGCAGACTTCTAGATTGTTAAACCCATTTAGTGCAAATCGTGGCTACGTTAAGAGTAAATATCAGCCTGGTATTTTAATACCTAATCACAAGCTAAGTTACCTCCTAAACAAAAACATTCTCATAATCCTAGCCCGCATAACTTAATCCCGTTCCAAAAACCAAAATAAAAATTAATCCTTCATTTGATTTAGGGCGGCCGTGGTCATTTGCAGTGTTTGCGTCAACAATACCGTTAGGCAGGTAGCCAACCCTTCCACCAAGCCACGCCCTCCTTGCGACAGACAAGCTACCCTTCATTCGTAGCCCTCACTCCGCGATAGCCACATCTAATTGAACTCACTTGTCACTCTTAATTCGTTTCGAACAGTTTGCTGTCGATCGTCGGCCGGCATTTGTTTAATTAAAATCAGTGACAATGTCTATGTCTCTCTGGACTCCGTACGCAGACGAAGCAGCCCTGGACCTTACGAAGGCGGTGAAGACTGAACGAGCATCGCCAGGCCCGGTATACCGGTACGCTCCCAGCCCTGTACCGCAATACGCGTACCAGTACCCTGTACCAGTAGCTCAACTGTCCCCTACCTCTGGAAGTACCTGTTCATACGACGAAGCATTGCCGCCATATTTGAACCGAGGAACGCTGTCGCCACCGGATTCGCCGTCATCAGAGAGGATCAGAGATTCGCTTTCAGACGACCCAGAGTTTCAAGCGTTCGAGAGAGATGCTCTCCGGGCAATGGCGGAGAAAAACGGAGGATCCCTGTTGGGAAACAACCCCAGGATGCGTCGAGCTGTCCGTTCCACCAATCAGAACGCTGCGGATGACTCGTACAAGTCTCAACGTCAGAGGAACAATTTCGCAGCGAAGCAAAGCAGAGATAGAAGGAAGCTGAGGGAGATCCATCTGGCACTGAAGGCTACTTACTTGGCGAACGAGGTGTCGAGACTGAAGGCGCAGCTGGCTGGTAGGTTTTGTGGACGATGCCAGCATCCTTGCGAATGTTGATATACTGTGACCAATCATACCGTTACCCATAAAACTTACCCAACCTCTGTTATCATCATCATCATTTCAGCCGAAAGACGTCCACTGCTGAACATAGGCCTCCCCCAAGGCTCGCCATTTAATTTTTTTGGGCATGTTTTTTATTTTCAAACTGCGGTCGCCAACCCGCTTGCCAAGCGTGGCGACTATGGCAAATCCCCCCCAAGGGAACCTCTGTTAACTAAAATATATTTTGTCCCTTTCTCATAAACAAATGTCAAAGCGTCAGAGAAAATCAAGCTTATTTTAACGATGTTTTAGCTAAAACGGGTTTGAACGTTTATGAATATGGCCAATATTTTACCAATTTAACTGCTATGATCGTTTATACAGGTTTTTTTCCTTTATTGGGGCGTTTTTAACATTGTCACGTATAGCGGCTAGTGGTTAAATGGTTAAAATAATGGTAAATAATTAATTTAATGGAGTTTATTATTTAAATTAGCTGTAAAGAGTGCAATCGTGTTTGTTACACTTAAGTTTGTAAATAATATGGGCAGTCGATGTAAATAAAAAATTAATGTAATTCTATCAATGTAATTTGTAGTAGTTTTAGTTATGTATTAATAATACGTTTCTAACACAATTTTTTTATTTCTATCTACATAAGTACCTACTATCTGAGTACTGAGGTATACTTTTCATTCATAACCTCATGCACCATCACTACATAGTATAAAACAAAGCCGCTTTCTCTGCCCCTGTGTCCCTATATCCCTATGTATGGGTGGATCAACTATTCTTTGTTGCTTGTTACTATGGTTACGTCTCCTGAGTCACTCTTTAAAACTGTGATTTAATAGGGTTTAAATCCACCAAACATGAGTTTTAGCGATAAGTATAAATCCATTTGTACATGGCTCATCTCCTGAGCATGCTTGAATTTCATATATAAACATTATTCTAAGAAACATGGTTGCTGTTGTCTCCTCGCTGATGGGACAGAATAACAACAAGAAAAAGTTGATTGACCCGTATGCTTAAACCTTTAAAACTACGCAACGGATTTTGATGCGGTTTTTTTTAATAGATAGAGTGACTCAAGGGGAAGGTTTATATGTATGATACACCCGTGCGAAGCCGGGGCGGGTCGCTAGTGTCTAATAAGTATAACATACTTATGATGAAAATTGTGGGTACTAAAATATACGTATCTAACTATTGGGTCAATGTCAGGAAATGCTACATTTAGCTTAGTACCACCCACACGTGACACCCCACATGACGCGCATGTGACACCTCAGGAGTTGCAAGCGTCCATAGGCTACGGTGACCGCTTGCCCCCGACGTGGTATAAAAAAAACTATAAAAATAGATACTTTCTATGACTGTTGGTTATACCACTTGGCACTTACTCGGTACGTGAGAATAATCTTATATGGCATACAAATAAATATTCAGTATATCGTAGCATTCAGATAAAATGTGATAATCCACATCGAAAGGGACCTTATGGCGGCAGGCGCTTACGTTGCACCTATTCACTATTGTATTGGAACAGCGGCAATAAAGGCGTAAGTGCCGGCCGCCATAAGGTCCCTTTCAATATGGATTATCACAAATATAATGCATTTTTGGAGGATAAATAGGAGATAAATAACCAGGGACTAGACACCCGCATCCAATGCGAGGGTTAGACTCCCCTCGCCCTAATTTTATTAGAAAGAAACTCAAATACCTTACCCTTAGGGTGGGTTGCACCAAACCGTCTGTAATCGTAAGCGGTGTTTGTTAAAATCTGATTGTATGTAAAATTTGACAAGTTTCTATGGGATGACAGCTGCCGGCGCCATATTTGACGATGACCGGCCTGTGATCTTATGTTGGTGGAACCGACCCTAAATTTGACAATGTCCAGTCGGCTGGACACAATCTTTGACAGTCTTGCATTTTTGCCTTGAGCGGAATCGTTTGCACTAACTAGTTAACGTCACGGGCTTGAACTATTATAGACTTTTAGGGTCGGTTGCAGCGACTATATAGTACATAGGATACGCCATTAAATACTGGCATTTAATGGCGTATCCTATGTACAGTAGAATCTGTTTATTATTGTTGGAGGTCACACGTGGATCGAGTGGTTGAAGAAGTGGAGTGGAGCCCTGGACTTACGTATCTGGTCAAGACGTCGGGAACGGCGGGGATGATGAAGCAGCAGCAGTTTATTTAAAGTCGCATTTAAAGGCACAATAACTTTTTATTTAAGACATACATGGAATACATGTTGACAGCACAGTTGTAGAAAAGTAAGAGACGGCCATATTAGAAAAATAGTGAGGGGCGCGACTTTTAGTGTTGCACCATAAAACGCAGTTTTACAGTATTATAATGCATACGAATAATATGCAAATCGCAATTTTAACAATTATGACTCCGCCTCTATTGACCAACCGCCTATTATGACGTAATTACAGAACGAAGTTTGGTTTTCACATAAAAATCTTTGTAACAAAATCGGATCTAATGACTTCGCTTACAGTGACATGTCGCCTATTATGACCCATTTTTAATAAACTTTGTCCGTAGTGACCGACACGATTCTTTTCACCTACCTTCGGTCATGTTCGTTGATTCCCGACGACGTTCGGCACGTGGCTGGTTTTTGTTCTGAATCTCAGTGAGTAATTGACAGTTAAACGTCACGGTTTTGTTTTTAGTGATATTACGTGCAGTTTTTATTTTGATTTAATATGCTATGTGTCTCTATTAAAATAAGTATTTACCTAAATAATAGATGGTTTTTTTTAATGCTTTGTATGACGTGTTTGTCATTTCCCTTCGATGTCATTATAAACGGATTCCACTGTACTATATACTGAATGCCTATTTGTATTTACTTACCCATTGCGACTCTATATACCTACTATGAGAAACTTCAGGTTCTCATGTTGAACTACGTTACATTTGTTACGCAACAATATAATATTGTACAAGTCGTAACTATAGCCATAAAGGTCCTAGGTACCTATATTGACAGCTCCATTGCACAAGGGGCGGGGTTGCGCAAGCGGCGGCGACGCGCGACCAATCACAGGCGGGCATTTGAGTGTGACCTTTGGCAAAAAAAGGTTGAGGATATAGGTAATAAATAGAAACAGGGTGTGGAGCTTCATTCTGCCTCATATTTACTGTGACTTGCGTTTTATTCAGGGACCGATACCGGTATTTTTAAAAAACCCTGAATTAGCCCAATATTTTGGATTATTTTTTGCTCTTTACGTAAGGCTAAATCATGTATTTAGGTAACAACGTCGTATTATTAGATTGTCCCATTAAAAACGAAATAATGAACCGGTGACCGTAATAATCATCATCATCATCATCATCATCATTTCAGCCGAAAGACATCCACTGCTGAACATAGGCCTCCCCCAAGGCTCGCCATTTAGACCGTAATAATACCGGTATTTTTCTATGGAGAAAATACCGGTATCCGATCCCTGGTTTTATTGAGTTGAAAAGACAAATGAACCGTGACAATAACAGTTTCTTTAAAAAAGTTTGCGTTGGAGCAGGTAGGAAATGAAAAATGTTTCGTTCACAATAATACGTAGTAACGCATATGTAGGTTTAAAGTCTTAATTATCCTTCTAAAAACAGGTTTTTTTAATATTTTATTTATTTACCAAAAAAGTTAGATACAGTTTTACATTAATCTCCATTCGTCAAACAACGTTTATTGGCGAGTAATGCACTCATGCAGGTTATATGTGATAATCCACATTGAAAGGGACCTTATGGCAGCAGGCGCTTACGTTGCACCTATTCACTGTTATATTGGAACAGCGGCAATAAAGGCGTAAGTGCCGGCCGCCATAAGGTCCTTTTCAATATGGATTATCACATATACCCTTCTTTATAACTGTTCCATCAAATCGATAGCATAATTAGTTCTTGAGATATTTAGCGATGTGACAGACAGACAGACAGACAAAGTGAAACCATAAGGGTTCCTTTTTAGGGTTCCGTAGCCAAAATGGCAAAAACGGAACCCTTGTAGATTCGTCATGTCTGTCCGTCTGTCCGTCCGTATGTCACAGCCGATTTACTCGGAGACTATAAGCACTACAATTATGAAATTTGGTAGGATGGTGTATTCTATGAACCGCTACATAATAGTGATGTGAAATTACAATAAAATATTAAACATGGGCACCCCATACATGTAACCGGTGGATGAAAAAAAAAATTTCAACGCACATAGTCGTGTGGGGTATCGATGGATAGGCCTTTAAAATGATATGGAGGTTTCTAAAAAACTTGTTCATTTAAGTCAACCGTTAGTGAGATATTAGCTGTCAGTCATAGAAAGTGTGTCCCCGCCCCTCTAATTTCCAAACTATAAAGTTTAAAATTCTGAAAAATCTTTCAACGAGTTTTGGTTTGAATATAGGTTTTACGGTTTTTGAGTTTTCGCTTAAAAACTGTCTTGCCCAAACAAAAGGTCGTAAGTGCCGTGAGTTCCCTATGAAGATACGACTTTTTTAGATTCAATGTATTCGATAGTGATTTTAAACGTGGACTAGTAGGTGTTGGTACGGAACCCTTCATTGTGCGTGGTCCGACACGCACTTCGCCGGTTTTTACCATTATGGCACAGAACCCTAAAAGGCTTAAACGAGTTGAATCATCAAATGTCACTACTCTTCGAAACCTCGTATCTCAGTACTGAAACGATGCTGATATACAGATGTAGTGCAAAATGATTTTCCTTCGTACTTTATCGGAAAAGTTCGTATTTATAGTGCTCTCTCAATTAGCTTCAGTACCCATCTTACAGCCGTAGGGGTAAGTCGCATCAGCCGACCAATATATACTATAATCATAACACGCAATTCAATATTCGCTATAGTTTTGATTAT
The DNA here is from genome assembly GCA_963556455.1 of Epiblema foenella. Lineage (NCBI taxonomy): Eukaryota > Metazoa > Arthropoda > Insecta > Lepidoptera > Tortricidae > Epiblema > Epiblema foenella. Next base: position 19,701,029 of record OY747111.1, read on the forward strand.
ATTTACAGTTTACTTATAAAAAGGTTGTATTACCTTGTCAAAAACGGTTAAAAAATCCAGTCCAAGGAATTGTATTTAATATATACCTGTACTTCATATCAGAAAATACCAAATTCAAAAATAGCAATAACTCAGAGTATTTTGGCAAAGTTCAACAGCGAGTTTCGGACGCAACGGGCATATCTAAACCTACAATAATAAAATTTTTGAACCAGGAAGAAGAATATAGAAAAAATAAAAATACCAACACAAACAATATTGAGGTGGTTGTAACATCTCTACATTATACAATAACATTTTTCACTTTGACATTTGACACTAAACAATAAAGTTCCATAATAATGGATATGAAAACGTCACTCATTTAATACAATCATTGGTTGACAGTTCGGGAGCCATCGTATTCCGATTGAGATCCGAGTTTTCCCGAAGGAAAATCATTTTGAAATACATCTGTACGAGTGTTATTTTAAGCAGGTATTTGTTACTTAGTGACTTTTGCTTGTAACCCGATGAAATATGAATGAAAAGCAATTGTGCCTTATAAGATATTTATTGAACTACGATCCTAAAGTACTGTACAGATAAGGTTTAGGTTAGGGCTTGGGTTTCACCACGTGGGGTAGGTCGTGCACACCCCGGACACACTTCAGTTTCACTCCGGGACAGTCCTTTAATCTGCGGACAAACACAATATTATAATGCCGTACACCCTGTATACCCATACAGGGTGTCTGGTAGGTAGGTTCAAATACTTTAGGGCAGGATTTCTTAAAGTAAAAAAACACAAAAATATGGTGTTTTATTTTTATCAAAAACGGGATCGCTCTTGGCCAGCATCTAGCCAGGGGGCAAAGATGAGGCCGACGATGAAGCGAGCTCACCCAGAAGGTGCCTATTCACTCGTGCCTTAAAAAGGTCTAGGTTATATGAGCTCGGAAATACAGACGCCGGCAGGGAATCCCAAACCTTAGCAGTGCGCATTATAAAAGATGATGAAAAGCGCTTGGTTCGAATAAGAGGAATTCCGACTAGGTCAGGGTGGTAGCCAACCGTAAAAAAATATTGTATTTACGATATCAAAACTTAAACAAAACTTATTAAAATAATTGAATACCTTCAAGCTTCAGCTTCTTTAAGTATGCTATATTTTAGAGTTTTTCAAATACATAAAGATTTAAAAAAAAAACGCTGTTTGACTATAGAAAATTGTGACGTCATTAAACTCATTAATCATATTTCACTACATACGCTACAAACTTCATAATAACTAAGCGTTTTTGATGTTTCATAATTATTAAGTTACTAGTTTGTCTATTAGTAAAATATCCTATTAACGAGTTTGGGAAAGGGATCTAACCGCTAGAAGAATTAGTACAGGAATTAAGTAACTAGTTTTAGTGTAGACTCACCAGCCCACCCTGACCAGCACAATGTTGTGCTCCTGCGGGTTGTGTCCCATGCCGGTACGAACGCCACCATCTTGCCGTTGGAGACGCACCAACACTCCCTGTTGAGTTTAGTGTACACTCACCGACCCACCCTGACCAGCACAATGTTGTGCTCCTGCAGGTTGTGTCCGATGCCGGGCACGTACGCCACCATCTTGCCGTTGGAGACGCACCAACACTCCCTGTTGAGTTTAGTGCACACTCACCGGCCCACCCTGACGAGCACGATGTTGTGTTCCTGCAGGTTGTGTCCGATGCCGGGCACGTACGCCACCATCTTGCCGTTGGAGACGCACCAACACTCCCTGTTGAGTTTAGTGTACACTCACCGGCCCACCCTGACGAGCACAATGTTGTGCTCCTGCAGGTTGTGTCCGATGCCGGGCACGTACGCCACCATCTTGCTGTTGGAGACGCATCAACACTCCCTGTTGAGTTTAGTGTACTCACCGGCCCACCCTGACGAGCACGATGTTGTGCTCCTGCAGGGTGTCCCATGCCGGGCACGCCACCATTTGGCCGTTGGAGAAACATCGAACCTTCCTGTTGAGTTTAGTGTACACTCACCGGCCCACCCTGACGAGCACGATGTTGTGCTCCTGCAGGTTGTGTCCGATGCCGGGCACGTACGCCACCATCTTGCCGTTGGAGACGCACCAACACTCCCTGTTGAGTTTAGTGTACACTCACCGGCCCACCCTGACGAGCACGATGTTGTGCTCCTGCAGGTTGTGCCCGATGCCGGGCACGAACGCCACCATCTTGCCGTTGGAGCTGCACCAACACTCCCTGTTGAGTTTAGTGTACACTCACCGACCCACCCTGACCAGCACAACGTTGTGCTCCTGCAGGGTGTGTCCCTTGTCGGGCGCGCCACAATTTTGCCGTTGGAGACACACCGACCCTTCCTGTTGAGTTTAGTGTACACTCACCGGCCCACCCTGACGAGCACAGTGTTGTGCTCCTGCAGGTTGTGTCGCCCTGACGCTGCTGAATGCCCTGTTGGTGTCAGCACCCGAGTGTGATCTGCTTGCGTGGCGATGAACGGCTGTGTGTAGGGAGTGTCTGAAGTTCTGTGAGATGAAGGATGATAGGCTTTCTAGTGTACCTACGTAGATAATTAGTATCATTGTTTTGTTCCTTTAAGTTTATGTTTCGTTTCACAGTGTATTAGACTCAATCTGTAATGCTGTGTAAATATATTTAAATAAATAAATAAAATAAATAAATAAATAAATGTTGTGCTCCTGCAGGTTGTGTCCGATGCCGGGCACGTACGCCACCATCATGCTGTTGGAGACGCACCAACACTCCCTGTTTAGTTCAGTCTACACTCACCGGCCCACCCTGACGAGCACAATGTTGTGTTCCTGCAGGTTGTGTCCGATGCCTGGCACGTACGCCACCATCTTGCCGTTGGAGACGCACCAACACTCCCTGTTGAGTTCAGTGTACACTCACCGGCCCTCCCTGACCAGCACAATGTTGTGCTCCTGCAGGTTGTGTCCGATGCCGGGCACGTACGCCACCATCTTGCCGTTTGAGACGCACCAACACTCCCTGTTGAGTTTAGTGTACACTCACCGGCCCACCCTGACCAGCACAATGTTGTGCTCCTGCAGGTTGTGTCCGATGCCGGGCACGTACGCCACCATCTTGCCGTTGGAGACGCACCAACACTCCCTGTTGAGTTTAGTGTACACTCACCGGCCCACCCTGACCAGCACAATGTTGTGCTCCTGCAGGTTGTGTCCGATGCCGGGCACGTACGCCATCATCTTGCCGTTGGAGACGCACCAACACTCCTTGTTGAGTTCAGTGTACACTCACCGGCCCACCCTGACGAGCACAATGTTGTGCTCCTGCAGGTTGTGTCCGATGCCGGGCACGTACGCCACCATCTTGCCGTTGGAGACGCACCAACACTCCCTGTTGAGTTTAGTGTACTCACCGGCCCACCCTGACGAGCACGATGTTGTGCTCCTGCAGGTTGTGTCCGATGCCGGGCACGTACGCCACCATCTTGCCGTTGGAGACGCACCAACACTCCCTGTTGAGTTTAGTGTACTCACCGGCCCACCCTGACGAGCACGATGTTGTGCTCCTGCAGGTTGTGTCCGATGCCGGGCACGTACGCCACCATCTTGCCGTTGGAGACGCACCAACACTCCCTGTTGAGTTTAGTGTACTCACCGGCCCACCCTGACGAGCACGATGTTGTGCTCCTGCAGGTTGTGTCCAATGCCGGGCACGTACGCCACCATCTCCTTGCCGTTGGACAGACGCACCAACACGCACTTTCTGTTCGCCGAGTTGGGCTTCTTTGGCTTCTTTATAAGGGTCTTTAGAACTACGCCCTGGAATAGATTTAGATTTTTTATTTCATAATATACAATTACAATACAAATTAAAATTAGCTTAATCTATACGAATTTATATTATGATCGTCAATAATAAAATAAAATGTTCAATTTAATAAAATGTCAAACTAATGATTTTGAAATAATATTAATGTATCAGTGTATGTAGTCGCAATTTAATAAATGTCACCTGAGAATTATTTTACAAAAATTACATCACAAATCGTCAAATTAAAAACTAACAGGTAATGCACTTTAATCATTCGCTAAATACAATGTTTCTATTATTCTTATTTTCTCATATTTGAATTCTTACATATCTACAAAGTCATAAATGTATGTATAGTCACGTTCACTAATATGTACGCATTTTTGGACCTTATTCCAAAGGAATAGAGTGCAAAAGTGTACATATTTTAATCAAACTCGACTGTACGTTCCCTTCCCAAAATTATTAAAATATATCTGTAGGCCCTTCCGTCTTTGCCAAAGTAATATATATGTTTTTCTTTTTTTGATACGACGCCGGTGGCAAACAAGCGTACGGTCCACCTGATGGTAAGCGGCCACCGCAGCCTATAGACGCCCGCAACTCCAAAGGAGTCACGTACGCGTTGCCGACCCTAAAGAATATCGCAAAGTAACACACTATCTGTGATCTCTGATGTATACTAGTAATGTAAGTAGAGTGTACATGAGTAGAAGTCGCAGGAAATGTGTTCGTTTTGGTCATATTTTCGCACTGACTTAGACTTGTTGGGTTGGGAGTGTCAACATTTCGTAAGCGCTGTGGTAACCACTTTGAGGTGGGCGCCGGTTAAAATTTTGTCGGCGGCGGCGCGCTGGCTAAAATGAACCCGGCGGCGGCGTGAGCGGATTCCATAATTTTTATCTAAATCCTTGTTTTTACGCAGTAAACCGTTTAACCAGAGGTGTGAATATTAATTAGATTACATTGTGAAAAGGGATAACAATTTAAAAACATTTAAATAATGTTTATCAAAGTATTTGTATAAAAAAAACGCAATCACATCTTGTTTAGCGAACATACTCGTAAACCAATTACCATCATTTGTATAATTATTTACTAGAAAATAGCTATTACTCTTTTGATGAATTTTTGACTAACTGTAATTTATAAGAATGATATGTGAATAATATGAAGTAAGTACTAAATAGAATAATTATTAAAAATGTTATTATTATTAGATTTTAGATATTTTGACCTAGATTTTTTTTATATAAATTTAATTATTTTACACACTATGCAATATATTTATATGTAATTAACGTTTAATTGACTTTTAAAATATTTGTACACCAGATTATGGTAAAATATGGTAAGGACATGCTAAAAATTTGTAACACCTAATTGTACCCTTATTTATGCAAATAAATATATGATTGATTGATTGATCACGAGCGCTAGACTAGATTCCGCTCGTAAAGAAGTTTCACCAATCAGCTACCTTGGCGAGCGGGTTCCAAACGAGAGGGTTCCTTGACCTTCTTCTTGATGTGAGGTATCGGAGATAGACCTGATTGAGTTCGCCCGAGCGACAGACTGGGGAGACTAAAGCGGTTATTACACTATCCTGAATTCAGGCGTCCTAACTAGGATGCGAGGGAGGGGATAGGAAGGAAGCTTCTGATTACACTACACTGAATCAGTCTCTGAATCAGTTCATTTCCACTGCTCGACGGAGTGCGACGTATCCTAGCGATGCCGCCGATATTGTCAAAAAAACAGAAAGTTGGCCTTGGCCTAGCTTTTTCAAAGTTTTAAGCGTTGCATTCTCCTCGATATTTTTATATACACCTAATAAAACTTTGTAGCCCTCCTAACGCACACTTTTATTCATATAATTCTTATCATTTTTGTCCCACAAATATGGCATGTCTCTATAAAGTTCTATAATATTTGTGAGCGTTTGTTTTTCATTATTACTTAATTTGTGAAACGCCATTTTTCACAGAAAAACCTGATAAATACTACAGAATACATACTTCACTTGTACCACAGAGTAATCGCGCACTAGTGTTGTCATTCTTTCGTGCTTCGTTCATTCCACGCGCCCTACACGTGAATACGCCGCCGCTGGCGCGAGCAGACTGATCTGGCTAAATGTTATTACACTGTCCTAAACAGCTTCCTAGCTAGGATGCTTGGTTATTCAGTTCGTCCGGAACCATCCTGACGTCCTAGTTAGGATACTTTTTAGGATCCTTACTTCCTGAATGCACAATTACACGTTCCTGAATCTGCTTCCTAGCTCAGTCAGGATTCTGAATTCAGGATGGTGTAATAACCGCTTAACCGTTTCGAAGAGCTTCGAAGTACTCATACCTTAGCGAACGGGTTTCCATTGAGCGGGTTCCTCGACTTCCTCTTCTTAATGTGCGGCCCCGACCGGTGCATCTGCGCGAGCGACGCCATCGCGCGCGACAGCAGCGTCGGCGGCGACAGCGGCGAAGATAGAAGTGATGGTCCGAACGGCAGAGTTCGCGGGGATGGGGAGACTGCTGCTGCAATGGGACAGCTCTTCAGTGACCGGTAAACTTTAAATATGGCAGTCTAACCTCACGAGACGAGTTCGCGCACGCCTACGTCACGATTAACATATACAGGGTGTAACAAAACTAGTGGGGATCCGTTATCTAAGGGTATATTTGGTATCGGTTACTGATTAGGAAAAAGTAGAAGAAAATTTTTTTTGAAGCGAAATAACTTTTTTTCTATGGGGCAGGTCGTCCAAGTCAGCCAACTGTCCATACAAAGACCAAAAATTTAAAAATATTGAGAGTGACGTGACATTTATAAATAATTTAAAAAAATGGCTAACGGCGAAGGCCTTCTATGACATAGATGAATATGTAAATTAAATTTGTTGCATGCCTTTGTAATTGTAATATTTTTTTGACATTTAAATTCACTATGTAATAATTTAAATAATGTACCTAATCTAATTGAAATTTTTATTTTTTATTTAATCGACATAATTAAATTATTGTAACAATCTTCTGACATGTAAATTTTTTGTATATTTTATGAATAAATAAATATGAATATGAATATTGTGTCTAAAAAATGTTTTTCTACTTTTTCCTAATCAAAACACGATACCGAATATGCCCTTAAACGGATCCTGACTAGGTTTGTTACATCCTGTATGTGGTTTTGACTCTGATGTTTGGGTCTGCCTATATTTCGCTGTATATTGTACCGTTTTGTGCTTTATTGAGGTGTGTAATAAAGATTATTTGTTGAGGGTATATTGTTTGTAATAACCGGCCCTCTTTTCACATATCGGACCTATGCAGCGTTGGTCATTTATTTAGAGTCTGTGCGTATTGATGTTTCTGGTCGAATATTGGAGGCAAAAATCTAAAGCCTTCGTTTAATCGTATAGAATCGCCGGTCACACTCTAATATTCACGTGCATAAGACAGCAGCGACAAGTATTGCATATAAGAAAATACCTATGTAGCTGGAAGACATTTTATAGCACCAAAATCCCAAAAAAGAACACATAAGGGCGACGCGAAAATGTACCGTCAAAAACACTACTACACTGGATAAATGTGAACTAAAAAAAAATTTTCAAAATAAAGAATTCAGGTTCACGAATCTAGTCAGATTATTATTTTAACCTATCCGCATTACAGTCGGTTTTGCCCTAACTGGTCTTTCTGGGCTTATATAAAAAAAATGAGTACTTTTACAGAGTACACCAAGAATCTGAGAAAAAAAAAATTTTAGACTTACTTATATCAAGAATAGTAAACAGTGGTGAAATGATGTTCTAGGTAATAAGAATTATTACGAATCAGTCGGAGGACCTAATATTTTGGTTGTTTTTTATTGCAATCTCAATCAAAGCTTCACGTATCATATGTAGGATGACGGGGTGTCTATTATTTTATCGAAATATCTTACATCGATTTTCATTTCACCGAAAACTGTTCAACGAATTTCATTAGGTTTTTTTTTCTAATCACATAATCATCAATTCATTGCATTTTATATAATCGAACCACTTTTCATAGTTAATCGTTTCGAATCCGTCTCTAATCGTAGCGTAACGGTACATCGAATTTATCTTTCATCGAAATATTCGTTATTCATAGTATTAATTTAACGAAACTTGATTCACAGATAGTACGTTCCGTATAGTATTCTTTCCAAGAACAATGTTTCATCGAACAACCAAGCAAGCATGATTTTTCAAGGCGTATAAGCTTTCTGGTCTTATATAAAAAAAATAACCTCGAAGATTAAGACGGGAGCTTTGCTCCCGTCTTAATCTTCTAACCTATCCGCATTACAGTCGGTTTTGCCCTAACTGGTCTTTCTGGGCTTATATAAAAAAATGAGTACTTTTACAGAGTACACCAAGAATCTGAGAAAAAAAAAATTTTAGACTTACTTATATCAAGAATAGTAAACAGTGGTGAAATGATGTTCTAGGTAATAAGAATTTTGGGAACTGAAACCTTCGTTAAACCAAAATTATACTAAAGGCCATTCGATGAACGACTACGTCGATGAACAAATAAAATACTGAATTAAAATTCGATGAGTTGATTCTTGTGTAAAAGGTAATTCGAGCAAATGTTTGAGCGATCTAACGAAGTTCGATGAATGATTCCTAAGTGATAATAAAATTCTGCGAATAGTGTTATGGGAAATGATAATCGATGTAACGATTTTCGGTAAAATGATGGATCCCCAGGATGACGTCAGGATTCCAACGATGCCTCACACATATAAATCGGTTAAGGCGTTGAGAAGTTATGGGGGAACAAACAATCTCACATACATACATGAAGTCTGAAAACATTACACGCCTTTTTGGGCAGTCGTCTAAAATAAAGGCTTTATATAGAACCATTTAACATAAGACGCGAACATACTCTAGATCTTTCACGGTACGCGCTGTGAAGTTGTGGAACGAGTTGCCCTTGTCAATAAGACAGTCCCAGTCTGTCGCCTCACTCAAGAGTAATTTAAAGAAATTGTGGCTCTCCAACGATTTGTGATTTGGTTGAATACTATATATATTTATTTATGTATATTAATTAAAATACGTATATATTTATAATATGTATTTATTATATGTTATAGTTGTTATATATTTATTTAGTTCTGGTTTTAGCTATAAGTTTCCTTATTGAAAAGTTTTAGTACACTGTGTAAGTTTGTCTATCTCATTCTCCCACTCTACGCTCAATCTCTCAAAGGTTAGCTGGAAGAGAACTTATCCCTATGAGGGATCTCATAGGGATAAGTTCGCCTTTGTACTCTAATCTTATGTGACATGTATGTTGTTTTAACCTGTTATTGTGTACAATAAAGTGCTTACATACATACATACATACCATTTACAGTGACTAAACTTCACGGTTACACATCTGCTTTGCCTCTTCATAGTACATAACTGAGACCACACAACCACGCAACCTTGTCAATCACGCGCCCCCATATTGATGTGCGTTTGCGCATCGAATCGCGACAATTGACACAATCCGAGGGCGCTGCTGACACCGCCCCGTACCCACGATCCTAACTGTATTCATTTAGCCCTTTTTTCTGACAGTTAAGTACAACTGTAACGCATTTATAACAATAGATATAAGGTTTAAAGTGCTATGTTAAAGACGTTTTGAAAGATAGAATCTAAAGCCTCACACTGTGTCTTTATTTGGAGATTATCCCTCGAATGAAATGTGTTGTTATCACCTGCTAGGCTTATATCGGTATGGAAATAACGGTAGTGGCTGATTTCTCGGCTATGGTTGTAAAGTAGGTAATGTAGCTGTTTCGTGTATAGTTTACTTTTACTAGGTACAATAATTGACAGAAACGAAGATCTCTGCTTCAGCTTCGACAAAAATGCATTCGTATGTCCAGATTCCGGATTCCGTTTGTTCTCGTCTACAGGTCGCAATTCTCAACCGATTCTCGTGAAATTTTGTGAGCAGATTCGATAGTTATATAGACTTTTTTTGTAGAGACGGTTTTTTGAAATTTCCTAAAACAATTTTTTTTTTAATGATTTTGTAAGTTTCTGCGTCCGAATTTCGGTTTGTTCTCCTCTACAGGTCGCATTTTTCAACCGCTTCTCGTGAAATTTTGTTAGCAGGTTCGATATTCATAATTGGGTGGATCAACTTTTTTTGTGTTGTTATCTTGACCCGTTGTCCAAGGGACACTAGTGGCGCAGTTTGTTCAAAAAAATGTTGTATTAAGTTCTACTAACATGCCTAGTAAATGGACCATTATGGAAATAGCTCATAAGCACGACAAACATACATATGTTTGATAAACTTAAATAGCATAAAATCACGATTTTATTTGAATTTTGTCCCCTGGCAACTGGACGTAACCACGGCAACGAGTGGCACTAAAAAGTTGATTCACCCAATTGATCTTTTTTATAATGTCAGATTGTTGGAAATGATAAAAAAACTCACTCACGAGGTCTACAGCTCACAGAGCCACTAGTTAGATATGATTGCAAATGTGTCAACTCAACAACTTCCGCGAACACGATGATAGAAAATAGACAACTATCACAAATTCCTACGGTATCTCTGAGTTCATCACTACCGACTTATCACACCTAAGCACAAACTGGCAAAGTCCGGGAGACTATAGACTGTATACAGAAAACATAGTGGGACCATCCATCTATAACAGACTGCCCGCAACGGTTAGGGATGCAACTTCCACCGAAGCATTTAAGAATAAGCTACGAAAATGGCTACTGGATTTAACATATACAGTGTCGAGGAGTTTTTAAAATTATCTCACACCTAAATTGTATGTAAGGTTGTCTGGAAGAAATCGTTCTTTAGCGATAAGACCGCCTGTTTTTTGCCCCTACTCATTGTGTTTTTGTACTGTCCTTTAATTGAGGTGTGCAATAAAGAGTATTTGTATTGTATCAATAAGTGTACATTCATATTCTTCATTCTTTAACTCAAAAATGTTAATGATAAAATATCTTTATTGATGTAAGCAAATCCATTCAACGTCAGCTGAGAAAAATTCTATTGGATATTAATCCATTATATTCTACAAATGAATTTTGTAAATTAACTTCGTAATGCTTTATTGTGACATTGTATTTGACATTAAGTATTGTTGAGTTTTTTGTCATTATATTTTGATATCATCATCATCATTTCAGCCGAAAGACGTCCACTGCTGAACATAGGCCTCCCCCAAGGCTCGCCATTTAGACCAGTCCTGTGCCGTTCGTTTCCACCGGATGTATTTTGATATATAGATAGGTAATTTCATATTTTAACCATTATTATATTGTTATCAATACCTACATTAGTAATAGTATGACGATCCTCTTGGGGTGAAACTTGAAATGTTATTTTTGATTTGATTATATTTGATTTATGGTTGCTTATCTTTTGTTTTAATTGTTTTATTGTATGTTATTATTCTATTCAATGTATCTACGATCACAATAGGATTTCTTTTAAATTGTCATGAATGTAATTTATAATGAAGTCTTGTATTGTGTAATAAATGACATCTAAAATCATTACTTTTACATCCGGCATTTCATTTCGTTCGAAAGATTTGAGAAAAAAACACTAACTGAACCCGCAATAGGTCATATAGGGGATGGGACACCTCCATATTTGGGTCATTTATTTACTTACCCGATTTTTTTGGTTTTCGTTTATCGATTTTGTTACATCGACCATTCGTTTAAATTTTTAAACCTTCCTAAAATCTAGCGCAACTTACCTTTTTTTTTTTTTTTTTTTTTTTTTTTTTCGACGGGGGAAAATCCGTTATGGATACCTCCGCACCGTTGGGGCGGCGCGGTGGTTATGTCGGACTTGCACCGACTAAAAACCCCCGCTTGTCCTCCTCAACCCATTTCGGGCGGCTCTGGGATCTCCTACGGAACGCACCAGTGTCGCCCTAGAGTCCACTTATGTGGGTCCCGCTAGTTTTTTTTTTTTTATGACGATCGTAGCCCCCAACTACGTCCGTCTACGACCCCGAGGACCCCCTTTTAGTCGCCTTCTACGACAGGCAGAGGATACCGTAGCCATATTCTATGCCCGGGCTGCTTACCTAATATTCCACAAGTTATAAAATTCAAAACTAGCAGCTTAACTGGATCTGGAATCCGCCATTTTGCACAATTTATCAAGATCGAAGGCTTTGACGGCGTTTGATGGACGACGCCGCAAACTACTTAGTGGCTGAGATACGCGTCATACTCGTGATCGGGTGCTGTTTGTGGAGTCCGGTCTGTTCATGCTTGCAAGGACATAGTGACTACGTTAATACTAGTGTCTTTTTATGGGGGATTGACGAGAGACATCATCCCGTTGTGGATTCGTTTTTATTATCAGTGACTTATAGACCATATACATCTCTAACAATATTAAATTAATATTAATTTTGACGCTCAGAGACCATGTACATCTCTGGGATATTATATTAATTTCATTATAGTCCTTGTTTAATCTTGAGACCTTATACATCTATAACTTTACTAATGTTGTAATAGATAACTTTGCAAGTTTATCTTCACTGTATGACATTAATTTTGTTATAATTGTAAACTCGAAATTATTATTCTTTCTTGAACTGTAAATTATTAATATTTTGACATGAAAAATGTATTATTATAGTCAGACTTTCTTAAACTGTAAATTAATATCTTGACATGTAAAAGTGCTTTTGTGGCCTATTTGAAGAATAAATGTTTGATTTTGATCTTTTGATGAATCTTAGATAGTTCAAAATCCCCGGATGGTAATGTTTGAGGAATACAATTAAAAAACGAGAAAGCGACAAGAGGCGGAAGATAAGAACCCTTACTATATAACGGTTTAGGTAGGTAAGTAGGTTTTTTTGATAACTAACGTTGCATTTTCTCGATTGTTATTAGAACAAACCTTCCTTAACTTGATGGACTTTGTACGGTGCACTATTTTCGCAAAATGGCATGGGGATTGAAGATATATTGCATATGCAACGTGACATAAAATGTAAAAAAATATAATAATGCACCTATACTTATGATCATGACTTGTAAAATACAATATTTTATCAATAAGTAAATGAATGAATGAATATGAAACGATGTAACCATTTCGCAAACTATTTCAGAAAATTAAGCTATGATCTTGTAACCGGATATCACAACATAGTATAAAACAAATTCGCTTTCTCTGTCCCTATATCCCTATATCCCTATGTATGCTTAAATCTTTAAAACTACGCAACGGATTTTGATGCGGTTTGTTTTTAATAGATAGAGTGATTGAAGAGGAAGGTTTATATGACGACCGCCTTAGCCTAGTTGGTAGTGACCCTGCCTATGAAGCTGGAGGTCCCGGGTTCGAATCCCGGTCAGCGCATATATTTGTGTGATTAGCACGAATATTTGTTCCTGAGTCTTGGATGTTTTCTATGTATTTAAGTATCTATTTATCTATATAAGTATGTATATTCGTCTCCTAGTACCCATAGTACAAGCTTTGCTTAGTTTGGGACTAGGTAGATGTGTAAAATTGTCCCCAAATATTTATTTATTTATTATTTATATTTATGTATAATAACATCCTTTAAATAGTGCACCCGTGCGAAGCCGGGGCGGGTCGCTAATACAAATATAAAACAAAGAAGATGAATGAATGAAACAGGTTGTAGATATAAACTAATTTTGAAAATGGACATCTGAGTTCACAATCTTTACACTGGCCGTTCAAATTGACAAGAAATCACCCAAAAACCAAATTAAAAATAAATAACCAAAGCCTTCCCCGAAATCCAAAGCACATGTTGCCATTATACACTTCCAGAAGTTAAGTCTGTTTGTGAAGCGCTAGCACAACAAAACAAGACTCCTTAGGGACGCACGGATGTCGAGAACTGTCACGTCCAGTCGTCCAGTCCGTCCACTGACCAGAAAGTTTAGAATGGCGTGTATTTTCATTGTTCTTAGTTCGTACTTCGTTCGGTTACTTGAGATAATCGGCAAGATACTTGCATCTGCTCACGCAAGCAAATATTAACAATATTTTGTGGTGGAAGTGGTAGGAGACTAGCGGTTTTCGTGAATTTATTTACACATTTATAAAATCAGCACTTACAGTTTAACCTTACGCGCTAATTTGTACAATTTCATTTAGGAACATTTAATAATCGCAAATTACATGAAATAGTTGGATACAAAAATAATAGACAGGTCTTGAAAGAAATAAAATAAAAAGAAGATTGAAAATAGATAGACATTATTGGAAATACATTTACATTACATATGAATGATTAGGCGCGTTCAATGTTTAAGTTTTAAATCATGCTTTTAGGTAATATACAATCAAGAGGAGCTAGTCATTAAAGCATGTTTTCAATTGATAAATAAAAAAAACACGACGAAAATTACAGTGCGTTAACAAAATTTGTATTTATATTTTTTCGGAAACAACATTTGTAGCTATCTAAGACATTATTTTTTACAATTAAACGTAAATTAATAAGTCAGATTACAATTAAGATACATACGCATAGTATATACAGTTGAATCCGCTTACAACGACTCCGCATATAACATTTTACCGCTTTTAACGACTTCGAAATCACCGCACATTAGATTTTATGGTATACTGCCTTTTCGGCGAAAAACGTATCGCCAAATTTCACTTCGCAACCAACTTTTCGCAGAAGTTTCATTTGGCAAACCAACCGTTGGCATAACTTTACTTAGCACTTTTCTTATTTGGCAACATTTTTACAATGCCAAATTTCACTTCAACAAACTTTTATGTGGCAAAAAATTATGAAGCAAATGATTTGCTTGGTATAATGACTTTTCGGCGAAATAGGTTTCGCCAAATTTCACTTCGCACCCAACTTTTTTGCAGAAGTTTCATTTGGGCTTTGAACAGGGACTTAGTGGCAAAACCGACTCGGATCGCAGATAGGTTAGAAGACGGAAGCGGGAGCTTTGCTCCCGCTTCCGTCTTCGAGGTTATTTTTTTTATAAAAGAGCGGAAAAACTTGTTATTAACACTTACAACATATGTCAAACAAAAGTAATACCCTCATATTTTAGCTATATGGTGCATCACCCTACCCACTTAAATAAAATACAATCATACTGCAACTTGAACCATCTATTCTATCGAACTAGGTACCTATTGTTTATCAAATAATTACTTAGTTGGGAAATGATATCAGTGCTAAAAGTATGTATGTTGCTAAAAGTATGGTATGCCAATCAATATATTTGACGAATACATAAATGACATCTTAAACTAATCCCAGGTAATATTTTGCCTAACAATAATTTATCAAATCATTAGTTGGGAAATGATATCGTTGCTAAACGTTGAGTTGGGAAATGAAACTTCGCCCAAATCAAAATATGGGATACAAAGTTTGCGAGTTAAAAATTTGCTAAATAATTTTCGCCGAAACATTAGTGAACCAGATTTTATACCAAACATTTTCAAAGTAAATCGTCCGTTTTGTGCGACGTTCTGTTAGTGCGACGTAATATCACCGGTCCGTTGACTATCGCTTTATCCGGTTTCCACTGTATTTGGTATTGAAATAGGACCTTATAAATGCCGGGCCGGTATTGGGCCAACGTGCAGGACCCACTTGGCTGTGGTAGTTGGCGCCAACGCTGGCCCGCAATCCGAAAGGTATCGGAACATCAAAGGGTCTTGGCGCGTTCGCAAACTGTGTTCACACGTTGGCGTTTTGGCCTAATACTTTGGCCCAATGTGTCTTGCGGGCATAATACTTGATGATGGAATACAAATATCGGACAGCGTAATACAATCGATGATACAGTTAACTGGCCATCAGATAAGGTCTAATAATGGTCAGTTAAGATAGTACTACGTAATCGCCGTCGCTCACACTCGGCACCACACGTCCCCGTCCAAACAGTACCTGCTCTTTTTGCGGATTATAATCCGCTAATAGTGGGCATTGTCCACTGCCTGTCCCGCAGCGTGACTCCGGCAAAAATCACAATGGGCAAGAGTTGAGCCACCATTCGTTCCAAGAATACACATGTTCATTATACACTTTGGAATTTAAACTTAATGAACACGACGTAAGATCCTTTTTACATCTTTAAGATTTAGATGTGACATGCGCTAGCGACAGTTAAGTCTACGCCCGCTGCCGCTTGCATTTTAAACCTTAAACGAAGTTAACAAAGTTGGATTTTGGTAAGATTTGATGAGGATTTTGACTGCCGATTGTATAACTTTATCAGTAAACTGATTTGCTGATAATTCTAACGCTTTATTCGCAATTGTCACCCACAATGTGGCCACAACAGGAATGTGAGGTAATCCTCGACCACATTACGTAGCAGTGTTTGCTTCATTGAAAAGTTGTTTTCTTGGAAGCAGAGATTACCGGTAGGAATTATAATTGGCTCGCGTTGAAGGCGTGAGGTGTAATGGAATTGACTATAGAATGTATGTAAGGACTTGAAAAAAAAAACCATTTTTTTGCAGCCCGCGACAATTTTAAATAAATAAAATAAAAATAAATTTATTCAACAGCACAAACAATTTACAAACTTCTAACCAATGTACAATAACGTAAGTATGTCTGCTTATTGAAAGGGATTGAGACTCAGCGAGGCCGCTGATTTACAGTCTCTACCCATACCCTTACAACTAAGTCTTAATGGTAACTAAGCGAGTTCGCTGTTTGACGAGAAATTATATGAGTACAAAGGAAACGTGTAGGGGTTTTCAAAATGAATGAATTAATAGGGCTAAATATAAAACGAGAGAGAGAGCATTAATTACAAACAATAGCATAAAAATATCAGCTTGGAATGTGGTGACGACTGTCATGTTTTGGTTCCGTTACCGGCAGCCAGTTACAGCAGCTTTTTTGTTGTCATCATCATCATCATTTCAGCCGAACGACGTCCACTGCTGAACATAGGCCTCCCCCAAGGCTCGCCATTTAGACCGGCACAGGACCGGTCTAAATGGCGAGCCGGTCTTTTTTGTTGTGACAAGAGCCAATTTTTACATCCTTTTTTAAACATGTACAGAGTTTTTGCTTTCTTTACAGGAGGTGGTAAATCGTTCCAGCATTTAGATGCTGCAAAACAAAAACTGCCCTTAAACGACACTAACCTGTGAATGCGCGGCACGCCTATTGAACCAGTACTATCGTTTGAAAGAAAGAAAGAAAAAATGTTTATTTGGTGTACATACAGATAAAAAAGATACTACAAATTAGAAGTGGGTATACACCAAAAAGGTTGTCGCTCAGCATGTGCCACGACTAATGTGTCGTGACGCTGATTTTCAGGACAACCAAAAAATATATATACTAGTCTTAACCTAATATATAATGGGTGACGACACGACCGCTCTTAATAACACAGCTGAAATAACGTTCATATTGTATGGCAACACTAAAAAGACAAACAAGTTCCATTTGAGTTGTTGTAACGGCCAAATCCCAATGAAAAGAAAAAAAATGTGAGACTTGTCTAGTACTAATTATTATATGCATATACTTAAATGTTTCTTTAAACATAACAATCTAATGTATGTAACATATTCACGAATGCCAGCTCCACAAGATGAGAGAGAAGAACGAGAGTACATACACGCTAGTGAATGATTTTACAAATACATACATACTTAACATTCAGTGACGGTAAGATTGACTCTCAAATATGTTATTGGTATTTATACTATCGTTTGTTCGCCACAACAATTTTTCGTACAGATATTTCGGACGGCCGCTGCATTTAATTTTGCTAGCTACTCATTCATTCATCGGCCTATGCATCTTGACAGATGATTTAAACAGCGTCTGTGTGTGAGAAACAACGCTTCTCGTGACTGTATAGTCCAATCCGGGATCGACATTTACGTCCACTAAACTGTTACTTCCCGTGTTGTTTTCCTCACCGTAAGACGGTTAGGGTGAAGTGTCCTCTCCACAGACGCTGCATCGCCTGGGACGCTTTTTGGTAACGCGGGGTTGCCCAGGACCTACGCCACCCTCTCGACCTCCCCAGCTTGGACCGCAGGAAAGGCATGCCAATACGTGCGGAACCACCAGGTCAGTTGCAGGCAACTGCCGCTTTTCGAATTGAATCCTGATTGCGCCTTTCGGGGTTCCCAGCTCCGGATTTTATATCGGAGCTAGCTACTAACCACTGGCTTAAGGGATGATTTCCATGTTAAAAAGTAGCCTATGTCCTAAAAAAAAATTAATCTGTTTATTGCAGTGCAGTGCATTTAAATTACAAATATATTTGTTACAGTCTACATAGTCTATAATCTTTAACATTTAATACTTTATTAAACTATGGGGTGTTGGGAGTGGCTCCCTATATATAATTTAAATATACATTTGTTTACTTATTTGACATTATGTGATATTGTGTATACATATATATTTATATTATAACTATGCTTACATTTTTTTCTTTATTTATGAGTGCTTGTTTGACAATATTTTTAGTTCTATTAGGCTTTTCCATTATGCAATCTATGACTTGTCTAGGGAAGCTGTTTAGTATATGAGGTAAGTAGGTGTAGGTACTGGATACTCGTCTGCCATATTCATTGTTTCTCTTTGGAATTGTAAAGTATGGTTCATTAGGTAAGTTCCGAAGCTTACTCCTTCCTCGAGACTCATATCTCCACACCAAATTTCATCATATTAACCCCTTTTTCATAACCCAGTTCCCGCAAACACAATTGCCAGATAAAAGACAGATGTAGGTAATAGTGGTTGGCTCAGATATAGGTAACAGTAGGAGTTAAGGAACGAGTGTATTTTAATTTAAAATAAATAAAAAAATAAATAAATATTAGAGGACAATCTTACACAAATCGAACTAGTCCCACAGTAAGCTCAAGAAGGCTTGTGTTATGGGTACTAGACGACGATATATTTAATAGATATAAATACTTAAATACATAGAAAACATCCAAGACTCAGAAACAAATATTCATGCTCATCACACAAATATTTGCCCTGACCGGGATTCGAACCCAGGACCGTCAGCTTCACAGGAAGGTGCACTACCCACTAGGCTAGACCGGTCGTCAAAATTATTAATTTATTCGCCAACAAACGGTTCCGCTGTTTGGCGAAGCCTTATATTAGTTTTAAGTCTTAATATACGAGCAGTAAATTAAAAAGATCTAAATCGGTCAAAGAATTTTACGCTAATGCGTTAGATTAATTAAGGATTTACAACTTTATTATCTTCAATTTATTAATTTTTCCGGACTTGACTATTTACATAATATAATTAATTTTCATTCGAACCTTGGCAGACATAACATATTTTATAATTGTTATTTGTATACATGTTATTACTTATTTGGTTTCTGTTTTTCTCTATGACATTGTATAATTATTATTTCAACTCATGTTTTCTATTTCTATTGTATTATTATCATTATTTTTTATTGAATTAATTTAATTGACTATTGTATTATCATTATCTTTTTTTATTGAATTAATTTAATTTACTACATTGTATTTGCATGCATTTAACTATGTTCTACTGCAAATAAATGATTTGATTGATTGATTGATTTATTGGTTCAGCGGTTTAAGCGTGAAGACAGACAAGCAGATAAACTTTCGTATTTATAATATTAGTACGGATGAAAGCTGCAAACATGCATCGATTTTCTACCAATTGATAAATTCATAACTTATAGACGATTCTAAGAATTATAACCAACGTTATTATTATATTTAGAAGCAATTTCTTTTTGACATTTCATAGTTATGTTATCTAACATCTTTTATTTGGGTGTCGCATTTGGAAAGGATTGGACAAAACGCATTGACCACATTGTCCAAGTGACCATTCACGCGACTTTGTGCAGCGTGACTTGAGATTTTTTTTTTGTCAGTCTCTATAATTCCGAATATTTGTTAGTATTGTGTTGACCATGTGCTTGACGACCGGTTTAGCCTAGTGGGTAGTGCACCTGCCTGTGAAGCTGACGGTCCTGGGTTCGAATCCCGGCCAGGGCAAATATTTGTGTGATGAGCATGAATATTTGTTTCTGAGTCTTGGATGTTTTCTATGTATTTAAGTATTTATGTCTATTAAATATATCGTCGTCTAGTACCCATAACACAAGCCTTCTTGAGCTTACTGTGGGGCTAGTTCGATTTGTGTAAGATTGTCCTCTAATATTTATTTATTAAAAAAAAAAGTGCTAGTTTTGTGGGTTGTAGATGTATTACGAGAGCGTGTCGTTCCAGTAGATTTAACTTTTCGGTACGGCATAAGCGGTACGGTAGCGGTATTGGATATGGATAGGTTGAAATATAAAGGTACGCCACCGGTATGAAATAACGATATCGCTATTTTTCATAGGTGTACTAAAACCGAAATAATAACGGTAACCAACCGGTAATATTTCGGCAGCGAAAAAATCGAACGTAACTTCTACGATGGGTACGTAAGTGCGACCAACAAGCGAATAGTGACTACGTCAGTAAATCGCGCTGAAAAAAATTGAACAAACATGGATATTTTAGGCGTAAAGCCAATAACTAGCGCTGATTGGTTGGCGCCGTTGCCGGCAACCTCGTAAAGCCCAAACGATACCTTAATGGAAACGGTTCAGCTATCGAAACAAATAGCGGTACCGTTATAATCCGCTACCGAAAAATTTCTTTTGCGGTATCGAAACCTAACCGAAACGAAACGGTATGACGTCATACCGTTTTAAAACGCTACCTTTATTTTCCCGTTATGCAGTCCCTGTTACATAATATTCACGTTGTATCGCTATAATATACGTTATATTAACCAGCGTCAGGCCCTGTCCTTGGCACAAGCTGAGACTGGAACCCTTTGCCCAACCAATGTTTTGTTTTCAATTTTAACTGTAGATATTAAGTATTACTGTTTATGTTTAGTCTGTACAGAGTTCGTATCTATCTATCTATTTATATTAATTTGAGGCAATAAAATATATTCTGATTCTGATTCTGATTCTGATATTATAGCCTGTTAAACGAGCAACATTTATTTATTTGTTTTTGAATAGAAATGTACATATCATGGGTCCTGTTAGGCCGGCCTGTCCGATCTAATTATATTAAGTCAATATATTTTTTGACATAACGCACCGACATAAGGTCTAATGGAGCTTTATACAACCAAGCTTTAGGTAATAGGTTCTCTAAAAGAAAAATCTAGTGCTAGTAGCACACAAGGTACCTTTACATACCACATCGAGTTTACGTAGCAAATTGTTCTGTTTTCCCTGCTCTTGAGTTTGCTAACAGAGACAATACGGGAACAGTTTCCTTCCAGGAGATACTGCTTAATCATGTAGCCTTAATATAAATAGTAAGTATATTACCTAATGAGCAATTAAATAGCTAGATGGGTCACTGTCAGATTTAGGTTCGCGTCTTTTCGGTGGACATATCAAAAGTTAAGGGCTCCAAAGCTAATTTTGGATTTGTCTAATGGTGGGTGTTAGTTTTTGTGTAAATACACAAACGTTCAACTGAATTGTTAGAATTTAAATTGAAAAATACCGTCGCATACTTTTTATCATCCTACTAAATTATATTATGGTTTAAGTTTTACTGAAATATTGTTTGTTTCTCGCATAAGTGATTTGTAATCTTAGAGAAATAAATAAATCTGAACTGAACTGTCTAGTAACCCGCATATATACAATGTCTCCGTTACTATAAATCCATGTAATAAAAACATAGCTAACATGCACATAAGCCGTTAACTATTGACCACCGGAGGGACTTTTGTTTTTGCAACTGAATGACTTGAATGCAAAAATTTGTAAGCGTCAAGATGACAGAACCATGGTAGAATTTTATAGCAAGAGTAATTCCAATATTTAGTACGCTTTTTGTACTATTTAGCACCTGACATCAAAGAATTTGTACCTCGTTAAATATTGAGAAATATTTAAAATAAAATGGTCAGCCATTCTGACATCAGGTTGACAGGACCAAGTCCAGTTCCCCTAATTGTAGGCGTTATACTGAATCCATATTTAGTACCTAATTAATTATGATTTTCCTTATTTCATTTAGATTATCAAAACCAATGTTACATCGAGCATAAGCTTTGTACGGGCATAGTACTGCAGTGCACAAGAGATGTAGGGCACAGCAAAATGTCATCTTGCTCGAATCTGGAGCAGCCCAACTGGGGAAGTACCTCCGCCTTGCAGAAGACCGTAGCCATCATAACATTATCTACTATACAAGTATGTAGTGTTGTGTTCCTGGAGGTGAGCAAGGTCTGGCTCTCGAGGATGCACTGTGTTGAGAGCGAGGGACCTAAATGTGTTCCTTCTGCTGTCAACACAGTGCATCCTCAAATCTTATAAAGGGCCGGCAACGCGCACGTGACTCCTTTGGAGTTGCGGGCGTCTATAGGCTGCGGTGGCCGCTTACCATCAGGTGGACCGTACGCTTGTTTGCTACCGGCGTTGTATAAAAAAAAAAGCAGTCCATATGACCCGAGCCTTCATTTGAGTTCAAACATTAATAATTTATTGCTACAATAATAGATTGTCTCAGGCCGGGTTTTATATGTCAGATCAAATTTCAGTAACTCAGTACATTTTTTGACATTGCAAACCGACATAAGGTCTAACGGATTTTTATAAAACCGAGCATCAATGGAGCAAAATGATGTACGTAGTAAACTATCATATACAACTTAATACTTAACTATTGTAACTAAACCAAATAACCCATACACACAAACTAACCGCCCCCAACACACACAAAGCCCCGAGCCAGTATTTAGCATTACACACATAACCATTGTGGTTGCGTGGGACCTTCCCGGACCGCGCTTTCTCAGCCCATGGGATGAGAGCGGGACTTTCCTTCCTGAGATGCATTGACCGCTTCGATACCTCTTTGCAAATTATACTGATAGCTCACTAGTAATGAATGCAAATTTTTATTATTAGTGACTTTGTACAGTTTCATCACCGTACATTTCTTTATGCTTACTTGCGACCTACTTTGAGTCGCGTGGCAGCGAATATCATTAATATAGTTCATAGTTCGTTTATTCAAGAACAATACATTAATTGTGTTTGAATATAAATGTCATACATAATACATTACATTGAAATATTATATATTTACAGGCATAATGTCACACAAAAAAATAATAAAAATAAAAAAGAGACAATCTTAATTACAAGTCGTAATATAATAATGTAAATCATATGTCGTCTATGTTGTAATAACAGCCCTTAAGGAGAAAGTCTCGGAGACGTGAGTAGAAAATATTATAGTTAGTTATACATTTGAGATGTATATGTTAAGTTATAATATTAGTAATATGTTAAGTTATAAAAGACAAACAGTGCATTACAAAATGGTGAACTATACGCATCTAGAGAAAGAGCAACCAACTATTAACTTTACTGTATCTTTACGTTACTTTATACTTCTACAAACTTCAACGATCTTTCACCGCTCTCCATCAACTACCTGTAACTACAAATCAAGTGTTGCTGCTAACTGGCCGCTACAGACTTAGAAACCATATACATCTCTAGTAATATTAAATTAATCTTAATTTTGACGCTCAGAGACCATTTAGGTACATCTCTGGGATATTATACCTCCATAAGACTACTCCAAAAGGTCTGGTCTGTTCATGCTTGCAAGGACATAGTGACTACGTTAATACTAGTGTCTTTTTCACATCATCCTGTTGCGGATTCGTTTTTATTATCAGTGACTTAGAAACCATGTACATCTCTAATAATATTACATTAATCTTAATTTTGACGCTCAGAGACCATGTACATCTCTAGGATATTATAATTAGAATTTTAGTTCATTATCGAAGCGGAACATTGACAAAAAATAAGTTAAATAACTGTTAATAATGGGTCAAGTATTAGTTTCACGAAGCAGTAATTATAATAACTTAAAACAAAATCTTCTAAAAATTGTTTGGTAAATATTCGGCAGCTGAACCGAATAATTCAAAAACATGCCGAATATAACCGTATATTCGGCGCATCGCTAATACTTTTAATACATCAATAATGTCAATGTCAATCAATAATCTAATATAATACAAATTTAGCAGCGGTACTGCTTAATACAAAATTAATTAATCTAATACAATAATCTAATTTTGTCAATGTACAATGTTATTTAAATATTTTTTTATTGTGTAAATAAAATAAGTGTCATAGTATATTTGATGGCTACCGGTAAGATAAAAAAAAGCCTTTTATTTCTTGTCCTGTAAGTTTACAGCATGGCTAACGGTAAATTAAGCTAAGAGATAACATAATATCGATAAAAATCTCCGGAACGTCAGCGGAGGTTCGCCGCCCTTTGTTTCCGGGACCGTTATTCTCAAAACTACATTAATGAAACCTCCCAAATATTGACAATGCGGATTACATCTCTTGTTTCAGTCGCGGCCGACTGTACAAAAACTACAACCGAAAATAAACTCTAATTTTAAGAAGTTAAGGTTGAAATTCGAATGCTATAAGTTTCTGGCCTAATCCCGTCCATGCGGAAGGGTTCTAATGACAGGCGTGCGACAATACCCCTCACTGACCAAAATCGTTGCCGTGCTGAAAACAACTCAATTCTAAAAGATATAAAGCGTATTTTGGCTTGCTCTAGGAAAGGTAAAATAGTCAAAGCAATGTAGATCTTACTGAATGGTAATAAGGTTTGTGTTTAGTTGCTAAGTGTCTGCAGCTGCTTTTCAGTGCAGATGTAGATCATGTGTTGGGCAGTTAGAGCAATTGCAATGTCTATGGCATTTTGGTGGCAATTTTTTTTCTGTAAATAATGGCATATATTCTGCAATGAATTGAAATATTGATGAACAAAATGTTTTATTTATATTTATTTTGAACCTGACTGTGGCTTTATAGGCCGGGCCCAATAAAGCGATAGGAGTGCGCGGTTGGAGAGTAGTCTGGGGAAAACCTCCGGCACGACCACGCGTGTGGTTTGGAACACTGGAATACTCTTAGAGTTTGCGCTCCAGTGAGATTGGTTGAGCGGTTTCAACCGAATCTGAGGTGATATGTACTATTTTATTTTTGCAATACAATTATGTCCTAGAGATTGATGAAAAGGCAGATAACCTTCTCAAACACTGATTGCCGTAGTTCCACAACCAGGAATAAGAGCAAATTAGCTGTGTTGTTGTCTAGCTGGAAGACATCTCTTAAGGGTCCTTATCAGTTAAAAAACGCTCATCTATTGCGCCATTTCCTGTTTGAATTGACACGTATCTTGACATTTTCTCAATGTTACTATCTAGAACAGGACTATTGCGACCTTATGTCATAAACTTTAACTGTATTTTTTAGATTTTTCATTAAGAAATATTGTTTCAAACATCACTCCAAATCGACCATTTTCAAGCTAAAAACTTTTATTTTCCACATAATAAAATCAAAAGATGGCTATGTTACTATCTAAAACTTTAATAAAATCATCGTATCCTTTAATCACTTTATTGATATTATCAATACTTTTGTCATAATTTGAAATCAAATCATTTTAAAACTTATAAGGCCTCTTAAAGTATTTATAAACTACACTCAAATGTACCATGTCCAAATCTGGTTTAGTCCTTTGACAGTGCAAAAGTAAGTTGATGTCCAAAACAATGTGTAAAGAGTGTAGTATTTCTTTTTTTGGGGAACTCCGAAGTGCAGAGTACATTTATGAAAAAATGATGTGTATGTATTATATACCGTATGAGCAATGAACAATTACTATGTATTTAAAGAAAAGTGATTACTTACTCTTACAGGATGTTTTCGAATTAAGGTGTCTTCGGGTAATTCCAAGTTATTTTTTTATACAACGCCGGTGGCAAACAAGCGTACGGTCCACCTGATGGTAAGCGGCCACCGCAGCCTATAGACGCCCGCAACTCCAAAGGAGTCACGTACGCGTTGCCGACCCTTTATGAAATTTGAGAATTCACTGTGTTGACAACAGAAAGGACAAATTTAGGTCCCTGGCTCTCAACACAGTGCATCCTCGGGAGCTCTGGCAACCTTGCTCACCTCCAGGAACACAACAATACAATATAATATAATATAATTCCAAGTGTTAGGTAATTCCGAAAATAACCAATTACCGTCTAACTAAGCAATTACGTTGCACTACCAAACATCAACAAAATCTTTAACGTTTCTTTTTGATGGTGATGATGATGAGATGCAATAAAATAGCTTAGTTGTACTGGAATTTGCTATTTTCGGAATTAACCGTCATTCGAAATTATCCGAAGACACCATATGCACTTATGTAAAAACTACATAATTCGATATTCCAAATATATACATTTATATTTATATTTATATTTTTAATATCTCATTAGGAAGTCTTAATTAAACAATAATCTGCATGAGAAGTATAATTATACAACCTGCTGCAACCAAAGAGTAATAATATTCTCTACCTAATGATATCAAGATGTTAAGATGTTAGAGGGTAGTCAATTTAAGATGAAATTGAAAAAAAAATGTAATGGGCAATGTGTTCTATAGTTTAAACAATTTTTTTTGATTACAAGTAGTTCGTAAAATAGGAGCGGTTATAAGTATACCTAATCAGTGTTGTATAGTTTTAAGGATAAAAATTGTACGCTCGAAATGATCAACTGCTCTTTCTAGCAATACTTATACTTTAAGACCTTTATGTACACAGTTTACAATGAATAAATACTTTACTAAAAGAACCAATTAAGTAGTATCGTATTGAATATTTATACAGTAGTACCTAATGAAAATATGTGGAAAATTGTTCTACTATTAGGTATATCGATATTCTATGGATCATGAGGGTTTGTGTAGGTATATTATTTGAAAATATGTAGTTGATATTATTTTTCTGTGTAGCAGCATATGGATGGGTATTAACTGTGAGAGAACTAATTAATACTTACCCGTAATTCCCGAATATTGTGTCCTAATTCCGGTGGAAATGAGGGATAACCCCCTTCGTATTAGATTCATCTAAAACGAGAAATCATCACATTGAAATATTTATGTTATAAGTTTCATAACTTCCTATGGCTATAAAATATATTTATACTTACTTTATGATACGGATAATGGACTTAAAAATCTGATTTGTACAAAATTGTGTATATTATTGAAATTATAACCTCACTTATGACATTTGACAGTAATTGACAGCTGTTCTCAATGTTGCCAGATAATTAAAATTAAACTCCACCACGGTTTTGATTCATACTTCTACTTGCCGGTAGGTGGCGTTAAAAGAAACTATGCTTTGTAGCCCATGTATCGTCCGCTAGATGGCTTAATTATTTATGTTGACCTACTGATTGATACTGTAGGTTTTGTTTCTTGTTTGTGTTTGTTTTTATCTAACAATTAAACATATGTACTACAACATTTTTAAAAGTGAAATATTCGTTTTTTGTCATTGAACTCAATAAGATAAATACTACAATTACAAATCTGAAACAACCAGAAAGTCAATTAAATTTTTTCAGTTGCGTAGAAGTTTTCATACAGTTGAGATTAAATAAAACTTCCTTCGTAATCTGACTCAAGTTTTATTAGAACGCTTTTCGAATGTTACACTTTTTACATTTATATTGCGATTTTTGCATAATCTCCAAAAAGGTTCCGAAGTTGGAAAATATCCTGTCAAGCATGTACATGGTGAACAAACGTTACGGTTTTTGTTTTTCTTGATGTTGTATCACGTTGCTGATTACTTATAAACGATTTTAAATACTTACGTAATGCAGTTTGTAATCGCAGTTAGGTATCTATGTACTAGTACCTTACCTACCTCAAACTCATAGGCTCTGTTTGTCCAACTCATTTTTAATCTCAGAACTCAGATTGGTGATTAGGTACCTACGCATAGTTTGGAAAATCGTTTTACACGTAATCAACTATCAGGTTTTTAATTTACTTGTTGTATAAAGATTAATTATTACCTAAATTTATTCTTCAATTAGCGTCCAAAACCCCGCGTCTGCTACTTCGAGTATTTTCCTATAATTTGGTTCGTTTTCCTCGTCTGTCAGTGACGGGTGAGTTTGCTTTCCACGCCCGAATTTTCATGAACATTTTAACTTTCTCTGACTAAAATAAACTGCACAAAGCTTACCTTTGTTGTTTTACGAAATACACTTTTACAAAGCACCTTATTGCCTAATGGAATTATTTATGACGTTTTTGTTGATGGTCTTTGTTAATGGACGCATTTGTTTTGGTAGATTTTTTTAACAATTTCACAATTTAAATACTTGGCTCTGTGAGCTGTAGACCTCGTGAGTGAGTTTTTTTTATCATTTCCAAAATCTGATATTATAAAAAAGATCAATTATTAATATCGAATCTGCTAACAAAATTTCACGAGAAGCGTTTAAGAAATGCGACCTGTAGAGGAGAACAAACCGTTGAACAAATACATATTTTTTAATTTCCAAAAACTTATGCGACAAAAAAAACTATATATTTATCCAAACTGCTCACAAAATGTCACAAGAATCGGTAGAAAAATGTGACCTGTAGAGGAGAACAAACCAAAATTCGCCCGCAGAAACTTACAAAATCATTGATAAAAACAATGTTTTTGGAAATATCCAAAAACCGTCTAGACAAACAGAAACATCAGTTTTTGAATTTTTTAGGATTAATTGTAGATAATAAGCTGACATGGCGGACTCAAATTGACAATAATTGTAAGAAACTGAATCAATTCTCATATCAATCTGAGAAAAGTTGTAAATGAGTCAATGGTTTTAACAGCCTACCACGCTTATGTAACTACCAGTCCATTCTTAGGTATTATTTTCTGGGCAAACTCAGTCGAAAGAGAAATGGCATTTACGGTGACGACCGGTGTAGCCTAGTGGGTAGTGCACCTGCCTGTGAAGCTGACGATCCTGGGTTCGAATCCCGGTCAGGGCAAATATTTGTGTGATGAGCATGAATATTTGTTTCTGAGTCTTGGATGTTTTCTGTGTATTTAAGTATTTATATCTATTAAATATATCGTCGTCTAGTACCCATAACACAAGCCTTCTTGAGTTTACTGTGGGGCTAGTTCGATTTGTGTAAGATTGTCCTCTAATATTTATTTATTTATTTATTTATTTAAAGCCCAAAAAAGATGTGTCAGATCTTTATGTGGCATTCGTCAGCTTGACTCTCGTAAGCCATATTTTCAAAAATTACGTATTTTGACTCTCCCATGCCTGTATATATTTGAAGTTGTAATGTTTGCAAGATGTAATATGCACTTATATCCAAGTTTTAGGAGTAAGTACACGTGTAAGGAATAAAGTAAGCGGAATGTCTTCCAAATTCCAATTCCAGCTCTATTTAGCCTAGTTGTAGTGACCCTGCCTTCGAAGCTGGAGGTCCCGGGTTCGAATCCCGGTCAGGGCATTTATTTGTGTGATGAACACGAATATTTGTTCCTGGGTCTTGGATGTTTTCTATGTATTTAAGTATCTATTTATCTATATAAGTATGTATATCGTCGCCTAGTACCCATAGTACAAGCTTTGCTTAGTTTGGGACTAGGTTGATTTGTGTAAGATTGTCCACAAAATTATTATTATTATTATTTGGGAAAAGTGTACTGGGAGTGATCCCTAAAATTTATAACAAAGTACCGTAAGATATTGTAGATATTGATAATGTGACTCATGTTAAAAATAATGTATGCTTTGTTACTTATAGGCGAAAGTTAAACAATTAAGTTGAGTTGAGCTACTTTACTATGGAAGCCTGCCACTGTCTGTGTAGTAGTCAAGATATTTCGTCTAAAGAATCTTTATAAACTCTGCTCAAGTTAATCTGTTTGTATGTACCTACCGCTCGAATCTTCGCCCTAGCAGCTTTTTGACTTAAATCAGTTGTATAATAACTTATGGGCTCCCGGTGCCCACAGCCCAAGTGAGCATTGCCATCCAACGTGGCAATGCGGCCAGCATTTTGGGAACATTACCTACTGGCAGCGATTTGTTAGATTAGGGTTTTTGATAAGTATATTTAGGTTCATTTTAGGTTAGTTTTAGTTTTATTTTAATTTCTTTGTTTATTTGGAATTACTATTATGTTTTACATGTGAAAATGTATAACTTATTAATACTCTCGTAAAGTAGCCATAGATCTTTTCCCATTCTCTTTAATTCACTAAATAAAAAACATGAAACACTAACTCACTTAGCCGAAGATTTACACGTTAATTTGCGAAGGAACGTAATTTACAATTTTACTGTCTTCATAATTGCGAACGTTTTGTAAATTATTAAAATGTAGACGTAGCTGACGGGGGTATTAGGCAGAAAATTTACGGATTTTTCATTCTATTATTTTTTATTAAACTAAATAAACTTTGAACTTGATAACGCCAGGGTTCGTTCAGTTTCCTTATGTACCTATTCTTATGTTACAATGTTCGAAAGCGACAAGAGGTGCCAGCTAAAATAATGTTTTTTTTTATACAACGCCGGTGGCAAACAAGCGTACGGTCCACCTGGTAAGCGACCACCGCAGCCAATAGACGTCTGTAACTCCAATGGAGTCACGTACGCATTGCCGACCCTTTATGAAATTATGTGAATTAATGTGTGAGTGTTTGCGGTTTACGCGCATGGAACACACCGTATCCTCCTCCTAGCGATTTCCAGGTTTTTCCTTAAGGGGATGCCTCGATTCGGTCAGCTACGCCCCCCGTGAAAGTCACGTTTATGTCTTTCACGACAAAACGGTATGCAACATATTTCTCTTCGGGAATGGCTTTTTCAGAAATCTCCATAAATATCTGACTGTGTTCAGTTTTATTAAATTTCCTCTTGACAGAGTTTAGATGAGGTGTAGTACCATCATTTTTACTTAATTGTGTCGTTTAAATATGCGTTGTTTTAGTAGGCTGAGTAAAAAAAGGAAAATAAAGACTCAACTTTCGATTTTTTTCTATCAAGAAACTTTTAAGGAATCATTGTCAGAAACATAGCCATATACTCAAATACAGATACAAATAAATACAAATACAAAATATTTTATTTGTTAAACATAGGTATGTACATCGGTGTTTCTGTTAAGGCATACAAATAGCCACAAAATACCATGCAGCATGCATATTTACACACTAAATATAAAATCGTTAATTATGCTATTATACGCTTATTTTATGTTAGGATCGTTTAAATATTCTTGTATGGAATAGTATGCTTTGGTAGCTAGAAATTTAAACAACGATTTCTTAAATAAATGAGGGTCATGGAGTTTCAAGATGGCAGTTGGCAATTTATTAAAAACTAGCTTTTGCCCGCGACTTCGTTCGCGTGAACTTCTACTGACTATTCCTTGCCCTTGGTAGATAAATGGCGGTTAGGTTATAAACTACTTAACTTTGAGTGATTCACACTCCAACGTTTTTACGTCTTAAAGTTACAAACTTACAAAGTTTCTAATTTATATAGGTAACTATATTAGCAAGTGAAATGGGCCCTCTTGTCCATGAAAGGAAGCATGTGTCCTGAAGAGAATGTAATAGGAAGAATGTATTGGGCCCGGCCTATAAAGCCAGTCAGATCCAAGAAAAAAAAACCTATTTTATATTTCTCAGTCAATGCTGACAACAATCGTCTACGTCCAGTTTATTTAATCTCCAATTTTATAAACAGTAAAGTTATTTAGGCTCAATGGGTCAGCAAGTTTTGATTTAAAACGCAAGCGCTTTAGAGGGTGTAGTCAGTACCTAAATAACGCAAATCTATTATGTTTTGCTTACGATTATACACGTATGTAATTAATAGAACTTCAGGTACTGAAATGCGGTAAACATTCACATTCACATGAGTCGCTTTGGTTTTGAGATAATTAAGCTCTAAGAGTCACAAATATCCGAAATCTTTCATAATAATAGCTCATCATAATCAATTGATAGCGACATTACTTATTTTATAACTACGATGGTAAAAATAAAACTTTACATGAAAATACCTACCTTATCTTAGCGGCTATAAGACTCAAATTATTGAATTCTGCAAGTAGTAAATAATCTACATTAACTTCGATTCGATTTAACGAATGGCACGTCTCTGACACGCCAAATGTCAAATATCGTAAATTTACAACTGTCTAGACTCGCCTCACGATACGTTCTTATTGTATCTTGACCCTACGATTCGTGACAACTATGTGCATATTCGGAGCTCAGACTTACACTGGTTAATCTGAGACAAATTTTCGTAAGTCAGCGGGTATTGTAAATATTCTACATGATTCTGGATCTATGAAATTCAACTTCCACCCCCGAATTTATCTATTTGAGGGATGATGAAAGGATAAAAATTATCCTATATATTAATCCGGGCTATAGACTCGTTGACTCCTTTGTACCAAGTTTCATCATAATCCGGTCAGCCGTTTTTGCGTGATTGAGTAACAAATATATAAACATCGAAACATCCGAACTTTCGCATTTATAATATTACGGGAATAGTGGGAATTAGTGGTATTTTGTAGGCCCTCAGATGACACCGTTATCACACTCGACCACTCTAACAACGAAGATATATCAGATATAGGTAGACGAAGTTCAAGGCACTGGTTTGACAATGTTGACAACGACTGACTAACATAATTGAATCTCTCATTTCAAACAGTTACAATGGGCTGAGGGATTTTTGGTTATTTGTCGTTAGTCCCCTGAGCACTATTTTACCCTCCGTTTTTTCACATATTATCTATTTATTATTGTACAATTTTTGAATGGGATTTTTTTTATTTTGTTTCCAATTGTATGCTTACCAATTTTCAAGCCTTTAAGTTATTAATTGAAGGACGCCATACAAAGTTCAACCCCTCTTTTCACCCCCTTCCATCCCCAATCTGTATGATTTTTATAGCCTATAACCTGGCTGAAGATCAATTAAACTTATTAGTGAAGGTTGTATTGAAATCTATTTGCTGGTTTTCGCGTGATAGTGAGACAAATAAACAGACAGACAAACAGACACAAATTCTAAAAACCGTTGAAATGTGTTCTGTTATCGATTCTAAGACCCCTCCATCGATTTTTTTGTTAATATCTTCAATGTACAGATTTTCGAACCTCTACAGCTTTATTATATGTATAGATTCGTAAAACTCGTAGTGCAGAATCATATAGATTCCTCGTCTGAGCAACATCGTTTCAAATAACGCGATATTTCTCGTTGTACGGCCTTAACTTAATAATTTCTCCAACTCCCACATGTTTAGCTCTAAGTTGTAAATAGAATATGATTATGTCGACACGTTACAATTTGTCGGACTGAGAGCACGGAACTTCCTAATTGTTTGTTTGAAGGGCCAACGTAGGGTGACACTGTGGCTGAAACTACGCTCTCAGTGTCAAGTTAGTATATTTAGATATCGTGTGTTAAAGTATAGAAGTTGCTGGCTTGGGCGGATGCCAAGTTAGTTTTGTTATCTAGAAAGTGTTTCGATTTATAGATACCAGATATCAAAAATCGTTTATTGATACAAAAAGTTTTGTGAGTAAGCACCTATCACAATTGCCACGGTCTTCAATAATAAATTTCCTGCCTCGCACAATCAAACTATGGAATGAACTGTCGCCTGCGGTGTTTCCGGACCGATATGACTTTCAAACCTTCAAGAAAAGAGCGTATTCCCTTCTGAAAGGCCGGCAACGCACTTGCGACTCCTATGGTGTTGCAGGTGTTTATGGGCGACGGTAATTGCTTCCCGAATTGCGTTACACGTCCAAATTGCGAAGATTGTCAAGTGGCTCAACAACCCCTGTTCGCGATGGTACGTGATATAACACGATATTATTACTGGCAACAAATAATAATAAACTACATTTTTTTTTACACACGAGAAATAGTAGTTTATGCAACTGATACATAATGAGAGGTCTCAAACACGAGTGTGGTTTTATGTAACGAGCGTCAGCGAGTTTCATAATAGGATCCCACAAGTGATTTAAGGCCTAATTATGTACAGTTGCATACACTACTTTATCTACATCCGTATATTAAATCCTCTTTCATGTGTTCAGGAACCATTGCGTTGCAAGTGTAGTGAGGTCGAGCGTGAGCCCGTTGAAGTCTTTTGAGCACGAGTCTGTATCGTTATGGTCGGAGATGGCCATAACGATACCGTTTTTGATGCTGTTATGGCCATCTCCGCCCCGGACCGGCGCGATATTGTAAAGTTGGTCCTTACCTACACTTTTTGAGCACATAAAAGAGGATTTACTGTATGGGTGTAGATAAAAGCAATCAAAATGCAGTCGAAATATCCTATAGGTATGTCCACTTTTGTTGTAAAAGATTCAAAAACGGTTTATATGACGATAATCTACTTTTCAAACTTAAATCAGCGCTATCAAAAGATTAGAATTACGATTTGAAACGGGATGTATTTGTGAGTTCGCTATGGTGTGTGGCTAGACCACAACTAAAACTCGCAGCACGTCAGTTAATCCTTGATAATGGCGCTTGCAACAGTGCCGAAATATCGGGAACTCACAAATACAAATATACATGGTAAGTATTCCGTTTCGAATCGTAATTCTATTGTAAATGACCATGTGAGCTTGAAATATATCAAAAGATATAACTATAAAATCATTTAACACCTAAATAACTTAATCCACAGACGCCATTTCTCCCGTCCCGGCCGAAGATTAAGTGCCACTATTAGCGTAGTATTTATAACACTCCGTCATCGTAACGGGGCGAGATTTGTCATTAAGATAAATTCTATTTTATGATAAAACCTAACTTGTCGTGCTTAAAACATACTTTCAAGTAAAAAGTGGTTTTTAGATAGCTAATGCTAAGAAAGTTCTGTGAATTATGTATGATTTTTTTGCAGAGAAATCAAATCTATTCAGTATTGCATTTTATTATTAGAATCTGTATGGCATTTTGATAGGGACAGAATTGTAACGTTCTGAATATTAAAATTCCACAAAAAAAATTCTATTGATCTGTCAAACAATAACATATTTGCGGCATTTGCTGTCGAAACCCTAGGGCCATGGAGTCCGGACGCCCACAATTTAATAAAAAATATAAATAAAAAACAACGGGAGTCCAACGCAGATCGCCATGCTGGCTCATTCCTCTGCCAAAGGATAGGCATTGCGATCCATTCATCCATCATTCGATTGTAATAAATAGAATACATAATCGAATGCATTTCACAAAATGTAATGGGACAATATTAAAATAATTGTATTAAGGAGTGAGGTGTGTGAGGAATGAGAAGTAATCCAGCGCAGTGTCATAAGTTAAATATTCATCATCATCATCATCATATCAGCCGAAAGACGTCCACTGCTGGACATAGGCCTCCCCCAAAGAGTGCCATAATGACCGGTCCTGCGCCATCCGCATCCACCGGACTCTCGCGACCTTTACCAGGTCATCAGTCCGCCTCATCAGCCTACCCACGCTGCGCTTTCCGGTCCGTGGTCGCCACTCGAGAACCTTCCGGCCCCAACGGCCATCGGTTCTACGTGCAATGTGCCCCGCCCACTGCCACTTAAGTTTAGCGATTCGAAAGGCTATATAGGTTACTTTGATTCTGCTACGGGTGGCCTCATTTCTGAATTGGGTCATTGTCAGTTTAAAAACAAAAGTTGTCCACCACGTACATATAAGTTATGTTTTCATTACATGAATTTATAGTTATGGAAACACCGTTTATGCGGGTTACTAGACCAAGCTTTGGGGCCCTTAACTTTTCATATGTCCACCGAAAAGACGCGAACCTAAATCTGACAATGACCCAATTAAATGTTACTCTGACGTTTTTTCAGCACGCAAAGTTTACATTTACATGCAGATATAACTTACCAGCCAGCCTTATGGCTTACCCTCCCCAGGGTTCCGATCTGGGGGATCTAATTTAGCTATGTTTTATTGTACAATTAAAAGTTAATATTTAAAATTATAGCCAATCATGTTCTGATTTTATAAGTTAACTAGCGACCTGCCCCGGCTTCGCACGGGTGCACTATTTAATGGAAGTTATTATACATATAAACCTTCCTCTTCAATCACTCTATCTATTAAAAAAACCGCATCAAAATCCGTTGCGTAGTTTTAAAGATTTAAGCATACATAGGGATATAGGGACAGAGAAAGCGACTTTGTTTTATACTATGTAGTGATGATTTTAAGTTTATGTTAGTTGATTTTGTATTTGTACTTACCAACCTGCTATAAATAATAAAGTTTCTTAATATGAGGTGAAGATTTATGGGTACACAAAAACACCGCTAAACGTGTTGAAATAAACCAGTGCTAGATTTATTAAGACTAGCTTACATTTAACATTAAATATTATATTTCCTAACCCCGTTATTAATAAAAATTAACAAATCTCTGCTAACTAAAACGTGTTTTGTCCGTTACTCACAAACGGAAATGTCAAAGTAACAGATGAACACAAACGAATATTTAACGCCATTTTATTAAAATTACAAAAACACACGACATGACAATTACATAAAAACCATAATCGAAGGAAATATAGAGGAGACGAGAGGTAGGGGAAGACTGAGACGTGCGTTTATAGATCAAGCAAAAGAGATGGTCAATGTAATGTCGTATCAGGAGCTCAAAGCCTTGGCGGAGAACCGAACAGAATGGCGATTACTCCACCCACAAGAGCTAGGGGCTCTTAAATATATGATGATGATGATCAAAACTAGGTTTAGTGAATGTTTATGAATAAGGGGGTACGTCTCTACCACAAACACGAAACTTACACGTAAGCTCTTTAAACAAAATTAAAACAACATTGTTGAATCTAAGTATGTTTAGCGAAAAGTAAAACTCTAAAAAACTGGGCTTAGCAATGAAATTATTCTGCGTCGAGCATGTGAAGGTACTAACTTAACAAACCTTATGGCTGAAATATTTTTTTTTAAATCAAAGACGAGTAAATTAATCATTTATTTAGTCTCAACAGGTGACGCTCGCGCGGGCAGCTTTCTCGCGCAGAGAATTTGCTATAGCAATCCAGGGCGGGAATGCTGTCTGCGTGGTGGGAACCATACCAAGGGGGCCCAATTTTGATTCCTATTTTTAACGTTTAGTTTAGTATTAGTTAATCCTTTTATCAATCTTTGTTCTTTATTATTAATATAAGATTTATACCGGTATATAAAAACTAAAAAATTGAGCTTTAACCTATTTTGTAAAATAAATACTAATTTACTCGTCATAAAATATGCTTCTGAACATTCTATGAAGCAGATAATCTGTTTATTTTTTCATTATCATATCGTCCTGAAAACAAGGGATAAGTTGTTGTCTCGCTTAGGTACGCTTATAATGTGCCACGTCTAACCTGACTAATGAGCTCTGCAAAAATATCGCCGTGATTGCTTGAAATTAAAACTGATTTGACAATATGGGCTTTTAAAAATAAAATTCTCACAGCGCAGATAATTTACTAACTTATTACTAATGCGCCAGAGTTCACTTCCCGTAAGCGTAGAAACCGTGGCCAGCGCCGTGCCCACCGAAGTACAGGCCGTTACCGTAACCTCCGAAGAAAGTCCTGTAGCGGTTGATATTGTCCTCTCTATCTTCTGCTTTCTTCTCAACCCTCAAATGCCCAAACTTCTGCGCTCTATGCAGGGGTATCACTGATAAATCATGGATGAAATGGTGCTGTGGTGGGTGTTGAGATACAATATTGTGCTGTCGATGATTCTGCTGCGACACTAGATTGTGTTGTGGCCTAAGTTGGATCGGCACCAGGATTGGAACTAATTGTGTCGGATGCGTGATGTTAGTCGAAGAGTGTGACACGGTTTGAGAATAGACTGGAATATTGCCGCCGCTCGTGACTATATGCTGTACCCCAGTGTGTACCGAGCTATGGTGTACGTTAGATGTCGCTGGCAGCACGTGCAACTGAGACGGAACTAGCAGATGATGTGTCACAGGAAGAGGATAGCCTATGTTGATGCCTTTCTTCTTTCTGACGTCGCTTTTGATGACGGTGGTGGCGGAGTCGGAAAGTTGAGGTAGGTTGAGGGCGGGCTGGATCACGAAGATGACTAGAATGAGGTATGGCAGCATCTGAAAAAGGAACAAAAATACATTACTTGTAATGCCTGTCTGTGAATCGACATCTAAAGCGTTTTTAGTTAAGTTCAGTTAGATAATACATGTTAGATTACGTAATGGCCCCGCCTAGCCGAGGGGGGCTTAGTAACCATGGCCTGATGACCCACGGTGAAGCGAGAGGCACCCAGGGCCGGCCAGTTGGCCCGAGAAGGGCGCTCCCAGCGGGCTTGGCTAGCCCGCTTCGGTATGGTGGGACCGCAGAAAAAGAGTTCTCCCTATCTTCTGCTTAAAGCTATTTGTTGACGCTCCAAAAATCCCAATCCTAATCCAGCACTATAGCAGCAACAAATATACCAACCGGTTAAAATATATTTCAAAATGTTAGTTCTCTTTTGTTTCTACCCTAGATATCTGTATGTAAGTAGTAAGTGGATATTATAATTATTTTTCTTTTGGCTATTATTTAGTGTATGGCGGTCCGTGAGTCACCGACGGTACTGGCTGAAAATCAGCGCTGTAGGTGTCTGACACCTCAGCATAATGCTGAGCCAGTGTCCGTTTCACTGCCGCGGGGACACACATGTTACGTGGTTTGTTTTCTTCTGTTGTTGTTTTCTTTTTTGTAATATGTGTGTCTTCTGTGTCTGTGAATACATGTTTCTTTCTTTTCTTTCTTTCTTTCTTTCTGTGGCCGAGGGGGGATCGTAGGAGAGGCGTGATGGTATTACGGTGCGCCACACTCCCTACCCCCTGCGCACTCGCGGAACTGCAAACGTTTCTGTAACCTCCCCACCGCCGGCAGATGGGGTGGTTTTAGTGGGCACACCGTGGGTATCATTAGCCTAAACGGCCACATAACCTGTCGAGTCACTCCCTGCGTCCAGGTGGTATGCATCCCCCCCCCTAAACAAAAAGTAAGAAAAGTAAGTTCCTTTTCTTTTTATACAAACGCCTTAAGGGAGGCGTAATAGTTTACGTTAGCAGCGGTACTGCTTAATACGAAGGAACGGTTGATAAATTTGGAACTGGGTAGTGATTGCACCTATAGCTCAGTTGGCTAGAGCGACTGGCCGTGAGTGCCGGGAGGTCGCAGGTTCGAATCCTGCTCGGTGCCTATATTTTTCAAGTTTTCCTTCATTCTAAATTTAAGTTCCTTTTGACTGTCATAAAGGAGGTCTCAATTTATAAATTCTTTAGCCTCAGAATACCATATCATAGAAGCAGAGAAGTTCTTTCAGAGCCTGAATGCCTCCACCCTACAAAAACCCTACGACGCAGCTCCGCGACTGGAATTATTCGCCGCTCACTAAGATCCCGTAATCAGTCGCCTGCAGGGAGTCACAAAGGCCTAATCCTATTCATTATTCGTGGGATGCACCCGCCTGCGAGCCGATGTGCATCCGCTATTGGGATTTAATGAACGTCCGTTTGAGAGATTTCAGTTACTGAGATTATTTGGGTCATTGTCAGTAAAAACAAAAGTTGTAAATAGTTAACGGCTTATGTACATATAAGTTATGTTTTTATTACATGGATTTATAGTTACGGAAACACCGTTTATGCGGGTTACTAGACCAATCCAAAATTAAGGTTTTTGGTCCTTAAGTTTTGATATGTCCACCGAAAAGACGCAAACCTAAATCTGACAATGACCCTTTTTTTTGAACCTGACTGTGGCTTTATAGGCCGGGCCCAATAAAGCGATTGGAGTGCGCGGTTGGAGAGTAGCCTGATAAAAATCCAGGGGAAAACCTCCGGCACGACCACGCGTGTGGTTTGGAACACTGGAACATTCTAAGAGTTTGCGCTCCAGTGATTGGTTGAGCGGTTTCAACCGAATCTGAGGTGTGAGTGGAATCGAGCTACTGGGAGTTTTGTCGCTGGTTCACTAAACCTAGCCTAGCTGAGAAGAGTCCAGCAAGAAACTCAGCTAGGCCCGACCTGGGTCGGACTGACTCTACCCGGTGTGCGGCGGTACCGGGACGAATAGGGACTATATGTGTCACTGTTGTCGCGATCGCGCGGTGGACGTTCCCGCCGGCGGGAATGCCTAAGTGTACGCGTCGTGTCAGAGTTGGACGCCGTAAGCGCAGCGTTCCATCTTTCGATAGACGCTGTGATTACGTCGTCCGGGTCCGTAAGTGTGTGCCTAGGACGCCGGACCGTGCGGCCCCTAATCAGTGACCGCCGAGTAACGACAGAGGGGTGACAATGACCCATTTCAGGTTTTTTACTAGACTTTAAAATGAGAAGTTATCGATATAGAATTATAATAAAAAATCCTTATATTTAACGTTAATTTTTGCTTGTATTTCTACATACATTACATCTATACTTCTTAATGTTATAAATGCGAAAATAACTCTTGTTTGTTTTCTCTTCACGCTTAAACCGCTGAACGTGTTTTGATGAAATTTGGTATGGAGATAGTTTGAGGTCCCGAAAAGGACTTAAATAGTTTTAATCCTGCGTATTTTATGTAAGAGGGTGGAAAGGGGTGGACTTTTGAAGTGGTTTTAGGTTAAGCCTCTTGCGAGTTTAATAGACATAATAACCTATCTACTTTTCCAATATTACCATGTAAGAGAGGTAGGACACAGCGAAATGTCTTGCTCGAATTTGGAGCAGCCCAACTGGGGAAGTACCTCCGCCTTGTAGAAGACCACAGCCATAATAACATTATTTACTAAACAAGTAAGTGTTGTGTTTCTGGAGGTGAGCAAGGTTGCCAGAGCTCCCAAGGATGCACTGTGTTGAGAGCGAAATGTGTTCCTTCTGCTGTCAACACAGTGCATCCTCAAATCTTATAAAGGGTCGGCAACGCGCATGTGACTCCTTTGGAGTTGCGGGCGTCTACAGGCTGCGGTGGCCGCTTACCATCAGGTGGACCGTACGTTTGCCATCGGAGTTGTATAAAAAAGTACCAT
Organism: Epiblema foenella; assembly: GCA_963556455.1. Taxonomy (NCBI): domain Eukaryota; kingdom Metazoa; phylum Arthropoda; class Insecta; order Lepidoptera; family Tortricidae; genus Epiblema; species Epiblema foenella. The sequence goes on from OY747111.1 coordinate 19,741,915, forward strand.
CTCAGTTTCTCCTATGGTTCACAAATAACACTTTGACGTTAACTTTGTAACTGGGTTCCCTATTGCTAACTTCTCGTCAAAGGCTGCGCGATAATCAAACCACTTCGCCATAAATTTATTAAGATTGATGATATTTAGCGTGATTCTCGTTTGGCTCAAGTTAATTACCCCTCGGAAACTCATTATTTACGGCTCTGTCTGATGTGTGCTTTATCCAACTCGGAGACGAGCTTCATAAATTGTTGTGTCCAAACTTGAGCTTAACATTAACTGAATAAATAACGTTAATTGGGGAGTTAGAAAATCATATTTTAAAATACAACGTCAATCAAGTCACTAATTTTTCTTCAGGCTTATCTTTTAGGTTTAGGTAACTTCCTTATGATTTGATTTGTGAAACGAAACCTATAATTATTAATATTGTACGTAAACTATTGAATCCGAAAAAGTACACATCGCGCCATCTAGTGAAAAGTAGCGACACCAACGGTTCTATAAATAATGTTAGACTACGATGTCCCTTTGAAACTGTTTACAGCATTAATCTAGAAGTTAATTGGGGAGTTAGGAAATCATATTTTAAAATAAAACGTGGACTTCGATAAAATGTATGTACAGTGGAATTCGTATACAGCGTCAATCAAGAAACCGGTGATTATGTCGCACTAACAGGACGTCGCACAAAACGGACAGATTTACTTTGAAAATGTTTGGTATGAAATCTGACGACCGGTTTAGCCTAGTGGGTAGTGCACCTGCCTGTGAAGCTGACGGTCCTGGGTTCGAATCCCGGTCAGGGCAAATATTTGTGTGATGAGTGATGAGCATGAATATTTGTTTCTGAGTCTTGGATGTTTTCTATGTATTTAAGTATTTATATCTATTAAATATATCGTCGTCTAGTACCCATAACACAAGCCTTCTTGAGCTCACTGTGGGGCTAGTTTGATTTGTGTAAGATTGTCCTCTAATATTTATTTAAAAAAAATCTAATGTGTGGTGATTTCGAAGTCGTTAAAAGCGGTAAAATGTTATAAGCGGAGTCGTTATAAGCGGATTTTACTGTAATGTTATTGAGAGAAGTGAAATTTCAGCTAATTTTATAGGTAAAACTGATTATGAAAGGTTTATTTAAGTGCACGAACGGTATTTTTAGGGATCCATACCCACAGGGTAAAACGGGACCCTATTATTAAGACTCCGCTGTCCGTCCATCTGTCCGTCTGTCACCAGACTGAATCTCATGAACCGTGATAGACAGTTGAAATTTTCACAGGTGACCCTTTATGTGGCTTATGACTACAACCAAATGATACACAGGAACCTATTTTTGGGTAAATCAACTTTTTAGTGCCACTCGTTGCCGTGGTTACGTCTAGTTGTCCAGGGGACAAAATTCGAATACAATTGTGGTTTTATGCTATTTAAGTTTATCGAACATACGTATATGTGGTACTTGTAAGCTATTTCCATAATGGTCCATCTACTGAGCATGTTAGTAGAACTTAATACAACATTTTTTTGAACAAACTGCGCCGCTAGTGTCCCTTGGACAACGGGTCAAGATAACAACACAAAAAAAGTTGATCCACCCTTTTACAAACCATGTTATTTTCATCATTGAGTAGATAGTTTGCTAAAAAGTTGTCAAAATCAGGACCATCTAAGACAGTTGCATCTATTTAGTCAATACTCCATGATCCCCATGATGATGATGATTTTTATGTATGTACATTTATATATTATTTAAATGAATAGTTGTTTTGGATTTTTTTCTTTTTTTCTCATTATAATAGTTTATGCACCTACTTTTCAGCTTTATATTTCATTTCTCCACTACCCAAAGGTTGATTGGAAGAGATCGCTCTTTAGCGATAAGACCGCCTGTTGTTCTGCCTCTGTCTCCCTGTATCTATGTTTATGTGCTATTTTATTATGTGAGGTGGAGGAAGAGTATTTGTATTGTATTGTATTGTATTGTATCCCCGTACGAACACTTAAGAAAGAATCAACCAATATATTGGGAAACCTAACAGCTGTTTCTGTTCTGATTGCTCTTATGTTATTCTAAAACTAGTGAACCTTGATTTTTAATATAATTTATACTAATCACCGTTTTAAATATTCGCATGCTAATCAAGGGCGGCCTATACTCACGGTGATTAATGATCTTGCGAAATGATCAATCAAGTTCTTGGTCATGGTCAAGATGATCTTCTAGTAAACAAGGCTTGCAATATCCCACGCTGTTGTTTGCATTAAATAAATAAATAAATATTAGAGGACAATCTTACACAAATCGAACTAGCCCCACAGTAAGCTCAAGAAGCCTTGTGTTATGGGTACTAGACGACGATATATTTAATAGATATAAATACTTAAATACATAGGAAAACATCCAAGACTCAGAAACAAATATTCATGCTCATCACACAAATATTTGCCCTGACCGGGATTCGAACCCAGGACCGTCAGCTTCACAGGCAGGTGCACTACCCACTAGGCTAAACCGGTCGTCATTGCATTAATGCACATCCTATAGGAAATCGATTGCGTTAATAATGTACATATCAAAGATATACCAGCCATTATCATGTTCTTACTGAAGACCTATGTCCAATCGATATAATTTTGTATATTATCACTTGACCTACATTCATCTGAATTTTAAGTTGAAATAACTATCAATTTACGTTGTCCTAAAGGTCATTATAAAACGGAACGCCCCTCCAGTAACCCACCTCACGTAAGAATATATAGGCATAAAAAATAGCAATTCACAACACGTTTCAATTAAAACATTGTTTTAATTTACTAATATTACAATGATTCGAATGTTTGGAGCGCTCGTGGCCTAGCGGCGCCCGCGTACCGCGTGCGGTATGCGAGGTTAAGCAACATGGTCATAGGTCAGTTATTGGACGGATGACCGCTTTGAGTGGTTATAAACTGAGCGCTCCCGTACTTTGGAAGGCGCGCTAAGCCGTTGATCCCGGCTGCTGTCCACGATATCAGTCGTTAAGCCGAGTTAGAGGCCTCCATGCGGCTTGAGAACTTCTAATCGTCAAGTTGCCCACTCGCTTGACAAAGGGGGGTCGAAGTTGCACCACGTCCGTAGGGAGTACCCACCGCTACCCTACACGTGACCCCTGGGTGGTGCTAAAAGTGCAATGAAAACGGCAACCGTACTGTCTTCTAGAAGATCTCACGGTTCGAAATAATTGCCATACCTACGATAAATAAATAAATAAAACATCGATCATAGCCAGGTCTTATTCTCGGGAAAACTCGTCTCTGGAAAAAGACGAAAAACTAGTAATAGGACTCATGTAGGCTAAAAACTTATTTAATACGAAACATAAATCACTAACATCAGACTTATAAGCCTTATAGTGTTTGTTTTGGGTAATTTGTTTAGTACATACAAAAATATATAATCATAACAACATGTTATGACGACCGGTTTAGCCTAGTGGGTAGTGCACCTGCCTGTGAAACTGACGGTCCTGGGTTCGAATCCCGGTCAGAGCAAATATTTGTGTGATGAGCATGAATATTTGTTTCTGAGTCTTGGATGTTTTCTATGTATTTAAGTATTTATATCTATTAAATATATCATCGTCTAGCACCCACAACACAAGCCTTCTTGAGCTTACTGTGGGGCTAGTTCGATTTGTGTAAGAATGTTCTCTAATATTTATTTACTTATTTATTTATTTATTTTATGTAGGCTAAAAACTTATTTAATACGAAACATAAATCACTAACATCAGACTTATAAGCCTTATAGTGTTTGTTTTGGGTAATTTGTTTAGTACATACAAAAATATATAATCATAACAACATGTTAATTATAAACAAGGTGATGTTAATTTGATCCCTGTGAAAATCCTCTAAGACCATTACTCTCTCTGGCCCGCCAACGGGGCGTCATTACGGCGGGGGCTGACAGACGCGCCCTGAAATATGACGCAGGTATGTCACGGCCCTTATTAGGATGGGTAGCGTTTGATTTCTTGACGTTTTGACAGCTTTGTCTGTTGCGGGTTATAGTGGCGTTAATCCTAATCCTAATAATATTATAAACGTGAAAGTTTGTGCGGATGGATGTACGTTCCGCTTAATCTCGAAAACTACTGAACGGATCTCTATGAAACTTTCCAGTATTGTAGCTTAGACATCAGAATAGGACATTATGCTAGTATGTATGTATTCTGCAAGGGAATCCATCATTTTACCGAAAATCGTTACATCGATTATCGTTTCCTATAACACTATTCGCAGAATTTTATTATCACTTAGGAATCATTCATCGAACTTCGTTAAATCGCTCAAACATTTGCTCGAATTACCTTTTACACAAGAAACAACTCATCGATTTTTTTTTTTTATATTAGCCCAGAAAGATTATGCGCCTTGAAAAATCATGCTTGCTTGGTTGTTCGATGAAACATTGTTCGTGGAAAGAATACTATATGGAACGTACTATCTGTGAATCAAGTTTCGTTAAATTAATACTATGAATAACGAATATTTCTATGAAAGGTAAATTCGATGTACCGTTGCGCTACGACTAGAGACGGATTCGAAACGATTAACTATGAAAAGTGGTTCGATTATATAAAATGCAATGAATTGATGATTATGTGATTAGAAAAAAAAACCTAATGAAATTCGTTGAACAGTTTTCGGTGAAATGAAAATCGATGTAAGATATTTCGATAAAATAATAGACACCCATTCTGCAAGTTATAAAATAAAATAAAATTTAAACTGCATTCCTTAGGTAAGAAGACACAAATGTAAGTAGTGGTTGCCTATAATTGGATAAGCGTCTATCACGAACTGTAAAATAGATATAAGAACATTGCATTATGTATTATCTGATGGCGATCCTTAATAAATTTTCGATTTTGATTTAGTTCTTGTTAAAATATGTAAATCATTAATTCAGTACTTTTATACTATTTAACAATATTATACCTAGGCTGGTCCCTTTTTAAATGTTTGAGTTACCCCGTGAAGGTTGTTTATTCATTAACGTCCAGGATTATACCGGTCCAGGACAAAAGCTGACCCCGGGGACCTTGCCGCGGACCCCGGCCTGTATTGTCGGCTTCTGATTGGGTTGCGACACGCTAGCCGCCTTTTTGGAGGTTAGTTTAATCATTAGAATTACGATTTGAAACGGGATATTTACCATGTATATTTGTATTTTTGAGTTCCCGATATTTCGGCACTGTTGCAAGCGCCGTTATCAAGGATCCAACCGCGTACTCCTATCGCTTTATTGGGCCCGGCCTATAAAGCCACAATCAGGTTCAAAAAAAAAAACACGGGGGGTAAATTTATAAACGAGCTTAACCTCTTGCCTGTGTCTGATAAGGATCAGTACAATCGAAAATTAACTCTATGACACATGTTCCTTTTTGTCATAGAGTTAATTTTCGATTGTACTGATCCTTATCAGACACAGGCAAGAGGTTAAGACGGCAACTCAAGTTAGCCTACTTTAGCCTGCCACAGATTGCTATGTCTATACTAATCTAACACTAAAACAACACACAATAAACTAGTACGACCGTCTCGTTCTGCCTCACACTTAACCAAATGTATTAGAAGGGTGGCACAACTATTCTTTGTTGCTGGTTACCATGGTTACGTCTCTTAAGTCACTCTTTAAAACTGTGATTTTATAGGGTTTAAAGCTACCAAACATGAGTTTTAGCGATAATTATAAATCCATTTGGTCATGGGCCATCTCCTGAGCATGCTTGGAGTCCATATTATGGACATTTTTCTAAGAAACATGGTTGTTGTTGTCTCCTCGCTGACGGGACAGAATAACAACAAGAAAAAGTTGATTGACCCAGAAAGGGACGCATGTTACTAATCCCATGCGAATTAAGTTTAAGTGCTAGTGCAATAGACGCGGTTGATTAATGCTAGTCGTTAATAAGAGGTGAGAAATATCTCGCCGGCAATTTGTAGCGCGATATTCTCACTAATAGCCAATATTGGAATTTAAGAGGCTTTTACAAGTTTTAAAATGGTTTGACTCAAATTATTACAAAAATATAGAAACGTTTGTTGCATTTTTTTATACGACGCCGGTGGCAAACAAGCGTACGGTCGGTACGGTAAGCGGCCACCGCAGCCTATAGACGCCCGCAACTCTGAAGGAGTCACGTGCGCGTTGCCGACCCTTTATAAGGTTTGAGGATGCGCTGTGTTGACAGCAGAAGGAACACATTTGGGTTCCTCGCCTTCAACACAGTGCATTCTCGGGAGCACTGGCAACCTTGCTCACCTCCAGGAACACAACACTACGTACTTGTATAGTAAATGTTGGGCTGCTCCAAATTCGAGCAAGATGACATTTTTCTGTGCCCTACCTCTCTTATATTTTTCGCATTAATAATAATTAAAGTTGCGCCGAATATGGGTTTGACCGAATACAAACATTAGGCCGAATATTAGGACCAGCTGTTGCCGAACCGAATATTCGGTCGCATTATTCCTTCATCTATTGTTGTAAAACAGACTAATTGAATCACAGACCATCAATTTAAGAGATTTCACATTACTAATATACTCTTGTGACGTCACAGTAGGCAGCAAAAAAGTGACACGGTCGGTTCTCATACAGATTGAGGTACTTAGGGCCTCTAGTTAAATTGATGCTCTGTGAATTGAATGGTAAAAATTTTGATTTTTAAAGCGAAATATTGACAAAAAATAAGTTAAATCACTGTTAGAAATGAGTCAAGTATTAATTTCACGAAGCAGTAACTATAATATACTCTTGTAACTTGTAACAAAACCCTCTCAAAATTGTTCGGTAAATATTCGGCAGCTGAACCGAATACCGAATATTCAAAACATACCGAATATGCCGAATACCGAATAATAACCGAATATTCGGCGCATACCTAATAATAATACTCCTTTATTATATCAACTTAATTTTCAATTAAGTATGATGTTTTAATTTTATTAAGAATAAAATAGCTGTTGATATTTTTGGACAATATTAATTTAATCAACCTAGTCCCAAACTAAGCAAAGCATACATAAATAGAAACTTTAATACATAGAAAACATCCAAGACTCAGGAGCAAATATACGTTTTCATCACACAAATAAATGCCCTGACCGGGATTCGAACCCGGGACCTCCAGCTTCGAAGGCAGAGTCAGTACCAACTAGGCTAAAGCTGTCGTTAAAGTTAGGTTAGGTTAGGGTGAGTTGCACCATACCGTCTGTAATTGTAAGTGGTGTTCATTAAAATCTGATGTATGGAAAGTGTGACAAGTTTCTATGGGATGACAGCTGCCGGCGCCATATTTGACGATGACCGGTCTGTGATCCTATGTTGGTGCAACCGAGCCTTAGAATCTGAGTCGTTTGAGTCTGTTTGTCTTCTTGCTTTTCTTAAATAAATTTTAATTCCCACTGAAGGGATGTTTACAAAAATGAACTAATCAATACTAAACATTAATTTATTTGTACTTTATTGTACTAAAAATATGGTAGGTACAATTAGCGGACTTAATGCCTCAAGGCATTCTATACCAGTCTATTATAGGGCCAAACAGAAACTTGAAAACGAAGACAGACTAACAAATAAAAATTCTATACATTACAGCTTTGGCCAATCTTATTTGCATTCGTTAATTAGTAGTAATCACATATGGATCGAGTTATGTGCCTTAACTTTGTTTGCATGACCGTACTCGCTAGCGACTGCGTAAACGATTTAGTATGCAGATTCTTAGTTCTATTGCGTAACCACCAGAAGCGCTGTACTTTTGCCCATACAATTTTTTACGCAGCCGCTAGCGAGTACGATCATGTAAACTCATGGTAAAGGCACTGGATATAGTTGGTGCATACTTGCACAGTAATACGAAATGGCCAACCGGTTTTGAACCTTTAACATACAACGAATAAAGTCGATAATTAGCAAACCATTTTCTTGCTTACTGTACACGATGATTGTTGTGCAAGGCCGTTGAGTTAAAGCACTACTCATATACAGGGTGTACATGAAATATGAGCAAATAAATATTTAAATATTTGTTAGCATATGTTCTACATTTGTTACCATATGTCCTGAGAAATATATTTAAATAACTTTTCTTCAATTTTGTATAAAGTGCATGTCTTCGGGTAATTTCGAATGTCAGATAATTCCGAAGATAACAAATTCCAGTCTAACTAAGCGATTTTATTGCATCTCAACATCATCACTATCAAAAAGAAATGTCAAACTTTTTGTTGATGTTTGGGTAGTGCAACAAAATCACTTAGTTAGACAGGAATCTGTTATTTTCGGAATTACCCGAAGACACCGTAAGAGAATTCGGTAACATGATTTATTATCGCTTTTAATAAAAATTAGATAACTTTTATTAATAATTACAGTGAATCCCGAGGGGACCTAATTTTGATATTAATTTTTAATGTTTAGTTTTTAGTTAGGTATAGTTGTTTTTATTTCAAGCTTTTAATTCATTTAATAATTATTATTTTCATAATTATCATGTAAATTGGTTTTATGGATAAAACTTTGAAGACTTATGAATAATTTAAACATGAAACATAATGAAAACATGTGTGTGCGTAAAAACTTACATAAAAAATTGAATAGTGACAATCATAACTTTAATCCTAGGAATAAACATAAAATAGCTGTATCTAATTTTAGGCAATCTAAAACAAATAAAAAATCTTTCTTAGGCAACTCTGTACGGTTTTACAATAAAATCCCTAAAGAAATCACTGGGCTCACAGAAACTAAATTCAAGAGTCATGTAAAATCTACTTTATTAAAGAAAGCTTATTATACTATTAGCCAATACATAGAAGACAAAGATGCCTGGAAGCTTCTGCATGACCACCACCTGGTACCACCACCAAATAATCCAAATGTAACTAATCCAAATATTATATAAAGGTAGAATTCGTTTTGACGTGCAAAAGTGCTATCTGAAAGCCTATTTGAATAAATGATTTTAAGTTCAGTTGAGTTGACATACAAAATAATTCTCGTCCAGTTTACCGCAGTGCCTCAAGTCAAAAGTCTTTGACCAGTGTGTGTTGCCAGTGATGACATATGGATCCGAGACATGGGCGCTAACGATGGGCCTCATAAGAAAGCTCAAGGTCACCCAAAGAGCAATGGAAAGATAGTAGTAAAGTAAGTAGCCTTCAAAATTGCGAGACTTAAGTGGCAGTGGGCAGGGCACATTGCTCGCAGGACTGACGGTCGATGGGGCCAGAAACTGTTTGAGTGGCGTCCACGCACCGGAAGACGAGCTGTCGGTAGGCCTCCGACAAGGTGGAGTGATGACCTGGTGAAGGTCGCGGGAATCCGGCGGAAACGAACGGCAAGGACCGGTCTAAATGGCGAGCCTTGGGGGAGGCCTATGTTTAGCAGTGGACGTCTTTCGGCTGAAATGATGATGATGATGATGACAAAATAATTCAGCCAGCAGTCACGCAAAATATTTAATAACAACTCACGTTGAAATGAATTGAAATCATTTATTCTTCAATTTAGGTACTTTACACTACGAATATCAAAAAACTACCACCGGTTCATAAAATATATCTGTCTCGAGAAGAACCGGCGTAAGAAGCTCGGCGAGGTGTTATTTTTTCAAAACAATATACAATGTATATAAATTAACAGTATCATAATATTCATAATACTACAAAAACGTTGAGAGCTTAAACGTCATTACTTTAAATAAGCTTGTGTCTTGATGTCATTAAATAGGCATTATTCATCAACAAAATACTTATTGTTAACTAAAAAAATCATTTTAGGGCCAAGTTTTCTATCCCCAGATAAATGTATCTGTCGGATAAATGTTAGTTCTGTCCTTTTATTTCATATGACATTAGAAAGTGACAGATAATTTTATCTGGCTATTAAAAAACAACCCTTAATTATTCATTGTTACACTTTTAATGATCAACTTAATAATCATCTGAATGATTGTTACACCGCCAAACCCGACGCCCGGTTTAATTAATTACTCGTATTTAATTTACATACTGTATATTGGGTCTAGTGCACAAAATGGAATGTAGACTACGTTATGCAATAATATTGGGACACACGTTGAGAAAAATTAATATGGATGCTAAATAAGCTACAGTTTCGTATCAAAAACTTCGACATTTGTAGAGCTGCGGGGTAATCACGTAACTTATTTACTATCGTTAGGCAGATTTTAATGTCAAATTTTAATTGTCAGCTCATACATTTATACTTCAAAATTGACATTAAAATCTATCTAACGGTAGTACATAAAGTTACGTGATTCGCCTGCAGTTTGCAATTATAAGTATTAGGACATATGTTTTTGATATCTCTAACAATATTAAATTAATCTTCATTTTGACGCTCAGAGACCATGTACATCTCTGGGATATTATATTAATTTCATTATACTCCTTGTTTAATCTTGAGACATTATACATCTCTAACTTTACTGATGTTGTAATATTGTGGCCTATTTGCAGAATAAATGTTTGTATTTTGTATTTCAATAAAAAACGGGATCGCTCCTAACCAATCCAAACCAATTAATTCTGGTGTATATTAAGGAAAAATAGTACACAAATTGAACAAGCAATGGGGGCTTGTTCAATTTGTGTACGATTGTTCCTTAATCTCAATAAAATGTATATCATTTTTTATTTAACATTTTTAAGTACCTATCTGCAACCTTCGTGTAGGTCGCGAATCGCAAATTAAATATAACTATTCAGTGCATCCTCAAATCTTATAAAGGATCGGCAACGCGCACGTGAATCCTTTGGAGTTGCGGGCGTCTATAGGCTGCGATGGCCGCTTACCATCAGGTTGACCGTACGCTTATTTACCACCGGCGTTGTATATAAAAAAAATATTGATAAATCAAAATCAAAATCAATCAAAATCAAACATTTATTCTGCAAATGGGCAACAAGGGCACCTTTACATGTCAAAATATTAATTTACAATTTAAGAAAGTCTGACTATAATAAGTAATACATTTTTCATGTCAAAATATTAATTTACAGTTCAAGAAGGAATAATAATTTCGAGTTTACAATTATAACAAAATTAATGTCATATAGTGAAGATAAACTTGCAAAGTTATCTATTAGAGATAGTTAAATTTAACTCACCGTAGTAGTTAGTCCCAATCCAAAACACAACACAATTGTGAGTAATTTACCTACTAAAAGTCACTTACAGTCAACATCGAAAACATTCTATACGTACTTAGTGGTAAAATATTTGAACGTGACTTTAATGATGAGAGCATAAGAGCGTGTAAATATTATTGTCACTGAGGACGTATAAATATTTATGACTAGAATTGCGGTCGGTTTTCTGCCTATCCTCTTGAGGATAAAAGTTTAACTCACCGTATAGTCCCTGTCTACAACACAACACTCAACACTGTCACTGCGCGTGTGGGGCCGAGCGTGCGTCCGCGCAGTTAGCTGTTTACAACCAGCCTCACTCACCTTATCATCCAGTATATCTTGACCCCGAGATTCAACACAACCACACGTATTCGGAGGTCTGATGTACACTGGACGTTCAGATCTGAGCACACTGCAGCGCTGCTTTTGATTGTACGTGGGAACCGCGCTAGGGCCACTAGACCCGCGGTCGAGGGTCAAAGTTTAATAATGAGACCTAGATTTAATATTACTTAGATTAACACCCTGCGGTGAATCTCTGCGTCAAGATATACTGGTTGGTAAGGTGAGTGAGGCTGGTCCGTAGATGAAAGGCAACCTGTGTTAATCCAGGGTATAAACTACACTCATTCTAAATTACAGCCAAATTCGTCGAGCCGTTTTTGAGATTAAGTGGAACGTACATCCATCCATACATCCAAACATCCGCACATATTAGGATATCCAGACGTACGGCTGGATACCATCCTTACTTGGTCGAAATTCCTCTTATTCGGATCAAGCGCTTTGCATCATCTTTTATAATGCGCACTTCTAAGGTTTGGAATTTTCTGCCGGCGTTTGTGTTTCCGAGCTCATATAACCTAGACCTTTTTAAGGCACGAGTGAATAGGCACCTTCTGGGTGAGCTCGCTTCATCGTCGGCCTCATCTTTGCCCCCTGGCTAGATGCTGGCCAAGAGCGATCCCATTTTTAATAAATATATATATATATATGATGAGAGGGAATGGGCAGAAGTCCTCACACTGGCCCCGTGTGTTGGGGACTCCACAAACCTCTGTTCTTCGCAGATTCAGTTTTTCTCACGATATTTCTATCACCGAAAAGCTAAATAAATGCCAAATGTTATTCCGTATATAAGTTACAAATAACACTGCCGCCGGGATTCGAACCCACGACCACTAGGCTCCCATAGCAGATTAAGGTTCGGTATTATAAAGATCTTATAGACCGTACGTCGGTAAGTTATGTCAAAAAATGTACTGAAGTACCATTTGATATGACATTTGGTCTCATCATCATCATCATCATTTCAGCCGAAAGACGTCCACTGCTGAACATAGGCCTCCCCCAAGGTTTTTCCCTTGGGGGGGATTTGCCATAGTCGCCACGCTTGGCAAGCGGGTTGGCGACCGCAGTTTGATGGTGGTAATGATCGAAGGATGCTGCTGCCCACCCTCCGATTTTCCCTTATTCGCCTCCTACGAAACCCACGGGAAGAGATGGGGTGGCGCAATTCTTACCCGGCAACCACACGGGGGACATTTGGTCTAATGAATGTTTATAAAATCAGGCCTAAGTTGGCCTAAAGATTTGTTTAAACGAAACGGGTCTAACGCGATATTTATGTATTTACCTTTGTTACCGACGTTTCGACACGGGTACACGGGTACATTAATATCCCGTTAGACCCGTTTAAACAAATCTTTAAGTATGTTTACAAAGCGCGAGAGTTTAAAATGCTAAGTTGGCCTAGTAAGTAATAGTGGTGGTGTAGTAGAAGTAGTAGTAGGCCGCCTAGTAGTAAGTAATACAGGGTGTCATAAATACCTATACTCTGTTTTTTTTCCAGATTAGAAAAGCCGTCCGTATTGAGAATTTGGGGAAAACAATCTAGAATTGTGTTTTGCTAATGAAATAATTGAAATTAGTACAATAGTATCCCCTGTTAATCTAGGGAATGTAGAAGGGTGGATCAATTATTCTTTGTTGCTTGCTACCATGGTTACGTCTCCTGAGTCACTATTTAAAACTGTGATTTTGTAGGGTTTAAACCTACCAAACATGAGTTTTAGCGATGAGTACCAATTTGAAATCCATTTCGACATGGGTCATCTCTTGACCTTTAAGCATGGTCCATATTATAAACAATTTTGTAAGAAACTCGGTTACTATTGTCTCCTCGCTGACGGGACAGAATAACAACAAGAAAAAATTGACCCAGAAACGTGAACAAAAATGACCGCTTAAATTCTAAACTTAAAAAAACGAGGTGTAAGTCGTACGCTAACGCTGTGGCCCCACGGGGAAAGGACCGCGACCTCCACTCTCAACAAATTGCAGCTAATCCGCGATTTATTGTCTATCGGCCATTTTATCAGTTCGTTATTTATGCGCGACAAGGCACCCGCTTGCCTCGTTTTACACCTGTTTTGCGGTGTTATTGACATTTTTAGTGAGCGATATTGATTGGACACGGCACCTACTTTCTATTGGGTGTTGATGACTGATGATTAATTATCAATGATATTTCTTCTATATTTCTCCCAAAAATGTAAAAATGTTGGATGGTTTTGTTATCGATGTTTGCAGTCATCGATTATCGATTAGATACGAATTAAAATTGTTAAGAGGCCTTATAAGTTTTAAAATCTTTCAATTTTGTATTATGGCAAAAGTGTTGATAATACCAATAAAGTGATTAAAGGATACGATTACTATATTAAAATTTGAGATAGTACCATAGGCATTTTTTGGTTTTATTATGTGTAATAGAATTTAAGCGGAAAGAACAAGTTTGTAGCCTGAAAACGATCTATTTAGAGTGATGTTTGAAACGATATTTCTTAATGAAAACTCTAAAAAATACATTTAAAGTTAACATAAAGGTGGCAATAGTCCTATTTAGTGGGTTATTTAGTGTCGTATTTGTATGGAGCACCTTGCAGATTTTCAACAAAGGACGCCACTTGGCAAAGTTGTACCTAATGGTCATCTGAGCAGATTTAGCCCTGTACCCACGAAATTCGTCCATGGTGGTGGGGGCTGGAGGGGGGTGAAAACCCCATCTACCGCGCTGCACTCTGAGCTCGATTTCTTCATAAGTTTAGTGAATAGGTCATGTTTGGTATCGTTTTCGTATAATTCAAGGATGAGGAATTCATATCTGAAACAAAATTTTCACTCGTCCGTAGAAAAAAACAGAGTTCTGCACAAAACTTGAAAATTTTTTTTAAAGAAATTATACAAAATCTTGCACTACAATTAAACCGCGAGGTAATGCACTATAAAAAAAAATGAGTTAATAGCCCATTTTATGTGAAATGTATATAAGCATAAACTGTATTGACAGATTTAACCTGCAAATGTGTAAAAAAAAATAATTCATGTAGCGGCGGAGCTGCGTACTGGCGAGAAGCTATTTTATTTCTACATGAGATTAGAAAATAGGTCATGTTTGGTATCGTTTTTTGTATAACTCAAGGACGAGTAGTTAATTTTTGGAACATAATTTTCACTCGTTAGCAGAAAAAAAACAGTTCTGCACAAAACTTGAAAAAAAATATATGAAATAGTACAAAATCTTGCCTTAAAATTAAACCGCGAGGTAATACACTATAAAAAAATGAATTAATATAGAATGTAAACACAGTAGTACACACACACACACACACACACACACACACACACACACACACACAGTATGTGTGTGTAGTGTATAAACTATATTGAAAGATTAAACTTTTAAATGTGTTAAAAATACAATACAATACAAATACTCTTTATTGCATACCTCACACAAATGAATCAGTAGGTAGAGGTAGACAGCAATATAGAAATGAATAATTAATGAAGAATTATTTTTATTTAGCGGCGGAGCTGCGTACTGGTGAGAAGCTATAGGGTTTTTCGTTTTACTGTTTGCTAATGACTTTGATTAGGTGTTTCTAAATCTAGAACTAATATTTTATGATATTCTTAACTTCTCAACATTATTTAAAACAGATTGAGACTTCGTCGCATTGGTTTGCACAATTTTACTTAGAATCAATACTTTTGGTTACACTTTTTAAGGGATCTACTGGGGATACTACTATATAATTACTGAAAATAAGGGATATATTACTGAAAATTAAAGCGAAACTACTTAAAGTAAAATATGTTTTAAAAAGTGGGTCATTAAGAAGCTGGCAGCGTTTCCTTGATTAATAACTATGCTGATGCGTTGAGCGAGCTTGTAATCCACCAACATTTTGAATAGGTCCTTGAATAGTTGACGGGCACTGGGATGGGCCAAGGGTCTCGACACCGAACGGTATAAAAGTGTAACCAGTGCCGAGGTCCCTATATTTGTGCTTTTTAAGCTTTTCCGCCGTTTCGGCCTCCACGGCAGGGTGATTGCTAGTCCCGTGGAGGTGAAAAGGAGCCAGAGTGACTGTACAGCTTGCGTCTCACAGTCTAGGGGATGAGGGACATGCCGTCCGGCCACTTGCCATCGATTCTAGCGATGCTAATTGGTTCAAGAAGAGATGGCACGTTGACTAGAGAGCGGCGGATGATGTCATTCAGAGCGGCCTATTTAGAAAAGCGGCCAACGGTTTCTGTGAATATCTTGCCATGGCTATCACCAGTGAGACCCATCAACCAAACTGCCGCTAGGATACACCGGTGTGGAATACAGATAGGGAGCCCGAGTCGTAAACAATTCGCGATTCGGAGGGATTCAGACTACAATAAGGTGCCAGTGTTTGGCGATGGGTTCCTTGGTGCTTGAGGCCAATAGCCTGGCTCGTTTTCCTCCTTTGCTGTGGCTCACAAGAAAATTAAAAGAAATCCTTGACACATCGTCGTCGTAGCTCCTCTGGCAGAATGGATGGTACCTAAATCATTACCCGTGCAAGCAGACTATCAAGTGTTTTTGGTCTCCAAGCCAGTAATCTCATAGTTTGAGGGGAGACCCCGTAGGATTTTGCCTATTAGATTAATTGAGCTGTGGACAGGCACGCCTTTTCTGAATGTATTTAATACAGTTTCTTTTTTTGGTAAAGGGAAGAAAAGCGCGATTCATGATTCCGATAAAGGCCAAAGCAGGAAATTTAAAGGAGGATTTGCCGATTTTTGACAGATTTGTTATTATTGCTTTATATTTAAAATTATTTAATTATTTATTAAATGTCTAACTATTGTCTTTATTTTATATCAACTTTTTGCACTGATATCAACATACGATTTCCAGGTAAAATTGTGGGGATACCAATATAACCAAATATACAAAAATTCGGAATTATGGTTATCTCAATCTGTTTTAATATTAAGAATATCATAAAATATTACTTCGTCATTTAGAAGCACCTAATCAGTTTCATTATCTAACAATAAAATTAAGAATTCTATAGAATCTTACCAGTACGGAACTCCACCGCTAAATATAAATTATTTTTTAATACATTTCAAGGTTCAATCTGTCAATAAATATAGTTTATGTTTATACATCCTACATAAAATGGGCTATTAACTCATATTTGTATACTGCATTACCTCATGGTTTAGTTGTAGGGCAAGATTTTGTAGATTTTTTTGAATTTTTTTTTTCAGGTTTTGAGCAGAACTATTAAATAATTCTTCATTAATTATTAAATTCTATATTGTTGTCTACCTCTACCTACTGATTCATTTGTGTGAGGTATGCAATAAGGAGTATTTGTATTGTATTGTATTTTTAACACATTTAAAAGTTAAATCTGTCAATATAGTTTATGTCTGTACATTCTAAATTAATTCATTTTTTTATAGTGTATTACCTCGCGGTTTAATTGTAAGGCAAGATTTTGTAGTATTTCATATATATTTTTTTCATGTTTTGTGCAGAACTGTTTTTTTTTCTGCGAACGAGTGAAAATTATGTTCCAAAAATTAATTACTCGTCCTTGAGTTACACAAAAACGATACCAAACATGACCTATTTTCTAAACTCATGTAGAAATAAAATAGCTTCTTGCCAGTACGCAGCTCCGCCGCTACATGAATTATTTTTTTTTACACATTTGCAGGTTAAATCTGTCAATACAGTTTATGTTAATACATTTCACATAAAATGGGCTATTAACTCATATTTTTTTTATAGTGCATTACCTCGCGGTTTAATTGCAGTGCAAGATTTTGTATAATTTCTTTAAAAAATTTTTCAAGTTTTGTGCAGAACTGTTTTTTTTCTACGGACGAGTGAAAATTTTGTTTCAGAAATGAATTCCTCATCCTTGAATTATACGAAAACGATACCAAACATGACCTATTTACTAAACTTATGAAGAATACGAGCTCAGAGTACAGCGCGGTAGATGGGGTTTTCACCCCCCTCCAGCCCCCACCACCATGGACGAATTTCGTGGGTACAGGGCTAAATCTGCTCAGATGACCATTAGGTACAACTGTGCCAAGTGGCGTCCTTTGTTGAAAATCTGCAAGGTTGATGACACTAAATAACCAGCTAATTCTAGATAGTAATACTGAGAAAATGTCGATATACGACCGCTTTAGCCTAGTTGGTAGTGACCCTGCCTTCGAAGCTGGAGGTCCCGGGTTCGAATTCCGGTCAGGGCATTTATTTGTGTGATGAACACAAATATTTGTTCCTGGATCTTGGATGTTTTCTATGTATTTAAGTATCTATTTATTTATATAAGTATGTATATCGTCACTTAGTACCCTAGTACAAGCTTTGCTTAGATTGGGACTGGGTTGATTTGTGTAAGATTGTCCAAAGATATTTATTTAATTCAATCAGAAAATGGCCAAGCGCTTTTTAACTGATAAGGACTCTTAAGTATAACGGAGAAAAAAACGGATTTGATAGATGTTTAGTTTAGAAATTTTGAATACCATTTTAAGGTCTTTTTTACTTTTTTTTCTGCTGTATATGTCTTTGAAGTTACAGTTATATTTCCATACATATTTATAGTTTGTTCTAATTTTCCTGCCCCTTCAGCAGTGGTTCGCAACTGAATAGAAACGCCGGAAAGTTCTGAACACAAACGTAACATTATCCAATAAAGGAAAATTGTAAAATTGGCCTACCTTGCGTTTCCCGTTCCGCGACATTGGGCCCCCGGACAACCGGACAGAGGCCTAACGAGCCCTCTTGTAGCCCAGGCAACGGAAAGGTACAGAGGAAAATGCTTGGAACACAATTTTTGGCTTAGTAACTTTGTTTGGACTAGTTAGGAGGTGAACATTTTAAAAGTCAAATTAGTTAGTCAAAATCAAAATCAAAACATTTATTATGCAAATAGGCCTCAAGGGCAATTTTACAAGTCAAAATCTATCTAGGTACATCAAATAAAAATAATACAATAATCAAAGTATCATTAATTAAATGTAGTGTTACATGTCAAAAATAAGACTAAGAAACTAATAACAATCGAGATTTGTTAGAGATGTATAAGGTCTCTAAGCGTCAAGATAAAAGGTAATAGGTAGTAGGTACACTAATCATAATAAAATATTTTGAGCTATATCTATAACACGTCAACATGAAAATAATAAAATCTATTACATAAATATCCTCAGAGATGTATAAGGTCTCTGAGCGTCAGTCTAAAAATAAAATCAAATGAGAACAGAGCGAAGTAGTAGTTTAGTAATTATTAGTTCTCAAACATAAGGGGTCGGCAACGCGTACGTGACTCCTTTGGAGTTGCGGGCGTCTATAGGCTGCGGTGGCCGCTTACCATCAGGTGGACGATACGCTTGTTTGCCACCGGCGTTGTATAAAAAAAGAATGTTTTTGAGTCCTGGGTATTTTCGATATATTTAAGTACATTTTTCTTCTATATGGGTGAATCAACTTTTTCTTGTTGTTATTATCCCGTCAGTGTAGGGACAACAGTAACCGAGTTTCTTAGAAAAATGTTTATAATATGGACTCCAAGTAGGCTCAAGAGATGATCCATGTCCAAATGGATTTATGCTCACCGCTAAAACTCATGTGTGGTAGATTTAAACCTTATAAAATCACAGTTTTAAAGAGTGACTCTGGAGACGTAACCATGGTAACGGGCAACAAAGAATAGTTGATCCACCCACATATATATATAAGTATCTACCCATGTCGTCGTCTGGTATCACCCGTTGCTTAGTTAGGGACAAGGTCGATTGTCCCCAAATATTTATTTATTTAGCATTAGAGCATAGCTGCTGTAGTTTGTTCCTTTACACCTGACCTTCCTTCCGGCCTTGCATCTATTTCCTTAAAGATTAGCCTTTCGACGGCCGTTACCCCGATTCGGATTAAGGTTACACTCATTGTTATCGTCTTCCTAACGATGGTCCAAACGTCCCATCGTGTCCTCTTGGTCGAGTCAGTAATGTCAGCATGTAACTAAATCAGTGTTGCCAGATGGTTACATTTCTTACACTTTTCGTAACTTTTGACCGGCTCGCGTAACATGTAAGTAACTTCTGTTGTAAGTGAAATTTTCGTAACTTTTGTGAATAATGAAACTCTGTTTAAAAAGAAAGGTCAAACGTATCTTACCGGGACCAAATGAGACAATTTATAGGCTTCCATATAGAAAAGGTAACAAAAAACTTACAAGTTACGACTTTGTCTGTCCGTCTGTTGCAACTATGTATGACAATTGAGATACCGCCCATCTGCCTGGAATAATTATGTCGCCAACCTCGCCGTATTAAAGCTGCATGTGGCTACTCATTTCTTAAAATCGAACGTTTTGATAAGTAATCAATTGAAAAATATAAAAAATGTAACTTTTGCGTCAAAAATGTAACTTTTTCAAGAAACGAAACGTAATTTTCATCCCAAGGGCCCTGGCAACACTGAACTAAATATAGCGGCATAATGTCCTTCCTTGAGATACTTCAGTTACGCATGTAATGTTAGGGTCCGAATATCGCACCTTGGGTGATTTCAGAGGGGCTACTCTGAACTTCGTGTCGTGCCGTCTCTCTCACTCATATAGCGAATAACACTAGAGTGAAAGGGACGGCACGATACGAAGTTCGGATAAGTTCGGATTTCGAAGTCCGGAGTACAGGTTCTGTAGCTAATTGATGTAGTTATCTACAGCGGGCTTGTTCTTCTTGTCACTTCGGCTGAAGTCGGTTTTCACATGTATTTTAAGTGTGATTTTGACAGTGACACTCATCGCAGCCAGGGTACCGACGGAACTCAAAAATGAGGACGAAAGATGAAAGGTTCTTAGCTGTCAAAAAATTGCTAACAATATTAAATTAATTTTAATTTTGACGCTCAGAGACCATGTACATCTCTGGGTTATTATATTAATTTCATTATACTCCTTGTTTAATCTTGAGACCTTATACATCTCTAACTTTACTGATGTTGTAATATTTGTATTAGATAACTTTGCAAGTTTATCTTCACTGTATGACATTAATTTTGTTATAATTGTAAACTCGAAATTATTATTCCTTCTATTTATTAATATTTTGACAAGAAAAATGCATTACTTATTATAGTCAAACTTTCTTAAATTTTAAATTAATATTTTGACATGTAAAAGTGCCCTTGTGGCCTATTTGCAGAATAAATGTTTGTATTTGTATTTGTACCAGTTGCAACTCCATAAAAAATTTTGGGAAGGTTCTACAAAAATAAACTGACTAAAATGATTTAAATCCATGTTAGTTAAACTCCATAACTCCCAATCTAACCAGTGGCCGTCGCTGGGTATTATTCCACGAGCCGTAGGCGAGTTCCGGTATGATTGAATTCCCGCAACTGTCCGCCGGATATTTCCTATGCAGGGAAGCGGAGCCGGAAGCTGCCACACCATCATAAAAACAGTACGGTTACGAGAAAAATCTATTTGGGGAATTTTAAACATTTGCTGGTCGAATCCTAAGGAGTTTCAATATTTTTCAAGTGCAAGATTACAAAACAAGTTATTCGCAGCCCCATCTAAAACAAGACTTATGTCAAAAAGTATTATGGGAATGGCCCCCAGAATCTTCAATCATCTACCTGTTGAAATCGTGGAAAAAGAAACTGTTCTAGAATTTAAGCGGACTCTAAAGAAATTACTTGTTGGAAAAGCTTACTATTCAGTTAAAGAATACCTCAATGATAGTTTTAAGCAACAGCAATAGGCATGTTAGTCATAAGATCTTTGTACGCCTTGAGGCAGAACATAGCTGGACTATTTCGTATGTACCTACCATCTTGCATAACTACATTATGTGTATACCTATTGTTCACAAATAAATGATTTGACTTTGACTTTGACTTTGGTCATTTTAAATTTCCTTACTATTCTGTGTGTACCAAGATAGACAAAATATTCGCTTTGAGAATTAAGAATGACTGTTTCAGTTGCAGCTGCCATTACAGTATATCATTAGACCCCGTTATCTTGTAGCACAGAAATTGTTTTTCAGTAGAGCGTGAATGTTTTTTTATCGACCTTCTTGATAGCTATGTTTATATAGGTCGTTCCACAGCTATGCCACATGGAGGGAAAGTACCTTGAATATAGTACATGGAACATTTTACTGAAAGAAGACATTATTTGAATTTAAAAAACAATTTAAACTGCATTCACAGGATATTTAAATAATTTTAAGGTTGAACCGGGAATCGAACCCGTTACAAGAGAAATATAATTACCCTGTAGCTTTATCATACCAATCAAAAGACTTCTTCATAAGGATTATTTTTTCTAAATAACATACTGTCAGAAATAAAAGGAAGACCATGAATTTTAACATTTGATGTGAAATTTTCTCGTGTAATGGTTCGATTCCCGGTTCAACCATAAAATTATTAAAAAAAACTATGAATGCAGTTTAAATTGTTTTTTAAATTTAAATACTGTCTTCTTTCAGTAAAATGTTCCATGTACTGTACTATATTCAAGGTACTTTCCCTCCATGTGGCATAGCCGTGGGACGCCCTGTATAATGCAATTGAATTTTCGCCTTTTAGGCCTATGCTCAATTTTAATTAAAACTTTTTGTTTATAAATAAGTAGATAACGTTATTGGTCTTACGTGAAGCGATAACCTTAGATAAATAATTTACTAAAGTAAAGTTTATTGTAACTTGTGGAAAAGCTATGATAAATCCTCATTCGTTTGTTATTATCTATATTTTTATACAAAAGTAATAAGTAGTACATAGTGACACCTCTTTGAAAGTATCAGTGACATACAGTATCGACATTTAGATAGTCGATAAAAAAAACATTCACGCTCTACTGAAAAACAATTTCTGTGCGACAAGATAACGGGGACCACATATCATGGTTACGTGTCATCCTTACTGAATTATGGGCTTTTACTATGGGGGAATTCGGTTGACGTAATCAGGGTGTTTACTCGATAAAAAAGTGTATACGAGCAATAGCTAGCTTGTCGAATAACGATAGTTGCATACCTATATTCAAAAAGTTGAACATATGTGATAATCCACATCGAAAGGGACCTTATGGCGGCAGGCGCTTACGTTGAACCTATTCACTATTGTATTGGAACAGCGGCAATAAAGGCGTAAATGCCGGCCGCCATAAGGTTCCTTTCAATTTGGATTATCACATATTGCCTCTGCCCTGTATGTACCTAAAAAAAGCTTGCTTGTTTGTCAAAAACCATCCTGATCTGTTTTTGAACTTGTCTGACGTGTTCGTAGGGAAACAGAGAGCTCAATATAAGCGACTATTATATCAACCTCCTTGCCGTACTGCTACATACTGCAAGAATGCGTATAATATGTGTATCGTTGTTTATCACAGTCTTCCCGAAGAAATTAGACAATTAGAGTAATATATTTGGCAGGCAGGAGTAATATATGAGGCAATATATTTGTTAAATGTATCAACTACATGGCTGTCTGACAAATGTTTCTATAGTGTTAAGGAATTCTTGGATTTTCAATTGCATGGTTAATTTATAAATTTATGTCATACCTGGCCATAAAGTGGCAATTACCGCGCGGAAAATCCCACTTCCTGGCCAGGGGGTGACATAAAATTTTGTACTTACCTCGGGCGATAATTAAGAAAGCCTCAGATCGCATAATTATCGCCCTTGCCTTCGGCTCGGGCGTCAAATACCTGCGATCTGAGACATTCTTTGTTTTACCGCCCTTGGTAAGTAATGTACTATTATTATTTCTGACCTCACCTGATTTCCGTATATTCAATAATCATAATTAACATAATGACATAACTACAATTTATGATCTCTTAATAAATTTTGCATGTCGATCAACGACTGAATACAGTACCGCTGTACACTAACGTCTTGTACCACATAATCTTAAGTATTCTAGCAAATAAAACAATTCTATTCTATTCTATTCTATTCTTAAATTTGTAAAATGTTTACTACGATAATGGGTATTTCAGCCCCAGTTTGAATTGGAAACTATTTTACAATTTTTTTTCCTGCCTGTGAAGCTGACGGCCCTGGGTTCGAATCCCGGTCAGGGCAAATATTTGTGTGATGAGCATGAATATTTGTTTCTGAGTCTTGGATGTTTTCCATGTATTTAAGTATTTATATCTATTAAATATATCGTCGTCTAGTACCCATAACACAAGCCTTCTTGAGCTTACTGTGGGGCTAGTTCGATTTGTGTAAGATTGTCCTCTAATATTTATTTATTTATTTATTTATTTTATAAATTTTCGCGATAAGGCACGTGACCTTCAAAATGTAGTTCTTCAGTTCAAACCTTAAGTTCCTTTAGCATGCAACCAGAAAAACGTAAAGGGAAACCCAAAGATTGCATGGTTACTGTTTTTATTCTACTGCGACGGATCAATGATTGATGCGAGCTGAATCGGCGACTTTTTACGTCTGCATTTAACGGTGCGTCCAACGATTGCAATCCGACCCTCGCTGCTGACGTATATATACGTCCTATCAATTTATAAAGGACCGTCTCTCATTTTAGAATTGTCATTTTAAGAAGATGCTGAATTTTCATTTGCTGTAACTAGTTTTTGGAGCTGCTTAATATAATTGTGTGAATGCCTGACGTACTGTGCAGCGATGGATGACCGCCCCTGTGGAAAAGTTCGATTATCTCGAAAACCAAGGGACTTTTACTAAACCTGAAAGTCCATTTTCTGAACCAGCCTCAGGTGCTCTATTGGTGGTTAGAGGCTTGTCCATTATTTACTGGACACCCTATATATTGTATATATTTAAGGTATACACATACCTAGTTGTTGACAATAATGTAAACCTGAAATTGACATTCAAAAAGTGTTCGGCATGAATTTATTTTGAATAAATGATTTTGACTTTGTGAAAAAATATACGTATATATAAGTATTTGTTCATTGGATTTCGTTGTTTTTGTATGCCTGAGAATATCAATAGTGATTGATCAGTTTGGGTCTCTAAGATTGATTGTCTAATCACCGTCTACGCAGCCCGCCCCTCTCCCGAGGTCTCTTGGGAGACGTGACCTAAGATCTTCAACACAATCACACACTCAAACGATATAATTAGTTTTTCCAGCAAATTCATCATTCGTAGAATTCGTGAACTAATTAGAAAGCAATTTTTAGATTTTTATTAGTTTTTATTATTTATTATTTCTACTTTTAAGTTAGGTATTGTTATAATTTTTTATTTTATTTTATGAATAAAATTAGAAAGAAATATATAGAAAATAATAAGCTCAAAGCGCTTAAATAAGCTCAGAGTTGCTCAGCGTGCGATGGAGAGAGCTATGCTTGAAGTTTCTCTGCGGGACATGATCCGAAACTCGGAGATCCGCAGAAGAACGAGGGTTACCGACATAGCTCAGAGAATCTGCATGTTGAAGTGGCAGTGGGCGGGCCACATTGCTCGTAGAACCGATAACCGTTGGGGAACAAAGGTTCTCGAGTGGCGGCCTCGCACGGGAAGACGGAGCGTTGGACGGCCTCCCACTAGGTGGACTGATGACTTGGTCAAGGCAGCGGGGAGTCGCTGGATGCGGGTGGCTCGCGACCGTGTGCTGTGACGCTCCTTGGGGGAGGCCTGTATCCAGCAGTGGATGTCTTCCGGCAGAATGATGATGATGATGATGATGATATAGAAAATATTTGATATAAATTGCTAACATACAAGAGATACATACATGGCGTCCCACGGCTATGCCACATGGAGGGGAAATACCTTGAATATTGTAGATGGAACATGTTACTGAAAAAACATTATATGAATTTAAATTCCTGCCTCGCACAACCAAACTATGGAATGAACTGTCGCCTGCGGTATTTCCGGACCGATATGATCTTCAAACCTTCAAGAAAAGAGCGTATTCCCTTCTGAAAGGCCGGCAACGCACTTGCGACTCCTCTGGTATTGCAGGTGTTTATGGGCGACGGTAATTGCTTACCATCAGGCGATCCGTTTGCTCGTTTGCCCCCTATAACATAAAAAAAAATTATAGTCCAAATGTAAATTGAAAATGACGAATAATTTCTTAACTTAAAGCTTACAAGCATAGACAATTATTTAAACTGCATTCACAGATATTTAAATAATTTTACGGTTGAACCGGGAATCGAACCCGTTACACGAGATAAATTGTTTAATTTTGTATTAAAAATGTTATAATTCATGTTCTTTTATTTCTGACACTATGTTATTTAGCAAAAAACAATTCCTATGATGAAGCCATTCGATCGCTATAAAGCTACAGGGTAATTATTTTTCTCGTGTGTGAATGGATCCATAATATTCAAGGTATATTTTCCCTCCATGTGGCATAGCCGTGGGACGCCCTTTATACTGTACACACGTATTTATTTTAATACCATTATCAATGGAAAACGATAGAAGGATGATTATGATCACGTGACTTCTGAAGCTTCCATCCATAGGCCATGGTGTCCGCTTCCCATCGCATTCTCAAGGTATTACAAAATTTATTTATTTATTTATTTAAATATGAAACAAACGGTCATACAAAAAATATTGTTACAGATTTTTATCTTAATGTAGACCTATAGTTTCCATTTTTATTAAACATATATCTCAAACAATATAGCACGAAGCAGGTACCTATCTAGGTTAAGCTAAATACGGAATTTAGTGACTACACATAATTTGCGACAAGTTTACGAAAAATACATACTGTGAAAGGCAAGGTTTGATCTAAATTTTAACAATACTGATGACTTACAAACGTGAAACATAGTAATACATCTTTAAGCGCCAAGATTTTACTCATTCCAAGTTTTGAATACATTTTTTAACGAGCATATGGTACAGTTAAATATGTCTACATTTTTTACTTTGTCATTGTCATTATAGAGTGCACATGCACGCTTAATAAACATATTTTTGTAATCCACCACCTAACAAATGGTCAATGACCTCTCTAAAAGGCTGGTGGATTCCACGGGGGATTATAGAGCTGGCAGCTTCCTCGCTCAACGCATCAGCATAGCGATTCAGCGAGGAAATGCTGCCAGCATCTTAGGGACTATGCCTAGGGGACCAAATTTTTTAAATATATTTTAGTTTTAGTTTAGTTTAGTTTTAATTTTTAGTCATATATTCTCATGCTTTATACCGATTATGAATTGAATAATAAACACTTAATTCGTCATAGTAATAAAAAAAAACAAATGGTCATACGTAGCTACGGCTTATGTAATGTTGAGATGCGAACCCGAAAAGACCCAATGATTAATGAGACACTAACAACAAGAACACATTGTCTCCTAAGACCAAGGTCGCAGTCAAATCTCTCCCGATGACCCGCCCACAGAATAAACGCCCTCAATGCTATTGTCCTATGGGGCCAATTTCCATGACAAAGTCCCGGATTATATCACCACTCCTGGAGTATTCCGCTGTAAATTCTGATATGATATTCGTTTAACATTTGTTGCTCGCTGTTTCATACTCATACTCATACTCATACTCATTTATTCGTAAAGCCAATTTACATGTCAAATGAATTTTAAGCAATATCAATATTACATTACAATATCAAAATCAAATTTTTATGTCACATTATGAAAAATACGATAGATTATAAAAAATGATAATTAAAATAGCTCAATAGAGAAAAAGAAAGATCATAATAATAAAAATAAAGATCGTATCGTGGTCAAATTCCAATAACATCATTCAAATTTAATATATAATTTACAATTAATTTTACCGTTCGTTGTTTTCAATAAATTCCGTATACATTACAACAATACAAATACTCTTTATTGCACACCTCAATCAAAGGATACAGTACAGTACAAAAAACACAATGAGAAGAGGCAAACAACAGGCGGTCTTATCGCTAAAGAGCGATTTCTTCCAGACAACCTTAGGGTAGCCGAAATCTAAACAGAACGATTCATAGCAGGGGGATTATACGTGTAGAACGGGCGCTCAACAAGCCAACGTTTCAGTCGTTGTTTCTAAGCAGGATTTAAACGTATGCAGTTGCTGGCGCTGAGGGACTACTCCTAATTCGAAATCCGACCTTCGTATAATAACGTCCCTTTCACTCTTATAATGTAACACGAGAGCGAAAAGGACAGCACGACACGAAGTTCGGAGTACAGGCTCTGGTGGTTGTGCCTTATCACTTGTCTACAATGGCCAGGGCTTGAAATACCGGTATGACCTTTAACCACAAACCGGTACTAAGCAAAGGTACCGGTAATGCTCAAACACGTAAATTGATGAAATTTACCGGTTTTTAGTAGATAACATTGTTAGCATTGTTGCATATAACTACCATGTCCATAAATTGTTCTGATTTTAAGATATCTATAAGTACTTAGCGCTACATACTAATCTATTAATCTGTGGACAATGTCGTTGGTTTCACACTGTAATTTTACAACTTCTACACTTAAAGCATGTAACCTTGCATGTAACTGTTTTTTGTCCTTAATAAATTAAAAAAAAATATACCGAAAGTGCGAGTGGAGTGAATGAGACAGAAAGAGTGAGTAGTGGTTAGTAAGTGCCGCTACCGCATCGTGCACTCGCACGAACCAGCAACGTAGCATACACGTGTAGGAAATTATAAACCGGTATTTTTCGGTGCTAATACCGCTATTTTTCCTTTACCGGTTCTCTGGAACCAAACCGAAGAAAACCTATAAATACCGGTATGTTATAGGTTTCAAGCGCTGGCGATAAATGCATACCAATATGATATCAATTTGTCAAGTTAGATAGACCTCTTAGGGTACTATTTACAAAGCTTATAGTTCGCCTCATCCAATATAAATTGACCACCGAACACGAATAGTTGTTATGAATCATAAGATCAAGATACACTGGCTTTGTCAAAAGGTGGATAGTTTTAGCAGTAGGTAGATCATTGTTATTTCTAGTTAACTGTGTTTATACGGGAGGGCTGGACATTTATTATATCCCTTGGATAGGGAAAATAGATGGAAACGTTCGTATTATATAAACGGCCCTAGTTTGAGGTCTATTGTATCCTCTACCCAATAAAATTGAAATATTAAACTCTGACTGTAATTTAATAGCTTGCTTTCCAGTTATGTGAATTTGTGTTCCTGATAGCGAGTGAGGTCGCCAGAGCTCTGATCAGATTCTCTGAATTTTGGTTCTACATTTGACGACCGGTTTAGCCTAGTGGGTAGTGGACCTGCCTGTGAAGCTGATGGTCCTGGGTTCGAATCCCGGTCAGGGCAAATATTTGTGTGATGAGCATGAATATTTGTTTCTGAGTATTGGATGTTTTCTATGTATTTAAGTATTTATATCTATTAAATATATCGTCGTCTAGTACCCATAACACAAGCCTTCTTGAGCTTACTGTGGGGCTAGTTCGATTTGTGTAAGATTGTCCTCTAATATTTATTATTTATTTATTATTATTATATCTTCTCTAACTAAACAGTTCTCAAACGAGAATGAAACCTCAAATTAATTAATAACGTAAAAGTAAGAAAGAAAAAAAAATTTTTTATTAATTTTTTTTTTCTCGTTTACAATGTCTAAGTCACCAAATTATGTAACCAGAATGGAATTAAAATATGTTCCTGTTTTCGATGCTTCCAATGATTGACACAGGCTATTGTTATGATTTCCAGTTCCCACTTATCTCATTTATTTTAAAACGTACATAAGATGGGTTATATAACTGCGTCGAAGACCGGTACAATTTAGTTTAGTTTTTTATTAGTCATAATATTATGTTTTGTTTAACAACGTGTACGGAAAAATGAACCTCCAGGTCTTTGTGTTAATGTTTCTATGTACACTACGTGTACAACATTTATAAATTGATTATGCGACTGTTTGTGTTCTAAATAAATAAAAAAACAGAAAAAACTTTTATTCGTGGCACAGATACACTACAACTAAACATAACACCACAATACAGAACATAGCCACGAAATCATATATGATTATACTGGCGTATGACTCTTCAGTGTCAGCTAAAACACAAGAGAAGAATTAGAGTATTCCAGTGTTCCAAACCACACGCTTGGTCGTGCCGGAGGTTTTCCCCTGGATTTTCCCCAGGCTACTCTCCAACCGCGCACTCCTATCGCTTTATTGGGCCCGGCCTATAAAGCCACAGTCAGGTTCAAAAAAAAAACACGAGAAGAAATTATATAATGCTTTTACTATTACTATAATCATCAGGAACCATGTCATTGAAGATATAATATGTGATAAACCATATTGAAAGCAGTGGCCACCGCAGACTATAGACGCCTGCAACTCCAAAGGAGTCACGGTCACGTGTTTATAGGAATGAATTCAGCAGCGAATCAGTCCATTAATTACCTACTTTAAATTCAATAAAACAGAATAGCCATTATTGACGGGCGTGTTTTAGAATAGAATAGAATAGAACCAAACGTATTTTACTATCTAATGTAACCATATCTCTAGCGAAATTTAATGGATACATATACAAATCATAACATAATATAATATACGATATAATAAAAGGCCTACAAACTAAACTTAAAATAAAAACTTAAAAATAAATAATCATGATGACGATGACGACATAGTGTTGTTATGTACATATAGTAATGTCCCAATCGGTAACACATATAAAACTGTCTGATTTATTACACAATAGAAGCTTTCTTTTAAAGGTTAATTATATCGCCTACAATTTTACTTACATTTTTATCGTATTGCATCTTTTTGCTATAAAAAAGTGTCAGGCGTTAGTTAAAGATGAGCATAACATAACGTCCAAAAAATGTCCCAGGAAAAAAGGATAACGTAAAACACTCAAAGTTATAACATCCGGCGCCAGTATTTTGATTTCCCTAGAGAAGCTCACTTTTTATAAGAATAATATGTAGACTATCTACTCTTACATTCGTACTTTCGTTATTTATTGGTAGGAATGTCGTAATTTACTGATAAGGATGTAGGTTAAGGCTACAGAAACTTACCTCATATATCAAGACACGAGTAGAGGATGGGGAAGATGTGAGGACTAGGGCATGCAAACCCGGGATTCCGAAATACCGGGATTTCGGACCGATTTTTACGATATTTTAATACCGGGATTGTTACCAATGTGTCCAAACTGCATAGTTTACCAACCTCATTTGAATAGGTGTCAGTATAAAAAGTATTGTGTCATCATGTAATGTAGAGAGAAAAAACATCAAAGAAAATAAATTCACGTTATATTTTTTATCATGGGATTTTTAATTAAAATTACTTCAAATAAACCAGTAAACAGTTTAAAATAACCATATAAATTAACAAATGAATACCGAAATATCGGAATACTGGTGTTGAAGATTTTAATTTATAATTTTATAGAAAACTGAGAATTCTTATATATTCGTAAAATTTATAAGGAGGCAACAATAAAAAATCAAAAAATCAATATCAAACATTTATTCTGCAAATAGGCCAATGGCACTTTTACATGTCAAAATATTAATTTACAATTTAAGAAAGTCTGACTATAATAACTAATACATTTCTCATGTCAAAATATTAATAATAATAATAATTTCGAGTTTACAATTATAACGAAATTAATGTCATACAGTGAAGATAAACTTGCAAAGTTATCTATTACAAATATTACAACATCAGTAAAGTTAGAGATGTATAAGGTCTCAAGATTAAACAAGGAGTATAATGAAATTAATATAATATCCCAGAGATGTACATGGTCTCTGAGCGTCAAACTTAAGATTAATTTAACATTGTTAGAGATGTATGTAGTCTCTAAGTCACTGATAATAAAAACGAATCCACTACAGGATGATGTCTCTCGTCAATCCCCTATAAAAAAACACTAGTATTAACGTAGTCACTATGTCCTAGCAAGCATGAAGAGACCGAGTTGAGTATTTATAATTATGTCGTTAGTATTTGTTATTATTTTCTGTCCTACATTATTTTTCTGCTTATATATAACATAGATTGGAGATCTCTGTTTTGTATCTCTGTTTTGTATCTCTGCTTTGTATCTCTCTTTACTATTATTTAATTACATTTGAATAATCTGTATGTTTTACGATAACTACCTATCTATCTATACTGTATTCTCTCGACAACAATGCTACGTTGAACTAAATGCTTAATGTCTCAGTGGGAATTGTTTTAGGATATAGACTATACTTATTTTTAAAATATCTTGTATGTATTCCTTTCATTTTTCTGTCTGTTTTATTCCCCAATAAGCAAAAATAAAATAAAAATAGATAGTTACAATGTGACGGTAAATTGTCACTTACTCGTATTTTCAGACGAAAAATCCCGGGATCCCGAAATCCCGGAATTGAGGTCCAATACCGTATTTCTGTCCAGGCATTGAGAATCGTCCGGTATGGCATGCCCTAGTGAGGATATACTTGCTTGGTAAAACTGAATCACAAGACGAGGTTTAAGTAAGTGGTACGTACTCGTTGTACGGTCATGTAAACTCATGGTAAAGGTACCTACAGGTTTAAAAGGAAATAAAACAGACATTATGTCTAAAGGATATGGCCACCCCTTTAGGAGACTGTTTAGCGTTACTACGAGTCTAATGAGGCTAGTTTACGACCACTGCCCCTAAAGCACCTTTACAGCTGAATTACAGCAGTGTTGGGAGTTGCGTTTCATTTCACTTACGGACGTAAATTAACACGGCTATTTCAGAGTGCTCTGTTATTGACGAAGGCGTTCATTCAGGGATTATAAAAACCGGTTTCATTTAATACATATTTAGAAATTTACAAACTATTACCGCTATTAAAATAATACCTATATTCTAATTAAAGGTATTGTTGTCATTCCGCTTTTATCTATACCTCTATGTATTTACGATATTAAATACCTGTATTATACGGAATTCATAGAAAACGCCGAACGGTAAAATTAATTGTAAATTATATATTAAATTTGAATGATTTGACCACGTTATGTATTATTATGATCTTTCTTTTTCTCTATTGAGCTATTTTAATTATCATTTTTTTATAATCTATCGTATTTTTCATAATGTGACATAATAATTTGATATTGTAATGTAATATTGATATTGCTTAAAAATTTTTTGACATGTAAATTGGCTTTACGAATAAATGAGTATGAGTATGAGTATTTATTTTACTTAGTGACGATTATATTAGTGTTATTAATGTATCAAAGTGGCCCCGTTTTTTCCTAAAGTCACCCCAGTTTACGGTAGTTCAATGTACATTTGTGTAAAATTCATTAATACAATAAAAAGCCTTATTGATAAGCAATCGTTTCAGGACATCATAGAACTCTTTAC
This sequence comes from Epiblema foenella, assembly GCA_963556455.1. Taxonomy (NCBI): domain Eukaryota; kingdom Metazoa; phylum Arthropoda; class Insecta; order Lepidoptera; family Tortricidae; genus Epiblema; species Epiblema foenella. The sequence goes on from OY747111.1 coordinate 19,774,856, forward strand.
TTTCTAATGACTACATCCGTAGGCAAGTTTTGAAAAACTCGCATGGCGGCAATGAAAGCCATTTTGCGTGATTCCCATCGTTAAAGTTAATTGTTGTCCTTACCGGTCCGAACGTTAAGTGAAAGTTAAGGAAATCACAGTGCAATTTAAACTTATTGTTGACTCCAATTTACTCTATACCTGGATCCCTAACTGTTAAAATAGTTACAGTCAGAAATAATAACTCACGAGTCGTTAGCAATCCGGGCCGTATTTACCCAGACACACATCGGGGGTGTAAATATATCTGGACACGCACTATCATGCCTTGATAACATACGTTCATAGTTTGTAAGAAAATTGTTTTCCTCGATGTATCTGGTGGACTGTACATGGTATTTCAGAGCTTTAAAAATTCACAAACCGTACTCTTAAATGTAAAGTGAAGTGCAGACTTATGAATACTTAATTCGGATGCCGGTGGGGTTTTCTCAATATTCATGCCCAAAACATTATGTTTTATTAATAAAAAACAACGCACAAGTAGTCTAAACCGTTCTGTAAAACTCGCCGCTGAATAACAGCTGAATAAGCGATGTAACGCGTGCATGCAATAAAATCTCACCTCATCATAAATGTAACAAAAGTAGTTCTGCTCCACTATTCAGAAACAAATAAAAAGCAACCTAAAAGAAACTGGTAACATCGCTTTTTCGAACATCTTGCTATCAGCTACTTGAAACTGTGTTAAATAAATGTAATCTTAAACGTCTATGGAATAGAGTTGGATTGTGCCTGGTGCAGAATTCTTGCCTTCTTTATTAGTGATACTACAACCAACACTTACAATAATACGTCGGTTTGGAACGCGCGATACAAGGTAATGTTTCATACATTTTCCGGGAGTAAAATAGATGTTTTAGGTCAAATCTCGTGTTTTTTAAAAGTATGCATAGTTTAAGGTTTTTTTTAACACTTTGTGAACTGCAGTGACTTGCTTTTCAAGTTTTCATAGTTTGTAAGTTTTAAGAAAATGCAATCTGGAACTTAAAATATACATTTATGAAGTTAGTGTCGTTGTTAAGATGTTTAAGATCAGTTTCTTTAAGAGTGTCTAGAAATTGTGTTAGTTTATAATTTTAAAGTTTTAAATCATAAGTTTGTTTGAAAGAGACACGCTGATAGTCATACTAATATTATAAATGCGATAGTAAATCTGTCCGTCTTTAACCTCTTCGCGCTTAAATCGCTCACACCTCAGATTCGGGAAACCTCTCAACCAATCTCACTGGAGCGCAAACTCTTAGAGTATTCCAGTGTTCCAAACCACACGCGTGGTCGTGTCGGAGGTTTTCCCCTGGATTTTCCTAGGCTACCCTCCAACCGCGCACTCCTATCGCTTTATTGGGCCCGACCTATAAAGCCACAATCAGGTTAAAAAAATACCGCTGAATGGTATCAGATGAAATTTGGCATGGACATAGGATAATTTTTATTCTACTGATTTACTACTACAAGGAGTTAAATGAGAACCAAAGTTTGTAGGGGCAGGCACGTATCCAGACTTTTGGTTCGGGGGGGGGGGGGGGGACGGGACGAACTGTACCTAACTATTGAAAGAACACGCAAGCGAATAAATAAACAGACGGCTAAAAACGTTTTCGGGGGGGATAAATCCCAACTATCCCCCCCTCTGGATACGTGCCTGTGTAGGGGGATTGTCGCGGGCAAAAGCTAGTTGTTACGTAAATCAATACAACTAATAACTGTATTCAGCAGTAAAGTTCTTTCTTTGAGTGGGCTTTGACGACCGGTTTAGCCTAGTGGGTAGTGCACCTGCCTGTGAAGCTGACGGTCCTGGGTTCGAATCCCGGTCAGAGCAAATATTTGTGTGATGAGCATGAATATTTGTTTCTGAGTCTTGGATGTTTTCTATGTATTTAAGTATTTATATCTATTAAATATATCGTCGTCTAGTACCCATAACACAAGCCTTCTTGAGCTTACTGTGGGGCTAGTTCGATTTGTGTAAGATTGTCCTCTAATATTTATTTATTTATTTTATTTATTGGACGATATTACCGGCTATCAGTCAACCTGCATATTTAACGTGCTCGAAGTCATAACATTTTGAAGACTAGCTCTAACTGTTTGTCTGTAAATCCTTTGTGACAGATGACGGACAAATGGACGGACGCGTGAGTGACAGAAATAGGGTTCCGTTTGGACGGACCCTTCACGTACGGAACCTTATAAAGGTAGAGTTGACGTACCTAATGTTAATTTGTACTGTTTCTGTGCCACGAATAAATGTTTTTTCTTTCTTTTTCTTTCTTTCTTTATACGTCTTTGTCAGACAATTTAAGCAAATTACCAACTTTCTTTCCCATATGGCTATAAACTCTCTTCACAGTTTTTAAATAGATTCGGTATGCGCTGGATTAAAATGCCTGGTAATTACACCAGCAAGCGGCGTTATTTACCAATTGATACAGCGATATATATATAGATACATTCTATCTCCTTCTTGCACAGGGTCAAATGATATATATGCGTTAAGCAGCAGTAAATGTACAGTTAGCAACATTAATTTGTGTAAAAAATAAAAATCAGTAAAGGACTCTGTTACTATATACCGACATAAGGGCGTATAAGGATAATTTTGGTGTTTGCTTTGGCCGGTACTAGATATTAAATATGGCTATTAAGGCTATTTGAGCATATTTTTGGCACTTGGTCAGCATCATGTAAGCTTAGACGCGAAGGGTATTATCTTCCGCAGAGGTAGCAGGAGAACTGAGGATTAGGCGGTAGCGGAGTGAATATACAGGGTGTCCTACGGCTATGCCACATGGAGGGAAAGTACCTTGAATATTGTAGATGGAACATTTCACTGAAAGAAGACATTATTTGAATTTAAAAATCGATTTAAACTGCATTCACAAATATTTAAATAATTTTATGTTTAAACCGGGGTATCGAACCCGTTACACGAGAAAAATAATTACACTGTAGCTTTATCATACCGATCGAAAGGCTTCAACATAAGGATTATTGTTTGCTAAATAACATAGTATCAGAAATAAAAGGAACACCATGCATTTTAACATTTGACGTGAAATTGTCTCGTGTAACGGGTTCGATTCCCGGTTCAACCATAAAAATATTTGAGTATCTGTGAATGCAGTTTAAATTGTTTTTTAAATTCAAATAATGTCTTCTTTCAGTAAAATGCTCCATGTACAATATTCAAGGTACTTTCCCTCCAGTGACATAGCCATGGGACAACCTGTATATTGCTTTTTCCTTCTTCGGTACATTTGTAGCTTCAAGCTAACTGGTTTGAAACATCGTTCGCATGACATCAGAGTCAGTTTCACTCGCTACATATAGGTAATTTTCATGAGCGCGTCCCATCTTTCCTTGGCTATTCACAACGCTTACACCAACACTTCCCTAAAGTACTTACGCCTGACTTCCACTTAGGGGTATTTTAGATTCTTTAAACCACGCCCCACATGTAAAATCACGCTAAGTCTTCTGCGCACGAGAAAATAAGATACAAACACTGTTCGGAGATAACTTTTTGGATACATTTCAATAAACATCATAAGATACCGACGACATCATTTGACGACCGGTTTAGCCTAGTGGGTAGTGCACCTGTCGTGCCGTCCCTTTCACTCTCCTTTACATACATTATATGAGTGAAAGAGACGGCACGATACAAAGTTCGGATTTCGAAGTACGTAGTAGCTCCTCTTGGTTTTTTTTTCTTTTCTCTACTCCTGATACGTTACATTGATCTTCTCCTTGGCTTTGTCCATGTATGTCCGTCTCGGTCTTCCCGTTCCTCTCTTTCCTTCTGTTTCCCTCATAGTCAAACTATCATCATCGTAAATCTAAGAGTGAGACTCTTGTTGGCGTAGCTCCTCCATCTGATTATCTAGGGCCGCCTTCTTGACCTCCTTATACGACACGACTGCTAATTTTCCTTTTGTATCATCCTTTTGTAGCTTATCCTAGGTCTTCCCCTTCCTCATCATCATCGTCATCATCATTTCAGCCGAAAGACGTCCACTGCTGAATATAGGCCTCCCCCAAGGCTCGCCATTTAGACCGGTCCTGTGCCGTTCGTTTCCACCGGATTCCCGCGACCTTCACCAGGTCATCACTCCACCTTGTCGGAGGCCTACCGACAGCTCGTCTTCCGGTGCGTGGACGCCAAGCAGTTTCTGGCCCCATCGACCGCCAGTCCTGCGAGCAATGTGCCCCGCCCACTGCCACTTAAGTCTCGCAATTTTGAAGGCTATGTCGGTGACCCCAGTTCTGCTACGGATAGCTTCATTCCTAATTCTATCACGCAGAGAAACCCCGAGCATAGCTCTTTCCATTGCTCTTTGGGTGACCTTGAGCTTTCTTATCTGACTATCTAGGGCCGCCTCCTTGACCTCCTTATACGACACAACTGCTAATTTTCCTTTTGTCATGTAGCTTGTCCTAGGTCTTCCCCTTCCTAGCTTTACATTAATTTTGCCTTCTACGATGTCATTTAGGACTGATTTTAAGATTTTTTTTTAGAATAAAGGAAAAATTGAAAATTTTTTTTTAGGCACCGAGTAGGATTCGAACCTGCGACCTCCCGGCACTCGCGCCAGTCGCTCTAGCCAACTGAGCTATAGGTGCAATCGCCACCCAGTCCTAAATTTATCAACCGTTCCTTCGTATTAAGCAGTACCGCTGCTAACGTAAACTATATTTTATACAAACGCCTTAAGGGAGGCGTACAGCGACATCTACCAGAATCTCATGCTTCATTAACGGCACTAACGTCTCAAATCATATTGAGAATCGTCAGTTGCGATGCGCCATCCCATACCCAAATTTTAGAATAAAGGAAAAAAAAACCTTTAAGCATGAGTCTTCTGGTAGATGTCGCTGTACGCCTCCATTAAGGCGTTTGTATAAAATATGATTTTAAGATATATATGATAGATGATCAGTCAACTATCTTACTCGTACATCTTTGTCTGGTCAGAACGGCGTATCAAAGAAATAAATTTTCCTTTCAAATAATTTTTTCTTTAAATCCTACGGGACAGGCTTTGCCTAGTGTAGGAACCATGCATAACTCTGGAATTAGCGCAAACGAAATCTTTGCAGATTCTAAATGTATATTTCGGCTACTTAGAATGTAAACTAAATTAGAATATGTAAAGAAATTAAATAAATGTTTTATGTTTATGTTTATGTTTTAAATCAGTTCCGCGTACTTGTAAAAGTACAAATTACATTAATTTTGAACTCTAAAGAAATAAAACACGGTACCAACTTAAAAATCTCCAAAATCAACCCGAGAGAGATTATTCTAGGGCTCAGATTATGATGGTAGGGTTGGTAATTGCGTGGAGGTGTTTGCGAATGGGCAGCCTTATCGCGGAGCGCACGCGGAAAACTGTTTCCATTCCTATTTACGTTCGCGTTTGGACACAATTCAGGATTGTCCTGGGCACGGAATGGGTTGGTGGGAAAATATTATGATTTCCTCAGGTGTGGCGACACGGGAGGGTTATCTTGTCTTGATATACGGAGAAGTGACGTATAAATTAACATTTTTAAAAATGACTGCTACGTTATTACAACTTAACTATTATAACGTAATATAATCGACGTCTTTGAAAAAAGTATAAAGATAAAAAAAAAGTATAAAGATAGAAATGACACTTATTTTTTTCGTTTCGAATTAAGAGCGCTTTAATAAAATGTAACAGGTCCACTAGCGCCACTCGTAAATAATTGTAATTATTTAAATTTAACGATATATAACTAAAAAAGGGGGCCGCTACGTACTGTAGTTTGTATTTAAGTACTTTTTGAATCCATCAAACTAATTTTTACGTTGCTAGATTGGTCTCTCTATGAGCTCAAAAATAAAACGGCATTTTAACTTTGGACGCATAGATTGACGAATCCAGAAACGTAATAACTAGTTTGATGGATTCAAAACGGACTTAAATACAAAATACAGTACGTAGCTTCCCCCTTTCTTAGTTATATATCGTTAAGTTTAAACAATCACAATTATTTACGAGTGGCGCTAGTGGACCTGTTACATTTTATTAAAGCGCTCTTAAATGTACCAAAATAACTTTCATTTGGAATACACATTTACTTAGAGAGCCTGGAAGACTAGTCAACAAGACAAGAACCAATGTACTGAGACATCTCTTGAATTGATTTGGTGTGGATATATATATTTTTTTAAATAGCCCATATAGTGTCCCACTGCTGAGCAAAGGCCTCTCCTCTCTTTCGCCACTCGTCTCGGTCGTGTGCCAGCTCCCGCCAATCCGTACAAAATGTACCAAGGTCGTCCCGCCATCTCCTTCTCGGTCAGATATTCGGTTTATCGGTTGGTGGATATAATAATTATCTTAAATTTGGTTTCCTAATAAAATGCCACAAAATTATTAGACACTAGCGACCCGCCCCGGCTTCGCACGGGTGCACTATTTAATGGATGTTATTATACATATAAACCTTCCTCTTCAATCACTCTATTAAAAAAAACCGCATCAAAATCCGTTGCGTAGTTTTAAAGATTTAAGCATACATAGGGATACAGGGACAGAGAAAGCGACTTTGTTTTATACTATGTAGTTATTAAAAAAAACAATGTTTTAACACATTTCGACACGTATATTAAAGTTTAAAGTACATAATGTATAAAGAATATGGCATCACAGAGAAAAATACTTTCAGCACCTCAATTTTCTTACCAATACTTAAAAGAACTAGACTTAGAAGAACTAAACAATACAATTTGCCTACACCTCACTGGTTCTGCCCGAAGATGGAATGGGCGAATTTGCCAAAGTACTGTACCGGGGGGAAGTGAGGGGCGGCGGCCTGGTACCCTGGAGCTGGTGCCTGGTATACCTGCGGTTGGAAAGGCTGGACTGCTACTGGTACCGGGCCTTGTCTGAAGTAGGGTCTTTGGGTTTTTATAGGTACAGCAATGAGGTTTTGAGTGGGAGGTTCAGGTTTGGCGATCTGGCGTGGGGAGGGAGGTTGGAACTGCTGGATTTGGTATTGAGGTTGTGGCTGCAGCTGGATTGCTTGTAACTGGATTGTTTGAGGCTGGTATTGCTGTGGTTGTTGCTGGTATTGCGTTGATTGCTGTGGTTGCTGCTGGTATTGCTGTGGTTGCTGCTGGTATTGCTGTGGTTGCTGGTATTGCTGCTGCTGTTGTTGTTGCTGATACTGTTGCTGCAGCTGTTGCTGTTGGTATTGAGGCTGGGCATAACTTGCTGTTGGGGCTCCTTGGGAGAAGCTGGCATAGCTGACGGCTCCTTGGGGCTGTGCATTGTAGTTCTGAAAAATAATTAATTTTATTTATTTATTTATTGCAAACAAAACATTTACAGCATTACAGTCGAAACCAAGGTACTGTATAATTTAGGTTAGTAAAACACATAATTCACAATAAGAATCCATCCATCATCTCACAGTACCGCAGACACATTCGATACACAACCGTCCATCGACTTTCAAACATATCACATTCTGGTGCCCATGACAGAAGCGAGTTCAGCAGTCGCAGAGCGCGCACAGCTGGCGAGCTTCTCCGCGCCACAGTGCGTGTAATTGGGACTGCCAAAAGGTTGGGACTTCGCGGTCTTAGGAAATTTTTGGGCAGAAACGGGATAGCGAGCCTAACAATTCGTGCTACGAGCTCAGGACAGTCTGTATCGCCACGTAAAATTCCACATGCTGTCACTAGGAGATTGGAATTACGCCTTACAGCAAGGGAATTAAAACCTAGCGACCCCAATAAGAACTTGGTCGGATATAAGAAAGGATGGTAGGTATGCTTTTTGTATAAGAACCTAAGGAATGTTTTTTGCACTTTTTCGACTATCAGGGTGTATGTGCTTTATGACGGGTTCCAAATAATTGATGATTGATATAGTGGGATTAATTTTGCCGTTGGGAAATATTTATGACATAAAATAATGTTTATTATCAATATCAGATTGATGAACTTATATCTGGACCGGGATGAGTGGCCTACTCGAACAGAGGCTATACTCAGCAGTGGGAAATTACAGGCTGAAAATGATAATGATGATGATAAATATTTATACTCAATCTATGGCGTTATTAAACTTTTCATGATTTTTTATCAGTGCACCAACATTTGCAAGTTTCTGTTTGGCCCTATGGTTGACTGGTAGAGAATGCCTCATGACATTCAGTCCGCCTTTTTTGCAATGAAGTTTATATAAATACGGCATTGAAAAAGAATTACCATCTCAATTCTTAACATTTGTCTCAAGTCGTATATCGGAAAGAAAAACGTACAATATGTAACCATAATACATGGAAGGCAACGGCCGGCTCAATCAAAAAAAAAAATCAAAACATTTATTCTGCAAATTGGCCTCAAGAGCTCTCTTTTACAAGTCAAAATCTATCTAGGTACATCAAATAAAAATAATACAATAACCAAAGTATCATTAATTAAATGTAGTGTTACATGTCAAAAATAAGACTAAGATCTCATGCCACTTTAATCAATCAATCTTATGCCACTTTAAATAGATTGCCGGGCTTGACAGATGTATTGAACTCATTATAACTCAGTAACCCACCACCACCCAAAGGTTGTCTGGAAGAGATCGCTTTTTAGCGATAAAACCGCCTGTTGTCTAGGACAGATAGGATAGTTGATAGGACATAGTGACTACGTTAATACTAGTGTCTTTTTATAGGGGATTGACGAGAGACATCATCCTGTTGTGGATTCGTTTTTATTATCAGTGACTTAGAGACCATATACATCTCTAACAATATTAAATTAATTTTAATTTTTGACGCTCAGAGACCATGTACATCTCTGGGATATTATATTAATTTCATTATACTCCGTGTTTAATCTTGAGACCTTATACATCTCTAACTTTATTGATGTTGTAATATTTTTAATAGATAACTTTGCAAGTTTATCTTCACTGTATGACATTAATTTTGTTATAATCGTAAACTCGAAATTATTATTCTATCTTGAACTGTAAATTAATATTTTGACATGAAAAATGTATTACTTATTACAGTCAGACTTTCATAAATTGTAAATTAATATTTTGACATGTAAAAGTGTCCTTGTGACCTAGTTGCAGAATAAATGTTTGATTTTTTTTTTATAATTTTTAATCTTAGTTTCAATGTATTTTCTGGTGAACAATAAAGAATATTTGTATTGTATTGTAACCCGCAAAGTAGTTCAACTTGCATGAGATTCTCTTGGACGTCTATTGCCTTTAAAATATGCCTCTTTTCTTGTGTTTCCATCATCAATAGTGATTTATTAATTACCTGTTGTAGTTGTGGCTGCGGCTTGGCTCTCTCCTCAGCCGCCTTCACCGCTTCAGGCTGCCCAGTCTTCAGTTCCCTCTGCGCTGGCCTCTGATGCGTCTGCTCCTCACCACCATCGGCATACGTAATTCCAGGCTGTGCGTGTACCAACTGAATCAACGGCTGGTATTGGCCTTGGTAAATAGGCTGGTTGTAAGCTGGTTGGTACAACTGGAACTGCTGAAGTTGGTGTGGCTGTTGAAGGTGTGGCTGTTGATACGCAATAGGCTGGGATACGAGTAACTGCTGAGGATACGGCTGGTAGTTGACAGTTAGACGAGCGATGACCTGCTTCGGGTTGGGGAGTTTCTGGTTGTACTCCTGAGGAGTGTACTGGATCGCATTCTGTTGGGGTTGGTATGTGATCTTGTGTTCTGAGTAAGCCAGTTGCGATGGGATCGGTGCTGATATCTCGTACGTTGTTGGTGACGATAACTGTAACATATATAAAAATGTAAATAAATGTAGTACATGCCGAACATGCTAAAATCGGCAAATATAGCGGTCTCGGCGCCGAATACTTGTTCACGCCTTTCGGCGTCGAGACACTCGGTCCGTGGGGTCCTGGCGCTCTAAGCCTCTTCAAGGGACTATCGAAGAGGCTTATTGATGCCACAGGTGACCGAAGAGCTGGCAGCTACCTCGGCCAACGAATAAGTTTGGCTATTCAAAGAGGAAATGCTTCCAGTATCTTCGGCACCATGCCGCGGGGGCCATTTTTAGATTTAATTTAGTTTTATATTTAGGTTTTAATTTAGTTATAATTAGATTTATTTTTGTTAGTTAATATGTTTTTATTTCTAAAATCAATACTTGCACAGTTATTTAATAAAGTTATTTTATATTACTTTAATAAATGTAGTTACAAATAGTCAACCAATCAAAGTCATGACAAGGTCACAAGTCACATACCCTGTGACAGGTTTAGGAATAGCACCGTAAAGAAAAAGTTATCATCACATAGGTACAAATGCCTGTTACCTACTCATCGCTTATGGGATCATCAGAAAAGGATGTTTAAACAGTCAACTAATGGAATAAGTAAAGAAACCTAGCAGGTTTTAATGACCAAGGCGGTTTGAGATCATCCAATTATTGAGAGAGTCAGCACCCTTGTCATATTTTCGCTGTCAATGCCATTAAGTTCAATAATTTATTTATTCATGTTCCCAACTTGGCAAATACACCGCAGCCATTCCTAATTCATACCGGAATTTATCACTCCAATGGGATCTATTAATGTAAATAACAGCCTAAGCCCTCGATCTGCATCTTTAATGGACGTACCAAAATGTGGCAATATGTCTGAATTACGATCGGTAGGACGGTAAGTATGAATGGTTGGCTTATGCCCTACGGGAGGACCTTTTCATGGTATTTATCAATATTATCAAGTTTAGGAGTTAATGTTTTTTAAATCTCGCAATCTTCTGTTTGAGGTGTGCAATTAAGAGTATTTGAAATGTATTGTCTCGCTGTCTTTTAAATAATTGTAACCCTTCCGCAAGTAACAGACCAGGATATAAGAATAAGAGAAGAAGTACTGGGTATAATATAAGGTTTATCAATAAAGGATCGGAGGGCCTACTCCCAACTTCGAACTTGCCGTCCCTTTTACTCATATAGTGTATAAACACGAGAGTGAAAGGGACAGCATGATATGAAATTCGGAGTACGGGATCAGCAACATTCGACGTCATTTTGAGATCCTGGATTCCTTCATATGGAAGTGCAGGTGACGACAATTCCTACTTCTTTTACTTGGATAAAAAAACCGATCTCAATTTAGTGCTTCGCCAGGCTACTCCGAGAGCTAATGCGTTGTTCACTGCAGAAAACACCGAAATGTGCCTATCATGGCTCATCGATCTCGTCATCAGATCTTCACCAAAGTTATGGGACTAACTTGGACACTAATGTCAAACAAAAAAGAATCTTTTTGTAAATAGCGGAGTTCTGAGATAACACACATTAAACCAAAAAAACTTAGGACCGAATTGAGACCTTTCAACCTATGATCATACTTAGGCTCGGTTTTACAACGATTCGTTAGATCTTATGTCGGTTTGTTATGTCAAAAAATGTTAGTGATTGATGTGAGTTACTGAAATTGGGTCTAACGGATCTTTATAAAACCCGGCCTTACACGTGCTAACATATTGGTGGCTACTTACAAACAAAAAAAGCGTCGGTCGCCACCGGCACGATGGGTTGGGGTCATTGTCAGATTTAGGTTCGCGTCTTTTCGGTGGACATATCAAAAGTTAAGGGCCACAAAGCTTAATTTTGGATTGGTCTAGTAACCCACATAAACGGTGTTTCCATAACTATAAACCCATGTACTAAAAACATAACTTACATGTACATATATAAGCCGTTAATTATTGACCACCGGGTGGACAACTTTTGTTTTTACAACTGACAATGACCCGTTGACGAGATTAAATAAACACCGGTTACTCCTGGATGAGACTAGCAAAGGACCGAGAAGAGCGTACAAGAAGAGGCCTACGCTGTTGGCGATTACAGGCTGATGATGATGATACTTACACGTGGTTGATAGATTGATATAGGAGAGTAGAGGTGGCTGGCGATGGCGGCGGGGAACGGAGTTCCCTCCCCGGTGAGCACGTCCGAGATCTTGGCAACCTGCGTCGGCGGGCGGGCGTAGATCTGCTGTGGACAAAAAAATGGCTGATGAGTTAAGGCGCGTATAACCGCGAACGACCTTGCGCGTTGGGGCGTGGCGTAGCCTTTCCCGCCGCACTACCCGCGCCCCCGCTGTAACAGGTTTTTTGTATGTATTTTTTATATTATTATTTTCTAAATACATTGGAATGTTTGAAGTAATTAAATATATAAAATAGTTAAGTAGGTACATTGTCTCAGAATCGAACTCTTATATTTTAGCGTCGCGCGCAAAGCGACACAGCCTTCCCGTCCGAGAGCCGGTGGCAGACTGCCGCCCGTCGCCCGCGCACGTATCCGCCCCAACTTTTATGACGGTGTGGTAGTTATTCCAGGTTTTTGACAAAAGTAATGATTATTTTACAATATCCGCAGCTCAGATTATGAAAAACGTATTAAGTTTTATTTTCTGAATATCCCGTGTAACATGTCTAGATGGTGAGCAGTAGCGATTTAAAATGTTGAAAAATGCCTTATTTGATATATTTTATTTGTTAGGACAATCTAGGCGTGTTCCAATTTTCGCAGCTCAGATTGAAGAGGACATATCCATTCTTCAAATATATTTTTTCGAGACCTATATTTCGGGCCAGTTTTGACTTTTAGACCTTTGAACGCGACCAAAATGTGGTATTTCACTCTATTACGCGCCTTAACCAATCATCTACCGGCCCCTGGGACCCAGGGATCATAACAAAAGAATGGTATTGTTTTTTTTGCAGGGAGACGACGGCTTTTCCGTATTAAGAGAGGTAGGGCACAGCAAAATGTCATCTTGCTCGAATCTGGAGCAGCCCAACTGGGGAAGTACCTCCGTCTTGCAGAAGACCACAGCCATAATAACATTATCTACTATACAAATATGTAGTGTTGTGTTCCTGGAGGTGAGCAAGGTTGCCAGAGCTCCCGAAGATGCACTGTGTTGAGAGCGAGGGACTTAAATTTGTCCCTTCTGTTGTCAACACAGTGCATCCTCAAATTGTATAAAGGGTCGACAATGCGTACGTGACTCCTTTGGAGTTGCGAGCGTCTATAGGTTGCGGTGGCTGCTTACTATCAGGTGGACCGTAAGCTTGTTTGCCACCGGCGTTGTATAAAAAAAAATTAAACATATCGGGATGTGCAAGATCGACACATGTCTCTGTGTGGTTAGATTTTTAGAATGTTCACTTAAGCCAGATTCACACTTTATCTATACTTTTTAAATAAATAAAAATAAAAAATATTTTTTTGTCCAAAGAAACATGTTACACAGGGTACAAGTTTTTTGGTTCCTGAGCTAGGAATCCTAGAGCTAGGAGGACCTAGTAGAATAATAAGCTTACAATTTTAACATGCCTTCATACAGGGTGAATAAATAATAAAAGGATTAGCAGTCTTTTTTTTACAGTTATAGATGTTGATATTGATTTATATCGACACATACAACCTAATAACAAATTCGTTAAATGGTTATATTACGTATAAAATATTAATAGCTGTGAAGCAAAATTACAGTATTACGAAAATATATTTTAATTTTCAGAAGACTTTTTTAATGTTTCACGAAAATATTTTCTGATTGAATTGACATGAATCTTGACATTTTCTCAGTGTTACTATTTAGGCTAGACTACGACCTAATGTCATAAATTATAAATGTGTTTTATTTTTCAATAAGAAATATCGTACCAAACATGGCTCCAACTCGGCCCTTTTGAAGGCAAAACTTTTCCGCTTAAATTCTAAGACAAACAATAAAATTTTACTAAAATTATCGTATCCTTTATACTCTTTATTGGTATTATCAATTCGTTTGTCATAATTTGAAATAGAAACATTTTTTTAAATTTATTTCTTACAAAAAAGTTTACGTTCGTTTACACTATAACTTTAAAACTTATAAGGCCTCTTAAGGAAGCAATTCTGTTGTGCAGAAGTAAGTTTGTATATAGAGCTTTATAACTTATAACCGAACGAATACGACGACCGGTTTAGCCTAGTGGGTAGTGCACCTGCCTGCGAAGCTGACGGTTCTGGGTTCGAATCCCTGTCAGGGCCAATATTTGTGTGATGAGCATGAATATTTGTTTATGAGTCTTGGATATTTTCTATGTATTTAAGTATTTATATCTATTAAATATATCGTCGTCTAGTACCCATAACACAAGCCTTCTTGAGCTTACTGCGGGGCTAGTTCGATTTGTGTAAGATTGTCCTGTAATTTTTATTTATTATTTATTTTCATGCTACCTAACATTCTAAATACAATACCAGAAGATATACACACAAGTGTCCTTGGAGACAAAAAGTCGTGCAAAATCGCATTAAAAAGATATTATCTAACGGGAACAGACAGCGAGGTGTGATTGCTGGAGCGTAAAACCTACATACTACATTGCCACCTTAGTATTATTTATTAATGTTATTGTTGTGAGCGGTGCGATACATTCGCGTCACGCATAAACCTTAAACAGGTTTCTGTGCGCGACTACTAAATAAGTTTTGTAATTTTTTCTCTTTTAATATAAATAAATTTAAAAAAATATATATTAATATGCTGAAACAAAACATGTTTTAGTCTGCACTTCCTTTTAATGCCATGACTTTTCCTCATTAGTCGAGAGGCCGGATCCAAATCAATCCAAATTCCCAATTATGCAAAAAACTCCGACCCGTAAACGAATGAGGTGGAATCAACAGTACTGGAACCCCTTGAATCTAGGGGTCAATCAGACAATTATTTCGCATCCGCATATTATGATATTTGTTTTCCGGGTGCTCGCCGCTCGCACTTGAGCTAGCGTGGTAGAGCGAGCACGCAACATATACAGGCTGAAAAAAATATATAGACTCGAAGATCTCATCATCATCATCATCATCATTACAGCCGAAAGACGTCCACTGCTGAACATAGGCCTCCCCCAAGGCTCACCATTTAGACCGGTCCTGTGCCGTTCGTTTCCACCGGATTCCCGCGACCTTCACCAGGTCATCACTCCACCTTGTCGGAGGCCTACCGACAGCTCGTCTTCCGGTGCGTGGACGCCACTCAAGCAGTTTCTGGCCCCATCGACCGTCAGTCCTGCGAGCAATGTGCCCTGCCCACTGCCACTTAAGTCTCGCAATTTTGAAGGCTATGTCGGTGACCCCAGTTCTGCGAAGATCTAAAATCCTTAAATCCTTGTGACAGATAATTTTACTTAAAGGAAACATTCATTTATTTTTAAAAAGAAATAAATAGCATTCAAAGGTTTTTTTAAATTTTTCTATGATTTTCTAAGAACTCCTGAACTAAATATTCGGTTTTATAGATGAGTGTAAGGCCTAATATTTCTAGGATAAATTTCATCTTTAACATTTGCCCTGATATTGACCTGTATCGACTAGGGAAATAAAATAGCTCGTGCCTATTTTTTTATTTTTTAACTGGTTCGATTCCCGGGTGAGACAAGCGAATTATTTTTTAAAAGAAACATAACTGTGTCTCATTTTTGTGGTTCCTCGGGGTGTCGATTACGAAAATGACATTGCTGGATTCGTCAATCTATGCGTCCAAAGTTAAAACGGCCGTTTTAATTTTGAGCTCATTTATTAGAGAGACGAATCTAACAACGATAAACTTGTATGATGGATTCAAAAAGTACTTAAATACAAACTACAGTAAGTAGCGGCCCCCTTTTTTAGTTATATATCATTAAATTTAAATAATTACAATTATTTACGAGTGGCGCTAGTGGACCTGTTACATTTTATTAAAGCGCTCTTAAGCCTAATGTAGTTTCACGTTGTTGTTGCAAAATATTTTTTTATTATATTCTATTGATTTCAATTGGCATGCGAACTGTAAGTGCCGGATTGCCCCCAAAATCCGCTCGATCAGTACTCGCTACTTTCGACAGGTGACGCGGGTAGTGACAGTGAAATTGAACCTTTGGAAGCAGCCTTTCTAAACCGTTGATAAATAAGTAATTGGATTCATACTTCTTTAACATATACAGTGCTTTTGATTTGAGATCAAATTAAACACCTGGAAATATAATCTAGAGAAATGTAGCTCTTGTGGATGATAAGTAGGATGTGCGTGATAAAGGATAATGTACAGGTTTAGATATATACAGGAAAGGGTATCTACATATTATATACATACTAGCGACCCGCCCCGGCTTCGCACGGGTGCACTATTTAATGGATGTTATTATACATATAAACCTTCCTCTTCAATCACTATATCTATTTAAAAAAACCGCATCAAAATCCGTTGCGTAGTTTTAAAGATTTATGCACATAGGGATATAGGGACATAGGGACATAGAAAGCGACTTTGTTTTATACTATGTAGTGATATACAATAGATGGGAGCCACAGGAAGAAACGACAATAGAGAGATCTCTCAGGGACCGAAGTCCAATGAGAGTTGGTTGGAAGTTATATTTATGCAACTGACTTAAGAAACTTCAATAGCGCGATGCAGAACATGTCAGATTTGACAGCTGACAGGAGTGACGCCGCACTCTAAAGGTAGAGTGGATTTTTAAATTTGTTTGTGGAGCCCGGTCTGTTCATGCTTGCTAAGACATAGTGACTACGTTAATACTAGTGTCTTTTTATAGAGGATTGACGAGAAACATCATCCTGTTGTGGATTCGTTTTTATTATCAGTGATTTAGAGACCATATACATCTCTAACAATATTAAATTAATCTTAATTTTGACGCTCAGAGACCATGTACATCTCTGGGATATTATATGAATTTCATTATACTCCTTATTTAATCTTGAGACCTTATACATCTCTAACTTTACTGATGTTGTAATATTTGTAATAGATAACTTAGTAAGTTTATCTTCACTATATGACATTATTTTTTTAATAATTGTAAACTTGAATTTATTATTGTATCTTGAACTGTAAATTAATATTTTGACATGAAAAATTTATGATTATAGTCAGACTTTCTTAAATTGTGAATTAATATTTTGACATGTAAAAGTGCCCTTGTGGCCTATTTGCAGAATAAATGTTTGATTTTGATTGATTTAAAGAGGTAGGGCCAGTGGTGAGGGCTTGGGTTCGAATTTAATACCTCCGGATTGAAAGTTGCGTCCCTTACCACTCGTATACAGTAGCTTGTATAATGGGGGCTATCGTTTTTGTGCTCACCAGTTGGCGCCACTGTCGAGTAAAGGTCCAGTTGTCAAAAATTGTTATTGGTTATTATGGGCATGAGAACGAAGTTTACATTTAAATCCATTAAAAAATATTCAATACCTTAAAACCGTACCGTAAAAATATCGAACATACCGCATTGTAGCGCGATCCCGTTTTGTTCGAAAAAAAAGGAGGAAATAAGTTTCCGAGAGACAAAACTGTCTCAAAGCCCTGAAAGTCATTGACCCTTAACTCATATTTGCCATAATCAAGCTCAGGTATTGCAAAATAGTCACCATATTGTTCAAATTAGATATTAACCCGCGTAGCGCAACCACAAAGAGTGATATTTGACGTTTCGGAGACCCCACGCTACACTAGCGCCTCTAGCGGCGAATTCATACGCGATAGCCCTCATTAAAATGTAATCATAAAAGCAAGGACCATATACAATAGGACTGACAATCTCATACAAAAAAACGTAACTCTGAAATAGCTCAAAATTCGGTATTAAAACTAGATGGCGCTGCTTCGTAAGCTGGAAGTCGCAAAAATGTTATTTTCACCAATGTTTTCTCCTGTTTTTTTTGTTTTTTAAGAACAAACGTCTAAGTGCTTTATTTTAATACCATTATATACCTTCTATACACAATTTTTAAGGATTATATTTTTTACTCATCAACAACGTGAAACAGATCGTATTTAACAGATGGCACTACCTCTGGAATCATTGATTGCTCGCGGGTTCGCCAATTTTTGCTACATAAAATAACTAGATAGCGCTGGTGAACTGGTAAAATGTGTATAAAATTAAATTACGCGTACAGTCAAGGGCATAAATATATACACGTTCCCAAAGCGACAAAAATATCGTTACTATCCGTTAGCCAAAAATATCCATACAACAATTTCGATCAGATATATTTGAACATTAATCGAGTCATTAAATTGTGTACGCTAATACGTTCATAAATATACGTACAATGACAGACAAATATATGTAGACAAACACGCAGACAAAAGCATCTATGCACTTGTTTTTCATATTCAATAGATATTTTTGACTCCTACTTTGTTCGCATAAGCAGGAGTCAAAAATATCTACACAATTTTTTTCCAACCTCATATAGACAGCAAATAGAAACAAATATCTAAACAAACTTTTTTCTTAAATACCTAGGCAAATTACATACACAATTATATCTGCCTAAGAAGAGAGCAAAAATATGTAAACATGCAATGCTCATAAATATCCGCACTGTAAACAAACCAATAGGTATTCTAATTACAAAATTTGACGCTCACCGAGAAGAGATCGGAAATGTCATGCGATACATTCGTCCCTTTCATTTTGGGCCTTCATTTGTTTATGGAAATCGCCTTTGATTTAACACATTTATTATATTCACATTTTGCCTCTTACCAACTATAGAGTAAGTTACAGATAGTTCAATGTAGCTGCCAAGGTTTTTTTTCGTTCAATAAATTAATAGGTGATGCGGGATATCGGTATCGCTTACCGTAGTTCATTTTGAAAGTAACTACGGACCCGTGCCTTTACACGTATGCAGGTAAATGTTAAGTAGTTAAAAGAAACGCAACTCCATTTTGTATTTAAGTATATATTTATCTATATACTCGTATAAGTGTCAGAGAGAGAAAATAAAAGCTTGCTTAGTTTGTTCGGGACTAGGCGGGGTCGATTTGTATATGATCATACCCACATTATTTATTACATATTATATATTTATTTATTATAAACTAAGCTAGGTGTTTCACTACGCATATGTTACAAACAATATAATGGATCTTAGATTTTTTAGAATTATCTTCGTGAATGAATATGCAATGAAAATTAGAGCTAGTCTCAGAAAATTAAGCTTTATTAATTTGACTACTCTGTATTAAGCTGTGATTCGAGGACTGTAGAACATTTTTGACAATTAGGTGTTGTTTAGATATGTGGTCAGTATTTACTACTTGCATCTCTTAATACCTAAATAGGTTTAATGCGGAAGATAGGTTTATAAATTATAAGGGGAATATTTATATATGTACATCAAAAAATAGGCAGTGGCCGGCGATCGACGGCGCCACGCCCCTCCCGCGCCCGCGCTAGTCCACACGTGTTCGGCGCCGAATGAATTTCAAACACTATTATGAGTGAAAACGTTTGCTTAACCGAATACTAAGATCCAATGGCGAGTTAGTGGTAGACGTTTCAATTTTCATTTCAACTCGCGCAGAATTTAAACTTTCAATTAATCTTTTTAAACTAAAGTATAATTGCGGACATTATTTGGGTTCTTAAGATAAATTATAAATAACAAGGTAAACAAACTGTGAAATATATTGTTATGGATACGTCTTAATAATAGCGGGAGCTTGAATAGGAGGGCAGAGAATTTTAATACTTAGATACTAAGCAGTAGCGTTTAGAATCGAGCGCAGTTAGCAGCGTCATCGCGTCTCGATGCAATAGTGACGTAAGACCTTGCGGGAGTGGAGCATATGACTAATTCGTGCGTGTTATGTATGTCTCGATAGCCTCGTGGCATTGACAGCGGCTTATGATGCGAGAGGCGGGAGTTCGTATCCCGAATACGGAACTTACTTTTTCTGTTTTTAATGAATTTTGTTTGTAATTTAACCCGTCAAGCGATCCCCCCCCCCACAGGCTCAGAAGCGCAAAGTGACCCGGGAATTTCGAAAAAAAATAGATATGTCGACCTGCGTTAGAAAAGATGAAATTGTGCTAATATGTTATAATTATATTGTAAACATTATATACCGTTCGGAAGCAGATAAAATTGTCTATCCATTTATTAGGTGGACTACTTGACTGACCTGTTTCATTACCGCGAAAACATATCAGTTTGCCCGATTTTCATTTGTTTTCTGACACTCGTTGAAACATTTTGCTTGTTTACACTAAACTTTATCACATATTCCACACTGTTTTAGCACTATTGTGAACTTTATTAAACTATGCATCGATTATTTATTATTTATTTAAACAAAAATATTTTAAATTGCATTAATAAATTTATTCCTATAGTGTCAATCAATTGCAGTAAAATAAGGATAGTTATATTTTTAGTATTGTAGTTTTACGTAGGTAATAGTTTTCTTGAAAAGTTGAATTACAAAATTAGACATGTTATTTGACTCTATTACTAATAAGAATCTTAATAGTTTTGTCTCTATGTAGTATTCATTATTTCTTAGAATTTTTGTGTTTTGTAATTGAGATTATTATAAAATAAAATTTCCTTATTTCTTTAAGTTTAGAATCAATACTTTTTACCCTTTCACTGCGTAATGTAATAAGCAGGTACTAGATCAGATATAGAGGACTACGATCATTTTCTATTTGATTATCGTTATTGAAATAGCTGAATGGGGAAAAAAAGTGTATGTCTCTTTAGAGTTTCAGACATTGTATCATCATCATCCGCCTATCTATACATATGTATACGTCTAATGGGCACAGGCCTTATAGCTGAGAGGGAACGGGCAGACATTGCATTATGTTAAAAATGTATTAATTGTATAATGTATTAGAATAATCCAATAATTTAATATATATGTAATTGACGGTCCTGGGTTCGAATCCCGGTCAGGCCTAATATTTGGGTGATGAGCATGAATATTTGTTTCTGAGTCTTGGATGTTTTGTATGTATTTTAGTATTTGTATCTATAAAATATATCGTCGGCTAGTACCCAAACACAAGCCTTATTGAGCTTACTTTGGAGCTGGTTCGATTGTCCCCTAATATTTATTGATTTATTTATATGTGATAGGTAAAATTATTTTTAATTTATTCAATAAATTGATTATTAATTGTAATGTTAAAGTAAATATTTTGCTATATCCTATCAGGGTCCATGATATGCCTAAATAAATGTAACACCTGTGCTATACCATGGTTGCAATAAATGAAAAAAAAAATGAATTTGTTACGTTATGCAAAATAGGTACGCCGATTCGAAGTCTTTTGAATGCGTATGAAAATACATGTAACAGGGTACTGGACTAGACTAAAAAGCAATTTTTTTTTGGTAATGTAGTTAACATAGATAACTACACTCGATGGGGCAAAAACAAATGTCCAGTAGTTTTAGAATTTAATGAATAGCTTTGAAAATGAAATACTTGCTCTATGTATGTATATGGATATGTATTTGACTGAAGTTGAATTACAGGTCTTATATTTGTCATGTTGAAGTCGATAAATGGACGACTTAATTTTCAAATCTTTTTTACCGTCTGAATTTGTGCCAGTTACTTTTAGGCCTGCGAATAATAAAATAAACGACCTGCCATCAGCCATCACGGAAGGTCAGATCACCCTATTTGCCGATGATACGACTGTGGTAGTGAGGGCGCGTTCATATAACGAATTGAATGAGAAAATCTCAACTGTATGTAAACAGCTAAAACAGTGGTTCTCTGCAAACGGGTTGATTTTAAACGTCAGCAAATCTAATGTTATGTTTTTCAGTAGTAGGTGTGTCCCAAGCGTAAGTCTTCAATGCCCAATTCCAATGAGCGACAAGTGCAAGTTTCTGGGCTTTACGCTAGACCCTACCTTAAATTGGAAACATCATGTAAACTCGCTGTGCGATAGGCTGAGCGGCGCGGTATTTGCACTGCGCAAGCTAAAGCCGTTGGTGTCTCGTGATGCGCTGAGGCAAACTTATTTCTCTCATTTCCACTCGCTTATGACTTACGGTGTAGTACTTTGGGGTAACTCGACTGATGCTGTGAGGGTGATGCGTATGCAGAAACGTGCACTGCGGACCATGCTTGACCTCAATCAGAGGCGCTCCTGCAAGGCGTTGTTTGCTGAGCACCGAATTATGACGCACTACTCCCAGTATCTTTTCGAAGTAATTATGTTTACACGAGAACACCTGTCACAGTTTAAGCGAGTGGAGGTGATGGGTAAGTGCATCCGCAGTACGGGAAAACTGCGGACAGTACCGCGTCGCACTATACTACAGGCTAAAAACGCGCGGGTAATAGGGCCGACATACTACGAGCACCTACCCGCTGACATAAAAAATGAAGCTAGTGAGGCAACGTTTAGGCGCAAACTGAAGAACCTTTTATTGGATAAGTCATTTTACTCTGTAAATGAGTATATTAACATTCTTAAATAGCACTTGATTTTTTACTTTATTTTTATTTTATTTCTATTGAATTGACATTTTATTTTAATTATAAATTGCACTATTTACTTGTTAGTTATGAGACATTGTTTCTAGTTTATAAGATCTGACATTTAATCGATATCTCTATGGTATCACTTACAAATTGTATTTATAGTGCTATATTAACTTCTGACATTATTTATTAAATTGACATTGTTTTGATTGGTACCCTTACATTGGTACAACTGTTAAATATTTTTTATTTCATCTTAGTTTCAATTTAATTTTTATATGACATTTTCAATTGTATTGTTTTCCTATTCATACTTTATATGACATTTTTAATTATATTATTCCCTGATTATTGTTTAAATGTAGGTATATATTTAAGTATATACCTACCCTCATATTATAATTATTAATTATTTCATTGTTATAACGATCGATATACGATTAGCAAGATAAGCGAACATGTTTTATAATGTAATTGTATATGGAGATAAATAAACTAAACTAAACTAAACTAAACTAGGTCAGTTAGGGTAAGTGCACCAGCGGGATAATAGTGCGCCAATAATAAGAGACATTCTATAGTAGTTCCGGTTACGCTTGTTGTGCACTTGCCCCCGACTGAATACTTAATGGAAAATCGTAAAAAAACGCGATTTCGTATATTGGACGTGGTTAATACATACATAGGTCGTGATAATGATCGTATTAGGGATGTTAGTAGGGCTTGGAAGTGTTTTCTCACGATTTTAATGTTTATTCTCTATGATAAATATTAGGGTAAGATATTGAAAGTAAACGTAAATTTTATTATTTTATATTTGTAAAATAAAACATGGGCTACAAATTAAACAATTTTATATTGACCACCAAAATCGACAAAGTAAAAAATTCGAATCATTACAGAATTTGCTGATTGATTGAAGCAGATGGAGCACGCCTGAGCACATGGAGCCTCTGTGAAATAATATAAAAGTTTATTACATTTAAAACCAACATCTGTTATATATCAAAGATCGGATGTAAAATAATCATATATTTACATTAGTCATCCTGGACATGAAAAGGATAGGTAACTGAAATAGCATAATACTCACGTGGGAGGCTTCCAAAGTTTTGGGTCTGGCTCTACAAACACATCGCGCTCCTGTGCTTTGGCCATATTAATCATGAGCTGCCGCCTTGCAGCAGATTCTGGCCGCTGCTTCGTGTGGTCCTCTGGCCCCGGCGTGACCGACCACTCCCTGGCGCACGATAGTCTTCTAAAAAAACCATATACGTTATTAATTTATTTAATCTTTCATCATCCTCCTAGCGTTATTATTATTTATTTAATCTTTATTCAACAAACATCAAATTGCGGACTTAATGCGACATGACATTCCCTACCAGTCAACTATATAACCAGAGAGTTTATTATATGAAGGAATCTGGAAAATATTAGTTAGTGATTAATTAGAAGGTTGATTATATTGCAACCTTAATAATATATACCTACCAGCCGACTATCGTTCTTGTTTAGTAATTAATTATATAAATCAAATTTCAGTCTTGCAAATTCATTTAGTAATTAAATGTGATTTCACAATATCAAATAAAATTGTATTTACTGTTCTTCATTGATACAATATAAAATGAAATGGAAAAATAAGTTTTTATGCTGACAGTACTTCTTTACGCGCCATTTTAGTCATATGAAAGTACTTATGTGTTTAGAAATTCGACTACAATATACTTCCACAATAATTGAATGATCTGATTATTAGATCAAATAACTGGATAAATTTACTACAAACTTATCTATATTTCACAACATTTGGAGTTAATTACACATAATTTAATACCTGAAATACTTTACCACTCGAACTTATAATTTACGTCTTTGTACTTTGAAACTTTTATTAACCCAGATATTTTTCTAAATCATTAAAACGAAAGCATAAAACACATTAATCATTTTATTATTCAGCATTTTAATCAATAATATAAATATAAAACACTCACCGTTTCATTTAAAACACTTATAAACACAAGCCACTCCGACCTTGGACCACTAAGTTTCTGACAAATGGCGCCCTAAGAAGGTTTATTTGGTACCATTGGGATAAAACCCGATTTGTTTTGCCGCGACTGCTAGTAATTTAGCCAGAATCGTTATTTTATGTTGGTATACTACATACGCAACCCTGGTTTATTTCATTTAGGATGGCAACTTAACAATATCGACGAAATAATCCAGCCAATGAGAGCGAAGTCGTTAGTATCACACGTGTGATACTAGGGCGCTAGGGTTCTAATTGCGTTAGTAACACACGTGTGATACTAGGGCGCTCCACGGGTTAAAGTAACGACATAGTTTCGCCTAGTCATTCCAGCTCATGTCTTTACGGCAATTGTACCTGCAGTGGTGGAAACAATAATGTGAATATACCCGATATAGAAATTGTGATAACAGTGGTTGCTCGCCAATGAGTTAAGGATTTAAAGCAACCAAATTAAAGAAATTACGGACATTTGTTTTGCATACTTAAACTTATGAGTGTCATAACCAACGAAGGGGTAAGTCTTAGTTCTTAAAGAATAGTGATCAATCAATGTATAGGCATAAGCCGGCAACAGTAACTAAGTTCAGTTCACCCCTTTGTTTTAGCATTTGGACATGCCCTTCGAGGTCCAGTAGTGGGCTTGATTTTATTAATATCGCGCTAGCCGGCGCAAGGGATAAGCAGGGATCCCGGACTTCATGTTCAAACCCCTCTTGGCGCTCAACACCTAGAAATAAGCTTTAGTTAAGAATCTTAGTTTAGTGTTACACATCACCTTTCCCTGTAAGTAATATACCTGGGTTCACTATTACCGTTGTTTTCATTCGCTACCCTGCTCAACACATAACAATATTTCATTTGTAAGTAATTATGTAAGTGCAAATAAATAGTGAAGTGCGCCAGAACGGAACGTACCTAGTACTAGTAATGAAACATCGCACCTAACGCCATCTTTTCGCTTTTTACTGTATCATTTGGAATGTCGTAACGTTCGATGGCTGTGAATTCACTTTTGCGCATTCATGGAAATTATAAAATTTACGACTTTTGAATGAATCGGTACTCCTAGCGGCATCTAGCTACGTAGAGAGATACTAACTTTCGGAGCACGGTGCGTAGTATGAAGATTGTCAGTCCTATTGTATATGGTCCTTGATAAAAGCAAACAGTACATTACATTTTCTTTCCAACCTCGGACCAAAGATTTGTAGATTTCCTCCGACGAACAAAGCCTTTTCTATATTCATAAAGCCGCTAATCCCCTGAGCGATAACGCGTCCGTGTCCACCAGGCTTTTATTTCCATCCTCTTTCAATCTCACTAGCCATTTAATGTAATCAGAACTTTATTCACTATATAGGAAAGTAGTATTTTGAGTGGTGCTTTCAAGGAAGCTGTGGATTGTTCAGCACAGCGCCGGCGACGAAAAGGAATTAACGCTTAGATTACTCTGTAATGATGTCTTTTAGCAATTGCCTTTAAATGGTGACGGAATTGTGAATTGTGATAATCAATCAATCAAACATTTATTCTGCAAATAGGCCACAAGTACACATTTACATGTCAAAATATTAATTTACAATTTAAGAAAGTCTGACTATAATAATACATTTTACATGTCAAAATATTAATTGACAGTTCCAGATAGAATAATAATTTCAAGTTTGCAATTATAAAAAAAAATAATGTCATATAGTGAAGATAAACTTGCAAAATTATCTATTACAAATATTACAACATCAGTAAAGTTAGAGATGTATAAGGTCTCAAGATTAAACAAGGAGTATAATGAAATTAATATAATATCCCACAGATGTACATGGAGCGTTAAAATTAAGATTAATTTAATATTGTAAGAGATGTATATGGTCACTAAGTCATTGATAATAAAAACGAATCCACAACAGGATGATGTCTCTCGTCAATCCCCTATAAAAACTAGTATGAATGTAGTCACTATGTCCATGCAAGCCTGAACAGACCGGACTCCACAAACAACACCCGATCACGAATATGTGTTTTTCCTGCCTATCTGAAATTAATTGCTATTTTCGCACTGTCACTTTAGTTTTTGGAGATTAGATTAGGATTACTTAACCTACTTCTTCTTGCAAGCTTATCGCAATTAAGACATTTCTTTTTTTATCTTAGTTATATTTATCTTTCTTATCTCTGACTTGGTGAAGTATACATTATATTTAGACCGTTATGGGCGCGTGGCACGGATTTTGTCCGATTAGTGTGAATAGTCAATGTTCATGCCAGTGCCTTTACCATGAGTTTGCATGACCGTACTCGCTAGCGACTGCGTAAACGATTTAGTATGCCGATTCTTAGTTCTATTGCGTAACCGCCAGACGCGTACTTTTGCCCATTAAAATTTTAACGCAGTCGCTAGCGAGTACGGTCATGTAAACTCATGGTAAAGGCACTGGACTGCAGGCTTTGTCCACGTAAGAAAAAGATCATTCTCATGTTTTTAACAGGCACTGAATTGGTAAAACCTTCGACTACGCTTTACCTCGTTAAGGCTCTGTTTTATAAAGATCCGTCAGACCTTATGTCGGTTTTTTTTTATGTCAAAACTAGCGACCCGCCCCGACTTCGCACGGGTGCACTATTTAATGGATGTTATTATACATATAAACCTTCCTCTTCAATCACTCTATCTATTAAAAACGCATCAAAATCCGTTGCGTAGTTTTAAAGATTTAAGCATACATAGGGATATAGGGACAGAGAAAGCGACTTTGTTTTATACTATGTAGTGAAATGTACTGAGTTACTGAAATTTGATCTGATATTTGGTCTAACGGATCTTTATAAAACCCGGCCTCGGTATATTGGTAAGTTATGTCAAAAATGGCAAGGAAAGGGTATAGAAAGAAATGCTTGGAACACAATTTTTGGCTTCAAATCTTTGTTTGAACTAGTTAGGAGGTGAACATATCAAAAGTCACCTACTACTGGGATAAAGCTAGGATGATGATGATATTGCGAATTCTCCAATTTTTATTCAAGTGTCATTTTTATTTTTATTTAAGTGTAAATACATAAAATACATTTGAAATCAAAATCAAAATCAAACATTCATTCTGCAAATAGGCCACAAGGGCACTTTTACATGTCAAAATATTAATTTACAATTTAAGAAAGTCTGACTATAATAAGTAATACATTTTTCATGTCAAAATATTAATTTACAGTTCAAGAAGGAATAATAATTTCGAGTTTACAATTATAACAAAATTAATGTCATACAGTGAAGATAAACTTGCAAAGTTATCTATTACAAATATTATATCAGTAAAGTTAGAGATGTATAAGGTCTCAGATTAAACAAGGAGTATAATGAAATTCATATAATATCCCAGAGATGTACATGGTCTCTGAGCGTCAAAATTGAAATTAATTTAATATCGTTTAAAGGGTCAGCAACGCACATGTGACACCCCAGGTGTTGCAAGCGTCGATAGGCTACGGTGACCGCTTACCGACCGACGCGGTATTAAAAAAGTATCGTTCGTGTTTCGGAAACATGTACACAAAATTTTAGGGTAACACTGAGTGGCAGCAAACGAATGAGAAACTCAACTTCCTAAGCCCGTCCGATTCGCCGAGTTCTTTACAAAAATGCACAATATTTTTCTCATTTTCTTACCATCTCAATAAATTACTCGCGAGCGCCTCCAAAAATGCCTCCGTGTGCCATCAGAAGGGCTATGAATCATAAATTAAGGGTCCAATTTGGGTCAGAGATGGAGCAGTTTCAGCAAAATTTAGGGGCGGCACCGACGCGCAGTGCCGAATGCGCTATTGTCACGGTCAGGGTACTTACAGTACCTTAACCATCATCTTAGCGTTTCCTCAAGATACGAGTACCACATCCCAAGTTTTGGCATAAGAACTAGTTTTACAAAAGCGACTGCTATCTGAGCTTCCAACCCACAGAGAATTTTTTTTTAAATAAAATTCTGGTGGCAAACAAGCGTACGGTCCACCTGATGGTAAGCGGACACAGCAACTCCAAAGGAGTCACGTGCGCGTTTTTATATACTGTGGCGATGGCAAACAAGCAAACGTTCATCATCATCATCATCATTCAGCCGGAAGACATCCACTGCTGGATATAGGCCTCCCCCAAGGAGCGCCACAGCACACGGTCATTGGGGGGTTTTGCCATAATCCCCACGCTTGGCAGGTGGGTTGGGGATCGCAGTAATAACAGGTATGACCTTCAGGGAACGCTGCTGCCCGTTCCCTGGATATTCTCCGTTAGTCGCCTCTTACGACACCCACCGGATGATATGGGGTGGTGCAATTCTAACCCGACACCACACGGGTCACGGGGGGGGAGCAAACGTTCAACTTGATGATAAACATACACCGTAGTATAATGAACCTTGCGACTCCAAGACAATCAAAGGTATACTGATGATCCTTTTATTATTAGAGTATTCTTTCTTGGACATGTATATCCAAGAAGGCTCTGACTTGGCAGATACCCTGCCAGCGGAAAAAAGGTCGCCCTAGAACAACTTGGCGGCGTTCCGTGGATCAAGAGTTGGGTTCTATGGGGATGAACTGGGAAGAAGTAACCCAAGTTGCCCAAGACCGAAGCAAATGGAGAGAATTGATTCGAGCCCTACACCCCAGCAGAGGGTAACGGGATAAAGAAGAAAAAAAGAAGTTACATGTATAATAATAACATTCATTATTTCGCTCTTTAGCGATAAGATCGCCTGTTGTTTGCCTCTTCTTATTATGTTTTTGTACTGTACTGTATCCTTTGATTGAGGTGTGCAATAAAGAGTATTTGTATTGTATTGTATTGTATTGTATTAATAAATAAAAACGTAGTCCCAACGCAGAGTCATAATACTGTTTTACCATAACTGTACAGCTATTAAGGAAGATTATTTCTTAAGAAAATGTTTATGTACCAGTTTACTGGCTGAAGGGATTAAAAGAAATAAAGACGGGAACGGGATTAACTATCTACATTGTCGTGTTTTTTTCCGGGATTTAAAAATGCCGCTGCCTGGTAACGTTATATTTCCCCTTTTATGGAGCAAAATACATTCATTATAGATTATATTAATTAGATAATTGATTACATTGGAAAATTACAATCATTACATTACATTAGAACATTGCATTATATATTCTTGCTATTTTTATCATTACATATTTTATATTCTAAAAATTCTTTAATAGTATAGAAACATTGATTATTAGCCATTTTTTAAATCTAATTTTAAAAGACGGGAGACTTTTTGCTTCCGTGATGCTGTCTGGTAACTTGTTGTAAAAGATACACCGCTATTTATAACAGTGGGAATAAATTCTCAAATTTTTGATTTTTTTTATACCACGTCGGTGGCAAACAAGCGTACGGCCCGCCTGATGGTAAGCGCTCACCGTAGCCTTTATTCAGTACAAGTCGGGAAATATATAAATAACGTAAGGAATCCTTGAGCGTAGTTCCGTCTTACGACTTATTATAGGTACAGTCACTATCAGATATATCGGAGCGAGCAAGGTACTCACAAATATCTGAACACGACTCTATTGTCAAGGCGTTAAAGTGCATGTTCAGATCTTTTTGAGCACCCTGAAGAGTACAGATAACAAGAAAAAGTTGATTGATCCTAGAATATTCATGGATTTTTGCATTAAAATACAAGATTTCTGCATTATACAAAAAAGCGTACCTATCTTAAAATTTTGGAGCCAAACAATAAAAAGTAGCACTCAAAAACATGAAATGTTGTCAATTCTGAACGATAGTTGTTATTGTACACAATCATTCCGACCCAGTGATGTTTTTGTTTATTTAATTTGTTGTTTTTTCAACCAGGATGATGGGTTTAATATTTAATCTTCGCGGGATCCAGTTATTGGCAAATTAAAACATCATGCTGTATCATCGGACACATTGTTAATGTGTCTGATGATATATGTGATAATCCATATTGAAAGGGACCTTATGGCGGCCGGCACTTACGCCTTTATTGCCGCTGTTCCAATACAATAGTGAATAGCTGCAACGTAAGCGCCTGCCGCCATAAGGTCCCTTTCGATGTGGATTATCACATATGTTTCACTCGAGTGACAACCCTAGTTAGTATCCAATTGAATAATAAATACCCAGGGGCGCAACCGCGAAGCAAACGAAGTTTTCGCTCTCTGACGCACTTGCACGTTCGGACGTAAGTGCGACAGAGAGGGAAAACTTCGTTTGTTTTTCGCGGTAGCACCAAATTGCGGGCAGTTCGAAAATAGATTCACGTCAGAGAGCCTACTCTGAACTTCGAATCGTGTCGTCCCTTTCACTCTCTCATGTTATACACTATATGAGTGAAAGGGACGGCACGATTCGAAGTCGGATTTCGACGCTCGGAGTAGACCCTCAGTTTATTCGCCAAGGATGTTACTGCACATCCGAAACGTCGGGTGACATCAAAGACGTAATTAAACTAGTGGCTCTGTGAGTTGTAGACCTCGTGAGTGAGTTTTTAATTTCCAAAATCTGACATTATAAAAAAGATCAATTGTGAATATCGAACCTGCTAACAAAATTTCACGAGAAGCGGTTGTAAATGCGACCTGTAGAGGCCAACAAACCAAAATTCGGACCTAGAAACTTACAAAATCTTTGAAATAAAAATTGTTTTGAAAATTTCCAAAAACTGACTCGACAAGCTCACAAAATTTCACGAGAATCGGTTGTGAAATGCGACCTGTAGAGGAGAACAAACCGTTGAACAAATATATATTTTTTAATTTCCAAAATTTCCAAAAACTTATTCGACAAAAAAATAGTTCTTATTTTTATGCCCTGCACCTCCATGCAGCTATATTTCGGGCGGGCTCGCTATTGCCATACATATCTTAATAATCGGCCAGGGATGCCAGCCTAACATTCCTTTTTATAGGGCTTTTTTTTTGGCAGTGATGTCAACAATGATTTTACGTTCGTTGGCGGGAAATCTTAGTTTGGTTACATTTGTTAGATAAGCGGTATTAACCAATGCCAGTTACGCGATTTGCCCTGTGGGTGTTGTGTAGATACACAGTATTTACCAGTGCTAGTTACGCGGTATTACACTATCCCCGACGATGTAAGCCTTTTAACACATGCCTGCCTTATTCCCTTAGCCGGAAATATTTAAAACAATCTCATGCAATCTCATCTCCACCCGGACAGTCCAGCGATAAGGCGATTAAGGCACTTGTCCCACCGCCGGCGAGCAGCGAGTACTTTCATAGTAATTCTACTCGTTTTCTCGCTCAAGCGAGTGGAATTACTATGAGATTACTCGCTACTCGCCGGCGGTGGGACAAGTGTCTAAGATATTACTCCCCTTGGGCCCTGTGACCTTTCCGGGCACACGACTGCACATCTTCATTTCATTTTCATATATCTAATTTGTTTTATATACCTAGGCTGTAAGCGATAATGTGAATTACCTGACATTCGAAATTACCCGAAGACACATTATTAAATTCATAATATTGACTTTGCATGCCACCAGTTGCCTAAATATATATGGCTCGTTTTATATAACTGTCACCATTTTGTACCTACATTCTAGCATCATCATCATCATCATCATTTCAGCCGAAAGATGTCGACTGCTGAACATAGGCCTCCCCCAAGGCTCGCCATTTAGACCGGTCCTGTGCCGTTCGTTTCCACCGCATTCCCGCGACCTTCACCAGGTCATCACTCCACCTTTCGGAGGCCTACCGACAGCTCGTCTTCCGGTGCGTGGACGCCACTTAAGCAGTTTCTGGCCCCATCGGCCGTCAGTCCTGCGAGCAATGTGGCCTGCCCACTGCCACTTAAGTCTCGCAATTTTGAAGGCTATGTCGGTGACCCCAGTTCTGCTACGGATAGCTTCATTCCTAATTCTATCACGCAGAGAAACCCCGAGCATAGCTCTTTACATTCTAGCAAATAAATGTATTTATATTTCTTCCTGTGGCACCCTCGGGCTGTTTGGGCACTTTGTCCCTTGTAAGGATGTATGCCTGTATGGTGTTATTTTTTTAGGAGTTATAATGCTGGCTTTCACGAAGGAGCTGCTAGGTTTGAGTGTATATAAATGAGACAAAAATAGGAACTATTTTTTATAAAACGCCGGTGGCAATCAAGCGTACGGTCCACCTGATGGTAAGCAGCTACCGCAGCCTATAGACGCCTGCAACTCCAAAGGAGTCACGTACGCGTTATCGACCCTTTATGAAATTTGAGAATTCACTGTGTTGACAGCAGAAGGGACAAATTCAGGTCCCTCGCTCTCAACACAGTGCATCCTCGGGAGCTCTGGCAACCTTCCTCACCTCCAGGAACACAACACTACATACTTGTATAGTAAATAATGTTATTATGGCTGTGGTCTACTGCAAGGCGGATACTTCCCCAGTTGGGTTGCTCCAAATTCGAGCAAAATGACATTTTGCTGTGCCCTACCTCTCTTACTAGATTTAGGCGATTTTCCTGTACCCAAATAAATGTTTAGGTATACAAAAATGCGGTAGGTACTAACTGATAAATCACCGAGAAAATAATACTGGTGGCTTTACTTCCACAGTTTCAAATGATTACATTCTCAAAAAGGACTAAACTACTCATGTATATATTTCTGCCTCCCCAATAAACATTCTCGCCCTTAAGAGGCCTTATAAGTTTTAAAATGTTTTGATTTCAAATTAGGACAAAAGTATAAGTGATTAAAGGGATGCCTCGATTCGGTCAGCCACGCTCCCCGTGAAAGAGACACGCTAATGTCTTTCGCGCACGATAAAACGGGATGCGACACTCTTCGGGAATGGCATTTTTAGACAAATCTCGATAAATATCTGACTGTGTACAGATTTATTAAATTTCCTCTTGACAGAGTTTATATGAGATAAAATACCATGGTTTTAATTTAATTGTGTCGTTTAATAATGCGTTGTTTTAGTAGGCTGAGTAAAAAAAGGAAAATAAAGATTCTACTTTGGATTTTTTTTAAATCGAGAAAATTTTAAGCGTTCATGTTTCGGCTATAGTCAGAAACACAGTCATATAGTCAAGAATCATATATCTGAAAATCAATCCTTATTGTTTCCGCGTCTAGGCAGAACAGCGTTTCAAAAAACGCGATATTTCTCGTTGCATGGCCTAAAAGGATACTATGACTACAAAAGTTTTAGATAGTGACATAGCCATTTCTTGATTTTGTTGTGCGTAGTAGAATTTAAGCGGAAAAAAGCCATTTTTAGTCTGAAAATGGTCGTTTTGGAGTGATGTTTGAAACGATATTTGTTAATGAAAAATTTGACGACCGGTTTAGCCTAGTGGTTAGTGCACCTGCCTGTGAAGCTGACAGTCCTGGTTTCGAATCCCGGTCAGGGCAAATATTTGTGTGATGAGCATGAATATTTGTTTCTGAGTCTTAGATGTTTTCTATGTATTTAAGTATTTATATCTATTAAATATATCGTCGTCTAGTACCCGTAACACAAGCCTTCTTGAGCTTACTGTGGGGCTAGTTCGGTTTGTGTAAGATTGTCCTCTAATATTTATTTATTTATTTATTTATTAAAAATCCAAAAAACACATTTAAAATGTCAAGATACGTGTATATTCAAACAGAAAATGACCTAAATAGATGAGCATCTTTTAACTTATAAGGACTCTTAATAACCCCGTGTCTCTCGCAACTCAATTTGCAACTATTCCGGATTCCATATTAATACTGTCCTGCTATTTGAATCCATTAACAAACCCAACGACGCAAACATTAGGAAAATGAACTTTAAAATGACGTGACAAAGTCTATGTTTGTATGTGTTTTATACCAAAAATGCTGATTGGAAACTTGCGACCGTTTAAGGATACGTTGATGTAACGGGCGGTATTTAAATATGGAAAGTTACTAAAAAGTTGGAGCGATTTACCGAGTCTGAAGTTGCTTCCGAAAGACTTACCCCCTTATTCATAAACGTCTATCAAACCTGTATTAGTTAATAACTAGCCGGTAAAGTTCGTTTGTCTTTATTTGTCACTTTGAGATTCACGTATGCGAGAAAGGGACGGGCCTAGCTGAGTTTCTTGCTGGACCCTTCTCAGCTAGGCTAGGTTTAGTGAACCAGCGACAAAACTCCCAGTAGCTCGATTCCACTCACACCTCAGATTCGGTTGAAACCGCTCAACCAATCTCACTGGAGCGCAAACTCTTAGAGTATTCCAGTGTTCCAAACCACACGCGTGGTCGTGCCGGAGGTTTTCCCCTGGATTTTCCCCAGGTTACTCTCCAACCGCGCACTCCTATCGCTTTATTGGGCCCGGCCTATAAAGCCACAGTCAGGTTCAAAAAGAAAAAAAGTGGACCTAAAATTGGGAACTAAGGTGTCGAGAACTGGGACCTTTACCTACTTCTGTTTCAGAATTAAATTCTAAAAAGATGCACAGTAAGAAATTCAAATTGAAATATCCAAGACATTCTACGCTTCGACGTTGCAAAAAGCTAAAAAGAAGAAAAAGTACGAGAAATTAAGTATTACAGTACTAGCGACCCGCCCCGGCTTCGCACGGGTGCACTATTTAATGGATGTTATTATACATATAAACCTTCCTCTTCAATCACTCTATCTATTAAAAAAACCGCATCAAAATCCGTTCCGTAGTTTTAAAGATTTAAGCATACATAGGGATATAGGAACAGAGAAAGCGATTTTGTTTTATACTTTCGCCTTTTGCTATTCACTCGCCTTTTGCTATTCACTTTCTCTGTAATTCAAACTACTTTTTTATTTTCTCTCTAAATTATAACTCATAGCCATGATGTGTACATATATTTTTGGACTGTAATCTAGTCATGTGTGTCTTCTTATATATATTATTTCACTGTACGTTTCGATTACTGTCTGTTTTATGTACCTTCCGAAATAAAATAAAATAAAAATAAAATACTATATAGTGATTAAACTAGAGATGCTTTTGAGTCAAATAGAAATAAGATTTACGCCTGAGAAAAAGGCAGCCATTATTAATTTTGTAATCTATCTATCTTCGTTTATGCAGCCCAGTGATGAATGTGGCCCAAAAAGGTGCCAACAGAAACCACAAATTGCTAATGCTAATTTGCTTAGTTCGCATAATTTCGGTTGAAACCACCGGGGAGCTTGTTCCCCAGTAAATTAATGCTAGGTCTTGTCTGATTGCAATCTAGATAATTCACGAATTCCAGTTTTGCGCGACATACTTGAGGAAAACTCCAACGGAATTTTTCAGCATTTTTCTCAAGTTTGGCAAAATAGGGTTGTCTTGGCGGGTTATTTTTACTTATATTATGCATGTATGGGGGCTGTATGATGAATTGTGGGAAAATATTTTCCTCAAAGAGTTTTCCTTCCGAGATTCTTTCCCTATGTGAATGTTTTACTGAAATCTTTAGTCCCTTAGGATAGATTATTTTAGTCTACATTTCGGGTTAAGTAGTTGTTTTGTCAAGGTCTGCACCAATGTAGTTTCAGATTTATGAATAAAAGGGTTGAGTCATAAATCGAACCTACGAAAAATATCCTAAACTTTTTTTCACTAATCAAATTCCCGGGATTCCCGTTAGGCTGCGTGCGAGATCACAATCCATTTTTTTTATATTTGTTCTCTGTATCCAATGATTGAAAAATATCCTGTTGTCGATAGGCTAGGAGTATCAAAGCACTTATTCAAATATTGCGATAAGGTATCAAATTAGACTACCATGATAATATTGACACCTCACAATACTGAGGGGTCAATATTATCATGGTATGAAGTTTGCTTCAATATTCATGAATACTCGAACAATACGTATTGTGATATGAGGGTATTGCGTAATAATCACCGTGTAACTGACCCCAATCGCTACTTCAATATACAACTTCAAAACCGATCATTAGGTAGTACCTATTCTAAAAGGAAAATTTTCCTTTTGCATATAATTATATCTGGCACTGTGGTTTAATGTACTCGGCAGCGATATGCTAGAGGAGAGCGAATTGAGAGATGTCAACCTTAAAGATGTCATTCTATTCTGCAGGGAAATAGGAAGAATGGACGTAGCTGTTGTGGGAATGGCTCCGGCACAGCTACCTTAAGCTCCGACTTTTTTTTTAAGAACCTAATTCCCGGGATTCCCGTCTTAGGCTGCGTGCGAGATCACAATCCATTTTTTTATATTTGTTCTCTGTATCAAATGATTGAAAAATATCCTGTTGTCTAAAGGTATCAAATTAGACTACCATAATAGAGAATACCATGATAATATTGACATCTCACAATACTGAGGTGTCAATATTATCACGGTATGAATTTTGCTTCAATATTCATGAATACTCGAACAATACGTATTGTGATATGAGTGTATTGCGTAATAATCACCGTGTAACAACTGACCCCAATCGCTACTTCAATATACAACTTTAAAACCGATCGTTAGGTAGCCCTTGTACCTATTCTAAAAGGAAAATTTTCATTTTGCATATAATTAAATTAATATGCTAGAGGAGAGCGAATTGAGGGATGTCAACCTTAAATATGTCCTTCTCTTCTGCAGGGAAATAGGAAGAATGGGAGAAGCTGATGTGGGAATGCAGCCGGGACAGCAGCTGATGTGCCTTAAGCCGACTTCAAGGGAATTTGGCTGAATGATCCTAATTTGCGATCGACAGCCCGCCTGCTTCCGGCCGGGCGTCCCTACACTATATCTGACATCTACAAGGTCGCCAGAGCTGATCGGATGTGGTGTCTTGAGAGCGAGGGACCTGAACATGTCTCTAGCTATCGACACAACGAATCCTCAAGTCGCAATAAAGAGTAATGCGTTGGTGATCTGAGCCTGTACACCGAACTTTGAAATCCCAACTTCGTATCGTGCCATCCCTATCACTCTCAGGTTATTTACTATACGAGTGAGAGGGACGGCACGGTACGAAATTCGGATTTCGAAGTTCGGAGTATCCCCTCTGGAGTCACAAGCGTGCGCGCATCATATGTTCTGATATTTATAGCACAGGTTTTAACGTATTTTAGGTATATGCGTCACAAATTCGGCCAATAAAGACAAGAACTGTATCTAATTATTATTATGTAAGTCGTAAGCATGTTTGACACTGTCGTTGTAATAGAAAATCCATAATTCCATACTATAGATGCGAAAGTCTGTCTGTCTGTCTGTTTGTTACCTTTTCCCGCTTAAACCGCTGAACTGATTTAGATGAAATTTGGTACGGAGATAGTTTGAGTCCCAGGGAAGGATATAGGATACTTTTTATCCCGGAAATCATCCCTTAAGTGGGTGGAAGTTTGTATTGAAGAGCGATGACTGGGTAGAAAAAATTAAGAATTAAATTCTATCGCAATGAAGGAGTTCTCAGACGGGTTACGACAGTCGCGAGCAAAAGCTAGTATGTCCATAAATCACTATTTTACTCAACCATCGTCGGTCCCAAAAAACTAAACCGGCCAGAGGGCGTATTCCGAACTTCGAAATCCGAATCTTATCGTGCCGTCCCTTTCACTCATATAGTGTATAACACGAGAGTGAAAGAGACGGCGCAATACGAAATTCGGATCTCGAAGTTCAGGGTAGACCCTCAGAGCCTGCCAGCTTAGCCCATTGAACGAAATTGATGTCCCGATGCCTTCACGCGTGTACGAAAAGTCCCAATGACCGTTTCAGCGATCGTAAAATAAAATTTTATGACGGATCAAATCGGAATCCTTAAAATTGAATGTCAGCGCTTGAATCGTTAATTTATGCGCAGGGTGAAGTGGAGGGGCCTTGTCCACAATAAGGGCCAAATTGTCCCCGTTGTGAACTTGTAGGGATGTCCCGGTGCATATATACTCAGTGGCAGACGGGAAAAAATGTGAACAGACGTAGACCAGATATGACAACGATTATAGATCATTCGATCAATTATGATAAATGGATATAGGACGAAATATCAGTTTTTCGGAGGGACAATTAAAAAAAAAACTGAGCAAGTGCGAGTTGAACTCGCCCACCGAGGCTTCCGTAGAAATTTGTAGGTACATAAATCTACAAAAAGATTAGTTCAGCCACGCATTTGTGACCGCGCATGCTTTAAATAAAGACTGGGTCAATCAACTTTTTCTTGTCGTTATTTTGTCCCGTCAGCGAGGAGACAACAGTAACCGAGTTTCTTAGAAAAATGTTAATAATATGGACTTCAAGCATGCTTAAGGAATGACCCATGTCCAAATGGATCTTTGCTCATGGCTAAAACTCATGATTAATAGATTTAAAACCCTATAAAATCACAGTTTTAAAAAAGTGACTCAGGAGACGTAACCATGGTAAGGGGCAACAAAGAATAGTTGATTCACCCGACTACATTTTTATGATTTAGTTAAAAATGTAATGTGTAATGTATATGTATAGTTTTGAGATTTTTCCGTGTACTTATAGTAAGACGATATTACCTATTTATCTATATTTTATGTTTGTATCGTCACGAATAAATGTTTTTCTTTATTTTTTTCTTTCTTTCTTTCTTTCTTTCTTTCTTTCTTTCTTTCTTTCTTTCTTTCTTACTCGACCTTGAAGACGTGAGTGACCCGTTTATTATATTTCAATACTAGCGACTCGCCCCGACTTCGCACGGGTGCACTATTTAATGGATGTTATTATCCATATAAACCTTCCTCTTCAATCACTCTATCTATTAAAAAAAACCGCATCAACATCCGTTGCGTAGTTTTAAAGATTTAAACATACATAGGGATATAGGGACAGAGACAGCGACTTTGTTTTATACTATGTAGTGATGATGATACCTAAGTATATGGTTTTAATTTCAACTTGAGATTACTCGTTTTTCCGTACAATTGTAGTACGGGCGCATAGTATATGACGTCACACACTATGCTCAATTAGTATCGGAATTTTTTGGGCGTTTTTGAGTTCTCAGATTTTATGCTGTACTTTGAAATTAATCTTCGTCTGTGTCGTTTGCATATACACATTTGTTCCTGTCTAAAAACTAATAAAATATTTTTCGTATGCATTGTGTTCTCTTAACACTAGTAAACATTATGTGCCCTATCTGGGTGTCATGTACCTACCAACTACCTGTAACATCTCCTGTAATGCACTTGACATAAATGTTGAATAAATGAAATAAATGAAAACTGGTTCGAATGGCGTTCGAATATTCTCCATTGCACTACGAGAGTATTTACTACTTACATTTACTTAAGTAGGTTAAGTAGTATCATTGTAATAAGCATATTTTGGTGAAAATGACTGTCGAGTTTCTTTCGGCGTTTCTTTTCGGCAGTGGTCTCATGAGAAACGCTAGTAGTTTTTGACTTGTAAAAGTGCCTTTGCGGCCTACTTCCAGAATAAAGTTTATTTCATCATCATCATCATCATTTCAGCCGAAAGACGTCCACTGCTGAACATAGGCCTCCCCCAAGGCTCGCCATTTAGACCGGTCCTGTGCCGTTCGTTTCCACCGGATTCCCGCGACCTTCACCAGGTCATCACACTCACTCATCAGGTCACTGGGGTCACCGACATAGCCTTCAAAATTGCGAGACTTAAGTGGCAGTGAGCAGGGCACATTGCTCGCAGGACTGACGGTCGATGGGGCCAGAAACTGCTTGAGTGGCGTCCACGCACCGGAAGACGAGCTGTCAGTAGGCCTCCGACAAGGTGGAGGGTTAAATATTAAAGAACGTCCATATTCATTTTCAAACTTCATTCTCCTGTGGTCATCTCTCAAAGGTAGTGTTCTGAATTGTTCCCTCATTTTAGCACCAAACGTACTAAGTATGTCCCGTCAATACTCACTTACGTCCTTTTACTTCAAGCTGAGATTTGGACATAATAGCGACTTGATCGCCTCGCGATGGGCCAGCACGGGTGTTGCGACTTTTATCGCGTGATGTTTTATCGCTAAAATGTCGTGTAGGGTTTATGACCATGTCATGCGTAAAATATAACATTAACTATTCATGACAGTGTTTGGAGAAAATAACAAAATAACTGAATAAGAGAATAATTGTGTGTATTGCAGTATTATTAAGAGCGCTTTAATAAAATGTAACAGGTCCACTAGCGCCACTCGTAAATATTTGTATTTTTTTTAATTTCATGATGTATAACTAAAAAAGGGGGCCGCTACGAACTGTAGTTTGTATTTAAGTACTTTTTGAATCCATCAAACTAATATTTAACAGTAAATGAAAAAAAAAACCCAGAACAGACAAAAAATGCCAAGAGCGAACCATTATTAACAACGTAACTAGAACTTGGAAAAATAACGAATAACATCAGAACTGACAGGTAAATAAAGTCAAAATGTTTTTTTAAAAATCATTTTATGCTTTATTTATCATAAGTAATGTGTAATGGTGCATTCCAAGATACAGGCTCGCCTAGTTTGGACTGCACCAGAAATCCCTTGTAACCTGTTGTATCATTTGTGTTAGAATCAATAAATTTACTCTTACTCTTACTCAAAAAAATACCTACTTATATAGATGTCAACTAACGTAGTTCGTAAGATTTCCCTACCTAACATAAATGTATGGATCAATATTTGGTCTGAAATAAACGATTTTTTTTTGTTTATTATTCCGTCTATACTGACATTACTGACCTGTAAATGCTATCATATAAATGCGAGTAATAACGTCCTCTTTTTTTATTCTTTATTTATTAAAGAGGGTTTTACAAATGCCACCCCCATAGTGGCTCTCTTATATACTAATCACTTCTTAATTGTAATACAGTTTTAAGAAAGAAAGAAAATACATTTATTAACAACACATTACAATATTTAACAATGAAATATAAACATAAACAGACAAACGACGCTAAAAAAGGCCCCACTCAGCATAATGCCACGGCAAGCCGCGACGCTGGTTTTCAGTGTGGTCCTGCCTTAAAACTATCGAATGACGATATTTAACTAATTTGTACAATAGTTCCGCCTCTTCTGAGGACGCACAAGCGAATATAGTATTTATACCGAGATCGTAGTTATTTATGTTAAGTAGACGCCGTTGTGCGTCGCCGCGGTCACACTCCATTGTAACATGGTACACGTCTTCCACAACCCCACATATGGTGCAATTGGGAGAGTCAACTTTCCGCATCATGTATGCATAGCTATTAAATGAAATAAATGAACTTTATTCTGCAAGTAGGCCGCAAAGGCACTTTTATAAGTCAAAAACTACTAGCGTTTCTCATGAGACCACTGCCGAGAAGAAACGCCGAAAGAAACTCGACAGTCAGTCATTTTCTCCAAAATAT
This sequence comes from Epiblema foenella, assembly GCA_963556455.1. Classification (NCBI taxonomy): domain Eukaryota; kingdom Metazoa; phylum Arthropoda; class Insecta; order Lepidoptera; family Tortricidae; genus Epiblema; species Epiblema foenella. The sequence continues at coordinate 19,816,611 of OY747111.1, forward strand.
GCTTATTACAATGATACTACTTAACCTACTTAAGTAAATGTAAGTGGTAAACAACAAAAGAGAATTGAAAGAAAAACGAGGAAAAAATAACAGTAGGTATTTACAATGTGTAGTTACACAAGAAAACAAAACATGTCGAATCGTTTGATATGCTTTCCTGCAAGAACTGTGTCAACTAGATAAAATGAAAATATTAGACTTTACGCTATTTAGTATTTGGTTTGGGCCATGCATTTCTGTCTGTTATTGTAACATCAACCCCACATATGGTGCAATTGGGAGAGTCAACTTTCCGCATCATGTATGCATAGCTATCCAATGGAATGTGGCTGACGCGAAGTCTCAGAGCAAGAATCACGTCTTGTCTACTTATTTTACTTAAATAGAACCACGGGGTTCGAGGAAGTGTTGGTTGGATGGTTTTGTACCAAATTCCTTTGGTGCGAGATCTTTCATCAAAGTTAGTCCACATTTTATAACATATTCTTTGACCTGGACGAGCTCGTCAGTAAACCATTGACAATGGTTACTTATCACAAATTTGAATTTTTTTATGCCGAATATTAAAAGTCCGAAAACAAAAACGCCTTTTTCGTTTTACATTTTTTTCATTTGTCCGTAGTTTCATTTTCTATATTTTCTATTGACAGATTTTTGTATGGTCACAATTTTATTATCCAGCTGATTTAAAATCACAATGATTATAATTCCGTACATTCATTTGCCAAATTTTTATTTGTCCGTAGAGTTATAACAAATTTAAATGCAGGCGCTGATTGAGGAAACTCATAATTAATTATATTTCGGCTAGGACTAAAAATTACGTTCATTATTATGATCAGCCTACAAACAGTCGATACAATTATTAGTCTATTTTGTCCAAACAAGTCTTTCTGGGCTATTATAAAAAAATAACCTCGAAGATTAAGACGGGAGCTTCACTTCGCTTCAGCTCCCGTCTTAATCTTCTAACCTACCCGCATTAGAGTCGATTTTGTCCCAACAAGTCATTCTGGGTTTTTATAAAAAAAATAATCTCGAAGATTAAGACGGGAGCTTCGCTCCCGCTTAGTCTTATATAACGAAATATTGAAAAATGTCACATCGACTTTCCGTATCATTTAAATTATGAAAATGTGGCTAACGTATAAGTTGTCAAATGTAAAAATTGGGAACTGTAAAACGGGCTTTTGAATTGCGGACAAATGACATTGTGGTAAAATGAATCCGTGGTATTTCAAACAGTTGCGAAACAAAGTATTTGGATTGTAAAGATTCGGTGAACTTTTTTCGGACAAGTGAAATTCGGTAAATACATTTTCGAAAGATCGATAGGTTACCGGTCACATATTTCTGGTCGCGCTATAACTCAGTGCATAGTTTGAAATAACGTAGCCACATAAGGTTTAATGGAGCATTATAAAACAGACCCTAAGCGATCCGATTATGCTAGTACACGGAAAGTTTTCACTAGTGAGTGCCGGCCGACATTTCTGTCGCCGCCGCAGCTTTTTACGGCCGAGGCGGGAAAGCTTCGAATTATCGAGCTTCTATTACGTCACGTAATTCTACATAGTTATTTAATTGGGTCCGTTTTAACAGTGGTTTTCCGGTGAAGGAAATCATCGCGAGGAAAACGGTCTAATCCAAAATAATTCAAGTTTTCCCTCTAACTTGGAAGGTAAGATGGCAGGCGCTTTCGTAAAATTAGTTCCTACCCCGGAATCCCTAGGACACAACCGGGGAAACGCTTTGAGGCGATTTAAGGCAAGGTCATTCCATTTCAAATGACCCCCTCTAACACGCGTGGGTTTGCATTAACCATCCCGCCGTCTACGGAAGCTCTGCGCGTAATTTTGCAAATATTTAGTACATTTTAATTGATTTTTGGAACACTAGATCATCAGAACAAAATTAATAGCTATCCTTTTTGTAAAAAAAAACATATCACTCGTTGATAATTAAGAAATCTGTAAAATGAATGTTTATTTTTACGACGACATTTAGGATTTTTTGACAGAGTTACCGAGGCATTTTTTAATATTTAGTTCTGTTATTTTGTTTGTTTTTTCTGTTTCAGTCCACAGTAATGATTGTGTGGTGTAATTCTACATTACTTCTTCACACTGGAACCTCAAACTTCAGTATTTTCGTCAGATCTCTGAATGCCTTATAATGAAAGTAATAAAATTAGACAGCAAACGGCAATAAGTTTTTTCCACTCTATACAATAAGGGTCAGTTTTCCGCTGCTAGATATTTTAATAAAAGCTAGACAATTTATTTGTAACGAGCGGCGTTTAATATTAATCCTGGCCGGGCGGGAAACGCAATATTTCATGCCACTTTAGCTTTAGCTTCTGTTCACTATTAGTCTACAACAATGAAAGATGAATGCCGCTTCCGGTATAATGTTTTTACCTGTGACTAATAGAGAATATGCATGAGAAATTAATAATAATCATCATCATCCTCTAAGAGTTTGCGCTCCAGTGAGATTCATCATCATCATCATTTCAGCCGAAAGACGTCCACTGCTGAACATAGACCTCCCCCAAGGCTCGCCATTTAGACCGGTCCTGTGCCGTTCGTTTCCACCGGATTCCCGTGACCTTCACCAGGTCATCACTCCACCTTGTCGGAGGCCTACCGACAGCTCGTCTTCCGGTGCGTGGACGCCACTCAAGCAGTTTCTGGCCCCATCGACCGTCAGTCCTGCGATAATGTTTTTACCTGTGACTAATAGAGAATATGCATGAGAAATTAATAATAATCATCATCATCCTCTAAGAGTTTGCGCTCCATTGAGATTGGTTGAGTGGTTTCAACCGAATCTGAGGTGTGAGTGGAATCGAGCTACTGGGAGTTTTGTCGCTGGTTCACTAAACCTAGCCTAGCTGAGAAGAATCCAGCAAGAAACTCAGCTAAGCCCGACCTGGGTCGGACTGACTCTACCCGGTGTGCGGCGGTACCGAGACGAATAGGGACTATATGTGCCACTGTTGTCGCGATCGCGCGGTGGATGTGCCCGCCGGCGGGAATGCCTAAGTGCGGTACAGTTGCATCCTGAAGGATGTCCAGGGTCTAAGATTTGGCGTAGACACAACCAAACTGTGGAATGAACTGTCGCCTGCGATTTCCGGACCGATATGACCTTCAAACCATCAAGAAAAGAACGTATTCCCTTCTGAAAGGCCGGCACTTGCGACTCTGGTGTTGCAGGTGTTTATGGGCGACGGTAATTGCTTACCATCAGGCGATCCGTCTGCTCGTTTGCCCCCTTATAACAAAAAAAAAACAACAAAAAAGGTACTAGTTTTTACGGAAGCGAATGCCATCTGACCTTTCAACCCGAGGGGAAACCAGACCTTATTGGAATTGGGCTTGACAAGTGAATGGGCAACTTGACTGTTAGAAGTCCTCAAGCCGCCCGAAGGCCTCTAACTTGGCTTAACGACTGCTATCATAAACAGCAGCCGGGATCAACGGCTTAGCGTGCCTTCGAAAGCATAGCATATAAATTCCTATAGATTAAGCTTGTATTGTAATTGTATATTATGAAACAAAAAATCTAAGGATGCATTGTGTTGAGAGCGAGGGACCTAAATGTGTTCCTTCTGCTGTCAACACAGTACATCCTCAAATCTTATAAAGGGTCGGCAACGCGCACGTGACTCCTTTGGAGTTGCGGGCGTCTATAGGCTGCGGTTGCCGCTTACCATCAGGTGGACAGTACGCTTGTTTGCCACCGGTGTTGTATAAAAAAAACTAAAACTAAAATCTATCACTATATGAACAGTAAACCATCAAATTACTTCAAAAAACAGTAAATAAATAAATATAATCCCCACCGTTATATTAAACGTAACGCCTCGGTAAACGGTGCAACAAAAATGCCATACCGTTAAATAAATTCAATGGCGACGTGATAACGGATGCTTACTTTAAGTACCTATATATTTTTTTTAAATTCAAGATTTATATGCAGATAATAGAGAATGTCATGAAAATGTCATCACTTAGAGTAAGTACCTACTTACTTTTTTACTCCTCTGCCTTTAAATGAAATATGTTAGATGTAAATTTAATTTGTATCTTGGCGAAACATTCCGTTTATTTCCCTATTGTGAAATAATGCAAGTACTTTCTCGTATAATACGACCTGACTACGTACAAATAGCAGATTGGCTGCCAAAACACTAAATATAAACAAAGATAAATCAAAAGAACATTTCTCAAAAACTATAGTTGAAATTATTTGAGTTGGCGAAAATTAATTTGTACAAGAACGTATTTTACCACTCAAATAGCAAGGTTTAAAATTTAATAAAAATTTTGTGCAAATTCGATCAATAAAAAAAATTCAACCTTAGTTGGAGCCAAAGTAGGCAAATAAAAATAAAATAAATACAAATAAATATTCGTGGACAATCTTACACAAATCGACCTAGTCAAAAACTAAGAAAAACTTGTACCGTAAAGTATACGCTATTTGGAACCCAATGGGCTATTTGGAATTTTGAGAACTGTACGCTTATATATAACATATATCGTACCATGTTAAAGCTTAGCAAAAAATAGTAACAATGGTACAAAAAACGTGCTCTCCACTTCTTTCCTAATGTGAAAAATAGTAATATTCCGATTCAAAAATTTTGGGTTTAGTACCAAATAGCCCCTTGGGTCTCAAATAGCCCCACTTTAGGCGACTATGTACATACGTATACAGATACTTAAAGACATAGAAAACATCAAAGACTCAGCAACAAACATTCGGGTTCATCACAAATAAATGCCCCGACCGGGATTTGAACCCGGGACCTTCAGCTTCATAGACTGCATCTCTACCAACTAGACTAAAGCGGCCGTCAAAATATCTTTTCTTTTGCAGTAATAAAGACGAATGAACCAGGATTGTAAAACCGGTATTATTTAATACCTGTATAGAATTTGACAAACTATTACCGCTAATAAAAGAATACCTATATTCTAATTAGAGATATTGTTGTCATTCCGCTTTTATCTATACCTCTATGTATAGACTATTTACGATATTAAATATCTGTATTCAATACCGCTATTCATTGCACTTGAAAGGTAAGATGTCAATTAAACATTACTACAAAAACGCAACAAATAGTTTGCGGAAACAAATGATCGAGTATATTGACACTGACAGCTATTACCAGTAATGGTTTTTATGGGTAAAGTGTCAAATAGAGGTATTGTTGTCAATTGGAGAAACCGCTAATATATTTGAATACCGGTTTTGATTATACCGCTAATCAGAGCTTTAGCGATATAAATAGCGAATTGTAATTATAACCGGTTATACCTTATTTAAAACCGGTAGTAAGAATACTAAATGATAATTTTATGTAATATTTAACTTTTGACTATTATAAAATATGACTTCATTGCTTTAATAATTATTATATGACATGCACAATTTTTTTAATTTTTATTTTTAATTTGACGACCGCTTTAGCCTAGTTGGTAGTGACCCTGCCTTCGAAGCTGGAGGTCCCGGGTTCGAATCCCGGTCAGGGCATTTATTTGTGTGATGAACACGAATATTTGTTCCTGAGTCTTGGATGTTTTCTATGTATTTAAGTATCTATTTATGTATATAAGTATGTATATCGTCACTTGGTACCCGTAGTACAAGCTTTGCTTAGTTTGGGAGTAGGTTGATTTATGTAAGATTGTCCAAAAAATATTTATTTATTTAGATTGATTATGTATTTTTTATGTATTTTTATCCAATGTTCTGTACGCCTGTTGGCAAAACATAGAAGATCACTAAATGTATTTTTAACAACTCTGTATTCATCAGCCTACCTATGTCTACAATAAACATTTTTCTGATTCTGATTCTGATTCTGACCAGTAAGGATCCATGGAATTAACGTTTAGTTGCCGTCAGATATACAGTAAACCGGGGTTACTTTTAAATTCAGGGGCTATTTTTAAAATCAAGTTTTTTTAGCTGTATTTCTAGTTTTTATTTGGTTAACCTGGGTCGGTGTTATACCTTGGTATATTTCCTAACTATTTACTGAACTGAATCAAATTAGAAATACTTAGTGACGATTATATTAGTGTTCTTAATCTATTAAAGTGGCCCCGTTTTGTCCTAATTTACTGAACTGAATCAAATTAGAAATATTTAGTGACGATTATATTAGTGTTCTTAATCTATTAAAGTGGCCCCGTTTTGTCCTAATTTACTGAACTGAATCAAATTAGAAATATTTAGTGACGATTATATTAGTGTTCTTAATCTATCAAAGTGGCCCCGTTTTGTCCTAAAGTCACCCCAGTTTACGGTATCGCAGCGGCCTAAATACTTCTGGGCAGAGGGTATAAAATTCAATAAATTCGTTACACTACATTTGGCCAATAATATCTTTACTGAGCTCTCTACGACTCCGGTTCCAAGACAAATGTGGGGTACTTTATCACAGGATTGTTATGATGCCTCCATCCGACTGGATATCATTCTATTCATATTCTAATGCGGAGACTAAAGGGCAGCGCCAATAGCATCCTGAAAACGTTTGTTGATAAACTGGATGCACCACTACCGAGACACTGGAACAAACCACTACCGAGACATTGTAGGACTAGCCAGTGTCGAGGGATGGTGCATTTAATTTAATTATTTATTATTATTGTTATTATTATTTTTTGTGTATTTATTCTTTTTTGACATTGTAATTTATTCTTAATTTATTTTTATTTTTGGTTAATGTAATCATCATCATCATCATCATTTCAGCCGAAAGACGTCCACTGCTGAACATAGGCCTCCCCCAATTTGGGGGGGGATTTGCCATAGTCGCCACGCTTGGCGAGCGGGTTGGCGACCGCAGTTTGATGGTGGTAATGATCGAAGGATGCTGCTGCCCACCCTCCGATTTTCCCTTATTCGCCTCCTACGAAACCCACGGGAAGAGATGGGGTGGCGCAATTCTTACCCGGCAACCACACGGGGTGGTTAATGTAATGTTCCTAATGTAATTTTATGATATAATATGATATGAAATGATATGATATTCAATTTTAATATGAATGGAATGATACACTGTTGTATTTCTGATGGTGGCTAAGCTCGACAGAGAATGTGAGAGCGATAATTTTAACCGAATTATAATTTTAACTGGCATCTGAATAATCGACTTCTGTTTTTTATAATCTGACGGTTATTTAATATGTATTTAGGCCGGGTTTTATAAAGATTCGTTAGACCAAATGTCAGATCAAATTTCAGTAACCTAGTACATTTTTTGACATAACAAACTGAAATAAGGTCTAACGAATCTTTATAAAATCCGGCCTTAGTATGCCGAATTTTAGTTCTATTGCGTAACCGCCAGAGGCGCTGTACTTTTGCCAATACAAATTTTTACGCAGTCGCTAGCGAGTACGGTCATGTCAACTCATGGTAAAGGTACTGGTCACCCAAAAACGAGGACACGTTTACCGTAGATACGTAATATAGATTACCTACCTAGTTACAGTCAGCATCTTAAACATGTATACATTATCGGACTTTATTGCTCAGAAATAAGGTCTAAAAGTATATACATATTCATGAAGCCGACTGTACCATCACAATGTATAAAATTCTATAATAAATTCCAAGACACATTACTGAACTTACGGATTCTAAATTTAAGTCTGTCGTGAAACAGACACTTATTTCAAAAGCATATTATAAGATAAACGATTATATCATGGATAGGGATGTTTGGCAGTGATAGCGTCCCGCACAAGTAATCTGACACAGAAATATTTGGTCCTTAATATTAAAAAATATGTATGTATGTTTATATTGTAGCATTTGAATTCTGTAGTATTATGGTACTTTTATTTTATATACACTGTATATTGTTTTGAAAAAATGACACCTCGCCGAGTTTCTTACGCCGGTTCTTCTCGAGGCAGAGGTTTATTTTATGAACCGGTGGTTGTTTTTTGACATTCATAAGTGCATGTAACATGCCTAAATTGAAGAATAAATGATTTCATTTCATTTCATTTCAATATTCATAATCCTTATTGTAAACGTGAACGTTTGTGCCAATGTATGGATGCTGGATGGATGTACGTTCCTCTTAATCTTAAAAATGTCCGGACGGGTTTGACTGAAATTTAGAATGGAGACTTATACCCTGGATTAACACATATGCTACCTTTTATTAAAAATAATCTTTAAATCTGAATTTAAAAAGCTTATGTTAAAAGAATTTGAAAATACAACAAACTTAATTAGCTAATATTATTAGAATAGTTTATGTTATAACACTTATAATAAGCTTACATTTGTAACTTGCACTACTACAGCAGTTGATGTACTTAACTAAATAGCTAACTTAAAACAGTAATATAAAGAAAGGGAGCTTATTTCTGCCAACAAACTGTTATACAGTTTGGCGGAAGTTATAACAAGTTGTAAAAGAGTACTGTTTTCGTGAATAAATGCTTTATTTATTTATTTATTTTATTTATTTATCCCACCGCAGGGTGCTGCTACTAGTCATATATTTTTACAAGAAAAAGTCAACTGCTGGCTATGGCCCGTTCCCTCTCGTCCAGAGGAGGTCTGTGTCTAGGAGCGTAAATAGCTTTATGATGGAAGGGGTTAAAAAAAATAAGAGCCGGTTTCTTATGAAACGCCATTTCCTTTATAATAGTCACACAGATCTAGTTGGACCACATGTGAGCTGTCACTGGGTTGGGCTGTGAAAGTGGTCCGCTTGGCATGTGCGTACGCGCAGAAGGGGATTATGTACCTGCATATATTACGCGTCATTACGAACGATATTTAGAAAGTGTTCATTTGCAATAAGGAACATGAATAGGATTCGTTTTAAGTCAAAAATATTTGGGTACAAAAAAATGGGATCGAACGATTATGTTGTTGAGTGGCGTAGTAGGATGAGACAATTATTGTCTCATTTATTTGACATGTATATGAAATATATATTGATATCAATGTTATGTAATAATTTCATATTTCTTCCTTGTTAAACTTCGGAGATAGGGGGAACGGTTTTTTTTTATATTTTCCCTAATAAAACAAAAATCATCATCAATCATCAATGTAAAAAAAAATGTTTTAGAATGTGCAACCGAAGCCCTTTCATATGACACCCCACACGACATATTTAGTAGACTTTCAAATCTGTTATTTTTACAGAAAATAAAAAAAAAATTAAAGAAGCCATGTTCTAATATATCTAGGTTAGTCTTCTTTATAACTGTTATTAATTTCAAATCGATAGCATAAGTAGTTTTTGACATATTTAACGATGTGACAGATAGACAGACAGATAAAGTGAAACCATAAGGGTTCCTTTTTTATCATTTTGGTACGGAACCCTAAAAAATAGTTTTGATAATAACTAACGACGTGTGACCATTACCTAATATTGAAAAGTAGTTACTATAACGAAGTGCCAAAAGTTATTACTAGTGTCTTTTTATAGGAGATTGACGAGAGACATCACCCTGTTGTGGATTCGTTTTTATTTTCAGTAACTTAGAGACCATTATACATCTCTAACAATATTAAATCAATCTTAATTATTACGCTCAGAGACCATGTGGGATATCTCTGGGATATTATATTAATTTCATTATACTCCTTGTTTAATCTTGAGACCTTATACATCTCTAACTTCACTGATGTTGTAATATTTGTGACGCTCAGAGACCATGTACATCTCTGGGATATTATATTAATTTCGTTATACTCCATCTTTAATCTTGAGACCTTATACATCTCTAACTTTACTGATGTTGTAATATTTGTAATAAATAACTTTGCAAGTTTATCTTCACTGTACGACATTAATTTTGTTATAATTGTAAATTCGAATTTTTTTTTTCTTTCTTGAACTGTAAATTAATATTTTGACATGTAAAAGTGCCCTTGTGCCCTTCTGGCCCCTATTTGCAGAATAAATGTTTGATTTTGATTTATTCAAAGTACAGTCAGAAAAAGTTGAACGAGTCCAATAATTGACACAATTTTGAAGTTGAAACAAAGTCGATATATTATTATCAAGCATCGTTAAAAACAAAATGGCGACGCTGTATTAAACTCACGGATTTTTCCCATAACATATTTTTATTTAAGTGTGCAAACTCCGCGCGTTGCCAAAGCGTTAAGGCTAATAAAACATACCTGATACACGGTAAAATCTCGTTCCGCAATAACATATTTAACTTTATCCAACGATAAACGTGTTTTAATGCTATTTAACGACAATATAAACAAGTTTATTAACGTCGGAATCGGTTCAGACCGGGGCTGTTATTTATAAAATAAGTCCTCGTCTGTGCCATTTCTGAACCAGTCGCCTCTGACCTACCGTTGTTCCTCCGTCATTCGAAAGAATAGTAGATTGTATGACAAGGGTCTAAAATGAGCTATATTACCACGAGATAGTTATTTTCCCGAACAAAGTGAGGGAAAATAGTTCGAGGGGTAATATGGCTTTTAGACCAGAGTTATACACTCTACTTGTCACTTCGATTGCAAGAAAATAAATAAACAAAGGTTAGCCATCCAAAATTAACAATTAATTCCACGGCGAACTTACATGTATTTTGGCAGTATGTTTTTTTTTCTAAACTGCTTTCATGCTTTGACACACAAAATAGACACCGCGGTTCGCGCGCAACATTCACGCGCACAAAAGCTAACTCACCTTCCATTAAGCGCTTCAAAGCGTTGCTCGAACGAACTAATCACTTTTTTAATTATTCTGAAAAAGAGACTACTACAAACTTAATCTTTAGACTCTTTAAAGAAATGAATTCTGTTTTCTGATTGGTCGATTTTAGTAAAGCTGTATTTTGGTTTGTTAATACCAAATATTTTTTAAAGAGTTAAATTAGTGTTTTGTGGTTGGTGGATTTAATAGGTGAAGTATTATGATTGGTCTAAATTGAATGTTTTGTAAATCATAAATATATATTCATATTTTCGCTAGGGGTTAAATGTACTACTTTAGCCCCGCTTGACAAGTCTAATATGACACACTTTCGAGCATAAGAAGGGAAAAATTGTTTAATTGTTTCTTAAATAGCATAGTAGACACTAGTAAATAGTCATAAGTACATAGTCATTTAGTTACCGAAGAAACTTCGATCCCGCAGTCAAACTGTGTAAACCGTTTTGTGGGACAGATACTAAGGGCCGGTTGCATCAACATACGATCACAGGCCGGTCATCGCCAAATATGGCGCCGGCAGCTGTCATCCCATAAAAACTTGTCAAACTTTCCATACAATCAGATTTTAACGAACACCATTTGGTGCAACCCACCCTAATACTCCTCGCGGTTTTATGGATCAAATTATAATGGAGAAGAGTATGTTGGTTCGTGAATAAGGACGCGTGCCGCACTTGGCATTAAACATGAGATTACGGTCATTAAGCTTTACTAAAGTACGGAAAATACTCCTCATTAACTGTATTTAATAGTAACCATCGCTTTCTGATATTGTTTTAAAGCTATAATAAATGTTTGTTGCTGATTATTGGAATGCAGAGATAAAAAATACTGTCATTGTAGTTACATATGAAGATAGATAGGCAGTTATAGTATTAGAATACATCTGAACGCTCTAAACCTCAAATGTAAAAGTTGCCGGGCAAATGTTAGCAATCCAATTATTGTCTCCTAGACGTAATGTTACGACCAACCCTGTCGAAGGGACTAGTCTGAAAATCAGCGCAAGGCCTAAAGCCCTGTATATGCTGAGACGAGCACCCATTGCCCAACCTAATACAATAAATATGTATTTTAAGTGTCTATTTTAAGTTATGTCATAAGAGATCCGTTGTACTGTACACATTTTGTTTCTTTTTTGGCAATAAATCATTTTGAATTTGAATTTGAATATGTAAGGTGCACAAAGCCGTGGTCTCCCGGCAAAGAAAAAACAATAGCATTCATTTGTAATGTGCCCGGAGATCCCCGGGACCGGTAGACGACGGGTTAAGTACATTGAGACGTAAGTTTTCAGAGAGGCACAGCAAAA